>OU612046.1:136912178-138318428 GCA_914767935.1 Coremacera marginata | reverse complement strand
TTGATTTATGCCCAACCACATCAAGACCAGCAGTGAAAGTGCAGCAACTGGACTCTGTTCGGACGTGGAACACTTTCAGTTTTAGCTATTTTTATTTACAGTAGCTCAGTTTTTGATTGACAGCTGCTGTTGTTTTGCTTTTTTTTATTTTTTGTTTTAAGTATCTTTGTTATTTAAGCGAAAGTGTAGCAACATGCATTAAAGTCAACTGCATGATTTTCATTTCGTTATTATCGATAATGATAAAAATAATGTGCATGTTCATTATGTTTTTTATATTTTAATAATAATAATGTTATGTTGCAATATTCATGGTGTTGCTGCTTAACTGGCTTAATCTATGAGCTGACCAAGTTAACAAATGCTGTCAACATTGTTGTGACTCTTAAAGCTATTAAAAATAACTTACAATATCTATTTTTGGTGCAAGAAGTATGTAATATTTTCAAATATTGTGAATATAAACATTGATATATATCCAGCAACCAAAAAGCATAAACAGTAAACATCAATAGTAATAAAAAAAAAAAAAAAAATAAAAATGTAGTTAACTGTCACAAACAGAAAAAATAGCGTTTTAGATGTCGTTCAACTGACAAAACATCGTTGTTTACGGTTAAAAATTCTAAAAAATAATAATAATAACTACACGGTTACAGATATTGAAATAAATCTTAAAACATATTGACTTTCATACATGGGCAGTAGGGTGTCGCATTGAACGAAAACTAACAGAGTTATGATTTTTTACTATTCGGAAATCCTTTTTGCTCTTGTTGTATTAAAAATATAATCGAAAAGAAAGCAAATTTGAAATAATTGAAATGAAATCTTGTCATTATATTTTCTTAGACTATACCTAATGCAGATGCAAAAAATTGTGAAATTATGTATTATAACTTAGTCGCTATCAAGTTTTTTGCTAAAAGTGTACTCATTTGAAAATTTCGAGTTTGATTGTTTGTACGAAAAAAATTCCCAAAAATCCAAAATTACATATTTTAAAAAAATCAATAGCATGAATATTTTAAGCATAGTCTTGAACTTTTTTCTGCAAAAAAATTAAAAAACCCGAGGCTCGGAAAAAGTTATAACTGTTGTTATAACTTGACTTTTTTTCAAAAGTACTTTAAGTGCTTTTCTATGATAGTATTTCGATCACAAAAATAAAAGTATTATAAATAATCGAAAAACATATATTTCTCATTCGCAGTAACTATAATAATTTTGAAAAAATATATCTGATTTTCATTTGAAAATTTTTGGAATTCCAGGGTTGCCAACATACCGGCATTTAGATATTTTAACAAAAAAGTTCCCAAAAGTCGAAAAATGCTCTTAGTTTTGAACACTTGTGCCCTTATTTCATTCATTTATCCCTTAACCACACGAAAACCACATTTCTGCTCATTTGGAGCACGACAACTCGTGCCGACATTCATCGAAAGAAAATTTGGGACAATGCCCTTATACAATGCCCGCCCTATTGGCTTGATCGGCACTAAACTTCACAGAAACACTCTCAAGACTTTGCTACAGTTTCCTGGAAATTTTATAAAAATTGATTTAGAAATTTCAGAGTGTGTTTATACCTGACATACACACCCACATACATACATTATTTTTGATATTTATAGATAGACTAGCCACGGACGTTTCGTTTATCAATAAAGAGCGTTAACACGTTTTTGTTACTCTTTGAATGAGTGTAGAGGAAGAGAGAGCGCAAAAATTTCATATAAAAAAACTTAAACACGTTTAAGGTGTTCAGTCAATCGCCTTGCGTTTGGAAATGAACAAATTTTGATCGCTCTGCAATGTGCTTATCTGCTCTCACTTTCACTGCTTTTTGACAGTTTCTATCGAAAGTAACAATGAAAACTTTTGAACGCCATTCAAACAATTAACGTGTGACATCAGCCCTTCAGACAATGCATGCCAAACGAAATAAAAAATTTTTTTTCTCTTGTTCTATTTTGTCTTGCAGCTCAGCACTGCATTTATATGTATCTCTCTTGTCGCCTTGCGCTAGGCTCATCTGTTTTTATGTTGTGCTGTGCTTCTTGAGCAGAAAATAAAAAATTTAAAAAAAAAACAACCGACTACAAAATCACAACAAAGTAAAATATAATTTTAAAATTACTTTTCCTTTTAATTTCTTGGTCATATTTGATAATTTATTTAAACACATTATTATATATGAAATCTTATTATTTGAATTTTTTCTTATTTGTTTTATTATCATATATATATTAATTTCTTGATGAATACAAAAGCTTTTAAGGTCGGCGCTAATATAATCAGACTTTTTATCAGAAGCGCCAATTTCAAAGCATTTGTATTCATCAAGAAATTAATATATTTATGATAAAAAAAAATAAATAAGAAAAAAATTCAAATAATAAGATTTCATATAAAATAATATATTTAAATAAATTGTCAAATATGACCAAGAAATTAAAAGGAAAAGTATTTTTAAAGTTATTTTTTACTTTGTAGTGCTTTTGTAGTCGGTTGTTTTTTTTAAAAAAGTTTTTATTTCTTCCTTTTTAGAGAATATGATAAATTTTCGAAAAAAGTGTATAAACAACATTAATACAATTGTAAAAGTTTGTTGGTTATTTCAAATATCTGTCTCTTAAATTTAAATTAGATGTCAAGTGTTTTGAAATTATTATACCCATTCTTGTAACGAGTTTTATTATCCTGGTGTCAATATAATTCGAGATATTGTGTTTTTCTTATTTTGCTACGCTCCTTTTTTAAATAAGCGCCCACTTTCTTGAGCGTTATTCCCAATAATTGTGCCTACCACTGTACTTTATTTCAGTACCCCAGCGTCAATATTAACTGAGATAGTGTTTATCTAGTATTGCCACGCCCATTTATCGAATAACGCCTACTTTATTGACCGTAATTTTTAATAATTCTGCCACCCCTGTACTACAATAAATTTCAGTGCCCTAGTGTCAATATTATTCGAGATGCACTTTTTTTTAATATTTCCACGCCCAGTAGTCGAATTCCGCCCACTTTCTTGACCGTAATTTATACTAATGATGCCTACCCTATACCAAATTGCAGTACCATAGTATCAATATTATTCGAGATATACTCTTTTTCTAATATTGCCACGCCCCTTTGTCGAATAACTCCCATTTTCTTGGCCTACTCCTACACTAAATTTCAGTGCTCTAGTGTACATATTATTCGAGATACAGTAGTATCTAGTATTTTCACGCCCATTTGCCAAATAACGCTAACTTTATTGACCCTAATTTTTAATAATTCTGCCTACCCCTGTACTACAATAAATTTCAGTGCCCTAGTGTCAATATTATTCGAGATACACTGTTTTTCTAATATTGCCACGCCCAGTAGTCGAATACCGCCCACTTTATCGACCGTAATTTGTACTAATAATGCCTACTCCTATACCAAATTGCAGTACTATAGTATCAATATTATTCGAGATATACTCTTTTTCTCATATTGCCACGCCCATTTGTCAAATAACGCCCATTTTCTTGACCGTTATTTATATTCAATGTGTCTACCCCTACACTAGATTTCAGTACCCTAGTGTCCATATTATTCGAGATACAGTGTTTTTATAATACTGCCACGCCCATTTGTCGAATAATGCCCACTTTATTGCCGATAATTTGTAATAATAATGCCTACCCTATACTAAATTGCAGTACTCTAGCCTCAAAATTATTCAAGATACACTGTTTTTCTAATATTGCCACGACCATTTGTCGAATAACGCCCATCTTGCCCGTAATTTGTAATAATTGTACCTACCCCTAGACTAAATTGCAGTACCCTAGTGTCAATACTATTTGAGATACAGTAGTATCTAGTATTGCGAGATCTATTATTGCCACGCCCAGTTATCGAAACCGCCCACTTTGTACGGGCCCCTCCATGCTTATGATATCTATCTGTTCCCAAAAATTTAATGGTTTTTTTATTTTTAAATACCTTAAATTCAAAAATTTAAAACCACATTAAATAAATTAATAAAAATCACTTTTATATTCACACCAGTAAATTTTATTACATTTCATTATTATTTTATTTATTTTACAACATGTCAGAGTCATTGTTATTTCAACGCACTTGTGGGCAATTGTTAATTTTTCCTTCGCACTATGTAAAAACAACACAAAAGCATGTACCAACAACAGCACAAACGCATTCAGTTAAAAAAAAAATATATTACTTTGCCCACCGTGGGGATCGATCCCATGACCCATTGATTAATAATCCTACAGTCATACCACCGATACAAACAACTTTGTTAAATTTTGACGTTGATTTAATATTAAATATATAACTGCAGCTATGTCAACAGTTGTTAACAGACGGCGTTAACTAATTGAGGATGATGACCAGTATTGTTACTTGCAAATTTAAGGTTGAGTCTAAAATGTGTGGTGAACTTTAAAAAACGTTGGAATATAGTTTTCTTCTTAAGGAAAAATTCGACTGAAGTCCTTCAGCAAAACAAATCATAAGAAGAACACCATAAAGTGAGTTTTTTCACGCTGAATTTGTTTTTGATATAAAATAATTCACATATAATGTTCTTAAAACAGTACTAAAATAAAATATTAAATGTAAAACTAAATAAAATATTATATGTAATAAAATTTCTAAAATCTTAATAATTTTAATTTTAATTATAATTATAATTATATATAATTATAATTATAATTATATTAATTATAATTATATTATATAATTACAATTAATTTTTAAGTAATATAAGTAATTTTTATATAAATATATCAAAAACTGATAGATTTTTAAAAAATGCAAATAGTGGGTGAAAAAAAGGTAGAAACGAAAAAAGTGCTAGATTTACCACAATTGTGGAAAAGTGACAAAACTGATGATTCTTGTAGCAAGTGGTTTAGCAGCTACCCAAACCATAAAAATCTATTAATCAACTCATAAAGCAAGTGGCTTAGCAGCTGCCCAAACCACACAAATACATTAATAGATTATTGGATCTGCTGCAACATAGCTTTAGTTGCAGCTAATACTGAATCAATGCTTCTGCTTAAAGAAGATGTTTGGCTCAATGGATAGAGTGTTGGACTCCAAATCAGAGATTGACGGGTTGAAATCCCCACGGCTGACGAAGAAATGTTTTTTATATTTGATAAATTAAATTATCTTGTAAAAAACGCAGAAACAAGGAAACCATATAAAATTCTAAGAAAAAATCTGTCGAAAATTTCTCCAATTTCACTCCAAGCAAATTCACAGAACGAGGCGTAAAAAGCTTCGCTTCAAAAAACCATTAAACTATTAAATCTATCCTTCTCTCGTGTGTCTAATGACGCACCTGTGATTTTTTTTTTTGCAGAAAGTATCTCAAAACTAAGCTTAAGCCATCCATGCTTGTTTTTTTTTTATTTTGTATTTTTGGATTTTGGGCTTAGGTGAATTATGTGCTTTCAAAGCAATGCATTAAACAATAAATTGCTTAGGTGAATAAGCATAAGTTTATAATTCCCAAACAATTCTCTTTACCCAAGCCGACTTAGGTGATTTAACTATTGCTTTTTTTCTCGCTGTGTATCCAGGATAAAAAGGCTTCAGTAAATATGAATGTATTCGATGTTTTAAGAATGTATAAGCTTAATTTCGAAGTGTTTTGGAACTCGTCAATTTAAAAAGCAAACGCATAAAAAGTTGATTAGAAAAACTTTTTTGATTAAAATGTCTTAATTGTTGAAGTTGAAATATTATTGCTGCAATTTTTTTTTTTTTTAACTACTTCTGTTTATTTCGTTTGTTCGTTTTATTCATTTTATTATAGTTGACTTGAAATTAAAATTCTAACTGCTGAATGTAGATTTTTTTATATATATAAAATGCTTGTAGAAATTATTCACTTTTCTTCAATGAATTTTTCGTTATATTTTTTATGGTTAAAAGGTTTTAACTTAAATTTTTCTCTTTAATTGACTAAGAATTCTCATAGAAATAAAATGAGTTTTTCAATATTTTTTTTAAATGGTGCTTTTATTAAAAAAGTTTTTCACAAAATTTGTTTTTTTCTTGTGCCGCAGAATTTGAAAAAATTTTCTTTGTCAAATTCCCAAAGTTTTTCTATGCTAATCTCAGCAAAATATATGTGATAGCTTATTTATGTAGTATATAATTTTGACATAATTGGCTACGTTAAAAATACAAAAAAAAAAAAGATGGAGAATATGTAAATTAGTATTTGCTACACCTACTAGCTGCATTCCTTGGTGGCAACAAATTCAGACACATTTTCGAGAGCATGAATCATAATTCGAAGGATAACGACATGCTTGCCAAGCCAACCAAACTGAAGCGTATTCTCACACACACATACACACTTACGCTCTTACACATGCAGAGCGTCCTGCATTCATATATTTATAACCACTGTTCACGCCCTTCACACAACTTCCTGCGTTGTCAATAATTTGTTGTATTTTCCAATTACTCTTTGATACATGTTGTTGTTAATATTATAATTTTTGCTGTTGCTGTTGTTGTTGTTGCTGTTGCCTGCAATGTATCATTTTGTAAATTTTATTTATGCTTCATTGTTGCTGTTGTCGTTATCCAGCAACATGCAACACATCAACATGAACATCAAGTCGATAGTTGTCGATATGAGATACACGATATGCAGCGACATGCATGAAATTATTTAAATGTCAATCTCGATGCACACTGAACACACCTCATGCCAGGCGCATTTTTGAGGTGTGCCAAAAACGCGTGGGGCGCCATATTTTTAATTTTTTTGTTTTGTCGTACTTTCGTTGGATTGTTGCAATTTTTTATTTTATTGCTTTATTAATGCAGTATCAAATTGGCAGCAAGATTGTTTTTGATCAAAAATTTTATAACATTTTTAGTAACGAATAATAAAATAATTGAATAAATGAGCCGTAGAAAATACTATAAAACTTCACAAAGTAGTAAAAATCCATGTAAAAATTACTGTTTGTTTCAGTAATTCAATAATTTTACTAAATTCTCAGGAACAAATAATGGGGCCACAGTATATGCGGTTAAAGCTTGGAAAAAGTACGGATATGAGCTATAGAAAATTTTGAAACAAGGACTAAAAAGTTGGTATAGGATAAAATACAAGTTCTGCGATATTTTATCAAGGACACACTTCAATTATTAATATCAAATTACAAATTCTACTGAACAAATGTTGCTCCAATGAACTGTTAAGAATTTATTAACACGTTTGGCTTTAAATATTTTACCGTGAGCAAAAATATTGTTTCATCTAGAAAAAAATTAGTTTTTATCATTTCTTACAGCTTAGTTTATTCCGCGTATCTATTATTTGCAGTGTGTTCCACAAAAAGGTGAGATAGTGAATTTCAGCAGAAACAGATTACAGGTTTTTTAACCTAAAAATCAACCTTTTACACTTAAAATTTAAATTTGAAGTTTTATAATCTCAATTCGTTTTGATTAAAGTTAAGTGTGATTAAAAAAAAAAAATTAAATTTTCAGTTACTAACCTAATAAATGGCTTCACAATTATTAGTTCAGCTTTTTTATATTAGTGCCACTACTCGTATCAATATAGGTGAATATGGTTTTTTTGGTATTTTTTGCGTGTGTTTTTATTTTTACTTGAGCACTTCGGTAAATTAGAAAAAAAGATATGTTTTCAAAACTAAGCCGATCGTATAAATTGAACCTATTGAGCATGGTCTTAACCCTTTTTTACATGGTGGTACCTACATAAGTACCACCAACATTTTTACTGTGTTGTGATTTAGCGTTTACTCATCATAAGTCTGATTCGAATTTGAAGTAATGATAACTATCATCCTTGCTCTCTGCCTAGCATAGAACTTACGACGCACAGTGGCCCAGAATAGGTTTTCATTGGCCAAAATTCTATTACTTTTGAACCGATTGAGATATTTGAGTAATTTTTTTTTTAACTGACAGATAATTCCTGACATGACAGAGTTTGTTGTGTTTCAAATTTTGTAAAAATCGATTGCGTACTTATTAAGAAATTCAAGGATAAAGTTGAACTTTGGAAATTTGGAAATCTTAGTATGAAGTTATGCTTTTCTTATATTTTTAATCTTCTCTCTATTTATTAAAAAAAGTCATATGTTGGTAAGTAAAACATTTTATTATTAATTAATAATATGATTTTTTACATTGGGACCTTTTTTGTTTTTGATTTTTTTTTTTTAATATAATATATATCTTACTAAAACAAGAAAAATCATATCTTAATTAATATTAATTTGATTGGAATATTGCTTGCAAATATACCGTACTCAGTTCTGAATTATTTTCGTCTCGTAGTAGCTCTTTCGCTTCTTTATCTCAGTTCAGGTGTTCCACTTTCCATTGATGCCGCATGCTAGAGATGAACGGATCAGACGTTGCCAATAACATATTAAAAAGATGTTCATTTGAGCAATTGCGTGACATTTTTCTGGTGTTGTGTTCTCTATAAAATCTGTAATCCTTATTTCTTTTTTTCCTGAGCTTCCTCCGATAGATCTCCAAGTGGTTCTAAATGATATTTAATGACATCTTCTCCATGATAAAGGATTTTGTGAACTGTTGCAGACATATTTCTCAATGGGTATTTTGTTGTACATATTTTTGCAGTTACCTTAACCTAATCACAAAATTTTTTCGCGTCAATTTGTTCATTGCATGCAAGTACTTCGATGATTATTGTAAGCCTGGAAATAAGGTTTAAATCAACTCTTGGTATTTCAGATGCTCTTTCCGGATCTGAGAAGAATCTTCTTGCTGTGTTTCCATCATTTGTATTGCCTGAACCTTGTTTTGGCTGATCTATAACTAATCCATATTTTCGATATTCATCTTGGACAGGTTCCTTTTTTAATCTTCTTAACTCCTTGTTGGTGTCGTTGTTTCTTACTGATCCTGTAGGTCTGAATTCTAAATCGTAACTGATTCTCAAAATGTGTTCCATAAATCGTATTCTTGCATGTAGTGGTGATAATCCGAATTCATATGCATCAGTATTAGCTATTGATTTGTTTGGGACTTGGTTTAATTGGCTTGATGTTGTTTGGCATATGATGCACCTGGATGAACCCTATGTTTCAGTCAAAGCCTGGCCTTCTTTTCCATCAATCATTGTAAGCACTAATTGGTAGCTTACTTCGATTTCCTTCCCGTTCATTTCTATTTGTAATCGATGAAGCTGTGCAATTTGGGCTTTGATATCGTTTACTTCTTTTTTAATGGTATCCTGGGTTTCCTTTTTGAATTCAAATTTGATGGGCCTGCAGTATTTCGTGGAAGATGGTGTGCGATTTTTCCAAATATCCCTAGTGTGCGTTGTGCTGGTCGGTGGCTCTAAGTCTTCCAAAATCGTTTTTAATCGCAATGGTACAAATGACACCATGAACATATCGGTGTCCAAGATATTTTCGCATAACAATTGCTTGTATTGTTTTTGTCCGGAAGGACCATCACATCTCCATTCGCAAAAAGGAACTTATTTGCAGTTTCCATATTGCTTCACTCATTTTCTTTAAATGATTGTAGTAAGCGTTGTGCTGTGTGATCAATTAATGATTGCTTGGTGTAATTGGTGTAGTTGCAATAGTGTCGTTAGATGGCAAACAGTTCTTAGCAGTTCTTTTAGCAGCAGTTATGTGATGGTATGATGGATGCAGATTTAAACCTTTTTCAATCGCACGCAATCTGAGCACAATATATTGGTGCTTTGGTAATTTCAAATCCAAAAATACTACTAATGCCTCCTCATTTGTGTACTGTTTTTCCTCGCTCGGTGTTGGTACACTTTTAAGAATCCATTTTGTTCTCACTGGACTAGCATCAATAACTTTTTCAATGATTTCCAGTTTTGCATATTTTTTATCTGCTCACAATTGATGAAGGAAAGTTTCTTGAACACTTTCACTTCCGATTTCATCAGTAATATCCTTTAGCTTCCTCCCCTTAGATCTATTGCTGCAGTTGTGAAGTTCTTTTTTTGGTCTTCCTGCGCTGATTTTGTCGTTAGTTTTTGAAGCTCTCTGCACAGTAATCTCGCATTCCACCCATTTTTCGTTATGTTTATAAAATCTTTCTTTCGTGTAGTTATACTGGCTCTAGCGCTTTTTAAAATTTTTGACGAAAACAGATATTTTTTCTTCTAAGTTCAATGGTATTTCGAAGTTTATTTTTCTTTGAACGTAGCTTAGAACATCTTCCTGTTTTTTGTTTCTTAATTACTCCTCAGTCAATTCTTTATAACTGAATCTCTTTATTTATTCTCTTTTATTTATTTATTTCCAATTGTACCTGTATCTATTTACTTATTACCTGCACCAGTTCTATAAAGGTAAAATTGAAAACTCCAAAACTGCACATGTTTCATTCAGGTAGAATGAAATAGGTTAATTAAAAAAAACTCTAGGCACTATTTTAATTACCAGAACCTGTAAATATATTTTGTATATGCACCTGTCTTATAGAGTTGGAATAAAAAGGGTAAATAAAACTGACAAAACCCTTTAAATTGCATGCATTAATATACTAAAGTTTTAATAGAATACATCACTGCATCCTTATAGGGATGCGTTAAATACGCGTCGTTCGAATATTTGTGTGAGTACTTTCAGTAAAACAAAAAAAGCTTCTACGGGGGGATTGGGGGGGTATAAAAGTGTATATGGGGTGAAAGAGGAGACTTTCACCTTTAACTGGATGCTTTCATTTTTTGATCCGTTTTGATGCTTAGAAGTTCTATTCACTAAATTTAAAATTTTTACAAAAAACAGTCATTTTGAAAATATTTCGTAACACCCAAAATGTAAATAGTACAGTTACAACCTTGTACAATAATTTAACGATAATAGTCCAATCAACCTAACAAAAAAATTCAACCCTCTATTGATTATAGTTTGCTAGCAATGGCCATTCATTTTCGATGAAAAAATAAAAAAACTCACTTTTTTCTGAAATTAGCAAAAAAAGTTGTGTTTAACCGCATGCCACGCACACAATTTTAGATATTTTTACCTAAATTTTTGGTTACCTAACTTTGGATATATTTAGTACAAAAGGGCGCAAAATGTTATAATTCGGTTACCACTAAAAATGGGTATTTTGGCCAATGGACTTAATTTTTGCGCCACAGTGCGACGTACACGGTCGACGTACACGGCGATCTAGTTATAATGTATAATGACCTAATAATATAGAATAAAATTTTAAATTAAGAAGTGGGTTTATCCAACTCAATGATTATTATAAGAAACCCTAATATTGTAAATAATTTTATAAATAATGCAAAGCAAACCAAAAGACAAATATGAGTCACTTGTCTTTTTATGACAGAAACAACTAATTAATTTTTGGGTTTAATTAAAAAAAAAGTTGCTAATAAATATAATGCATGAAAGAGAGTCAAAAATAAAATTTTGGATGCAAATTATTTTTACAACAAAATCTACTTTTGTGCCAGTTTTTGAGAAAACATTCGATTTTTTTAAATCTATTTTGAAAAAAAAAACTAAGAAAAAGGTGAAAATTAAGCAATTAAGGTTACGCGTTCCTCCATATATTGACTTAATACTGTTAAAAATAACAATAACAAAATTACAATATAATTTATTTTTACAAATTTGATGCTTTAATGTGTGGTTCTTAAAAAATCTTTCATTTGCTACAAAACTTGTATTGTTTCCATAAAAAGTAGTGAAGTTATGGCAAAAAAAATTTCGGCTGATTTTGAAACAACATTTTGAAACTCTAAACCATCGATTGAGCACGTATACGAAAATACGTCAATCTTAGATTTTTGTCCTCTATCACATATCTGAAAATCATTCAAATCGGCGAGTGACGCCGGATACCTTTCATTGTCAGTCATAGTTTATACCTAAATTCTGTCTAACAAATATAATATAAACGGATATAAAAACATACAAATTCTAATCCTGGAAATTGTTTAAATATTGTTTGTGTTTTGATAGCTGTGAACTTAACACATTTCTCACAAGAAACAATAATTCAAGACTCTTTGAACACCGAGTTTTATAGAGTTTATATAAAGTAAGTTTCTTCAAGACTGTATTTTATATGATCTTATATTCCTCTTATTTCCAACACATAAGTTTATAGTGCTAACAATTTGTTTTTACTGAATGAATAAATACTATTAAAAAAAAAATCAAATAAATATTAATAAAATATTTTGCATTTTTCTAACTTTTCACTGTCTGTTTTCTCTCTATTTGAAATGATCTTTATTCTCAACTTCCACGCATATGCAGTTACATCAAACGAAAGGCGGCGCTGCGGCTACACAAAAGCAAGACTTAAGTTTTCTCAAAGAAGCCTCGCCTATCTATGTGACTTCATTCACCAGTAATCATCTAACCTCAGGCAGCGCTACATTGACAACAGCAACGGCTGCATCGGTGGCGCCCATAACATCATCGACAATTGCACCTGGCGCATGCGCAGCCTCGACAACAACGACAACTGCTGATCGCAATGCCAATAGCAGCAGCACCAGCCACAGCGCGTTAACGAGCACAACAGCAGCAACAACTTTGGCTACAATAAGCGCATCGCCAGCCTCAATAATAACAACAAAAACGCCAATACAACAAAAACTATATCAAACGCAACAACTAGGTGCGAAAAAGCCACTATTAGCTGGCAACATTGCCTCAGCGTTGGTAGCATCGCTTGCGCATAGTCAGAAACATTTGGGCATAGCTCCAGCAGCAGCTGTCGCAGCTACTGTTGTCGAAGATGATGACGACGATGAAGATTTTGGCGCCAACTATTGTAGTATTAATTATATTAATTACAACAACAAGCAGCCACAGTTGCCAGCACAGCCAGTAGTTGTTGGTACAACAACAATACCTGCTGCAGCAGCAGCATTAAGTAAACATCAACATTTGCCACCGCTGCAGATACCGTACAGCAGCGGCAGCAGTTTGATGACGAAGCCCAGCGCACTGCTAGTAGATGCACAAACCTCCACCTCGCCATTGGCTGCTACAGCTGTTGTAGTAACTAGCAGCAACGGTGTGGCTGCTGCAGCTGGCACAACAACACCAACAACCGAATATTCCTCAGCTATTTTGGGCAACCAGCAATTGCAGCACGCATTCGCAGCAGCAGCAGCAGCTGCAGCAGCAACGGAGCATTCGGCAGAAACAGCAAGTAGTTTAGTTACAAATAATAACAACAACAATAATAATATAAAAGCAACAGCTGCGCCATTAGCATCAGCAATAACAACCACAAACTTTAGTCATAGTCAGCAACTTACGAATAACAATTTAGTTTTGAATAATTTATTAGCAAACAACAACAATATTAGCAATAGTTTATCAGCAGCAGCAGCAACAAAAGGTGCTCAAATACCAACAACTTTTGGCATTCAAAGTGTTGCTAGCAGCAAGCCGCAGTTCATTGCCAACAACACTACGCAGGCAATACAGGAAAACGTTGCCGCATTAATCGCGCCGAAAGCTGCAATAACAGCAGCTACAATTGCTGCACCAACAGCAGCAACAACTTATGTTAATCTTAGCAATAATTGTAGTAATCTATTATTAACAAACAATATTCATCCACCGAGACGAGAGGTGAGTTTGATGTTGCTGTCATTGCCATTGGCAGACAGCAATGGTTTTGTTTAGCAACAATGTTAGTTCTGGAATTTAAGTTTTTTTTTTTAGTTTTTCCGTTAAAGTTTGTTGTTTATGTCTTATGTTGGCATGACAAAAAAAAGAAAAAATTATATAACTAATGCATCTTTGATAAAGTACACAGGCTTATAGAGCTACACAACTATTCACGAATATATATATTTATAGGTTTTCTTATATTTTAACTCTTATACAAAGTGAGCTTTAATTAAATCTATGTTAATATGTATTTTACAAGTTTTTCCTTATGAAAGATAATATGCTTTGATGCAAAATATATGTTTGTGAATAAATAAATACATAATTCGATCGGCAAATCTTGTTTCTTAAATTTATTCGCTACATTTCTTTTAAGTGCATTCATAGCACAGCGGAGCACTGCGTAATACTACGAGCACTTGCTTCAAGTCGAATTATTTACTGAGAGCTTTGTTGTGTTCGTGTGCTTATATCAGAGGTGAGGCCAGTCAGTGAATTTATTCAGGTTTTTTGGGATTTTTTGACTTAAGGGAGTCCTCTGGTAATCTATGCCAAATTTTAGCCTTTTTTCAAAATATTGTGGAAAGAGAACGAGTAAAGATATTTTAGTTCCGTTTTTTGATTTGGGTAGCTTAATTTATTGAAAAAAATACAAAATTTTGAAAAAGTGAATTTATGGACCGTTCAGAAAGTTCTCGGCCTGGTAACGAGGTTCTCCGGAAAAAAGGTGGGTCCAAATTGCGCACGATTCCAAGTGTAAACATCGTCTGAAAAAAAAAAAAAATATTCAGTTACTTAGAATGAATGTCCCTATAGCCCCTACCTCGGAAACAAAAATCTAAATTTTTTTAGGGGGGGAGCCGCCACTTTGAAAATGAAAAATCGAATTTCGACCTTTTTTTTTGTAGTCTAGTGTAGAAAAAAAATAGTAAACATTATTTTTTCGGCAAGTTTGAGGTAGGGGCTATAGCGGCGTAAATTCTGCGTTGTTTCATGCCTCATATATCAAAATCGGTCAAAAACTGTTTGAGTTATCGTGCGCAAAGTTTTGAAAAACATGGTTTCGAGAAAAACGCGTTTAAAGTTTTGACTTCAATTTTGAGGCACACAAATGACATTAACACATATTTTTTTAATACAATACTTACGAATATTAATCGGCCATTCCAGCCCCATAAAGTGTGCCTTCCTCCATCTCATAAAACGAGTTTTCCATGGCTTTTTGGGCTCTGCGGGCTGTGCGACCCTCTTTCGATGATGCGTACGTTTTTAGCTCTGGGCGCGTTTGGGTGGCTTTTTTTATCCATAGCAAAAAAAAAAACACAAAACGATTTTTCTTTTATTTTACAACAGCAATTATCGCGCACGCGTAGCTTTCAGCGTTCGAAAATAAACTGAATCTCGTTCGTTTGCTTCTTTCATGTGAACACCTGGGCTCAAAATCATTTCAACCCCTAAATCAAAACATGCATGTATACATACTGCATGTATACATACTGTGTGTGTATATTTTGTAATATCAATACATATTTTGGAAGAATTCCACAGAATTTTCGACTAATGACTGCAGGCAAATAAACAACTTTGCTGATGCGTTATTTTGACGAAAACATACCTACACAAAAATGCCTGTATCTCCTAAACTATTTCGAATTTTGAAAAATCCTTTTAGGAAAATGTTTTTGAGTATCTGAGCAATAGAAATATGAAAAAAAAAAATGGAAAAAAAATTTTTCGGATTACCAGAGGACCCCCTTAAACGGGATGGCATGGAAAACAGTGATCAAAACGTGGCAATTGAAAGCAACTGGCTCTAAGCCTCTTTTTTTTAAAACAAAATATATTATCTCTTTTTCATAATCCATCTAAGTAGATTTGACTTCCTAGATGATAGGGAACAGTTAGTCAAAATGAACTGATCCATAAAAACGAAACGTTGTTGCTCGACCTATATTAAAATAGTAGATACTTTTATTAACAATCGTCCAATATATAGGAATCTCAGAACTGCTTTAAAAAAATTGTTTATCTACTTTCAAAATGGCGGCCATATTTTCTTTGCTATCTATAGCGATAGCGATATATGCGTTTGTGGTAACTTTTATTTCTCAGCTCCTATTATATGTTACATAGAATAATGAATTAAAGACCATAATATTAAGCACACTTTGGCTTTTAATCTGACATACATATGAAAGATGCTTATGAAATAGTTTCTTCATATCAAAAAAATATTACTTTTTTGTGTTCAAAACGTGACAGTTGATGTTGACAGTTGAAATGGCAGTTGATTTTTAACTAGTTTGAACGTACCTTTTTTTAACATTCGGACTCATCAATTTTTGTGTTTATATCTTCTTTAAAATTTGAATTTTGAAAAATTTAGTGACTTCGGGGTCAAATGTCTCTGGTGAGCATGGGTTGAAGAATTTGAAATTTATTCACAATAAAGTATATAAAAGTATTATTTTGCAGCTTTAAGTTTGATATTTGCTTCGTTTGGAAGATACAGCCCTTCACACTTTGTGAAAATTCACCTCATAGTAAGTACTCGTATTTTAGTATGGTCGTTATATGGCTTTTTTTTTTTAAATTTCAATGATGGATGGTTGTTGATTGGCCCCGAATTTTTAAAAACTACTCTGCATTTTTTTTTCATATTTCTGAATTGAGACTTTAGTCTTACTATTTGCACATTTGTCCACCCCTTATACAAAATTATAAAAATTATGTAGGAGTGGATGTGACCGAATTATTTTTTTATTTTGCACATAAATATATATATCTTCGTACCGAGTCATTTTGAAATCTGTCGAATATGATGGAAAATATGACGTTTGAAATTTTCTTGATATAAGGGAGGTACGCGTGGTTGGAGATGGATTTGAAATTTATTTTTCTATTTTTTTTTTATATTCTTAACTACAACTCGCATGCAAAATTGTTTTCTTCTATGACTATTTTTATATTTATTGCTATATTTTGTATGTGGGCGGACAAATATTTGATATCCTGGCTACGCCGATGATGTTAGCATACAATATTTGGCCTGTCAAAGCAATGATGATAGCGTTGGTTTTTCCCTCATTCACACATGTCATTTTTTCTCATCTAATGTTGTCGGATACTAGGACACCATATAACAGGTCATTCAATAAGCTCGTGGAATAATTAGAAAAAAACATAATTTTGATAAAATTCGATTATATTATTCAACATAGTTGCCTTCGAGACAATACAACGAGTATAGCGATTTTCCAACTTTTCGATACCACTTTTTCTCGTTCTCGTCAAAATAGACCTCAGTTTCAGCGATTTCTTGAGATCTGAAAACTGGAAAAAGTCACTGGAGGCTTAATCTGGAGAATACGGTGGGTGGGGAAGCAATTCGAAGCCCAATTCATTCAATTTTGCCATCGTTTTCATCGCTTTGTGACACGGTGCACTTTTTTCTTTTGCTAATGTGGCCGTTTCTTGTCGATTTCAGCCTTCAATAGATCAAAAAGTGCAAAGTAATAGTCGCTGTTGATGGTGGTTCCTTTTTGGAGATAGTCGATGAATATTATTCCTTTCGCATCCCAAAATACAGACGCCATCACCTTACAAGCCGACTGTTGACTCTTTGCTCGCTTTGGATTCGGTTCGTCGACTGCTGTCCACTCAGCGGACTGTCTATTGGATTCTGGTGTGTAATAGGGAAGCCATGTTTCATCCATTGTCACATATCGACGATAGAATTCGATTTTATTGCGGTTTAACAGCGCCAAACACTCCTCAGAAGCATCATTTCGTTGTTGTTTTTGGTCGACTGTGAGCTCACGTGGCACCCACTTTGCACAGAGCTTTCGCATACCCAAATGTTCGTGAAAAATGGTAAAAACACTACCATCTGATATCTTTACAATGTCAGCTAGCTCGTGCACCTTCAATTTGCTAACGTTCATAACCAATTTGTGGATTTTTTTGATGTTTTGTGGAATAACAGTCTGATTTGGGCGTCCACTGCTCTCTGCATCATTTGTGCTGGTACGACCACGTTTAAATTCATCAATCCACCTTTCTACCATTTGTCTCGATGGAGCAGAGTCCGAATAATGCTTATGAAGCCATTGTTTAGTTTCCACTGTATTTTTTTTTTCATCAAAAAGCAATGCTTTATCAAATCTCGAAATTCTCTTTTTCCCATTTTTTTTTATTTTTCAATAACAATAGTTGCACACAAAATGCTATAACTCACGCATCAATTGTCAGATTGTTGTCAAATTCTTATACGTATCGTTTGAAGGTTGGTACTAAATAAAAATCATATGAGAAAAAAATCTAGTAACGCCATCTATGTGTCATCCTATGGACTTTTTGAACGTATCGTAACATCTAGACGAATTAATTTTTTTTTATTCAAAATATTGGCCATTGGCTTTGTTTAATGTTATTATAAAATAATCGAAAAACCCCTAAAGTTTGGAAAACCAATCAGGCAAGTTCTTAATGTTGGACAAAATTGATCTTTAAACGTATTATATACATAATTGAAAGTTTTTTCAAGCAATGTTTAGGGTTACGAATGTATAGCCCTCTCCAGAAATTGTTAGTCTACTTTCTGCTTCCTTCTCATGTATTTCAACAACAACAAAATTGAATTTATGGGCGAGTTGCTTATGAAATAATAACGACGCATTTTTTAAATGGAGATTTAAATACGTTATAGTATTCCTAAGGAAATTTTTAGAAACTTAGTTGAGAACATTGAAAATCGCATTCTATTAAAAGTAAAATCGAAGTTTTACTCTTTTCGCAGAAACTGAGAGAGCTGAAATTGTGCAAAGAGGTTCAAATGTGGCAAGGTCTGAAAACGGTGTCAAATTTTTTTTATATCAATATTTCTTGAATAGAAGCATATCTATTGAATGAAATAAGTTGATTTGTATGAAGAAAAGTATGAAAAACTAGCGGTCGCTATTTTAAAATCGTAAAAAGTTCTTAATCGTTCAAGATCTTATATTGCACCGTCGATTTTTAGCACATTAATTATTAAAGAGGAGTTACTATTTTGAAGAGAAACAAAATTTTTATGACTACAACTTGAAATTGTAAAACCAAAATATTCCAGCAGCGGATATTTTAGTGACTACTGTAGATTAAATTCATAACTTATTTTCTAGAAGTAAAGCATGCCTTTTTTGATGATGTAAGCAACGTTAGTTTAAGAAGAAAAAAAATCATTCGCCATGGAATTTTCGCTACACTCTAAAAGACTTTACAACATATAAGGAACAAAAGTTCAGAAATTACTGAATAACATAATCGTCCTGGAGCCTCCGTTTCTTAATATGACTAGTACAAGATTGCATTTTCTATGAATTTAAAGTTAACTTTAAGACAAATATAAAATAACTTCACAATCTATGTTTTCAAAAAATAAAAGCTCAAAGAAATATTTATGCATACAAATTCTAAATATCCATATTGTTTTTTAAACGTAGATAGACTATTGAAATATGATTTTTTTTATCGCATCTGAAATACATATGTAAAAATGTAGCTGTCAAAAATTCCATATCATATAGTTATGACAATTTTGACTACATTGTGTAAATTTTTAAATGTGATAAATATAAATAAAACTATGCATGTTTCTTTATTTATTAATTTATAAAAATATTTTGTATATTTTATAAAGTTTTGTTATTATTATTTACAAATTTGTTTTTGTTATGCTTTTTGACATTTCTTATTAAGTTAAATTTTTCGGAATTAATAATTTTACATATTTCGTTTGTTTTTTTAATTATAGTTACTAACGACACTCAAAGAAAATAAAATTGATGTTGGCAACGATATATATGTTAAGCAACAACAGCAACTACTACTACAACAGCAACAACAATTACTACAGCAACAGCTACAAACAAATAGTCCACAAAGCATATCAAAAGGCAGAACCGAGCTGCTGCTAGGTGATCAAACACTGAGACAAGATTTGAGGTAAGTACTTTAAAATCTACTGAAAATATTCAAGATATTAATGAAAACGAACATAGTTTTGTCAATAACATAGCAAATTTTATTGATTTTAACACATTTTTACAAAATTTCATGAAATATAACAAATTTTACAAAAATTTCTAAGTATTAGCAATGTTCACAATATATTGTGTTTGCACCATTATTGCATTATAGAGATTTATTTGATCATTTCAGTAAATTATTTAAAATTAGTAAAACTTTTTATATATATGTGAAATACACCTTATCGTGATTATAAATAATCATCTATAAAAGCTATGAAAAAGCTTAAGAAACCAATGTTGGATTAAGAAAAAAGTTGTAAAGAACTACTTAAATCACGCACTGTATAAGTTGTCAAGAATAAAATGCATCTTTTCTATACTACCATCACTATGTAATTAAGCAGAAACTATTTTACAACTACGTGTGGCTTGGCCACATTCTCGTGTATGTAGGTAACCGACTCATAACCAAGTGTTTAAAATTCTTCTTCAATTCCAACTCTTCCCAATTGCGTGTTTCTTTATTTAATTGATTTAATATTAAAAACTTTTCTAATGAATAACTAACTATGGCCCAGTTTTTTTTACTACAGTAAATGCAACGATAACTTTTGATGCACCTGCACAATTTTTAATTCACTTTACCGAAGAACGTTGTTGGTGGTTTTTTAAAAATTTGTTCTAATGATTCTAACAAAAAGCGATGCACATGCTTGTGATTTAGGGAGTGTATGAACAGAATGGGAAAAAAGACAATAACGCAATTTCCGGGTAATTACTGAGTGTAACGTAATGCAACAATGTTAGTGACTATGTTAGGTTTTTAATCGAGTCACTTGCCAGGTAGTAAAAAAAAAAGAATAGTTTATTGAGTTCTATAGAAATATTTTTTTATCGATGCTTTAACTTTTTTGACTGAACTTTATGCTTGGATTCAATTTATGTGGAATGAACTACTAGTAGTTGGCTTATAATTTATTTTATAATTTTAGGCTTATAATTTATATTTTAATAATAATATACTTCTGCCTTTGCAGAATACCTCTATTTATATTTGATTTAATTTCAGTGAGCGAGCGAAGCTTCCATGAAGCAACTTGCTCGCGAAGTGTTATCGGGATTAGATCTCAGCACTGGGTTGACCGATTTTAAAATTTTTTTCAATGCATAGTTCTTCGCTTCTAAAACTAGGACATGACAAAGCCCAAAGTTTGTTAACTCAAAAAATTTTGCGTAAATCAAATGCATGGCTGAAATACAAATACTATTTACATGACTTCAAAAATTTTCAAAAAATTCTAAGCGCACATTATAATAATATTTACAGCAGCTTCTAACTTCAAAAATTGTATGTTTGTTGTAATTCGCCGAATTGATTGAAGCAAGCGAGCGAAGCTCCCATGGCCAAACTGTTCACAAAATGTTATCGGGATCAGATTTCAGCGACGGGTCGACTGATTTAAAAATTTGTTTTACTGAATAGTTCTATACTTTTAAAATTAGGTCGGAACGAAGCCAAATTGTATTTAATTCAAACAATTTTCTTAAAATGAAATTCATATGTTTAAATGCCAATAATATTTACAACAACTCAAAAAACTATACGTGTGTTTTAATTTGCCGAATTTAGTGTGGTCAATAATTTTAACTTGTGAACAAATGCGAGCGCTGCTAGTGCTGTTGGTTTTTTGTTGCATTTTGTTGCATAAATAAAAAACTTTTATTTTGAATTCATACGGTTTTACTTATTATCACCTTCAATATCGGTGATTTCATGACAAATGCGACGCTTTTCGAAACTCACATATTTGTAAAATTTTGGTTCTTGCATGTCAATATTACTTAAAAACTAGAAATATTGGCATTTTTTTAATGTTTTTTATTTACAAGTTATATACAGTAGAAAATTAAAAACAAATTAAAATTCACTATTCGGACTTGTAGTAAAACAATTATATCTTCAAAACCATTAGTCCTAGAAAAAAAAAAAAAATACAAAGAACATATTTTGGATATCTTGAATTGGTTTTTTTTGTGGAAAAATTTTGATTTCTTGCCACTGACAGTTTCATTCACGTTTTTCAAGGTCAGCACCACTACTTTTTTGATGTTTTGAAAATATTGTCGTATATATTCTTAATGCATTCTTAAAATTTTATTTTGGAGAATTAATGTTAACTATTTTAAATGAATGGGATTTTTAGTATTTTTTGTACTTCTCATAGTACTTTATAATTTTTAAGCTAGTAATATGCCTCCGATAGCTTTTCCTTATGTTTAAAATAATTTTTTTTTTTATTTTTTGCCATATTTTTATTTTTTTTTTTTATTCCTTTGTATAAAAGAAAAGCCGTCGGAGGTATACTTCTAGCTTAAAAATTGTAGAACACCGTTAGAAGTACAAAAAATACTAACAATACCATTTTTTAATTAAAAATATAAGTATTTTGTATGTAAATATTATGTTGGCAGTTTTTAAAAAAATTCGTTTTAGTCTAAAAAATTTTGATTTTTGAAGTAAAACTTTTATAGCCGCGTACACAACAATACGGTGAGCTAGATGGGGGATAAAACCCATGTAAAGAAATGGTTCTTGTTAGCAACAACACAGGAACTCGCCGCTCTGGTTGTATAATAACGAAAAAAATATCTATTTAATAATTTTTCATATTTTTGCTATCACCGAGGATTGAACACACTACGCTTGGATCCATAGCCAGCTGTTCTAACCACTCGGCTATGGAGACAAATTCATTTTAATAGGTCATACTTATCTTCAATTTTGCAATCAGCAGTTCTATTCTTTTATTTACGATTGAATTGAGTCTTTCGTTCAATAGTCTTTTAGGCATTTCTCAAATTTTTTTTAGTTTTAATAAATTCAGGAAGCAATTTTCAAAGTAGGCCTTGTATTGATTGATTTGGAAACAGCACATGCTGCAATATTAACGAATGCAACTTTGAATTTATAATTTGTTTTATTCTTAGATCTGTGAATTTCCATATAAATACCATATCATTTATATAATTCAAATGCAGTTCTTATCACACATTTATATCGAAATTAAAAAAAATCGCAGGCTGTGGTATTTGAACACACAACCTAATGGTTACAAGTTCTTCCGTTATCGACTGAGTTACCGGACTACCTACTCTGCCTCTAAATAAATTAAACAAACTTGCTGCATTACCCCGACTTGCAGACTATTCTTAAACGCGCCTGGCTTGTATTCGTCAATAACAGACAGAATATTCTTTAACTCATCCGCATTGGTTTCGTCAACATTAAAAAAAACAAACAGAACAAGGAAACAACGAAAACAGTAGAACACGCTATAACCGATAACTCTTATCTCTTGTATTTCTTGTCCAAAAATTCTTTAACGCGTCAGTGTTCGTTCATTCAAAAATTTCTCGAAAATTCTTCAACCTTTCTGCTTTGTGTTCGTTTATGTTTTTCCTACAAAGGCTTATGTTTCGGGGTAATTTTTTCGTTAAAAGTTGCGATATATATCATTTTTAAAACATGATGAATTAATGAACTGCATGATTGATATATCAAAAATTTCAAATCGGAAATAGTCTGATCCAAAAAAAAATGAAAAATAATATCGAAGAATATATAAAATGAAATGAAAACCAATTTTTTTCTTATTCCTATCTTGTTTGTTGACGAAACTTCCGAAACGATTCAGTAATATATTCATGCACGAAAAATCTCAACATTTCCGTATTGCGTTCGTGGAAATTTTATATGGGATTTTCGTCAACGAAATGTATGGCCGAAACAGCATGTTTCGTCAAAGATGACGAAAAATCCTTCATGATTCGTTTATCAATTCCTTAAGTCTTGGAATACTGCGAAATATCGTCGCAAATTTAACATTAAATACGATGCAAGTCTTGTATCGAAAAACGCATCAACATTTTTAACAAGTATGCGCGGTAGCATACGGTCAGTGCTTCTGACCACAAAGCAAAGCTCAGTGGTCCTTTCTGCATTTGAAATTTTGTGATTTTTTGAATTTAAAATATTCACAATAATACTGGCAGTTTTTTGTTTTTTAAAAAAAAAAATTGATAATAAATTATATAAAGAAAGCCCGAGTTATAATCGATTAATTATTATTTTGGATAAACAATACATTTTTTAGTCATCAATCCTATGAAATAAATTGAAAGATGTTCGTACAATGGAGGCAATGATGCAATGGTAGCACGTTCAACTTGCAGGTGAATTGTACGCGGTTCGATACGAGTACGGAAAGGGAAAAATGCATTATTCCCGATACAGGTTTTTCAACAATTTTTTTTTTAATATTTATAAATAAAAATATAATTAACAAAAATAAAACAGCAAGATCTGTCGTATGTGCTATGAGGATCGAACCTGGATACTACTTAAGCTATCAAATTGAAATAATAAATCCTCTTGATAACTAACTAAGTCACGAAAGTAAAAAAAAAGCTGCGATCGAATTCTGTGCATGAATATTGAAGTTTCCAGTAACTGTCAATAAACAAAAGGGACAATTGATATTTCCCATGATATCGCCAGGCTATATGAAAAAGGACACTTCTTGAACTTCTACTGGTATGAACCATTTGGTTGCACTGGAAGGAGGGAATGTTAATAAAATAAATTAGCAATCTTCGCAGAAATTCCATTTTTGGGTAAAAGTTTCACTTCTACCGAGCGTGGCGGCTACACACACATCTTTTTTTTTTATTTCCACTGTGTATAACTTAAAAAAACAAAAATAGAAAAAATGCAATTTTTTCTATTTTTTAAGTACATACTATCAGTGTGAAAAATTTGAAAAAAGTCGGAATCATCAAAATCAATTTTTAGACAAAAGCGTCCGATTTGACATGGAATCACTTAATTGTTTTTTGCTTTACTTATCTTTTCTGATGGTTTATTCGTTGGTTTCTGATAGTTTTAAAAACGAGTCGCAACATACTAGTATGCCGCTATCCACTGGTTGGGAACCACTGCTCACAGTATTAATAAGTTTTTACTGTTAGCTTAGCTAAGTTTGAGTTCAATTTAAGCTGTTCACACGAAGATGTGTCAACAGAATTGAGTTTAGTTGAATTTGATATTTCGCAGAAAAATCGTTCAATGCTCTGTATGTACAGTACGGTCTAAAAATTTGCATCTGAACGTAGCTTTTTTTCAGAACATTCGCATTCTCTTAGACATTTCTCAAATTGAGTTTTGATAAACTCTGAAAGCAAATAGAGTTTAGTTGAGTGCTATCCAGCAAAATTGAACTGGAAACTCTAGAGTTTATATTGAGTTCAGCGACAAAACTCAACTTTGTACTGGAAACTCAAACTAAGCTCTCTGTGTGAACATTCTATTAGTATTGAGAAAAAAAGTTTCAAATTAGAAACCTATTTTGTTAACTAACAATATATGGGTAAAATTTATTTATTTCTTTTATCGTTATCATTGCATATCAGTAAATGTTAAGTCAACATTTTCTCAGATTCTTGCTGTAAGTTTAAGTTTCAATATTATAACTCTTTAAGTGGTATTAAAATTTTTAAAGAAACTCGTTGCAGCTTTAAAGAATAAACAGCTATTTCTGTGAGCAAGCAGGATGAAGAAATTTAAAAGAAAATAAAAATTTGGAATATACATGAAAATTCTCTTTGTGGCAACTGTATATGCAGCAATTGCAACATCGCATAGTGTGTTGAATGGGGACATAAATACAAAATTGAAAAAGGTTGAAAAATAATTCAATTGTCACAAATCAAAAAGAATTTTGTTAAAATCTCTATTAACAAAAAATGTGAGATTTTCAAACTTTACATTTATAATTGAATAAAATGAAGTATTTTCATATTTGAAAGAAGCTTCATTAATTTGAGAATTTAAGGGAAGCTGTAAAAAAAAACAAAAATAAGCAGAATTATTTAAAGTTGATTTTAAATCAAGAAAATCATTTGTTTTGTAAAACATTATTTTGTTAAAGAAATAAGCTTTATCTTATAAAAGGCCTTAAAACACAAAAATTAGCAATGTTTGAGAGGTGAGAAAAAAAAACCGGCCTCTTCGATTTCCACATGCTTTTACTAATTTTTTTGGCAAAGCATGTTTTTTCAGATTCCTGACTTCGTTTTTGCTCTTTTTTATATTTTTACTAAGTTTCTGCTCTTCGTTTTACAAATTTTATCGGTCCATTTTTACAAAAATAACAGATATGACATTTTTAGCATATCACTTTATGTGGATATTTGTATAAAAAATTGACTTTAAAAGTTAAAAAAAAAAAAAAATCAAAATCCAGAAAGGCGCAATCTCCTGGCAATTTCATTAGTCTTGTTAGTTCAGTTGTGTCAGATATTCAAAGATTCACAAGACAAAAAATAATCTCAAAAATTTTATAATTTTTACATCTATACTGACTTGCAGCTGATATAATAGGTCTGTTTCCATATTTTTTGGACTAAAAATGGCAAAACTGTCAGAAAACTGAGAATAAGAAACAGAAAATCTCTCAAAATAGAGAAAAACACCAAAAAGTGCTGGAACGTTTTTCGGCCTAAAATTGTGTAGATTGAAATAAAACCGTTTAAGTTTAATAAAAACTGTCACATTTATTGCATTGAAATTTGTTTGGTTTTTCTCCAGCGGTGGTTTGATTTGGACCAACGGCAGTGCAGACGGCTTGCTAAAGATTTTTAACAATATTGAACATAATTCTCAAATTAACATTTATAATCAGTTTTTACACTATTTACCATGTTTCTGGTTTTTACTACAATAGTTTTAATGATATTTTTCAATTGCTTTGCTAACATGTAAACAGCTGATTTTCAAAAAGTTTGCCACTTTTGACATTTTTGCCAGAAGAAATTTTTCGGACAAAAAGTTGTAAATTTTGACAGGGAGAGGAAGCTCTCTCGATTGAACACTCTTTTACAATATAAACTGCAAAACTGATAAATTGTACTAAATCTTTAGAGTACGGCAACTGACATAATACACTGTCTGAAACAATTGTCCGTACTTAAGAAGAATGAGCAGTAATTTGAATGTTTAAAGAAAAATATTTAATCACATGAAACAAAACTTTTTTAATGCCAAGAAATCTTACGTTCTTCTTATCTTCAGGGATAAACTTGACCACGAACAAATACCACAGATTTTCTTAAATAATAATTGTTTACTTATGGTTAATAAAGTTAAAAGTTTAGGTTTTTTTACTAATAGTAGACTTTCACGCTCTGATCATGTCAACAATATCGTTCAACAAGTTTAGTACGCGCATCGGTGTTTACGATTGTCTGCTATATATACTCCAACTAAGACAATAAAGAGGCTTGTTGTTCAATTAATACTTGTAATTATATCTTACTCTGAACTTATATATAGCAATATTGACTCGCACTCTTCGCATAAAATTCTAGTTGCCTTTAATGATGCGGCAAGACACGTGTTTGGCCTGAGATGCTTTGAGCATGTATCTGAAGAAAGTAAAAACATTTTGGGTTGTAGTATTCTAAACTATTTAAATGCGGGGAATTTTTGCATGAACTAATAACTTATAAGACTTCTGCATACTTATATGAAAAGTTACGATTCAGTGTTTTCACTCGAACATGCAATCTTATACTGCCTAAATTCAACTCCTTAATTACTAAACGACTCTTTTTCATGAACGCCATCAAACTCTGAAATTCATTACCTTTAAGCTTAAAATGTACTGTCAGTACGAATAAATTTAAGTCACCTAATATGCTATACTACTCAAACATCTAATTATCTATAATTCTTTTTCTACTAACTATTCATTGCGACACTTTGCTTACTGTTTTTCATCTTTGTTTTATTTTTTTAATCTTATGTTTTAGTTTTTGAAATTGTTATTAAACTCATAATTAATTATATATTTAGTAATTTAAGTTAATTAAAGTATTTCAATTTATAGTTTGCTGTTGATTATATATATATGACTATGTTGTACTTTTAAAAGATCGTATTGCATCTTATTGTACTAATTAATATCAAATAAAAATCAAATATCAAATGTTAAATTAAATATTTGCCATTAAAATTGTCATTAAATATTTCTTTTCATGTGTTCAAATTACTGTTTAGACTTCTTGTGTACTGATAATTGTTTGAGAAAGTGTATGTGAAAGTAGGCAGTTTTAAAATAAACAGTGATTTCTGTTAGTCAACTATTAGTCCAATATTTGCACTTATGTATTTTGTTTTGAATGTCTCGCAATCCTGTTCAATGAACTTGTTTTTATTGTTAAACAAAATAAAATAATACCATATTTAGCCAAAAGCACAAAATATTTGTCATCTACAAAATGTAATTAAAATCTGACTGTGCATTTTTTTACAAAACCTCTCAAAAATAGTAATCTATATATTTTTAAGCAAATAGTGTAAAAAAGGTACGGATTATATTATATATGTTTACATTTTTGAAATCAGCGTTCTAAAATTAACTATTGTGGAAAATTTTATAAAAATCAGACAACTCCTATTTTTGTGCCTTATTTATATGTGCACAACGTACTGTGCACCGCAACAACAACTACAACTACAACTTGGATGCTTCAAATTATTTCATTTGCTGTCTACTTAAGTTCAACTTTTCATTGCATAGCTTTAGGCATACTGAGAAATATATTCATACAGTTGCTCTCAAGCCGTTGACAGTGGAGGCTAGAATATGAGATCAAACTTTCGTTGATGTATTAGTTGAGATAAATTTGAAAGCATCTAAAATAAATTTTACTTTTGATGTGATGTTGATTTAAATTTTAAGTATATTTCAAGTGGAATAAATTTTAGTCAAAGTTTTTGTGTGATATGCTCAACAGCACACACAATGTTTAAAACGTTTAAAACGTATTTTCAAAACTGTGTATTTCTTCAGAAGTATTTTGAAGAAAGACAATCAAGTTTGATAGAAGAGAAAAAAGGAGAAAAGGGAAAAGGATAAGAGTCCTAAAAAATGCATGAAAAATTAAGGCAATGTTTGTTTCTTAATTATTTATCGGAAATAAGGACTAATTGAGCTTTTTCTATAAATTCTTTCATCTTTTGTTCGAGTTTTGTTCGAGTTTTGTACTAAAATGTAATAAAATCTAAATCGTGTTTGAAATAAGTCATATTTTTGTTTTGTCGGATTTAAGTTGCCCATTAGCCAGCAACTGGGTTTCGAGATCGACCATAATTTTGTTAGTAGTGGGTGAAATTAGAGAGGTGTAGGCTAACATTTGTGAAATCTAAAATTACTCCTTACACCGGGGAGCACATTTTATTCATATGGGTGCTTCAATAAACAAGGTAAACATTTCAAAAAGTTACAGTTCTCGATTGCTTGTCGAGCTAAACTTATATTCATTCCTTAACAAAATTGATCAACAATTTTCAGAGAAATGGAAAAATGTAGAGGCTATATAAAGCCAAATACGGTAAAAATACCTGAAGACAAACTCGTAGCCAGGGCGGTTACGGAGCTTAAACCATTTTACCCAATAGGAAGGAAAAAAGTTATTAAATAAAGCTTCCAAGTGTCATAGAAATATATTTCAGAATTCATTATTAACCATTTTTAACAATTTCCAATTTAAAATTGATGAAAATCGTTTGACAATTTTTTTAGCATTTATCACAAAACAAGCTGAGATGGTAAACCTGAAATTAACCTTTAAGAAGTCACAATTGTTTTATTATTTTAAACTTTTTAGCACTTAAAAAATCTCCGTGAAAATCGAATCGTCAATCTCTTTTTATAAAGTGCATACGTCAGTTAACTAAGGTAAAGCACTTCGAAATAAATTCTTTAAATAAAAAATGGATAGATTAAGACTCTCTGTGAAAATCTACTCTAAAATCGATGTTTCTCAAGTACATACGACAGTATATTCAGGTAATGCATTTCGAAATAAATGAATCAACTAAATACAAAAAATTATAGATTAAAATCCTAAGTTAGAAAAACATGGAATTACAACTTAAAAATTATATTATTTCACAATATTTAGTTTGGAAATTTTATTATCATTTGGCTGAATTTGATTTCGATATTGGTATATATTTTATTTGTTTTTAAAAAAATAGTTAATGCTTTTTATTTATACTCGTTTGCTTTTGTAGTTTTTTTTAAAATACATTTTGAAAAATTGTTTGAAGTCTTAAGTTACATAAAATTTTAAATATTTAAGAGTTCGTTGTTTTTTTTTTACAAAATTATTATTTGAAATTAATATATCTTAAACTTCTTATCACATATTGCATTTATAAACTCAAATTTTTTGTACTGAAAAACGATTTATAAGGAGTTTATGTGTTATGAAATAAAAATTTTTAAGTTAGGAAAAGGAAATATTTATAACTAGCTGAATACGCGGCTTTAATCGGGAGTTGATATAAATAAATTTTGAATTCATTTGTTGATTTGAAAAAACTTTTCACATACTTTAGAATGAAATTTGTGTGCATCTCTCAAACCAATAACTTCGGCGTAATGAGCAAAATGTAGCTTCTACATCTGAATATTAGAGAAAAAGTTAAGGAAATCGTTATTTGTGTGTGTGCTGAAAGCTTGCAAAAGTATAAGAAAGTTTTGTAAAAATAAGCGCAATAACGAATTGTTTCATAAATATTCTCAGACATAAATTGTCTCTTTTGACTTCGTGTCGTAATGTTACTGTAGCATCCAATGTGTTCAAGCTCCTAAACTTGTGGACAGTTCATATGCTATTATTGGTGAGGTAACCTTTGTGTATTGCTTTCAGACTTCATAATATTTATAATTCACAGATACTTTCTTAGAGAAATTCGGCATCAGCTGTTTCGATATGCGATAAAATAAAGTTTAATATAATATACATAAAGTACTTAGAAAAGAAAATATTTATCACCCTTCGCTCCGCCTTTCTGTATTTTGTAGTACAGCACTCTCTGGTGTTCAAGATAAAGTAAAATACATATCGCAAAAGGCTCGCCGTACCCGAAAATCTCTTATAAACATCATGATTATCGGATGAGTAATTTGAGCTTATTGCGGTATAGGTTTTCGTAGCTTCAGAACACTCGCCGTACACGAAAACCCTTTTATAAAAATGTTCATAAAAATTGGATGAGCGGTTTTCTACTTTTTCGCGATTTTTTAAAAAGGGACATGACATTCGCGGCAGAGAAAACAGACCTTTTTTTAAACGAACTTTTTTTTTAAATTTTTTTCAATTTTTGGTGATGTTCTAAATTTGAAAGTGTGTTTTTTCGAAAAAAATATTTCAAGAAACTGCCAATGTCATGTAACCCCTTAAGAGATTTGTACTGTAGCGACTTCTGGTGTTCAGAATAGCGCAAAAAAGATAGATAAGTCATAAAAACTCACCGTATCCGAAAACTTCTATACACAAGTTTTTATGCAAATCGGATGAACGGTTTCGGAGATAAACTATAAAAATAATGCCTGGAACCAGATTGCAGCGCCACCTGCCTGGTCCACCCTTTTTTAATGGATAAAAAGGATCTTTTATGTTGACCAGGGATATTAGGATCCTAGATGTCAAGTTTTATTTAAATCCATCCTGTGGTTTTTGCCTGATTGTTTAACAGACAGACAGTCAGACACACAGACATACAGATACAAAAATTCAGCAAATTTTTCAAAATTAAAATTTTGAAGAGACTGTAAACAAAAAAGTTGATGAGTCAGAATGTTAAAAAATTTATGTTTACACAAGTGTCTCAAGAAAAAAATTATGATAGCAACTCACTGCTTTCTATAAAGAAAATTCTTAAAGTTGCAAAATATCACGTTTCGAACAAAAAAAAATTTAATCATTTTTTAATATGAAGATATTATTTTATAACCATTTTTTTATACCAGATTAAATGCCAAGGTGTGCTCATATTATGGTTTTTAATTCATTATTCTAAGTATATTAGGAGCTAAGTAATATAAGTTACCACAAACGCCTATATCGCTATAGGTAGCATGGAAACAATTTTGAAAGTAGAATAAAAAAACAATTTTTGACAGCAGTTTTGAGATCGAAATTCATTGAACAACTTTTAGTAAAAATATCAATTTTTTGAAAATGGTAGAGCAACCAACTTCCGTTTTTTGAATCACTTCATATGGACTGACTGAAGCTTTTTATAAAGTCGATCCTTTTTTAATAAAAAAAGTAAGAATTTATTTTATAATGTAACGGTCAAATTTGAAAATTTAGAAATGGCTTAAAGAATTCTGAAAATGCATAGACAATATTCGCGTTCTGTACATTAGTGGGTTAAATGTCATTTCCGGTATGCTTTATAGACCTATACTTAAACCATTGAAAAGTTTCTCTTTAAAAAATTTTTCAGCTCGATAAGTCACTACCAACTATTAAGTTATACACCAAATTGTTGTCAACAAAAAAGAAGACCCTTGTTTCCCAAATTTCAACAGTTTTCTTCTACTATTCAATACTAGTCGATCGTGCAATAAATCATTAAAAAAAGAAAATGAAATTATTATGTGTGTCCAAACTTATTGGTTACCTGCTGCTAGGATGTAAAGCAGCATTTCACTCATTTCATTTTGGCAATTAGTTCAATTATCAATTTTAATGCTTTTCTACACAAGCATTTAGTTAACAAATGAGCGGAAGTTCCTTAACATGTCTCAAGGAATTGCTACAGCAGGTAGCTGCAGTTATTTCCTGCTTTTGAACAAACTAATTCAAACACATGCTTATCATGTTGTGCGAAAATATTTGCACACTTTTGGAATTTTTTGAACAAGAAACTGCAAAATTATCTGCTCCTTGGAACCTGCAACACCTACGGTTCATCAGTTTATGGTTCTCTCATAAAAAAATTTTCAGGTTTTTATGATATTGAAAATTTGAAAATTGTAAACACTTAAAATACACACATACACACGCACACACAGTATATGTGTATCTGTCCAATGGTGGCTCGAAGTATTTTTATAGAAAATTTTTATTGATAGAAATTTCGGAAAATTCGATAAAATAGACATGTGTTTGTAGAGAAATGCAATTTACAAATACTAAATCAGAATTTTTAAATTATATTTGTTAATTTAATAAAATTTGATAAAACTCTTACCAGCATTTTTTGTGTAATATTTTTTAAAAAAAAAAAAAATAGTATTTTGTCGCCAAAACAATGTGATTTTTAAATGTTTATTATTTGTATACACAAAAACCATCTTTTTTTTAGCACCATATTGCACGAAAGTTAATTCGTAAAACTAATATTTGCATATCTAGTGGTTGCATCGGCAACAACAGTAACAGCGACAATAACAGCAACAGCAGGTAAACATCACACAAAATACTGCATATTTTTGTGGCAAAATTCAACTTCAAAAACCATTTAGACCATTTTGTAAAAAAGCATAAAAAATAAAAAAATGTTTGTTTTTTTCCCCCCTAACATTCAAAGGCATCTAAAACACTGAACGTGCTTAAAGTCAAAATTAGAATTCCAAAGTATTTTGCCAAATGGTTCTCGCGCCCACTTTCAACAACAATTGTTGCATTAAATTCAAATTGTTTGGTATGAAAAAAAAAAACAAACACTAACAGCAGGAAGGCAACAATGCAGTGTCAGGGTGACTGCCAGCAAAGAGCTTAACGTGAATAGGGGACGGGGGAAAGAGGCCACAGAGCTAAGTGGCCAATTATAAGAGCACTTATATGAATGGTTTGGGAAAATTGCCATAACCAAGGGGGGAGAAGAGAGGGGAAAAAATTGAGAAAATGTGATGCAACTTGAGTGCACAACAGTTTAGAGAACTGAACTTTCAAAACTATTTGACAGTGAAAATATTTTTTAATTTGTAATAATACTTGAAAAATCACTTCAACTGTTTTTCTTGAAGTGAAGTTGAGTGAAGAAGAAGTGAAATACATCGATTACATTATGTCAAAGAAATCAATAAAATTCAGTATGTTTGACAAAAGTGAGAGTAGAATTATTTCTTTTTTATTTAAGTGAAAATCGCGCATTTATATAATTTCAGTAGATTTCAATACTTCAGAGGAATAACATAGTAGCAAAATTAATATAATTTATAAAATACGGTTTCGAAAGTGTCTTAGCAACACACTCAAAAGGGCCGTAAATAAGTATTAAGCCGGCAGTAATTTACGAAAATAACGTTCATAAGTTTTTATTTGAAAACTAATGTATTTTAAGTTCAAATTCAAAGTAGTAAAAAATGTTAGTATTAAAGTATTAACCCAACAAACAAAATGATTCACTAATGTTATCGTTTACGAATCGCATTATCGTACATTTCATACATTAGCAATTATTAGTAGCGATTCATTTGAGTTAATGAATCGTCAAAACCGAAAAACCAATTCGTTAACGAGTCGCCAAAACTATAAAAAGCAAGTCTTTAATGAGTTTCCAAAACTAAAAAACGGAATTCGATATCATATAAATCATATAAAAAATAAAAATAAATAAATAAAAATAAATTTCAATCAAGGTTTCCATTTTGCTTAATTTGCTAGACAATAAAAGTCAGCATTCGCGGACATTTTTTATTATTTAGGTATTTTTTTTAAAGTTTTGAAAATCTTGAACAAATTATATGTGGCAATTGTTTAAAAAGGATAAGCACAAAATAACATAACAAGAAAAAATATTTCACAAGATTTTTTTCTTATAAAAATTTATGAAAATTTATATATAAGCCTTTTTTCACTTAAAAAAAACATAAAATTTAAAAAAAAATATTCACTTCAATGACGTATTAACAATAGAAAGTTAATAAAAAATACTGTTTTTAAAAAATTTTGTGTATTAAAAAGTAGGAAAAAATTCTTTTTTGTTTCAAAACATCATAAATGGAGTTTAGGAAAGTCATGATTTCAATCGGTGCTTTCGTTAAGCATCAAGCCAACCTCTGAATGAAATTCAATTATAAGTTCAAAAACATAAAAAAGTTTTATTATTAGGCTATAGCCAGAGCCTTGCACGAACACAATATTTTCATTTGTTAGAATTTTTTCTACGAATGAACGAACAAACGACCAATTTGGATTTTCTACGAACGAACGAGCGAACAACTATTTTCTACGAACGAACAATTATTTTCTACGAACGAACGAACGAACATTATTTTTTCACGAACGAACATCAATTTTGTACGAACGAATGAACTAACATCTATTTTACGAACGAACGAACAAACATCTATTTTCCACGAACGAACGAACAAAATATTTTTATGTTTTTCTACAAACGAACGTTCGTGCAAGGCTCTGGTTACAGCATCATCCATTTAAAGGTTCTCTCATCATCAGTGCTGAATACTTTTTGGAACCAGCAGCAAATATCTGCAACCTCATGGCATGGCAATTTGGTGAAACCCTTCCCCGTTCTCGTAGGACTCTTGATATAGAAAATGTATTTTTAGATACACTGATATTCCTAAATTTTTAAAAGATGCAAGCAAAATTGCACAACCACCAGCTCTGTGCAATTTTCCGAGCGATCGTTTCCGAGAAAGTTTGTAATGACCAGTTTTGTTCCAAGCAGTCAGAAAGACTTAATTTAAAATTGCATCAAAAGTTGAGGTTTTCATTAGTTTGAATATATCAGGTCAATATCAACAATGAAATTTCAATTAATACTTCTTTGTACTGTGTACTTGCCTGCTTTTAATTTGGCTTCACTGAGTTTTAGATTTCTTAACCGACTTCAAAAAGGAGGAGGTCCTTTGTTGATTTTTGAAACTGTTAATTTTTTTATTAAAACTTTTATTAAGTTTTTAACGATTCCTACACTGAAAAAAACATACTTTAAAATTAAACAAAAAATTTTAAAGTATAAATTTAATGTTTTTGTGTTTCTACAAAACAAAATGTAAAACAAGCGTGTTTAATTTTCCTTTTTATAATTCTCATTTCATATTTTCATTCCCATATAAAGCTTATTTTTTTTTTTTGTATAATTTTCTCTTATTATTTGGTTGTTATAACAAAAAATACGTCGCTATTTGAGATTGAATTAAAAAATTATGTGTAGTAGAATTATTGAGCAGACAATTGAAACCAAGCTGAGAAAATATATTTGATTGTTTGAAAATATTTTTGAATTGGACTTACAAAATGTGAAGCAAATTTTGAAACAAACTTCATCGAATGGAATTAACATTTAGTATTCGTGGGGTCCCAAGGGGTTGCTGATCACGAATCTGATGTCAAAAACTCGAAAAAATTAAAAAAATGGCATCGAAAAAATTGATGTAAAAATATTTTTCAATATAAAAATTTTTGTTTTAAATTTTATTTGTAAATAAATGTTTTCAAACTGAAAATGTTTACTTTAAAAGTATATTTTAAAACATTGTTTTGAAATCAAAAGCTTTTGTTTTTAATTTTACTTTACAAACATTTGTGTTTAACTTAAATGAAATTGTGTAAACCTGTATTTTAAAAATATATTCGTTTAATATAAACACAATTCCATGTAGTTTAAACACATATTTCCCTCAGTGTAGTTTTATATGTAAAGGAGACATCAAAATCGTATCCATTTCTACGAGAGGCGAACGAATATCAATAAAGTTTGTTATGGAATCGCTTCTTCTTGGTAGCCAATCATGCTTTTTGTATTCATTAACCTTGAACCGAGTGACCCAAAGGCAAAGAAAGCTACACATTTTAAGCTACACTGTATACTTTTATTATTTCACTAGATGGAATACCCGGGGTAGTGTACAATTTAGGGTGTATATAATGTTTGGAAAAAATATTGTCCCGCCCCCTGTCTAATACCGTCCATTTTTCTATATCTTAACCTGGTCATGGTTGAAGTCGAACAAATAGCTTAGAAGGAGTTTAATTAACATTGAATTGACACGCCCACTTGCCTAATTATGCCCACTTTTCTATAGTAAAAACTGCTCATTATTCCAAAGAATATGTTTGCAAAATTTGGTTGAAGTCGGGCAACCTGTGGAGGAGCTGTTGGGGTACATACAGACATTATTATATTCAGATGGGCAGAAAAAGTAGGCTTGGCGACATTTATATATATAGTGACCACCGCTTGGTTACATAGCACCTGCACACCAAGGAATTATATTAATTTCTGAAAAGTGGGCGTAGTTATAGTTCGACCGCTCCCATTTTCAGTGTAGTTACCGAGAGTACCCATACGAACTAAATTACACAATTTTTTCCAATATAACCACATTCGCCTTAAATATAGCATTTTTATTGATATGTTTGTGCTAGTAGGGGGAGTGACCATTTCTTTTATTTATTATTTGAGGTGTGAACCTTGATAACAGATGTTATAAATTTGGTGCCCTTACATGTTACCGTTCCTGAGATCTTAACGGACACCAACCCGCACGAACGATTTTATGTATATAGATTACATTTTATACTTCTGATATATTTTAAAATTTAACTTATGTTCAAGTTTTGTCGAATAAAATTTTGTAAAAGGATTACCTCCCGTATTGTTTCTTTACTTTATAATGTTGTGCAAAGTTATAGATAAGAAGATGAGAATTTTGTTTGTAGAAGTAATAAAAATTTATAACTCCCAGAACTTCTAAGATATACTTAATTTTTCAATTTACGGGGTTTTTGACCCACTGTGCGAATATAAGGGGAATATAATGTTTCTTAATTTGAAAGGACATTCAATTAGCAACAATTTCGCTGAAAGCTTTAAATAAAAAATTTTAGCTTAGGAGTTAGAGGAAACTAACTACGGCCCCATAGTGTAAAATATGACCTTTAAAAAATCAGTTATTTGAGCTAACCCAGAAAAATCCCTAGGACGATATGTTCTATGGAATAATGGCTATCGCAAATCATTGGAGTTTTTGCTGTTATTTTTTGGTGTCGCACATGTTATTGGAAGAATGCCTGGACAAAAAATGATGAAAAAGTAAAACATCGAGCAGAAATATGTGATAATGAATCCTCCTCGGCCAAAAGATTCAGAAAGTCAAAAGAATTCACACAATACCTTGATGCACAATTCATGGTCAAATTATACCAAAAAGGTTCGCTAAAGTCTATCGAAATTCTGAATGAACCAAACAGTTGCGAATGGTTTTTGCAAGAAAAGACAAAACGATTAAAAGCAGCGGACAAGCCTCTGCACGCGTTGCAAGCAGAAAATTGGTTCTAATGCGAATAATATGAAAATGTGTGGACCTAAATGAAACAGAAGCTTAAGGGATAAAAGTTTAGAATATGCGCAAAAATTTTAGTGAAAACTGCAATAGAGAATAATGGTGATTGGACCTACTCCATTAATTCGATTAATTCGATGTTGGTTTTGGCCGACAGTGAGCTTACGCGGCACCCACTTTGCACAGAGCTTTCGCATACCCAAATATTCGTGTAAAATGGTAAAAACTCTACCATCTGATATCTCTACAATCATTTGTGCTGGTACGACCACGTTTAAATTCAGCAATCCACTTTTCTACCATTTGTCTTGATGGAACAGAGTCCGGATAATGTTTATCAATCCATTGTTTGGTTTCCACTTATTTTTTCTTTCATCAAAAAGCAATGCTTTATCAAAACTCGAAATTCACTTTTTTCCATTTTTTTTTTTTAATATCAATAGTTGCACACAAAATTCTATACGTATAACTCACGAATCAATTGTCAGATTGTTGTCAAATTTTTATACGTATCGTTTGAAGATTGGTACTAAATAAAAATCATATGGATAAAATGTAGTAACGCCATCTATGTGTCATCCTATGGACTTTTTGAACGTACTGTTAATATAACTAACTAATTTTTGTTGATATATATCAAATAATACTATGTAATATATATACTGTAATAAGAATATTTATTAATAAAATTAAACTAAAAACATTGGCCTTTAGTAATAAAGAAATTCTAAGTCGAATCTGTCCTAAATTCAACTTTTAGCCTTTCATTGATTGAAAGCTAAAGTCAAGTTTAAGAAAGATACGACTTAAAATTTTTTTTATTACTAAGGGCCATTAGTTTTGGTTTTAAATTAGTTTTTGTTGAACATACTGTAAAGCAATTTATTTAAATGTCTCTTTAAAAATTTCTTCGTTTGGTTTTCTACATTTAATAAGGGTTAAAATCAGGAAGTATTTTAATACATTCCTTTTTTAAGTAGAGTCTATGTGAAATGTAATAAGTAAGAGCTGATGGCCTTAGAATTAACTAGGAAACAGGTATAGCGTTAAAACGTCAAAATAAGAAAAAGTATCCAGTCTAACACTATTATTTCTTTAAGCCTTTTAAAAGTACTTTATTTTAAAAAGATTTAGATTTCATTCTAAATTTAAACTAGAGCAATATTTTTTTGCGTTTTTTATAATCGCTTAAAAGCCAGAAAAATCTTAATCTATTTATGAAGATTGTTCCCCTAATAATAGTTTTCTATACTATGACTTCTTCTTGGTTGATCAATCTCATCGATTTTTTTTTATGGAACAACATCCTATAAGAATTTATGATTTTCCAAAATCAACTTCCATTTTATTTCAAATCAAACTACGAAATAATACCGCCATAAATATATGTTAACCTTTACTATGGTATAAATTCAAAGATGTCTCTTTATAGCCTTTAACAACTTCTTACGAATAGTTAAATTTACCTTTACCTTCTTTTTATGTAATATATTCTAAAAAAACTTCAAATATTTATCGTAAATAATCTTTACATTTATTATATGAATCAATATCGTATTATAAAATTTCATGTTTTTTTTTTGCAATTGCAGCTGAACTTTCCAATACATTATTAAGATATAAAAAAAAACGAACTTTATGATGGATATGTTGACAGCATTTATCTATAATGCCAACAACAACAAGAACAACAACGTCAATGTCAGCAGCATAGACAACGCCATATAATAGCATCATCCACTCGTGACAATTTAAACAATTCATTAAATCACAATCGTAGATCGATTGTTCGTTTCTACGTACGTTCATAGCCTGAATTTCCATAGAATTTTACGACAATTTTTTATGATTTCATGAGCAACAACGCAGCGATAAAATATTGCATACAAACAAAATTGCTAAAAAGGGGTAAAGTAGGAGATGGGACGTGGCAGTTGAATGGTTTAAGCTGTCATTGAAGATACATGTTGACAAATTTGCAAGCATAAAGCGTAGAATTTTTGTTTGAAATTTCAAAAACAATAAAAATAAAATGAAGACACTTTGAAAAATTGCCTACAGATAGTGATATTGTAAGCAATCCTTTAGAGGACATTGATTCAATAGGGATTTGGGTGGAAGGCCTTTTTTTCATATCACACACGTGGAAAAGCTTTTAAGTTAGTAGCCTGAGTAAAGAGTAACAATTTAGTTTCAAAATTTTTACCCAACACTGTTATTCTTTCACCTTCGAGTGCAGTGTATATTTTTTCAAAGCACGCTGCGAATTTTATTTACTTTTGCTACTGCTGACAGCAAGTTGTTGAAAATGATTGCTTGGAAGATGATGCGGTTGACAACGCCAGACAATATTGCGATGAAGGTAAAGATGATGATGATGAAGATGCTGCAAATGAAGATGATTGCAATGCTGCTGCTGATAATGATCACGTCGACAGTAATAATGTTGATCAAATTGATTATAGCGCTGCTTTATTGGTCATGATGTTGACCATAACGAATATCGTGTTGCTGACGCTGTGCTGTATGTTATGAAGCTCAGAAAATGCTATCCAGCTCCAGTGGTGCAATTTTATCAGCTAGTGACGGAGAGAGTGTCACTTGATGCCAAATGCCAAGATATCTATTGCAGTTGTGTTTTCCTTTTTCTTTTTTGCACACCATTCACCAAGTGTCAGCCATTCCAAATTCACACACACGCACACACCAATTTATTTGTGACACTTTGAGTGCCATCCTGACCACCACTGCGTGCTTTTGCAACTTGTAATGCATGCCGAATACATTACATTGGAATGTAGAAAAATTACGAATAAATTTCAGTATTAAAGTATCTATAAATATTTAAACGTCTCTGCTAAATAACAGCTAAGCCAAGTGCAATAACAATAACAACAGGTATATTGTTTGTATGTTTGTTATATGGCCAAGTTGCTGTGGCTGTTGCTGTGTTTGGCCGTTTGTGGTATGTTGGTGCATATACGTTGGTCCCCCTGGTCATTTTGTGGCAAAAGAAAAACAAAGAAAATCATTCAATTGTGTGCGCTGCATTTTTAATGAAGTTAGATTTTTCGCTATGGCTGGCAGAAATGAGTTGCTTGAATAGCTGTTATTTCAAACTAACTTTAATTGGCCATATATTTTGTGTTGGACGAGTTAAGGACTCATTGATGAGCGGTAGTTTTGGTATCCCGAGTGATTCTGCTGACTTTTCAAAAGTTATTTGAGTTAAAATTATTACAAAATTTAGCAAAATTAACCAATCCCCTAATCAGTTTTTTGTTGTCTAAACTAAGGGTCTAACCTTAGTGAAGTTGAATGATTATATTTTTCAAAAATTGTAAATAACTCAAAATTAATGACAGTATATAATAAAGATCCAAATTTTGTAACTTTTTATATAACCTGAAAATGAAGGATTGGCAAGAGGGGAGTATCTTGTTCTGTAACGCGTATAAGACAAGGAACGCCTTGGCCAAGTGAATGTTGATAGAAAAATATTCGTCAATAAGGTAGAATAGAGCAATGCCGCGAAAGACTTCAAAATTAGCGGTAAGCAAGATATCTGCAGACTAGTTCATTTGAAAAAAAAAACAAAATTTTTTCCGGTTTAGTAAAGAGATTTTGGGCGTTAAATCGTTCGATTTTTTTTTTATTTTTGATACTAACTTTTTGATTTATAACCTATAACAACCTCAATTTTGTGCACAAAAAATTAAAATTTTCTTTTTACGCCCGCCATTTTGTGGAAAATAAATATTTTTCAAAAACAAACGATTAAGCGCCCAATAACTCTTTAATAAACCGAAAGCAAAATTTTTTTTTTAGGCCAACCAGTCTCCAGATATCACCGCAAATTTAAGGCCTTTCGCGGCTTCGCATTTTTCTACCTTATCGACAAATATTTTTGGACCAAAATGTCGGGGACAAATCTTAAATAGTTATACTTTAAAAATGTAGAAACAATTTTGGTCTAAAATGAAATATATCTTTAAAACAAAATTTTTAAAATGGCGTTTTTTTTTCTTCGAAAAACTCCCGGTGGCCCTTAAGAGCTGTAAAAACAAGTCGTTTTTGCATCGAAATATTACAGGTGACAAAAAAATACTTATTATGACAACTCGAAGGAAAAGTGATGCGAAGCCCGATCAAACTGGAAGATCAACGCCAAAGTCGAATATCCATGGCGCCAACTCCGTCAGGTTAGCATCACTGATGCGAGCCTGCCTGTCTAAAGATGGTTATGTTTGAGATGCATAGAGCCGAAACGTGCTTACTAGCATGTACTAGTCTTGTCTTAACCATGTAAAAGAGGGCCTACCTTGAAGCCTGGCTTTTACTGCCTTCCTTGAAGTAGGTATGGAAAGTTTTTATATTACTTTAAGACGCGCCTGTGAATGCCATAGCAATTGTCCAGTTGAACTTGTTAGCACGGAGATAGTCCAACCCATGTAGATGAGGAGACCTGATCTATCTCCAATATTAAAACCAAAATAAAGGGATATTATATAAATGCTTAAAAGACATTTGATTCTTGATCCATATTTATCTCAATGGAGTTTGGAGATTTTAGGAAATCCGAGTTTTCAAAAATGGACGATGGTTACATGCATCCTGACCCTATAACTAGGTAGAATGCTAGCCATGCTCGATTTAGTGTATAAGCTGTACACGGAGAGTACGATGTCCCAAAAAAGTCGAAGTTGCTTTTTTATGTGGTACCCCCCAATTTTTTCGTATGATGTTGAATTAAATATAAAAAAATTTGGTGTACCTAGAACCAAGGGAACTTGTGCCGACTTATATAGGTACATGTCATTACTTGGTTATTTGTGAAAAATGTTCTCATTTTTTCAAAAAACCTAAATAACTTTTGTATAAGTGTAAATTTTAAGCATTTGTAGAAGTGAAACATGAAAATTGGACGAAAACCTCCACCGTTGTGATTTTTTACTTTTCGAAAAAAGCTTATTTTTGTTCTCTTTGTATTAAAAAAAAATTAAAAAATTCAAATTTAAAAAAAATTTCAATTAAATCTTATGGGAAATATTTTTTTAAACTATACCAAATGGAGACACAAGAAATTGTGTAATTATGTTTCATAACCTGGTCGTTATGAATTTGTTTGCTAGAAGTGTACCTTTTCGAAAATTTCGAGTTTGAGTATTTAAAAAAAAAAAATTCCAAAAATCCAAAATTTGGGGAAAAACAGTACAAATGATTTAAACAATAGTCTTGAGCTATTCCTGCAAGAAATTGAAAAAAACCAAAATTTGGAAAAAAGTTATACCTGGTTTGTTATAAGTAGCATACAGTACGTTTGTTTTTCTTGGTGTCATGAATGCATGGATTTGCAAGACAGCATATGGGCATTTCCAAACTGGCGTTACGTACGATTTGTACGAAAACATAATAAAAAAATTAATGAAAAAGTAAAATTTTTAAAAGATTTTTTTTTTTATTTGCGTAGTAATTAAATAGCACTTTATTAAGTAAAAAAATTACAACAATCGATCCTTAGGATGTAGAGATATAAGCAAAAATATACTCTGGCGTGACGTTACAAAAAACATAAGTAGTTTTAGACATCGATTACAAAATTTGCAAAACTCTGCAAATTGGGCAAGACTTTTTGTATAAAAGCTTTTTTAGAAGTTTTTAAAATAGTATAAGTTTATTTTCCAAGTAATCAAACTTAAAAATCTTTTCCCGGTTTTTTTGTTATAAGGCTTAGTCATCTGGCGTGACATTACTGGCGTTACTTTACTTAAATTTCCATTGTAATTCAATTGGGTAGTTGAGTAGTTAGGTAATTAAGTAATTATGTAAATTAGTAATTAAAAAACCAATTTAATATATTCTGTCTTTTCTTAGATCAACCATTTTCCATTAATATTAGCCAATGCCTTCCATTTTTACTAAAACAAAAACGTCTACGAAACATTTACTAAACGCTTACTAAAAAGAAATACTAAAATCACATTTGTGAAACAGCACAGACGATTTGATCATCATGGTAAATGAGTTTGTGTTCAAATTGCTTAAATCAATAAAATTGAAATGTTTCTCTACGAAAATATCATTAAATAATAAGTTCTTCATAACTTTTAATTTTCGTGTTACGGTGGACTTTTTTCTGGAAATGCCCATATAGATCTGTGTATTACTGGTATTTTATTTACGCATCTTAAATGTGTTGTGTAGGGCTGGTTGCAAGTTCCATAAAAAAGAATTAAGCCTTAACGGCAGTGTCTTCTATAAACACAAATACAGGATTCATGGTGCCATTGACATCCAGTAGGCTTATTTCTCTGGTTGTCATTAACTCGTTTGTATGAACTTGTGAACAGAGACAGGTCTGTGTATTATTAGTATTTTATTGGTAGATACTTTTTAACGGCAAGAGTCTTCTATAAATACATATAAATGATATGAAAGATCCATGCCGCCAAGGTAATCCTCTGTATTTGGAGGTGCCACAAAGGTGCCATTCAGTGGCGTAAATAACTTTTGGTTCTGGCTGGGGGAGAGGGGGGTCCGGAAAGAAATAGTAACCTTCAATAATTTTCTTTTGAATACCTGATTACCTGGATGTTTTGTTTCTCAGCTTAACTTTGTTTACACGTCGAAAAACTATTAAAGAGACACTCAACTCTCTTTTTACACGATATTTTTTTGCACGGTTTTGAAATAACATGGTTCCCAACAAATTATTTTACACGAATTTTTTGGTTTTTTACTTTAAAAAAAATGGTTTTTCACCAAAAATTTTCATAAATAATGAAGAAGCCCCATCTTTTGGATCCAACTTCATAGATGTGCAAGGCATATCGGACGTATCTTTTGATGATAGCATTTCTGATCAAATTTGTAACATTTTGACTCATTTGGATTAAGATTTGCGTTGCACACTTACAGCCTTATTCATAATCACATTTTAGAGACTGCGTAACTTCAAACCAGCTTTAAACAATACATCGTTATTCATAAAAGTTTTTCCGGCTTGTTTAAGATCTGCGTAACTTAAACGCCGGAATTTTGCGTTTAAATGCTATGTAAACTAAACGTAAAATTTTTTGTCGTCTTTTCGATTAAGGTTGATGTATATAATAATTATAGCATAGACATGCTCCATATGCAGATTGGCAAATGTACAAGAATTCTTCGATTTTGTAAAAGATGTTCATTTAATTAGACACAAACCTTACAAAGTGAAGCAATGAATAAAGAAATGTTTATGAATATCAATTTAAGCAATGTTGCGTAGAAGATGCATAAAGCCTTAAACAGTGCGTAACTAAACAAGCGTTGAAATATTGTGTAAGGAATTATATTGAATAAGGCAGTTAATTTTTTTTTACTGTACTCTAACTTCTTTTTTCTTTTGGTGTTTTAATATAAATAAATTATTTTTTGTTTAATATAATTGTTTGTTATATTGAAATCGTGCATTTGTTGCCGTTTTTGTGGGTAAACATTTAAAAGCTTTTCAACTTTTTAAAGTTTTCAAAACGATTTTTTAAAGTTTTGGAATACATCCCTAAATTTACTTTATGTCGCTTGTATTTTTTTAATAATTTTTTTGTACAAGTTTTACTTAGGAACGTATCTAACGTGTACAAAAAGATTGGAGTGTATATATTTATTTCGGGTGTAGTTGAAAAAAGGAAAAATTTTCTTCAGTATGTCTTATGCAAAGTATGTTAAGTTAAGTGTGTACGTATAAAATCTTGCTTTCGGATTTGTTTATATTTTGTTACCTTTAAAACAGGAGAGGCAATGGTGCGATGGGTGCATATTGAACTTGTAGCCGTATGGAACGCGGTTCAATGCGAGCACTGGGTAGGAAAAGGCAGTTGATTCCGGACAGGCTATCTGACAATTTTTTCTTTTAAATATATGTAAATAAAATACATAAATAACAAAAAAAAAATAAAGCAGCAGATATGTGCTGAGAAGATCGAACCTAGATTCTACTCAACCATCAAATTAAAATAATAAAGCCTTTTTAATAACCAACTGACCACGAAAGTAAGAAAAAATTTCACCACTTTTTTTAGACTTAACCAACATTCAAAGGATGCCCTCTATAAATGCGAAAGCATTGTATTGATTCGGTTGACCGGTAACAGTTAGTTGGAGGAAAGATGGAGTAGTGTCAGTTTATGACTTTCGTTATTATTGTGCCAATTTTTTTCCAAATCATAAATCTCTGTGGATATTTGCAATACAAAATTGTTTATGCATAGGTTTTTAAAAATTGAGCCCAACTTTTTTTGATATGGACCTATAAATAAGATGAATTGTATTCCAAAAGTGTTTTTATTTCACTCACGCTGTAGAAATTATAAAGGTGATGGTAAGGGAATGAAAATCGACGGAATTTCAATATCTCAATAACTTAATCTACCGCGTGCATGGATTTTTAGGTCAACTCTACCATCATTTCCTCAAAAGGATTTTGTATTTGTAATCAAAATGAAGAAACATAGAACGAAAGATAGACCCTGATTTTGCAACTTTTGAAATTCGTAACTTGTTTCCAAAATAAACTCATCTTTCGAATGCCTTGGTCAAGTACACATCACTAGGTTTTCCATCTCTCGTGCTTTCAGTTGTTTTAACAATATTTTTCGCTTGAGGTAGGTTCTTAACTGCGTCAGAATCACGTACGAAACAAAGAATTTCTATCAAAACAAAGGAACAGCAATGAATAGCAAGTTGGTATAAAAATAAAAATAACCGTTGGGACAGCATAAAAAAAGAGTTAACCGCGAACTTGCTGATACTGTTGTTGTTATTGTATTAGGTGCTGGCACAGCAAAAACTACTGACTAGCTTAATTTTTTAGCAAAGCTTCAAAAATAACAAAACAACAAATAATAATAAAACTAAGAGACTCTTTCGTATATATTTTTTTTGCTTGTTTTTAACCTTAGAGTTAAATAAATATAACCTCAAATAGAGCGCACAAGATTCGACAAAAATACAAACAGCTATATTTCGTACAGCACATACAATAAAACATCAATACACACACACACACATGTATATGTCTATGTTCATGTGTTGGTAGCTACAGGCTTCTCCTTAGAACCTGAACGTGAAAATAAAAACAATAAAACTTGGAAGAAGGGGGCGAAAAAAACAATAAAAGAACATAAAGCCTAACAATAAAAATAAAAATAATAATAAAGCAAAAACAGAAATAAATCCGTCATAAGAGCCTCAAAAAGAAAGAAGATGAAGCCGCGTGATTTTTAAGTTGTACGTGTTGTTCGGATTGTTGTTGTTGGTTTCGTTGGTGGTGGCACTTACTACCTGTTGTTACAGCTATTGTGTTATTGTCGTTGTTGTTGCTTAACGAAAACTAAAAATTCTCACTACCTGTGAAGAGTAGAGGGAGCTGCTAACATGGCTACTTTGCATCATGTTGGCTTGATTTGTCGTCTTTCAGTCAGTCTTCGGTTTGATGTTCTTGCTTTGAATTCTCAACTTATGCTTTTTCTCTTGCATCTAGTTGTTGTTATTTTGTTCAGCTCAAGATAATAATAAAAGGAAAGACAATAAAAAAAAGCAATTATTCTGTTGAGTCTAATATGAAACTGGCTTCCAGCTATTTCAGCTCTTCTTTGAACATGGCCAAGCATATGAGTACGATTCTGGATTTCTTGCCATATAGAGTGATATAGCTTTGCTTAGAGCTTGAAATCTGTACACTAAAAAAAAACCACAACATAAGTAAAAGCAAATTATAGAAAGAGTTAACTATTGGAGTTTATTAATTCAGCAAAAAAGCTTAACTAAAGCCTTTAAAGAAGCAGGGCTTGCGTTTTATGTCATAGTATTTGGTACTAGTATTAAGCCTTTACTCTAAAAAGCAAATATTACTAACCGAGTCATACATTTTTTCCTAATGGATCGCTAAGGTTTGGAGTTTCAGACAAAGCTTTTGACAAAATCCATAAGAAAGATCAATCAGTATATTAGTTAAGGTATGTCTATATATTGACTTCTTAAATTAAATTTTTTTACATCATTGTATATTCGTATTTTTTTTCTAAATTCTTAACTTTAAATCTTAAATCAAAATTTTAATTTAAATCTTAACTTTAATTTAAATTTAAATCTTAAACCTATATTTTTGAATGAGTCTTAAATCTTTAATCTTTATTCTTAAATCATTCATTTTTAATCTTAACTCTTAAGTCTTACATCTTGAATCTTATATCTTATATATAAGACTTAAAACTTAAATCTTAAATATCCTAAATCTTAAATATAAAATCTTCACTTAAACCTTTATTCTTAAATCATATACATAAAATCTTATATATAAGGCTATTTAAATAAGATCTTATTTGAAAGAATCTTTTTACCAATTTTAAATTTTATGATTTGAAAATGTTGCCAAATTTAGGTATATTTAGTTATATAAATATATGGGCATGGCCATAATATTGAACGTGATCGTCGCACACATTTAAAGTAAAAAAGGCAATGCAAAACATATTTGCATTTCCTTTTTAGCTTACATTAAAGCTCTTTTTAAGCATTTAAATTAGTGCTAAAGTTTATAGCAGGAATGGTTAAAAAAAAGCAATAAAAAAAAAACAACTTGAACGGCACAAAAATAGAAGTAGTTTGGGTGTCCATATATAGAAATCAAAATTTAGCGAAAACTGTTACAATTTCGTTAGTTTTTAGTAAAATAGTTTATGGCATTTCGAACGTGGCATTTTTTCATTATGATTCCGTTGAAAAATTAAGTAATTATGTAATAAAAACCAAATTAAAAAAAAAAAAATGAAATGGCCATTTCAGCCCTTGAAAGAACTTTGACCGAGATTCTTATAATCAATTGTGTTATGTGTGTTGTGAAATGATGGAACACAAATGATCGAGAACTGGACCTACTTGTTTTATGCCGACTCCGAATGGCTTGTGTTCTCAAGAAGCTTTTCATGGCAGTTTTTACTCTCTGAGGTTTGCCATTGTCTGCAGAGAGGTGATGGCCAAACAGAAAAATGAATTCAATTGAAAAAACTTTCTGTGTCAGGTGGGATTCGAACCAGACACACTGTACCCAAAGCGCCACTGCCGCCGACAACTAAATTTACCATATTTTATTTTCCATTATCTTAAGCCAATGCCTTTCATTTTTACTAAAACAAAAACGTTTACGAAACATTAACTAAACACTTACTAATAAGAAAAATTTCATTTGTGAAACAGTGCAGACGATTTGATCATTTATTTCATTTGATTATTTATGTATAAATTGCTTAAATTAATAAAATTGAAATGTTTATCTAAGATAATATCATAAAATAATAAGTTTGTAATAACTTTTAATTTTTGGATCACGGTGGACTTTTCCGTGGAAATGCCCATATTTGATATGAATATATAACCTTATGTGATTTTTAGCTATTTCGGATACTATGAAGTCAAAGTCTGATTATAAGAAAAACTTTTTTACAGAAATTCTCGCGTATTCTGATTTTTTAAGTTAAAATGACTTCAAGTTTTTTCAATTAATGAGCAATACGACTTCAGTTTTGGATAAATTTTATAAATTTAATTTACGGAATTTTAAAAATAACGTCGCTTAAAAATTTACAAAAGAAACCTCCAGCAGACTAGACAGCTGTTTCGTTGGTCGCTACACCATTTCTTCAGTAATCTTCTATGGCCCTGCAGTCTATTAACTTTGAAATTCTAATAGGCACAACCATGGGCGTAGCCAGACTTCTCTATAGGGTGGGGCTAGGTCCCAAAGTCCTGAAATACACATATAAGCAAGGTGTATATTAAGGCATTATTAGTTGCTTATGTATTGCCGCCGATTATCGTTGCAAATTTAAAAAAAACATGTGTAAATGTTGTGTCAAAAAATCTTACACACATCTACTTTTTATATCTGAAAATATACCGAAAATATTGTTTCATATTTGGTTTTAAAATAAAATCACACTAAGGTAACCGATTTCTACAACTTCATCAAACGAACTGAAAATGGAAAAAATAAAAATTTAATAAGATGTACAAAAATCAATAGCTCCTGTCAAACGATTTAACATGCTATCCAACAAGTAACGGAACAGTTTTTTGAACGTTCCAACAATCCGACATGTGCGACTATTATACAATTATCTAGGTAGTAGTGGCACTTCTCTTGGCGAATATAACTTGTCTAAAATAAAATCAAATATAAAACGAAAAATGAAAAGGTATAATATACATGCAAATGAAAATCTATGATTGCCGCTTATGAGAAAATAGCCTGCTGTCACTACTACCTTGATAATTTTATAATGTATGCGACGACATCATTTCCGCCAGTATCGAAAGCAACCAATTGCTGCTTTCTCTTTAGCTACTTTAAGAGTTCTATACGAAATAGCTCCTTTTTTGACCCAAGGTAATGCATGAAAGGGTCAGTTCAATCAATTTCAAGCTTGTACTGCTTATTGTTTGTGTTTCTGACGTCTTGATTTTGTAACAATAGCTTATATACTTCGAAGTAATTTTTTCGAGGAAACATGATATATAAGGTGCTTCAACTTTGTTAAAGAACTTGAAGAAAAATATTGTGATGAAGAAAAGTATCAATTTGTTGATTGAAGATTGCTTTCACAATGCCTATGGTTTTTGTTTTTTTATCTTTTTGACTAGTGAATTAGCTGGCAATGTAGCACTAGTGAAGTGACTAGTGGAATGGTAATGTAAAAGGTAGCAACTGACCCCTGCCTATAACATGTTCACGTAAAATTCGCCATCCAACTAACTATCACCCGTCTTCCGAATCAACTCAATGCTTTCGCATTTATAGGGGGCATCCCCTGAGTGCTGGTTAAGTCTAAAAAAAAAAAAGTTTGAATGTAAAGAAAGTAGATTAAAGTGGAACTAATACTGGTTACCTTACGGCTAGTGAAATCGGTAGTTCTGTACTAGTGCCAATTACTACAGGGTTCCTTCTCCCTGTAGTAATTGGTATTACTTTCTTCCTATAAGAAGAAAATTTATATCGACTTCAGTAGAACTGAAAAAAGTTTTAAATCCAAAGCATAATTGATGATCAGTGAGGATGACGTTAAATGATGTTGATTGAATAAAAAGAAAGCTTTTTATTACTTTTATTTTCAGTTTAGAGCAAATAAACAGCTGTTTAGAGGAAAAAAAAAGAAACGTTGAGCCAAAACATGGTATAAGAACCCAGGTAGACTTATAAGAGTTAGGTTCCAAGAAACATATACTCGTATGCTGTAAAACTCAACGCTAATATTGCCACTTTTCGAATTCTTTAAGTTTGTCAGAAAAACAAAATTTTTAATGACCCCTTCAACATACAAAATTTATGAAAAACAAAATAATATATAAAACTAACTTTTGTTTTTTGTTAAATTTTGATTCAAGTTCACGACATTGCAGTTTGCATTAAATTTGGATTATTTGCTTGAGTACTTGGAGTTTATATTTGCCAATTACAGCTTAGTTTTCGTTCAATTTGTACTATTTGTTTGAGTACTCGGAGTGTATATGTATTTATCAATAACTGAAAAATTTTTCACTCAAAAAGACGGATTTTCGCCAACAGATTTCAAAGATATGGCAGTTTTGTATTTTGACAGGGTATGGGTACCAATTTTGCTGTCATTCTAGTTAATCCACCTGGGTTCTTATATGATAAGCTCAAAGAAATTTTAAATTTAAATTCAATTTTCCTTTTTAACGCAAAAAAAAAACTATTTTTGGACAGAAACATTTTTTGTTTCTTATTCATCTTTTATTTGGAGTATTTTTTCCGGTGTAATCCACCTCAGACAGGCTCTCGAGAGCTATACACTGAGGGAGAGACATTCTCACCAATGTTATTTAGCTTGTTTTGTTATGATTTTTGTTATTGCTGGTGCATTGCTCACTCCACGACTGTTGTGCAGGCCAACAGGTAGACAAAGTACCTGTATTGACACCAGCAGCAGCGCCATCACCACCACTATCATCACGTCGACTCAGCATGGCGAGTCGGAATGCGGTGAACAAACCCTGAAAAAAGCATTGTGAAACCCGAACGTGTAGCAGCCCAAGATACACTAAACATGAGCATGGATGGACAGACAAAGCCAGATCGAGCCAAACATGGACTATGCCAGCGGAGCGCAAAATCCTGTCGCGTCAGTCTCAACGCGACTTTACAACAAGAATCAAGCATTTGCTGCGCAAACGTGCCAATGCACTGAGCAAACGAGAGAGCATTTACAACAATAACTCTGTCACATTTTGACAGTTCCTTGAAGGTTGTCAAAATTTAACGACTTTTTGCGGATTTAAAATTCGGCAGATATTTTTCTATAATTTGTCGCGTATTTCCGAGAAGTCAAGTGATAAGATTGCAATCAGAGAAGAGCGTATAGCAGTGAACGTTAGAGTGAGATGGCCTAACTTGGCTGTGACAATTACTGGCGTCGCATTACAAAATGGCTGAAGCACTTATTTAGTGATATCTTTTTGTTTTAAAGCAAAGTGAAACAAGTGCAAACTATAGTTTTGTTTTTTTTTTTTGTAATTAGGCATAAGTTATTTTTTAGCATAACTGCATTCTGTAGCGCACAGTCACGTGAGCAGCGTGTCTAGCAAACCATATAAAAGTGATTTCTTTTTTGTTGCTTGCAAAATACCAGTGATTGATTTTTCTTAAACTTGCATTGAAAGTGAAACTAACATTTTTAATGAGCTTTTAAGGCGCGAGCATTTGGCTTGTTTGATATAAGCGAAATACATTCATTTTTTTAAACTAAGCAAAAAAAAAAATAACTAAACTATTTGTGTAACGTTATAAAATTCAACATGCTTGTGTTGCATGGCGCAGTTGTTAGGTTTGCGCATGCGTGACGTTTATCGCGCAGTTAGCGCTAAAAAAAAGTTAACAAAGTTCGTTGTTGTGAAAAGATTTTGCAGCAATTATTTTCTCAAAGCTGTTAATTAAAATAAATTAAAAGTAAAAAATGTACGCTATTGTGCTGAAAATGTGCGGCTCAATTAATTAAAACAAACAAACAAACAAATAGCAATTAATTAACTATAATTCTTTGGATACCTGAATTGACATCATTGCAGCTGGAAAATACTTTTGAAAGTGCGCAAAAATGCGTATCCTAAAGCATTGGTGAGTTTTTATATGGCGGTTAGTTTTGAGTAGTTGTTGCAACTTCTTTACAAATCTTAAAATCAAAAATTCTGTGCTTCTTTAATATATTGATTTTATAATATACGAAATCTTTGGTAAGCAAAAATTTGTGCTATTTTGACCTTTAAAAAAAATAGTCCATAAGACTGATTTCACTTGACTTACCCAAATTAGGATTAAAGGTGGAACCTTTTTTAAATCTAAAGCCCTGATAAGTGGTAAAAAATATCGGGAATAAATATTCGGATTAAAAATACGGAAAAGTGGGAAGTTGTGAGGTCCTTTCATAACCGCCATACTGAGAAAGTTAAATGTTTCTCATGACATGAACTATCATACCTGTATTGAAGCTATCTTTATTGGCATAAATAAAATATTCAATGCTTGCTTATCTTTAATCTTTAATGTAGGCATTTTTTTCAGTTTCTACTTTTTTTTTCTTATACTTAACCAATGCTCAGGGGATGCCCCATTTAAATCCGAAAGCATTGTGTTAATTAGGAAAACGGGTGATAGTTAGTTGCGGGGTGGAAAGATGTAAAAGTATTCAAACTTCAAAACTGCTAGGGAGCACGCTCATAGGGAGATTATTTCACAATCTTACTGTGTGACTAAAAAACGAATTGGGCACAGATGCAATGTCATAGGAGGGAAAGAATTGAGAGGCGATAAAATGTTGTCATATCTTATCAAATATATTGCACGATATTGAACTAGGTTCAGAAGCTCAAAATAAGATCTCAAAGCTACTGCTCGAGTGTGAAAATTGTGTTTCATTTTCGGGGTTATATATGAGGTATAGATCATTCGAAGATCAAATGGAGTTAAGTATCTCTTGCACCGTTTGAAAAAACCTAGGCACTTGCCCGCTTCTTTCGACACATGGGAAATATAATAGTTACATCGAAGGTCTATCTGATTGTATCGATATGCCCAGAACGTCATACTTTGCCTCTTTCGCTCAATCTCTGAAGAGCTCGAGTTCTTTCAAAGAGCTTTATGGTTTTAAGCGCTATGGGATAAAAAACAATCAAAAAAGCAGTATATCTTCTTCTCTCTATGAAACTTCTTTTTTGTATACACTCTTTATTTTCTAGAATAAGAAAGAATTTAGTGAATTTAGAGACAAAGACAAAGATATAGAGAGAGAGAGAGAGCACTTCAAAAGAAATACAATACAGATTGATTTGAAATAGAAATATAATTGATTTGGGCTCCAATTGGTAATACTGATATTAATGGTTTGTGATGACTTAAATATGAGATATACGAGAATATCCGTAATTAAAAATTTTTGAGATAAATGAAATTATTGTATCTATTGTAGTTCCGGATTTATTATGTGCATGTTATTTATGTGCACACCAAATTTTTCGTTTCGGTTTGGTTAACAATCGTTTGATGCAAAATTTACGTTAAAATCTCACCCGAGAATCATAGGGATTTTATCTTCTCTTTTACCAAGAGCATCAACACCTGTTTGACTGTAAATCTGAGGGGAATGATGCATGAAATAAGGAAAAATTAAAAATGGCGGATAGGGCTGCCATTACCTAAATTTTTTTTTTATTTTCGAATAAAAAACGAAAGTTTTTGATGTGAAACCTCATCAAAGGTGTTTTAGAAAGACAAGTTCTCTCTTTTTTTTTTAGAAAGACAAGCCTTTTCTACAATATCAACACTAGTAAAGATTTGTGTTACAAACATAATTTTTTGGAGGTCTAACCAGAAAATTTTGGAAAAAATACACAATTTTTAAGTTTAAAGTGAATTAAAAAAAAAAAATAAATACTTCGTCTATTTATATTTTTTATTTTAAATTATGATTCCACGTAAAACTTTCTTTAAAAATCATGTTAAAATGACATACATGTCAACATATGACAGATCTTTGACGATAACCGTGATGCCTACAGGTAGGATTGCCAGGTGGTCGGGATCCGTCGGGATTGTCCAATTATCGGACAATTTGTCCCGGAATATTAAAAAAACTGAAATTGAAAGCATTACATTAAAAAAATTTATTTTACAAAAGCAATTGTTCGCTTTCTTTTATCTTCCAATTTGCCGCAGTTTGTCTACAAAATCTAAAAATTTATATCAAGTCTTGACCAATGTAAAAGAGTCTTTGGAGTTGAGCTTTTAGGCTTATTAAAGATATTAAAAGATTATATATTTTAGTAATTCTAAATATACAAGAATCTTGTATAAATTTAAAGAACTTGTTCAATACACCAGATGGTGAAAAAATGCTTAAAACAACTCGCGCAAATCAAAACCATGTTAAATAAATATATTTGTTATTTGAGGAACAGCAGAACAAAACAGGATAAGTACACATTAAACAAGTGACACTGATCCACTGACGAAAAATCACGGATTGAATATTATTAAAACTAATTTAAATATTGTATAATCTTAAAAACTTGTGTCGGAACAAAAACTAAGAAACTACATTTATATTTTGGCCTCCCCTTTAAAATTTAAAACAAAAAACAAATGAATTTACCCGGTTTTGTTTTGCTGCTCCAGAATTTATGCGTGATTTTAATTTTATAAAACATTAATGTCTTATTGTTGTGGATTCGTTTGTTTTTATTTTTTAGTTTTAATTTATGATCATATAGTTCAATACTCAGCATGGGCGTAGCGAGGGTAGGACAGGCAGGGGCAGTTGCTCCCCCAGAACATTAGAAAAATAAATATTTTAGTATTAAATTAATAAATTCAAAACATTTTTTCTTATAGCTAAAAAGCATAAAATTAATTAATATTTATTAAAGCTTAATTTACTTTTTATTACAAACTTACGGCTGATACTTTTTTATTTACTTATTAGTCACATGAAAAAATAATTTTACTGTTCCTGAACAAAATCCTGGCTACGTCCATGTAACTTAGATTAAATTTATGTTCATATTGCTTATGCTTTAGTTTTATGTTTTTCAAATACAAACACTGGTACACAGATGTGATTTTTTTGTCCCGACGACATATAAGAAATCCCGGAATTTTCTTGATTTGTCTCGACAACAAGCTTTCAGGATCTGGTAATCCTACCTACTGGTAACGCAGTGCGTATCGGCAATTTAGACAAATAGAGACTTTTTTAGACTGAATTAAAAGGTGGCCATATTTTGGTAACTGATCTTTGTGAGGATTAAAGTCGGAGTTCTTACGAAGTTGTCCTAGAAAACTTGGCAATTTTCAAATTAATTGTTACAGGATCACTTTTATTAATAAAAATTCTATAAATTCTTTCTTGCAAAATATTTCCTTTGTAGATTTTTATTGATATCATGTTAAAATATGTTCTTAATTCAACATAAAGGCTAATACATTTTCGCCTAATCATCTTGTGTTTTTGTTCATTATTACAAGCTCACCAAATGGGAAAAATTAAGACGCAACAGAAAATTTAGTAGTCATAAAATTAGTTGTAGAAAATTTCCTATGAAAAGAAAACAAATTTCCTTAATATAAGACCAATTCGCACACAACCTGTAGTATTTGTTACTAATATCTAAAAATATGTTAGATATTTCATAGAAACCCTATCCTCAGCTTTATAAATTGAAATATTTTGATATTCAATTTTCAATACAAACTTTTTTATTCTAAAATATTATGTTTTGTTGCAAAAATAATTTAATTTTTTTTTCGAAAAAAATTATCTATTTGATATGAAGAATAGTTTCCTTGCGCTAGAAGTAAAAATTTCTTTAAAATTTATTAAATTTCTATTAACTTTGGGATGTTTTTTTGAGTATAGTAATAGACGAGTAATGATGACAGCATTTTTTGGTTACGTCCATTTGATCCTTCGTACTGAGTTCCCATCTGAGTTCCCGACTTAAAATTCTAAAATATAAAAGCCTTTGACGTTAGGAAACATTTTGTTAGGTCCGCCCCTCAGGGAACTCTATATTCAAATCACTTTTTATTTATTTTTAAAATTTTTTTAAAGAGGAATTACTTGGAATGGCAGTACTTGAAGTGATAGATATAAGCCAGCTTTATATCTTAACTCGGAATGGTAGTACAAGCTGGCTTGAGATGCAATTTAATCTGCCGAACGACTTTAAAATTATTCCTTTGCAAGTAAATAAATGATGAAATATATTCAAAAATGAACCAAAAAATAAATAAGTTTGGTTCATTATTTAGTTACCTTATTTTTCAATTTACAACTTTTCAAAGTTTTACCATTTACATTTTTCGACAACTATTTATTTTTATGTTTCGATTTTATTTCAACTAAGTAACTACTATTCAGATTTTATTTCAACTATTAACTGTTTCAGACACGAAACTTTTGTAAGTATTTTTTCTAAAAAAAAAATTATATCCATGTCAAAAATTTTCAAACATAAAGTACCAAAATTTTAGTTCACATAAGATTTTAACCCGGTATTTAAAATTAACAGAGAACGATCCAAGCACATTCAGTTACGGGCTTCACAAGAGGAAATTTAAATAACATGAAAAATTTGGAGACTGTTATCGTAATTTTAATAGATGCAAATTAAAGGAATATTCACGAGAATAAATGTTCCCTGTAGTAATGTTGGAGAACTTGAGTGTACTCATAGAAGTAATCATTTTGCGTCACCTAGACATAGTTTTAAAACGAAAACTTTCATACTCTATAACAAAAAAAAAAAAAAACTGTTAAAATCATAAAACATAAGAATTTTAAATATACCAAACTACTCTATAAAGCATACAAAGCATACAAAAGCTTATTGCTACACATATCTTACACAAAACTAAGCAATGTAAGCAGCTGCTGTCGTATAATGGATAGAACGCCCTAAATGAAAATGCAAGGATGTGAGTTCTTGTATATGATTGGGAAAATTTCTAAGCAAATATAATTTATAAAATAAAAAAATTGCAAACTGATATGATTTATTGAATATTGCAATAAACTGCCAATATTTGAAGAGTGACTGCTTTATATAAAATTAATACTCAAAATAAAAATGGGAGTTTTTCATTTTGATGCAAAAAACTATACTTGTACTAACGATAAATTATACGATGGATCTGGACCCAGAATTTAACTTTTCACATGATCTAGTTGTTAATTTTTCGTTAGTATTTTTCTCATTGTGCAAATTAGTTATTTTTAATTATAGCTTTTCCTATATTTAAAACCAACTCGGAGAACAGTGCAAAATATATTTTGAATATATGTAATTTTTTTCCTCCTCAACAAAAATGGAAATTAATATTTTTATCTTTCGCCTAGGCACAATCTAAACTCAGATGATTTATTTGACGTTGAATTGAGCTATAAAAAACATGAAAAATATACATCAATAACAAGTATTAATATTTTTTGTATATCAAAAATATTTGTGTTTCATAAACCATAAGAATAGAATTAAAAAAAGAATCCAAATAAAAACAGATTTAAAAAAAAAATCCAAATTCCGTAATAATCAAGATTGATTACATGACCCGAAAATCCGATTAAACAGAACAGACCTTAAAATTTATTCTAAATTTCCATAGATAGCTGTGTAGCTGTGGATGCAAGAAGAAAAAAAAAAAAACAAAACAAAAACAACAAACATTTCCTGCTTATAAATTTGGAACGTACTGGTTTCAAAGATGATTCATCTTCAGTGAGTTTCAAGAACATCTTCTCACTCAATGTGCCTGACACAAAACACAGACTGACACACACGAAACAGGAATCTCCAAAGGCGCAAGAATATTGGAGCCCAACATGTCTTGATTGGTACACCCGCACATCAACTTACACATGATTATTTTATAAAAAAGTAAAAATAGTTGAACAAAAACTCAGAAAGAAAATAAAAATAAGCCACAAAATAAAATAAACTAAAGAGGTGCAGGAAAATAACATGTAAGCTGAATTTTGCATCAAGCCTAGTTGTAACGTTTCAACTTCACGATGTACAATAGAGTGTACGGAGAAACGTGTTCCTACGACTTAGTTGTTATTGTTGTTGTATTTGGCGAAAACTTAAAGTAAGAGTTCTTCAGAGTACGTTGCTACTTCTTGTATCTTGCTAGCTGTTTCTTATGATGTTCTCTTTAGTTCAGGTGCACCGGAAACTATTTTCATCTGGGGGGAAACAGTACAAATGGGGGACGAGTCATTTTATCAAAAAACTAAAGTTAACCTCACTAATTTTCTTACAGAAGAAATCAAAAATATTTTTGATCGTGTTGAAATAAAGCGAAACATTACTCATAGCACACCGAGAAAAAAGGCAATAGGTAAATCACCTAAGTCGGCTTGGGTAAGGAGAACTGTATGGGAATTATAAACTTATGCTTACTCACCTAAGCAATTTCTTTTTTATTACATTGAAAGCACATACTTCGATACCCTGCCAAAAAAAAAAAAAAAAGTATATTTGATTTACCTAAGTCTAAAATAAAAAAATAAAAACTAGCATGGATAGCTTTAGCATAGCTTTGAGCTATTTTCTGCAAAAAGCTGCGTCATTAGACACACGAGAGAAGGATAGATTTGATAATTTAATGGTTTTTTTTTAATAAAACCACTTTTAAATTCAAAAATAACATAAAGTAAATTAAAAAACACACGTTATTATTCACTCCAGTAAATTTTGTTACATTTCATCAACAAAAAGAAAAGAAAAAAAGATTTCTTTGCCGCCGTGCGGAATCGAACCTGGAACTTTTGGAACACTGATCCAAGTAGCCTTGCTACTACTTGCTGACATAACTGCAGCTATGTTAACAGATGCTGTATTTACAGATGCAGTATGTCGCAGTATTCGGTTGATAGCCATACAACAAAAATCTTTTAATAGATTATTGTGTTATGCTGCAACATAGCTTCAGTTGTAGTTAATATTGAATAAATCAATCCGCGTAACGAAGGAGTTTGGCTAAATGCGTAGTGTAGTGGCTTCATACACAGTGGTATCGGTTGTTTGTGGGTTCGAATCTCAACGGCATGTTGAAGGTCAAATTTTTGTATTTGATATTTAATTTAATGTTCTTGTTATATAAAAGACGTCAAGCAGCAAGAAAAGCTGAGAAGAGTTATTAATTTCTAAGAAGAAAAACGGTGTTGCTAAAAGAAAAATTCGTGTTACTGCCCGATTTCAGTCAAGCAAATCACAGAATTAGAGGGGGCAGCTTCAAAAGAAAAATAAAAAAAAAACCAAAACCCGGAAAATAAGTTATATTTTTGAAATTAAATTTTTTTTTAAAGAAGTGTATAAAAAATTACCAAATATTTGGTTCATTTATCACCTAAATAAAAATTGGCAAGTCAACATGTAAAACTTAGGCGTTTTGATGAAGTACTTGGGAGTCTGAAAACTGCCAAAGTCATCTTATAAATTATACTAGGTTTTTTTTCAATTGAACATAAGCTTTTTTCTCGGTGTTGGTACATAAAATTAAGTAAAGATAATAAAATAACAAAATTAAAAATGTATTATATTTATGTTAATAAATATAGGTAGTAGAGTAAGTATGGTGTATAATTGGGTAATATAGTCGGGTAATATGGAATAGTTCCATATCTCATTTGCATTCTTTTATGTCGTATCATTGCATTCTTCGGTGATATTGCATTTTTCAAATGCTGTGTAATCGGGTAGAAAAGTATTACTTGTTTTTACTTAACAAATTTTCCGTTAGGTTTTTCACATTTAAGTGAAACTTACCATAGTTTGACATTTCATGATACGTCAACTAATGGGATAATTTAAAGTGAAAAGCTTCAATACGTCAGGACCGAATACTAGATTCAAGATACATTATGATACAAGATACAAGATACAATATGAAATAAAGGCGGTTTTCTTAGTCACTTGTTTACTTATTTTCAAAAAAATAGTTTTATAAAAATTGTGAAACTCGGATGGCGTAGCTAATGTAAAACAAATTCCCTAAAATAAACAATTGATTCAAAATAAAAATTTTAAGCCAGGGGTGAAATCGGCTAAGGTGATAGTTGACAGTCACTGTTTTAATTTTTCGAAATCGTTTCGTTTTCGAAACGACACCTAAGTAGCTGTCGCATTAAATCAATAGGAAAAAAGAGATGGTCTATTTGATAATCATCTTACATAGAGCAAAAGCGATGATTTGGATTATCAACTATCAATCATCACATTAGCCGATTTTTTTTGGTTTTTTTTTTTTGTCTAAAAAAACGTTGATGGCCCTTAAGAGACTTAAAACTGTATCAGAACTTTTGTTAAATTTTATAATTATTTCGTGGAAACTAAAGTGCAGTTGAGCTTTGAAGTCGTTTATATTAAAAACTACTGTATATAGACCCAGTTTTGTTTTCAAACGTGGTTTCATGTGGCATTTCTTCCTCGTAAGCTTCTAGCACTTTATTTTGCCAGTGATTCCAAAATGTCAATGCACACAGATAAAAATTATGTATGTAAATTTATGTAAAATTTATGTAATTTATTACCTAAGAATAGTGTTTATAATACACACAAATCTTGTGCTATTTTTTTAAATAAGATTCTTTGTGAATTTATCATTAAAAAAAAAAATTAAACTTTCTACTTTCTGAAATAATTTTTAAATCAAAATTGAGTAATATCAAATTTACAATTTACCTTAATATCTTAGATTATTTTACTTAGGTAATCTTATATACCAGAATACTTAACTTTCATTTGCTAAACTTTCTCTAAGTAAAAAGCAAACCTAATAAGCAGATCAGGTAGAACAGGCACTTAAGCTAACCTTTATTAATTAAAAAAAATGTTATACCTGACACTCGTGTACGTCTATGATCTCTTAAAAAATCTGCATGCCTGAGTTGTGTTTAATGGTGAATTGATATCTATGGCGTTTTTTGGTAAAAAAATTGTATCTTGAGATACATTGGCTCCACTACAAAAGTAGTCAAAAATATTGTAAATAATCGTTTTTTAACTTTATGCTGACACTCTTGTACGTAGTTCGACCTCTCTGAAAATTTGCACGTGTAAATTGTTTTCAATGGTGAATTGAGCTCTATGGTGTATACCGTAAAATCGGCTCCAGTACAAAAACATGTAATTTCCAAAGAAAAACAACCTGCTGGGGATCCAGGAATTTATTACAAAAAAAAACATATTTTTTGAATTGACCTTCCCTCCAATTTCTTTATTTAGGCATGTCATTGGGTGTTATTGTAAGGCCATACATATCAATACACTCTAATTTATATAAAAATTCCTGTTGTTCTTTTGATGATTGTGTTCCATTCACGCTTATCTGCTGCTACGGCTTTCAGCTCGTTCCACGTTTTGTTGACTTCTGCCGCTTTGATTTCCAGTTCTCGGCACTAGGTTTGGTTTGTTCGGCACTTCCTGCGGGTACTTCCTGTGGGTCCCAGTCTATGGCGTTTCTGATAATATTGTTCTGGCGGCCTCGCAGGGTGTGTCGAATCCATCGCCATTTCCGCTTTCTGATTTCGAACACAACTGGTACCTGTCCAGTTTTTGCCAATAGCCTTCCTTTGATGATTATTGTTTGGTCAGAAAGTTTTTGATATACGGCGGAGGCATCGATTTATAAATACTTTTAGGGGATTGAGTTCTTTTAACTTTTAGTTCACAATGAACTGTATTCCTTGACTCGCAGCAATACAGCGCTACAGAATTCACGCATCTGTTGAATATATTAATTTTGGTGCTTTTAGAGATATGTTGGGATTTTCACATAAAATAAAGTTGACCATATGACTGTCTGGCCTTGCCGATAGGGTTTGCTACCTGCTCTTTCGAGCCCCCATTTTTTGTTATCATGCTTCCTAGGTAGCAGAGAGATTAGATGTCTCGGGTTTGCTGTAGTCTTACACTGATGAAAATATGCGTTCAAATTATGTATATTAAACTGTATGCATATTAAACGAATATGTTTTTGAAATAGAGCTTAAAGCAAAATTATTTAAGTTAAAGTCAAATGCTTGTAAAGTAGAATTTAAAACAAAAGTTTTTGTTTTCTAAACAATGTTTTTAAATATACTTTTAAAGTAAACTTTTTTAGTTTTAAAACATTTATTAAAAAAAAAATTGAATACAAAAACTTTAATATTAAAAACAAGTATTTTAAAATACCTATATTTTCGATGCCATTTTTTTATTTTTTGAGTTTTCGACGTCAGATTCGTGATCAGCAACCCCTGAGACACCTGTTATACTAAATTTATTGCAGCTTAAAATATTGAAATATTTTAAATATCACATTAATTAATAAGTTTTTATATCACCTAATGTTCAAATTTTGTAATGACTCTACTGCTTATCATTTTTTAATTCTATCTCAGATAGCGATGTTTTTTTTTTTGTAAAAGTAAAGAAATAATAAGAGAAAGTTATACAAAAAAGAAAAGATATGAGTTATTTGTTGAAGATTAAACCTGCTTGTTTTAAATTTTGTTTTGTAGAAACGCAAACGCGTTAAACTTATATTTTAAAATTTTTTGTTTAATTTTATAGTATGTTTTTTTTCTCTGTGTAGTTTTAGGGATTTTTATTTTGAGACATTGCTGCACACATTGCTGCTTAGACTTCAATGTCCTTCAGTTTCGATTGCATATCGTCGAATCTCTGTGCCAGCAGGCACATATCGCTGCATAATCTAAGTCTTCGATGATGGCCGTGGCATTCTAGTTAAGGTGCGTGGCTGGTATGCGATAGAACTCACGTTCGAATCCCATCTGAAATAGAATGTTTTTGTTCAATTGCATTAATTTTTCTGTTCGGCCGTCACCTCTCTACAGACAATGGCAAATCTCAGAGAGTAAAACTGCCATTTAAGGCCGGCAGTACATTTAGAGGCACAAAATCATCTCAAAAATATTTAAAAAAATTTTATTAAGATATCTTGAATACTAAGAAAGTTATAAGCTTGAAAAAAGACCAGCGCTTGAGTTTGATATAATACAAAAATCATGTTACTATAGCTGCTTTTTTATTAAATCATTTATTTTATCTGCTCAAACCGGTATATTTGAGAAGGGGAACATTCCAAGGAATGTTAACAATAATTCTTTTGTGTGTGTATATATAGTGATTTAATTCACTTAAGCCTTCGTATTCTTTGTTTCGTACAATTTTAAAGTAGTTTTTCTCAAAACTGCATTTTTCAAAACTCTGGGCAAACCAGCTCAAAAACTACTGTGCCGATCCTTACAATATTTGCAAGGACATTTTTTAATAAAATTTCAACCAATAAGTATAAAACTGATTTCTTAAACAGCCTTTTAAAATCGTTTTATTCAAAATTTAAAACAAAAAATAAGTAAAAAATTCAATTTTTTTATTCCAAGTAAGTTTAAATTTTTAAAAAAAACTTTTTAAAAATTCTGCCTCAATCAGATAGAAGATATTTTCATTACGTTTTAAAATATTAAAATATTTTTTTTTTTTGGGTCAACCTAGGAGCCAGCAGAATGCCCGCAGTGCGCCAAGAGGTATTTAACAACAATCGTTGTAGCCAGCACATCTTTGTTTTTGAAAAAAAAAAACATTTTTTGAACATAAATGTATATTTTACCAAATCTGAAAATTTTAAAACTCTAAACAAATTTCTTCTAATAAAAACCATCACTTCAATATTACTCTTTTTACTCTTCTCTAAATGTATTGCCGGCCTTAAAGCTTCTTCCACCGTCTCTGCTTTAATTTTATATATTGTTGTCACTAGTTTTGATCAGTTTCTTTTTTTTTTGTTTTTTCCTTAATACTCAGCTGTTTTTCTCACGATTTTTTGTATATATTTTTTTCTCAACTGTATAGGTAGCCGTAATTTACGGAGAATCTGTAGTCAAGCCGGCAGGCAAGAACTCTGAAATTGTGGAAGCTGTGGCTGTGGAGGTGTGGCAAACAAACAACTTGATCGGCTCTCATTCATTCTTTTTTGAGTTTTTGCTCAGTGTTGTTGTTTCAGCAGCTCCTTTAGCTGTTATTGAAACACGTCTGTACTGCAAACTCTCCATATTCTGGCCATACATTCATGGTCTTTATCTTGAGCTCTTTTTTGTCGCTCCAAACGTGTTTGCTTTGTTATCTTATGTGTCTGTGTATGCGCGTGTGTGTGTGTGTGCTTGTGAAGTTTTCAGTTCGTTCGATGTTGTTCCATGGAACTGAATACATGTCCTTTTGTAGTTTTTTTTTTTTTTTTTTGTTATGTTTTTGTTCTGCATTTGCTGGCAGTTGCTGTCAATTGTTTACGTGTCCTCATAAAGTTTAGTGCAATCCTTGTATTGATTTTTATTGTTGTGACAGTTAAAATGGAAAAAGAAAATTAATTTACATTCATATATAGACATCATCCATATGTATATATTTCTGCAATTTGAAGTTATGAATAAATTGTACAAACATGATAGTTTTACAAATAATGTGAAAACAAATGATGAAAAATACATTTCATACTCAAAGTATATTTATCTCGAACAAATTAATATTACTTTGACTTGAGTTAAAAGTTCTCTTCCCTTCCTACGTTCTGCAAAACATTCTGGAAAATCATTTTGAATATTCAAAATCACCTCGATTAGTTACCATTACTATCTACGCTTAAGTGCTTTGGAGTAAAATTGCCTTTTTAGCGTTTATCTAATTTTGACCTTTTTCCCCAGAGGTCACAGTCAATTTATTATTTTCTATAAGCTTAAAAGTTCATTGACTTTGGCGTTGCACTTTGTTACCCTCTTTAGTTCTTAGCCACTACTTAAAATTTTTTGTATTTTTCTTTGTTACTGTTCTTGTTGTTGTTAAACATGCTTTAAAGATAATAAGCTAAAAGGTTTTACATGCCTATACTTATACAATGGAGTCAACAAAAGAAGAAGAAAACTGAAAACAATAACAAAACATTCATACCTTACAGTTATCAAAATCAATTTGACTTTGAACTTGAGAGTCATTATTTTTCCATTAAAGGCGAGCGTTTTTGGTTTCTTTTGTTTTTGAGCTTGTAGCACAGGTATATAATTTCTATATGAATATGAACAAAAAAAAAAAAAAAAAATAATAACAAAAATGGCCAAAAATGGAAATGATCAACATATTAAAAACAAACAAGAAAAAAAAAATGTAAAAATATTACGATATAATTGAATTACTAAAAGTAAAAATTAGTTGCTCAGTTCTTCACTATGGTTTTGATAAATTTCTTAGTATTTTTTTATAAAATATCAAACTAAAATGTTACAAGTAACTTTACATACAGTTCAAGAACTTTCAAAAAAATTCAAAGAGCTAACGTTTGAAGAAAATTGTTTCTGCCGCCAAAATTTTAGAAACCACGGTTTCGTCAGGACTTCCGATTTGAAAATATAATTTAAAATAATACTAATTGAAAAAATAAACAAGCACACAATTTCATGTTTTACGATTTTATTTTTCAAGTTTATTAATCAAATTTATAGCAAAAATCGCTTCAAAAGCAACAGGTGTGTATTTTTTACATACGTACTCACAGATATAACTTTTGTTTCCAAATTTCTTTATGCATCATTTGCCTTCATTCAAATCTGTGTCCTCATTCAAAGCTCCATCTAAGCTGCAAAGCTAGTAGATGGAAGTGGATTCTATCTGACGCTTTTGTAACTGACGCTTGTTAACTTAACTTAAAAATAAAAATTAAACTTTTTATACCACGCAATAATACTGACCTTTGCAAATGCTTTCACAATATTGGAAAATATCCCAAGCCAAGATAATGGTTTAAGTTTTGACAGGGTCAACCTAGCTGAATTTATCAGAGTTGTTTGCAAGTGAAATCCAATGCAGTTGGTTTAGATAAGATGCATCCAAAATTCTTAAAAAAAATTCTGCCAAAATAACTTGCTTCTATTACTCATCTTTTCAATATTATCATTATGTCGTCTTCATTTCCAACTACACCGAGACAAAAGTTTATGTTAAATTGAAAAAAACCTTAGTATAATTTATAAGATGGCTTTGGCAGTTTTCAGGCTCACAAGTACTTCATCAAAACGCCTAAGTTTAACATGTTGACATGCCAATTTTTATTTTTGTGATAAATTAACCAAGTATTTGGTAATTTTTTATACACTACTTTAAAAAAAAAATTGATTTTAAAAATATAACTTTTTGCGGGTTTTGGTTGCTTAATTTTCCTTTTTTTGAAGCTGCCGCCTCTCGTTCTGTGATTTGCTTGACTGAAATTGGCAACAACGCAAATTTTTCTTTTATCAACACCGTTTTTTTCTTAGAAATAAATTACTTTTCGGCTTTTCTTGCTGCTTGACGTCTATTATAACAAGAACATTAAATTAAATATCAAATACCAAAAATTTTACCATCGCATGCCGTTGAGATTCGAACCCATAACCAACCGATACCTTTGTGTATAAAGTCTCTATACTACGCATTGAGTCAAACTCCTTCGTTACGCTGAGTGATTTATTCAATATTTATTACAACTGAAGCTATGCTGCAACATAACACAATTATCTATTAAAAGATTTTTTGTAGGGCCATCAACAGAATACTGCGACATACTGCATCTGTTAATACAGCATCTGTTAACATAGCTGCAGTTATGCCAGCAATTAGTAGCAAGGCTGCTTGGGTCAGTGGGTAGAGCAATGGACTGGCAACAAAAGTTCCAGGTTCGGTTCCGCGCGGCGGGCAAAGAACTTTTTTATTCTTTTTGTTGATGAAATGTAAGAAATTTACTGGTGTGAATATTCACGTGTGTTTTTTAATTTACTTTATGTTATTTTTGAATTTGAAAGTGGTTTTATTACAAAAACAACCATTAAATTATCAAATTTATCCTTCCCTCGTATGTCTCAAAACTATGCTTAAGCCATTCATGCTAGTTTTTGTTTTTTCATTTTTTATTTTTTGTATTAAACAATAAATTCCTTAGGTGAATAAGCATAAGTCTATAATTCCCATACAATTCTCTTTACCCAAGCCGACTTAGATGATATACCTATTGCTTCTTTTCTCTGTGTAGCTGGGAAAAATTCAAAACTATCCCAATTCCTAAAACATGCAACGACTATCCACCAATTGCTATTTCACCATTTTTATAAAAATTGTTTATTAATTGCTATCTTTAGCTATATCTATCTATACTATTATATAAAATTGTAGTGGACATTTTTGTTTCCAGGTAAACTCCAAAAGTACTTGGTCGATTTTTATGAAATAAGTTTAAAAATTTCATATGTTTGGTGCAGCAGAGTATTGGTATAATTTTATTTCGAAATTCTAATAATAAGTATGTATAATTAATGTTTTGAGTTCCTTAAAAAATCATCCTCGATGCCAGAAATTGCTTGATGATTTTTTCCACGCGTTTGTGTTGCGAGAGTTTCAATAAACTACATGTTGCTCTCATGATCATGATTTTCTGCTCAGCTAGCACAGCACAGCACAACATAAAAACAGATGAGCCTCGCGCAAGGCCATGGTATATTAATATAGGTTAAGTCACTTGAGAGACGCTTGGTCGAATTGTCAGAATGGATAAAAGGAAATCAAGAAAAAAATAGCTGGATCACACACTTTTTAGATAACAACTACTTTTATAGTACGAACAAAGGCGAAATAGAGTGATTTTCTCTTAAGTGACTTGCAGACATATTCTTGCAAATTAACAATAGTAAATAGTAACAATAGTAAATTATTTAGTATTATTTACCAGTATTTATATAGTATATTTCTTTGTACTTCTTGTAAGTTTTTGATTTCAAAACAAAATTGATTTGATTTCAAAGTTAAAAAAGGTCTTGACAAAAGAAGTTTAAAAAGCTCTTGACAAAAAATGTCAAGTTTGCCATTCTTCACGTATCATGATATCGGTATAGATCGGTGGAAGGTATCAAGACAAACAAGGTACGTACGCCACACTAATGAGATAAGTCTATCTTGCAAGAGCCAATGGAGTACTGGCCCAGCAAGGTGCGATTTTGACAAACTAGCACATATTCACCACACCACTATCATGAATATGTAAACAAATCGATACAGCATGGTGCTCAATGTGATCGGCAGCATCTTTTCCAAAGTCTATAATTTGTGCGGTCTAATCGTGGTAATCGTCTTTTACAGTCAAAATCTGCTTGTTTAATATCCCAACGTCAATTTGATGTTATTGTTATACATCTTTAGAACTCGTTGCCAATAATATGCAGTGTATTATCAACGCAACGCAATATAAAAATACAGTCTCTTGCTATTTATCCTAATAATTATCTTTGAATTATTTGTAGTATGAATCCTTAAATTATTTCACTATTATTATTAAAACATTTATGTATTAGTGTTAGTATTAAGTGAATATGTATTTTTTTTTCTTCATTTGCCAAACTCACACATCAAAATAATTGTGATTTAAATTTCTAACTCTTATGCTTATTTGTAAGATTTCGTTCTTCTAAGCATAAATTAAATCACCAATGCTTTAAACTTAACGAAACACATCTGGTCGCTATCAGTCGCTTAATTTTTTAAATGGCTTTTTTAAAGCTTAAATGACGCATTCTCTTTAATGAAATTGTAATCATATTTTCACTCCAAAACAACTTAAACTTCTAAATTTTGGATTTTATAAACTAATCAGCATAAAATGCTTGGCACAACTACTTAATTGTTCGGTCTATTAAAGCCTGACATCGCAACATCCTGGCCTCAAACGAAGTATAAATTATTCAAACATCAGTAGAATCATTTTAAAGCACAGTACTACAGACGCACAAGCAAACATACCTGTATACAGACTGTCCCATCACAGTAGCGCATTTCCGGCCGACCCTTATACTCGATGCATGCACGAAACACTTTAACGAACGCAATGATATGCAACAAGTATTCCATATGGACAGAATTTTCACTCCAACTACAATATTATTTTTTTACTTACTATTTTTTTTTGTTTGTTTTTGTTTTTTTTTTCAGCATAAACATGAATGACTTTATTGTACAAACAAGTATGAATATTTAAGTATCTTTCTCTATATCTGTATCACTCAGAGAGGTGTATGTTCATATATTGTCCCCTTTTTGGTGCTGCTCAACCGTAAAGAAGTATTAAAAACCAAAAAAACAATAAAGAGAAGAGGAAAATGTTAAAGAGTGCTTGATTTACAAAGCGACCGTGCGCCACAAATATTAACAATTAGTATGTGATTCCAAGGAAGACAGGTACTTCCGGTGGGTGAAGGGTTTGCGCATAATTAAGTATTTGTACGAGATTGAGTGATACATTTTGAAAAGAATTTAATAAGAATTTTAGTTCAAATTTCATTTTTTATAACGTTTAAGCAATGCCTTAATAAAAAGACATTTATATAGTATAATCTCCTAAAAAAACCTTTTCTTGTAAATGAAATACATTCATATTCATTTATTATCTTTAGATATATAATTATTTTATCCGTTTGTATGTTTTTGAACTCATAGATTCACAGTTGGACCTTGTAGGTGGCGCTGCCATCGGGTTCCAGGAATTTTTTTTTTATTCATAGTTTGTCTCCGAGACCGCTCATCTGATTTGCATGGATAGGATAGGGGCTTTCGGGCATAGTGAGTCTTTTGAACTTATCTCTATATTATGCTCTATCTTATACACCAAAGTGCGCTGTAATACAAATCTCTTAGGAAATCGCGGAAAACTCTGAAAACTCTCATCCAATTTTTATGAAAATTTGTACACAGAGATTTCCGATAATTGCAAAAAAAACTTTAACCTTTGATTTCTAGAAGAGGTTTTTGGGAAAGGTAAACCTTTTGGCGCTATCTGCCATGCTATATCTTAAACACCACAGGGTGCTGTAGTACAAGATATAAAAGGCGTAGCTAAGCGCAACGGGTGATAAATATCTTCTTTACGTGTATATACCACCTTGTTCAAAAAGAAAGGTTCATTTATTGAAAAAAATTAAAGTACAAGATTATTCATCCAAATCAATATTGTCGCCTTGAAAGTAGTCCCCGTCGGCTGCAACGCACTTATGCCAGCGCTTGATTCAGTCACGGAACCTTTCTGGAACACGGTTTTTGGTATGGCCTTCAGAGCGTTCACCGATTTTTCCATGCCCTCTTCTTTGCTGGTGAAACGCGTTCTTCGAAGCGGTTTTTCGACTCGATCGAACAGGAAAAAATCTTACGGAGCCAGGTCGGGTGAATTTGCCACTCGTGAAATCGTATTGTTTTTTGCCAAAAAGTCACGAATAAGATGAGCATTGTGCGATGGTGCATTATCGTGGTGCAAAATCCATGATTTGTTTCGCCAAAGACTGCGGTCTTTTTTGGCGAATTTCTTTACGTAAACATCTCATAACACCCAAATAATACTGTTTATTGATCGTCTGACCATCTGGCAAAAATTCCAGGTGAACTACACCATTGTAGTCCATGAAAACAGTGAGCATAGCCTTCTTTTTTGACTGAAAACGACGTGGTTTCTTCTGTTTCGGTTCGTCTGGCGACCGCCATTCACTCGCCTGATGCCTGGTTTGCGTGCCATACTCGTATACCCATGTCTCATCACCAGCATGTCTTTCGCAATGGGAACTCGGTCTCTTTTTTGCATGAAATTGAGTTCTTTCGGTACCAACGTCTCAGAGACACGTGTTAAGGCCAAATTCATTATTCAAAATATTCTGAACGGATCCAATTAAAATGCCGGCGTCATCTGCTATTTCTCTAATCGTCAATTTGCGATTTTTGACCAACATTTCTTTGATTTTTTCATCGTTTTCTTCGGTAGTCGAACACGATGGCCGCCCGGTACGAGGGTCGTCTTCTACTTCGTCTTGGCCACTCACAAATCGGTTAAACCACTTGTTTAGAAAAAGGAGTGCTACTGTACAGAAAAAGGAGTTTCATATCGTGCACTAGCAAAACGATGTAAGGTATCACACAAATCAATCAAAAATATAGTGGATCGTTATGACGAATACGGCACTCTATCGAATTCACCAAAAAGTGGTCAGAAAGATGGTCCACGTCGTCCCAATTTCGAGCTGAAGTTGTTAAGCTTGATAAAGAAGAATCCTTCGATGTCATTCCGGGATTTAGCCAAAAAAGGTAAAACAATAGTTGGAATAATATATAAAGTGAAGCAGCGCAACAATTAAAACACATATAAAAACAAAAAGCATCGATAAAGACTGAAAAACAAAAAAACAACGGGGGAAAAAAGTGTACGCAAGTTGTATCATCGTCTTAACAAGAAAAAAAAAAAAAAATTCAGTGTGTAATTACGGATGACGAAACGTATTTAAAATTGTACTTTTCTACACTTCCTGGTCCCCAATATTATACGAAGGCTAAAGGTGAGGATGTCAACGACTTCGTCAAGACGGTAGAAGTCGAAAAGTCCGGAAGCAAGGCTCTCATGTGGCCTGAAATCAATAATATTTGTCACAATAGAGACAATTAACCCCAAAATTGACCAAAAGGAGTGCCTCCAGAAACGGCTCACACCATTATACAAGCAGCACAAGGTGCCGACTATATTCTGGCCTGATCTGGCTTCAGCTCGTTACGCCACATCAACATTAAAGCCAAATTCTAAAAATTGATTGAACTGGGAGGAATGCAGAAAACCCAGGAATAAAGCTACTAATTTCATTACGCTTTCCAACAAATGGTTTGTCATGTCAAAATTAAATTTCACTTTACCATCTAAACGTCTGTGGAAAAATCTGAAGAGTCTCGGAGTATGTAATAAGGAAACAAGTATGAACCTTGTTATTCCGCAGCATACGAGTAACTTCCTCTTAACTCTAGCCGTCAGTGCCACAAGACTATGGAATTCACTTCCAAGCAACATTAAAACTATTTCTAACTCTTAGCTTTTCAAGAATTTAATTTTCAACTAGTTCTTTTAATTTTATTTCTCCCGTCTTCTATCTTTTTAGCCTCTATTAAAGCTTAAACACATTTTTAATTTCTTTTTTTAGATGTCTTCTTTTTAATTTTAATTTGTGTATTGTTATATTAATGATTTTTATTCATTTGGAATCAGCTCCAGTGATGGGAAAATTGTAGGTATCGAGTGTTTCATACTCGATACTCGAACAGTACTCGATACTGAAGAAATACTCGATACTCGCTATATTTTCTTGTTTTTCAGCATTGGGCTTTTTTGAATGGTGAACAAAAATTTAGGACTAACCTCGATAGGCGGATCTAGCAAAATATTGCTCGCAGAACTAACAAATTTTTTCAAAATTTCATTACAATTATAATGAAAATTAAAACTTTCAGGGGGGAGAGTGGGCCTTGGCTTCGAGCTAAATATTTTTCTAAAACAATTTTAAGTGGTGAAATTGGGCAATTTTAAAAATATTATTTTTTTAAAATAATTTCGACCATACGCTTTGGCTTTATATAAACAAATTATCGATAAAAAGGTTTTTACAAACGATTTTTTTTTTTTAAATTCACAATGAATTTAGTAGATTTAATTTCTGTTATATGATCACAAATATAATGCAAGCAATGCAGAGAAAGTTTTGTTTTTACTTTATTCTGTAATGTATTGCCCATTTTGAGCAATGACCTTTTGCCATCTTTCAGGCAGCATCATTATTCCACGTTCATACAACTTCTGGTTTTTATCAACAAAAAACTGAACCAGGCACGATTTGCAATCATCATTATTATTGAAATTTTTACCATTCAAGAAGTTTTGCAAAGATCGAAATAAAAAGTAATCAGATGGTGCAAGGTCTGGTCAGGTTAGGCACGATTTGCAATCATAATTATTATTGAAATTTTTACTATTCAAGAAGTTTTGCAAAGATCGAAATAAAAATTAATCAGATGGTGCCTGACCTTGCACCATCTATACACATCCACAGCCACATCCACTATATGGTGGATGTGGCAAAACAGCCCAACCAAGCTCCAATAATTTTTGGCGAGTGACCAAAGATGTGTGTGGCCTTGCATTGTCATGGTGAAATACAACCCCTTTGCGATTTGGCAATTCGGGCCGCTTTTCTTCAACTGCATTGTTCAATTTTGTTAGTTGTTCAATGTAGATATCTGAATTGATCGTTCGGTTGGGTGGTTAAAGTTCAAAGTAGAAAATTCCCTTGTAATCCCACCAAACTGATAACATAACTTTCTTTTGGTGAATATCAGCTTTTGCTGTTGTTTGAGCTGGTTCACCTGGCTTGCTCCACGATCTTTTCCGATTGACATTGTTGTAAACAACCCATTTTTCATCAACAGTTATCAATCGTTTTAAAAATGGATCATTTTCATTACGTTTCTTTAACAAATCGCAGATGTTAATGCGTTGCGTAAAATGATTTTCTTTCAGTTCATGAGGAACCCATATATCAAGTTTTCGTACATAGCAAAGTTGTTTGAAGCGATTTTCAATGCATGTAAGTGATACATGAAGCTTTTCTGCAATCTCACGTGTTGTACTGTGACGATCCGAATCGATTATTGCTTTGATTTGGTCGTCATCAACTTCAACTGGACGACCAGCGTGTTTTTCATCTTTGAGTGAAATTTCACCAGAACGAAATCTTTTTTTCTTTTAAACAGCACATAACTTTTTGTGAGCTTGCGATGCGTTTTTTCCTTTCCGGAAATATAAAAGCAAAATATAACGAAAATGTTTGTTTTGATTTTCCATTTTTCAACAGACGCCAAACAAAAACTACACATCCGATCAAAAAAATTTTTTTACTGATTGACAGTTGAAGTACGAACTATCAAATAACAAAATGTGTTTGACATTTCGATTACATCAGCAAACCTTAAAATTCAACTAAATCCATCTATGAGTGAAATCCGCAATTACTTAGTTGCCAACCCAATATATGCGGATATTTAAATAAAGGTACAACCCAGCGTTTACCCAAAAATTCTGTTTTCGTATCGATTATTCATTATCGAGTAATAAGTATCGAGTATTCAGAAAAAAGAATCGAGTTCTAATAAGTATCAAGAAGTATCGAGTTTGCCCATCACAAGTCAGCTCTCCTTACATATAGTTAAATTTTCAAATAACTTAATTGTGTTCAGATTTATATAATGATCTCTCAATAATTTGTAAATTAATCTTTATTATCATTCTAAGGTCTACTTAAGGACTCTAAGAATTTTAAATATTTAATTTTATAAGTTGTTATCTTTTAGTTATATGGTTATATTGCATCTATTGTTGTATTTTAGTTGTTATTTTGTATATGCGGCATTTAAAAAATTAAAGTCTTAAATGTCAACAATTTTTCAAAATTATTCGCACTGTTTCACAAATTTAGATTTTTGTTTTAGTAAATGTTTAGTAAATGTTTTGTAAATGTTTTTGTTTCATTAAAAATGGTAGGTATTGGCTAAAGATAATAATAACATTATTGAGGCAATTACTTACAACTAAATTACTTGATTACTCCGTCTTACAAAAATTTAAAATTTTTTAATGCACCAAGAAGCGTATTATCCCCAAAAATCTTTTCCCGGCAGGACATTTTAAATAAAATACAAAATATGGGTTATCACTTCTCAAACTCCACACATCTGGCAAACCATTTTGACAGTAATTGACAATAATATTTCAACCCCAATGAACTGAAAAGTTTAGCAGGTGTCTTGAAATAATTCAACAACTTTTGCTATATTCTTCCTTTACAGCATTTTTCAATATCATCATCGTGTGAAAGTTTGAGACACTTTTTCACGCTTTTATAAATCTTCAGCTACAAAGTTCAACAAGGTCTGTTAACCTGTACTCCCCTCCATTACTCCGTATCTCATGTTTGTTTTTTTGTGCTCGTTATTAGCACAACATTCAGTGCAATTCAATTCATTACAACTCAATTAAATTGTTGCATATCCCGAGCGTACATCAAGCGACTCTTATAGCATCCACCCCTCAATACCCATCAACCTACCGGGTATCTTTGCGCCTGTCGCGCACATGTTTGCAACTGTTGGCATATCTGAGCACATTTATGTACATACGTACTTTACTTGCTTACGTAATCTAATACGTAAGCGAATTTCTATGTAAGCTCCACGAAAAGCAGCAGAAGTTTGTAAAAGTCACGTTGATTATTATTGATATTACGTTGACGAACGTTGTGCTTACGTTGTCGTTGGCGATATCGTCGCTATTGACATCATCATCATTATTATAACAGTCAGCTACCTAAACATCATATGCATGCGACACATGTTGTTGTATGCAGCAGCAAAAGTAAAAGAAGAAAAAATAAAATTTTCACATTTTTTTCCATAAGCTATGATCAAAGTTAGCTCAATGGCAGTGAATACGAAAATATTACGTATATCACACAGTAAGTGGCAAAAAATTAAAAGTACCGTACCAACTCGACAAAAACTAAGGATAACAAAATTTGCTACAAATTAGGTAAATTTTGTTGTGGTGAAATGTAAACGCCCTGGCAGCTAAATGAAATGAACCAAGAAAAACATGTACAATATTGGCTATAAATAAAATAATATGTATAGAAAATAAAGTTTGGTGAAAAGCTAAGAAAACCTTTAGAACTTTAATTAACTGGAAGTTTTGAGAATGAGTTGGTGATGAAAAGATGACACGGAAAAGTTTTCATAAGTATATCGACGACGGGTAGAGCGCAGGGTAGACTAATAGATAGATATTGCAGGGCTGTCGGAAGTTGGTGTGAAATAGCTTTTGTATTGAATTTATTTACAGAGATATGCCTTAAGACATCTACTGTTATGGCGTAAATAAAAAATATTTCTACGGATAGTTATTGAAGTAATTTGAAAAATTTTTCAAAATAATGTATCTGTATAAAGTTAACTTCGCCAATTTGTATTTAAAATTTAAAATGAAAAAAAAGTGCTGCGATGTTTGCAATGTGAACAGTTTGTAGAATTATCTGTATTGAAAAATTTTATTATTCCAAGGATGTGATTCTTCTGAGAAATTATTTAACTTTTATTTTATTGTGAAGTAAGCTCCACCGTTATTGTTTTTGAGAAATTCTACACTTAGAGTTCAGTTAATACAGCTTTTTTGCACTACCTCAACATTAACCAATTCAAAACCACGATCCAAAATCATTGAAAAATGTCAATTTTATAGACACCAATGACCCCAAACAAGTTATTGTGGGAAAAATTTACCCACCAATGAATTGGTAGGTCTCAAGGAGAAGACAAGACTTAACAACTAACCATGCATATACATAGATCTAATAACACATCTGATTTTATTCTACTTTTGAGTTGACCTTTCGACAAATGAACATAGAAAACGCTACAATTGTTAACAAAGATACTCATGCGGTTAGCATTTCTACTGCTTCTTCGGTTAGTGTTAAAATTTATATGAGATAGAACTTCTGGAGAACCGAATACATATGCTATGAATTTGTGTAAATATACGATATCTGCAAATTTCCTAACTAACGCTAACTTAAAGATTGCATTTTTAACAGTTTCAAACAATCCTCATAAGGAGGAAGGTCTAATATGTCAGTTCCACTTAAGCCCCTAAGAGCCAACCGAACAAAACGTTTTTGGATTCTTTCTATTCGATCAACATGCACATTATAACTTGGAGACCAAACTTGACTTGCGTACTCTAAGTGAGAATCATGCTATTAAATTCTTTGGCCCAGCGTTTTATAAATCCAAGCAACGATAATGCTTTTTTACAAATATTATCAATATGAATGGTTAAGGACAGCTTAGAATTCCTGCATATACGTAGATCTCTGACGGTGTCTACACGACTCAACGTAGTAGCTTTAATCTTATAATCAAAAATAAAATAATTCTTTTTTTTTTTTGCAAAAAGGTCATAGTTTGGCATTTATCTGGAACACAAAACTTCAAAGGATTTTAGATCAGACTGGAATTGATCTGAATTATTTTTAGAATTTACCGTTCTGTGTATTTTCATATCATCGGCATAAATAAGCAGATGAGAGTATTCAATAATGAGAGTTACGTCATTGATTGTTAAAATAAACAGAAGTGGACTAAGGTGGCTACCCTGACAAACACCAGATTCTGCAATAAATTCAGAAAACAATATATGTTCCATCAAATATGTTCTAATCTAGTTCACAAAATATTGAGGAAATCCCATTTGCTCGAGTTTAAATAAGATTAGTTGCTGGTCAATGTAAACATAATCGACCTGGTTACCAGAAGATTGGACCCAGTGGATCTGTCATTAACAAAACCATGCTGACAAGTTGTTATGACTTCCCCACAGTGAATTTTTACCCGATCATACACGATCCGCTCAAAAAGTATTGGGAATCTATGAGAACTTGGCGATAGGTCTATAGTTATAAACATCATTTCTGCTACCCTTTTTATAAATAGGACTTATAAATGATTTTTCCAAAAAAGTAGAAAATAACTTTCGTTAATTGATTGATTGAATAATAAAGAAAGTGGTTGACTCAAAACGGATCCGCATTGTGCTAACACTGCGGCAGGAACACCATCAGGTCCAGTGCCAAACTCCTCATAGATCGATCCAATATACATTTGTACTGTAATGCGCTCCCTATCTAACCTTTGCATATATCGCACACTAAATACAAAACAGTCACAACTCAAAATTTACAAATTTTTACTTTTTTATGTAAAACCATTCGTAGTTTTAAAGGGGAGATGATTCCTTTGACTGTCAAAATTTTGTGCACATCTTCTTTCTATATAATTTAAAAAAAAAGTTTTGTCTCATTGTTTTGTATGGAATATCCTTTAGACTCCGAAATTATTGTAGTGTCTACCAAGCGGAGATGGTTGCAATTCACGAAACCGCTAAGATTCTGAGTCAAAAAGATCTTGAAGGAATAACAGGATTAACAGGAATAACACACATACTGATAACTCTAAAACTCTCATTGAATGCCGCAGATCTCTTAACGAGATGGCAAGGCTATTCAGGATCCACCTCATATGGGTACCTGGACACAGGTATATCGAAGGCAATAACTTGGCAGACGAATTGGCAAGGAAGGGTACGACCTCTAACACCCTCTTAAATGAGGACCTTATTGGTATTACCATATCCACCTACAAACACCAGTGCAGGAACAAATCCTTAAGTTTTGCACAAGAACGCTGGGAGCACCTTGATACATGTAGAACTGCTATGCTGACGTGGCCTTCGTACGACTTAAAAGGCACCAACTCACTGCTTGAATAATCAGGGTAAACCTTTCAAAAATAATTGGAATCCTCACGGGTCACTGCCTAATTGGAACGCATGCTCTTCGGTTTGAACTTATAGGAAATGATTTTTGCAGAAGCTGCAGATGTGAGGAGGAAGTAAAAAATGTTGCGCACGTCCTCTGCGAATGTCTGGCCCTTGCTAAAAGGAGGATGGCAACTCTGGGTCATCCCTTTCTAAGCGGACTTGCCGAGGTCTCATGCCTGGAAATTAGGCATATGCTAAAATTTATTACCCGCACGAACTGGTTTGAGGAGGGAAATCTCTAGGCTTCAAAAGAGATTATGTGGTATCACAACGGACCTGCACTGGCCTAAGTGTCGAGTCGGCTATCGACTTAACCACTTTAACCTAACTTAACCTAACCTAACCTAACCTTACCTAAACTTTGTATGGAGCTCCATACAAAAGTTCCTACAAATTTTAAAAATTTGAGTTGTGAATGTTTTGTATTTACTGTGATATGTATGGTTATTAGGTTATTTAAAATTTTTTCTAAATCACTGCAGTTACCGTGAAAATGATTTAAAAAAATGGCAACTCTGCAGGAATAAGTACCATATCTTAAAGTTTGCTCAGGATATGGTTCTATCTGATATTAAAAACACGTTTTATTCCCATTTTAGCAAATATCAACTTTTGAAAGAAAAAAAATGTTGTTTTGTAAAAAACAAGTGTTTTCCTCAAAAATTCAAAAAATCTACATAATTTTTTAACATCTAAGGCACAATTCAGTACTAATTCGAATTGCCAACTCGCTAACTTTGTGGAGCTAACTTCGCACAACCTTTTTTGCATTGTGGCCTAGGACAGTACACATTGAGCACAGCATATATTGCTCCAAATATAATATCCAGAATGGCGAAGTTTATTTTATGCATATGCAATTAAGCTCCATCTCAGTATGAGTAGACAATATTTGTTCCAATTGTTGTTTTAACCCTGAAAACAATTAAAAAATACTCCATAAAAAATTTATTACCAGATTTTTAGCACCCTGTTTGCTCTATAACTTATTGTAAATTTTTCCTGTTATCTTTTTTTTTCTAAGTAAGAGCAGGAAAACATAACTTAGTTGCAATTCGCTTAAAAAAAACAAGAAGAAAACACTTTAACTTGTTCTTGTTTATTTATTTTATTATGCATAATATTATCTTCAATAAAAATTATACAAAACAGCTCGCAGCGAAAACATTTGCCACAGAAATGTGCCAGCAACCAACAACAAAAACAACACCAACCACCAACAAAGTAAAGGGGGGAATGCAGCTAAATAGCATTGCATGTAAGCACAACCACTGCATTAAAGATATGCTTAACATAAAGATATCGTCATCACACAAAGCAACAAACAAACACACCATTATTACAAACATACATGCTCAGATAAGCGTTGCCATCTTTACAAAGGGCCACAAAGAAAGCGTCATCCGGTTACACCCTCGTTTAAGATAGCAGCTACAAATACACGTTAGCCAGTCAGTAGATAGCATCGCAGGAGATGCACCTGACATTCCAGTGAAGACAAGTGCAAAAGCATTCTACTATTATATGCATGGGTGTCTAGCGAAATGTATGTTTGTTCGTAAATATATTGTTATATTTGTTTAATAAATTGCAAGCAAAAAACAGCAACAACCATGACAATGCAGCATTTATTGCATATGCTTCGTTTATTTTGTGTTAAGTTGGCGTTGCCACGTGTTGCAGTAGCAGTAGTATTAAAAACTTCATTCGGAATGCATTTCTGTGATAAATTGTTTTTAAAGACATTTTATCTGAGATAGACAAAATAAAAGGGGTAACTACAACAAATTCATTTCGCACCGTGATACTTAAAATATGATTTACACATTCCTAGTGTTAATATTTTAAATATACTTTCTAGGTTTTAAGAAAGTTTTCTATATTTCATTTCATAAAGACGATAAATTTTTTAGTAAGTTTTTTTTCAGATTGAAATGCCTTTCCAACGTCAAACGAATTATTATACACATTCGCAAACGCCAATTTTCTGTGAAGTTTTATGAGAAGTAAGATTATTTCACAATAAAATTAACATACTTAATTAACATCTAAAGATGTGTGATCTTCAATGTCCCTACATTGGGTATTATATCTGGAGTAATTTTTTGCGAGCTGTTCTAAACTGGCTTCAAAATTGATTCTTTAAGGTATTTAACCGTGAAAGGTTTTTTTAAGTGATGAAAACTTCTTAAGACGCGTTTGGTAGATATCACTTAGATAGCACTTTTTGTTAGATATCATCACGCTCTGTTAGTTGTACATTTCTGTTGCATTGTACAGCATTGCTTATGGTGTGGTTGTGATAGGCAAACATCCCAGAAGGAAATTTGCTGCTTACAATATCAATGCTGTATTACACACCATGAAGCACGAAGCGCTTCAAGTTCTGATACAACTTTCCATTACTTTACTCAGCACTTGGCTGCCTTAGAATCAATTATTTTCAACACGTATTGTTTGTGGCAAAGCATCAAGTCTAACTTATTCTTGCATCTGTAAATGCATGAACGAAATAAGTCAACTCACTACTTTCTCGATGCAACGGTGTGCTCAGATTCAGCATGCATAGAGTATTAAGCAGTAGATTGCTACATATCATATACTTCTGTTATTGTTCACAAAAGTAGTGCTACGGAAGTATTGTATGAAACCATGCAAGAGATTATACAGTACTCGGGTTATTTCCTTTTGGGATGTTTGGTGAGCTTTTTTGTTATTATTATTATATCTCGTGCTCATTATCTTGCGTAAAACAACAAAAAAGCTCACTAAACATTAGGGTGGTCCTTATTCCTAACAAAAATTATTTTTTTTCTTTTAATTTCACGGGGCAACACATTATTTCAATATACCATAAGAAACTTGTAAACTTTTTTTATTTTCTATATGATATTTAGTGGTCGCTACTAAGGCAAATTGGTACAAATGATAGGAAAAGTGGCCAAAACTAGAAGACGACCACGTATCTATATGGGTGTCAAAAATTGAAAATTCAAAATAGCTGCTCCAATATGGCCATCATTTAAAAAAAAACGCACTTATGTGAAATTTTCGGACGCCATTTTGAACCTTTAAACCTGAGTTCCCGCATCTATAAAAAATGCTTGTGCCTTAGATTTTTGTCCTCTATCACATATCCGAAGCTCATTCAAATCGGCGAATGACACCAAAGGACGTTTTCTTGTGAGAGGGCTAAGCTTTGACTGATGGTAGCGACCAGGGATGAAACAGTAGGTACAATTGTACGTTATTGACCTGAAAGGTACATTAGGTACAATCGCTTCATTTTAGGTACATTCCGCCTTCGGATGAATGAATTTTCCACTAAGTATTCTAAAAATTATTTTTTGTTCTTTAACAAGTAGTTAATTAAACCAAAAAATTTGTTTTTTTTATTTAATTCTGGTTTCAATTCCACAATATTTTGAATAGTATGAGTACATATAAAAAGATGAATAATATAAGCCTTAATATCTCTTTCCCTTTGCGCGGTTTTCCTTTGGCTGTTTATAATATTACAGCGATGGATAAGTAAGCTTATCAAATTTATTCCTCAGATACAAGGTACTTATTATAAGGGCTCGGATTTTGATGCCCTTAAAAACATCCAAATGTGACCTAAAAAAAAAATTACTTAATTGCCTAAAAACACATTCCAAAAGCCATCAAAATGCCCTAAAAATTAAAATAAATGAATATATTTTTAAATCTTTTTAATTAAAATGTTTGAAACTACAAAATTTATGCTAATGAATATATTTTTGATTGTTTTTAATTAAAATGTTTGTAACTGCATTATGTTGCAATAAATAACAATGTAAATTTTAAAGTTATCAAAATCAAACAACTATCTATGGTTTGTGTAAACTGTCTTCTATATCGAAAACAACTTCATTCCACTTTAGCACAGATAAGAGCGCATATTTGAAAGATACAATATCGTTTACATGCGAAAGTCCTTTTAGTTGCATATATCCATTTTTTCCACTTAATAATTCACCTTCACACCCGGAGTTTTTATTAAATACTTGATAAAAATTTCTAAATACATTCTCAATAGCATTGGCAAGTTTCTAATGGCTCGTAGTATAGACTGAAAATTATTTTTTTTGTTTTTTTTTTTTTTTTTTCAATTGGAAAACAATGTTTGAGCTTCTTAACTTCTTTGACTTGAAAGCTTTCCAAAGTACCTACGAAAAATTTAACTGTCCCTAATAACCGCCAAGCTCACTAAAAATGATAAAAAATTATGTAAAAATCCATAAAGATTACTCAAAATATGATCAAAAACTACGGAAAAAGACCTTAAAAACATAAATGACTAAAAATGAAAAAAAAAAAAAATGCCCTAAAAAATGTTGACCTCGGTACCTGAGGATTATGAACGGTGTTTGTGCATCATCAAAAATGGTCTATGTTAGAGCAGAATAAGGTTGACATGTCATCAAAATCCGAGCCCTGCATATTATATGGTATTTATGTACTTGTTGTAGGTGGATCACCCGCATTGTGTGTTGTATTACTTTCTATACATTATACACACCCTGAACGCTATACCACCCCCGAGCGACGCCGTGTATTCCAGTTTTGTTTAAAAAAAAAAAATCAATGGTGAATTATTTTAGGTACATTCGTGACTAAAAAGGTACATATTTTTGGGTAATTAGGTACATTTTAAAATTTTAATTTTCCATCCCTGGGAGCAACCTCTAAATCGTATCTACAAATTAAAACAAAAAAAAATCTCTTTCATATTTAGATGTATATAATCGAATAATGGACATGACGCGATGATAGTTGAAAAGTCGAAAAATAAAGACCACCTTACTAAATTTGCTTGCTTTGCTTAAGTAAAAAAAATCAAATGTTCTACTTGTTGCACTTTTAAAATTATTTTCGTGGGCTTTGTTAAATAGTTTATTATTATATGAGAATTTATCATAAAAAAATTACGCAAAGTGGTTTTTGCTCTAAAAATAATAAAATTTCTTAATTTCATTTTAAACTGCCTTTTATATGACACAGCATTTATTAGCAAAAGTATTTACAGTTTAACGAACAATTTTTAAGAGTTTTATTTTTAAGGCAATCCCTATTAATTTGACAAAACAAGCAATACTATGCGTTGTTTATGTTATGTTATGTTATTTTATAGCTTTAAGTTTTCACTTCGGTCGGCAGTCCCCCGAATAGAACTTTTTTAAAACTTTTTGCCGAAACTAAAAAAAACAACTTTTTTTTTGTTTATTTTAGATGTCAAATAACCGCCAAATATATATTTTTGGGGTTGCATGTTAAGCTAAAGTATTCATCTCTATTTTTACTTTTTGAATTTACCTTGCCTCTCTACACTTTGTGCAGTTATTGTTATGTAATACGATTTCCGAACTTCATTCATAAATACATTAGCTGATTAAAACTTATGTAGAATTATCTTTTGCTTAACCGAATTAGATAAAAAATTTCCCACGCTCGTGTTTCTGCATTTTCGGCGATTTAAATTTGTTGTGAGTGGTGGGCGTGGTTTGTGTTTGACTTCACTTATATTTAAGTGAAAAACATGTATCAGCGAAATATACTCATTTATAAAATTTAAAGTCAATAGCTCTGCTAGTATAAATAAATCCTATATTAAGATTTTATTACAAATTTGATGTCGTCATTTTGTATGGATAATATCGCATAGTTTTGATACGATTGTGCCCAATCGGAGGACTTCTATTTCAGATTAAGTCGAACTTAAACTTAATTGATCTTATTATGGATTCGTGGAATTTCAGGTTTTTATGTACTGGTGGTGGCCATGGCATACTGGTTAAGATGCGTGGCAGGTATTCGAAAGAACCCAGCTTCGAATCACATCTGGCGCAGAAAGTTTTTACAATTTTAGTAATTTTCATGTTCGGCCGTCACCTCTCTGCAGACAATGACAAACCTCAGAGAGTAAAGACTGCCATGTAAAGCTTCTTGAGAACATAAGCCGTTCGATGATGTCATAAAGCTTGGCACGATCATTTGTGTTGAAATATTAAAGGGCTCAAATTGCCATTTCCTTTTCTTTTTTTTTTTTTTTTTGTGTACTGATGAAGTAGCCATTTTGTATGGAATATGGTCGTAGAAAAATGGATAAGTTTTTTGGAAATCTATAAAGGTTTTGCTATTTTGATGACGCCACTATGCATGAAAAGCAAGCGTCGACGAATTAGACGTGTAAAGGCTCAAGTCTTATGTATTAGAAAATTATAAGATCAATTATTGTGAACGTTGAAGAGGTTTTACTATTTCTATTTTAATGCCACTTTGTATGGACGCCACTTTGCTACATTGAAATATTTCTTTATATTCCATATCACCATGTATCAATTTATAACAGCTAATCGGTATCGTTTAGAAACCTAGCCTTTATTTTGAGAAATAAAATATTTACGTAACTAAATAATATTAGAGCTAGAACTTAGGTAGAAACCTTTCCTTAAAATAAGTCTCTCTTTCAGCTTTTAAAAATAAAAGTAAGCATCATTAATAGAGACTTATTTTTACCTTTTAAAAATAAAAGTCGATCGTAAGAGTGTTTAAGGAGTAGGAATTTAAAGAATCTTATATTTAAAAGTCTTTTAAAGATTTTTATTTGAAAAAGTCAAAATCAACAAGTAAAATGCGGCAATAAAAGTTTTGCCTTGTCTTTCGTTGGTATTTTAGACTGGGAAGAACTAGGGAGAACAACAAATGGTGACAGCGATGTAGAGCAAGACTTCATCAGAGTTTGCTATAATGCAGCAAAGTGTTAATTGGAGCTTTCTAATGAATTGTGACTAAGTCTTACTCAATATCTTTCTCCACTGGGCCTTAATCTGACCCAGCCAGCATTATCCATGTTGAAATCGTCTCAAATCAACTCAAGCCTCCTCGTGTTTTTCACTGAGTAATGGCAAAAAGGCAACTGTTCCTTTGGCGGCTAATTTGGGCGTCGGGCCACCTAAGCTTAAATAGGTTCTGCATTGGGTTTGAAGCATAGGTTTGAAAGCATTTAATTGAAAAATGCTACCCAAATCTGATGACGGCTACCGCAAATGGAAAACCGGTAATGATTTATGGATAAGCACCTGGAATGTACAAACTCTTATTGGGAAAAAGCGATGGAAGTGACGAAGTTGCTTAAAACAGGGTTATACTCGTATGATGGGTAAACTATGATGGATTTAATGTGATATAATTTGTGGAGTATATTGGTATGATGTGTAGTGCATGATCTTTATGGTATGATAAGTATATTGTAATAGATATGGATTATTCCTATGATAAAGTTTCAAGAACTGTATTGATTTGGTACTCTTTGCCCTGTATAATGATATTTTGTTGCATTTCAAGTTGAATGAGTGTGATCTGTAGCTTTTCTTCAATCTTATAGAATTCAATCAATATATGAAAAGAAAATTTATAGCCTTTATCGTTATGAAATTAGAACAGTAAAGTGATGAAATCTTTTTTACTACATACCTACGCTTTTTAGGATATAATTTTGTATAGCTTTTTGTTCCTGAAAATTTATTGATCTTCTTATAAGTTTTTAGCATACTACTTTCAGCAGGCAATGCTTAAAAAGACTTTCGTTAAACTCACTCTTTTTTTCATATGCTTGAAGTGTGTCAAAAATGTTTCCCAATATAATTTTTTCTTTAGTTTCTTCAAAAGCTGAGTGCTTTCAAAAAATCCCCAAGGAGCTGGCAACACTGTTTATTAGGAAACTCTGAGCCAAGATAATTTTTCTACTTGACAAGCAATTTTTCAACAATTTTTGTTGATGTTTTTATTTTTGTTATTTTCACACAGCTGCTGTTACATGCACCCTATCGAAAAGGCAACCAGTTTGACTCTTGTGGTTTCTTTGAAAACGTTGAGACGACACGTTGTTAGAGGAGTCGGAGCTGCTGACAGGATAGCTGCTTGCTATACATGTATGCTGAGCTATTGTGCACATGTCACTATGCATAAGCTGTCAACTGTCAATGCGTTGCTTGAATATGCAATACCAACCGATAAAATCTAAGCTGCAGCAACCTCTAGTTCACGTTTTAGCCAGCCAATCAATATAAAGTGTTTATTATGCCATATCTGGAAACTTATACCAACACATAAGCAAACACAAACATACACACATTGATTTGGCCCGCAAAACTTTTTGGTTTGATTTGCTAGTATTTGGTTTGCTGAGAGCGGTCTGGCAATGCTGACAAAATTTGTCTTCATTGCTGGGTTGGGCATCATCAGTGATGGCGAGCGGAGGTGGACTCATTATTTGATGTAAACCGCTGTCATTGTGTGGTTTTGGCTTAGTCTGCTTAGTCAAACAATCAATCACCAACATGCCGGTTGACTGAATGACTGACACTCTATCTAGCTGACTGTCTGTATGTCAATCTGTCTATTGGTCTGTCTCTTCTACTCTTTGCTTTGTTGTGTTTTTCTATATCTTTTGCTGTTGCTTTATCTTTCTCTGGCCTGGTCTAAGTTTATTGCTATTCTGACCAGAGCACTGTGCGTTGAGCCCATATAAAATGGGTACAAAAATAAAAAGGAAAACTTAAATTTTTATCAAACGTTTTATATTCGCGTTTTTATAAAAAGTTTTTTATTTATTTCACAAGTTAAGATTGAAAACAAATTTTTGTACATTTTTGAGAACTTATTGTAAGCAAAATGCACAGTCGGACCTTCAATGCGTTTATATTTTATAGATGGCCAATTATTTGTGCTTTTAACTAACTAAATATTATTTTATTTTTGAGAAATAAATGAAAGAATTTTGTATTTTAATTCTTAAAAGGAAAAATATACAGGAAGTAACAGGCCGCTGCACGAACGCATCAGTACATTAACTTTCCATTAACTTTCAAAATGGGAAGAAACGGCTGTAGAATCCTACGGCAATCTCCATTTATATACTGATGGTTCCAAAATGGAAAACGGAACTGGATCGGGTGTATACTGTGAAACGCTACAAATCAAAGAGTGTTACAAACTCCCGGATTACTGTAGCGTTTTTCAGGCAGAAATATATGCTATTGAAAAAGCTGCACGGGCCATTTACAGGAAAAATCTTACCCCTACAAGGGTAGTAATTTTTGTGGATAGCCAAGCGGCCATCAAAGCACTGAGCAGTAAAACGACGAAGGCTCGAACGGTGCAAAACTGTAAACTTGCACTGAACAGTATCTGCAATACCCACAACGTCACTCTCTGCTGGGTTCCCGGACATAGCAATATTGAAGGGAACGACGCAGCAGATGAACTGGCAAGGCGTGGAGTAACCGCAAGTACAAACAGAGCTGACACAGATGTGCACATTCCAATAGGCGTCGTCAAAAGGAGTATAGAACTAAAAGCCAGAGATATTGCCAACACAAACTGGGCTTCCAGGAGTGACTGCAACATATCTCGAAGGCTTTGGCCTGAGCTAAATGAGAAAAGAACTAGAAGCCTTCTGCTTTTGGTCAAACGGGAAATCCGGATCCTTGTTGGAGTTCTAACGGGTCATTGCCCCATTGGGTGAAAAAATATGATTTTAGGAGTTTTTAGTGAACAGTGAAATTGTATTGTACACATCTACTCGAAAATACCTTTCAATCGATGTAAGTCGTATGTGTAAAAGTTGAAGCTAACATAGGTAAAAAGAGGGGGGCATAAACTTTTTTGTTTGCGTATTAATAAATATATATTGAAAATGAATTACTCAAAAAAACGTAATTTTCTAAAAAATTAGAAAAAGTTATTTTTTTTTTTTTTTCAAAAAGATATCGACAGATCATTTTAATTTTGAGCATTTTATGATGCTTAGCGTTGTTAAATGGAATTCCGTCGGAAAATTGCAATCATAGATTTTTCATTTAAACTCAGCTCAGATTTGTTCGTATTTTGTTTGATTTGACTCAAGAGAGGCAATGGTGCGATTGTAGCATCAGCGCTGCCGAATGTACTACAATTGTAGTATTTTAGGCCTATTTGATCGTTCGAAATGCTATACTCGCCAAATATGAATTGTTCAACTATTTATTGATAAGTATGCTTATAGTTATTTTTGAATTTGTTAAATTTTATTTTGAGATCTTTTTCTGGAAATTTTCTTCATAAGATGTTAGTGAGAATATAAAAGTTGTGATTTTTAAAGGTTTTCTAAAATATTTGTTTTGTAATTATGAAATCATGGTCTTTATCTTATGTCAAGTTTGATTAGATTTCGATTTTCGAATTGCTTTCTTCAAAGACAAACCCGCATTTTGTAGTCCTTAATATCAACAAAATGCTGGATTCAAGATAGAAGTGTGACACTTTTCACAGATATTTTTTCCTTCCTATGAAATCTTTTTTTAAAGCTAAGGAGTTTTCATCTGCTTATTCATTGTTAACGATCTTAAAAGCCACATGTTGTAATTTTTGAAAACTTTCATTGATTTTTCAGAGTACCTGGTAATGTAAAAGCACTGCAATGAAAGAGCTCATATGTATTTGATACTCGTCAGAACTATTCAACAATGAAGCTACTTTTAGTCATACTTCAATTACTAATAAATCATAAGTTTGACTTAACAGTGTCGCAACCAGATTTATTTTTTTTTTTTGAAGATTATAGAATACGACGAACTTATATATAAAAAAAAAACGTAACTAAGCGGCTATTGTGTATTGGCCAGTCCGATTTTTCCACTAATTGTTCCTGGTAAAAAACTCAGCCAGGGTAAGCAACATCTTACCATTCAATTGCTTTACCTCACAGTAGTTAATTGCAACTTTTGGGAGTAATATTTGCATATAAAAAAACAAAGAATTCCACCAAAATTATAACATATATAATGATAACTAAAAATAAGTTTTTATAAAAAGTGTTTTATTTGTTTTAACAAAAAATTATAAATTTAAAAAATACTAATAAGTCATAAGTATGCCTTAACAGGGGCCCAACTAGAAATTTTTTTTGGTTAGGATTTTATAATACGATGAACTTATATATAAAAAAAAACGTAACTTAGCGGCTATTGTGTATTGGTCAGTGCGATTTTTGCACTAATTGATCCTGCTGTAGAGGATTATTGTGATTAAGATTAACAAAACAAAGCAATACTGTACTTAACATTCAGTTTACATCTACTTTCATCGAGTTTATCTAAAATAAAATCTCTGTACAGATGAAGCAATGTGAGACTGTTTAATCTATCTTGCAACATCTTGCTTCTTAAATAAGTTTTGAGTCGGCGAAGTACTGAAAATGTTCGTTAATTTTTACACGAAGTTTTTTGAAGAGTGGCAAGGATGATTGGTGATTTAAACACATTACGGAATATTTCTTTATTGCGCTGTTCTAAGGCTTCAAACACCCTTTTTTTTAATTTTTTTTTTTTATTACTAACGATGAACACCAAACATTCAGTTCCAATTTTAAATCAAGTTTTTGGCCATCATCTATAGATTTTGTAGCGTCAGAAAATAGTGTTTGAAATCCAATAAGAATGTCTCCATGTTTCAAAAATCAATACCTTAGGCTTGAGATAAATGCGTCCAATAAAGTATGTAAACCGAGACCCGATAATAAGATTCAACACGTTGTGCGTCGGGGTGAAAGATGTCACCCATTGTCTCGCTGAAATGAAACCACGACCCCTCAAAAAATTCTGACGGAGAGAGAGAAAACTGTTGATTGGTGTCAAATCATTATTTAAATTGTTGGCTTTATGCATGGAGTATAATAAATAAATTCTTTACAATATTGTGCAGTCGTAACAAATTGAATGTGTGACAATTTAATAATTATGTATTAATACTTCAACCACATCAACGTGTTATGGTGCTACGAAGAACTGCTTGGAAAGTTCTTTCTAAACCTAAACGCCCATTCAACTAGTTAGTTGGTCATTCAATGGGTGGCGCCCTTGCAGTGCACATTACACAGTGCGTCTCATCAGTTCCTTATTGTTTTCCATAGTTTATGCTCTTTTATATTAAATATATTTTTACAAATTAACAAAAAACTAGAATTTCACAAACTTCGTTTTGCTAATGGGTTTTTTTAACCATCACCAGTTTTTTACAGATTTAGAGACATTTTTGGTGAGAGATATACGCTACCAAATAGAATGAAAAAATACATTACCACCTTGTTTCTCACACCATGCTCAAATCGAAGAATTGTCAAAAATACCCCAAATGGTCAGAATTACAACTGAATAAGTTTTAGTTCAATGACAATATATTTGAAATATTTTTAGGGATTTGATTCTTTTGATAAAAACTTGTGATTACTTTTCGTGTGAGTCACTTTAATGGTATTCTATTTATCTTTTTGCTACGATGTTGTGGGGGGTTTAAGCCCCAAAATTCCCCCTTTGGTGTCGCTACTGTGCATTAATATAAAAAATTATGGTGAAACAAGACAAAATATATTTATAATTTTAAAATTAAATATATTGTAATGATGAATTAGTGATCCAAAATTTGTAGGAATAATGGAGCCCATTTTAGCCCTCCTAACATTTCTTTTTAAAATTATTTTAAAATTTAAGATCGGAAGACTTTGGCGGTCGGAGGCATCGCCATATTAAATATACTGGCGGCTATATATATAAATAAATACAGATCTTGAACTTAGTACTGATATTAAAATTGGTTTTAAAATAGTTGGATAGACTGTAAGAAAGGAGTGTTAATAAAATAAAGTAGCAATCCAGAAATTTTATTTTTGGGATATTATAGAAGTTTCACTTCTAGCGATACAGTTATTTTTATTTTTTGTATTTCTGTCCCCATTCAACTCACTGTGCAGCGCTTTGATTGCTACCAAGTTTTAGCTGGATTTACGGAGCAAAGTTTGTGTAGCTTAGCAGAAATAAAAAAAAAGCGTGTGTGGGAAGTGAAATTTTTTTATCTGTTATCTGTGAACGAACAAGTTGTGTTAAATTGTGGAAGTTTATCCTGTACGAAATCGGCTTTATGTGGATGGTATCTCCTTTTAACCAACTGTTGGCAATTTTCAACTGAATCCTTTGGTGTTCTTAATAAATAATAGTTTTGCAGTTTGTACAACCCTACAATTACACGCACATACGTATTTTCAGCACTTTTGAAGGGAAATTGAAAATTGCAAATGTGGATGAAAATAGGGAAAGTGGACATATTGAGGACCATGAGTTATGTAAATCACTTGCTTGAGGCTTTATCAATCTAAATTTGCTGAATTCGAATCCAAGCTATCTTAAAGAGCTAATTAAGTATAAATGTATAGCAAAGTATTTTTACTCAAAATTAAAGCAAATTCTATTATATTTAATTGTTTCATATCTTTTCGAAGCGAAGCTTTTAACGTCTAATATATTGGAAATAAATAACACTAGTTGGACCTAATTGGACGAAAAAAACTTACTTAACACAGATCATTAAAAATATTAAAAATTTGAATAACTTTTTATTTAGTAACAAACTTTAGAAGCATAAGAGCTTGAAATGCTAAGGCTCGACTTTAAACTAAAGAACTATTCTCAAAAAAAAAAAAAAAAATTGTTTCCATAATATCGTCAGTGTGGACGTAGAGTTTTTTGTTTTATATATTTGTTGATGAATTAGTGGTTTTTGTTCATTTTTATGTTGGTTAAACATAAATATAATTCAATCTTTTGTTTATAAAATTGAAAAAAATTTTTAAATAATTTAATTCGAAATTCAATTTTTTTTTATCTAGTAAAATACTGATATATATGAACTTCGCATTCTGAAAATTTCAATGTCTTAACTAATATTAAAACCCTCGTCTACTGAAGATATACGACATGACACCTAGTAAGCTTCGACCATGGCCGAACTCTTCTTAAGCTCTTTTCCCCTCTTCTTTGATTACACATTTTTTAACGGAAATTTTGTCGCGTGGGTTATGTCGCGTGAGTTAACTCAAATATTTTTTGGAAACTCAATATATTTCATAATAATAAAGTTCATCGGTAAAGTGGGTTTATTGTGAAACTTCACTGTTTTCCCATTATTTAAAAATTAAAAACAAAAACAGGTTATATGGTAAAATTCGCTGAATTTTTACAATCTAAATGTGCTTGTAAAACTCAGTTCCTTTTTTTGTCGCGTGGGTTACGCCCATATTTACCACTGTTATTAATTAGTTACAGGAACGACAATTTTTGTATATCATACCATTACCATTTCTTCTAAGGCATGTGTACATAAGAGTTTCTTTTTGCATTAATAACATAAATTTCCGAGAAAACGGAGCTTTAAGTCGTACACATGTCGCTTGAGTTACGATGGATATGCCCATATATATTTCAAATATAATGAAAACTTAAATTTTAACAAACCAAATTTATTTTTAATATGTAATATATATAAAATTAGTTCAATAAATAATTCCAACTTATTATGACATTTTAAAAAGGAACGAACTTTTTAATATCATAACTTACATGCCAGTCCCCAGTCTCCGTATATGTAAACCTGACTAGTAGTAATATAATTTTTTGTACTATTTATGTATTATTTATTGTATTAAACTTGTTAAAGATTAACAAAAACAATAATAAACTACAAAAACGAAAGAAATATATGTATGCAAATATTTCATACAGACGTATCAATAACAAAAACACCAGCAGTTACTAAACAATATTCGTAAAACGATTCTTCATTTATATAATGGTTAATATGTAGTAGCGCTGCGTTTTTTGAATACCAAATATAAACTAATATAATGAACTATGCATCGCTTCTTCGTATTGCAACGTCTCATTTTCTCAGGCGGACAAAGCAACGCTACCCCAACTGATTGGAGTCTGCCAGCAGACTGAAAGCTTCTTAGCGGCGCAAGCATTTATATACGTATGAGAAATTCATAAAACTATTCTATTCAACAAACAACACGATGTTGCGTTCGAGATTTCGGCACGAACTAAAGCAAGAAGCATAAAAACGTCAGCAGCAACTAATTCATCAATGCATTTTTCTCATACAAAAATGTGAATTTTTATTCTTTCCTTTCACACGATAGTGTGGCTTTATTAAACAAGTGACAAACTCCAGTTTGATATTCCTTTTATGCACAATATAACAGATATTTTGGCATACATTTTATCTTTGTACGATGAATAGTAAAGGTTGTATTATACCCTAAAGTGTCCCACAAAAAAAAACGTTAGCATGACCTTGAAAAAATTTGCGAAAATACCCCCATACGAACTGCGCTGTAAGACGTAACTCTACGTCAAAACCTATCTCAGGTCTCTTATACCTAGACCCGAATTTAAAATTAAATTCGTAAAAATAATCAGGTTCCATTGTTCAGTTTATATTTAAAGGCTGTAATTTAAATACGTTAATCAATGCGATTCAAATCCCATCTGATAGAGAATGTTTTTCCAATTGAATTAATTTTTCTTACCTCTCTGCAGACTATGACAAACCTCAGACAGTAAAAATTGCCATGAAAAGCTTCTTGAGAACATAAGACATTCGGAGTTGGCATAAAGTATGAAAAGGCCATTTCGTTATATTTTTTACAATTCATGCTTCCTCTTTAGAGACCTGCATTTTATCCTGAAAGTAAACAAAAAAATCAGTGCTTTTGCTTCAGGCTAGATTTCAAATCTGAATTTTTAATAAAATTTCATATTCAGAGCAGAAATCATGGATAAACTTTTAAAAGGGGCAATTATCAGGTCTCAAAAGGCGTACACTTGTATAAAAAATCAGTGCTTTATTCAAGAAAAGGTCAGGCTTAGGTCATGCCTGTCAGGCCTGCATTTCAGCTAGGTCAGGCATTACATTTTTAGCAATCAAAACAAAGATTTTCAAATATATTAAAAATTAAAGTAGCTATGTTTTTTTAAGTAACCATCTTGTAAAGCTTTAGATTTTGAAGTGTTAAGGTCTATGTTACATATTGCAGCTTTCGTCGGTACTTCGGGGTCTTAAATAACTTTTAAAAAAGTGACAATATATCAACATAACCGACAATTATACTACACATTAAAAGATTATGTTTCACCAATTATCTTACTCCAAATAATGATCACAAGCAAGCCGAGATTTTTAAATCTTTACATATTCTTCTTTATGAACCTTGCGTAGGTTTACTGCCAAGTGTTTTCACACAAATTAGTAGCAGGTACATTTTTTCGTTTCTCATGTTTTCTGTTAATCTCTCAAAAGTGCCGCTATTTGTTTGTTATATCGGTGAGCAACTTTTATATTTTTGAATTTTTCTTAACTAAGCCATATTTTTCGAACCTTTACTTTAACGTTTCTGGCACAAAGAATCAATATTTAATAATACTTAACAACAAAGATTTATTATGAAATTCAATAGTTTATCTATCAGTTTGCGAAACTATGCATGTGTATCTTCTAGCAATATTATTTACTTGTTTGACCCAAATGAAGATTTTTCTTGGTATAGGTTCAAAGAATGTGGTTTGTTTTCGTTTTTTTTTATGTGTTGACTATGGGCAGAACTGTTCTTGGTACAGATAACAGGAAATGTTGAAAAGGTGTTTCATAGTAAAATCTAAGAATGAGATAAAAATTAATTAACATTTATTTTAGGGGTAGTTTTTTGTTCCAAAAAATGTATAAGAAATGTTTTTCTATAGATTATGAAAAACTATTATATGGTATATGGGACATTTTTGTGAGCTCTGACTGCAGCTTCTTAATAGGCTTATTATGTCTTCAATGGATCTAAAGTTTTTTATCTTGAGGTTTGTTTATTATAACTATTTTACAAATTAAAAGACTTTAAAAACTGCTATTTATTTAACCAATCATTTCTCCAGTTTTCTCTCTGTTTCTTATTTTATTCTTTTATTCTTAAAATGAGATTAATAATCAATCTAAATTAATAATGTCTGAAAAATGTCATGAATACCCTCAAATGTATTTTTTAAAATTTTTGTTTCTCCTTAATATCTATTTATTATTATAAATCTTTATTTTTAATTATTCTTTTCTTTGTTTCCATCTTTCAGGCCCCGCCGACGTTCCGGCTCCAGCATAGTTGTTATAGATGGCGACGACTTAAAACCATGCCTACCCGATGATTATATTAGTAGTCAACATTATCGACAACATTCCGGTGATATCAAAGAGATCGATCAGGAAATGTTGACAATGCTTTCAGTCAATCAAGATAATGGTAAGTGCTTCTGGGAAGGCAGTAAAAAATCTAATAACAATAGCAATTAATAAATTATTTAATAAAATTAATTTTATTAAGAAAAATGTATACCTAGAAATTAAATCTTGCAGTTTTAGATTTAGTAGAAAAGAAATTTAAAGGAAAATAAAAAAAACTTTTTTGTTCCAGGTTAAAATTATAATAATGAAAATTATTTAAAAATTGAGTGTGTGACCATCACGTAGGGTAGTAATAAGACTTATAAAAAAGTCGAGATCTTTATATGGTATATTAATTCACTATATATACATAAAACTTAAAAAAAACCGACTACAAAATCACTACAAAGTAAAAAATAATTTTAAAATAACTTTTCCCTTTAATATCTGGGTCATATTTGATAATTTACTTAAACATATTATTACATTAGAAAACTTTAAAATTAAAGTTTTATAATATATATTATTACTTTATTATATTATATATAATAATATAATTACTATATTATTACTTTAAAAAAATTATATTTTTTTCTCATATTTTTTATTATCATAAATATTTGAATTTCTTGGCGCTTCTGATTATATTAGCGCCGACCTTCAAAGCTTTTGTATTCATAAAGAAATTAATATATTTATGATAATAAAACATATTAAAAAAAATAAAATAAGTTTTCCAATGTAATAATATGTTCAAATAAATTATCGAATATGACCAAGAAATTAAAACGAAAAGTTATTTTAAAATTATTTTTTACTTTGTAGTGATTTTGTAGTCGGTTTTTTTTTAAAAAAGTTTTTATTTCTTCCTTTTTAGAGAATATAATAAATTTTCGAAAAAAGTGTATGAACAACATAAATACAATTGTTCTTAAAAAATTTGTTCTATTAAATTCTGAAAGTTTGTTGGTTATTTCCAATAACTCTCCCTTAAATTTAAATTAGTTTTGAAATAATTATACCCATTCTTGTAACGAGTTTTATTAGCCTGGTGTCAATATTATTGGAGATATGGTGTTTTTATAATATTGCCACGCCCCTTTGTTAAAAAAGCGCCCACTTTCTTGAGCGTTATTTGTAATAATAGTGACTACCCCTGTACTTCATTTAAGTTCCCCATCGTGAATATTAACTGAGATAGTGTTTATCTAGTATTGCCACGCCCATTTGTCGAATAACGTTTACTTTATTGACCGTAATTTTTAAAAATTCTACCTACCCCTGTACTTCAATAAATTTTAGTGCCCTAGTGCCAATATTATTCGGGATACACTGTTTTTTTAATATTGCCACGGCCAGTAGTCGACTATTGCCAACTTTCTTGGCCGTAATTTGTACTTATAATTTGTACTAATAATGAATAATCAATATTATTCGAGATATACTCTTTTTCTAATATTGCCACGGCCATTTGTCAAATAACACCCATTTTCATGACCGTAATTTGTATTAACTGTGTCTACCCTTACACCAAATTACAGTGCACTAGTGTCAATATTATTTGAGATACAGTGTTCTTCAAATATTGCCACGCTCATTTTCCGAATAACGCCCACTTTCTTGACCATAATTTCTAATAATAATGCCTACCCTTATACTAAATTGCAGTACTCTAGTCTCAAATTTATTTAAAATACACTGTTTTTCGCCCATTTTCTTGAAGGTAATTTGTAATAATTGTGCCTACCCCTACACTAAATTGCAGTACCCTAGTTTCGATATTATTCCAGATACAATATCTAGTATTGCGAGATCTAGTATTGCCACGCCCAGTTCTCAAATACCGCCCAATTTTTTACGGGTACCTCTATGCTTATGATATCTATCTGTTCACCAAAAATGATGGCAATCAGTCATATGGTTTCAGAGTTATCGATGTACATACATTAAAAAAAAAAACAGAGAAATCGACGAACTTGAGAACCTCCTCCTTTTTGAAGTCGGTTAAGAAAGGGTCTGACGACTAAAATTTATGTTAAGCAAAAAAAATCCATTTTGTTTTTAAATATTGTACTTTATGAGAGGATATCGAAATTTAAAAAACTAGGTTAAAATTATTGATTTAAACATTTTTGTATATTTTTAAGGAAGTGTTTAATATTAAAAAATATAAATTTTTTGTGTCATTCTTCCGTCCAAGTCCCTGAAGCCCTAATTTTTGTGGCGCAGGATATCCCCGATTTTTAAAATCTGAAAAAAACCTATTAAAGTAATCACTTGAGACAAGGAATTAATATCAAGTTTTTTCAAAATTCTTGATTTATGAGAAAATAGTGGCTCACGGATTTCAAAATTTAAAAAATGCTTATAATTTGAGTACGGTTAAAAGTAGCTGTATACGATTTTGTGCATCTTAAAAAAACTCGATGTTCATCCCTGAAAAATGAGTTGCTGAAGGCACGCAAAAAATTTATTGTAACAAAGAAATGGCGTCTTTTTTTAAATTAAATACCTCTTTAAAAATATACAAAAAATCTTTTAACCAATATGTTTAACCGTTATTTCGTAATCCCTTAAATATTGGAAATTAGTTCCCATAAATATTGATTAAGGCAAATAGTTTCTAAAAAATTCAATGTGTATAAAATATTGAAGAATATCTTCAGAGTTGAAATACAAGTGGTAACAAATAAAAATCTCTACGCTCTAGTGCAATAAGTTTGTATAAAATAGCGTCTTACATACTGCACAACCATTCTAATTGAAATTCAACTCTTTTACAGGAGAAAGAGCAACAAATTAAAACAGTTTCTAGTAGGTATAAATACTCGTAAATCAAAGGAATAATCATGATCATACGCATACCGGTACCCATACAGAGCATACTATACTATTCATATGATATCAATAATACCAAATTGATCATATCATTCTCATCTTACCGTACCCATCGTACCTTAACTCCAACATAGCAGACCCATCATACCAAAACTATCATACTGAATGAATTACATTAGATCTTCATATTGACCCATCATAGCATTATACAGTCCTTAAAGCTTTATTACCGTAATCAATATCATCTATCATATAATATCCATCATATGAAGATAGTGCAAGAAGAAGTGCAAATGAAGTACATAGAATAAATAAAGGAGTACATAAAAGAAATACCAAAAAAAAAAAAAAAGAAAAATATAAATATATGAAAATATGAAAAAATGCCTGAATAATTTCATTGCACAAGAAGTTTTATTTATAAGAGGTTAAAAATTAAATTAAGCTTATAAGCAAAATAATGTAAATTTGTTTATTTATATAAATTAATTTTGGGAAAAATGTTTGTTTCAACAAATCATAGAGAAAACAAAAATAAATATATTCAAGCACACATCGCGCCCGCAGTACATAACCGTGACAATTAAAAAATCACAAATTTTTGGGAGAGGCAAGAACTGTTGAACCTGCATGCAACAAAACTTGCATAAGAATAGACAATCTGAATTTTTCCAGTTAAAGAAGATAGTGATATAAAATTAATAATTGCAGTAGTTAGAGATGTGTATTGTGAATTGATTTATGAAAAAATTTTGATTCCGAAAATTTAGAGTTGTGACGGTTTTGTACTGCGTGTGCTATAAGATAATGCACAAAGAAATTTTCACCAAGAAAATTATTACTTAAATCATTTTAAAAATAAGAGGTACATAGTATTTGGCATATTTATTAAAATTTATTTAAAGTAAAATTTCTAAAAATGGGCTTAAAATTAATAATTTTATGTCAAAATGAAGTACACAAAGTAAAAGGAAGTACTTTTATGCGTACTTCGCTATTAGAAGTGCATTGAGCAAAAAATAAGTACAAAACTCCCAAAAGTAGTACAGTTGGTCACATTAATCATACCATAACTATTAGACATCTGCACGAATACATCCGAACGCCTCCTCAAAACATTTCCCTGTAGGAAAATCAACTAATTAAAAAGTAGTTGAAAAAGTAGTTTTTTGTCAACCACAACTAGTTGAAATTCTGACTTTTTTCCATAAAACGAACTAACATATTTTGTATGGTGATGTCCGCTAAATAAGTCAATTGACTTTCGTCCGCATATATTTTCAACTACTTGTTAAATTAGTTAAATTTTAATTATTTTTTACTACTTTAAAATAAATCAATATTAAAAAAACTAGTTAATATTTCACTTACTGAAGATAAATATAAAAGCACAAAAATTTTAAATTTCTATACATCAAAGAGATAATTTATTTGGCTGTGTATATATTAAAAATATATTCATAAATTCATTACGTGAATGCAGTTTGCGGAAGCAGTTTCCAAAAACGGGCACGCCACCTCCTGGGTACATGAGCGTAGGTGCCGATCCAATTGATCGGAATTGTGTGGATACTGCTCCTGTTATTTAACACAAGACATCATTTTGATGCTTCATTTGAAAATATGAGGTAAACCATCAATCATGGACACACCGAGATTTTGCTTAGTGCTTATTTTAAGTGTCAATCGCAATGAAGTGATGGAGCAGACTCGACGCTACGTAGGGAAAGGCGTGCGTTTTTACTACTGAAGTGATGAGGAGTTGGCTGAATGGTTAAGCAATGCATCAATTTCCGCACAATTGTCCAATGTTTGCTAAACACTACCAGTTTGTAATTTGAATATCTTAAATAATAAAAAATTTTTAATCGTTTCACAGGGTTTTGAGGCAGTCTATCAGTTTTAAAGTGTGTTTACTACGTCTGTCTTGCAGGTCAATGTTGTAAATAAAAAAATATGTCTTTTTGAAACAAAATGCTAGTGAAGCGTAAAGTTATTAATATTTGATGAAATAACATTGTTAAATATATATAATCTTGTAATCTAATAAAAATTTGCAATTAAAACATGCCAAAATCAGAGTAGTTGCCGCCTTAATATAATTCAAAGTAGTTTATCAACCATTTGTTTTTAAGTAGTATTTTAATTACTTCATAAATAATGCAATAAAAACTTTTTAGAATTGAAGTGGATGCCGCCTTAACATAATTCAAAGTTGTTCATATACTAGTTTATTTTAAATTAATTTTTTAATTAGTTGTTTTTAAAAACAAGTTAGTTTGTTACTATAGGGTTGCTTGAAACACATATTCATACACTCTATCATTGTCAACAACCAACTACGAGTGAGTATACAACAAAACACAATAAAAACATTCCAGTACTGTACTCAAAACTGAAATGTTTTCAATATGAAATTTCCTCGCGTACTTGTGCTCGTATACCAAGTATATGCCCTGTAGGAAAATCAACTAATTTAAAAGTAGTTGATAAAGTAGTTTTTTGTCAACCACAACTAGTTGAAATTCTGACTTTTTTCCATAGAAAGAACAAACTTATTTTGTATGGTGATGTCCGCTAAATAAGTCAATTGACTTTTGTCTGCATATATTTTCAACTACTTGTTAAACTAGTTACATTTAAATTATTTTTTTTAATGCTTTTAAATAACCAATTGAAAACTATTACAGATGGCCTAAAGTTAAAAATATTTGATGAAATAACATGGTTAAATATATATAAACTTGTAATCTAATAAAAATTTTCAATTAAAACATGTCAACATCAGAGTAGTTGCCGCCTTAATATAATTAAAAGTAGTTCATATACTGGTTTATTTTAAATTAGTTTTTTAATAAGTTGTTTTTAAAAACAAGTTAGTTTCTTCCTATAGGGTGTATATAAGTTAGATTAAATAAAAGAATGTGAAAACAATTCATACAAACCTTAAAAAGAATAAAATTGAATTCTGTACACTTCAATACTTTTAAAAGAAAGTGAATAAAATAAATTAAAAATAAAGTTAACTTTTTTGGACATGATTTTTTAAGTTGATCTTCATATCTATTTCGAGCTGTACAGCAAAATCTACTTGGTGTACTTGCTATGTTTTGAAAAGACAAAGTAGTCTGCATGAAAAAAGCTATACAACCAACCCAAAGTTGTGTATACACTCTGTTAAGATCCAATCGGATGTTGTACACAACTGGCATCAGCCTGTCTTAGATTTGAAAGTACTGTACACAAGTTTGAAAGATACTATAAAATGTGGTACAGTACTAAAATGTGCACTTTGCTGCAGGCAAAACAAATGTATTCATGCAGATGTCTAATACCTGTAATACCATCTTCCCACACCATCATACTTATTCTATATATATGTGGTATTGGATTTCAATAGTTTGAAGAGTTTTCAAATTAAATTAAATTGAAATTACAACCGATTTCCTTAACGAATTTCATAAAACTCGTTTTTTTCAAATCCAGTTTGAAAAAATATAAAAATTAAAATCTAAGATAACTAAATTTCTAAACATCAAAGTAAATTTTTCAAAGTACAAAATACAAAGTAAGTAAAATATGTGGGAGTATATATAAAAATGAAATGGTGTTCGTTGGTAATGGCATCACTCAAGAACGACTCAACGGATTTGTCTGGGATTTCAATAATTTTGTTGGTATTTGATTAGGATGGTTCATAAAAAAATTGAAAAAATTTCATAGAAAATTTAGAAAATCACGAAAACCCAAAGAATCTTTTTTGTATAGAAATTTTGTATTTTTTATGGAAAGTTTCATACATCTCCGGGATATTTTCACCGATTGCTTTGAAATTTGGCAGAGAGGTTAACTTAGGTCAAATTTAAAGACATATTCTTTTTTTCGGTCTTTACACCGCCTACTATAGGCGTGGCATAACTTTAAGTGTATGGAGGTCAAACGTATTTGAGCTTATAACTCAGAGTTGAGTTAAGATTTTGACATGAGTCTTTCACTAAACCTTTATTTTTTGTGGAAATCAGTATGCATATAAAAATGGATGTTTGTATGTGGGTATGTGTGTATATCACTTATAGACTCCAAAACCGCCACACCAATCTTTAAGAAATTGGTCAAAATTTTCAGAGTGTTCCTGTGAAGTTTGGTGTGGTGGACAAGGGGGCGTGGTAGTTCCCATACAACCCGAATTTGCCCTAACGCTCACAAACTAAAAAAATCTATTTCTCTGGCGGTTTTGATAATAAAAAACTAAAATTTTAGTAATTTTGTTTAGATGGTTACTATCAGCGAGTGTGCAAAAGCGAGGGCGTGGTCACACTTCATCTACGCCCACTTTTCAGAAATCATTTAATTTCCTGATATGTTCACGTTTTCGAAGTGAAACTTGGTATGCAGATGCTATGGGTCCAAGTAGCAGTCACTGTATATATATAAATGTTGTCACGCCCACTTTTACCGTCCACAAACCAGTAAAAAATGCTATATATCTATATATAGACAATTTTTATCTTAGAAGACTAAGGTTTGGTAATCCAGTTTTTATGATTACTGCCAGCAACTGTAACAAATGGGCGTGGTCGCAATATATCTAAGTCAAATTTTTCGAAATCATGCTTATTCCTGAGTAGTACACGTTTTGATAGTGAAACTTGATATGCAGGTGATCCAAGTGGCGGTCAATATATATATATATATTTTTTTTTGTGTCACGCCCACTTTTACCATACACAAATCAATATAACTTCTATAAATCAGACGATTTTCATCGTTCAATACTTAAGTTTGGTAATTAAATTCATATGCTCACTCTCGACAGCTTTGCAAAAAATGGGCGTGATAGCACTATATCTGCGCTCACTTTTCAGAAATAATTTTAATTCCTGAGATGTGAACGTTTTGATTCTCAAACTTGGTGTGTAGGTGCTATGCTCCAAGTGGCGGTCACTTTATATATAACTTTTTCCACGCCCACTTTTACCTCCCGCAAATTCCCAAAAAAAAAGGTATTTAACGAAATTATTTTTCTTCTGGATACTTCCAAGTGATAATTACTAGTAAGTTATAGGTATAATCAAATATATCCCTCTTTTTCGTCAGTTACGCGGCATCATTTCTCCTCTACTATTAATGAGGGATTAAGGGTTCCAGCGTAAAAAACACATTTTTTGATTTTTTTTTTTTTTGTTAATATAAATAGAACAAATTCATTGAAACCTTTTCTTCATTATAAGGCATCAGTTAAATAATATTTTTCAAGAACCTCGTTGGAAAAAGACGATTTGCGGTGTTCACTGTATCTTAACTGGAAATTCCCCTTCCCCCCCACCATTCTCGGATTATTATTTCTTTGATTTTTAAATTTTTGGCGGTGTTATTGATGGGAACATTACTATTTTTCACGAAAAAATCCAACATTTTGTAAGTGGAAAACCCCTTTATTAAAAAAAAAATCTAAAACTTATAAATATGTGGGGTAGGTAACTTAAATGTTGAAAGTGTGTACCAAGTTTAAAATGAATAAGTAACGAAGTATTTAAATGGCACTGCACATAGACTTTTAAAAAGAGTTTTTGAGAAAAACACGTTTAAAATTTTTAAAAGCCGCAGTTGCCGGAGATACAGAGGAGAGGAGCTTAGAGAAGAGGGGACTAATTAGTCAATAACTTTAATTGTTTTGCTCTTAATGACTTTACATTTTAGGAATATATTCTTCAGATGTTTAACTATAAGAAAATATAAACAAAAAAAAATATATCGATATTTAAATAGTGCAAACCCTTACCCCCCTCTGCATCCTTAAGTTACATAGCCTAGAGTGTTGCCTTAGCACATTACTTTGAAGGCGCTTACCTTGCATAATTTTTTTTCAACTAATTTGTGTTTTTATTGAATACTATTCTTAAATGTAACATAACAACTAATAGTTATTGAGTTTTTTGTTCAAACTAAGAACCTTTTGCTTCAAAATTGTTTTGAATTAAATAATTAATTGAAATATGCTAAATTGAATAAGTTATGGTCTTAATTCAAATTCATCACGGTGTTTCTTATAAATCATTTAAAGACTTTATTTATTTGCTTTACTTTAAATAGTTATTGAAACACGAATAATTTTGTAGTATGCATTTGAATTGATGGGAAGTGGGACTGCCGATTGTCAATCTGATCCAAATTTATTTTGGAAGCTAGTATACGTAACATAGCGCCAAATACTAATTTTACTTGATTTACCCCTTATTTTTATTGAAATACGTCACTACTAGTAAAAATTCCCAATATCAGGGAGGGGGGTGGGTACAACTTTTTTTTTTACTTTTTAGAAAGAAGGTATCTCTCAAAAATATAAATAAAACATATTCGAACAGCAAACTCACATTCACCCCAATGACGCGTTTTTTATAACAAAAAGTACACCAACGACTGTCAAGATACGAGAAGCAATACTAATTTCCATACACAAATCTATTTCTTCTTGTGTCTGGCTCATTGTAAGTGTGCTTTTTAGTGATACAAAATTATGGGGTAATATTTGTTAAGTGAACTGAGTAGAGTAAACTTCTAAAATCATGCCTAAGCCCATATTATACATTTCTTTTAAAATAATTCAAGCGTACATTATATAGTTACAGCGCTTGATTATATTATTAGAGTCACTGTAAGAAATTACTATGTTTTGGTTGAAATAAAAGCCTTATAGTCAATGATTGTGGTGTCCGTGGCGCAGTGGGTAGAGTGTGTGGCCCATACGCAAGAGAACCCTAGTTAGAATCCCACCTGACACCGAAAGTTTTTTCAATTGAATTTATTTTTCTGTTCGGCCGTCACCTCTCTGCAGACAATGGCAAACCTCAGAGAGTAAAAACTGCCATGAAAAGCTTCTTGAGAACCAAAGCCGTTCGGAGTCAGCATAAAGCATGTAGATTCAGTTCTCAATCATTTGTGTTGCAACATTTCACATCACGCACAACACAATTGATCATAAGATCGGCCAAAGTTCCTTCAAGTGCTGAAGTCGCCATTTCGTTTTTTTTTATAGTCTATGATTTGCATCAAACATATTTAATTAGTAGAAACCAACTAATAAAGCATTGAAATATTGTCATTTTATATCTAAAACTAAAAAAAAAAAATGTGTATAAAAACATTATTTTATCAACATATTTTGTACTTTCACATTTTACTGCAATAATTGCTGTGTTTCGTTTGGGCATCGATTCTATGCAGTTTAATTTTATTGACTTGGAAAGTGGTTTCTACTCCAGTTAGTTCTTCTGAAAGTTTTTCATTTTTGGAATGTTGAGGCTATTCTCACGCCCTCAAAGTCTATATAAGGTTTTTAGGCATGTCTGAAAGAAATCCGTTTTTAAAGAAAAAAATAAACTGAATCTATTTTAACTTTGGCTAATTAAAGCCTAATTTGGTTCTTTTTAAGATTATGAAAATTTGAGATATATTCTATCATAGTTCGTTTATTTCGTAAGGAATATTCTTATAAAATCTAAACAATATTAATTGTTATTATAATCATTGACAAAACTATGTATATGTATTAATTTATATTTAAATATTATTTTAATTAATTAACGTTAATCTCTGTAATTTATAATAGGCCCACATCGTGAGATGGCTGTTGATTGTCCTGATAATTTCATAGCGCGCAATAAGACACCGCCACGTTATCCGCCACCCCGTCCGCCACAGGTAAATAATTTAATTAAGAGTACATTTGAGAAAAAAATCCCAAAAACCTATCCCGGCACCACATCCAAGTACTCCAAAAACACTTTTATCACAACCAAAAACACAAACACAAACATTATCACAACCACAACCAATACCAAAACCAATACCGACACCAATACCATCACCACAACCAATACCATTTTACAAATACAAATGTGTGCTAATCAAAATGGTTTTGGTAAACAACTAATGGTTGCATATCATTCCGAACATGAACAAACTCAACAAAATCATTTACATCAACCACATCATCACCAACATCATCAACATCTGCATCATGACAATCTCTATCATTATCATTCATCTAATGTTTCGCCTGCATTGACAATGGAAATACCATTACTACCACAACATCAACAACAACAACATTTCTTACATGAACTCCTCCATGATACTAATGAACATTTGCAACAACAAAACCTTTATAATCAACAACAACAAATAAAATTGGAACAAATTGAAAATTATGAAAATTGCATCGAATCGGAATTAACACCACCACAAAAACAACAACAACATCCACCATCATCACCATCACTACCATCATCACAGCAGCAGCAGCAACAACAGCAGCAAAATAACAATAATAATAAATCAAGCATTACATCAACATCAACAACAGCTTCTTTGAAATCTCTAAAGAAACTAAAAAATCCTGCTGTGCTAAGTGGTGGCAACGCTAGTTCACTCGATGCCAACGAACTTGAACTCATGGTTGATGGACTCTATCGCAAGGATTCCTCCTCGCGCTCTTCTGCTTATGATGATGTTTTAAGCAAGAAATCTGGTGAATCTTTCGACTCCATAACATTTCGCAACAACAATACAAACAGCAACAATAACAACAAGCATAGCAACAATAATCATAACCAACTGGCATCGCCCACCACATCCGGTCATACTAAGCTCACTGAACCCACTACCCACATCAACAACAACATCAACATCAACAAACAGCCAAACGGCAGCGTAAGCGACTCTCTGCGGATGCATTCCACCGGAGGTTCCTTGAATAGCACCCGCAGCTCTGACTCGGATGACATTGGCATGCCTCCACCCGAATATGAGCTGCGCGATCTGTCCTTAACCAGCGCGTCATTGATTCTACCGCCGCTGGTCAAGCATCGCGAGTTGCCCGTAGATGTGCCAGATAGCTTTATTGAAATAATCAAAACAACGCCACGTTATCCCCCACCGCCACACTTGTCCTCGCTATCATCGCAGCTGTCACACTCTTTGTCCTCCAATTCGACGGCCAACACTACTTTGACACACATTAATTCGTCCACCAACTCCGGTTCATCTTCAACGGCGCAACTTTCGGCCTCGTTTGGCAAATCGGCTGCAGCAGCATGCTTAATTCCAGAAATGCAGCTAAAAGATTCACTATCTTCATCGTCGCATGGTTCCATTGAGCATGATCTGGTTCTGTTGTCGCAGACAACTACACGTCAGCAGCCACAAGCACAGGTGGCCCTCGTTGGCTTAGCGGCCCTAGCCAACGGCGAGACATCAAAACGTAATGATGAGGTATTAATTCCATTTTTGTGTTCCTTAATTTTTTTGTTTTTTACATTCTTTTACCTCTGTTTACAATATTTATACTGTAAGTAGAATACTTCTTTTCTATTACTTTTTTTCGTTTTCGAGTATTTTGTGTTCTTATGCAACAGAGTTTTTTGAAATTATTTTGTCTTTTTCGCGTTATTATGTGGTATATTCTTTAATACAACTGCGGTGGTATTTTACCTTCGACCCAGCTGAAGATCTTCTCGTATTAGTCTTCTTTAAATAAAATTTTTAGAAAATTCAGTTTCTTAATATTAAAATATTGGCGATTTTTAGAAGCATTATCGAAGCACTATCTAAAATTTTTTTATTACCATCGATAGACGCAATAGTTGTTAATCATCAATAGCGAGGATAGCATTATCGATAATTTTTCATCACTAAAAAGAGTTTGAAGGCTAGAATAATTCTGATAAAGACTCAGTAACTTGCTCCAATCAGAACAGAAGCGCCATTCTTAGATTATAAATATGCCTCTTACTATCCGATTTCGATGATGAAATATAGAAAAGATCTTACCCCTTTCAGCACGCACTAGCCCAGTGGATAAATTTACATTTTTTTGTGTTGGCTTCTCACTTCTCGGAATGGTTTTTACATAACTCTTTGTTATTCTATCGTCGGTTGAACTCTTCCCTTAAGAAATTTTAAATTTTTTCCATTGTCCACTTGATTTTGCCTTAGCAAAAAAATACATTTCAGTGGAACTGGGTCAAGTGTATTGTCAGATATTTTTTCTTAATTGAAAAAAAAAAAGAAGTGTGCGTGTCAGCTCCGACGCACGACTGGCGCTTACTACTCTAGATTGTATCATACCTAGTTGTTCCCAGTGTTCTACCAGAAATTTAATCTAAGCTAACTTCTTCTTTCACAAAAATGTATTAAGTGCAATCTTTTATTCGTAACGTATAATGAAACAATTGAAAATTTTCTCAAATTATCCATATTTTTTTCTTTTTGAAATCAATTTACGGACATTTATTGTATAAAATATCTCGTTATGTCGTAGCAATAAAAAAAATCTAGCTTATTCTAAATCCAGCAAGTCTTATTTCAATGAATTCGGTTAATAATCATTGAGTTATTAAATTTAAAGTGTTTTTACTTCACTACAAAATCAATAAAATAACTATGTTTTGCTTGTTCTTACTTGCAAAAAACTCCTTTCAGGCAAAACAGCATGAAAAAAGACTTTTGCTGTTTTCAACAGAAGTTATTTATTTCGTGGCGGCCGTGGCGTAGTGGGTAGAGTGTGTGGCCCATACACCAGAGAATCCTGGTTCAATTCCCACCTGACACAGAAAGTTTTCTCAATTGAATTATTTTTTCTGTTCGTCCGCTACTTCTCTGCAGACAATGGCAAACCTCAGAGAGTAAAAAACTGCCATGAAAAGCTTCTTGAGAACATGAGCCGTTCGGAGTCGGCATAAAACTTGTATGTCCAATTTTCGATCATTTGTGTTCAAATATTTCACAACACGCACAACGCAATTGATCATAAGAAGCTCGGTCAAAGTCCTTTCAAGGGCTGAAATGGCCATTTCGTTCGTTCGTCATTATTAATTTGTATTTATTATTCATTTGTTGTTCATTATTAATTTTTTGATTCATTCAAACAGAGTCATGCATAAACAATGAATAACGAATAACAAATTAATAATGAATAACAAATGAATAATGAATAAAAGAGGAATAATGAATAAAAACCGAATAATTTAAAATGCTTTAATAAAATTAAATTCGTTCCAACGATTAGACTGCAGGAGTTATTATACAAGCGAGGAATCGAGTAGTTAAGTTAAAAGTTAAATTGTAGTTTGATTTATTTTCTAATAAATGTCTGCGGCGGCCGTGGCATGCTGGTTAAGTGTGTGGCCCGTAAGCCGTAAGATCCCGTGTTCAATCCCATCTGACAGAATTTTTTTCAATTGAAATTGACAGCTCATAGAAAATCTGCAAACGCTCTCTTTTTTCACCCGTTCTTCTTTCGTATTCATTCGCTAAATTGGCTGATTTTGACAATTTTGTGCACTGCGAAGAGAGTGCGGTCAGCCTTGCGAAAACCTTATTATTCAAACATAGTTTGGAGTCTGCATAAAGCATGTGGGTCCAGATATCGATAATTTGTGTACCACCACCTTGTTTAAAAAGAAAGGTTAATTTATTGAAAAAAATTAAATTACAAGTTTATCAATATTGTAAATCAATATTGTCGCCTTCAAAGTAGTCCCCGTCAGCTGCAACGCACTTATGCCAACGCTTGATCCAGTCACGGAAACCTTTCTGGAACATGGTTTTTAGTATGGCCTTCACAGCGTTCACCGATTTTTCCATAACCTCTTCTTTGCTGGTGAAACGCGTTCCTCGAAGCGGTTTTTTGACTCAATCGAACAGGAAAAAAATTACACGGAGCCAGGTCAGTTGAACTTGCCGGCTGCTGGATGGAACACGATAAGTGTTATTTTTGGCCAAAAAGTCGCGAATAAGATGAGCTTCACGTAAACGCCTCATAACGCCCCAATAATACTGTTTATTGATCGTTTGACCATCTGGCAAAAATTCATGGTGAACTACACCATTGTAGTCCATGAAAACAGTGAGCATCGCCTTCTATTTGACTGAAAACGACGTAGTTTCTTCGGTCTTGGTTCATCTGGCGACCGCCATTCACTCGTCTGATGTCTGGCTTGCGTGTCATACTTGTATACCCATGTCTCATCACCAGTAATGATAGATTTGATGAATGATTCGTCGTTTTCGACCATTTCTAGCATGTCTTTCGCGATAGCAACTCGGTCTCTTTTTCGCATGAAATTGAGTTCTTTCGGTACCAACTTCGCAGCGACACGTCTCAAGCCCAATTCATTCTTCAAAATGAACGGATCCATTTGAAATGCCGACGTCCACTGCTATCTCTCTAATCGTCAATTTGCGATTTTTTACCAACATTTCTTTGATTTTTTCAACGTTTTCTTTGGTAGTCAAACACGATGGCCGCCTGGTACAAGGGTCGTCTTCTACTTTGTCTTGGCCACTCACAAATCGGTTAAACCACTTGTTTGCCTTCTGATACGATAGAGCAGAGTCGCCGTAACATTTCACCAACATTTAACGCGTATTGACGCAGTTGAAACCATTTTTCACACAAAATTTGATACAAACTCGTTGCTCAATTTTTTCTTCCATCGTAAAAATCTAAGACACGAAAAAAGTTGTTGTAAACAAAACACTATCACTTTATAAAATGTCAACGAGACACGCTGATATTTGGCAGTTAAGGCCGGTATTCACAAGGTGTCCTAAAGTTGTAAGTGAAAGGTTTTTCTCATTTTCTCCTTTAAAATTAGAGCGATTTTTTTGAAATTTTACTTGTGTATTTTGCTTATAGTTTTGTATGATGTGTATAAAATGGGCGTGATCGGACCGGAACTACGTCCACCTCCCATACAAAATTTTGTAATTTGTTGGTTGTACAAATCTAGTACGATCACGCCCATTTTATACAGTAATGATCCGTTCTAATGTTTAATAATATCCGGTCTAAATATACATTTTTATTTCAAATTCTGATATGAAATCTGTTAACTTCCAGGTTAGAATACAGGTTTGCAGGAAGGATGTCTGCATTATATTTAAATTTCAGCAATGACATCTAACTGGAAAATTGAGCCCTGATCGTATTTAGAAATCCAGCCCTGAGTTCTAGTCTAAGTAAGAGATGTCTGAGAGAGTTTTCTGCTAGGATATTTGCATAAAAAGATTGAAAACTAAATGTCAGATACATATACTCACTCATGCGCAAAAGTTTTGAGGAAATTCATAAGGCTAATGCTCGTGCTAGAAAACATATTTGTTAATTTTGAAAGAGATAATTATGTCTTTAAAGTATAATTTTACCACTATCTTGCTTTTAAATGTCCTAAAAGCAATCTTTCATAATGAATTATTTTAATTTTTTAATAAATCAGTTGTTTATGAACTACATATATTTTGAATTTAAAACAATTAATTTTTTTGTTTTGATTACATGTATGTTACTGTTAAAATATATATATTTTTTTTATTTTAAATTTTGTAATGACTTTCGTATCATCTGAATAAGAACAAAAACTCTGTTGTGATTAGAATTTATATCATGTCTTATAACTATTTTTATAATTAAATTTAATTTGAGTTCCCTCTCTTTGTAGTTTGTTACTGATGTTTTTATATTATTTTCTTAGCTTATACATTATGTTTTGTAATTTTAATTTAAAACAAACAAAAACTACCTCCAAATCTCTGTCGTTTGTTGTCCATCCAACCAGCAACCTTGTCGTGTCTCCTGTGTGTGTGCTTTGATGCAATCTAATTAAAGACTCTGGTGATTGTACCAACACCACCACCTCTACCACCACTACGCTTCTTTGCAACTGTAAACTGTTCCTTATGTAGCTGAAATTCTAAACTTTATAAATTTTTCATATTTACACATTTCTTGTTGTATTTAAAAGCAATATTAATAATCATCATAACTACATCAACGAATACACACAGTCAAACCCACACAAACACACTCTAACACATGCATAACATAAATATTTTACATTTATACAAATACTCATTCCAACAGATCGTTACACACACACACACACACATACGTCATATTTAAATTAGTCAAAACATTTATGAAGTCTTTCATTACGTGTTTACGTTTAAAAAGCACTCGTTTCAACATTTTTGCGCTTCACTGTAATTCAAATTTCCCACTATGAATGTGTATAAAGTGTTTTAATAAAAGTGCTTGAACTGTAAACGACAAGCTTCCCTGTAATTTGAAAAGGCATTTGCAAAAGTTATCAATTTAGAAAAAAAGCTTGATTTGCCAATATTTTAAAATAAATATATTTAAGGAGTGACACGACATTCGCGGCAGAGAAAACAGACCTGCGCTCTCACTAATCCGGCTGTAACTTTTGAACCCGTAGGAATTTTTCCATGAAATTTTTTCTTAGAAAAAAAAAGTAGATTTAAAAAAACTGCCAATGTCATGTCTCCCCTTAAGTATCTCTTAGCTACATAAATCTTATATTTTTATTTGTGGCATAGACTTGCAACATAATTTTTATATTAAACAAAAAATTTTAACAAAAATATCTAGTTAAGAATGATAAATTTACTTCAAACAAAATAAAATATTTGTGCGACTTTGCGACAGTATTTTTGTTGACACCTAAAAAGAGTTTGCATCAATTTTGCGGGTATATCTATGAAGATTATGTGAACTTGAAAACGATTGCGACATTTGTTGAGCTACATTGATCCAATTATTGTTCTTAAAAACAATTAATTTATAACAATAGAATTCATAAAAAATTTTAGGTGGCAACATTATAAACCATCTTGAATTTTAAAATTCTGACATCAGATTCGAAGTCAGCGACCCCTTGACACTGTTAAATGGTGTTTAAAACTCTTAAAAATATATTTTGCTAGGTGGCAATACTATGGTGAAAATTTAGGTGGCAAGCCTATCCTCCATTTTAAATTTTAAAACTGTGACATTAGATTCGAAATCAAATCCGTTGTCAGAGTTTCAAAATATCAAGAATTCGCAAAAATAAAAGAAAAATCAAGGTGGCAACTCTATTTGCCATCTTGTATTTTAAATTTTTACATCAATTTCAAAATCAGCTACCCCCTAAAACTGCAAGCCACGGAGTCTACAGGACCCTTAAAAGTCTTAATACGCTTAAGATTTTCCTAAACAAGCTTATGAATTTTTTCGGATACTTGCTTTAAATTCAATTAATTGGATACTTGCGAGCTTACAAGATTTTGCCGATCGTTTCAAGCTTTTCAACTTTCGTACCCGACATAGTAAGCCTCAACAAGCCAAGCCAACGAGAAAGCTTGGATATGACTTGTAATTGTTTGGCATTTTTGTAAGCAGGCCAAAGCTTGATATTTCAAGTTTGGATACAAACTTGAATTCAAGTACTTGAAAAAGCTTGAATTTCAAGTAGGCTTGTGCAGTTCTCTGATGCATATCGATGGTTCCATATCAATTCGATTTATTTTGAGCAAAATCTGAACTTTGTCTTTCCGATTTTTTTAAGACTTTGTAGATAAGTTAAAGAATGTGTTTTATCTGTTTGGGAAATTTTGTTTTTTAAAATTTATAACCTGTCAAATATATTAAAAAACATAACAAAATACGATTTCTGCATGTATTTAAATTTTTGGCACCATAAGTCGTAAAGAAAAATAGACTGGACAACAGCACAACATTCTAAGCAAAATGGTGGAATTATTGGGAGGAAATATGGAGATAGATCCCGAAATCAATATGCGACACAAAATTTTAAGAAATTAAATTTTTGCAATTAAGCTTTATTTTCTCAGATTAAAGTTCAAAAAAGTAATGTGATGTGAGCCTAATTGTAGCGACTTATGGTCTTGTCACAGATTTTAGTAGCTGAAGATTGAATCTTTCGGATGAGCCACATAAATATGCAGAAAAGTTTTTTAGAAGTTTTTAAAGCCACGGTTAATGACTGCGATCTGCGTTAGTTTGTAGAATGCGACTTCAGTTAGAATCATTTGCATGAGTCACTTAATTACGTTGAATAGTTATTTCAACAGCATTAGAGAAAGTCGCAAGGGTATGCGACTTGTCGCAAACTATCTTAAAAGCACATTTTCATCTGTTAAGGCTAACAATGAGTTTGGCTGCCATGCACTAGCATCATGTCGCACAATCACGGGACATATTATTTAAAAATTCCATAGCTGCTACTTGGAAACCATTGAGCTAATTATTATTCTGTAAACAACACTTTTACTTAAATGTACGTTCTTGTTGAATGTTATTAGTGTTCAACGTTTTACCTCATCCATCATCCAAACTGGCGACTACAACTACAACTACATCATTACTCCCCCACCAGTCAGAACCTATTAGCAGCTAGCTACACGTGTCACTCACACGTTCTACTATTGACCACGCAGAGCGCAGATTGTTTGCATTGTTATTGCTGTTTGCACTTTCGGAGCCCTTTGACGCTTGCAATTTGCTGCTCTATGCTTGCCACATGATTTGAAATACGTTGGCAACATTCACTTCTTAAAAACTGCATTAGAGCCATCTGTGGTTGATGTGATGCACTGTTTGATTGCTTTTATTATATGCTGTTAGCTCATTTTTCGAACTGTTTTTCTTGCCCTTGTAGGGTGTCAGAAGTTTATTTGATGCATGAAACGTGCGAAGCGTACTTTTGTTCGAAGAAAAGGACTTTTCCCTTAAAAGCAAATTAAAGTGGTATCAAAATTGTAGAACTTTGGAAAGTTCTACTGCATAAAATACAATGCAAAAAGCACATATAATGTTTAGATTTAATGGATTAAAAGTTAAAAAAGGATCAATTTATATATGTATCCACAAAAAATAATAAAAAAATTGATTGCGAAAACTTGCAGCAATTAATAAATGTTTAATTTTCATTTCCTTTCTTATGAATTCGTTTCTATTGAATTAAAAAAAAAACTGGTAATAAAATACAGAAAACAATACAGCAAAATTTTTGCTCATAATTTCACTTTTGCAATAAAATTTTCCGCTACCGGAAATAAAAGAGTCATTACAATATAAAAAAAAAAAAATAATATAAAACAAAATTTGTAGCACATGCAACATGTTTGTCCAGCTGTGCTTGTTGAGCGTGAGAATGTTTTAAGCATGAAGCATTCAAACAAGTTGTACATTCGTGCGGAGCACACATACACACACACATCTGCACATTTCCTCCACATGAGTCAGCTTTGGCAACTAAAAAACGCAAAAACAAAAATATGCCAACGTGCTGCAAAATAGGTTGACTGCAAAACTGGTCATTATATGAATAAAGTAGTGCCAGTTGGCAACGTTGCACACAAGCAATTCCGTCTAATGTGCAGCCGGGCGCGCCAGCTACACAAAACCGTTGCATAAAACAAGATTTTTTTTTATCCTTAATCCAAAGCATTGCCAGCTACTTGGGCGCACGTTGTCGCTGCAGCTTCCAAAGTTGTTTGACCCAATTTTTTCTAGATTTTTTTTTTCAAATTTTTACTCTCAAGCATTTGATTGAGCTTGGAATTTTAATTGCATTGCAATTTAGTGTGTGTTTAGCTTAGCGTTGTAAAAGGGGTGATGATGGAGCGAAAGCGCATAAAATTTGATGACGAAAATTATGTTGTTAAAAAAAAAAAAAATATATATATATATATCCTATGTCAAGGATTTTTTAATAACGACCATGATTTATTTGATTTGTAAACTGTAGCTGTCAACTTCAATTATATATAATTAAGTGCAATTTTTGAAATGTCTGGCACATTGAAGCGTCAATGTGCTTCAATCTTTTAAATGATTAAAATATGGTTTTTTTCGAGTAGTTTTCATGAGATTTTTAATAAGCTTTCATATTCCAAAGTAAATTTGTAAGAGTGAATATATCGTTATGGGTAGTGGAAGCAGGGGCAGTGTCCAATTGTATTATAACTGCTAGTTGAGTCTCAGTTTTGGTTATTTAATTCCAATATAAACAAAAACTATTAAGGCTTTATTATTATTAAGTATTAGGCTTTAAAGTATTAAGTTGCGTTCTTTCGCTTCAATGTAATCCAGATAATTATTTTTACATGCAAATAATACATGCGTAAAATGCTTTTTACACGATATTTTTGAGCAGTTTTTGTTTTTTTTTTTTTTAACTAAGCCAACGCTTAGGGGCTGCCCTCCTTAGATGCGAAAGCATTGCGTTAATTCGAAAGACGGGTGATAGTTAGTTGGAGGGTGGAAAAATGAAGTAGTGACGATGAAGATTTGCTTTAATCTTACACAGATCAAAACTGCCGTGGAACATGCTCACAGGGAGATTATTCCACAATAGTACTGCACAACTAAAAAACGAATTATCACGGTAATGCGAGATTCTATTAGGCACCGATGCAATGGTAAAGGGATGAGCCCGAGTAGACCTAGGAAATACACGAACTGGTGACGTCAGGCCATGCACCTCCCTTGAACACTTCCCATGGTAGAACTTATACAAAAGGCTTAGGCAACCACCATTCCGTCGATGCCCAAGAGAACTGAGAGGAGATAAAATGTTTTCATATCCTGTCATATATATCGCACGGCGTTGAATTCGGCCCAGAAGCTCCAAGTAAGATCTCAAAGCTCCTGCCCAAATGTGCGAATTGTACTCCATTTCAAGCCTTATATATGAGGTATAGATCACTCGAAGAACAGTCATTCATATTTTGCCTCTTACTCTCAATCTCCAAAGAACTCGGGCGTTTCTGAAAAAATATGAATGACAAATACTGCTGTCGTCCGCAAACGAATGAATTGTGTTATGAGTCAACGACAGAAGGTCGTTGATTAAAACCAGAAACAAAGTTGGCGATAGAACTGAACCCTGCGGTACTCCTGCGTTGATGGCGTGCTCACTGGACGAAATGCTGTCGATTACGACACGGATAGTTCTGTCGTTCAAGAAAGCACTTGATCCACCGAGCAAAGATACCACCGACACCGTATGCAATTAGCTTAGAGACGAGTGCTTTATGCCACATTCGGTCAAATGCCTTGGAAATATCCAGAGCAACAATCCTGCTCTCACCGAACACGTGAACGCATTGGTTCCATTTTTCTGTAAGGAACGCCATAAGGTCACCAGTAGACCTGGCCCTACGAAAACCATATTGACGGTCACTTAGCAATTCGTTGTGCTCCAGATAGTTCATTAGGTGGAAGTTTATTACGCTCTCCATAACTTTGGAAAGCGTAGAGCATATCGCAATGGGTCGGTAGTTTGCAGGATTCGTGCCATCGCCCTTTTTAGGTATCGGCTGGACACTTGCGACCTTCCAACAAGATGGAAGTCTCTTGTCCTGTATGAGATGTTGAAAAGGTTGCGCAAAGGCCGAGCCAGTGTAGAAGCACACGTTTTAAGCACAATTGGTGGTATGCCATCAGGACCAGAGGCTTTGTTTATGTTAAGATTTGCAAGGAATCTTTTGACTGCTCTCGTTCGAAAATATATCTCCTTCATTGAAGAAGTTACTCATTGTCATAAGCATAAAAAAACATTTTACTCGTTAGTAAGATCTCGTTTATCGAGATAAGTCTCAAGACCCGATAAATTTCTTAAAACGAAAATTTTTAGTAATTTAATTCTCAAAACGTTATGCATATTTCTGAGATACAGCTCGCTTGTCTGAGAATTTTCTCGTTAAATGTTGAGTTACATAGTCAGTGAACTCACATTTTATTAAGTAGTAAAGATTAGTGAATACTATTGAGTATTATATAATCCACCGAAGATGATGATCATAAATCAAAATATATGCATTATATAAAAAATACATATATACAATACAAAAATACAAGCTTATATCGGGAAATTTATTCAATCTCAAGAGGCTAGCTCAAATATAGCAACCACAATGCGTTTAAATGGTATATATTCTTTTTTGTCAATGAAACAGTGAATTTATTTGCTGTCTTTTTTAGTGATATCTGTGCTGACACTCATATATATATACATATATATATAGAGCTTGAAACAAAATGAGTACCAACTTATGTTGACGCTCCAAATTCAAACAGTGAAACGTTGATTCCTTTTTGGATATTGGTTCCTTAACGCTCCCTGAGTTAAATGTTTTTGAATCGCTAAGACAATTAAAAAAAAGTGTTAAAACCGACATTGATGATCTTTCTCCAAAAGTGTTATTAAATTGTGCTTGCGCCCTGTCTGCTCCCTTGTGCCAAAATTTTAATGTTTCCTTAGTAGCGATTTTAATTCGGGGATACGATTTTAATTCCGGGAAATGTTGTACAGACGTAATGCTATTTTTATTGTAATACATCATATTGTTGAAACTTTAGGTTTGGTTAAGTTAATCCAGCCGCCTCTTTGCGGAGGGTCGTATAGACCATTGTGGTACCGGGTGTAAAGAGCCTGTAACGAATTAGTTAAAGTCGGTAATGATTTGCGTTGAATTCGCAAATCTAAGGAAGTTTTCTGGAGAGATTTTGGCCACATATTGTAGTGACGAAAACGTCGGTAAGCCGTAGTATCTCGATCTAAGTAGAACGGGGCAGTTGCATAGTAGGTGTTCCACGGTCTCAGCCGTGCCTAGTTCCTTGCACTTCCTAATTGTTATCCGTTGTGCTGAACATTTTCTGCGCGTGTCCTTTAGTTTCCACTAGTGTCCTACATTATCTGCGGATCGGAATAGAATCCTTTTTTCCCATCTTGTATTTTTACGTGATTTTTAAGATTTCGCATGTTGTCGTATCTTTCCATTTACGATTCACTGCTTGTGCGGCCCTACCTTCGAAGTTTCTGTATAGCTCTTGTAGTGGAATTGGTACATGTTGTATGGACTCTGATCCTAGTCCGGCGCCCATCTTTGCTAGTCTATCCGCCTTTTATTTCCATCAATAAACCGGTGGTTTGGGACTCAGTAGATGCGCACTCTCTTTGAAGCGTATAGTGCATAAAGTGCTTCCCTGTTTGCCAGGGCATTTGTGGACTTGATGGTAACGGAGCACACGAATTTGATCGCCGCTTAGCTGTCTGCAAAGTTTTTAAAATTGGAGTGATGTATATTAATGTTTAGGCTAGTCTATGCGGCCTTCCTTATGGCGAACACTTCCGTCTGGTCCGGCAGTTTATAAGGCTGACTTATCTGTGGTTCTGCACAGTAAACTGCCGCTACCACTCCCGTACGCAATTTAGAGCCATCAGTGAATATGTTGACCACCCGCTGTGCTTATTCTATGCTGTAGCACTAGTCGTTCGGTCCTAGACGTATTGATATTCTTGTTACTGGATAAGGATCTGTGCTACTGGATAAGCCCTTGCTGATAGTGAAATGCCCAAACCTTTGTTTGTGCATGTTGCTTGCCGCCGTAAGTGCCGTTTGTGCCATTATCCCGGATATTAGTTTTGCATGTACATATGCCTAGGGGGTCCATACATAGGATTGTTTCTAGCGCTTTTGTTAGAGTTGACTTCAGCGCGTCTGTTATGCAGATCGCTGCCTGCCACTGTGTTTTCTCTAGATACCTGAGGTATGTTGACTTTTCCACCGCCGGTCACCACACGACAATTCTGTAGAGTAGAATTAACGAACTACCGTTACGTAGATTCTATGCATCAGAGAGGGTGAGAAACCTCAAGTGTATAGACGTATAAATCATTGGTGGCTTTCTTCACTCTCTCGTAGATATTGATTCTCTATAATAGTTTACTGTGCAGAACAAATCCTAACTACTTTATGTGGGTTTTCGGGGTGAAGCGTATATTGTTTATTTTCGGTAGTATCCTCGTCGGTTTCTTGAACCTTTTCATTAAAATAACTAGATTTCTTTTCTTGGCATTGAAGCTAAGGCCAACTGAGTTAGCTCATCCAAGCACCTCCCTGAATATGCTCTCCATTATTGAACTTATTATTGGTAAACATTTCCCGTTTATTTAACATTAATTAACATTTATTAACATTTATAGTTCTGCTTAGATCATCTGCATAAGCTGTTATCTTCTACCTTCGAAGTTTTTGAGTAGTTCATTAACGAGTATATTCCATAGTAAGGGAGATAAAACCCCTCCCTGGGGTGTACCCCTCCGAACTTCCCTTTCCATGGCAGTAGTGCCTCACTCAGCTTGGACCCTTCTTCAATTTAAAAGATTGTCTATCCATAGGTTAATTGCTGGTGGTGCTTCTATTGCGCGTAAACCACTAAATATTGCAACAGTCGATACATTGTTGTATGCGCCTGAAATGTCCAAAAATACACCAACTGTATATCTTTTGTAGTAGAGGGCTTTTTCTCTGGGTGCTAATAGGGAGTATAGTGCCGTCTTAACCAATTTACCCTTCGTGTATGCGTGTTGATAAGTTGCCATTAACTGGTTTGCACCGTTCCTTTGGTGCAAGTCTATCAGTTTCTCGAGAGTATTGAGTACAAAAGAGTTAAGACTAATGGGCCTGTAGTCCTTTGGATACAGGTGGCTGCTATTACCTTATTTCGGCAAGAATACAACCCTTGCTACTCTCCAGTCTACAGGCACATAGTTGAACCTGAAGCATAATTTGTAAATGGCCACAAGCCAAGGAGCGACTCGTAGTTTGACCGCTTGCAGCATGGCGGGGATAGTGCCATTTGGTCCTGGAGATTTATATTTTGAGAACGAATCTATAGTCCGCAGGATTTTATCCGGTGTTATTTAGTCATTTGGAAACTGTAGCGGGTTTGCCCAGTGTCCCTGTACTGAATAAATGTTTGAGAATTCGGTATCTGTACAGCCAGGAAAGTGTGCCTTCAAGAGCACCAAGTCATTCTTGACTGCGTTTCGTTCACTCACCGTTATTTTTGCGTAGCTAGCTTTGAATTGGGTCTGCTTTGAGAGTAGCTTCCTGGGACTCACTGTGTCTTAAGTTTTCTCTATGCTTGAGCAGGAGTTCTTTTATGAGAGCCTCTTTACCTAACTGACGTTAGTCCTGATGAGTTTCAGCCTGCATTTGTATACCCCTCATATTTCTTCCTGGTCTGCTGTTTTAGCTGGTTTGTAGGAATCTAATAGGTCGCGAGATGGTCCGGATTCAACCACGGCGGTCTGGACTTCCGTTTCGTTCAAACTTTAGACCCGTAAAAATAAGAAATTTTGCGTCGTAAAGACATGAATTTGTGTTAGGTTGATGCAGCGATCATTTTTTAAAAGCACTTAAAGCTCTAATAAAATAACGATAATAACCAATCCAAATAAAAAAAGATCTGATTTCGACATGTTATATTCCGTTTCGCTAATAAAAACAGAACTGGTGGAGGTATTAAATGGATTTTTAGAACATCAACATAATCAACTCTGAGTTGTGCAAGCGACTTCAATTGCTTAGAAGCACATGAATCCCTACAAAATATGCTGAGCAATGAAATTAGGAAATGTGATTCACCATAAAAAAATTTCTGAAATATTAAAAAACCTTAACGTTTCTTATAAAATAAAGTTATTACATTATTTAAATATGTAAAAATTTAGCATATATCTTTAATTAAGGACCGTTAAGGTTACGGTTTTTATTAAAAAAAGAAATCATTATTTCATAATCGTTTTTTTTTTTATTCAATTTGGTTTAATTAGATAATTTATATTTTTCAAAAATTCATCAAAAATTTACAAAAGTTTCCTTTAAATATACAAAATGGTTTTTCAGAATTTGACTTTTTCTTCCAATTATTTTAAAATTAAGAGAAAGATTTATTAATTACAAATTTCTTATCCCGAAATCCGGGGATTTCCCAAAACCCTTCGGGATTCAAAGCCCTAGTCCATATTGTCCTTAGTGAAATATTTTTAGATAGTTGGAAAATTTTAGTGTGACGGCCTTGGCATACTGGTTGAGGTGCGTGGCTTGTATGCGAACGAACACAGGTTGAAATACCATCTGACACAGAACGTTTTTTCAATTGAATTATTTTTTCTGTTACTTCAACAACCCGTGACTTCGGCTGACACCTCTCTGCAGTCATTGGCAAATCTCAGAGAGTAAAAATTGCTATGCACAGCTTCTTGAGAACATGCGCCGTTCGGTGTCAGCATTAAGTTTGTTGGTCCAATTCTTGATCTTTTGGGTTCAAACATTTCACAACACAACATAAGAAGCACGGTGAAAGTCCTTTCAAGGGCTGAAAAGGTCATGTCGTTTTTTTAAGCTTGCAATTGTTCATATTACTTTAATATTTAAATCTTGATCAAAACATGATATCGCTAACTATAAACCCATTTCTAAACTGTCTACTATCAATAAAATTTTATTTAGAGAGAATCATTAAAAATAAGATATTTTTCCTAGCCAAGTGCAATTATTGGACAGCATGGTTTCTTCGTTGGGCATTCCACTGTAACTAATTGACTTACTATTTGAGTGGCCACTATTTGAGTGGCGCTTACAACTATAAGTCGGCTTTGGCCTCGTCCAAAAATTTGCGCCAGCCATTTCTGTTTTGCGCTTGCTGGAGCCAGTTGGAAGCTTCAAGTTTCGTCAGGTTGTCTATCACTAGGTCCTTTCAACGAAGATGCGGTCGTCCTCTTCTACGTTGACCGCCACTGGGTACCGAATTGAATATTTTCTTCCCTCAACCAAGCTGCTCGATTTTAATGCACTTGACTATGTAGACATCGGCGTAGAGCTCATCTTTCCATCGTATTCGGTACTCGCCATTGACGTCATTGAGAGAAATTCTCTCGAAGGTTACCAAAGTCTGTTTATCAGAGCTGCTCAGCTGCTTTCGCAACAACAAACTAGGTTGTTGAAGTAACAGCCTTCATAGTTAGGGTAACGGTACTATTTGTTGTTTTGAAATAACAGTCCGGACTAATAGTTGTTGTTTCAAAAATACAACTTGGAACGTTTTTTTTTTGTTCAGGTGTTGCACCTATATTAAATAGCTATATTAAATGAACTCCTTTAATAACTTCAACAATGTGTTATTGGGGTCCTGCAGAGACTCGATATCAGATTTTCCACAATTCTACAATTTTTTATATAACTCACGCTTTTTTGTCCCCTTAAACTCTTCTATGCTGCTTTATCTTAAATCTTTAATTCTTAATAATAATGCTTACACCAGTTTCTAAATTGAGACATTTAAAACTGTCCAAAATATTCATATTATCATAATTTATATTTTTTCTATGGTCAAAGATTACAGTGTCAAATATATTTTAATTTGATAAATACAAATAGACACATCCTTTTCACATATTAATAAAATACTATTAACTGTTAAATTCTGTTAATTTCATTTGATTTGTCTCTTTAAAATGTCGAAATTAATAAAAAAGTGTGAATGAAATTATCAACGTACATTAATGACAATAAATAAAAAATTCATTGACAGCTTTATGCATACAACAATGCATTAACATTATACAAAAAAAAAATAAAACTGATAAAGTTAAAATTTAATGCATTGATTAAAAATTTCTGTCAATTTCATTTTTTAACACTGACATAAATTTGTAAAGAGTGAGTTAATAAAAATGCTGTGATTTATTTATGGCCTATACAAAATAATTTAGCTTTTTTTTATTTTTTTTTTTGTGCTGCCAGTGCTACCAGCATAAAGGAATTTTAAACTCAAGCAGTGATTTATACACAAATGTTGTTATATATTTAGTATCAAGGTGTAATAAATTCTGGCATAAATGACATGTTCTTGCTATTATCATTATTATTATAACTAAACTAGTTTGAAGTGCACCTTATAGTGTAAAAATCTTAAATAATAAATTCAAAACTCAGTTTGCTAAAATTTACACAGTAGCTAGTCCAACTTTCAATAATTCACACTATTCGTGCTCATAAACTTCTCTAACTTTTACACTAACTTCTCTTCACACTCACGCTTTTACAAACTAACATTTAAACAATGTTGACACTTTGGCATTCTTTAAATACAATCAATCATTTCCTTGCTTACCTATTTATATATTGACAGAAACTTTTAAAAAGAATTGTTATTAATTTTTATTAACTCTCAGCTAAATGGCTCCGTTAAACCTGTGCCGCCACCACGTGATCATTTGCGCATTGAAAAAGATGGACGTCTTGTTAATCGCACGCCTGGCCCACAGTTGCCGGATCGAAAAATGGGCAACACTGCGCTGCCACAGCAAATAGCGCAAATTGTGGAACCCACTTTGGAGCAGCTGGATAGCATTAAAAAATATCAGGTCAGTGCAAAAGAGCAAATATTTATTTAGGCATAGAAATATTTCTATTATACATGTATTAATAATGTTATTATTTTATAGTATTTATTCAAATTTGTTGCTTTAACGATACACTTTATTGCTTTTGTCAAGAGTTTAACAACGGCTTATTTATATTTATCAATATCAAAAACATAGAGAACTAGAGAACATAGAGTTCTCTATGTTTTTGTTCCCTACCAAATTCCCTACAGCTAAGTGCTCTAATCTTATTTTTATAGCAGCGCCTAAATGATTGCTTTGTCTTTTTTGCTGTTATTATCACTGTTAAACTGCTAACGGCAGAGTGACTGTTACGCTGTAGTCCAGTTGGTGTTAAACTGTTTGTAATGTGATTTCTGCTAGAGGGTGACAAATAATGCGGTCTATACACACTGCAACCAAAGCATAGCTGGAAGTGTAACCTGGAAGTTTTTGACGTTTATCAGAATGAAGTCGCAGCGTGTGTGTCGAAGTTACGCAACTCATTGACGGTTGCAACTCAGGTTATGCCAATATTAAAATCATTTAATATTTTGGTCGCAGCCAAGGCTGGTTACTGCAACCATTGCAGCATGTGTGGCAAAATTTGTGAAAATATCGCTTTCCGATTACATTTCCAGCTTTGTTATTAAAAAAAAAAAAAAAAAAATTAAAAAAGTTTTGATTAAATAAAATTTATCAAAAAAATTAAAAATTTAAAAAAATTGCAGGATAAATAATAATTAATACTACGTAAATTTTAGGTACAGATTTAAGAAATGCCATCCGTTTTCACTTTCAGTAGCTATAAACAAAAATATACAAAACGGTTCTTTTAGTAATGACCAGTATTGCCAGTTTAGCCTTTTTGAGGCCTTTATTTTTGTCGTCTAGCCTCGAAAATTACCGCCTAGCTTCTAGCCTTTTTTTAGGCTTTTTTTTTTGATCTGGCCTTTAATAGTTTTGTGGAATTTTTTGATTATGTCAAATATATAACAAAAAATTAATTTATAGACATATTGCTTAAGAACACTTAGCGACACTTATAACACTGTGCAACCCTGTGCTCTGAAAAGAACATATTTGGCAGCACTTTATGGATGAAACATCAATTCAGCTTGTGCAATTCTAGTAGTTAACAAGTAAAATGGAAAGGTAAAACCATAAAATAAATATAAAAAAATCTTTGCAATTCTTATTTCCATCTACTAGATATCTTAACCCTCTAATGACACATTTTTTGTTAGAGCTCCAAAAATCAGATTAGACTAATTTGTTGAAGAGAAAAACGAATCTGAGTTTTGTTTTTCGTTTTGATACCTTGCTCGTTTGTTACTGGTGAAATGTCGACTCCGCCTAGAAGCGGGCTTGGGCATAAACACAGAAAATAAGCAGAGAAGTGTGATTAAGATATTAAATAGTAAAACAGGTATTTATGAAGTGAACAATTTCATACTCACCAGTATTTTTTCACTTCGATATCACTTCAATTAATCTGTTTTTAATTTACTGAAAATCAAGTCTATTTGAAAATTAATTAAATTAAAACGAAGCATGCAAGCGCCAAGCCGTAAAACTGAAATGTGACTTGGAGATTCTTCTAAACTCCAATTTGTTTTTCCAAATTGGAGTTTAGAAGAGTTTGTCTTCTAAAGAAAACAATTAGTTTTTCCATAGATTACGCTTTTATATCGATTGGCGTTAACCCCGCCTAGAGGCGGGTTGGGCATTAGAGGCTTAATAAAGTTCCTAAGGTCGTATAAGAATCTCAACACAATCCTTGCTTAGAAACTAATGCTATCAGCAATGCGATATGCGATTTTGGATATGAAACCGTGGAGGAGCCGTATGTAAGCAAGAAAATTGGAGTTGGTCAGAATTTTTGAATTTATTGATATTTTTAAATATATTGCAAAAACTTCAGACAATATAAGCAGAAAATACAAAGCACTTGGTTGACCGATGAATGATTTCAAAATAGGATAGCTGTTAAGGACGACTGCATCACCTGTAAAAACTCCTATCATGGCTCCTTTCAATACCGGAATGCAGTCCTCGTATGTATATTCACAGACACATTTATAATAAAAAATATATTGGAAACAGTTGTAGCCTTTTTTTAGCCTTTTTTGTTAAGCCGTCTTGCCTTATCTAGCCATATTTTAAAGCCCATTTAGCTTTGACACTGCTCAAAACATGAAAAATAAATTTATGACCTGGGAACATGATAACTTTTTGATAAACTATTCAAACTTTTCTGAAAATCGACATAGCCGTTTTTGAGATAGTTGCAGACTGATAGCCCTATTCTGGTGATTGACAGTTGTAAATTTATTGACAATTGTAAAAATTTCTTATTTTTTAAGTTATGTGTTTATATAACTCAAATAATTTTTCAATTATTAAAGGTCATATTTTATCGATAAAACAACTGAAGGAATAACAACTAACAACAACAATACCCTATATAGATTATCAATCACATAGCAGACTAGACAACTGTAGCTGTAGCTCTAGCCTTTTATAGTGATTCTTGCTGTGATCCACTAAAAAATAAAATATAACCTTTATTAATTGAAAAATTATTGGAGTTATATAAACACATAACTTAAAACTTATGAAAGAAGGTCGTAATTAATTTACAAATAAATTCTATGGCAGAGCCCGGCCGTTGAAAATATGATTATTTGTGTGTGTTTACACACAATTAATTCAAAATCTAAGTTTTCAAAAGAAACAAATCTTCATGTCGTCATAGTTTAATATCAGCTAACTGCTGAAGCTAAGATCGACTGTGAAATAGAAGAGCAACAACAACTAGCACAACAAAATCTTTGAGTATTTAGAAAAGCTTTGATCTATCTTCGAATAATAGAACATACTTTCCCTGAAAGTATGCTTCACAAATTAGAAGAACTTTAAGCTGCTTTCATATCATTTGTATTCTCGTACCGCAATTCAGGGTAATTTACTAATTGCATTCGTGAAACAAGTAGAAAATTAAGAGCTTAGTGGATCACAGCAAGAATCACAATAAAAGGCTACTGATGAGTTGGTGTAGCGGCCAACGAAACAGCTGTCTAGTCTGCTATATGATTGATACTCTATATAGGGTATTGTTGTTGTTAGTTGTTATTCCTTCAGTTGTTTTCTTCGGAAAGCAACATTGACCTTGAGCTCGATATAAAATAACCTTTAATAATTGAAAAATTATTGGGGTTATATAAACACATAACTTAAAACTTATGAAAGAAGGTCGTAATTAATTTACAAATAAATTTCTTATTTTAAAATTTAGTCAAATGCTCATAACATCTCAAAAATGTCAACACCATAAAAAAATATTTAGAACAAACAAATTTGCGAAATATTTTGAAAGATTTCAACTCCTTGGACAAAAAATAGCACATCAAAAACTAGCTTGTCAATGAATTTACAGATGTCAATCACTAGAATAAGGCTATTAATTTAATTTTTATATTTTAGAAAACTTTTATACATTTAAAAAAAATTGGACTGCCAACTTCGGCTGGAAAAGCGAAAATGTGCGAATACCTTTTAGACCTGTAATTTTTGAGAAAAAAGTTATAAAAATCTTGTTTTTTGATAGCTTCCAAAAATATATTTTCAAATTTTTTATTTTATTTCAATATATTGGACATCGATAAGAATAAGGTATCAAATCTCTTGCATCATAACCACTGTTGAGCAGGAGCGCAGCTAGGTTGGCGCAGCTAGGAAGGCGGAATTAAAGCTACAGGTACACAACAAAAAGACGTTAACACAAAATTTCTTTATGAAGACTCAATAATAGTAATAAATTCTTTTGAATGACAATCTTCACTATGATTAATAAAAGACTTCAAAGTTCTGTTCCCATTACGTGTGGGCCTAATGATTCAGAGACATGTTATCGGGAGACATGTAATTTCACACAATATATTATAAAATTTTCAAAGTTTCGCATAATTTTACAAAACTTTTGAAGGAGTCATTAACCCTCAAATGACACGTTTTGAGCACTGGCCGTAAATAGTAGCCAGTAAATAATAGTTTCCATCCCATTTTTAAAGAAAAATCATAAGTGGATGGAATAGTTGCAGGACATTTTGGTGGTCACCATTATAATGTCCCGGACATTCCCTTGTTTGTCCTCGGTTTTGCTTTAAGTTTCGACTTTAAAAATAGAAGTTTAAAAATACCAGTTAATTCTTAAATTTTATTTTTCGCACAAAACAAAACAGCTAACATATTTTTGTTGGATGTTTTTTCCACAAAATATCCTACAAGTCACTTTATCTAAAAAAACTGCTCATGCTAGTTTAATGAAATGTGACTGGTGAAAGCAAAAATACAATATTTACCATATGTAACAAATGGAAGGACTACGCCCCTTTTTTGCATTTTACGGATTTATCTACAAACCGGAAGGTTGCATAATATATTATTTGTAACTTTTTACTTAAAAACTTAATCAGTTCTAAAAAAAAGGTCTTCGGTTTCAATGTAGACATTTTAGAATTTTAAGTAATACAATAAAGAAACGATAACTCAGGAAATAACTGATGTAGCTATCTTCATCCAAACTATGAGTGCTGTTTTTCGAATCTTTGTTGTTGAAAGTAAAGGAATATTTAGGTGCAATATTCGGATTTAACTATGCCATTATTATTGCGGCCGGATTGTCATCTGACAAACTATATCTGAAGTTGCTAAGGATCAATTTAAAGCTGAAAATTATCTTTCGATATTCACTTGTGTAGTGGGTACAGCATGAATAACGCAAGCAAGCTTATTGAGCCACGAAAGTGAATACTTTTTTTTATCCCAGTACGCCATCAGGCGTTTTCAATTTCAAAGAAAGTCTTCCGCACGTCCTCGTTCATTAGCTTCGCATCATCATCAGATAAAGAACTTGCGAATTTCATTTCCCTTGGGCTACTTTAAAGCAAAGAAAAGGAACTAAGGGGGTGGAACCTTCATATCTCAAAACAATTTGATTAGCGACATCCCTTGATGTTGACGGTAGTTCTTCGGTATTATCCAGAACTAGGTATTATACAGAATGAAAGATAGAAGCGAACTTGGTACATACCTATTTTCAAACTATCTTTGCGTTCCCTCCACGCACCTTTCAATCATAAAAAAATTGATTCAGTTTTTGAGTTTGAAAATGTTTTATCTTCACATTGTTCAGCAATGTTTTCTGGTGAAGTGGAAGATTGGTTTTGGATATTTTCCTAAAAATAATATTGTTCTCTATAAGTATGCATATTCCTAATATAGTTTAATTGAAGAGACTTTGATATTTATTCCATATTTTACCTTTTGTACGGTTACTATTTCATAAACTTCTTGCTTCAGTTGAGTTTTGGACATTTCAGATTTATCTTTGGACAATTATCGCCAGAACCTTTGGTCCAAAAGATAGAAACGCTACACTTGTCCTTTGCAGCAATTTTTCTTCTTTGCATGAGACTTTTGCGTATACATAAGTATTACAATTTACAAAAAAAAAAAACTAAAATAAATTTTTTTAAAAAATATGCTTTTATTTAAAACCAAAACGTGAACTAAAAAGAAATTTCAGTGACATTTGTCATATATGTACATATATATTAGGTATATTCCAGATTCAGAAGAACCACTCTCTTAAGCATCATCATAATAAAAGCGTACGTAAATAGGTAAGTTCTAGGGACGTATATAAATTTAGAAATTTTCAAAATGTAAAATATACAAGCTTACTACACAATATCAGAGGAATTAAATCTTTTACTAGGTTTATCTGTATATAAACCACGATCCATTATACAGGTTTACTGCACAATATCAATGCCTTAAGTTTTTAAAATTAGGCGGCAATAGGAGGTGTGGCCAAATTTAAACCCCTATCTCCTACACGCTTAAAAATAATAGGCCTTCCCAAACATAATTTGCAGGAAGTATAATATGTTTCTGCATGTTTCTTGGAAACAAGTAATCATAATTGGTTTCACATATAATATGATTAATTAATGCAGTTTTCTTTATATATATATTTGCATCTTAACATTATTTAATTGTACCTTTGCACTTGTTGTTCGAATTTAAAAACAATATTATTTGTTTTAAAGAAAATATGTTTTCATATAAATATATTATAAATGGACTGAAAACACTTTTAGTCTATTATTTTTTGTTTACTTGGAAATATAATTTAGTCAAGAATAACATTAAATATTCACGGACAAATATATATTAATTGGAGAATACATAATTTAATTGCAGTCAAGCAATTATTTTCAAAACGATATTTAAGAACAACATAATATATTTACCGATGATTACACTATATTTACTTGGAAACATATTTTAGCAAAAGAAATGCCAAAAGTTTTTCACTGTGATTACAAAATATTTGCTTAGAAGTAATTGTTGGTTTGAAGCAAACAAAATATGTTTAGAAAACAGTAAATTAGTTTTTCTCGGATTTAATTATGTTGAGAAGTAACCATATTATGTTTATCCGACATTACAATAATTTTTATAAGCACACATTTTCCGCTTTATCAGCAAGGATGCTTCAAAATTCACCTATTTTTATTGCTAAACCACCTTATTTTTCTTTTGTTTTGTTTTTTATTTTATTAATTTGAAAACACAAACACTTTTAATTTAAGCAAACATTTTCAGAAACACTTTTCACAAGAGCTAAACTTTCAACACGTTTGGCGCGGCTGCTTGAAACTTAAAATTTCACCAAGACTTGGCAACTGTTAAATGCAAGCGAATAAAGCAACAAGGTTTCCGCTATTTCTCGTGCAAATGCAAAAGAAACAGATATGTCTAGGCGAAGAAGACATAGAAGAAAGGAGTTCTGTTTGTTTTAAATTTGCAGAGTTCTGTTCTTTTTGAGTTTAACAGTGATGCAAATATATTTTTATTGGGTAGAAACACACAATTCTATTTTGTTACAAGCATATTAATGTAGACGTTAGTTTTTTAGCTAAGGAATTATATTATGTTGGACACAACTAATATCTTCTTATATCGAAAAATAATGCTATTGAAGGAAAGTTCTTAATCATTAGGTGGTTCCCTCTGAATTGTTTGTTTTTGAAACCAAACATTTATAAACATATTTTTTTTCTGAGTGTACTTGATGTAAATGTGCTGCCAAATTTTCAGCTGAATCGGCCTAGTAGTTTTCAAGATATATAATTTTTATTGATTTGTGTGCAGTAAAAGGGGGTCTGGCAACATTTTTTTTCTAACCCATGCAATACTTGAAAGACATTTACTGCCAAAATTTCAGCTGAAACAGCCCGGTAGTTTTGAAGATATATTAATTTGTGGGCGGTAGAAGGGGATGTGGTCTATTTTTTTTCTCAAACCCCATTTTCTGCTTGAAGGAAATTTACTACCAAAATTTTATCTGAATCGGCCAAGTAGTTTTCGAAAGATAACATTTTTATTGATTTGGGGGCGGTAAAAGGAGGTGTGGCAAAATTTTTTTTCATAATATTGCATGTCACCGGGCTTACCTATGTATACTAAATTTCAGCTTAATCGGAGACCCACAAGCTATCGAAAAATTGTTTGCAAGATTTGCGGAATAAATATAAATTCGAACGAAGCTTCTCATGAAACTCAATCACATAACTCTATTCTTATTCTTTTTTGCATTTTTCGATACATTATGACGTGAAGAATTGGTTTTTGCTGATGAGCTATATGGTATACTATTTTGCTTATAACTCGAAAAAATCGAAACCAAATCTTAAAACGTGTTTTCTGAAAAAATATTTTTCAAACTTTTCTTCACAATATCTCAAAAACTACTCGGTTAAATTTTATGGAATTAAGCGTTTTCACTGGGAGGTCCCTTTAAAAAACAACACTATAGGTTTTTTCATGTACTTTACCTATGTCCATCTGCAGTTTTTCTATTTATTTCTTATTATTTACGGCTTTCATTTGCTTCGAAACAGTCCTTATAGGTCAACTTTTAACATTCAAGCCATAGAACTTTAAGTAAATATTATTTACTTGAAAGTATTCTTATTTCAAGTCACATTTTTACTTACGTTAACTTTGGCTATAACAAGCGGCATTGCCACCTGATTCAATTGTCAGCATTTCTTGTGCATTCCACAATATTGCAAAATATAATTATTTCAAAAAGAAAGAAAGAAAGAAAGAGAAAAAACCACTTTCTTTGCATAATTCGTTACAATCGTTGCATTATTTTCCTTGTTGTTGTTGTTTTTGTTATAGTCGTCATTGTTGTCGTTGTTGTGGTTGTTGTTGTTATTGTTAGACTATATTAAAGCCTGCCAGTTTTATGCCAGCTACGAGCACTCAATTTCTCCCGCCCACCTTGTTGACCGTATTAAGTAGGTTAGGTCAAAATACTGGTTGCCATTTTTGCAGCTTCCTCTGATTCTACCGCTGCCTGCTTCTTATGCCTGTCCCCGTTTTTTTAACCTGATTTGAAGCTTTGTGTTAAGCTTAATGTTTTTTTTTTTATATATTTGCCATGTGCCTGAAATTTGCAAAGTGAAAAATGTGAACAAAAATAAAAAAAAGGCGAAAAGTAAAAAGATTTTACTACGCTCTATTGTAGGATTTGCGTTAATTCATACTATATATTGAAAGGTTAAAGAGGTTTAATCATAACAAAAGCTGCTATATAACGAATTGTTTACAGAGGTTCTTACAGAGGTTTACTTTAAAAGTGAGTATTGAGAGCATTTTTTGAGTTATTGTCATGGTCAGCTAAATTAATATGGTTAACTTATAAAATAGCTCTACTATGGTCCAGTTATAAATAAATTTTTAAAAAAAGCTGAAAGTAGAATGAACAAGAAGAAAATTATGAAGATCGTCTAAGCAAAACCAAAGGAGAATTATTAGTTACATAAACCAAAAATGAAACGCAATAAAAAGCATTTATTTAAGAATATTGTACAAATATTATAACGGCTGTATTCAAAACAAGTTACAAAGCCCCCCTGTATAGTAAATTTCATCGAAATCATAAGTACCGCGTTTCTACGCCTTATTGCGTAAAAATAAATTCTTAATTTTTTGAAGGTTTTGTACTACAGCGACCTTTGGTGTTCAAGATCAAGTAAAACAGATAGCGCCACAAGAATCATCGTACCCAAACATAATCATTTCATTGTACATAGAAGTATCTAAAAAATATCAAAACAAAAATCGGATATGACAATTCTATTGCAGAAAATAGCTTAACTGCTTTTATTTTTGAACACTTACTCATTTTCACATAATTCCAGAAAGGTGTTTTTATCTCTGAAATAACTTCTCTAATTTTAGTATAAGCTCCTTCTTTTCCACTTAAAGAATATCATTTATTATTTGAACTTGGAAAATGATTTAAGAATTTTAGAGTAAAAAACATCCATTTCATACTTCACGTTATAGTTCACAATGGCATTTTTAAGTACAAACCACAATCAAACTCGATTCAATTTACGTGATGCCAAGATACATTTGTTTTGAGTTGAAGCCGTTCAACAATCCTCGATTGTATCAAATTACGTGCTGATACCCTGCTGTTGAGAATATCTCAATATTATTTTAGCATGAACATTTTGGCCAAGGTGCTTTTGTACAGAGCCTTGTTACATTGACGGACTCGCTACTTCAAACATTATAACCTATTTTTAAATTCTTCAAAGAGCTAGATAACAACTTTTTTGAAGATTATATCTCCACAACCAATAGGGTTTCATTAAAGTTTTTGGCAACAACTTTTTTCTGGGTCTGGCTCTGGGCACCCAAAATCCGTACCAAAAGTTTAGATGAAGAAAAAAAGATTTATTTGAAAATTTTAAGATCTGTCAAAAATTTGATAAAAAGCAAAAGTTATTGAATTTATTAATTTCACAAACCTTTATTGACAATATCCATTTTTTAATCCGAAGTGTTCCCATTTTAACTACAATTCACAACAATATATTTATGAGCAACAAACCTTTAAAAAATATTTTCATATTAAAAATCATTTAACATTAATATTTTAAAGCCAATTCAAAATTTTTTTTTGTATACGGTTGTTATTCTTTAAGAATATTCTAAAAAAAGTTTATTAGTAAAATATTTCTCAAAAGCTTTTGTTGAATACTCTCATTTAAAATGCAGAAAAGCTTCTGTAGAAAAGCTTCATAAAATGAAAAATAAAATAATCTTTATTAAAGTGCAAATGAAGGGCTTATTCCAAAAACCATGCTAAGCCACATGATTTTAAAGTTCGATATCTTATGTTCGTTCTGTAACTTAATGATCTTTCCATCCTTCACCCACTGCATAGATTTGGGCTATAATTGAAAACAAATTTTAGTCAGTGAATAATGTGTCTCTATGAAATGTTTTATTTTAATTCTTTCAAAACTTTAATATCAATTTTTTTCGATTTCTTCTATAATGTTATATAATGAAAACTACTCATTATGTTCTTGTAGGAAGCCATATAAAAATTGATTATTTCTAAAATATTTATATAATGAATTCTTAAATATTGCGCATTATTAATAAATGTTGTATTAATTTATAAAACTTTCCTCGCATTATTAAAAAATTTATAAGTCAATGTTTTTTTTTTTTGCCATTATATGCGATTTTATGAACAGGTTACACAAGTTTCACAAGTTTGTTAATTAACACGAGTTTTCATTAATTTTACTACTTTAACGTTAAATCTTTTTTTACGTTAGCAATGAAGCATTTGTATTTTTCGCTTATAATATTTACATGCAAAAAACTTTAAACAAGAAAAATTACATAAATTTTAAGTAAGATACTCGTATTAAAAATATAAACTAATTAAGAAGATGATTTATTGGCATAAAAGCCGGTTTCTCTAGCTAGCAATTGTAAGCTAAGCTTAAATATGAAGCTAAACTATTATATTTACTAAATCATATTTAGATCTCTGCCATAGTTAAGATAAGAGATGATACTACACAGTATTATAATATGAGCCAAGCAGTTTGTATTTGATTGACAATAGTTGTAAAATTGTACTTGGATAAAAGTTGAAATTTTGTTGGATGAAGTTGTTAGTGAAAAAGCCATAGAAAACAATGAACCATTTCTAAATTTAGTTGAACCCTGACACGTAGCTTGCGACTTTTAGGAGCTTATATTTTTTTTTTTTTTAAGTAAAGGCAAACATTTAACATTTTCCTTTCGATTTTTTTATTCCTGAATTAAATAAGACCATAAGGAATGATTCAAAGAAGGGGAAAACAAATTATTATTAATACTATATCTAAAATCTATAAAGCTGAATGTCATCGTGTCTGTAAATACCCGAAGTCTTCCTTCACCGTTTGTTCGAATTCAACCAAATTCTTTGGTATTATAAGCAGTCTTAAGTCTAGAAAAGTGGGCGGCATTAGCAAGGGTGCGTGACATTTTAATTTTAATCTAACTCCCCCTTCAGCGTTAGTCCAACTTCAACCAAATTTTACACGTATATTTTATGGGAAGTATGTAGTTCGTATTTATCAGCAGGAGGCATGGCACATCAATTTTAATCGAACGTCATTTCTACTTTGAGGTACAGAGCAGACCGTAATCCAGAAAAGGTGACGGGATTAGACAAGGGGCGTGTCATTTTAATTTTTATTGAACTCCTTCTACACCGTTTGCCTGACTTCAACCAAATGATGCATTGAGCAATCCGACTTCAACTAAATTTTTATAATGAGCAGACCGAAGTCTACAAAAATGTGATGCATTAGACTACTTTTGGCTAATTTCAATAAAATTTTGCACATATATTCTTTCTAATAATGAGCAGTTGAGTTATTTGTTTGCGCAAACTTTAACTCCACCAACCTCAGCAAGTCTGTTTGTGCTAGCTATCTATACCTTCAAAAGTAAAGCGGACTGAATTGTGCATCACCTGCCAAATCATCGAGTCTTCTTTTTTATCGTGTTCCTGATTCTATCAATTTATTTAAAAGATCTCTGCATGAATATATTCATCAAGTGAATATACCCCGATTCTCTGCTGTAGCAGTCACTGCAAGCAAAGCTGAAAGCAAATAAATGTAAACAACAGATGTAAGCAACACTGTTCTCTTTTCATACACTTTTGCACTGAGGTGAGCTTACGATCTACGCGTTGTTTCAGTTATTTCTCTGAGTACTTAATAAACTACACGAATACTCAGGAATTTGCTGCAGTGACCTGAATAAGAACCATGTTGGTTTTTCCCGGCAATACGCTTTTGTTATTCTTAATGCATATTTGTGTTATTTTTTGTTGCTTTATTTGCTACCTTCGATACAAAAAACACTAAAAAAGTCGAAAATAGTTTATATTAGCCGTAGCTGAACTCCTAGAGGGGTCAAATATATGAGCTGGTCCTATTATTTTTTGTCAATCAACATTTCTCCCGAACACACCTACCCCCTATATACCACCCTTCTTTGGCTCACCATGCAATAAACACAAAAGCTATAGAAAATAGTTTACATCGGCCGTAGCTGAACTCCTAGAGGGGTCAAATATATGAGTTGGTCCTACTATTTATTGCTCCTCAACATTTCTCCCCAACACACCTACCCCAAATCAAGCACCCTTCTATGGGTAAAAAAATATCCGCTAAATATTCAGGGCATGGTATAATGATTTACAAGGTAGGAGTGACAGTTCTGTTGGCGATTTAGAGTTGTCAATAATACATTAAAAAAGAGAAAACGAAGAAGCAGCAAAAGTTTAACTTTGTATTGATTTGACAACTCCCGATCGCCGCTCGTGAGAAAAAAGGTAGTTGTCAAGCAACGTTGTAAATTATTGCAAGCTAAACCATAACAATGTAATATTGTATTTCGTTTGCATTGTACACTCAAACAAAAAAAAAAAAAAAAATCAACAAAAAACTTTTGTTAGATGTATATTGACATAAACATAGGTTTTTGTCAATTTGATAAAAATTGTTCATATTGACAAAAACCCAGGTTAATTTGACAAATTTTTATCAATATACGTCCAACAAAAGTTTTTTGTGGATTTTTTTTTTGAGTGTAGAAAGCGTTCAAAAATCTTTAAAACCTGAAAAGTGTCCAGAACTGCCTTTGGGACCGGCAGTTGGAGAAGGTGGTAGTATTGACAGTAATGTTAAAAGCGGTCGTATAAGTAGTGCTATTAAGAATATTTCACTTTTTATGTTAATAATTCTAAGTTTGTGCGTTTTGAGTGTATGATTGTAGAAGTTGTTCTAGAAACAGAAATATCATTTGATACATCGGAACTGACTTCGACTTCGGCAGTACATAAAAGTGCAAGCAGCGATATATCCAATTTAATTTTATTTCAAGATTTCAAAACATTTAAAATCCCCCCAACGCGTAATCTACGATTTAGGCAGTCTTGGTTGAACCGTTGGCATTAGTTGGCTTACTCCAATTTGAAAAAGGAGCTTATTGTGGGTTTGGCGTTTTTTTTTTGAACTGACGCGGGATCTCAACCCTTTTGGGACAACAAAAATTTTTAAAAATAACATTTTCAAACCCTTTGAATGTGATCTATGTCTATGATCATGTTGATCTCTGTTGAATGTGTAAACACACACAAATAATCATATTTTCAACGGCATATTTAATTTACAAATAAATTCTATGGCAGTGCCCGGCCGTTGAAAATATGATTATTTGTGTGTTTACACACAATAAATTAAAAATCCAAGTTTTCAAACAAAAAAAAAAAAACAAATCTTCATGTCGTCATAGTTTAATATCAGCTAACTGCTGAAGCTAAGATCGACTGTGAAATAGAAAAGCAACAACAACAAGCACAACAAAATCTTTGAGTATTTAGAAAAAGCTTTGATCTATCTTCGAAAAATAGAACTTACTTTCCCTGAAAGTATGCTTTACAAATTAGAAGAACTTTAAGCTGCTTTCATATCATTTGTATTCTCGTACTGCAATTCAGGGTAATTTACTAATTGCATTCGTGAAACAAGTAGAAACTTAAGAGCTTAGTGGATCACAACAAGAATCACGAAAAAAGGCTACTGATGAGTTGGTGTAGCGGCCAACGAAATAGCTGTCTAGTCTGCTATGTGATTGATACTCTATATAGGGTATTGTTGTTGTTAGTTGTTATTCCTTCAGTTGTTTTCTTCAAAAAGCAACATTGACCTTGAGCTCGATAAAATATAACTTTTTATAATTGAAAAATTATTGGAGTTATATAAACACATAACTTAAAAATATGCAAGAATTTTACCTTGCTATACACGCAAGGTATATAAACTACTATACACGCAGAAAAATTTTTCGTTTAGCGCAACTGAAAAATTTGCCAATTATACTTCGTTTGCGAGCTGTAGTAGCTGCAAACGAATATTCAGTTGTAACTAACGAAAAAATAGCGAAAAATATCGAAAAAATAAAAAAAACTAGCAACGCAATTCGCTTTACTAATAATAGCATTTTTATTGAATTTTAATATTGAAATTTTTTACATTTCTTCTAACACATAAATTCAATATGATTTCTAACAATTGATATTTATCTTAATTCAATCATTGGAATTCGAACCCGGACTCGTCGATGTGTGGTTTACTGCGCGGTCTGCTTAACGTGTTGGACCACCGCCAATTGTATTGTCAGTCGGCTAATATTCGCCTAGTGCTGCTGCTTGGAGTTCAATTGTATTGAAGTAAAGTTACACAATTTTTTTTCGTTTATGCCAAAAGTGAAACATTTGTCATGTACAGAAGCTCGACAGAAACCCGACAAAAATGAAAACTTTCCACCAGATTTTTGTGGCGGCCGTGGCATAGTGGTTAAGGTGTTTGATTTGTATGCGAAACAGGTTAGGTTCGAGTCCAGCTGACACAAATTTGTTTTTCGTTTTTTTTTTTTGGTTTTATTAGAAATTGAATTGAATTGAATTGAATTGAAATAGAAATAGAAAATGAATAGAAATAGAAATTCAACAGATTCTTTATTTGCCGCAATTAAAAAATTGCACGCGCTTATAACAAACGAAACTCTTTCCCTGCAACTGAATAACCTATTATCTGCAACTTTTCCATTTCTCGTAACTGTTGAAACGTTTGCAAAAAACGTTTCCAAGCACGATAAACGAAGTTCGTTTACTGTAAATTGGCGATAATCGTTTTTTTTTTTCTCTGCGTGTAGGAATAAATTAAATCAGAATTCAGCAGCGGATGCTGGCGCAAATATTAGGAAAGTGTGGTGATAGGTAAAGGAGTGCAATTGGTATGTGAAATGTATTTGGATCACTTAATTTGTTTTACTTTTTTATAGTAATTTTCCATTTAGTTTTTTGGAGTGCAATAAAATTGCTTTACCAAATGTGCATTACTTACTAAAAATATATATAATACACTATGTCAGTGACCACGGCAACAAACGAGAGATCTTTTTTGTCACAAAAGTTAATTAAAATTTACCTTAGAAGTTCTATGGGCGAGTAACGCTGTGATGGTTGTGCATCCTTAAGAATACATAGGGATAGCAAAGCCACAGAAGATATGATGTGTTGTCAAAATTGGCAAAAAAAAAAAACGGAAGACTTAATATAAACAAATAAAAATAAATAAAAGGAAGTTTTATTAAAAATTCATAAAAGTGTTATATTAAATTCCTTTGATTCATTGATATCAAAAAATATCGATATATTTTTTTATGAGAACTCCCCCCTTGGGTAAGTCTTGGTTACATGCCCGATCTAACCTCTTCAATCGTGTTTGCATTATTTAGTACTATTCTTTTCCTTAAAAATAAATGATCAATTAAAACAAAAAAAACGAAATGGCCATTTCAGCCCTTGAAAGGACTTTGACCGAGCTTCTAATGACCAATTGTAATGTGTGTGATGTGAAATGTTTGCACACAAATGATCGAGAACTGGACCTACATGTTTTACGCCGACTCCGAACGGCTTATGTTCTCAAGAAGCTTTTCAAGGCAGTTTTTACTCTCTGAGGCTTGTCATTGTCTGCAGAGAGGTGACGGCCGAACAGAATAATTAATTCAATTGAAAAAATTTTCTGTGTCAGATGGAGGATTCGAACCTAGGTTCTCTGGCGTAAGAGTCACACACTCTACCCACTACGCCACGGCCGCCACCATGATCAATTGGTCATCATTAATTTGTTTTTTGCGCAAATTATTGTCGTACTTTTTCCAGTAAAAAACCAACTCATTAAGAATTACAAAGTCAAAAATTATTTTCTTTGTTTTGTTCAGTCGTATACTATCGTATACAAGTCGTAAGCAACTTGTTTGTTTTTGATTTTTGATTTTTTTTTATTAACATTTTTTTTTCTCAAGAAAAACTCTTTGAAACCGTTCATGCTAATGAACTTAAATTGTTTGATTGTTTAATATTTGATTGTTCTTTAAATATTTAAATATTGTATGGGTAAAAAAAAAAAAAAATTGTTTAAGACTAAGGAAATAATATACACCCAGAAAACAGATTAGTTGTGGCTCTAAAATTTTTTGTTATTTCTGTTGTTTTTCTGTTGTCATAAATACATTTTGCTTTTTAGAAACATTATTCAGTAGTGAAAAATAAAAATTTATATCTATGGTATAGCAGATATTCGTGTAAGCAAATAAAAATATGGTTTCTGTTACAGAATAAGCATTTCTTTACAGTTGTCTTTAAATGATTTAAGATTACCTGAGCGAATCATTGATTCTCCCAATCAAATGTTAGTTTATATAACAAAGTGACATCTACCTTGACTAAAATTTTGTTATGCATACCAATATTTGTTCTCAGTTACATCAAAATTAAAAACAGCAATCGAAAAATATGTTAATGTAACTACAAGCCTTAGTTTCCTGCAACCTCAAAAATTCAGTTGGTAATTTTTTTGGTAGGAGCAACCAATGCGTTTAATAGGAGCAACCAAGAAGTATAGAGAGTTCGATATACACTGAGGAAGCAAATCGATTACGGCAAAAAAAAAAAATGTCCAACCACATATTTGAAGTTGCAGGAACCTCAAATTTGTAGTTTTTTAAATATACTTTTCGATTGCTGTGAAAGAGTTTGATGTTGTCAGAACTAACTATTGGTAATCGTAACCAAACCATATTCTTCTCCTAATTAAATATCGAAACATACAACCAGCCACTCGCTTGGCATGATAAATAATTAATTATCACAACAGACATTGAAATAATCAATCATGTTGCACCCGAGTATTGCATTTCTGAAAGTTGAGAGCCGGTCAAATTTTTATAAGCCAAGTACAAAAAGCGTGGCGCAGTTATATGCAATAGTAATATGTAATACACAGTTATATGTAATATAACGGATTAGCGAGACTGTACTGTATTTTAAAGATCAACTTGAAATAATAATATAGCTTAAATAATAATATATACAGTTGCGAGCAATATAATAGCAGTGCTCTACATTCTTTTATATTGTCTTTTGTAAGTCTACTAATTTTTACTTTTTTCGTCCCCTTTTTTTCACAATCACTTGTCAACACTTGTTTTTTCTTCCGACATATTCGAATAACGGTAAAATTATTTGCATAATTAATTTTTATTAATTTTGTGGAGCTGGTTGTGATTCGACACGAGCAAAATAATAGCAGTTATTTCAATTGATTAGCATTACATAAATAAATAAACTAATTATACAGTCAAAAGTAAGCAGCAGTTTTTCTAATGAATTTTACTGTAATATAAAAAGATTTGATAATAATATTTATTTTTTAAGTGGGCCGTGGAAAACATTGTACGGGTGAGAAGCGTGGTTTGATAAAAAAGTTAATAAGTAATGGAAAAACGTATAAAGAAGTGCAGAATTTACTAAATTGCTCTGCAAAAATGATAGCCAATGCTTTAAAGCATCAAAATAAAACTGAAACACGTGGTCGCAAAAAAATTTTGTCGACAGTTCTTGCAAGGCGCGTTATAAGGGCTTGCAAAAATAACCCATCAGCAGCAACTACGCAGATTAAAGATGATTTAAAATTACCATGTGGAGTTCACACTGTTAGAAGATGTTTACGAGACAATAAATTATTTGCCCGAAGTCCTCGGAAGGTTCCACATTTTATTTCCACAAAATAAAATAATTTATTTATAAAAGTTTGTATTTAAGTTGGGTCAAGTAGTTTTTAAATAAAAGTTTTCTGAAAATGCTTTAAACTATTTTTTATTACTGTTATTTGTACCTCTACCGAAGCACTGCTATTATTTTGCTCGCAGCTGTATAATATCAAGGTTTCAATAAAAAAAAAAATTTTTTATCGACAAACGAGTTTTAAGCGCGGTTCAACATTTTCGATTCTGAATGCCGAATTCAGTTTATAATAAGCGAACTACATTTATAACAATTATTATACCAAAGACCCAACCAAAAATGATGGGGCCACAACTAATCTATTTTCTGAGTGTATATATAGTGAGTGTATAAGTTTAAAAAATTCTTACATATTTTATAATCTTTGACTTATAAATATTTCTATACAACACGTTGAATAAAGTCAAAAATTTTGAAAAAATCACAAACAATTTATACCAAAAATTGTTATCTATATAGACTAAATTAAAATTACTGTCCAATTAAATAACATTTTACAAGTTAAAATTATTACCAAAAAAAAAAAAAAGAAAAAAAAAATAAAAACAACAAAATTTCAACCAAACAACGCGCTGTCATTGAGTTCCCAACTTCCGGTGCGTTTTATGAAGAGAACAAACATAGCGAAACTTAAAAACAAAAAAAAACAAATGTTTGTCGCATTTAAAACAGAAGCCTGCGTCATTTGTATGCGGAACGCGTCTGCTAGGCTTATCGCTGACGCTGCAGATGGTTTATTTCGAATGACAACAACAAAAACACTTGCGACAACATCAACATCAACAACAACAACTACAAGTACAAAAGCCATAATTCTATTGCCAACAGCTAGTACTAAAAACAGACATGGTGGATGGTACCGCCAACGCTAATTCCGCCACTGCCATTTTTGCCGCCATATTGAAAATAAGAAAACATATTTAAGCTTCCGAACGAACGCATTCAAGTTGCTAATTAAGTCAAGCCCCACTGCAATGCTGCAGCGCAGCTTTGCTCATTGTTTGGGTAGCACAAAGCAACACACACACACACACACACCAAGCGCAATAATATTAGTACACAAAATTTGAAAAATATTTTAATCGTAAGAAGCTTTCAGCTAAAAGCCTGGCTTTTATTTAGAGTGCTTAAAATATACTCTTTAAAAAAAATGTTTTTTTTTCTTTTCATAGTTTTTTTAAATAAAAAATTCTACTTAACTAATATTTTTTCATTGCCTGCCACATATTTGAGCCTCTTTTTCCGATGCGTTTATTTTGATAAATCATGACTATGTTTTTCAGTTTTTTCACTGATGAGTGATTTCAAATTGACTGGCTTAGTTGTTGGCAGTTTTTATAAAAACTTGTACAAAAACAATTTTTTGCCAGACCACTCGGTCAACACAGAACCTTAGTGGAATTTAAAAATGATTGGTTTTTTAGTGACTGACATATGTTAGGGTCCCAACTAGATTTCCCAACTAACGAAATTTCTTTATTTCAATATTTTTTTGTAATAACCACATGTTATTTTTTTTTTTGTAAAATAATATATAAATAATTCATTAACTTGCCACTACAAAATGCTTGTGTTGACTTTTATCACCCCCAGCGCTCTCTTATGACCTCGTATCATCGTTTCTAGCCACAGTATTCTGTACATTTGTAAATATTAAACATCTATTTAAATACTATTCAAATAGTTATAGCTGTAGTCTTAGTTGGTTTGTTAAAAACAAATATAAAAAATACAACAACAACAACAATAACAAGTAAACTATTGTTAAAAAGTACAGTAGCATTCAATGTATAAACACAACAAATACTTGACTTGGCTCAGAGCTTGGGAATGTCAGAGTCTAAGTGCTGGAGAAAGAACATAACGGGGAGAAGCGGCTACTAAATTGTAGTTGACATTTACGTTATACAGGGTGAGCTAAGCGAAAGCTAAGTTTTTCAACAATGCTTAGAGATTAAAAAAAATTTATACTTACATATGTAAGCGTTCGATTATTTCTTAATTTGTTGAAATATTTCAGGTATGTCTGAAATATAAATTACAAAATTTTCTATCTACTATTTATTTGTATGATGGTAGTTCTTAAATATTTTTTAAGAATTACATTTGTGACTTTAATGCCAAACAACTATGTTCCGAATGCAGATTGCTAACAACAACAAAAGAAGAAATCACCAGCAGGCTACACTAACTCATCAGCAATCTTCTAGGGCTTACACACTATTTCTTAGTAAAAAATTCTATACAGATATTTTATCAACAAGTGTAAATCATTGTTGTTTCACTCCTATATCGGTAATTCCATGTCAAAGCGAAAACGTTTCTGATATCACTATTTTTGAAAATTTTTAAACTATCTGGGTGGATAGTTCTCCTGAAAAATCTGAAATATCTGCGTACTTTCTTTTGGATTTTAGTTTTTGTTTTTAATATACACTGAGAAGTATCACAATATCATAAAAAAATGCTATTTGTGTGTGTATTCAAACAGCTGTTACTTTAAAACCGTAAGTCGTGCAAATAAAATATATTTTAAAGACCTTAAATGGGTCTTTCCAGGGTTGTATTTTTGAAGCGAAGCTTTTTACTCCTCGTTCTGTGATTTGCTTAGAGTGAAATCTGAAAAATTTTCGACAGATTTTTTCTCAGAATTGTATAAGGTTTCTTTGTTTCTGTGTTTTTTACAACAAGACAATTTAATATATATATATATACAATTATATATATACAATTTATATATATGTATACAATTTAATATAAATATAAAAAACTTTCCCTCCTGCCGTGGTGATTTGAACCCATTAACCTATGACTGCAGTTCTGTACTCTATCCATTGAGCCAATCACCTTCTTGACGCAGAAGCATTAATTTAGTATTAAGTGCGATTGAAGTTATGTTGCAGCACATTCTTTAACATATTAATGCATTTGTGTGGTTTGGGTAGCTGCTAAACCACTTGCTACAAGAATCATCAGTATTGCCACTTTTCCACAATTGTGGTAAATCAAGCATTTTTTCGGTTTCTACCACTATTTGAATTTTTTTTTAAATCTATCACTTTTTAATATATTTATATAAAAATGGCTGCATTATAATTAAAACTTTAGAAATTTTATTACTATACTATTTTATTTATTATTGCATATAATATTTAATTTTAGTGCTTTTTTAAGAACATTATACGAGAATTATTTGCAATAAAACAAATTCAGAGTGAAAAAATTAGCTTTATGGCTTACTTCTCTTATGATTTGTTTTGCTATTGGAAATCAGTCGAATTTTTTCTTTAGAAGAAAAATATATTCCAACGTTTTTAAAAATTCACCACTCATTTTAGACTCAACCTACCACTACTTAGAATTTGCAAGTGACAACACTGGTCATCATCCTCAATTTGGTAACGCCATCTGTTAACAAGTGTTAACATAGCTGCAGTTTTATATTTAATATTAAATCAACATTAATCTTAACAGAGGTGTTTGGTTCGGTGGTAGGTTTATTATTCAATGGGTCATGGGATCGATCCTCACGGTGGGTGTAACATATGTAATAAAATAATAATGAAATGTAATAAAATTTTCTGGTGTGAATACTAACGCGTATTATTTTAATTTATTTAATGTTGCTTTAAATTTTTGAATTTAAGTTATTTAAAAAAACCCATTAAATTATCAAACCTACACACAGAAAAATACCTACGGCGTTTTGCATAAAATGACTTGGGTAATTATTTTTGTATGAAGCCTAAGAAATTTGTGCAAATTTCGTAAGTTTTTTATCAACTTGGTCATGCCAACATTGTATAAAATGCCAAAGATACTTGGGCAAAAGCAAATTGGGGTTCTTACAATCTTTTCTCCCATTGCTACTTTTTCTGTCATACGCGGTCATTATTTGCTTTCCTTTTCTTATCATTTGTACGAACGTGCATGTATTTCGTAGCAATTTATTCGTTACACTGACGAAACTAGTAGAACATAAAACTGCTAAGTGTACCACAGCGGAAACCACGCAAGACTACTGATGAGTTAGGAAATCTTCACTAGTATAAATATAACTTACCTAAGGTTATGATACCCAAGTTCCCTTTTTAATATTGCATTAAGTCTACAGCAACCCATTTTAGGAGAAGGCCTTCAACAGAACACACAAGTTCTTGCATAAATTGCCTAATGGCAAAATAATGCGATTGCCTGAATTCCCTTTGTTGTATTAAAAAAATACTTAGATAACCTATTCTGGCCGAAGGTCTTAGGCAAATTATACCCGAAAATTTTATAATTTTAAATGTTTCCTCTGTGTGTATGAAACTGTGAAAAAGCTTCGCTTCTCTCGTGTGTCCAACGACGCACCTGTGTTTTTTTTTTGTGACTTGGCTTTTTTTTTTCCTGAAATTTTCAGTCACATTTTTATTGTAGTGTCGTGTTAAGGCATCAATTCTAAAGGCTTACACACAATTTTCGCTTGGACCTCCAATGAAAACTTCATATATTTGTTGTTAATATTAATGAGCATTCAAAATGATATATGGGCATCTCCATATGTCGAAAGTGACTTAAATCCCACATTTAAAGTGAAAAAAGCAAACTAAAACATATTTGCATTTCCTTTTTAGTTTACATTAAAGCTCTAAGGTAGCACTTTAATTAGCGGCGAAGTTTATAGTTCACAGTTAGAAATCCTGGAATATATTTTAATACAAGCGAAGTATTACAACGATTTTTAATTCAAAAAATATTCAAATAATATTAAATTTTAATACAATTCAAACTACAAGGATATCTTATACCTTTTGGAATAAATTTGATATTGTGGTGAATATTATATTTGAATTTTAAGCCATGATGCATTATGTTTCAATACGTTCTGTTTTAATTTTTAAATTGTTAAGATTTAAAATTCTTATGATTCACAGTAACTTTTTCGGTTAACAAAGCTTTATAATACAATTCTGTGAAACACTTTTTATTTGATTATGGCGTACAAGCAACGTTTACTACTTTGATTTCAATGATGACGGGAGTTCGGAACCTACAATAGGAGATGATTTAAAAATTATAAGAAGTATGAAAAAAATAAATACATTATGCACTCTAATGTGCAATAAAATTGAATGCTTGCTTTTTAACATTTTAATATTAAAATTTAAACCAAAATAGTATTAAAATTGAATACGAACTGAGAAATAAATTCTAATAAAATTTTTATTAGAAATTAAATGTAATATTCAGTAAGTATTAAAATTTGATGTGGTCATATATGTAAGCCAATTTGTATTGAAATTTATTCCAAAATTTCTAACCGTGCAGGCATAATCCGGTTCAAAAAAAAAAAAAAAAAAAAAAAAGCAAAGAAGATGCCATTTGAACGTGCCAAAAATGGAATTAGTTCTCGTGTCCATATATTGAAGATAAGAATTTAGCGAAATATGTCACTATTTTCTTCTGCAATTAATTTTAGAATCTTACGGAAACATTATTCCATTATTACTTTACTTTATTTTGAATTTTGTTATATTCAAAAATTTTCCGTACTTTTTATTTTATCTAAGTCGATACGTGATATTTTGAACGCGACATTTTTTCCATTATGATTTAATTGAGTTATTAAGCAATTGGGTAATTAAGTAGTTGTGTAATTAAGTACTTAAAAAACAAATTAAATATATTGTTCTCTCCGTGCTTCATTAATTTGATTATTATCTCTAGCCAATACCTACCATTTTGCCTAAAACAAAAAAGTTTACGAAACATATATTAAAGATTTACTAAAAAGAAAAAATCATTTGAAACAATGCAGACGATTCGACCATCATGGTAAATGAATTTATATATAAATTGCTTAAATTAATAAAATTTAAATTTTTCTCTTTTAATAACATTAAATTTTTTCTTCAGGGTGGACCTTTCAGCGGAAATGTCCATATGTTAATATTTAAATAAAATTTATTAATATTGATATAAAGCATATAACTTATAAAACCAAATATTGCTTTTGCTTGATTTGCAAGAGTGAAATCTCAAAAATAACACTTTTTTCGACATCGTTTTTCTTAGAAATTGAATTGAAATTAGTTTCTTTGTTGCTTGAACTTAACACAAGGAAATTCAGTATCAAGAAACACAGGTGCGTCGTTGGACACACGAGAGAAGCGAAGCTTTTTCGTAGTTACATAGATTTGATAAAAATTAAAAATTTTTTCTTTAAATAAATTAACTTTTAAATTCAAAAATTTTAAATAACATAAAATAAATTACATATATACAGAAAACATATTTACTGTTTATTTTTATATTGTTGAATGCCAAATTTCCACGTCAATTACATATACGGGCATATAATGCCAGCGACTCTCCATTTTCCATTCTCCATTTTAATTCTCCACACACGGTTGTGAACTTGGCTGCACTGACTCATGCATGCGTATGGTAATTCCATATTTATTGATATCATCTATTTTGTTGACACTTAAAAACGCACTTGTCAACGCACTTGTGGGCATTGCTAATTTTCTTCGTACCAACAGCATAGAGTATAAATTAATATCTAGAGATTGCATCAACTCTGCTAAATCTCTGGCATGTGTTAACAGAGGTTAACAGAGTTTTTTTTCTTCATGTTTTTAAGTGAAATAACTCTGTTAACACATGCCAGAGATTTAGCAGAGTTGATTCAATCTCTAGATCATAATTTACACTCTATGCCAACAGCACCACAAGCGCATTCACAATACAAACAAACCGATGCTGGAGACACCTTGTGGCAAATAAAAGCAAATTTTTAATAGTTGTAGCATAGCAAATACACAATCCTCTATCTATTGATAGATGGCATAGAGAGTAAATTATTATCTAGAGATTGCATCAACTCTGCTAAAACTCTGGCATGTGTTAACAGAGTTATTTTACTTAAAAACGTGAAGGAAAAAAACTCTGTTAACCTCTGTGAACAAATGCCAGAGATTTAGCAGAGTTGATGCAATCTCCAGATCATAATTTACACTCTATGTAGATGATCTACTGCAGCATAGCTTCTGTTATAATTAGGATTAAATTAACAACTGTTTCTAACAGTTCTATGTGGCCTAGTGGATAGTGTATTGGAATCTCATTTAAGAGGACGTGGGTTCGATCCCCACGGGCAGGCCGAAAAATATTTTTAGTATTTAATATTAAAGTATTAAATTTTCTTGTTGTAATAAGCGCTAGCAACAAAGAAACCATCAAATTTCCAAGAAAAAATCTGTCGAACATTTTTCAGATTTCACTCCAAGCAAATCATAGAAAGAGGAGTAAAAAGCTTCGCTTCAAAAATATTTGGCCTGAAATGGGCATCGAACTCGTAACCTTACTGTTTCGGAGTTTTATACACTATCCACCAGGCCACAAGGATTTGTTATACAGAGTTGTTAATTCAATGTTAAGTATACCAGAAGCTTTCAGTCACGATTAAAACCTAAATAAACTTCACAAGCATATTTTGTGGCTCCATATGAAGCCGCTGGGACAATTCAGGTAAATAGATACAGGATTGCGTATTGTCTATCCTACAAAAACTAGCAAAATTTTTCTTCTACTTGCTTCAAGCTGTCATCAGCATCGGTGTGTTTTTGTTTTTGTCTTTGGTTGATGCGAATGCGCGAAGGAATACACCGATGCTTCTGTTTTACATAATATTGAATCAACAACTATGTGCAACTAATGTTTTTGAATTGGTGGATAGTATATTGAACTCTATATGCATGGGTACGAGTTCGATCCTCACGGCGGATAAAGAAATGTTTTTTAACAATTTGATATAAGATGTTTTTGTTGTGATAAACGCAAGCAAAAAATAAACATCAATTCTAAGAAAAACTTGTCGGTATAACGAAATGTAACAAAAAATAACTGGTGTAAATATTATTGAACATTCGGCGCTGTCCCTTTTACTCCATCTCGAAAACCAGAGGCACACTTAGAATGCAACACGGCATTCTAACGACTCGGCACCTGGTACTCAGTTAGTGTTTATATAAAATCACGAACAATAATTTTTAATATATTTAATTTAATTTTCGGTTTAAAAATAAGAAGCCTTTAGTCGAATGTTTTTAAAAGTTAGTTTTTCATAAAAATTTTACAAAAAAAAAAATTACATCACGGGAAAGACATATTCAAGGTCTTAAAAAAGCATATTTAAACTTTTATCTGAACGACTTATGGTTTAAAAGATACAGCTATTTAAATATATGCACAAATTGTATTTTCTTATATTTTTAATATCTTTGGCAGTGTATAACAAAAAAAAATATTTGCACAAAGTAAAAAAATACAGTTAAAGATATTTTTATGATCACTACTTATCTACAAAGTTTCAAAAAAATCGACACACATAGGCCAGATTTAAAAATTTTTTTTTCAGATATGAAATCAGTTTTGTGATGATTGAATTACTTTTGTTCGGGTGTATGGTCAGTAGTGTGTCCCAAAAATGTTGAAGCTGTTTTTTTATGTGGTACCCTTTTAATTTTTTTGTATGATGTTGAAGTAAATGTAAATAAAATTTGGTGTACCTAAAACCACAGGAACTTTTACCACTTGCACTGATACATGTCAGTACTTATTGATATGGAAAAAAAGTTAAAATTTTTTCAAAGTTACCCAAATAACTGTTGGGTGAGTGTAAATTTTCAAATAAAATTTTTGTGCATTTTCTGAGTTTTATTTAAATACAAAATTATTATGTTCTAACTGGAAAAGTCATTGCACAATAAGTATGTTTTAGATATTTTTTGAGTTATTAAATCAAGAAGTCTTAAGAAGAAGTGGGAAATATTACAATTCTTGATGAAGAATATTTTAAATTTAATCATTGTACTTGCTTAAGTCTGATGATTAAAATTACTTAAAGTTTTAGCTACCAATGTATTTGATAAGAAATCTTTTTGTAAAATCATTTGATTTAACTTTCTTAATTTGTTTCCTTATTTCTAATCAACTGAAATATAGAATCATAAATTTATGCTATTTAGCCCTTCATTCAAAATCACAGCATAAAGTCATAAAGTACGAAAGATATAAAGTAAATAACTGCAAACAATAAACTATTGCTTCACAGAGGAAATAAATTAGTTACGCCACCAAAAAAAAAAAAAAAAAAGTTGCAGGAACCTCAAGTTTGTAGTTGTTTGAACATACTTTTTCATTACCATTAAAGAATTTGATGTTGTCAGAACTAACCATCGTTATCCATAACCAAATCATTTACTTCTCCTAACTGAATATCGAAACGCACAACCGACCACTCGCTGATGTTTACATTTTATTTACATTAAATTTTGAATTTTTCCTTTTTTTTCTGACTAAAAACTTTTTTCCTGGTTTAAAAAATTTATTTTGTTTTTATTTTCCAATCAAATACGTATTTATAAACTTTGAAAAGCATCCTTTTAATGCTTAATATTATTAACCGTGAAAAGTTTTGTTCAGATCAATTCAAAAGCAGAATATAAATTTAAAATGTTTATAGAAAATCTCCAAAATATTGTCAAGTTTATTTCTAGATGTAATTTTTATTAATTTTTAAAGCAAGTGTTTTGCTTATCGTTCGTTAGTGTTCTTTTTCGTGATACAGAATGATGTGGTTAATAGTTGCTTACAGTTTGGGGGGTGGTAAAGAATTTGATGGAGAGGCTATCTTAACAAAGCCTGAGGTAAAAAAAGTTTTATTACAAAGCAATCAAAAGAGTCGATACAGTACATCAGCTTTACGGTTTGGGTACAATAACTGCAAAAATTTACTTTTATTTTTAAAATTAAACTAAATCCACATTATGCTCACCTTGTATTGCTCTCTGCATAGCAAATACGTCATTTGGCACTTAGTTACGCTTCATCACCACGCCATCCCAGCAGGAGATGGTCATACATAGGAATGTGTTTTAGAATGTATAGCATCTATAGACTATGCTTTATAGAACGCACGATTTTTTACACGACTATGTCATAGGAAAATTAGGAAAATGATTAATGCTTGCACCATGAATGTAAGATTTCTTTCTTACATGCATGTTATGACTAAGTAATCAATGAAATGGTAATATTTTTGAAAAAATATAAAAGAGTGATTTTATTTGCATGTATTTATTCGAAAAACACAATAACGGAAAATGAATAAGTTTTAATGAAATTCAGATTGATTTCTTATTTACCGAATTCCTATTCTTTTCGCAATTTTAAAAACAATTAATGTTAAGAAAACCAATAAAGCGTAATGAAAAAAATGATACGACAGTACAAGACAAATAAATAAACAGCGAATTAAAGCGATAAATATACATGAGCATTTTTTTTTGTCATCTGTCAAAAAGTTGTTCTATGGATTTCAAGATACTTTACTTGGTCATGTATCTGTTTTGTCTCTTTTTTTTTTTACAAACAATTCATGCCTTCTAAGAATCATGCATTTCACAATTTTCTTCTGGGTTGCCATCACATGGCTAGCGAAGTCGCTCAGCTTGTAGTTGCACACTCTCTAAGCAGTTCTATTACCATACCAACCAATGTGCTAAGCAACCAGAAATTGGCCATAATAAGCGCTACTCAGCATGGCTAAAAGCAAAACCTTTACTCATTTTTATTATATTTGTTGTTTTCATGTGTTGTTGTTTTTTCTATATATTTTTTTTTCTTCAGCGCGGTATGCTGCGCTAAAACAGAAAATAAAAAAAAAAATTGAAAAAACAACAACAAAACGCACTCAAACATCGTTGCCAACTGGTTGCCGCAGTTGAGCTTTAGAGCGCGGCTCTAAACGTGGTTCAAATACGATAAATTCTTGGCATTAAAAAATATATATGGAAATATATATTTTATTTTTCTTTTTTACTACTACTACTACAAAAACTGTTTAAATTTAATTAAAAACAAAATGAGCGCAAAAGAAAAGAATAAATGAGTTAACTCAGTTAAATGAGAGTTTGGAGAAAAGAAACGAAAAAAAAAACATAAAAACAACTGAGTAGTACAATAACACTAAGCTATGAACGTTGTTCATATTTTACCTGGCTGTCGTTGTTGGCTCAATCAGTTGATGTTTGTTTTGGTTAATGACGAGGTTGCCAACGCGTACGAGGCGCGCTTGTTTGAACAACGATTCCATTTTGTTGAGACAAAAATTGCTGGTAATAAAAGCTGAAATTTTAAATACAAATAAAAAAAAAATAATAATAATAATAAAACAATCACTTAAAGTGAGACGTAACTAATTTTAGGTGAAAATTAAAGGAAAAACGGAATATTTATGTAAATAAAAAGAGTTAAAAAAGTAGTGAAAAGAGTAAAGTTTGCGCGAAATAAATATTTTCAGACATATTTGAAAATAAAGCTATACAAAGCAGTTTCGAATGAAATGAGGCAAAAAATCCAAAGCTAAACGTGATATCGTGACGTTTATTGTGATAAATGTGAAAAATTAAAAGAATAAATGAATAAAACATAAATTGTTTTTGTTAATTGAAAAGTGAAGACAAGGTGTTATTCAAAATATTAATCTACATTATCAATGAAATTTTGAAAAGTTTCAAATAACTGCATGAGATCTTATACGAATTTGATATAAAAAAAACAAGATGTTTGAAAAAACTAAAGGATTAAATAGTTCGAACTGGTTTAAAAGGCAGTGAAAGACCTTTATAACAAAATAAAAAAAGTTTATTGAAAAATGTTGATAAGATTTAATTGGTTGCAGTCCCGCTGCTTGTCATAGGCTATAAACAGCTTATAACGTTCTTATCTTCGAAATTTTTTCATGACAATGTTTTCGTTATCTTTACATTTCTGTGGAATTTTCAATTGATATAATTATTACTGCAAAATTTTTATAGATAATATGTTAAACGTTAAAAAAGTAACTAAAGAGTCAGTCCAAATGAACTGACCAAAAAAAAAACGAAAGTGGGTTGCTCGACCAATTGTAAAAAAGTTGATATTTTTATTAACAGTTTCCCAATATATTTGCATCTTAGAACTGTTTTCGAAAAAGTTTTGTTTTCTCCTACTTTCAAAATGGGGGCCATATTTTCTTTGATACCTATAGCGTTATATGCTTTCGTGTAAACTTATATTTCTCAGCTCCTATTATACAGGGTGTCCCGCAATTGAGTCCAACTATTTACGGAGCTGAAAGGTTATGTCGAGCTGAGCAAAAAATCGCATTGTGGGGGGGTGGCGGTTTATTTTCACATTCTTAGTAGCTACAGGGTTAATTAATATTTCACGACTTTAGCTTACGTTATTGTTTCTAGCAGAAAAACTAACCTACATAAAATTTATGTACTTATTTTGATAGCTCATTATAAAGGCTATAAAAACACCTTTCAAACGGCATATCAACAAACCCCACCAACTTAACCGTTACCGAGTTGTGCTAGTGTGAAAATGAAATGATTCGATTGAAACTAAAAAGTTTCAATTTTGAGTGCAAATTTCTCAGAATTTTTCCTAATAAATGGAATTTTTTTTTAGAATCAGTTTTGTAATTTATTCAATTTTCTTTTCAATGACACCAAAAACATAAACATATTTTAAAAAATAAAAAAGTTGGCTTTACTAAAAAATATTATACTTATTAGAAAATAATGATATTATCTATTGCATAACTAATTATAATGTCATTATATATCATTATTTTCTAATAAGTATATTTTTGTTAGTACAGCCAACTTTTTTATTTTTAAGGATATGTTTATGTTTTTGGTGTCGTTGAAAAAAAAATTTAATAAATTACAAAAGTAATTTAAAAAAAAAATTCCATTTATTACGTAAAATTCTGAGAAATTTGCACTCAAATTTGGAATTTGGTAATTCCAACCGATTGATTTCATCTTCACACGATCACAGCTCAGTAATGGTTAAATTGGTGGGGTTTGTTGATGTTTCCATGGAAAGGTGATTTCATTCCCTTTCATTTCACATTTTATTTTAAATGAGCTATAAAAATAAGTTCTACGTAAGTTAGTTTTTCTGCTAGAAACAATAACGTAAACCAAAGTTGTAAAATATTAATTAACCCTGTAGCTCCTAAGAATAAGAAAATAGAAACCCCCCTCCCCCCACCACCCATACGATTTTTTGGTCAGCTTGACATAACCTTTCAGCTCCGTAAATAGTTGCACTCAATTGCGGGACACCCTGTATATAGAACGATGAGTTGAAAACCATATTTAGAAGTAGCATTATTAATGCTAATAATAGCATTATTTTGCTGTTAAAGTTTTTAGTGTAATATATGCTTCCTTTAAAAGATACAGCCATGGGCGTCCACAGGGGGAGAAGCAGGGTGGGTTAGTTGCTCCCTGCTAGAGCTCAGCCAAAAAAAAATTGTATTAGTATATTAGATATGTGACATAATCATAAAAAAATTTTAGAATTTTGAATGAATTCAGTAAAAAAAAATTCTTTTATATTATTTTACATATAACAGAATTGAAGACATGACTGAATGGAGGTGATGTGTCACATTTTCGGATTTTTTGTGTTCTATGCATGGATGAAGGGCTTATGTGCATAAAAACTATTTTGTCTGTGGCTATTTTAAAAATAAACTTCTTGACAAAGTTTGATTAAATATAAATTTCAATAGAAATGTGAAACTTTGAGCACGATTTTCTCGAAACTAAGTAATTGCGACATATCACCTTCATTCATTCATGTTTTCAATTATAAAAAAGTATGAAGTCAGTGACTTGAACTTTATTGGGATATAATATTGCATAAAAGTATTCGGAATTCTCTGTGAAAATCATTAATATAATTCTATTATTTTAAATATAATAATATTACAATCAAATAACAGATTTACCTTTAAGGGACATTCATAGGAATAGTACTCTATAGCTTTAAGACCTTGCTTAAAGATTATAAAAAAGAATAATCGGAATAAAAATCATTTGATTAGTTAAACAATTTTTATATTTTGTTTACACATACATTTTTGTAGTATTTTTTACTTATTTTTCTTTAAATTTTTAACTCTTTTCAACTCTTTTTATTAATAATATAATATCCTTATTTTAAAAATTTGCATCACCGAGCAACTGCCTATACTGAATGTATTGAGAATTTAAAATCATATATATAATGTGATTATAATGTGATGTGAACTTAGGTGTGATATAAGTTATTTAAATATTGTACCCGTGCATTTTATTTTTTTTTGTGTCAGGTCAGAAAGATTTTGAAACTGCATAGTGATTTTACACTTTCTTGAGCATTTGATTAAATCAAGAAAATATTTTCAAACAGAATAATTTATTAGTTTAAACAAAAATTGATGCTAAAATACAGTTTATTTAAAAAAAAATTTTAATTAAATGTCATTGGTTTACTTAAGACCAACAAGTGCTTCAATTCTCTTAAATATACATGACATTTTTAATATTTTACGTGTCACTATATGCCAAATATTAATTTTAATATACAAGTCATGAATATTTTACTTTTTAGAGTTGCACTCTCAAACCTATTCGCCTCATATCTGTAGATTCTTGCTATACCTGAGCATTCCAGAATTTTTTAATCATACGAATGCTTTCTTAAAAAAGTCGAGCATCCACTGACAAATAGCTTTAGCTGAGTTCATTGAAGTAGGTGATTTCCGACATTATTAAATATGTGCTTATACAGGTCTGAATTCCTTATTATTTGTTTGAAATCATTACTTATATTGCTTAAAATCGGAAAATTATTGCATTTTTTTTTTCAACAGTTCTTAGAACTGGGATAGTCATTTAAAAAATTGTACATTTACGAACCTATTCTTGAAAATCTACAATTGTAAACTAGTATTTTTCATATTTCTATGTGTTTGTTGTAATGTTTTGATTTCAAAACAAAATTTGAATCTTAAAAATAATAAATTTTGATAAAAACTGTCAGCTGCTTTTCATATATTGACAATTGCATTGTCAATTCAAAATCTTACAACAAACATATAGAAATATGAAAAATACTGGTTTATAATTGTAGATTTTCAAAAGTAGGTCTGTTGAACACTAAACCAAAAAAGCTAAAAAAGTGATATTTGCTTTTGCCAACAATTATAAAAAATCATTACATAGCCAAAAATTCCAATGTTGCTAAAAAATATTTCTGAACTGATACAAGAAAACTGGGATGAATTCTTCCTTTGAGCACATCTTTCAAAATATATTGAATATTCTTATGTCATCAAGCAATTGTCAAACGTACAGTATGTCTCAATCTAAAGGGACAAAATAAAAAAAAAAAATATGCAAAAAATTAATTTTATTTTTCTAAAATACAACATCGAATTATTGCTTTTGTGTATTTTTAAATTATTTCTGAGCCTCAAGTAAGCAGATTTTTTCTTAAACGTGTTGATCATGCGAATATATTAATGTTCAATATTATAAGTAGCTTAATAAACCAAATTTATATTAAAATTATCTATTGGAATTTAAGCAAATAATAAAAAAAATTATGTTGCATTTTGTTAGAATACCATTTACTTTAACCACATATGTACGCAATTAGATGAAATTGTTTACCAAGCTTGAGTCCCGTAGATAAAACATTCTTATATTAAGCTGCAACTTTTTCTAACTTTTATTTTAAATTATACATTTACTTCTTAAACTTCTTTACTTAAAAGTGTGTTTTTCAGTACAGCCAATTTTATGAATACCCTGCATAAAGAATAGTGTTTCAGATATACACTAACTTCTGAATATTTTTTTGTTTGAATGAACAAGCGAATTATGGGATATTACAAAAAATTCGGATTTTTTCCTAATAGTTCGATTAAATCTTACACAGTGGAACGGTGTAAATTGCGCAATGTTCATTAAATTTTCACCAAACATCTCAGAAAACAGAATTTGAATGGTTATCTTTTTCAAGGAGCATACGTAAATAATTACCAAATACGTGGACTTTCCACGTAAGTCTTTGACTCCCCCCAGGCAAAATCTTGCGGACGCCCATGGATACAGCCATTCAAACTTCGTGAAAATTCAACTGCATATTAGGGTGGTGGTTATATTTCAATGATGGATTTTTGTTGATTGGATTCAAATGTCAAAAAACTATTTTGTATTTTTTGTTCATATTTTAAAATTAAGTTCAAAGTAAAAAAAATAAAAAAAAATTATGTGGCAGGTGGGCGTGATCGAAATTTTTATTCAATTTTGCATAAAAATATATTTCTTCTACCGAGTTATTTTGAAATGGGTCCAATATGAAGGAAAATATGGCGTTTGAAATTTTCTTAATGTATGGGAGGAAGGCGAGGTTGTGGGCGGATTTGAATATTTTTATTTTACTCTTAGGTTTGCATTATTAATACAACTTAGATGCAAAATTTTAGTCCTATACGACTATTTTTTCTATTTATTGACATATTTTGTATGGGGGCGGACGAATGGGCAAATAGGGAGACTTAGGGCTGAATTTAAAAATTTTAAAAAAATACAAAGTAACTTTTTGACATTTCTAGTGAATAAACAGCTATCGATCATTAAAAAAATTCATTTAAAAACCACCCTAGTGTACATGCTATGAGGTGAATTTTTACGAAGCTTGAAGGGCTGATCATCCAAGCGAAGTAAATATCAGACTTATAATTATAACTGCAAATTAATGCTATTATGTGCTTTATTGTAAATCAATTTCCAGTGATATTTGACCCCAAAATCAGTAAAATTCTCCAAATTTAAATTTTTAAAAGGTTGTAAACAAAAATGTTGATGAGTCAGAATGTTATAAAAATTTCTGTATAAACAACAATTCATGCCTGCAATTAACTGCTTTCTATGAAAAACATTCTTAAAATTGCAAGATTTCACATTTTAAATAAAAAATTTTAATAATTTTTTCTTAATACGAAGAAACTGTTTCATAAGCATCTCTTATATGCCTGATCAAAGGCCAAAGTGTGCTTAATAATATTGCTTTTAATTCATCATTGTGTGTTTATGAGGTGCTGAGAATTATAACTTACCTCAAACGCATATATCGCTATAGGTAGCAAAGAAAATATGGCCGCCATTTTGAAAGTAAACATTTTTTTTCGAAAGCCTTTCTGAGATTCAAATACATTGGAAAATTTTTAATAAAAAATATGAACTTTTTTAAAAATGGTCGAACAACCAGTGTTGAATCAGTTGATTTGGACTGACTCTAAAGTGTTAATAAAGATTACTATAAATGCAGTTCTAACGTTTACCAAAATTTTTGATAGGACATGAAAATATTTTTAATTTTATTTAGAATTTTCTATAGGAAATTCAAAATTACCTCAGTTTTTTTTTTGTTATTGACTGCACTTTCTCGGAAAATTGAATGTAAATCGAATTTGCATTTCTTTCATAACTTTTTTTAAAAGTTTATTTTTTGAAAAATATTTTGCATTACTGAAATTTTTAAAACAATTTAAAGTTTGTCTTAGAAATTACTAAATCCAAAAATTTTGATACAAAAACCATTAACCATATTTATGACTTGATTATATGTGAGAGGTGGGTCCTTTAAGTAAAATATTTCTTTAAGACATAGTAAATGCTCATGTATAAAATCTATATTTTTTTAGATTAAAAGGTTTAGATTCAAAGATTTAGATTAATACTCAGTTCCACAAGAAAAAAAAAAAACTTATATTTACGTTTTGAAAACTTTTATAAGTTTTTTACCTGCAAAATAATGTGCAAAGTTATAGTTAAGATGATGAAAAATTTGTTTTTCCTTTGATGTGAGAATTTTTGTCTTTTCAACCTTATGTGATTATTTAAGGGTGAAACATTGTAGCTCCAACAAATGGGTCAGCAATTTGCTTAAATATTGTTTAATATCTCAAAAAAAAAATTCTCCATCGTGCAAGAGTTAAAGCAAAACAAATGCAAAAAACGGTCATTAAATTTAATCTTGAAAAATTTGCTTATTTCAGGTAAGCCAGAGCAATATGTTGTTGTGCATGTTTTTTCTGTCAATAACTATAGGAAACCATTGAAATTTCTTCAGTTATTTTTTGGTGTTGCACTGTGTTATTAACAGACTTATATTTCTTCAAAATGCTTCATCAACCAAAGATTGTTATTGCAGCAGCATCTTTCTTATTTTTAATTAAGCATCAGTCACTCATTTGCTTACACAAATTATGCACGTCCATTAAAAATCTTCAGTTAAACCTTAATAAATCACATACAAAAACATATTAGTTTAACCCACACAATACACCATAAAAACACCGTCGCCTACAAGTAATTAGCAAGTTATGATGAAAAAAAGCATGAAAATAGGAAGTTTTTTCTAAAGAAATTATTGAAACAAAACACGCCTAAAGGAGGCAAGCGAAAACGTAATTAGAAGCGAGCCATAAAAACTTATTTTCAAAAAAAAGTGAGGAAAGAAAATAGATATAAACAGTTTTAAAGAATAACAAATGACGAAATGAAAAATAATGGAAGGTGTACAAAAGCTGAAACTCACACACACACATACATACACACACTCACACACACACAGAGTCTACAAATATTCACCTGCCGGGGGTAAATTCAATTAACACTTTTCCACACAACAATATAAATAAAATGAAAACTTAATAGCTCAAAAATAAAAAAAAAACCGATTACACTTTGGAATATTTTATATTCATATTAGTAAACTATGTAACTGTAGCGGCCGTGGCGCAGTGGGTAGAGTGTGTGGCCCATACCCTAGAGAACCCAGCTTCGAATCCCACCTGACACAGAAAGTTTTTTCAATTGAATTCATTTTTCTGTTCGGCCGTCACCTCTCTGCAGACAATGGCAAACCTCAGAGAGTAAAAACTGCCATGAAAAGCTTCTTGAGAACATAAGCCGTTCGGAGTCGGCGTAAAACATGTAGGCCCAGTTCTCGATCATTTGTGTTCAAACATTTCACAAACACACACAACACAACTGATCATAAGAAGCTCGGTCAAAGTCCTTTCACAGGCTGAAATGGCCATTTCGTTTTTTTCGTTTATACTTTGTAATTTACTATTATTTCCTGGAGTTAACTCGAAATTGTTAAAAAATTTTTAGAATTTATTAAAAAAACATGTTTTAAAAATTTATTACAAAAACGTTTGCGATTAATTGCGACAAGCAATTAATTTCAAAAACCAAAAAAAAAAAAAAAATTAAATTTGTAGAACGTGTCTGTTTATATTTTCCACAAATCGAAATAATCAAAACAACAAAGCTCAAAAAGAACTCTTTGCTTTAATCATGACATTGAGTTATATCGTAAGAAGGGTTAAACGTTTTTATAATTTAAAAAAATTAACTTTTCACATTCATTAGGGAAAATTATACAAAAATTTAATTTTATAAACTAACTTTGTTTTTAAATAATACGGTGTTTCTAAATCGTTGCACGGTTTTTTAATCTTTATTTTATTTTTTATTTTTTTCTCAAAAAAAAAACTCTTTTTTGACTTTGGATATTTTATATGTTGGGAAATTTTATGTATTTCAAGTCATTATTTCCCGTAACTAATGCATGGTTCTCATCAGGTCTTTTGTAACACAACTTTATTGCTTAAAACATGTCATAAATTACAATTTTTATGCCCTTTTTTATAAATATTTGGAAGTCAGCTTAATTTATGCTACTTTATTGTCAAAAGAAGAAAAAAATGCAAACATGTCGGCATACTTCATTTGATTGATATTCACCGACCATTGTAAATGATTCAGTAAAAACCTAGCTTTATAGATAAAAATTTAAATTATTTTTAGATCATAGATTTTTTTTTTAAAAATGTTTATTTTAAAAAATTCATATTATTGTACATTAGAGTGGAACGAAATGAATGGAAGCAAAAAATCTTCATGGCCTTCATATATTTTTGAAAACTACGTGTAAAAAATAAATTTCTGCATATTTTGTTTTCTGTGACACAACTTTTGACTGCCGAGGGTTTATAAATTGTATTGTCATTTTTTTTTTGAAGTTCAAAAAAATTATGAACGAATTTTTTTAATGCAAACTTCTTCATTAAACTCATGGCAAGTTGTTATTTATGCTTTGATGAATAGGTTTGCAACATAAAAACTAGCTCCTAATTTTTTTGGATTTCAGAAAAAAAAATGGCAATAGTAAAGTAAAGACATTAAGGCGGCCGTCCAATTTTTTTAGCCTATAACCTTTGCATCGTAAATATCTACATTTGAAATCTACATTTTAAATTCGCACACCGAATTCGCAAAAATAAAAAATGTAGGTGGCAGCTCTATGGAAAAAAACGTTGTTTGAATTCGTAAAAATTTTAAAATTTAGGTGGCAGTCCTATGGTAAAAAAATTACATAATTTTTGAAATCCTGACAACGGATTCGGATTCAGCGACCCATTTTTACCTAGTGTGCGCTTACCGAATTAGTAAACATGAAAAAAAATTAGGTGGCAACTCTAATTTTTTTAAGGCTATATCCTTTACATTATAATTATCTACAATTAAAAAAAAAAAAAAAAATCAACGAAATTGGTTGAAAATTACGGTCAGCAGAGGGAAAAGTTTTTTTTTCTTTTTGTTTTATATATATGTTTATAGATTATTTATTTTATATAGATAGATTTATATATAAGGATGGAGCTTCGGCAGGGTACCGAAGCTAAAATACCAACTCCCCCCCGCCATATTGAAGTACATTCGAAGTCTTAGTCACGACATACACGATTCTGTTTTATATATCAACGAAAGCTTTCCTATTTTGATGACATCATTTTGTTTGGGAGGTAGGCGTGGTTTTCATCCGATTTTGCCAAATATCACAGAGATGATTCTTAATATATATCAAATTAATGTGCAAAATTTCAAGACATTTCTTTGATGGTTGTAAATTTTTAAGAGATTTCACGTTTAAAATAAAGCCACTTTGTGTGGGAAGTGGGCGTGGTTTTTATCCTATTTTGCCATATATCATAGAGCTGGTTTATATTAAATATTAAAGCTTATATGCAAAATTTTTAGACCTGTCTTTAATTTTTGAAGATTTTTAAGGGATTTTACGTTTAAAATAAAGCCAATTTGTATGGGAGGTAGGCGTGGTTTTCATCCGATTTTGCCAAATATTAAAGTGATGTTCTATATTAAATATCAAAGCCTTTGTGCAAAATTTCAAGACATTTCTTTAATTTGTGTAGATTTTTAAATGATTTTACTTTTAAAATAAAGCCACTTTGGATGGAAGTAGGAGTGGTTTTCATTTGATTTTTCCAAATTTCATAGCCAGAATTTAAATTTAAGATCAAAGCTTACGTGCCAAATTTCAAGGCATTTCTTTAATTTTTGTGGATTTTAAAGACATTTTACAGTTAAAATAATGTCACTTTTTATAGGAGGTAGGAGTGGTTTTCATCCGATTTGGCCCATTGTCGAACTTGATCTTACTTTTTTAAAAATAAACTTATATATTGAATATCATCGCGATAGCCTTAAAATTACGGCTGTAATCGTGTCCACAGACGGATAGACGGACTGACAGACGGACACACGGAAATCGACTCAGTAGGTGATGCTGATCAAAAATATATATATTTTTCTATGCCTGCCACGCCTCCTTCTTCTTGTTACAAACGGAATGACATAGTTAATATACGCAGTACGCGTTGGGGTATAAAAATTAAGTATTTTGTATAAGAATAATTAATACTTGCATCGCCTGTGGCCGAAATTCGAACATATCAAAATCGGTGGCAAGTTCATTCTGTTGAGAGAGAAATTAAGGGTAAGCAACAACAACAATAATGATACACAGCTCTTTTGAAGTGTCTGCGTTACTCTCGCATTCTACGCTTGCTCGTGTATGCTACAGCAACGATGTTCAACAGAGCTGTATTTTGTTGTTGGTTTCTCATTGTCTCATTGGGAACAAAGTGGTTTTACATTTGGCTAGTTTTACCTATCCTAATGACAATATATCCGAATAAAAATTATATTTTGAACATCTACTCGAAAATAGCTTTTCATCGAAATAAGTTTTATGTAAATATGTTAAATTTAACTCATATAAGAAGGGATCACAAACCTTTTTGTTTGCGTACTATTATAAAAATAATCATATAAAACTCCTTGTTACTAAATATCCAAAACTATGCTAAATTTACAGTAACACTATCACTAGCTTGAATTAAATTTGAAATATTAAATTTTTAAGAACATTTTTTTTTTATTCTAAAACACTCCTTTTTTTCAAAAATAATTTTGTTTTTTCTTTCAAAGAATAATTTCACTTTGATTAAAAAAATTTCTTTGGCGCTAAAACAAGTAAAATTTTCTATAATTTTCTTAAATTTTCTAGAATATTTATTTCTGAATGGAGAAAAATTTTAAATAAACATTACTTCAATATTTGAAGTATATACTGAAGTTATTAAGTGAGCCACCAATATTTTTTAATATTTAATTGATTAATTAATTAATATAAATTCCGTTGAAATTTCTTGATCTTCACACGAGCATAGCTCGGGAACGGGTAAGTTCAGTAGGTTCGTTGAACACCCGTCAGAAAGGTAATTGGGCCATAGGTTTTCAAATGAGTAATTTAAGTATTCCGTGAATTAGTTTTTCTGCTAGAAACAATAAAGTGAAGCAAAGTCGTAAAGTACTAATTAACCCTATAACTCTTAAGGGTTTGAAAATATACCTCCTCCCCCACTCACATGCTATTTTTTTGCTTTCTTTTCACCTCCGGAAATATTCACATTCCACTTCCGGACACCCTGTATATCATAATCAAATTTCATATTAAAAATCATTCAACAGTCGTTTGAACATGTTTTATATAACAAAATGATAGCTGATAAAATAAAATTGTACACTTTTTATGTGTCTCTTATAGGATAAATCATATTGTATATTTTCTTATTCAATCACTTTATTATTAGACCAAAATCAACTCATTTTCTTGCATTGAACTATACCGACATTCACTTATGTAATAATTTTAACACCTAATTAACTCCTGATTAACATTAACATAATAGGAACATAAGATGAGAACTTAATGTGTGGTCAAAAGTATTCTTGTGTTAATAGGTCAGAATCAGTAAACAAAAATGTTGTATAAGTCAATTTTGTTGTATATAAAAATTGTTGTATAAGCAATATCTATCCATGTTTATTGATATTTTTTTTTAATTTTGAAAGCTTAGGATTTCGTGGCGGCCGTGGCGTAGTGGCCAGAGTGTTTGGCTCATACGCCAAAGAACGCAGGTCCGAATACCCATCTGACACAGAAAGTTTTTTCAATTGAATTAATTTTTCTGTTCGGCCGTCACCTCAGGTTTGCAGACAATGGCAAACCTCAGAGAGTAAAAAACTCCCATGAAAAGCTTCTTGAGAACATAAGCCGTTCGGAGTCGGCATAAAACTTGTAGGTCCAGTTCTCGATCATTTGTGTTCAAACATTTCACAACACACACAACACAATTGATCATAAGAAGCTCGTTGAAAGTCCTTTTAAGGGCTGAAATGGTAATTTCTTTTTTTTTTATGATTCCGTCTTATGAGAGAATTGGTATCAAATTACATTAACCCATCTTTGTCCAACGTTGCGTTAACGTAACGGTATACTTTTCTTAACCTGGATAGTAATAGATTTTCATAATCTCCAAAAAGGATATAACATTTCAATAATTTATCTAATCGACCTGTTTTCGCTCAAGGCTGTTACTTACATTTCCAAGCGCGGGGAATTTGGGAATTTTCCATTTAAACTCGATTTTTTAAAATTTTCTTTTTTAATTTTTTTTATAGGTATTATTTTCTAAGGTAGATCATTTAAGAGCTGTTTAAAATATAGGCAAAATTTTTAAAACATTACCATAAGGAATCATATCTTAATTTAATGATTTGCCTCATTTATTTTAATACATAGACACAGTTTATATAGTTTACTGTATGTCGCACTGAAAATGCACTGTATTCAAAGCATACAAAGTGTCGTATTAAAAAGTAAATATTTTTATTATCTGGTTTATTTAAAATACTTTTTTTTTATTTGTTTGCGCTGTAATTTGTTTATAAGCTAAAAAAAAATCAGCGGTAATAAGTGAATGTTTTTTGCGCAGCTCGTGATTACGTGATTTGTATATAAATTAGCAAGTATTATTAGCTGTATATTTATATACATAGTTTACAAAACAAACAGTTCAAAATTTACGCTGAATAATGAGTCATTAAGTGCGTCAGGCGCGACAAGAAAGGAAAAGTTGGCAGCATTGGTTAGAGGTAGTAGTAAAAAGTTATCCTCAAGATAAATGTATATGATTAAAATTCATCATGCATCATAAAAATATTGGGTTTTTATAGATACATTAGGGAAAACACATTATGATGAATTCCCTGTATAAGAATGATCAAATGCAGACGCTCGCTTTAATCTAAAAGATAGTTAAAATCTATTAGAAAGAAATAGCTCTCCATTTTTAAAAATATAATAACCATTATTTTTTAAATGCAATAACACGAAATGAAAATATGATATAAAAATACAAAGTGTGAAACAAAATAGAAGACGAAAACAGAGAAACTTGACATATATAGTCAAAATTCCCTATAACCCAATTATATTCAGCGAAACTCTCCTAATCAAGAAATAATTTCTTAAAGTAAAATTAAAAAAATTTCCTTAACTGTTTTATTACTTTATTTTTCTATAATTATTATTGCGAATTTTTATTTAGCTACTTTTTCTATACAACGAGCAATTTTTGCAGCTCAAAGTTGAATTCTTATGCGTTTTGATCTCAATAAATGAGTTTTCTCAAATAATTTATCGGTATGCATATCGATGAAACTTCACCTGACAATTACATGACTTCACATGACAATTAATACAAATAAAATGAAGTTTCATCCAAAAATTTTGATGAGAGTTGCCTGTGTTGAGTGGTCAGATTAAGATGCCGAGTCGAAATTTAAAATATCATCATTTCTATAAAATTAACTTTCTGCTTAACGAACTAATTTTCTGGTTCTAAATCATTAAGATTTCTACATCATTCAACTTTATTGGTACATAGTTCGTAGCATAAAGTTAACAGTGCATAATAATTAACCTTTATTCAGATTAAGAACATTAAAATATTATTTTGATGAGCTCATAAAAAAATAAAAATTAAAAAACAACAAAATAAAAAAAGAAAATTATATAAAATGGTGCTTTCTACACTTAATATAACCCTGAACAATAATGAAACTGCAGCTGTATTCAACAATCATAATAATATCAGCAACAACAACAATGCTGATAACAACAACTTAAATTGTCAATGTGACAATTTAGTAATGCCAACAGCAACAACAAAAATAACTACGGCAACAACAATACCAATAGCAACAATTAAACCAACAACAAATGAAAATTACGATAAAACAATCAATAATAAATACCAAGTGAATGAAAATAGCAACAGCAACAATGCCAACAACAGCAGCAACAATAATGCTGCATATGTGATAATGAGCAATTCTAGCAGTGCCAATAACAGTAACAATAACAGCAATAACAATCACAGCAACAATAACTATAATTTAAACAATACAAATAACGTTAGTAGTAAGCACAATTGTGATATTAACGATGGATTCAATGATAATCCACCAACAACAATACCACCACCGACAGCGCCAGCACTAACACTATTAGCAGCAGCGTGCGATCCAACAACACCACCGCCACGTCCACCCAGCTTAAGCGACTCATCAACACAGCGCAATTCGCTGCGTCGCGGCACGCAGGTTAATCTGCCGACGCGCCTGCGACAACAACAGGTAATGGCAACACCTTAAAGCAGAGAGTTAGAAAAATATAGTAGTTTATTGCCGGTATTTTAAGCCCGTACTGACGTCATGGGTTAAAAAATGTGTCTATAGCACTCTATGGCAATTTTCAACTTTTTCAGAATTACAAATTTCGATCAACGGATTCTAGAAGAGCAGACAAAAGTAGTTACACATGTATATGCGTTTCTAAAGTTAAGGTCTGCGCTATTTTTAATACATAAAATTACTAATATAATTATACGTATAGTAGGTTAGGTTAATCCGGCCGCCTCCTGGCGGAGGCCCACATAGACTAATTCTGGTCCTTAGTGGTACCGAGTGTAAGGAACCTGTAGGGAGTTAGTTAAAGTCGGTGAAGATTTGTGCTGAATTCACAAATCTAAAGAGAATTTCTAGAGAGATTTTGGCCACATGTTGTAGTGACGAAAGTATTCCAATTATTTGATAAAATATTCGTTTGACTGGAATTTTTAAATTTTTTAAAGTTATTTATTCCTAAAATACATAATCCACGAAAATTAAAATAAGATGGGTTATTTTACGTGTGGTAGAGAGCTGATAATTTTGTCCAATTGATTTTGGTACTTTTTTGGTATATTAGACGTCTTATTTCTTCAAATTCTGTGCAAAAAATTTGGTCCTGTGCCAAGTCTAGTTTCCCAATTACAGACTTCGTAAAATAATCTAAAAATTAAATATGCCTTTTTCGGCTGCGCAAAAATGCACCCCAAACATAATAAAAGGCCCCAAAACCTTAAACAAAATTAGGCTCAAAAATTGGTGTATAATTGTATTGTGCAAGAATACCCCAATATTAAGGAAATAACACCCTTATAAAGAGTGACTTTTAAAAGAAATTAAACAGCGGTCAACTAGTTGGAATTATTTTTGAGTGAATTAATATCTTTAAGGCTTCATTAATGTTATCAAGAACTTAAAAAAATAATGTTTTCTTTGTACTTGTAATAATTTTATAAATTTGTAATCAAAATTCATTATGTTTTAATATGGAATGGGAATATGGCCCCAAAAATTAAATGAAGCCTCTTTTTTTCACGATTCAAACATTTTTGGGTCCTTTTTTTATTTCTTCTTTGGGGCCATATTTCATTCGGGACTAAGATTTCTTAGTTGAAAAAATATTTTTGAAAATATTTAACACTACTATAAAAGCCCGTCCTACGAAGCGTTGGAAGCATTAACGCGCAAACTGTAATTATTTTTTGCCATTATTACAGTGCTTTTATAACATACTGTTCTGAGAATTGTTTATCCTGAAAGTATGCATATACATAAAAGGCAAGTATGTCACTGATAAGTATCAAATAAATTTTCTGTATATACTTTCTGGCTGAACATATTTCAGGAGAGTACATGTTGGGAAGAAATTGTAATAATCACAAAAAATAATTACAGTTTGAGCGATATTAGGTGCGGAGCATTGTGCTCGCATTTTATTTATAAAGGTAGTATTTCTATGGAAATAATATGCTTTTTTAATCTTGTAATCATACTTTTATAAGAAAATCCAGCAATGAAATTTTTTTGAACTTAAAAAAGTCTTTAAAAATATTTTTACTATTTTGAAAAATTTGAAAAGTGACGAAGTTTAAAAAATTTATTTGTAATTATTTTAAAATATAAAAAAGTTATAATTTCATCATAAGGCTTCGCACATGGTAAAAAGCTTGATCACATGTTAGGGACCAATAGAAGTGTAAAATAACCAAAACATAAAATCTTAAAAATACAATATTTTTGGTTGCCCTCTTTTTATAAAATGCCCCATAGAAGTAAGCTCTTATTTAATAACTTCAAACAGTGAATCGATTCAAATATGTTAATGTTTCATTGTTGATTTGAATTTTGCTTTGAATAAATTGCAAGAAGTCATTACAAAGTTTTTATTATACTTTTATTTCTAGGATTTTTTTTCAGAAATAAATAAATTTGTTAAGCCCTATATTTTTAATTTTTTTTTTGCTTAAAGCTTATATTGTTGTATTAGTGAAATTTTTTAAGAAAAATTTTTATATTTTTGTATTAATTTTACCAATAATATTTTCCTAAATACAATTAAAAACTTATTTTGGATCACTTATCAAAAAATTATATGCAACAATCAGAAATTTTGTACCTAAAATTAATTGATTACTTAATAAAGCAAATGACTAAAGGAATTCAATAAACATCTTTTAATTGCTGATAGTCAAATACTAGGAAGTTTTCCTACACTTTAATTTAGTAAGTTGCTAAATTTAGTGTTAATTCCATGTTAAAAATTATTTGGGCGTAAACTTTTGAGACGCTGATTCACGTTTATTTGTTTTCGTCTTCTATACAATCATCGAAGTCTCTAATTTTTTTGTTTGTTTGACTGTGTAATCTGAAAAAAAAAATAATTTGCCAATTAATAAACCATTAATCAGTAATAATTGATTGAACAATAAAAATTTGGGAATTTTTAAAAAAACGTTGATATTGGTTTGGCTTTTGTAATATATATTTATGGACAAAAACTTGAAAAACTGGCGACTCTATTGTTTCCCAACAAATTCCTGCTGACTTTCTACACAGAAAAAAATGGATATGTTTTAAAATTTAATACAATGTTTTAATTCACAAGTTGTGTTTTTCATATCCAATTTTGGAATTTTTTAAATACTGACATATGTATTACGAGTACATATGTATAAAAAATGTATTTTAAAAAAAACCTTAAAACAAATTTCCTTAAAGTAATAACATATTCAGCCTTAGTAATAAATCAAAACTTTCTGAGAAAAAGTCGACATTCTCAGAAAAAGCTGACTTGTTTATTAATGTGGAACCAATAAACAAAAAAAAAAAAGAGTGCTTTTTTAAAAAAGTCGATGTTTTAAATAATTTCAACTAATTTTAAAGTTAAAAATTGTTTTAAAAAACCAACTTCAATTTTGTTGTTTTTTTTTTTTAAATTAATTATCAATATTTTTTTATGTATTTGACAGATTTTCACACAGAAAATTATAGAGTTGCTCAAAAAAGTCGGCTTTTTAAAGAGAAAACATTTATTATCTCTTGTTATGAAATTGGGGAAGAGCTGACTTTTATGCAAGAGTCGATTTTTTTTCATGTGTCTATTGATACGGCTGATTGTATTCAATAAACATGTTAAATTGACAACTGTCTCCAAACTTTTTGAAAGAATAGTAAAAAAAAAGTTGTTTTTTCAATTAAAAAGACTTATTATTCCAAACCAACATGGGTTTGTTACCGGTCGGTCCACGATTACAAATCTTGTTCTTTTTTCTGAGTACTGCATATCCTCCTTTGAATCTGGACATCAAGTTTGTGTTATATATACGGATTTTTCAAAGGTCTCTTGTAAAATTTTAATAAATAAACTCTCCAAAATCATACCTAAGCAATACACTTTGTTATGTAAGTATCAATAATATAAATTCTTACTCTTTTATCGCAACATCAGGAGTTCCACAAGATAGTATCCTAGGTCCTTTGCTTTTTACATTATTAAGATATAATATTTGTCTTTGTTTTAATAAATCTAGTTTTCTGCTGTATGCTGATGACTTAAAAATATTCTCTAGAATTGATGGTCCGTTAGATACTTGTTCTCTTCAATCAGACTTAAATAACCTGCTAAATTGGGGCAAAACGAATAAACTTTCATTGAATATTTCCAAGTGTTATATGTTATGTTACATTTGCTGAAACAAAAAATAATTTTATCTCCTCCTATCATCCGGATAATAGCTTGTTAACAAAGGTTGTTGAAATTTTTGATTTGGGAGTAATTTTCAATACTACATTCACTTTCGTGCCACATATAAATTATATAATTCCGAAACCATATTCTCTGTTTGCTTTTTTCGCCGTAAAAGTTCAGAACTCTTAGACCCCTATACTCATAAATTGCTTTACACTTCATTTGTACGTTGCAAGCTCGAATATGCGTCGTTTATTTGGAACCCATATTATGCAACACACTCGGCAAGACTGGAACGAGTGTTTCTAAAAAATTTCTAAAATTCTCGCTTAGATCTTTAAATTTTGTTGAGCCACTTCCCTCATATAATACGCGATGTTTGCTTATTCGACTTCAATCCCTCGAAAGCAGGAATTCGATCTTTAATGATCATTTTCGACATAATTTCAGGTCAAATCGACTGCCCAGACCTGTTAAATCTTATTAATTTCTTTTTTCTTTCAATCCATTTCATAGTAGTAACTATGCGCTCAATGAGCCAATTTCTAGAACTATGAACGATTATAATTTCCTCTAGAAATCATAGCATCGACTTTTTATTTCTAGGGATAGCTTTAAATCTATGCCAAATGAATTGTTTATATTATAGTATCTTTGCTTCTTAAAAGCCTTAATATTGAATATTTTTAATAAAGAAATTGTTAACATTTATATTAATTCTAGTCTGTAAGGTTTGTACCATAGACAAAAAAACAAACAAACATATTAAACATAAACAAAACATTTCAAAAATTCAAAAATTTGATATGAAAAACACAACTTGAAAATGAAAACATTGTGCTCAATCTTAATGCAAGTTGATTTTTTCAGTGTACGAGTATTTACCGCGGGTTTTTTTTTTTTTTGATCAATACATGATCTCACTGTTTTGTTATATTAAAGTGAATACTATTTATTTAATGCGTAGATAACATATTGTTATTTCTACATAACGAGTTTCAATGTTGTGAAGCAAATTATCCTTATATCTTGAAATTTTGAGTTCATCGCATAGTGGTTTGACTTCATGCAAAAAATGAAAAAAAAAGATATATAAAAAAATATTATAATTTTTGTTGGTAGATAAGACCAAAAAAGGGGATAAATTCCTCCAAGTGGTCTTTGTTATATATAAAATTACTATATTTGAAAATTTTTAACTGTTACTGCCTCATTTTGTATATCGAAAACGCAAACCAACGACAAGCAAGACACGAGAAGCAAAAGAATTTTGTATACAAAAAAGTATTGCTTCTAGTGTCTTACTTGTCGTTGGTTTGCTTTTTCATTATACAAAATTAAACAGTTAAAAAAAAAAATTTACTAGATAACATATACAAAAGTGCGAAATATTAAAATGAACTGCTGCAGTCGATTTTTAACTCTTGTTCTTTTATGAAAATGTTATCCATTTAACATTGTGAAGCCACAATAGACCTTAGAAGAAACCGCAGTATCAGATTTGTTTAAATACCTCGCATACCATTTTGTCAAAATTCAAATCAAAATTCAATTGTAATGCTATTCATTGTAATTACCTTGAAATTTTTGCAGAAACTAGCTCTAAAAATTATCTTCAGATTTTGGTGAACTTACTTACTGCACAAAACAATGTACCTTCAAACACAATTACTTAGCATATTTTTGATCCTCGACCTATTGCATAGCTATATTAACCAGGATTTTTCCTTCAAAAAGTATAAACTTTTCAATGGGCTTATTCTTAATTTCAGGTGAAATCTATAAATTCTTTTTACTTTTTTTAAATTCTGACAACGATTTTCACTGTTAATCATTTTTTATCGTATATCTATAAAATATAGTGTATATCACCAAAGAATTTTTTTTTTCACATCTTTAAATGAAAATTTAAATGAAAAAGTTCATGCCGAGATTGAATTTTTAATTGGATTAAGGGGGGAGATACCTTCAAACAGAGTGAAATTAGTTATGTTTAATGAGTTTTTTTTCAAGATGGTAACATAATTGGATCATTTTTTTATTTTCCTGTCTTTTTAGTACACTTTGAACAGTAAAAAACATTTTAATTCTTTTTTTTACAAAATGTCGCCTCTGCCAGAGTATGTCCTCGTCTGCTGCGAAGCATATAAAAGTGCTGCAGCTGTTAAAATTTTTCCACTTATATGAAAAAAAAGAGTTATTTTCTAAGATTACTGATATGTTAAAGGGAAGGATAAACCAGTAAAATAATAAAAAAATTAGAAATTTTTATTTATTTTGTCTGTTTTATCGAAGGTCTAGATTTTTGGTCATTTTTTCAAAAGTTTTGAACCCAAAAAAAAAAAATTATTTAATCACATATTATCTTAAAAAACTTGTAAATACATCCTTCCGGCATTATTATAGAGAGAACCCTGTCAACATTTCAGCCTGATCGGTCAAAAACTTTTTGAGTTACATTAGAAGCATTTTTTTAAAAAGTTGTTTCGAGATAGTCACGATTAAAGTTTCGATACGGTATAACTATAAGTTTATACCGTATATATTTATTTTACTATAAGTGACTTACGGGTCAATCTGAGATTTCGGGTTCATACAATAGTCCTTCGGTTTCCTCGAAAAGCTCATTATCTTGGAGCTGCTGCTGTTTTGAAGCTGTATGAGCTGCTTTTGTCTTGGAGAGACTCTTTCAGTTCTTTTTCGCCACTTATTTCGTGCCTCATCGGTGTTTTCTGCGAAAACTTTGCAACAGGTACCAATAATTATATCCAGCTCATACATTAGCTTCAGAATGGAGGTGAAACCTTCATTAAACATTCCAGCAGCCATGTAAGTGCAAATTTGGACAACTTTCAGCCCGAAATTAAGGTTCTTCGGACATATTATTTGCCATACTGTCGCGTTGCAACTTTCGTTGGCATTCTGGGTATAGCCACCTAAGTATCTTTCCAATAAATAAACTTTAGACAAATCGGTGTAAATTGGAAGAAGATGTTCTTTCATTTCATCGCCAAGAAATGGAGTAAGTAAGTCCCTTAAAAGTGACGGTTTGCGGACTCAGACGTTTTTGACCATAACTCCGTAAATATTCAATATTTCGCTTTTTCCTTTGGCAGTATATTTTTAACTACTATACATTCCAAATATGAAAAAAATTGCATTTTCCCGAAACTATAAAGGTACCTCCCGCCCTTAATGCTTGATATTTCTCAATGACAAAGTCAAAAATTTAAAACCGTGCTTACTGCGAAATATGAAAACTGCTGCTACTGGTCTATATTATTTTTGTTTTATTTATTTTTTTTTTTCTCTTGTTAAGACTTCGTCAACAAATTTAAAATTTGTAAACAAAAGTTCAGTTATGCAGGTTTTCTTGGTTTGTATTTTTGATTTTCTAGTGTTGAAGTCTGTAATTTATATATACGCTGTGTATTTCTAGTTACCATAACCAGTTCTTGTTGGCTCGAGAAATTTGAGACGTATTAATCTTAAATAGTTCGGAAAACTTGTTTAGTTTTAGAGGCAAGGCTGTAAGCAAAACTTGAAATTATTTTAAAATATGCTGCGCAGTTATGTGTTGGTGTTAATAGTACGCTTAAAGAAAGCTCAATCAGACACATTCCATGCCATGAAAGAGTGAATATTTGAATATATTAACGTTTTTGAATATATTAAAATTTTTGAATATTTTAAAGTTAAAGAACAGACTTGAGACTTTGATCTATTTGTTTTGATTTCACGATTTTGATTTTTTTTTTTCTTATATTGAAACCAAGTAAAACTTAAAAGTTTTATTTATGACCTTGACTAACGCAATTTTATTTGATCTGTTAAATATGAAATTTTAAAACAATTTTATAGCATTTTAAGCTCTTAGTTATCGTTTTTGTTATTTTCAAAATAATAAAAAATCAAATATTATAATATTATTTTAGTCTATTCTAATTTCTTTATTTCTCCCATTATTATTTTAATCTCTTTATAAAGTACAAAAAATCTTCTATTTGCACTTAAATTGCTGAGCTTTGAAAAATTTTTGCACTGGCACTTTAAGCAAAACTTTAAAATTTAAACATTACAATTCTCAGCTGAAGAATTTACTGAAATTTTAGAACATGCCAAAATTCTGTCGCTTGTTTGCAGTTTGCAGCAATTCGGCTGTCATGTTGCATTGTCAGCGCATTCCCTCCTCACCCACCTTACCTGCCCCATATAGCCTTTAGAGCTTTGCACTTGTATTCAGCGCCTACAAGTTTTTTTTTTTTTGATGGATGGCTGGCAATCACACTTGACAGGCTTCTAAAGTGGCATAATATTCATGTTGTTGTTGCTGCAGTTGCACGTTGCAATCGCAGGGATTTATTTGTTGTTGCTGTCGAGTTGTCCTCGACGCATATAAAGTGCTGTGATTTGTTTTTGTCACTCGAAAAGCCTTTGAAAATCACTTGAAATGCGTTAATGATGAATGGCTTAGAAATAGTTGTTAGAGCAGGGCGTAGAAAGGGCGCAGAAAGGGTGTAGAGCGGATGCAGAAAGGGTGTAGAACGGGTGTAAACAGTGCGTAGATATAGCCTATAAGGGGTTCGAAGAGGTTTGTATTGGCGTTAAATGAGCTTGCACAAGCATGTTAAGATGCACTGTGACTCTGAGGCTACATTCAGAGCCGCTAATTAAATTAAAGTAATTAGAAATACGGGCTAAGGTGAGCCAAATGAGAGAAATACGAGCAAGTGATAAAGTTTAAAAGCGTCAAAAGAAAGAGAATAATTAATACAGAGCTCATATATTTTTGCTGCTGCTATTGCTTGTGTCGCTGTAGTTAGATTTCGAAAATTTCTCAAAATTTTTTAATATAAGTAGTTGCTGTAAGTGTTCCAAAACAAAAGCTCAATTCAATTTTATCTTTAAAAAACAGCTCTTTCACAAAGTCTTAGACTAATTTTGAAAGCTTTTATGCTTAACTTTTCAGTTTTGGATTTTGTAGAAAATTATTAGATGATCAATTTGTTTTTATAAAATTTTCTTTCAAAAGATTAAATTCAAAAGTTTTTTGGTGGTTTTGATTTTTTTTTTGGCACTTAACTCTTATGGTGTTTTCGTTTCGACAAAAAAATGTGACCCTACCACAGTGCAACATTTACTAAAATGTGTACTCTATTTTCATTTAAGGCCCAGTTTCAATTCGTTTAGACAAATTTTCGATTTTTTTTTAACATTATAATTTTGAAAAACAGCTTAAAGAATGTGTACAAAAATTTTAGAATAAATTTTGAAGCTGTTTTAGAGATATCTAAGTTTTATTAATAGTAAACGCTCATAAACTTAGGTAAACAAAAACTTTAAAAGAATTTATCTCTAAATTATTATAATTTAAAGAATTATAATTTATATAGAATCCGATTATTTTCGGATAAATCAAATCGTGTTTTATTATTTTTAAAAATTAAGTAAACCGACAAACATTTTTTTTTTTTATCTTTACTTAACTTATAAGTTCCGATTTCGTGCACGAAAAATGGTTTTTTTTAATTTATGCGGCATTTTTTTATTTAATTTTAAACTTTTTGTCGGTTCACTCACAATGTAAAACTGTTCTTAAAACAACCTTTTTTGATTTTTTTTTTGTTTTTCGCTCCCTGGAGAGGAGATATCTTGCAAGCTGCAAGAAACCTTTCGTTCACCACCTCAACTTTTACACACTGTATAACAGTAACTATTGATGTAAAAAAAAAAAAAAAATAAAAAAAAAAACCGTTAATTTAAGACTTAACAAAAAATGGAAAAAAGAATTTAAAGATGTCGACAAAAATCAACGAAACGTCAGTACGAAATAATGGATTCAAATTGTTTTTAATTGCATTAATAAAAATATTTTTGGGCAATAAATGAGCCTTTTTTACCCTATTTAAATGTTACATTTTAATAAAAGAACACCGAATTTTTCGCCCGCTTGCACTTATTTTACAATCGAACACGAAAAAGGAAGAGAGCAATGAAAAGGCAATAATTTTTGGTAGAAACGAATACACCATTTGTAACATTTTTTTCTGCGAGGGTTGCTACATATTTATATTTCTGGCCTTACTTAAGTCGGTTTCCGCCTGTTGTAAGAAATTGCGCCAGCCATTTCTGTTTTGAGCTTGCTGGCGCCAGTTGGAAGCTCCAAGTTTCGTCAGGTTGTCCTCCACTTGGTCCCTCCAACAGAGATGCGGTCGTCCTCTTCTGCGTTGTCCGCCACTGGGTATCGAATCGAATATTTTCTTCGCTGGAGCGTCGTCTTCCATCCGCTCAACATGACCTAGCCAGCAAAGCCGCTCGATTTTTAAGCGCTTTACTATGTTGATGTCGGCGTATAGCTCATACAGCTCATCGTTCCATCGTATTCGGTACTCGCCATTGACGCAGATTGGTCCGTAGATTTTAGGAAGGATCTTTCTTTCGAACGCTCCCAATATTTTTTCATCAGAGCTGCTCAACGTCCAGGTTTGTGCTGCATATAACAGGACGGGCCTGATTAGTGACTTATAGTGCGTGACTTTTGTTCGTCGAGAGAGGGCTCTGCTTATCAATTGCCTACTGAGCCCAAAGTAACACCTGTTGGCGAGTTATTCTTCGTTTTATCTCACTACTGATATCGTTGGTGGAGTTAATGCTGGAATCGAGGTATACGAAGTCCTTCACAATCTCGAAGGAGGTGTTGTCAACAGTGACGTGGGTAGCAATACGCTGGGACTGTTTGTTTGTTGACACCAGATATTTCGCCTTTTCTGCGCTTACTGCAAGTCCCATGCGACACGACTCTTTTTCTAATTTGTAGAATGCTGCACTGACTTCGTGTGTGTTATGGCCAATGATATCAATATCATCGGCATACGCTAGCAGCATAACACTCTTATAGAATATTGTGCTGCTTTGTCTCAGATCAGCAGCTCGAGCGATCTTATCCATGATAAAGTTAAAAAAGTCGCACGATAAGGAATCACCTTGTCTGAAACCTCGTTTGGTAACAAATGGGGGGAGAGGTCCTTCCCAATTTTAATTGCGCTGCTGGTGTTGCTCAGTGTCATCCTGCATAAACGGATGAATTTTGCAGGTATACCATATTCAGACAGGGTGGAGTATAGGTGGATTCCTTATTGGACTGTCGAAAGCGGTTTTGTAATCGACAAAAAGATGGTGGGTGTCAATTTGCTTCCCTATGGTATTTTCTAAGTAGATTCTAGATTCGCGTTTTCATCCTTGCAGAAAGAGGCCCTGGTCTTAGAGCCATCGGCCAGGCGTCTTATCTTTTCGAAAAACTTTCGGGCCTTGTTCCTGTCACCATACATCTCAAACTTCTCACACTCGCGCCTTTCTCTCTTTTTTTTCGCCTGAAAAGACTTCTCTCGTCTCTCCTCTTCTCTCTGTATCGCTTTTTAGCAGCAAGCGTTACAACCGACTGCAGGGTGGCTTTGTAGGCGGCGTTTTCTCTGCAGTGGCGTGACGACACTCTTGGTCGTGCCGCTGGTTTCGGCGGGGACGGTGGTAGCCAATAACCTCTTCGGCAGCCGTACGCATAGAGTGGGAGATGTGTGCCCACTGCGTGCATACATTGTCGATCGGAGGAGTGTTTTCTTGAAGCAGGAGTGAGAGTCGAGTGGGGAAGTATTCGGCTGTCCGTTTTGACTGCAGCTTGTCGACATCTAGCTTTCTCTGTGTAGGATTGCGCGCATTCTTTGCAGCGCACAGACGTGTACGGATCTTAGCTGCGACAAGATAATGATCCGAGTATATTTTAGCAACAATTATCGTGCGTACTTCTAATATACTGGAAGAGTGACTTCCGTCAATCAAAACGTGATCAATTTGGCTGCGCGTTTTTTGTTCAGGGGACAACCAGATGGCCTTATGAATATTGATATGCTTGAATCTAGTGCTACTTATAACCATGTTTCGTGCTGCGGCGAAATCAATCAGCCTCATTCCGTTATCGGATGTGTTGTAGTGGAGGGTGAACTTTCCGACTGTTGGACCAAAGATGTTTTCCTTGCCCACGTTAGCGTTGAAGTCACAAAGCACAATTTTTATGTCGTGACGGGGGCAGCGCTTTCTAGCCTAGTAATAATAAAAAAAGAAATATTTTTAATCGAAATTGTTTTTTTTTTGTTGGCACTTTTATGTACACGTACACTTTTCTCAAGGTGTCAAATCTGTTGATCTGTGTGGCTAGTCAATGCCAAAATTTTTTGACATCACACGTTCAGGGTATTTTCTTTGCAGAAACTGTAACTGACTGACTGGCCACCCAGATCTCTAGATAATTAAAAGATTCTAAAGCTCAGCTACATTCGAAAAAAATTAACGCTACTAAAATTATTTTATGAATATCCTGAATATTTATTTAATGCGAAAGAATTTAAATAAAAGCTATTATTAAATTGTTTATATTGAATAAGAAAAATTTTGCGTATGACTGCTTTCTGTGTTAGACAACTATGTATATTAAAAAAAAAACTACTACAGAATCAATTTAATAAAAAATAGTTTTAATTTCTTTGTAAAAGTTTTCTTTAAAAAGGAAAAAATTATATTAAGAAAAAAAAGGTAGAAAATATCGTAAAAAAAGATTAATGCAAAGGTTGGTAGTATTATATTCCATCAACGGAAACTCTTCGACCGACTTTCGAGAAAGTCATTTGAGGAAAGAAGTGTAATATTTCGGCGTATTGCATGATTTAAAATATTATTTATTATTTTTGAAGGCAAAGTAACCTATTAAGTGCCTTCAAAGTGTAAAAAATACACAAAAAGTGGTGTACAATTTGTAAAGTATTGTATGGGGGGGAGGGGGGGAGGGGGGGGGAGATGGTAGGAGAAATACGCAATTAGTAAGCCTTCTCTAAAGCCTTCTTTGTAAAAACAGTTTTTTAATAATATTTTATTAGTCTGTCTTCTTTGGCAATATCCATTCTTTTTGTGAAGTTGGAAAACGTTCGGTGATTGCTAATGTAAGCCTGTAAAAGCTTATAAAGTCTTTCATCAATATATAAAGATTCGGAACAAGTCTGGTTCAATGAATCCGCTGAAATTTCAAAAAGTTGCTTAGTACAAAGCATGGCGGAATTATAATTGTATCATGCGTACAAGGCAGCTCTTTTTTCGTAGATTATAATGGTATTGAAAAAAGGCCACTATCCCTCCTGTGGCCCAAGCAACCCCTTGAAATTCAGCAGGTTCATTAATGTAGACTTAAGCCAAAGGTTCTATTTTTTACTAGAAAATTGCTTTTTTTTTGCCTTGTTTTGTAAATTTGTTTGTTTAGAATAGATATTTAAAAGTAGTTTTTTTGTAACAACTATTTGATAAAAAAGCTTTTTATATTTAACTTGGATGGTAGGCATTTAATGCTTCAATGTGTTTAAAAAGCCACAGTACCTTTCTTTCTTCTTTAACGATTAAATAATTTAACTTCAAAATGTTTATCTTTAACAACACATTTATTCCTTATCTATAAAAGGCTTTTAGGTAAAAATGCTTTTAAATTCGATTTTGATGACCTTTTTACTTAGCTAAATTTTAAAGTCTTAAAAAAAAAAATCGTTAAAAGGATAATGTTTTGCAACATTCCTTCGAAAGCTTTTTTCTATAATTCGCACATTTTTTTTAAGAATTTTATGTTCATTGACTGTATGAAAAATGCAAAATTTTGTTTTAATTAGTTTGATTTAAGAATTGTTGAATAATAAAAGTATAAGAAAAAAATTTCCAATGAAAAAGCTTAATTCTAATGCAAAAAAAAAATCTAAAAATTCTTTTAAATTTTCGACACGATTTTGATTCCTTACAAATATTACTCTATTTTATTGTAAATTAATAAATACTTTTTCTAGTGTATTTTTAAGTTCAATTTTAATCTTAACAAAACTAAGCTAAGACTAAGAGTGGTTTTTTCTAATATAACAGAAAATTATATTTATTTACATTTATGTGTTTTTATGAAAAAATTATTATAGCTAATTATCTTAGCATAACTTCACTATCGTACCAAAAATTTCTTGATGAATGACATTTTTTTATGAAGATTGTTGTTATATATGTTTTGTGAGCTGAAATTAAATATGAACTCAATTTGTAAACAACTTTAAGGAAAAGCGTTTTTTTTTATTTTCTAATTCTTTTTAGTATATCACAAAGTGCTTAAAGCAAGCTCTTGAGTTTTCTGTAAGCATTTTTCTTCTTCATTCTCAAAAAATTTATTCACACAGAATTATTCTAATTATAAATGTGCATAAACAAAAAACTTGAAACAAAAAACATAAAAGAAACGTTTTTATAAAAAAGGTGTTGATAACGTCAATCTCTTGATTTTAAATGAACAATAATGTTAGACCCGAAAAAACTGTCGAATCTATTAAAAATAAAATTGGCGAAATTTGCATTGTTATATTTAAATTTGGTTATTAAGCTGCTGATTTGCTGAACTCACAAAAACTCCCTCCTACCTGTCTGACGCAAATGTTATGAATAAATATTATTCAAATATTTTCATGATTAATTTATAATAAAGCAATAATTTATAATTTAATTAAGCATTTTAATAACTTTTGTATATTTTTATATTTTTAGGAACAATTACGTCGCAGACGCGAAGAAGAGGAACGTATCGCGCAACAAAATGAGTTCCTGCGCGCAAGTTTACGCGGCTCACGCAAGCTTAAAGCTCTACAAGATAACAAAGCAATGGCGCAGCAACAACAGCCGGTAGCTGCCGAACGTATGACCACGGGTGTTGAGAATGAGGCATACATGGAAGATGAGGAGGCGGAACAAATCAAAGGTCGTTGAATTAAAACTATTTATTAAAAAAGCTTTTTATTTGAATTGTTTAAAAATATATTTTGATCCTTTTAGTTTCAAAACGACTTTCAAAGCAAAACAAATTTTCAAAGCAGCCAACTTCGAAGCTTAAACTCTGAAATGTATTTTCATAAACTAATCGATTTTTTTGTCGCACAGGTTACGGCGAGCTTGTGGCTGCTCTTACACGTCTACAGAACCAGCTCACAAAGAACGGCATGTCCTCACTCGCTGGCCGAGTGTCGGCCGCCCACAATGTGATGCTGGGTCCCGGCGTCGCACACGCCTTGGCCGCACGCACTGCGGTACTGCAGCGACGCCGACCACGTGTTGCCAATCCCGTTAGTGCGAATTCTCTGCAGTTGCAAAAGGACATTGTCGAGCTTTTGGCACAGTCAAATTCGCCAGCTGCCATCGAACTTGGTAATCTACTGACCAGTCACGAAATGGAAGGTTTGTTACTGGCGCACGATCGCGTTGCCACACATACCGATGCCACGCCCTCACCGTCGCTGAGTGGCACTGGCAGTCCACAGCCGCCTAGTACTATCGGACCACCAACGCCGCTGCCAAAGTCTGCCTCAGTGCGCGCTGCTAACGCTGTGCCACTGCCTGTGGTACCACCACCACCACTAGCACAGCGTCAACCTATGCCAATACCTACTAATATCATGACCAGCGGCGGGCGAGCTGATTCACCACCACTTAGCGCTTGCTTTGGTACGCTCAATGATCAGGACAACAACATACGAATTATACAGATCGAGAAATCGACAGAGCCGCTGGGCGCCACAGTGCGAAACGAGGGCGAGGCAGTTGTCATTGGACGCATTGTGCGTGGCGGCGCTGCTGAGAAGTCTGGACTGCTGCACGAGGGCGATGAAATACTGGAAGTGAATGGACAGGAGCTGCGCGGCAAGACCGTAAATGAGGTCTGCTCGTTGCTGGGTGCCATGCAGGGTACATTAACGTTTCTCATCGTGCCTGCCGGCAGCCCACCACCAGGTGGCGGTCATCGCGAAAACGCTGTGCTTCATGTGCGTGCACACTTTGACTACGATCCCGAAGACGATCTGTATATACCGTGTCGCGAGCTTGGCATCAGTTTTCAAAAAGGCGATGTGCTGCATGTGATCTCGCGCGACGATCCAAACTGGTGGCAGGCCTATCGTGAAGGTGAGGAGGACCAGACGCTGGCTGGTCTCATACCTAGTCAGTCGTTTCAGCATCAACGCGAAACTATGAAGCTGGCCATAGCCGAGGAGGCTGGACTGGCGCGTAGTCGTGGCAAAGACAGCAGCAAAGGAGCGACGCTGTTGTGTGCGCGCAAGGGACGCAAGAAGAAGAAGAAGGCTAGTTCCGAGGCCGGGTAAATAGACAGATTTGATATTTCCTCAGTGATTGATAATAATACCTTTGCTTCTTATTCTTTTAGCTACCCACTGTATGCCACCACAGCGCCCGACGAAACCGATCCCGAAGAAATACTTACCTATGAGGAGGTCGCCTTATATTATCCACGTGCCACACATAAACGTCCGATTGTGCTAATCGGTCCACCGAACATAGGAAGGCATGAACTGCGACAGCGTTTGATGGCCGACTCGGAGCGTTTTTCAGCGGCAGTGCCACGTAAGTATTCATTTTTGAATTGAAATATCGATGACTTTATAAGAGTTTTTCATTTTTTTTAAATGCATTTTCTGTTGTAATTCTGCAGTCATCTATGTGCTTGAGAATTCACAGAGAAATCAGGGTAAATTTAGAGTTTTGATGATTTTTAAATTTAGTAAATTGAAAAATTTATTTATAGATTATTAGGCATAGAATTAGTTTTTTGCCTCGTAGTAGAAGAAACTTGAATAGTTTTATGATTTTTAAAATATTTTCAAAAGCATTGTAGTGATTTTTTAAAATGGTATTGAAAATCAGACGCGGCACTACAACTTTCAATAAATATGCTTAAAATATATATAAATGAGAGATGAAAATGAGAAATGAGTTTCAGTAAAACCTTTTAGACGAAATAATTAATGCATAGTGATTGTGGTGAATTTTAATAAGTAGGGGAGAGTTTCCATTTACTGCTACCGTAAGGTCTTGAGGCCATAACTTTTCTTTGAAACATAGTTTCGGGGTGCTCTTCGTTTCCTTTGAAAGCTGAGTTCATTAGCCAACAAAAATTTCGTAAAATACTATTTTGACAGTCGATGTAATAAAAGTCTTAAAATTCGACCCTCCAAAAAAGGTGCCCAGCTACTGGCTCCCATTTGCACTTCGTTGTTAGAAATTAAAAATGAAGCATAAACACTAGTTTGTTAATTTTTATCTGTTGTTTATTCTTTCAGTTGTTTACATTGCTCATTTGATTTAAAAAAATATTTGTGAGATTTTATTAGCAAACAAAAAAATGGAAATAAGTAAAAAAAATTTAGTGAAAATGGGTAAAAATTATGTTTCGCTGTATTGAGCTTCTTCCTCATATTTAGAATCACAAAAATCTCAGTCAAATAACAAAAAAATCATTTCAAACACCATTCGCAATCATAACAATGACAATCGTATGCTTGAGCGATGTTCCGTCAGGGTTACCAGTAGGTGGGCACTGATGCTATTCTGACGTGACGCGAAATATTTTTTTCCATTTCAGAATAATGTTCGATTGTTCATCGGATTGTGAAGAATAAAGAACAAACTAGGAACTCCACTCATATTTACCCTTTTTTTTTTGATGAAAAATACTTGCTAATTTACTTAACAAAGATGATCGATATGAGATCAGCCTTGATTTTTCCTTATTTTTTATTTTTCGACGACCGTGCATAGTGATTTATGAATAATGAACGCTTAATGAGATGATACTTTGATACTAAGCATATTGCCACTGTCATCGCCACGAGCGTCAGAACTAATGGGTGCCAGTAGCTGGCCAGTGCCAGTAAGAGGACACTCTCCCCTACAAAACTTTTTTTTAAAACTAAATATATTTCTACATATTTATTTAAACAATCCGATGATGATAAAAGTTTTAGAAACTTAATTACAAATAAATTATAACGAAGAGCTCCAGTTAATTCACGTGTTTAGAACTACACGTGTGCACAGAAGCTCAAAGTTTGTATTTGAACTTGACTCGAACTACACGTGAAAGTTGAATACCGAATCTACGTGAAGTTACAAAAGTACGTGTTCATGTGAACACGGTTTCACACGTTCACCATTATAAGTATTCACAACTTTCACGTTTCTAAGCTGATTCCCATAAAATTTTATTGTTTTCAATGATCATTGGACAAGAAATTCTAATAAGTTTTTCAAGCCAAATTGCATCAGTAGCATATCTTTGTTCCAAGGTAAGTCTTAGGAATTTTTTAGATTCTGTGGAATACTTGCTCATAAATGAATAATTTAATGGGAGGTCAAAGATGGGTTATTGGTACTTTTATAGATTCAATGGACTTTTTGGTGAAAAGAGAATGAATCAATGAGCAATCGGATGTACTGGAGCTAACCCAGCACTATGACTAAGATGAAGACCAAGAAACAGACTAAAATTAAGATTTAGATTTATACTTAGATTGATATTTAGACTAATGCTTAGACATAAGAATTAGGCTTTGAACTAGATTTTAATTAATGCTTAGCCTAATTTCATTGCGTGTTAACTAGTTTTGTCAGATATCTCGCATTTAACGGAACGCACAGTATACTGAGGCCATACAAAAGTTGGGCAAAAATAGGAGTGCTCCTATGATAATGAAATTTGGTACGCTTGGTAAGCTTAAGCTACCTAAGAAAAATTCAAAATAGTTGAAACCGGTCAGTCCTAAAAGTTAGCCGATCTTAGCAAAAATCAGTCAGAGTGCTGAAGAAAAATTAAGTACAATATACGTACTAGAAATGGTTACAATCGGTTATACCCTGGGGGTGCCTCACCTACATATTTTACATGATTTTGTATGGGAAGAACACAAAAAAGTTGATTTATCTCAAAAAAACTCGGTTGAAATACTAGAAAAATACACTTATAGATGTGTACCAAAAATGATTGAAATCAGTTGGACCCTAAGGATATCTCCCTTGGACCTATATTCATTTTCTATGATTTTGCTTGTGAGGAACATACAAAAGTTGACCGATCTTAACGAAACTTGGTCAATTAATCAATTGCTCCGAAAAAGTTTCCAATATCCCAATTTTTTAAAATTTTGCTTTAAACGAGGATTTTTTTAAATATGGAATGCATATCAACCGTGGTGAAATTCTTACCTGATTGGCCAATTTGACCCAAGCTGCCAAAACCAAAAACCTTGTAGACGATGTAGATTCCGTAATTTTCAGAACAATATTTAGAGCACAATACTGAAATTTTCAGGACTTAATTATGTTCGGAATTCCTAATTATTAAGACAGATATGAATATTTAAAAATTTTTAAAAAATGGACTTAAGAATACAAAAAAATTATCGTTGAATTAATCGAAAAATTTCGCCGGATTATTGTAATTTTTATAATTTTAGCATAGAGTTTTATATTTCGAGCAATCTTTTATAGAGGACTATAAAACAATTTTGAACTAAAGTCAAAAGCTTGTAGGTTTGCTTTAAAGCTTTAACACAGTATTGCTGCTATAATTTTATCTAGATTGACATGTTTTTTAATCTAAAGCCAATTCAAATAACATTTTTTCACCTCACTTTGCAGATACCTCACGTGCACGTCGCGAAGGTGAAGTACCCGGTCAAGACTATCACTTTATAACGCGTCAGGCCTTCGAAGCCGACATACTGGCAAGACGTTTTGTAGAGCATGGTGAATACGAAAAGGCCTACTATGGTGAGTTACAGGGAATCATTTCAGGCAAAAACTGAAATGATTTATTTTTTCTATCTAACAGGCACATCACTGGAAGCCATACGCACTGTGGTAGCCAGCGGTAAGATATGCGTGCTCAACCTGCATCCACAGAGCTTAAAGCTGCTGCGTGCATCGGACTTGAAGCCGTACGTGGTGCTAGTAGCACCACCAAGCCTAGATAAATTGCGTCAAAAGAAGCTTAGAAATGGAGAACCATTCAAAGTAAGTTTAAAGCGCTTAATGCTGATTTATCGGAGTGGTTCTTAATTATTTAACTTTTTTTTCAACTATAAGGAGGAAGAATTAAAGGACATTATAGCGACGGCACGTGACATGGAGGCACGTTGGGGTCATCTCTTTGATATGATTATTATCAATAATGATACGGAGCGTGCCTATCATCAGCTGTTGGCCGAAATCAACTCTTTGGAACGCGAGCCTCAGTGGGTGCCGGCCAGTTGGGTGCATAACAATCGCGAAGAGTCATAAATAAAAAAAAATAAAAATATGCGAAAAAGTATGTCTACATATATGTCTATAAGAGCATATTTTTAGGTAATATTGTAACAAACATCAGTCAAAAATAAGTCGCCACGACTAAATACGTATTTAATTAAAAACCTAAAAAGAATAAAAAATTAAGTGGCGTAAATGGCAACAATTGTAAATAAAAATCAATAAAATTATAAAAAATTAAGGAATTAAATGCGAATAGGTAAAATAGAGAGTTAATATTTTTATGAAATTATTGTTCAATAGGCAAACATTAATTATTAAAAGAAAATAATAATTTTTTTGTTTTTTTTTTTTAACAATATTTATATAAATGATGTAAAAAATTAAATAAACTCTTTTGAGTTGTTTATAAAAATTTTTACAAATGGTTTTATATGAGCGGAAGTCATTCATTTTTTAAGCAAAACGTTATAAAAAGCAAGAAGATAAAATGTATTGTAGATTTATTTAGAATTATATAAAATATAAAATTAATTATGTTTTTTTTTTTTAAACAATTTTATTGAATATAAGAAAAAAATTAATGTTAAACAAAAATAACCCAAACAATCACAAAATACTTTAAGCCTTACAAAAATATTTAAAAGAAAATGCTTCCTTAATTTCGCGACTTTTTGTTTTATGAAATTGTAAAAATTTATACATATTTTATTTTTATTTTATGTGCATAAAAATACATTCAAAAATTCTCGTTATATTATTTCAATAATTTTTTATTCTTATTTTACGAACAATAAAACAAAGTTTGAACACTAATTTTTAACCCAAAAAAAAAAAAAAAAGAATAAAAAGCAAATCCCAAACAAATAAAAGCGAAAACAAGCGTTAAACCATTATTCCTCATAACAATAAACCCTTACTCAAAAATTCTAAAAAACGAAACAGCAGATATATCTTCAAGCAAAAAAAAAAACAAACACGACTAAATATTTATGAGAAAAGAAATTTACATACTAGTTGATAGCGTTACAATTTATATAGTAAATTCCAAAAATAAAAACAAAAAACAACAAAAACATTCCAAAATAGTTGATAAATTATCTAATTCATGTAGTTAATAAATAAATAAAACAAAAACTATTAAAAAAAAAACAAAGCGCATGAAATAATTTCCAAAATAATTTTTAGTTACCAATTAAGCAAAAAAAAAAAAAAAAAAAATAACATAAAAATCTCTATATACATAAAAACTTAAACAAAAAACGTCATTGTTGAAATTATTTATAAAGCATAACAAATAAACTATATAAATACATATAAAAAATATATAAAATTACTCATTGTCCATAAATGAGGAAATATATAGTTATAAATAAATTATGTTAAATAATTTTATTATAATATGCATAAACATATATATATATATATATATATATATTAAAATAAATCAAAAACAAAATAATTATTCTTATTATCGGTGTAATTAGGAGCATATAAAATAATTATTTGAATGGAAAAATTAACATTAAAAACAACAACCAACATCATAGGGCAAACAACAAAAACAACAACAATACTTATGTTAATTTATCAAAGTCTAATTTAATACAATTTGACATAAACTCTAGTTCCGTGCGTGCATATTATAAGGTCACACATAAGCATACATTTACATGAATACATATGTATCTGTACACTTGTTTGTTGCTTAAGATACATGCAACTAATAAAAATTCATAAATTGGAAAATTCAATAAAAACCGTCATTATAAAAAATATTTAAAACAAACATTGTGTTTTTCTTCTACTAGCTATTATAAAGGCTTTCGCATTTATAGTTATTTTTTATTTTAGAATTAAAGTATACAATGAAGTCACTTTCTTCTGCTGTTTGTGTTTCCGCTCTCTTTTAAAATCAAGAATGGATTTTGAGCAGCACTGTAACTATTACTGAAGGACTGGTGTGCTAGAACTAGTCCGGAGAGGATAGGTACGACACTCACATCAATCCAATAGGTTACTAAATATATCTACAGGCTGCCGGAAGTGTGCGTACGAATATTTTAGGAGGGGAAAGGGGAAGTCAACTTAAGCAAGAAATCGTATGGCAGTTATAGGGTTAATTGATTTGCTTCAAAAAAAGACATCTAAGATACATCTTACGGTGTATCCATGCCCGTGCTATATTCCTGAGAGGATGAAATTATTCGGTATTGAATTTTGCGTAATAAATGATAATCTTTTATTTATCAAATTTGTTCTTTATTTAATTTTCTTTCCAATGACGTCAAAACCATAAAAATATATCTAATTAATAAAAAAGTTGTACTCGTACCAACTAATCATATATCATATATTAACAAAATTTTATAATAAAACTTTGCGCTATAAAACACCCAAGCAATATTTTAATGAGAAATATCAGCTATATGTGTTTTTAATTTAGTTAAATTTTTGAAGTACTAACAACTTTTTATGCTTAGAGATATGTTCAGGGTTTTGATGTCATTAGAAAGGAAATTAACCCTGGATGGTTATATTTCGTCGAATCGACGAAGCAAAAGTATTATATTTTTTACACGTATATCGTTGTTGTATCTTATCGTCGCACGTTTCCGTTTTTTCTTACAATGTTAGTTATTGCTAAGCTGTTAATTAAAACGCATCGTGGTCACGAAAAAAATATCTATAAATAGAAGGTTTGCGGATTTGTTTGAAAGCATGTAAAATAAGTATAACCATCCAGGGTTAAATAAGTGGAAATATAATAGGTTCAACAGAATCGGAACTGCTAGATTCGAAGAGCTATTTGTTTGCTATTTTTGTATTGTCTTATCAAGCGACTTACTCAGTAATTCTATGAAAAGTATATCAAAAAATATTGCTGAATCTAAATATTATGCTCAAAATACCATTGATGAAGTGTTATTTGAATTGAACATGACTTTTTTGTTCTGATTAAACGCTATTATATACGCAAGAAAAAGATAACTGAGACCAAAGCCGAGCTAGGTAAATACTTTCTGCCGAAAGATACTTATCTTTATCTTAGAAGTATATTTTAGTCGATGAAGATGATTTAAAATTGGTTTTCTAACTTTCGTTGTGACACCATAAGCACCGATGACGCCTATCTGGACGCCCAAAAGAAGACAGTTCACCGGGAAATGTCGAAAAAAATCCATGATATTATGTTGTATGACCCCAAAGTGAAATTGAGGGAGGTAGCTGAGACCACAAAGATGTCGTATACCAGAGTGTTCAATATTATAAATGATATGTATTTTGGGTATGAAGAAATTCTGCACGCTATGGATGCCAAGTTCGCTTACAGTAGATCAAAAACGAATTGGTGTTACGACTTCCTAGAAGAATTTGACAATGTGAAATCATACAGAGCCCTTGCACCAATTTATAACAATGGATGAATAAAGATGAAAACATCCGTTTTTACACACCAGAGTTTATCCTCGTGAAGTGCTCCGAAGCGTCCAAAAACGTAACAATAGACCAAAAAGGTTATGCCTCCGTATTTAAGAATGCGCACGGAATAATATTCATCTACTCTGTAAAAAAAAGGTTGAACCATAGCTGACGCATACTATTCATCCCAATTGATTCGTTTGAAAAATTGATATTTAAAAAATGTTTTCTTGTAACACTTATTCCAAACTTTTTGATCCACCTAGTATATGGGCACACTGCACAGTACGTTGAGATCATAATAACAAGGAACAAAAATATTAGGAGTCTGATTTTAATGAAACTTTTATACATTTTTTTTCCAAATTTAAGATCGCTTATTTTAAAAATTTAAACAGATTTCATGTTAGTCCTTTATTTCACAAAAAAAGGTTTAAAAATAGATTTTTCCATAATTTTGAGAGATTTTTTCAAAAAACTACACAATCAGATTTTAATTGAGTTTACATTTTAAAGATGACCAATGTTTTGTGTTTTAAGCTAAATCTGTATATATTTATTCCTGTAATGTTCCCCTTATTCCAGCGAATCTATAAATGCTACAGCAATAAGCAGAAAATTATTAGATTTTTTAAAAGTGATAGCGTTTAGAAGATATGAGCGTTTAGAAAAAAAAGAAAAAATGGTAAAAAGACTTAATACATGAACTCGCTGTAATGTGAATGAGAAGGTGTGATTTCCAAAGCGAAGTAGGAAAGTACACCCGATTTTCGGGGCGTTATCACTAGTATACGATTTCGAATAATGCATAACATTTTGTAAATATTGTGCAACTATTAAAAAAAATCGCTGCCTACTTTCAGGCTGACTGCATAATTATTTCAGCTGCAAGTCGTTTTATGCTATGTCTACACAGAGAGTTCAATTTGAATTTAGTTTGAGTTCATTCGAAGCTATTCACACAGAGGTGCGTCGGCAGAATTTAGCTTAGTTGAGTTTGACATATCTCAAAAATCGAAGATACTGTTTTTTTTATTTATTTCCTTACAAACTTTTATGGACTTTTTTTTAATATTTTCATACAATTTTCACAAAAACTTTCCATGAAGAACGCTTCGTAACTTTAAGTTTTATAAAAAAGGCGCAAATAAAATACAGGTAGCTAAAAGTACATACTATGTCAAGGAAAATATTAAAATATTTTGTTAACCGAAGCCAAGTTTTGAGTTTTAAAGTCGCTTTCGAAGATAAAGCTATTTGCTTTTACAAAACAAATTATGTTCTTATTTTAAAGACAACTAAAAATAATTCTACGTTTTTTTCTATTTTTTTTGTATGCCTATCCTAAATTTTCAAACTTTTTAATTTTCTTTCCAAATGAGAAAATACTTGATTTCCTTCAATTTAAAACGTAAATTTTAAAAAATCCCGCATTCCTTTATAAATAGAGGTGTTTACAAAATTGTTTCTGATTTGTGAAAATTGAATTATTGGCATTTATTGTGCGTACTAAGTTTTTGAAATACACTCAACTCTCTTTTTACACGGTCTTTTTTCGCACGATTTTGAAATAACACGGTTCACCAACAAATTTTACACGAAAGCTTCGATTTTGAACGACTAAAAAATTGTTTTTTCACCAACAATATTCATGTAGTATTCAATATGATATGCCCACACGTCTGCGCTAGTGACTTTTTTACAACAACAAAACCAAAAGAGTACGAAAATAATCCAGAAGCCTCCTTTTTAGGATCCAGCTCCACTGTCTAATGATGATAGCAATTTTGCTCAAATTTGTAGCAACCGTGGACGCTTGTGAAAAGTTGTGAAATTGGTTTGTATTTCTCATTTTGATTAAGATTTTCGTTGTATACTTTCTTTTTTTTCACGTCGTACTCTTACTTTATTTTGCTTTTGGTTGTTTTCATAAAAATAAATTGCTTTTGTTTAATATAATGGTATCATATATTGAAATAACTTTTTCAACTTACATGATTTTTCAAAATTTAAAAAATTTTTTAAAAAATTTCTTTTACAGGTTTTACTTAGAAATATCCACCGTGTAAAAAATGATTTGAGTGGATATAGATATACACTGTTTTAAACAATTGTCTGTACACATTAAACAGTAATTTGGATGTACTCGTATTAGGAAAAATATCACAGAGGAACAAAATTGCAATTTGTAAAAGTTGCAGACCACACAATAATCGATTCTCGATATATTTTAGAAATGATGTGCGTTTTTCCCCATCAGCTCGACTTTAGGAGTTGTAGGCAAAAATCTGAAAAATCGTTATTTTTCTGATAATTTAGCATATCTTTTTTACAGATTGACTGATTTTTATGGTTTCATACATTTCTATTTAAAACTATTTTTCCTTATAATTTTTGCATAAAATTTAGTCTTCCTACACGTACTTTTGAAGATATCAATATTGAAATTTGAAAAAATTTTCAAAATTTTGTGGAGTGTGGATATTTGCAACACTGTTTATTTTTATTCCTTACGTATAACCAGGATTTTTTTCATTTATCTCATGGAAAAACTCTGGAATTTTAATTAACATTTTAGTTTTTTACAACACCGTCGATCATTCCGAAAAGATTAAAAAAAATAAATATTTTGAAGGATAATATAATTAAACTTCACTATTTTTATATGTATATACATCAGCATTTATCAATCAAATAAGGATAAAGTTTATCATATAAAAACAACATTAACACTTCGATATCCTTATCGATTTTAGCCGCATTTATGCTTAAACACGTTAAAATTATATGAAATGAAAATTAAATAATATATGATCTTCGATGACTTAAGCGACGATCTCCTTAGGGGTGAACAGTGACCGTTTTAATAAATGCTTCAAAGATATTCATTAGGGATAACCTTTTGATCTAGGAACAAAGCATAACAGTTGTTACTATGACAGACAGTGGGTACCCAATAGGCAATGAAGCTAGGTCTTTTCTAACGAAGGCGTGCATTTACTTCTACTTTTGGCGGTAAGATACATGACTTACACGCTGCTTCTGCGAGCGCTTCTATGAGGCCTAACTTTTCGCTACCCAGGGCAGCACAACAATTATATTTTTCCTACAAAAACTGGTTCTGCTTATATTTCAGGGTTACTTTTTCGCTAAAAGTTAAAATATATATTTGTTCAAAAATACTGAATAATAATCAACGTCATGACTTAGAAATATTCTTATCTGACAAAAATATGTAAAACAAAATAAATCACAGAATAAATAGGTAGGTATACATAAAAACAAATAAAAAAAAAATATATTTTTTAATTGTTTTGGTTAACCACTTCTTTAAGCCATTATACAGGAGTGCTTATAGCAGGCCTCTTCAAAGCAAGGAGAGCGAAAGGCCTGGAAAATTTGGCCATTTCATATAAAAAAGTATATGGGCTTGGATATGAGCATGGAAGGGTTACGATCTCCATTAGAAGCCCTGCTACTTAGTAGCGCTTCGAAGCCCTGCTTTTGCTCACCAACCTTGGTATATTTGTATATATTTCGAAGAATACCTTCAGATACATTTCTCCAATCTTTCTTAAATGTGTATTTACCACTTATGTAGTAAAGCTCGGATTGCTTAAACAATTTTTGCGTACGGGAACCATATTGATGCACAATTAAAATGTTAATTCGCAATATTTTCACTATTATTTACATAGAATCAATCACAATTGAAAAATAAATTAGTTATAGCAGTAAATTAATTTAAGGGAATATTCCTGGGTGAAAGGCTGTTTTTGGACCCTTTTTGACAACTTCTTTTTGAAAACGCAGAGTTATTTAATTCTGTTTTTTTTATTGTATTAAGAATATTTTAAATTAATAAAAATTTTTTTTTTCCTTTGTACGAAGGCTGTTCAAAAAGTTGTCGGCCTTCAAAGTTGGGCATCGAAAAATTAAGGTGGTTCTTGCGGCCCGGATATCTCGACTTTAGATCATCTGAGATGGAAAAAGTAAACGGCGTTAGATTCAGTACAGATGTAGTTCTAGTCCTTACTTCAACCAAGCTACTACTTCAAAATTCATTTAGCATTCTATATCGTGCACTCTGAAACCTTTTCACTGTGCCTCTGTGTATTCAATCGCATGAAAAAAAAAATTTGTTTTATTTGAAAGATTTGAATTTTCTTTTCTTTTATATAGAAAAATAGTTTGACCTATTGTTACTTTTATTGTTAAAACCTTACAACCGATTACACTTTTTTAAAAAAAACTCAATTATTTGCCCTTACACTAAGAGAGCGCTCTCTGTTTATTGTTCGTATATTGTTTTTTTTTTTTTAAAGAATCGTTACTTTCTGAGTAAAACTTACGCATCATTCTTTACTTTTCGTTTAACTTTAATGCGTTATTCGTTGCGTGCTCATGTAAAAAACATATTATGAGTATCAGTCATAAGAAAATGCCAGTTGACATAAAAAGCTGATCGTTGATTGCTTAAGGGGGTCTTCTCATTGAGCAACTTTTTTTTTTCAACTTTTTTTTTTGCATTTATTTATAGCTTGGGTAGTTGTCGAAATACTTTAGAAGATACAGCCTTTTTTGTGTAGCAAGGTCTGATGGACAAGAAGGTGATGGAGGTAATAAAACCAGCTTACGAAGCGCTGTCGGCAGATAATTTGCTTGAAAGATGCCTTGGATCTGAAACTCAGAATTCCAATGAGTCCTACAATTCTGTTCTTTGGTCACTTTCACCCAAACACATCAACTCAGGCGCACGCACCATCGAAGTGGCCAATTTCATTGCAACGTGCCTCTTCAACGACGGTTTTATACCCATACTTAAAATTATGGGTTGATGGGTATTGCGATTGGCAAAAACGCATACGAATACGCACTATCTCGCAATGAAGACAGATTGAACCGATCAGAGACTCGAGCTGCGGCATCATCAAAAGCTGGCAGAACGGCTCGCAGAGCAGAGAGGGCAGCAGAAAGCAGTTTCTACGAAAAAGAGTAAGGTGGCCTGTATGGAGCTGGCATCGCCGACTAATATTTGTAAGTAAAAATTGTCAGCTCTTTAAAACTGCATTTAAACATTTTTGATTTTTTTTTTTTTGAAAAAAAAATTACTTCAAACTTTAAACGCGTTTATCTCGAACCCACGTTTTTCCAACTGGCGGCCATGATATCTCCAGTTCAACTGAACCGATTTTCATGAAACACAATGGAATCGACGCAGAATTAACACCATTCTCGGGTGAACCTCGACCATAATTTTAAAAAGTTTTTTACTATTTTTTTTTTACACTATACTACAAAAAAAAAACCCGACATTGAAATTTTTTTTTTTGAACGGCCGCCATTTTGTCAAAAAAAATCACAAAATTAAGCTTGAGGTTCACCCGAGAATGACATCTATACTGATTATAACCCCGTTTTTTTTTTTCATTTCAGACGCTCCGGAGACCCAGAATGGTGGCCGCCGTGACGACACCTTTTTTTTCACCACCAACTTTGAAGTCTCATTACTTTTTGAACAGCCCACGTATCGAGGCAAAAAAAATTTTTTTATTTACTTTGAAGCTTTTGTAATACAATAAATAAAAAAGTTTTCAATTATTCTTTGCGTTTTCAAATAAGAATTTTTTTAAAAAGGGTCAAAAAAACGGGTTTTGAATGAGAAGACCGCCTTAACGAGGGGAAAACTTTGGGAGAAATATCAAAAGTTATTTCCCGACCTCGTTCTTGAGTTCAATATGTGATTCACAACTTTAAAAAAAAACGAGACTTTACCAGGAAGAAGACGTAAAAAAATGTATGACAAACGTTTAGAGCGAAGGTCGAACGTCTGGTTAAAGGATGTTCCAAAAATAAATGCTGTAAAAATTGCCGATGATATTGGAAAATATGATAACGTTGCGTAAGTCCCGAACCATTTGAAATTTCTTGCATTTAGTACAGTATAAAGCGTGTGTTCCTCGAAAGAAGCCCTTTTATTTCTAAGAAGAATGTGAAGTTTTGTTTGGAAAACGCCAAAAAATATGTTGAACAGTCAGACGACGTTTGGAAAAAAGTTATTTTTACGGACGAAAGCACGTATAATATTTTTGAGTCCGATGGCAGATGATTGCTTGGCAAAAAGTATATACTGTTCTCCAGTTCAAAAGCTTAAAAGCCACAGTAAAACTTGGAGGCGGATCTATAATGGAAATTTGACTTTTGTGGTAGCTACAATGAGCAAGACATCGTATTTAAACATTTTAAAATAAAATCTTTAAGTGAGCGCAACGAACTTGGGTCTATGAATCGATTTTCGGTTTGTTCAAAACAACGACTCGAAGCACACATCCCGACTTGTGAGGGAATGGTTGTCTTACAAAGTAAAGGAAGAGATTTCTCATCCTTCCCAAAGCTCTGATCTAAAGTCCATAGAGCATATATGGAGAGCCTTACACGAACGTTCGTTAGTTCTTGGAAAAAATTAAGAATATTTTCTTCGTCCTTTCGCTCACAGAGAAATAAAATAAATATTTTGTCCATTCGTTCGTTCGTAGAAAATAGATGTTCGTTCGTGGAAAATAGATGTAAACTATTATAGACAGTTTTTGTGTTTTTTGTATGGGGATCCGAAGAATTGTGGCAGATAGAGGGTAGGTGTGTTCGGAAGAAATGTTGAGGGACAAAAAATAATAGGATCAGCTCATATGCTTACCCCTCTAGCAGTTCATTTACGGCCAATAGAAACTATTTTTGACAGTTGTAGTTTTTTTTTGTTTGGGGACCCAAAGAAGGGTGGCAGATAGGGAGCAGGTGTGGTGGGAAGAAATGTTGAAGGTCTAAAAATAATAGGACCAGCTCATATATTTGACTCCTCTAGGAGTTCAGCTACGGCCGATATAAACTATTTTCGACAGTTTTTGTGTTTTTTGTATGGGGACCCAAAGAAGGGTTCCAGAAAGGGAGTAGGTGTGGTAGGTGTGTTGGAAAGAAATGTTGAAAGGCAAAACATAATAGGACCAGCTGACTCCTCTAAGAGTTTAGCTACGGCCGATATAAGCTATTTTCGACAGTTTTCGTGTTTTTTGTATGGGTACCCAAAGAAGGGCGGCAGATAGGGGGCAGGTGTGTTGGGAAGAATTGTTAAAGGGCTAAAAATAATAGGACCAGCTCATATATTTGACTCCTCTAGGAGTTCAGCTACTGCCGATATAAACTATTTTCGACAGTTTTTGTGTTTTTTGTATGGGGACCCAAAGACGGGTTGCAGATAGGGGGAAGGTGTGTTCGGAAGAAATGTTAAGAGGAAAAAAATAAAATAGGACCAGCTTATATATTATATCCTTTAGGAGTCCAGCTACGGCCGATATTAACTATTTTCGACAGTTTTTTTATTATGTTCGTTCGTTCGTTCCTAGAAAATAGATGTTCGTTCGTTCGTTCGTAGAAAATTTATGTTCGTTCGTAAAAAATTTATGTTCGTTCGTTCGTTCGTAGAAAATTAATATCCGTTCGTTCGTTCGCAGAAAATTGATGTTCGTTCGTTTCTTCGTAGAAAATTGATGTTCGTTCGTTCGTTCGTTGAGAATAGGTGTTTGTTCAGAATTTTTTCTACGAACGAACGAACGAACAAATGAAAATATTATATTCGTACAGGGCTCTGCATCTATGTGGTATTTTAGAACAAAAAAAAAAAAAATACGACAACGCACCATAACTAGCAAACAAATGCTTAATAATGTCATTATGGATGAATGAAGGAAAATCTGATCTGATGTCATAAGTAAATTAGCCTTACCGTTTGAAGGCGGTTATTCTGGCAAAAAGGCTTCATACACGTTATGAAAAAAAGTAATAAATTAATTTTATTTTATGTTTTCTTATGACGTACGGAACATTTTTGGGGTTTGGCTTTAAAGCGTAATAAAATTTTAAGTTTTTAAAATAAAAAATATGGCAAATTAATTGACGTTTATTTTTCAATTATGACGACAAAATATAAAGATTCCTAATAAAATTTATTTCGTGTTATTTGATTGAATGTTTTCCATATCAACATTTCTTTTGATATCAGATATTTTCGGACAATTGTTTGAGACAATGTATGTAAGTTACAATCACATTTAGATATAGGAATTGATTTCCTTGAGCGTTAGTTGGATAAGCATTTAGAAGGACTTTATGTAGGTTAGCAAACATTCAGTTTCATGGAAGGCTGCAAAACGCCATCTAACCACCGATAGCACCAATGTTTATTTAGCACTTAAGGGAAAGGTTGGTGCCGTTGCTATGAGAGGCTTAACGCACAGGGTGATTCTGTTTAATATTATTATATTGATTTTAATATAACATAGATAACTGTATTGTGACCACCCATTTTACTCAGATAAGCCCAAATTTTTGTTTTTAATTTTTTGATACTTTTGCGCAAAACGTGTTTTATTTATTATAAGTAACCCACCTAACACATTTTTTTAATGCCACGCCCACCTATTTTTAGCAACACCCAATTATTTTGGAAGGACGTTAGACGCTTTCCACTACATTGAAACATATTTCATGTGAAATTTCATTGGAATGCGATGAAACTACTTTTATGAAACAAGGAATAAATAAAACTCAACTGTTTACTATAAGATCCACAAATTCAGGCATAGAATATTAATATTCTTTTTCACTATCCAAAATAAAACTAACGGAGTATTAAAAAAAGTAGCTAATAACGCCAAAATATTCCCAAGCGGCAAATTCCCAACGGCACTTAAAAATTATCGTTCGGTTACAGTGTTGTAATTGGATCGTTCGTCGTTTTTATCTGAGTTAATTGGTTTTATTTTAAAACTTATTTTAACTTTTTATATTCCCACATGTACTGCCCTTGTAAAATTACCCTTATATTCACTATGTCAAGCCGTTTGTAATGCCCATAATGAGGCGTGGTAGGTATAGAGAAGTGCATATATTTTTGATCAGCATCATGATGCCTGTCTGTCGTCCGTCTTTTTCGAAAACTTATGAAATTCGAAATATAAGCTTATATCTAAAAAATATATATAAATTTCGAAAACGAGCCAAAACGGATAAGAACCACAACTACCTCCCATACAAAGCAATTTTATTTAAACCGTAACGTCTCTTAAAATTTCACAAAAATTAATGTGTTATCTTGAAATTTAAAAGCTGAAGGTTTAAAGTTGAATAACGGACTGTGTTGACTTAGTTTATTCTGGATATAAGTTCTTGAATAAATCTATGCTCAACTAAAAATTCTTGGTAAGAATGATAAACAAATTTTGTTAATTCTTAACGGCGGCCGTGGTGCAGTGGGTAGAGTGTGTGACCCATATGCCAGAGAACCTGGTTCAAATCCCTCCTGACACAGAAACCTCTCTGCAGACAATGGCAAAACTCAGAGAATAAAAATTGCCATGAAAAGCTTCTTGAGAGCATAAGCCGTTTGGAGTCGGCATAAAACTTGTAGGCCCAGTTCTCAATCATTTGTGTTCAAACAACCACAACACAATTGATCATAAGAAGCTTGGTCAAAGTCCTGTTAAGGGCGGAAGTGGTCATTTAATTTTTTTTATTTAATTCTTAACAAAACCAAATTGCACAATTGATTAAATTTTATCATAAATGCTTCATATTTTTATCATTTCGAAAGAAACTATATCCATTTGATTTAAAACGTAATAAAACGTTTACAAATTGAATGTGTTGATTTGAAAAAATCTGTTTTAATTTTTTGAAAAATGCTTTTCTCAACTACGTTTAAACTTATTCACGATAACAAAATCGTCAATCAGTTGGAATAAAATTTTATAATTTTTGTAAATAGAATTAAAAAACTTACTTCGTTGGTTTGATAAATATGTTTGTTGTGCTGAAGAAATCATTTATAAAATTGATAATCGCTTGAGCCACGCGGATAAAATTTCAATTTCGTAATGATGAAATGAATTATCAATTTCAAAAACTTTCAATCATTACAACAAAAACAGTGGTCTGGCATTTCGGTGGCGTTATTTGTTGTTCACAGAAATTATAAAAGGCTATTTTGTGAGTTGTGCACGTTTTATTTAATTTGTCAAACAAAACAAATCATTTCATTAACAATTCAGTGGGAGTCAGGAAGAGTAAGGAGTTTGGGGTAAGGAGGAGAAACTAATGTGAAAATTATTCTTCTTAGTGATATACTTTAAAATTTGAATTTGTAATATTTAGTAAAATTGCTTGATATAATAAAATATTTCATCAAAACAGCAAAACATTTTTGTATGATTGATAAAAAAATATATTTTTAACCGAAAAACTTTTTTTACTCAACAAACCATTTTTCAGGGTGAAATATTCTTTTTTCATATTGACAAATTCTTTTATCAAATGTACAATGCAAACGCGACATTCTTGATAAAGGCTTTTGCCAAAACAAAATATCCGTTTATCAAATAAACAAAATCAAATGTTGCAACCTTTTTCAATCAAATTGACAAATGCTTTAGTTGACTCTATAATGACAAAAAATTTATGAACTTAACCTAGGAATTTTTCATTGTGAACAAATACTTCTGAGTGTATATACTTTGAACAAATACTTTGAGTGTAGTTAAAAAAGTTCTTTGATGCTTTTTTGCGTAAAGTAAAATGGTTCTGAAAAAAGGGACTTACCCAAGAATATTTAAGCACGTTTTCATGCAAAAGTCAGATATAATTTTTTATTTAAATTATTAAAAAAATATTTTCAGTTTCACTTAAAATTTAAAATAAGATCATAGCTTAGTTAAAAAATTTTTGTCTTTATTAATTTTTTCTTTTCTCATATAATAGTTCTTATTTTTAAATATCGATTTTTTTCTTAAACCACTACAAAAAACATTCTAAACACATATAAACAAACAAACAAATAGTGTCTTAACATATGCAACAAAATTTGTTGTAAATTCTGCAGGACCTGCATGCTGCTCATTCAATTTTTTTTTTTGTAAACATTACTATTTTTACATATTTCAACTAATTATATAACATACACTATATTTAAATACTTAAATTTTAGGCTTAATATCTACATATATAAAATGCATATAAGTAAACTTTAAACTTGTTCTAAAGCTAGGCTAAGCATAAATGTTTGTCTATTAATTCTGTAAATTTAAAAAAATTTTACTAACAATATATAAAGATATCAGAGTGTAAAAAGAAATATTTAAAACAACGTCTGTTCAAAATTATGAATGTTTCTTTATAACACACAAATTTTGAGATATAAAACTAAACAATTTTATAAAATTTTTGAACTTTACTGACATGTGCTCCACTTGCTTAACTTGAATATTTCTCCTTTAGTATGCGACGCAATATTTTGCCCGTCGGACTTTTGGGCACCTCATTGGTAAAAATAATGCCGCCATCAAGTTTCTTATAGTACGCAACACGCTCGGCAACATAGTCGTAGATTTTATCCTCACTGCACTCAGAGCCTGGCTTAAGTACGACGAGTGCGCGTGGCACCTCGCCACTGATCTCGTGTGGAATGCCAAAAACGGCAGCCTCCAATATTTTAGGATGATCGCGTAAAATAGCCTCGAGTTCAGCTGGTGGCACCTGAAAGCCTTTGACCTTGATAAGTTCCTTCATGCGATCCGTGATATAGAAGAAGCCATCATCGTCATAGTAGGCTACATCACCGGTTCGCAGCCAACGACCCGGATAGAAGGTCTCTTTGTTGGCCTCCTCGTTATTTAGGTAGCCGGACATGACTTGAGGACCACGCACACAAAGTTCACCCGTTATATTGGCGCCTTGACCCTTGGTATCACCGGTATCGAAAGAGACAATCTTGGCTTCAGTGCTGCCGGTAAGAAAACCGACAGAGGAGTAACGTGTATTGTTGTCTGGGGTCACGAGTACAACTGGTGAGGCTTCGGTCATGCCATAACCTTGCAAGAATTTTGTTTTTGGAAACCTGTGGGAAGATTCAATGTATAACATGAATATGTACCGCTTGATGATAGTAAAATTTACTTTTTAATAAAACGTTCCACATCCGAGAGACCAATGGGTGCAGCACCGCTCATGACTATGCGTAACTTTGGCGCTGTTTCTGGTGTTACCTTGGGATGGTGTATCATGAAGAGCGCTGATATAACAAAATATAACTGTAAATTTTTATTTATTCATTTGTTGCTCGCCTTAAACTCACCGATTGGCGGCACCAGATTCAAAATGCTGCCCTCGTATTCATTCAGCGCTTTCATCAAATCATCCGGCTTGAATTGTGGAAGTGTCAACAACTTGGAACCCTGTCCCAGCCTCATTAGCATTACTACGGTAAGCCCGTATATATGGAAGAAGGGCAGGACACAAGGTAGCGTATCTTGAGATTCGATCATAGTACTCTGAAGTGGGCCCTGCACCTGTTCGCAATTGGAGATGATATTGTTGTGCGACAATTGCACACCTTTCGGCAGGCCAGTGGTGCCTGAGGAGAATGGTAGAAAGACCGTTTCATCACCCTTGATGTCATAATTTTTTAAAGCGCTAAATTCGACGTCTCTGGTTTTGATCAAATCGAAGAAATCAATGGCATCAACGGGCAACATGTCACTATTGCGCATTCGTATACAGGCAATTGGAAGATGTTTCTGGGCTAGCTTGCAGGCCTCTTTAAGCACTGGGTAGCCAGCACAGGTACCAATAACGAACTTGGCTTTGCTGAAGATCAGTTGGCGTGCAATTTCCTCTAAAAAGAGTTGGAGGGAAATAAGTTAGATAATATTTTATGATTATTCTCATTTCACTGCAAGGAGATACGCTATTCAAGTATATTTTAAAGAAATGAACTTACCCTAACCCTAACTAACGATAACCAAGACACATGAAGGAATAATTTTTTTGTATGAAAGAAAGTGTTGCTGCTCGTTTCCTTATTGTCATTCGTGAGTTATATCGCGATACTGAATGAAGGAGTAAATGGCTTTTATATAAACTAAAATGCAAGCCTTCCCATGTTGCACTTTATTTTGTTTCTCTTAAAAAAGTGAAAGTGGACTTGTTCATTTTTGTATCAAACCCTTCAGTGTTTAGTTACATTTAGTAAAATGTTAAGAGCTATATTTTTGCTGAATACTTTAGAATACTTAGAACCACGGTTTTTTGGTATTTGTTGACCCTATTTTGAAAAAGTTATGAAAAACTTTATGGTAAACACAGAGGCTTAAAATATTCAATAGAAATGTTCCGAGTGAATTTCGGCCAAGATTATAAAGATTTACATGTTACTTCAATAAAAAATAAAATAGGTTTACGTGTGCAAAATAATTTTTGGAAAAAATGTTGTGAGGATGAAAGTCGAACAGGCATCAGAGATCTGCAGCGCTGTATCGCAATTTTTTTTACTTAAAATCTACTCATGACAAGAGCGATGCAATTATGTATGCACACTGCTTAAAATATTCAACGCCACCGCTTTGGCTCAGAACACAAATTGATATTGCGTTAGCCGATCACACGAATTCCAAACACTTTACGATGTTTAAACTTCGGATAAGCAGTGGTACGTAGATGCTTTCATGAATATCGAAATCAACACAAACACCGCCTCAAATATTCACCTCCACTGCATTGACTCATAACACAAACTCATGCTGCTTCGTGAGTATGAGTATGAGTATGAGCTTGTGTATGAGTATGAGTATGACTATGAGTATGAGTATGAGTATGAGTATGAGTATGAGTATGAGTATGAGTATGAGTATGAGTATGAGTATGAGTATGAGTATGAGTATGAGTATGAGTATGAGTATGAGTATGAGTATGAGTATGAGTATGAGTACGAGTATGAGTATGAGTATGAGTATGAGTATGAGTATGATTATGAGTATGAGTATGAGTATGAGTATGAGTATGAGTATGAGTATGAGTATGAGTATGAGTATGAGTATGAGTATGAGTATGAGTATGAGTATGAGTATGAGTATGAGTATGAGTATGAGTATGAGTATGAGTATGAGTATGAGTATGAGTATGAGTATGAGTATGAGTATGAGTATGAGTATGAGTATGAGTATGAGTACGAGTATGAGTATGAGTATGAGTATTATTATGAGTATGAGTATGAGTATGAGTATGAGTATGAGTATGAGTATGAGTATGAGTATGAGTATGAGTATGAGTATGAGTATGAGTATGAGTATGAGTATGAGTATGAGTATGAGTATGAGTATGAGTATGAGTATGAGTATGAGTATGAGTATGAGTATGAGTATGAGTATGAGTATGAGTATGAGTATGAGTATGAGTATGAGTATGAGTATGAGTATGAGTATGAGTATGAGTATGAGTATGAGTATGAGTATGAGTATGAGTATGAGTATGAGTATGCGTATGAGTATGAGTATGAGTATGAGCATGAGTTTGTGTATGAGTACGAGTATGAGTTTTTTTTTTTTTTTTTTTATTTTATTCGCGAAGGGGGAACCTTCAAAAGGCGCCACCGTGCAGGTGGGAGTGTGCGATTCTTACGCACTAAACCTAACCTCCGCATTGAATCGTCGTCCCTGTATAAGCCCCGTGGGACCGCCGCAAAGCATGACTTCACGGAGCATGGGAACAGCACTAAGCTGGAAACTGATGGACTTGTGTCCGTATTCTAAAAGATTTGGTCATGGGCTTGTCTATAAACTCAACCTTATCTATTTCGCAAACGCTCAACTCTTCGCAGTTCGTCGATAATCAGTCGTGCTAGGGTGCTAACCACTGACCAGTTAGCTTCATTTCTCAGCATAAGGGTAACCAAGTTTTGATCAGTTACCGTTTCGGCGAGACTGACCGAAGCCTCAAGTCTGGCATTTTATAACTTGGGGCACTCGAAGAGGACATGGGCCGCGTCTTCTGGTATACTTCCCTCGCAATTGGTACAATAGGGATCTGCTACGTGCTTGTATTTGTGCAGATATGCCCTGAAGCAACCGTGCCCGCTTAAAATCTGCGTAATGTAGAAGTTCATGGAGCCGTGAGTTCTACCAAACCAAGCGGTAATGTTAGGGATGAGCTGATGAGTCCATCGACCCTTAACTGAGCTATCCCAGCGATCCTGCCACTTTAGCAGGCTTCTCTCCCGTGCGAGTCTTTTGCGAACTGTTGGGTTTTCGCTATTGGCTTCGAACAGCGTTTCCTCTACTAGAAGGTCGATAGGTATCGAGCTTGCAAGTACTAATGCTGCATCCTCGGAAACTGTTCTGAAGGCACAGCATACCCTGAGTGCGCCAAGTCTATGCACTGATTCAACACCACGTCGGTATGACTTCGTTCTCATTGCTGTGGCCCACACCGTTGACCCATACATCACGATGGATCGTACTACATTAAGGAGTAGTATCCTGCGCGCCTGTTTGGGGCCTCTCGTATTCGGCATCATTCTCGATAAAGACATGCATGCGTTGGATGCTTTTTTATGGGCATACTGGAGATGCTGCTTAAATGTTAATCGGGAGTCAATCATCACGCCAAGGTATTTAATGCATTCCTTTGATTGCACCAGCGTCCCATTAACATTGATGCTTGCAACTTCCATCTTTTTGCGGCTGCTTATGAGCACCGCTTCGGTTTTATGTTCGGCTAGACAAAGACCTACTGACATAAGCCAGTTATATATAATGCCGATCGCCACACTACTGAGTGCCTCGACTTCTTCAAGATGTTTTGCAGTGGCCACAACCGCTAGGTCGTCCGCAAAGCCGACGATCTTAACGCCTGTGGGAACTGCGAGTCTAAGGACGTCGTCATACATAACGTTCCACAGCAGAGGCCCTAGGACTGACCCCTGTGGGACACCACCGGAGACGTTATACACCATTATCCCCTCGTCTGTTGCATAGCGTAGTATTCTACCATCGAAGTAGTTCGATAATATCTTAGAGAGGTAGCGTGGAATTTCAAATTTTGTGAGCGCTTTCATTATCGTATCCCAGTTTGCGGAATTAAAGGCATTTCGCACATCCAGCGTTGCCACCAGGCAATACTGCTTTGCCCCCTTCTTCCAGCTAGTGCCTTCGATAGCTTTACTTGCTATGCTTGTAACCAGTTTTATGGCATCGGACGTAGAGTGACTCTTTCGGAAACCAAACTGTTGGCTCGAGAGTCCTCCTCTGGATTGTATTGCTTCTTCGAGGCGGTTGTACAGCAATTTCTCGAAGATCTTGCCTATCGTGTCGAGCAAGCATATAGGTCGGTAGGCTGAGGGATCCTCCAGAGAGCCGCTACCTTTTGGTATTAGCACAAGCTTTTGCGTCTTCCATTGTGCGGGGAATATGCCCTCTGTGAGACAAGCGTTATACAGCTGTATGAAGGCTTGTGTTTGGGCTGCAATGGCCATTTTTAGCGCGCGGTTCGGGATTTTATCTGGCCCTGGGGCCTTCTCGCTATGAACAGCATTGGAGATTTTCATTACCTCTTCTGCGGTTACCATGGAAATGGCTTGCACGTCGCCATGATTAATGACGGGCTGCATCGGTGGTTGCTGAGGGAAGAGCACACTTACAATGCGGCTAAGTATGCGAGGGCACGTGGGTGGTGGTCGTCCGAATGACTTCATCTTTTTCATTACCAGTCTATAGGCGGTACCCCATGGGGTTACGTCCGCTTCGTCGCATAACTGCAAGAAGCACTCGCGCTTCCTCGAACGAATCTTGTGTTTGAGCAGCTTCCTGCGCTCTCTATAGACCTCGCGCAGTTCTTCGAACCTGTCGGTCCCTCTGGCGCGGTAGTAACTTCTTCTGGCTTGGTGGCATTGGCTGCGTGCTTCGGCGATTTCGGCGGTCCACCAGTACACAGGCTCGTGGTGGTGCTTACTTGGCCTTCGCAACATCATCGCTGCGTCGCAAGATCTTTTCAGCTGCTCTGTTGCTTGCCTAGCCATATTCTGTGCTGAGCCAGTGAGGTGTATGTCAGCCATCATTGCTGTGAGGAAAATATTCAACGCCACCGCTTTGACTCAGAACACAAATTGATATTGCGTTAGCCGATCACACGAATTCCAAACACTTTACGATGTTTAAACTTCAGATAAGCAGTGGTACTTAGATGCTTTCATGAATATTGAAATCAACACAAACACCGCCTCAAATATTCACCTCCACCGCATTGACTCATAACACAAACTCATGCTGCTTCCTGAGTATGAGTATGAGTATGAGTATGAGTATGAGTATGAGTATGAGTATGAGTATGAGTATGAGTATGAGTATGAGTATGAGTATGAGTATGAGTATGAGTATGAGTATGAGTATGGGTATGAGTATGAGTATAAGTATGAGTATGAGTATGCGTATGCGTATGAGTATGAGTATGAGTATGAGTATGAGTATGAGTATGAGTATGAGTATGAGTATGAGTATGAGTATGAGTATGAGTATGAGTATGAGTATGAGTATGAGTATGAGTATGAGTATGAGTATGAGTATGAGTATGAGTATGAGTATGAGTATGAGTATGAGTATGAGTATGAGTATGAGTATGAGTATGAGTATGAGTATGAGTATGAGTATGAATATGAGTATGAGTATGAGTAGTTCTCTGACCTTGTCTGCCGCTGCGCATCCCCTATGTTCTTATCTTTGTTCTCTGTGTTGTTTTTTTCTTTTTTTTTACGTATTAAGCACAGAACAGAGTTTAAAAAACACAAAGAACAAAGCTATTAGCATAGAAGTTGCGCAGCGGCAGAGAGGGTCAGAGCAGTTCATACTCAAACAGCACCATCAATTTGTGCGGCGGAGGAGAATATTTCAGGCGGTGTTTGCGGTAGTGGTGAAAATTTGAGGCGGTGTTTGAGGTATTTGTGTTGATTTCAATATTCGTGAAAGCATCATTAGAATGACCGCTTATCCGAAATTAAAACACCGCAGAGTTTTCAATTAAACATAACTTTTCCATTTTGGAATTTATTTATGTTTTTTTTAGTTTTTCTAAAGAACAAGAAAAACCCACTAAAATTTAATTAATTCCTTCAAAACCAACAGCTCAATCAAAAAATGGTGTAGGCATTGTGTATATGGTATTTTATTAGCTAAAGGGGAGGTAGAAATAACGGAAAATTTTTGTTTTTGTTTTTTGCTTTATTTTCATCCTTAGGATCTTTAAAATATGTAGTCAAAATGATATGTCCCTATCTTATTTATTTTACGAATTAAAATTTGACTACTAGTTTTGATCAAAAAAACAAAAGCCAAATTTTAACTTATATTTTTGACTGAATATATAAAAGTCAAATGTTAGCTGTTATTTTCGACCGAAAAATAAAAGTAAAATTTTAACTGTTTTTTTTTGATCAAAAAATAAAAGTAAAATTTTACAATATTTTTGATCGAAAAAATAAAAGTGAAATAGTGGCTGTTGTTTTTGATCGAAATAAATGCGTTCAAAATACTCGTAAACTTAGTGAATAACGTTATTAAATTTCATTTGATTTCACAATTATCAAACTATTTGTGTTATTTAAAAGTAACAATCTTAATTAACTTAAGAAAATAAATAAAAAAATGTATAGAGTGATAAAAATAAAAATTTCACTCATTTCCAAGCGGAAATTTGATTTTTTGGTCGAAAACTTAAAAATGTCATACAAAAATATACTAAGCGAATTGAAAAAACACAAAACTACAGACATTGAAACAATTAAAAGAGCATAAAAAAAGTAATATTTGTTTTAATTTCCGATTTCTAGCAACTTTCACTGATACAAAAAGTTTGTATCCATATGGATACAATGTAGCGAAAGGTTTAAGTCATAGGTTAATTCTGATGTCAGATTCGGATACAGTGAACAAAATTTCATAAAAAAAGATCTTTTCATCTTTTTTTATTGGCTCATATTGTTAACTCATAATAAAATTAATTCTTTTAAAACAAGCTTCTAGCTCACTGTGCGACGTAACAAAAAGCTTTTCCACATGCAAAGTCATATTATTAAATTAATAAAGCTTTTGACATGCTCTCTAAACAATGAAATTAGAACAATATTTGTAGCCTGTCAAAATAGAAACAATTCTCTATACCGACGACATCAACAAGAGCAACCATAAGAAATACATGTAAAAAAATTTTAAAGATGGCGTAACGTCGTAGTCGTCGTCAATGTGTTCAATGCATAACGATTATTTGTTGACTTTTTTATAAAAAACAGGAAAAATTAAAATCTTTTAAGATGATTATTCCTAAGCTAACATGTATCGTTATGCTATATTCAAATATCGAATAGACAAATCCATGAAATAATAATTTTAAGGTAGGTGTGACAATTCCTTTGCCGACCAGCATTTGTCAAAAACGCATAGAAAAAGAGGAAATGAACAAGCCGCAAAACAGATTGAAAATTAAACTTTGTATTGATTTTGACAGGTGTTGGTCGACGCTCTGAGAAAAAAGCCAGTTGATGCGACTACCTTAGTTTCATTGTACCATGGACAAATCTTTTTTGTCAGACTTTTTGATTTGAAATTTCGAAAATAACTGTTATTTTCGGTCCCTGGTAATAACTCAAAATTAAACAATGCTGTTAAATTTTAGAGTATATTTAGAGTATTAGAGTAAGATTAAAGAAGAATATAACAAGCAGTCGAGCAAATGCATTGATAATTTTCAACATTTTGTCAATGAAATTGTATGCATTCAATAGAGTATTTTCTGTTCTTTCTTCTCTTCACGTTTTTGCGTTTGTTTCTTTTTTTAACAAACTAAAAATAATCTACGATTTCAAGAATTGGAATGCAGTTGCAAGTTAGTCAAGTTCTGGTATTTATTTTATTTGTATACTTTGATTATTTTTGTTAGTTTTTTAATCTTTTTGTTTATATATGCATATTTGTAAACAGGATTTACCAACGCCTAGTTAAGAAACATGGTTGAGTGGAAGGCACAAGCAAAAGTATAAATTCGCGTCTTATGCAAATAAAGATGGAACCACGAAAGGGGGAGCACATGAGTCTACAGTTGAATGCAGCTTAAGTCAATGAACTTGAATAAAATACTGTTTTGTAAAGATACGTTTATTATATACATATATATATAGATAAAGAAATGATCAAGGACAGAATTAAAAGAGCTGTGCTTTTTTGAAAATAACTATTAGAAATGGCAATACTTGTAACTCTGAGGAATATAAATGAACTTTTTAATAAATTTAAATGTTTTTCTTTAACTATTGTTGACGTTTTTAGAGAGCTGTTATAAAAAACATCTTCGACTAAAGTCCTCAATTAAAAATGCTCTTGCTTGAACAGCCGAACAAAATATGGCATAAAAAAATGAAACAAAAACAAGTATTAATTAACGACATCAACCACTTCATGACATAAATACGTTATGTATCTAAAAAATACATTGTTTTTTCTTCTTATAGTAAAATTTAAGCGCAATACTGCGCACATATGCCTTGAACAAAGTCCAATGCACCGATTAGAATTGACACAGAGAAATTTAATACAACAAAACAAAACAAAACAGTGCCAAGAATGTCAGTAACGAGTCAAAGTCTGTCAAATGTATCTATAGGAAGACAAACTGAGGTCATTAATTGACTGAATTTTTTGAATAAAATTTAATTGATTGTTTCTTACGTTCAAATTGCGTCTTAATGTGAGCAGTAATAATTACTCTGAGTTGTCACAAGTAAATCACAAAAATTAAGATAACTCAAAATGATTAAAATTCTATAAAAAAAGCATATTTTTGAGATAACTGTTATCTACAGTAAATACAAAGCTAATAAAATAGTATAGTCGGAGAGATCACGTAAGGTAGACTGATTTACAAGATGGCAAAAACCTCGACAACGAGAACATAATAAAATTTATAAAAAAATATATGTTTGTGGCCGTCACGCATGGTAAAAATGAAACATTTTTTCTAAAAATTAGAAATATGAACCCTAGGAGGTATAACCAGGTCTGTGCATATTTTTTGCTTATAAAAGTGTGTGTAACTTTTTTGTTTTTAGTGTTAGAGATGAATACGTCCATGACTTCCTCAAAGCGGCTACGGCGAACACAATGAGAACGAAATTAGACTGCTTTTTGTATTTGGATTGATTTTATTCAAGTTGATAACGAAAAAGTGCCGAAAATAAATGTAGGTCTGTGCAGACCTATAATAAATTGAATGGAGATGCAGGTGTTTGAAACATGTTTTGACTTGTATTCGAGTTTGAACTTATTGCATGCAACTTTTTAGTATAGCAGCATCGTCTCGTTTCGCGCCTCAATCGGTCGTGAAGGACCTGTTCCAGGGATCTTGCGAAACCCCATAACCATTTTCAAATCGCTCATAACACCCGAGAACGTTAGCATAATTGTGCGCGAAATGAATCGAAATGTCCAGGAGCTATGCCGTTTATGGAATGCAAACGTGGACGAACCCAGTTGATGAAAAAGAGACGAAAAAAGAGAAGGCCTTCTTTGGCCTTACATAGTTTGCTGGCATATTTGGTTCTAACACTAAGCCTGGAAATGAGTTATGTAGCAGAAACGGTAACCCAATTTACAAGGCAACGATGTTTGCGATCCGCTTTAAATTGGTTTTAAAATATATTCGTTTCGATAACGGTAACATACGACCTGCTCGGCTAATCGAAAGTAAATCAGTCACCATCGACGATATATGGAATATGCTAATGAGAAATTTGGAGGGACAATATGTTGCGAGTGCACAGGTTACAATCGATGAGCAATTGTTTCCCTACCGAGGACGCACGCGTTTCACCCAATACATTCCATCTAAATCAGCCAAATACGGCTTAAAAATCTTGTCCAATTATCCTCTGAAAGGATTGATATAAGTTGGAAAACATCCGAATGAAGATCGTGGTGTCAATCAAGGCAAAAACATTGTTTTTCAATTGGTTCAGAAATACGCCGGTTCACGACGAACAGTTTATGCCAATAATTTCTTTCGTCATTCAATTTGGCCTCGGTTTTGATAACGAAAAGGTTGGAAAGGTTGGATACCGAGAGGTTGGAAAACGATACCGAAGGAGATGTTGGATTGTAGCCGGAATGTATTCAGCACAATAATTGGTTTCCATAATAACAATATCTCATTATGTTCATACGTACCAACAAAAAAAAGCAGTAGTTCTCATCTCGCCCGAACATTACCGTTGCATCATCGACTCTTCGAAACCATCGAAGAAGCTATACCAAATACTCGAATATAACATATATAAATCCGGAGTGGACACCATGGATCAGATGGTTGGTGAGTACACTTGTAAACGGGGCACAAAAGGATGGCCATTGGCTCTATTCCTTATCATGCTGGACGTGGCGGGCTTAGCTTCATTTGTCATTCATGATAAATTGGGACATGTCAAGAGGAACGATAGAAAACGTGTTTTTCTATTGGAACTAACAGAACAACTGGAGGTCCCTCACATGGAGCACAGCGCAACGAATCCCATTGTAAGAGGTTTTCAACACGTCAAACAAGCCATGGTGTCATTCGGTGTATAAGTAAGCATTTTTATTCATTCAATCAATTAAAATTCTAAAATCAATTATTCAATGTGTATTCGCACGCAGCTGCAGGCTCACCAATAGATGATCAACCAGCCCATGCAGCTTCTTCTTCGACTCGACAATCGTGGTTGCTGAGCTAAAAAAACGACAAAAAACAACGAAAAACACGATTATATTCAATGTATTGCAATAACCCGGTGTGCCAACAGCATTCTCATGCCAGATATGCCTGCGTAGAATGCCGTTGCTGACTTGTATTTTTTTACCTGAATTCAATAATATAGGTTAAACTGTTTCCTGCAAAATGTAATAGCATGCTTTTATTGTTCTCCAATCGCCTCTTACTTCTTGGGGCCACCTTGTCTACTACCCTAGCAATAAACACACATAGGTATCAGAGAACTGCACAAGCCCACTTGAAATTCAAGTTTTTTCAAGTACTTGAATTCAAGTATGTATCCAAACTTGAAAAAGCAAGCTTTGGCCTGCTTATAAAAATAGCAAACAATTACAAGTCATATCCAAGCTTTTTCGTTGGCTTGCTTGTTGAGGCTTACTATGTCGGGTAAGAAAGTTGAAAAGCTTGAAACGTTCGGCAAAAGCTTGTAAGCTCGCAAGTATCCAATTAATTGAATTTAAAGCAAGTATCCGAAAAAATTCAATTAGCTTGTTTAGGAAAATCCTAAGCGTATTAAGACTTTTAAGGGTTCTGTGGACTCCGTAGTTGGCAGTTTTAGGGGGTAGCTGATTTTGAAATTGATGTAAAAATTTAAAATTCAAGATGGCGAATAGAGCTGCCACCTTGATTTTTTTTTTATATTTTTGCGAATTCTTGTTATTTTGAATTTCTGACAACGGATTTGATTTCGAATCTAATATCACAGTTTTAAAATTTAAGATGGAGGATAGGCTTGCCACCTAAATTTTCTCCATAGTGTGCCACCTAGTAAAATGTATTTTTAAGAGTTTTAAACACCATTTAACAGTGTTAAGGGGTCGCTGACTTCGAATCTGATGTCAGAATTTTAAAATTTAAGATGGTTAAAAGTGTTGCCACCTAAAATTTTTTATTTTGACGAATTTGGTGCTGGAGCGAACAACAGGTAAAAATAGGTACCCCATTTGCTATATGTTTAAGGGGGTACCGAAACACGTGTTTGACTTACAATTTGACTTGCAGTGGACAGTTAAACACGTGTTTCGACGTGTCCCCCCTAAGAAGAGTCCCCCCTAAGAAGGCTCTCGAAACAGAATGGGGCAATATAAGCTTCGAAACATGCAAAAGCTTAGTCAATTCCATGCCAAAAAGGCTAAAAGATCTTGCTTACAAAAAAAGGTGGCCCAATGAAGTACTAAATTATTTCATTTTGTTATTTTTTTAACTATTGTTTGCAATTAGAGCATACTGTACGATTTTAAGTGACTGATGAATTTTATAGTTGTTGACATGAAATGTGTTTTTTTTTTTAATTAAATGCTATTTATATTTGGTCTTCATATTAAAATTATAAGCACAGAAATTAAATAAAAACAAAACAGTTTTTAATTAATTTTTTTCTTCTTAAATCTAGCTTTTCTGCAGCAAGTTATCTTTATTTGTTATGTGTACGATTTTAAGTGACACTCACTGTATATTGCTTGTCTCAAATTATTTATGTCTTACCTGCCGTGTAGACGGGATTCACGGTCGTTACTGTTAGACCCGCCTCAATAGCCCCCAATGCAGCTATTGGATATTCCGGTAAGTTGGGAAGACAAACAGCCACCACATCGTGATGTGCTAACTTGAATTTTGTTTGCAGACGTACTGCTAACGCCGCGCTGGCATCTCGCAATTCCGCGTAAGTGTATTGACGCCCGGTGACAATACAGACCTGTAGGTAAAAAATAAATACCAGTTTAATAAAATTGTAACTGAAAATTTCGAAAGCTTCATTAATAATATTTCAAATACATACTATGTACATATATATACGAATTTATTCTTTCACCAAATTATAAGCCAGCTTAACTCGGAATTAAAGTTTTACAAACAGTAAAGCCTTAAAACAAAGAAATTAAAAATTAAATTAAAATTGTGCATGAACCAGAAATTAAACCTTTATACTAGTGTGTCCAATAAAAGTTGAAGTTATTTTTTTGTATGATGGTTAGATATGTTACGAGTAGATATAAATAAAATTTCGTGTACCTAGGACCTCGTTGATATGGGGAAAATGTGCTTATTTAAAAAAAAAAAAAACCTGAATAACTTTTGTATAAGTGCAAATTTTCAGTCAAACTGGTTTTTTTTTGATTTTTCTTCAAAATAATGAAAATTGGACAAAAACTAGCAAGGCTGTAATTTCTTACTTACTTACTTACTTAGGTGGCCGTGACAACCCGTGTCCGGATTTCGACCGACCTCATCAGCTCTCGCCAGGCGCCTCTGCTTTGCGCGCGCCTTCTCCAATCGGATACACCAAGTGCGGTTAGGGCTTCCTCAGCCTGGTCCATCCATCGGAGGCATGGTCTCCCTCGTCGTCGTTGACCAGCGACCCTCGCTTCGAGCACCTTTTTCGCTGGAGCTTCGTCGTCCATACGATGGACATGACCCAGCCAGCGTAGTCGCTGCACAGTTATACGCCGAACTACGTCAATGTCTCCGTAGAGCTCATACAGCTCGTGGTTCATTCGGATGCGATAGTCATCGCCGACTCGAACAGGACCGAAGATTTTGCGAAGAACTTTTCTCTCAAACACCCCCAGAGCGGCTGCGTCAGTTTGCGAAACTACCCATGCCTCAGCGCCATAAAGCAGCACAGGTAGAACGAGCGTCTTGTAGAGTGTTAGTTTTGTCGATCGAGAGAGGGCTCTGGAACTTAGTTGCTTACTGAGCCCGTAGTAGCACCTATTAGCAATTATTGTTCTTCGCTTTATCTCCAGGCTGATTTCGTTGTTAGTATTAATGGCGGTGCCAAGGTATACAAACTCCTTGACTACTTCAAAGTTATAGCTGCCGGATGAAACGTGGGAGTCTAAACGCCGAGCTCCCTTGTTTGTAGACAGCATATACTTTGTTTTACCCTCATTTATCGCCAAACCCACTTATGTAATTTCCGCTGTAATTTCTTACTTTTCGAAAAAAATCAAATTTTTGTTCTTTATTAAAAAAAAAAAATCGCAAACATTCAAATTTGAAAAATATAGTATGAAAATATTACTGAGCCCGTAGTAGCACCTATTAGCAATTATTGTTCTTCGCTTCGGCCTAAAATAGCCGAATATTTTATGCCGATTGTTCTGAGACTATTATTCCCAAAAAAAGTTTATAAAAGTCTTTAAAGACTTTTTAAAATATAAAAGTTTCAAAATAATCTTATAACTGACTTTTTTAAATAAAAGTCTTCAAATACCTTTATAAAGCAAGTTTAAGAATAAAAATTTTTATAAACTCATATGTCCGACTGTTTTCATAAAAATTAAGAGATAATAAGAGGTATCCAATTAGAGCTATAATCAAAAGTTGTGAAAAACTCATATATAATTACTTTTTCTTTTGATCATAAATAATAACTTTTTCATAATAAATGTTTCTTAACTCTTATTTTAAAAACTTTTTTGGTAAAAAATCGTAAAAGTCCAAACTTCTGATCATAATAACCACGGGTATGTTGTGACGTAATGCGCAGTAGGAAGTCACGTTAAGGCGTGATCTTGCATTTTATTAGTCTTAAGTTACTGATTAATAAATGAGATGTTTAATAAGATTTTTATTCAACATCAACATTAAAGAAATGAATAAATATCAAAAGAAAGGACTAAATTTATTCATTTTTTTTTAATTGAAAAAATTTTGTTAGTATTCGGCCACTGCTTCGACTTCGGTCTTCGGCCGATTATTTCCACATTGCCGAACAATCGGCTTCGGCAGAAAACTCACATTCGGTCGGACATTTATCGAAACATAATCGAACACCTGCGAAAATGAGCAAAAATTAAACATAAGTGTGTTTTTGAGGTAAATTAATTAAATAAGGGCCTAAGTGTTAGAAACTAAAAGAATTTTTTGACTTTTGGGCATTTGTTTCGGTAATGTAGCTAAATAAAAAAGACGTAAAAATAAATCCAACCTAAAAAATGTCACTCGTGTGGCATCTATAAATCTGGCTTTTTTTTCTGGTCCCAGCCTTATTCATGTGGTTCCAATCGATTTTTGTGCAATGTTAAGCCCCTGGGCAATCGAAACAGTGCTTAAATAACGGTCGGAGTGGACGATTTCCATGATTTTATCGACATATTCGTCCATTGGCTTTTCGGAACGGCACCACATAAACACTCTTCACAATTTCAGCCACCTGGCTTCTGCTATTGCCTTTATCAAAGAAAAACTTAAAGAAATCGTATTTCTTTTGCTGGTGTCCACTTTTGATGCACGCTCAAACAAAACTAAGTCAAGTAATCATAAAAACGTCTGAGAAGTTTGTCTAGTACGAAATCTTATCTCTCTAAAGCCAATCCAAATCACACTTATACAACGCGGAATACAGGTTACTAAAGCCATATTTTGGAAAGTTTACTTCAGTAAAAATCTTATTAAATACTTCCAAATAATAAATACTTGAACAAAGCTTTATATAATGAAGTATACTTGAGTAAAAAATATATCATAGAAAAAAGCTTTTTTTAAGAAATTGCATAAGAAAATAGAATTGTGAAGTCCTCTTTATAAGGCTCTTTCAATTAAAGCTTGAGTTATCTACTTTTATACAAGACCTTTTCCAGTTCAGTTGAAATAATTTCAAATATTTAAATGATATTTCTATCTGGACAACTGGCTGTACACTTTGATCCTTGTCGCATATTCTTTAATGGAATTACAAATACTTTTTAGGCAGCTACATTAACTTTTTACAATTGTAAACATTTTCCTAGCATTTGCTTATGTACCGTTTTGGCTGAAATACAAATCTGGCAATACTTTGCACAACCCAACCTGCCTCAAAATCAAAGAATATTATTTTTAATTTTTGTGTTTTTTTTTTCAATGTCGATTATTTTGTTTCTATTTTTTGTTTTGATTATTTTCGCGGTCCCTAATTATAATCGTGTGTGTGTGTGTGAGTGACTTGCTATAAAACACTGACGGTTTTCTTTATTTCGCATTTGTTTATCTTTACGGCACATAATTTATTAGCGTGTCGTTGGTCTCGCCATTGTTGATAAATCTATTTATAAGATTGCCGGCAAAAATATACTATCATTATGAATGATAGTGTTTTTTTTTCGACACGAGTGCGAGCGATATTCTCTTTTATGTTGCACTCTTTTGGTTTGCACAACGGCTTTCGAGATTTCTCTCTCACTCTCGTTTGCTCTATCGTATGGCTTGTAGGCACTTTATCGCGTTGATTGTACTTCACCAAATTATTCCAGACTTTGGACATTGATCCACTGAACTTTGAACACTAATTTAAACATTTTACACAAACTTTGTTGATTTCTTGCTATAGAGATAGAGATGTGCATAAATGTGTTTGTAGAATTTTTATGAGCTATCATTTTTGAGCTAGAGTTTGTGCAAACAAGACAGAGGTAAACGGTTTTTTTGCCGAATAATTGAATGGTTTGAGCAATAAAACTGTCTGTTTGATGCAAATCATGGTTAATACTTGTAGATAAGATAACTTGAGAAAAAAAATTATTTCAGCCTAATTTTATTTATATTGCTTTGTTTTGTTTTCTAGACAAGTATCTTTTTAAACTTAATTTAAATTTTGTTCTTAGCTTTAGCTATGCACTACAATCGTCTACTTATTTGTAGATTTTAGTATATTATATTTATATAATTACACATTTCAAGATTTGACCGCTTTTCTAATCAGCTACTGTAAAATATAGAAATGTGTAACTTGCATTCAGTTCTTTGCAAGCTTTTCTCAGTCAAGCTCAGCAGTTGCAAGTTTGCATGCTTGTTAATAGTAGGTAATAAAATAAAAATACAAGAGCAAGTAAAAGTTACGAGTATAATAAAAACAACAGTTTTGGTTATAATCATAGAAATAAAAAAAAAGATCGCAATTTAAATAAACGATTGCACAATTGAGCTGAATTGGCAACGACTTTTGCGTTAATTTAGGAAAATTTCTTTTTATAACACTTTTATTTCCATTTTTGTCAACAAGCATTACTTTGATTAAAATGAGTTCAACATTTCAATTACTTAAATTATGTATGTTAACGAAGGACAAAGCGAAGTAAACGAGACAAGCAGATGCTAGACTAGCATAAGTAGAAGTTTGTGTGTGTGAAATATATATACATAAGAGTATAATTTATTTTAAGTACAAACCGAAAAAAATTTTATTATTTTTACAGATTAAATTTGAGATTTGGACCATTTCAAACTGCTTCGACAGGTGTTAGATACATTCTAAATAAAAAAAAATTCATGTCTGAGAAAATTTGTTTACGTCATCCAAATGAGCTGAAATTGTTTACCATTAGTTGTTCTGATGACCAAAAATATAATCATTGTATGAACTTAATTAATCAAGGGGCATGGCATTTACCATTAGAATACACAACACAATTTATGTGAGCTATATCCTTCAAAATTCTACAAGGGACAATTCCAAGCTAATCGACAACGAACAGAAAAAAATAGAAATGAAGATATTATTTAAATTGGCGTATTTCTATATGAAGAAATAGTCTGTTTTTTAATTGATGCCGTTAAAATTCCAAAATGAATGATACATTGGGATATTTTGAACTTGAAAGTCACATATATACTTTGCAAAACTGTGCTTCAAGTGTCAAAACACTGACAGGGGAAATTAAAACTCAGACAGAGAATAGAAAGTGTTTGAGAATTTAGTGCTGCTCTTGAAAAATAAATATTTTTTCTGAGCGGTCCCCTTTTTAGAGGTTGAAAAAAGGCTAACTAACTGTAGCACCCGACCCCATAAAAAAGCAAAAAGTTATGTAAGTTCGAAATAATAATATACAGTCACACAGAAAATTATACGTACCCCTTACAAATACAGCGTGCAAATGAAAATTGTCTTCTTCTGAATATACAAAAAAATACATAAGAGCAAAAATATTTAATAAATGATTCAAATGCAAAATAAAACATTTCAGTATTATATAAAACACAAAAAATCAAGTTCACAGCACAGAAAAGTATACGCACTCTAGAAGAAAATGTACTTAAAGTTAGTTTAAATAAATATTTACAGTATTTTTGTTATTTATTTTGTATTTATTTGAACTGCATCTATTACTGCCACTAACCGATTGTTGATGGAAAATACGAGTTTTATTTGTTGTTCCATTCACGCTCCAAATTAACTTTTAGTTCCTGTTTGTTGCTAAATGTGTTTTTACGAATGCGGCATCCTAATTTAAGGTTGCTCTAAAAGGTTGTGATCAGGGGAGTGCTGTGGCGAATGGAGTTGTTTTGTCATGTTTTATAGCAACTATTCCTTGAAAATATGGGATGCGTGCTTTTGGTCATTGTCCTGTTGGAAAAACCAGGCGCCACTCAAACCCAACTTGCTTGCGGATTCTTTTCGAAGTACTTTTCAAGATCGTCTAATAAAAAAACCGGTCCGTATTTGTTTCCAAAAACTGTAGTTTTTCGGTTCCATTAGCAGGCATACAGCCCCATACTATGACCGAACCTTCGACATGCTTCATAGTTGGAATAAGGTTTTTCGGTTGCAATTCTTCATTCGCTTTATTTCGCGATATTATATTCGCGATATTTGTTGTTTGCCATTGCAACCGAATAAATTATACTTACACAGAGCCAAAACAACCTATTAAAATAGAACAAATTCAAGAAGACTTCTCTATGGTTTTCATCCAAAAAGACTGTCTTTTTAAAACCATAGAGAAAATCTTATCAAAACGCTGTCATTTTTTATTATGAAAATCACATATTTTCAAGAAGAATTATCTTGTTTTTAAAAAGCAACCTTTTTAAAACTATAAGAAATTCTTCTGAAAAATATGTGATTTTATTTTTTATATTAAACGTTATCTTCTTGATATTTAAATGGGATATCTTATTTATTTATAAGAAATACATAAAATATAAATAGAAATTTCCAGCTTCCACTTCCACTTTGCTAGCTACTGATTTTGATTCAGAATTGTGTTTTGCAATAGAGTTCAACGAATTTCTCTCTTTTTTTAATATTATGCTCTCGCACTTTAAGACAAACTTCCTTTTTATTTGGACACATTTTTACTTCAATACATTTTATTTTAAGGATAACCGCAAACTTTTTCAGTCAAAAAATAAATGAAGACTGAAGCACTTTCATATTCATATTCATATTCATATTCATATTCATATTCATATTCATATTCATATTCATATTCATATTCATATTCATATTCATATTCATATTCATATTCATATTCATATTCATATTCATATTCATATTCATATTCATATTCATATTCATATTTTTTTTTGTGTAAATCTTGCGAAATTTGAAAAAATGTCGCTACTTCGTTTGTATCGTACGTATACTTATCTGTGCTGCAATATGCTTTTCATTTGTTTGTACAAATCAAATGCAAGATTAATGGTACAATTTGTTGTTTGCTTGAACATCACTGTCATTGCACTTGTAAATTTAGATAGATTGATTAAGGTTGATTTAGATTAGGAATAAAAGATTTGTTAAAAATTGCATGTTTAGTGGGGAGGGGGACGTATACTTTTCTGTTTGACTGTAAATAATAGTTCAACTTTCTGAAAGTAATTTTAGGCATAGCGCACAGAGCTTTCCGTGGTTGTTTCTTAATTTGGTTTTTGCATTTTTCCTTTGTAGTTGAGTTGAAAAGTTGTGAGTAAGGTAAAAGATAAAATTATTTATTTGGTTTGCCCTTGTGCAATGGAATTTTTTAAGATGGATCTAGTCTGCTATACAATATTTTTATATATTATGGTTTTCTATTTTGATTTATGTTAAATAATAACAAAATTCTTTCAAAAGTACCCTTTTTTATGAAAAGGAAAGTTATTTGCTTTAAAAACAGTAAATTCCCTACTCAAAAGCCAAAAACCATAAGAACCGTTGGTGTGAATTTGTGGTAGTGTAGTATTTAAGGTAAGTCAGGTGGAATGTGATAAATATTGTGATATAGTGATAAATAAATATGAATGTGTAACTCAGGTGGAATGTGATAAAAATTGAGTGATAATTGTTTTACACTGAGAACAAAAACCTCCTAATGCCGTGGTTATGCTAGCCAAGCATGATTGCCGAACATTTGGTGTTCATTTTCGTTTATTTATTCTCTTCGCTGAAATGTTTGATGGTTATGCTTCTGTTTGCTGCACAGTTTCATCATGTTATAATATTCCAAAACACAAATTAAACAACCCTAAATTTTATGTATACACTTTTTAATACACTTTTTTTACACTTCGGTTAAACTGCGACTCCAAGTAAATGCCATTCCAATAAAAAATATATTAAATAAAATGCAACACAACAATACGAATTGATGGGAATTAATCTGCAATTTGATTTAAGACAATTTTTTTGTAGTAAACTTGTAAAGGCACAAAATTGTTAATGTTTATTTAAAGCGACAATAAATACTGAAAATTTATGCTAAACATATGTTGTTCGACTTTTTCTTAATGTCTGTTCTTTGTTTTTAAGGTTGCTTGATCACACAACTTATTTAAATTTTTACTACTATCTGCTACTTTTTTGATGTTTTTATGGAAAATTAATGCAGGCAACACCGGAAAGTTCGGCATGTTTGCTGTTTCAATCATCAATCAAAAAAGTTCGGTCTAAGAGCAATAGAATGAATTTGAGAAAAAGTTCATTTCTCACTTTACACGAGAACAATAAAAACATGTTGGGCAATCGTGTTTGGCTAGTATAACCTCGGCATAAAATCAAAGAAAATTTAGTAAATTTTAAAGAAATTTGTACTGCCAACATTTTAATTGCCAACGAAATTTTTTTTTTATTTAAATTTAAAGTTTTTTTTGAAAGAAGAAATAAAATTATTTTCACAAAAATAAATATTTTAGAAATATAGAGTTTAAAATTAATTATTTATATGTAATCAATTTGAAAGTAGTTGCATCGGGAATTAATTCCGGGCCTCTCGCTTCCTAGTCTGTCGCGAAAACAACATCAACAGAGTGTTTGCTCTAACTCTGTTGCGACCACGCACAGCTTCGACAAGTTACAAAAACAAAATCAGCCGAAAAAAATAAAAAATTATGCCACCACGAGTTTTGAACTCACGATTTCAATGACAAGGTTGGCGTTCTACGCTGTAGACTGTAAAACTATTGTTGACAAGTTAGCAAAGAAGCAATAAGTTAAAAGTTAAAGTTAAAAAGAATAGCATTTAAGGAAATTTTAATTTAAAATTAAAGTTCTTATTTTCTTAAGATAAATGTTAATACTTGTGTTTTCAAAATAAATTAACTTTAGCTATAAGTAGAACTATATATAAGCAGAGAAGTTAAGTTATAAGAAATTTAAAATTTTTAAAACAAAAACAAGTGGTTTTTGATTTTAAACTTTATTTTATTAAGGATTTTTTGACAAATTCTATGATAAATAACGAAGTTATTGTAAAAATATTATTGATGTTGGATAGTTTTAAAACTTCTTACAGTGACTTGGCCACTTTTGAAACTTAACTAGTTGGATTTGGATAGTTTTGATCAAATAAAGATGGACATAAATAATTTTGAAATTTTGTATTTCATCATGACTAGTTTTAAAACGAAGGGATTCAATTTGGCTTTTATATTTCCAAAAACTTAATTTGGAACTAGAAAAGCTTATGAATATTTTTACACGAATAATTTTCAATAATTTTCGATTACTTAAAATTGATTTTGATACATTGCTTGAATATTCAAACAATGTTTGGATGCAATTTCAGCGTTTTCAATTCTAAAACGACCGATTTTAAATAATTGGACTTGATACTTTTGAAAATAAAGCTGTTGGATTTGAACAGTTTTGAACCAAAATGTCATAAAAAATATACTGTTTTTATGGAAAAACTAGCAATACAATTTCTGTTTGTCCAAAAACTTTAGAAAACGTCAAGAAAAATGTTTTCCCAAAATATCTATGTTTTATTATTTTTGAAAAATAAGTTGTGGAATTTATTTTTTTTTTAAATTAATCGTGAAATTAATTTTTTTGAAATTAATCGTTTCTTAATCATAGTTTCTTAAATTTTCTTTTCTATAATATATGGAATAGTGGCGACACGAAATTTCGAAACCACTAATCGCAAGTTAAATTCTGCTTGTTTTTTAGACTCTGGCAGATAACAAAGACTGTTTACCTTAACTTACAAATATCGCCGCATAACAGCTAAAGGCTGTTGCTACTTATTAGCAAACGAGTTCACCGAACTAAACTAAAAACAACTGGTTAATATTTAAGTATGAGTATATTTTTTACTACCTCAAGTTACTATAAAGATAAAGGGTCATAAAGTTTTGTATGAAAAACCAATATTTTGATTATGATAGTTAATAAAAAATAAGTGCTCCATATCCAATTTAAGCGCATATTATTACAATTATGTGTTATTTTGATACTCCATCAACTACGCATAGTCACTAACTAGATCATTACACCTGAAGTTGTTATATATGTATTGGCATGATTTGTAGTGGTTTTACTTACCGTAGCCACATCGTTTTCCCACTTCTTAAAATCGCGCCAAACGTACTTGTCCAGCGGCATGTCGATATGTGTTATGGCCTCAAATGGTGAACTTTTATAGTAGCCCTCTTCATTAGAATAGTGCAGATATTTATCGGAATCACTTATGCTGGGCTCAGCGGTGGCGGAGGAGTTCTGCTGACGCTTGTTGGTAGAAATCGACTTGGAGTTGATGTTGCTTGAAGGAGTTGAAGAGCTGTTAGAGCTGGCGCAGCGCAAGAGATTCAAACCTTGAGCGGCCAAGCGTCCTGATGTGGTGCGTATCATGGTTTTAGGGTTTAAAAATTTATTTTCTTTTTTTTTAAAATTTCAAACAACACTTAATTAAATAGCACAAATACTTTTTTAAGAAGTTCGTAAAAACTTTAATGCTTGGAATTATTTAATTTTTTTCCGTTTTTTTTGTTTAAGTTTATTAGCAGAACGCGTCTAAAGTGTTCGGACATAAAAGCACTACTGTGGTTACAACAAAGATTTTGCTTTAAGCACACCAAAAAGTTTCAACAAGTTGCTGTTGTTTGTTGTTGATTTGCTCTGTTGTGTGTTTTTGTTGATTTTTTGAATTTTTTTTTTCTGTTGTGATTGTGAGATAAGTTTTATAATATTTGTAATATTGTAGTTAGCTAATAGTTTTTTTTTTTCTTAGGTTTTGCTTAATTTTTAGTTTACGTTAAATATTTTTGCACTTTGATATGATTTGTATTAAATTTTGTTACTTTGCTGTTGATAAATGTGTATTAAAAATTATTGTTGTTGTATTTTGTATTTTTGTACTGGAATCTGTAGTCTTATCAATCTGAAAGTGAAAAAAAATTTTGCTTAATAATTGTTGATATGAATTTGACTTATTGATAATTAAAAAAACAGCGTACAAAAATTTATTTTTTATACGAATGTCTGGGATTTCGTCTGGTTAAAGCATTTCATTGACGTCACATATTGGTATGAATGCAATTTCTTGCTGTTTATCAATTTGTTTGTGAATTTTTAATGAGCGAGTATCTATGTGATTTTTTTTAATTTCATCTTCAAAAGTTCTTATCGCGGTTGGTGAACCACAAGTTAACCTGAACGTTGTAATGAAACCATAAGTTAACCGGAACTGAAACTGAACTGAATATGACAAATATGACAAAAGGATGAGAATATTTATAAATGATAGTAGCATATTTTGCATAATAGTTATATTTCAGAAGTGGTGGAGCATTTTTCTTTATATTTTTAAAACTTAAAATGCTTCTCCTGAAAAATCAGATGTTCTGAGTTTTGACATTAATGAAGAAAAAGAGAGATATATGTTTGTTAATATTGTAAATCACAAACTTAAAATATATATAAACATTGAATGAATACAGAGATATAAATATATGGGTCGATGGCATCATCGAAATAAAAACAAACTAACGAATATACATGATAAAATAGTTCATTTTATGCATCTGATGACTTAAGGTGAGATACAGGATGTGTGAAATTTTCATATATGTACTTCTAACTGATCTCTGTTAATTTCTGTAGTAAAGAATAGTACACACTTATATTTATTCTATGTATTGTATGATGTATATGATTTTTAGGCCTAAAAAGCATTAAAAAAAATAGCCTAATCGAAAACTAGCCTAATTATATTGGCCACCATTACAAACTTGGTATTTCAAACGCGAGTTCTTGCGTTTTATACAAACAACATTCATAGAATTGGGTATAGAGATAAATGCTATGAGAAATTATCCGTGACTTAGCATTTGAGTGAGTTTTCTCTATATACCCAGCAGGGAAGCAAGCGCTCCATTAGTGCATCTGAAGCGCTCAAAAAGAAAAAAAAAAAAACGGTAGAGGGTTTCATTCTCCTTGTGTATAGCGCATTTTTTAACATAATCATGTCATCAGATGTATGCGCTCCGCACCCGTTGTAGAAAATATGAAATCATTGCGAGAGCCGAGCGCTTTGTTCTCTTTGTATTTGATATAAAAACGAAAAAAAATATTAGGTTTGTCCAAAAATGTTTTTAATCCACCGAAAAACCAGGTCGTTTTTGAACCATTGACGCATGTGCATAAATCGAATATGTAAATATTTAAAATTTTTAAAACAAAACAAAAAACAATCACCCAGCCACGTGCTTGATCCCGGGCCTCTCGCTTGCAAAGCAAGCACCCCAACCATTATGCCATGGCCGCCAAAATTTAGGTTTAAAATTTAGTTTATAATAACAGAATAACTTATAAGCAAATTTTTAACACAAAACAAAAACGGAAAACAATCGCTCCCACCAGCCAGGTTTAACCCGGGCATTTCAACTACAAGGCAAACACGTCAACCAGTCGCCACATCTCAACTGAAAAATTTGTTTCTTAATAACAAATAACAGCAAGTTTTATAAAATCAAATCATATTTTGCTTATTCACGTGCAACGATTAGATGAATTTGTAAATTTTTTTAAAATTAATATTTTTTGACATTAATATGTAATACTTTTTTTTCGAGTGCAACGTTATCGTTACAGAAAGTGCTGCAAATATAGCGCTATACAAACAGAACTAGTTGCAAGGAGAATAAAGCCCTCCTTATGTGTATACAAGTAAGTCTTATCGTATCTCCTCCAGAGAGCACTCAACATAGTAGCTAAATGGTGCAGGGAAATAGGGCTCAACGTCAACCCTAAGAAAACCAACATCACCGTCTTCACCAAAAAAAGAGTCAGGGAAAATCTGACTGAACCTACTTTTCTCGTTGAAACTATAAACTTCTCAAAAGAATTCAAATACTTAGGTGTGATGCTTGATGATAAACTCACATGGAACCCACACCTAAACAACACCGTAAACAAAGCAATGGCCTCATTATGGGTCAGCAGAAGCTTTGTAGGCCCAAACTAGTCATGTGGATGTATACTTCCATCACGAGACCTATCGTCTTATATGCCGCACCAGTATGGTGGAGTAAAATGATCCAAAAAACAGTTCAAGCCAAGCTCAGCAAATTGCAACGACTAGCTTGTGTATGTATCACACGAGCGATACGTTCTGCTCCAACTGCTGCTTTGGAGATTTAGCTTGGTATACCATAATTACATCTTCTTGTTAAGAAAGAAGCTCTGTTCTTCACATTCTTCACATTCTTCACTTATCATTGACAACAATTTGATTAAACCAAATAATACTCACTCAGCACTGTTATACAAAATAACCAAGGACGAGAGTCTAAAGCTATTACCCTGCGATCTCTGCCTTCCAAGATTCAACTTCTACAAAAAATTCCAAGTCTCCTTCCCAAACAGAACCACATAGGAAAAAGAGAGGCCACGGTTCACTGGTGACTTTCAAGCCTGGTATACTGATGGCTCAAAGGCAGATGAAGAGGTGGGAGCTGGATTTTTTGGCTTAAGGCAGGGAAAATCTATATGTGCCAGGATGGGCACAGGTAATTCAGTCTTCCAAGCTGAAGTCCACGCCATTGAGCTCTGCCTAAGAGAGTATGTAAACAGTCCCACTAGGAACAAAAACATTTACATTCACTCTGATAGTAAAGCAGCTCTACTTGCACTTAGCGCATATAAAAGTCGTATGGGATTGCCTACAGCTACTTATCAAGGTAGCTACCCATAACAGAGTCCATCTCATTTGGGTACCAGGTCATAGCGGCTATTTAGGTAACGAAATCGCGGACGAACTAGCCAGGAAAGGGACTGCAAGGTCCTTCATAGGCCCAGAACCATTCTGCGGGATACCATGGGCACTATGCGCCATAACATTAAAATGCGGCTAAACAGAGAGGCACTCCATTACTGGAGGGAAACTGAAGGTAACAGACAGGCGAAAACATTCATGCCAACCACTTCGTTCCAAAGAACGAAACAATTCCTGACTCTAAGAGGAAGATCTATCCGACTTGTCACAGGTTTCCTAACTGGACAAATAAACACTTATCAACGGGTATACTTATCAATGGGTATAGTCCAGGAAAATCTGTGTAGATTATGTAATGAAGATGAAGAAACAGCAGAGTACATCTTGTGTCACTGTAATGTTCTAATCACGACCCGTCTTCGTTACTTAGGTGAATTGCAGCTAGAACCGCATCTAATAGCGGATAGTTCACCCAAGGACATCGCGCGGTTCCTAACGCACTTAACAAGTAAGGATGAACTATAACTTATAGAGGTTTGTTACAATAGGCCCTTGGGGCCGCAGTAACTAGGTTCTATAAATTCATAACATATATACAATACAGGTTTTGCTAGAATTAAGTCCAAGATTTTTGGCCCTGCATACAATCGAATTTTTTTTGTATATTATAAGTTTTTAAATGTTTCCTGTTTTAAAAAGTTGGCATAAGTATAGCATCTTTGGGACTTTTCCATCTATATGACTTGAATTTTAACCATTTTCATTGTATGACTTGAATTTTTTTGGGAGATTGTTTTGATTTTTATTTGATTTCAGCTGTTTTCTTAAAGTTTATCAAGGTTTTATTATTTTGTGACTTCGCTTTGTAGGGAGGATAAGAGTGGTTCTGGCTAGTTTTACCCAATTTTAAACATCTATCAATAGCTTATACACAATATCAAGTTAATAAAAAAATAATAAGTTAATTTTGTAAAATTTATAATTTAATAATCCAATTCCATGAGCAATTAATCAATTTTTGTTGAATTTTGAGAGATTTTACCGTTTTGATATTATTATCATTTTGTCATCATCACTTCGCTAATGTTGCTCATTTTAAGATTATATACATTTTTTTATAAGAACTTATATGAGGGCAAAGTATAATTAAAAACTTTATAAAGCTCAAAATTAAAATGTTTTGAGAAGAACCACAGTAGAACCTCAGAAATTAGAAGCTATTTGTTAATCAGGAACTTCTAATTTCTGAAGTCTTCGAAATCCGGAGATACAATTTTTAAAAGTTGAATTTATGATAATACTGCTCAAGAAATCACGTTTGATATTTTTATGCAGCATCTATATATTTGATGCTGCATAAAAATAACACATTTATAATGTGATTAATACTTTATTGAAAAATGCGACAAAAATATAAAAATTATAAATGTTGGAAATATTTTATTAAGTGTCTGCACAAAATTTGTGATTGTAATTTGTTTCTTTTTGATTTTTTCATATTTGTTACAAAAATATCAGAACAATAAATTTAAAATTTGTGCTTTGTCAAAAAAATATTACTGTTTTCCTTCGTTTGAATTCAATTAATTACACTTTCGATGGCCGTTGAATATGAAACGTTCGGCTTTTAACCAATATTATTGCTCGCATCAAACTCTAAAGATACATCGTCTAACTCTAACTTATAGTTTTTTTTTTTGTAAATCGTACGCAAACACCTCATTTGGGGATTTTATCTCTTACTTTCACTGAAATTTTCTTATAAAAAAAATTTCCAGGCAAAAAAAAAAAGAACCCAAGTGAAGTGATTGCGTACGTTTTACAAAATAAGGCAATTCGTTTTATTTTCAACCTCACGCTGTTTTTGAAACAGCTGTAGTGTTAAATATAAGTTTTATAAACAATTACCTTGGAAATAAAAATACATTATTCTAATTTCAGAAGCTATAATACTTTGAAAATACTGCAGTAAATATTAGGACAATTATCATTTCTGAAGCTTCTAATTTTTGAAGTTTTATTGCACTAAGGCAAAAAACTAATATTCAAATTATCCACTCCCGTGCATAATTTGTATTTAAATATTTATGTCGGTAAATCAAATATTTTCCTTACAATACTTTTTTTGTGCGTATTTAAATTTTTTTAAACAAAATTAGATTTGATTTCATCAAACTTGCTGTTATTTGTTATTAACAAACAAATTTTTCAATTGAGTTGTCGCAGACTGTTTGACGTGTTTGCCTTGTAATCGAAATGCCCGGGTTCAAACATGGCTGGCGGCGATTGTTTTTGTTTTGTTTTAAAAATTTGCTTATAAGTTATTTTGTTATTATAAACCAAATTTCACACCTAAATTGTGGTGGCCGTGGCATACTGGTTGGGGTGCTTGCTTTGTAAGCGAGATGCCCGGGTTCAAACCCGTGGATGGGTGATTGTTTTTTTTTTGTTTTTCAAGTTTCAAATATTTACGTATTTGATTTATGCAAACGCGTCAATGGTTCAAAAACGACTTGGTTTTTCGATGAACTAAAAACGTTTTTGGATAAAGTTAATATTTTTCCCCTTCAGTGTGTATTAAAGGATAAATTAGAATATTCTGTTAAAAAATTACCGGGAAATGATAATTTAAAAGTCCGCTTAAAGGAGTTGTTAAGAATCTGTTCGTCGATCAGTTGGCACAATTGTCCTCTATCCAGAAGTAATTGAGAGTGATCTGTCATTTAGTTTGTTAACAGTATTCGATTTTGTCAGTTCAAAGAATTTCTTTAAAATTTTTTTGTTGGTACGATTAATCGAGTTTTTTGTGCCGAATCATTAAGAATTTTACAGAAGGCTTCCGATTCAGAAGGTGAATCGAATTTATCAAAAACATGTGTCGAGATGTGGTGGAAGATTTGCCTTGCTCTGGTTGGTCGTCAACGTCTTCAACTGATATTAAAATTTATAGAGTGAAGAAAATGGTGGTGGAAAATCTTCATTTAAGTTTGAGAGAGATAAACGATGAATTTTCTGTGTTTCACGAGTCAATTCGAACCAATGTACACGATTGTTTTGGCGTGAAACGCGTTGCCACTCGACTAGTTCCGAAAGACTCGAATTATTTTTCAAAAACTTAATCGTGCAAATGTGAAAACATGCTAGAACAAGTGAATTCCGATCCCACATTCACAAAACGCATTATAACTGGTGATGAAACATTGGTTCACGAGTTTGACATGCAAACCAGTCAACAAATTTCGGAATGAAGTCATTCAACTGAGTCGAAGTCGAAAAAACCCGCAGCAAAGTCGATCAAAAGTAAAGGTAATGTTGCGAGTTTTCTTTGATTATTGCGGTATTGTGCAGACGGTAAACAAAGAATATTATCTGGTCAGGTATAAACAAAGGTCAATATTGACAAAGGCCATGTTTGTGGAAAGAAATTTTATGTATTGTGCACTACGGCAATGCACCATCTCACAGGGCAAACATTGTGAACGAGTTTCTGGCCAAAAACTCAACAAATATTAAGGAACCTGATATTCACCTGTTCTTTGATGATGATGATGATGATGATGATGATCTATTCGTTTTTTGTTTTATTAAACAGATATTTATATTCTTTCAAATTCAAGTTTGTTACATCATTAGTTTGTTTGTATCTATCAACCAGTACCTGTTTGGCTTATTGAATAGATACAATTATTAAGTTTTTTCTATATCAGTTCCGTTAGATGTAATTCAAGTTATACAAATAAAGAAAAAATTTCTCATACAACAGATATTGAACTTTGGCTGCTTGATTAATATGTACTCCAAAACTCAACGCAAATATCAATTTACAAAATATAATAAAAAAAAAATGTGCTGAAGTACTGAACATACTTCAAAGATTTCCTTTAATTCAAAAGCGTTTCGTTAAGATAACGAATAATAAACTTCAAAATGCTAAAAGCTAAATGCTTAAAAGGTTAGTCCAAAACCTTAAATAAGGTTTGGTAACATTTCTAAGAAAAAAATGCTAAGAAAAGAAATACAATTTCTAGTACAGTAAATTTAGCTCACAAAAAAGAGTCGTGCTTGGAAATAATTGGCGGAAAATTGAAAATCGCTTAACAGCTTCTAGGCATCAAAATGAAAGTGTTTGAAGCTCTTCCAATTTCAACTTTGCAGTTATTCAAAATAAGTTTTTTAAATACAAATAAAGAAATGTTTATATTTGTTTGAGGTAATATAAAATATTCATTAATTCGATTTGAGCCCGATTTTATGACCTTGACTTAGTTGAGGATGGCTTTAAATAAACGGTCCATACAAGCTCATGCTTGACCACGCCTTAATTTAGTAAAAGTAAAACAGTGTGATGGCATGACATTTGTTAAATAACACCTTTTCCCACAAAACCAATTTAAAGCAACAGTGAAACAAGTATAACTTTTTTATACATAAATTTCTTTTCTCTGTCTCTGGTTGTAACCCTAAACTAACTGTTAAATACTGTGTTTATTAGATTGATTCCATATAAAACATGGTGAAGGAACTTTCGCAGTGACTTGTTTTTTGTTTAACGCAAAAAAATTGTATTCTGCATACCGTCAAAGTTACAGGTGGAACAACTTGGAATTATATCAATTTTTTATGATTTTCATTACAATTTGTGTAGAATTAGAAAAACTGAACAGCGAATTTTCAGCTAAATTATATAAAAACTATTTCAAAGTGGTAAAAATTTAAGCCACTGCGCTGTGTGGGCCATCTTCGAATTTGAGTTAATATTCAGTTAAATGCAGTTCGACTATATTAAGGGGATTTTTTGAAATTTTTTGTTATATATGTTTTCCTAATGTACAACATTTCAAGAGAATTTTGTAAAAATTTTAAATAAATCGTGCTAAGACTAATGCCCGTATGATACTTAATTTTTTTTTGTCCAATTTTAAAATCTGAAAACAAGTGGCGCGTGGGCAGGACAGACATATTTTGTAAGAAAAGGATAAACGCTGTTACTTTTTTATATCTGGTGTTTTTAAGAGCAGCTGCATTAAATAAACTAATATTAGCTACACACATCACTTTCAATTCAGCATACATTTATATTAAATAGTTTTGTTTACTCTAAAAAAGTCAAATTAATTATTAACAGCAAAGTAAATATTTGATCGAAACTTAACGAAGAACGAATTGAAAGAAACGGTAGAAAAAATGCAAAGAAAATACAGTCCGTCCTACAAATTTTCTCCAATTCGTACCATATGCGTACTCACTCACACCAATTGAATCCATGCATTCGTGCTATTTGAACTGCTCTAGTTATAATTTTCAATGATCAATTTAAATAAGTATCATACAGGCATAATGAAGATACAGAGTTTCAAGTGAGCGGACCTCACTTAAAATCGACTTAAAATCGAGACTTTAAATCTTTAAATTTTTCGGAAAACAACATTTTTGAAGTCAGTGAACACGATGTCCAAAATCTACTTCACCGATCGTTTTGTAATTTTTTATACTATTGCTACTAAATTTCTATGAATCAACAGGTAATACCGAAGCTTTTGTTTTTCTTTTTTCCCTTTTTAAAAATAATACAATAAACAATTTTCAATTTTTCAATTTTTCGAATTTTGAGTTTTTGACTTCAAAACGATAAAAAAAACATTCTTAAATTTTTTGAAAAAATTCTTCGGTATTACCTCGAGAAAAGGTAAAACTTTTTAACTAATTTTGAATTTTTTTTTTTAGATGATCCGCTAACCTCGTGTTCACCGCAAAAAACTTTTTTTCGAGGTGCATCCGGAGAATCGCTGCCACGGATTTATTTATCGATAATTTTTAATTTTTTTTTTTTTAAATATACTTAAGAAGTCACACTATAACATGTACACCAGACATAAATATACCAACATTATTCATGTCTCCAAAAAAAAAAAAAAAAAAATATGGAAACATGAATTTGTTTCTGTTATAAAACAGTACCATCCCCTTAAGCAAAGGGATTTAATTTTAAATAATATTAATCCTCCATAACACCCTTTCAGTTTTTCCTAATAATCTACCTTAGAGATTTCAAATCCAGTATTTCGTATTAATATTCTGGGAAATTTTTAGAGTCGTTAGTTTACTAATTCAAAATGTAATTTTAACTTAATTGTATAAATTTAACAATTATAAATCCAAATATAATTTAAGTTAGCGAAAATAAGCATGTTTATTAAAAATTGGAATTTGTTCACTTTTCTATCTATCTTCACTTTAGTATGTAGTCAAAATCAGATAAAAAATTTAAAGATATCCTAAAAAATTTATATAATAGCATTTTCGTTTCATGTGCGAAATTCTAGTTTTGCTCATATAAATTTAGTTTTAACATATTGAACTTTACTTTTCTATATAAGAGCAATTAAAATAATGCATAAATAATAAGTAGAAAATAATTGCTTTAATAGCTGCTTATTATAGATAAATTTGTGAAACTATATTAAAAGCACATCAATACATATTAAAGCACAATATATATATATATATATTTTTACACAAATTTTTTGCTAAAAGATTACAAAAAAAAGAATTAAATAAAATAATATATAATCACCCTTTTTTAACCAATCAAATAAACAAAAAGACCAACAATTAAGTATGAATTTAAAAATAAATACGCGCTTGTTCAAATATGCACAAAATATATTGTTAATGTTGCAACACAAAAAATACAATAAACAAAAATCTAAGCAAACACAACTCAACCGTTTAATTCAACAAACAAAATTGAACTGAGAATCGAAAAAGCGATGCAAGTAGCGAGCAGAGCGAAGGCGGCTGCGCCAAGTTCAAGAGACGACGCACATGCAGGAAAGAAGAGGCTTGTTTAAAAATGCATTATGTAGATAAGGAGGCTCAGCAGTAATAACAATAGCATCTAAGAGAGCAATTTTATTAAAAATAAAAAAAAAAAAAGTAAATAAAGACAGCCCAACACATTTTGGTACCAAACGGGCCTTCTTTTTGAGCGTTTGTATGTGAGCCTACAAACAAATGTGTCGATACAAATACGTACCTATGTCAAGTATTCATAACTCTTACAGGAGCGTTCGTAGCAATTCAAGTAAAAATATAAATTAAAAAATTACTTTAATTTGATCAATTTAATTTGCTGACTTTAAACTAGCTTTTACTTTTGATAAAATTTCAAATAGTATAAATGTGTATATTTGTATAGGCTTAATAAAAAATCAAATGTTATACCACTTATGAAAGATCATGAGCATCTATGGGCATATACTAGCACAATTTGAGAAATTAGTGACTTTTTGAATAGGATATAGATAATTTTTAGACGAAAATCCAGGTTTGGAGGTAATTGCAAGACGGTAAATCTGCAGAATATGTTGCATGAGGTAGCAGTTATTTAATTATGTATAGTATATATACATTTAAGTATATTTAATTGTCCGGCCGTGGCCGTGGCATACTGGTTGAGGTGCGTAGCTTGTATGGGATAGAACCTATGTTCAAATCTAATCTGACACAGAATATTTTTTCAATTGAATTAATTTTTCTGTTTGGACAATGGCAAACCTCAGAGAGTAAAAACTGCCATCACAACTGGCAAATATCTTTGTAGATCCAGTTCTCCATCATTTGTGTTCAAACATTTCACAACACAATTAATCATAAGAAGCTTGGTCAAAGTCCTTTTAAGGGCTGAAATGGCCATTTTGTATTTCGTTTTCTATTCTCCGATCGTCCAATATCATTCCATCTGTTCTCGAATCTGTCCAACAGCTACGAATATTATTCACCGTTGATCGTTAAACCCTCTTCAAGGAATTGATTTGAATGACTGTGAAGGCATCTCAAAAAACCGTCGACATAACCTTGTTGATCGACAGACTCCCCTTGGCCTTCTTTAGTGCACGTTCACTCAGAAAATGCGGTGTGTTGTGATCAGTATTGCCAGTTTAGCGATTTTGTAGCTAGTTTTAGCTTTTTTTTTTCTCACTTAGCAACAAATATTGTGTTTTAGCTCCTAGCTACTTTTTTAGCTATTTTTTATTTTCAAATAAAATAATTGTTTGAATTAAACATATCGCATATAATTTTTGTGAATTATGTTTCACCCTGTGAAAGCTTCGATGTAAATGTGGAAGTAAAACCTAAAAAAATTTAATAAATGTTGTTATGATTTTATTATAACTAAAGATCTCATTAAACTAATGAATAATTGTGAAAATTACAAACATATAAACGAAGACTCAACTAGTGATGAAGAAACAGAAGTTGAATATGCATAAATTGTTCTTCTAATTTTATATTAGGTATTTATATATACATATATAAAATTATTTTTTATTTTTTAAGTTATACTTTAATTTGTTTTTTGTTCTGTTTGTTGAAATGAATTTATTGTTTCATGTTTAATGAATTTTGTTTTTGTTTTTAAATGAAGTTTTTGTGTTTTAATTAAAAGTTCCTATTATACTCTTATTACAGTTTAAAAAATGTACCTGTGTATTATATAAATAAAAGTTTGAATAACTTTTATGTTATCATAAAAAAATTAACTCTTTTTCTTGGCTACAATGCTACAAAAAAATTTTTAGCTTCTTTTTCGCTACTTTTTTTATTAGTTTTAGCTTTTTCTAGCTCCTTTTTTTATCAGTTTAGAACATTTTTAAAACCTTAAAAAATTTCTGGCAACACTGGTTGCGATGTATTCATGTTTTGTCTACGGTGACGAAACGGCTTGGAGGCAAAAGCTCCTTCGGATTGCTGTTGAACATCACCAAACACTTCTTTGAATCTTACCTAACTTACTTAACCATTACCATTACAACTACTTAAGATTTTTTATAAGTTTATTTCCATTATTCCAGCAACGTTCCAGCATTCTTTTTCAGTTTTGTGGCATGCTACCGTCTAAGCAAAGATGCATTCAAAATAGTTGTACATGAAATTGAACTATATATCGAAGAGTTTTTGATCCCTTTGATTCTCCGGGTAGCAACGGTACTCCGGATCTTGGTGGAGTTGGTTATCAGAGATCTGTTGAAAATTATACAAACATCGATTTGGGGAGAAGCCCATTTTCTAAAGTTCTAGGAAAATAATTATAAAAGAATTAGGACTGAGTGCTTATGTTTACCCCCAAATCTAAATTGCTTATATCAATATTTAGAGCATAACTTTCCATTATGTTCTTACATTGCATTTATTTGGCGTTGATTTTAAATATTATTGAAATTGTTATAGTAAATTGTAATTTTGTTAATTCAACATAGTTTTACTAGTGCACCGATGGCCGTTTTGAAATGGAAATAATAGTTGTAATTGAATTGCAGAACATGATTTTTCGCCAGAGTTTTGTGTTTAAAAAAATGATTTTGAATCAAAATGCATAATAACTTATATCGATTTCTTACAAAAATTATATAAGCACTGTTGACGAAAATAAGTTTAATGCATTTTTCAGCCATCAACACACTATCTGCGCTATGACAATTTGTTGTAAGTAAATAATTATTGGAAACAAGTCAGTATAAAGTTGAAGTTTATGTTTTGAGATGTATTGCAGTTGAGATGTATTGTAATTTAAAAACAAAATCGATGTTCCTTAACATTTTCTTTTCCAGATGTCATTTTTGTAAGCTTTATCATCGAAATATCAATTTTGTTATATCGATGGTTAAGTGAATTATAGTGGTAAGTCCACTTTTAACGAGAATGAGTTTTTTTGCGGTTTTTAATCCATGGAAATAATATATACATTTTGTTAATTTGTTGTAGTTGAATATCTTTGAGATTCTCAGTATAAAGTTTTAAATACGTGCTTGGTACACATATGTATTGAAATTTTTTAACAAAATCGACGTTTCTGAAAATTTCAAATTATTCACTTAACACTTTTTGAGCCTAAACATTGATATTTTATTTTTAAATTAATAAAAATAGTTTGTCCCATCACAATAGGGTTAGTTTCATCCGATTTGCACAAAACTTTCCCTCTCCCAATTTTTTTTTAATTTCTCTATAAAAATATTAAATTAATTTTTAGTATCTATAGAGTAAGTAAAATTAACCAAGCTTACTTAATAAGGTACCTTTTGAAGCAAAACTACCTTCTTTAACTTATTTATTAACTTTTTCGGGTAGAAAAGTAGAAAAGTAAATAAAGCACTCAAAGGCACTCAAAAATTAATCCTTTTTCAAGCATTCGTTGAACTAAAATGACTCTCAAACATGAACATTTTTGTTTTGATAATGAGTTTACAAAAAAAAAAAAAAAACCCTAAACTGTTCTTTTTTTTTTGTTCGAAAATGAGTAAAAAAGAACCATAAAAAGTTCGACACTCGCAAAAACCCTGTTTTGAAGCAACACTGTCTCGAAAGTTCTTGCCTGATAATAAAATTGTTTTTGTTGCTTATGTTTTTGTTTTCTTTTATAAAATAACAAATATTTCAAGGCTGAGTTACAATTTTTCATATATAATTCAGTAAAATGTATATCACCTTTTTAACTCCTCTGTCACATTCATAAAATCAAAATCTTTTTAAGGTAACAGCTTTTATTATTTCAGAAGTCTTTTAACTTTGTTTTATACATATTACATAAATTGAACAAGAATTTCAAATCCAAAAATTATCTGTAAGGTAATATAAACAACACTTTCTTAATACTTCTTTGCATAAAGTTTTTTGATTTTCTTGAGTGAAATCTCAAAAACGACACTTTTTTCTTACAACAAAAAAAAAAAGCAATATTAATTATTAAAAACATTTCTTGGCCGTCCGTGGGAATCGAACCCGTACCACATCGATTGATAGTTCTTTACACCACCCGCCAATCCAAGCACCTTTGTTATAGAGAGTTATTGATTCAATATTTAGCATGTTGTTCAAGCTATGTTGTAGCAGATCACAATAATGTACTATGAAATAACGTCACCAAAGTTTCGGAGCGATATAACGCGAAACTATTAGTATCAATAGTACTAATATTTATTTTAATTTTAAAGGAAAACCTAAACACTAATCTAGCTAACAACTTGAAAACTCTTGATACAACCAGCTCAACGTATTATTCTTCTACCTAATTTCTCAGTTGTTAAAAAAATATTCAGTGATTTAATTTTTTTTTCTCCAATAATGTATTTTCATAATTTCAAGGGCTACGCGGGCCAATCGGGCTTCTGGCGGGGCATCTCTGTATTAAAACATAGCAGAGGAAAAAAATACAATTTGGTGCAGAGCATGCAATGATACGCAGCATAAGTGTTGAAGAGCCGGCAACAAAACGAATGCTTTTAATAAAACTAGTTTTGGTTGTAGGCGATGAATGGTTAAAAGTTGTTGTTGTTGTAGATGCACGGGCCTGAATTGTACTTTGGACCCGACTAGAAATAAACAAATTATAAAACCAGCTTATTAAGTTTCACTAAAGTGTGTTGGGTACAGTGCACTGACTGTTGTTGTTATTGCTTTTGTTACGTTTTTGAAAGTAACTAGAGTTTTCAAGCGATAATCTATAAATAGTATAGTACTCTTAAATAGTATATTGGGAACAAAGTCGCTTTTTGTGCCTGTTCGCCTGTTCTAAGCTACTCAACGGATTTTGATGCGGTTTTCACCATTATCTTGGATGATATTAGTGTTTTCATATTAAACTGAAAAAAGTTTACAATGAATTTTTTATATCTAATGCATAAAAATGGGATTCACTCATGGTCAAAAAAATGCCGATTTTTATTTTATAAGGAGTTTTTAATTTAGTTGCGTGAAATTAAATTCACTCTTGTTTAACTGCTTTTCATTTTTCAGATAGAGAATCTGTCGAGATCAAATTTAAGCAGTGATTCACAAGAATTTTCTTAGTCTCAGTCTCAAAATTAAAAGCATAACAATCATAAAACTAGCTCATAATTATCTAAAATATAACAAGCTCATGACAAATGACAAATTACGCAACGTAGGTGAGATCAATCTCAATGCTCCTCTTCAAGTTATAAGGTAATTTGGATGAGTTTTGGATCATTTGTGTTCAAACATTTTCTAGCACGTGCAACATTTATTATAAGAAGCTTAGTCATAGCTCTTTCAAGGGCAGAAATAGCCAGAAATTTTTTTTTGCACGAGTTGGAGCTCATCTCGTTTTTTACTTAGAAATAAAAAAAAACGAAATGGCCATTTCAGCCCTTGAAAGGACTTTGCCCGCTTCTTCTTCTTTGAAAGTCTCGAGCGGCTTCGCTGGCTAGGTCATGTTGAGCGAATGGAAGACGACGCTACAGCGAAGAAAATATTCGATTCGGTACCCAGCGGCGGTCAACGCAGAAGAGGGCAACCGCATCTCCGTTGGAAGGACCAAGTAGAGGACAACCTGACGAAACTTGGAGCTTCTAACTGGCGCCAGCAAGCGCAAAATAGAAATGGTTGGTGGAAGTTCTTACAACTGGCCAAAACCGACTTACTGTTGTAAGCGCCACCCAAATAAGTAAGTATGCTGAAATTGTACAAAGGCCCTGAATTTTTGATCGGACGAGGCCTATTTCAACTTCAACGTGAAAACTTTTTAATAATTAAAGAACAATAATTTGTTGGGTCATATTTTAATTTGTCTCAATAGAGGCACAAAAAATTGACTTGAAAGAAAAATGTAGTGAGTTCAGTAAAAAAAAGTGATTCACAGAGAAAAATGGAGGGCTTTTGATAAAAACAAAACAAAAATTTGCTTGCAATACTACTTTTTGGAGTTTTGAAAATATTGTCGTATTGAGGCATTAATTTGTAATGCATTCTCAGAATTTCATGTTGGAGAAGCAATGTTTTTCATATGAAACGAATTTTTAAAAAAAGTCTACACAATTTTTAAATAAAAAATACTGTTATTTTTAAATAAAAATTAAATTGTTAGTATATTTTGTGCTTCATATGGTATTTTATAATTTTTCAACTAAAAATATACCTTCAACATCTTTTTCTTATGCTTTTAATTAATTTTATTAATTTTTTTTTTGTTTTATTTTTTTATTTATATTTTTTCTTTTATTCCTTGATAAAAAAAAACTTGTTTGAAGTCAATTATACGGCAACCATGACTTATAGAATTCAATTTTTTATTCTCATAAACTATTGTTTTTGGGTCATATGAAAAATGTTCTAACAAACTTTTATTTCCATTCTTTAATAAACTACCCGCCAATGCAATGAGAAATTTTCGTGCGAAATAAGAAAATAGACGGTCAAGTAGTTTTGGAGGTACCGGGGCATAGTTCTCAGAACTAGTTTTGAAATCTTTTTTGCATGTTAATATAAAAAAATTCTTCAAGATCGATAAGTATATTATTAATTTCAAAATTGCTATTAAATCGAAAAACTAATTCATGAGTTTTGCTAGGCTCAACCCCTCGATCCCTTTTAATTAAAATCGATATGAGAAAATAAATATTTTTGGGGATTATCGAGTTACAAAGGACTATTTTCTGAATAGTATTTGGCGGTCTATACTACTAAAAACTTGGAGTTCACTGAAAAGGTGACTAAAGACTTAACGAAAAAATTCTCAGACAAGCGATCTGCATTTCAGGATTATGCAAATCATTGTGAGAATTTACTTCTCAAAGAGCTTTCGTTTTAAGATCTTTCTAATGCCTCGAGATCCATATCGATGACCGGATCTTTCTTGCTTATAAGGATCTTGATAAAAAGATTTTTACTTGATCAAGTAAAAATCAATATCTTTTATGCTGTAAGCCCAATATCGTTAGCTCAGAATGAGAAAAACAAAAACTAAGAAATTCAAAATTTTATCTTTTGAGTGAAGTATCCAAAAACGATCCTAATTGAATGTTTTCACAAAAAAGGGCGCAAAAGTTGTTTTGTTTTAAAAATAATATAAATTAAAAATTGTATTTTTTTCTCCCGTTCACATGACATCTATCTATCTATATCTATATTATCTATCTATCTATATTCCTATTACGCAAGCGCATTTTTTGTGATGACTATCAAATCTATACTGCAAACGTGATTTTCATAAATAGGGTAGCAATTTAAAGGACTTGCTCTGTAGATGTGCAATAAGGTTTAATTGTTTTCTTTGATATTGTGAATTTTTTTAAAAAAAGCTGAAACAATTATCTTTGAAGAAATCAAATTTCCTTGTGATGCCTGTGATGCTTGTGATGCTATGATAAGTAATAACTGGGCTAGTTAAAAATTCAAAAGAAGCATAGAAAGTTTCAATGAAATCCTTTTTTCATAGGTAAAAATAGTCCTTAATATAAAAACAAAATTACCTAACACTGGAACTTTTTATTTTGGCGTTTTAACGCCACACAGGAATAATCGTAACATTTATAAGCAAAAGTTGCTACAGTCTTACACACAAAATTATTAACCATTTCTGTCATTGAAAAAGCACACTTTTGATTTTTTGTCCAATTTCTTCTTTTGTTTAGAATGTTCTTTTTATATTTTTTAAAAAATATTTTCAAGAATGATAACAAATGAGAACCTAGGACGAGAACATTTGCATTCATACTAGCCATGAATGGTAGTCAGGTATAATAATTACGAAATTTTTATCAAAATGTGTGAAAATGTCTAATATGGGCATTTCCGCCGAAAAGTTCACCGTGCCACGAAAACTAAAAGTTAATAACACTTATTATATAATGATATTATCTTAGAAAAACATTTTTATTTTATTGATTTAAGCAATTTAAATATAAATTCATTTACCATGATGATCAAATCGTCTGCACTGTTTCACAAATGTAATTTTTCTTTTTAGCTAAAATGTTTGTAAAAGGAGAGGCAGAATATATTAATATATATATAAATAAAACAAATTTGTTTTTTGATAACAAAATCACATTATTACTTAATTACCTAATTACTTAATTACACAAATGAATTACAATGGCAAAAATGTCACGTAACGCCATGTCACGTAACGTTTCATACTAAGCTCAATAAAAAAAAAACGAGAAAAGGTTTTTAAATTTGATTACTTTGAAAATAAACTTATACTATTTCCAATCCTTCTAAAAAAGTTTTATACAAAAAGCTCTTGCCAATTTACAGAATTTTACGAATTTTGTGATCCAAGTCTAAAACCACTTCTATTTTTTGTCACGTAACGTATCATTTTTGGTGGCTTCTATCTAAAAGCCGAACTTTTGACAACTCTTAGGTTTTACACCTTGTATTGTGTGCTTAGTAAGCTATTGGGAAATCAAAATAAGAAACTTGTAAGTTACATTTTTCATTCTTTTTTCACTCATTAAAGTTGTACGATCGTCACGTGCGCCACCACGGAAATGCCCACATGTCGAAATAAAATATAAACATTTATATAATATTTTTTGAGGTTATGGGCAAGCAAGCATAAATCACGATTTTCTTAACTATTTCCCATAAACATCAGATGTTGAAGCTACAATTTTCTTTATTTTGCCTAGGTTGCAAGTTTGATTTCAATCGTATGTATGAGAGAAAAATCCACATGTCTATAAATAGTATAAAATAAGTTTGTTTTTTGTTTTTATTTCCTTACTACTTCTAAATTTTCAAATGGATTTCGTTGCGGTTTTTACCATCTTGTAGGTAATTTCTTACGAAAGGTTTTATCACAATCAACTATCATATTATATCAAATAAAACTAATAATGAATTTTTTCATATAATATATATACAATTTTTTCATAATATTATGTTCAGAGCTTGGTTGGTATGCGATGGAAACCAGGTTCGAATCCCATCTGACACAGAATATTTTTTCAATTGAATTCATTTTTTTGTTCGGTCATTTCCACTCTGCACGCAATGGCAAACCTCAGAGAGTAAAAACTGCCATGAAAAGCTTCTTGAAAGCATAAGCCGTTCGGAGTCGTCATAAAGCCTTGTACTTCCAGTTCTCGATCATTTTACAACACGCACAACATAATTGATCATACAAAGCTCGGCTAAAGTTCTTTCAAGAGCTGAAATGGCCAATTAGTTTGTTTTATTTTTCTTAATATCCTTACGTTAGAATGAAAAAAACGACCAGGGAATGTCGACCAGTATTTAGATAAATGCGCTAGAAGTGATTTTGTAACCAAACATTTTGTTACAAAAGTTCCACAAAATATTTTTTAAAATATTCCAATCTGTGAGGGATTTTGCCTTACAAAAGATAGGGCACAAATAACTTATTAAAATGTTTAGTTCGGGATATAGCTTTCCGACCATATAAAGCTGCATTTTCTAAATGTACAAAAAACTGGTTTTTACAGAAAAGCTCTGTAATAATACGAATATAAAGGAATTGTTCTATAAGTTCTTTTAAGAATTAAATTTCTAAATTGTTTTATACGCATGGTTTTCTGAAGATTACTAAGTTTTGAGACATATTCGCAATTCTGATATGTTTCAACTTTTTAATTCTACCGTCACACCAATCATTTTATCTGTTATAATCTGTTATGATATCTGTTTATCTTTTGTTTCCGAAAATAAAACGAAATTTTTTTTTATATACTCTAGTTTTTGAGATACATAATGTTTTATTGTTCTCGTATCTTTAAATCTTTTAACAGCTTTTAACTTAACTGCTTGACATATCGCACTGTTTGTTTTTGTAAAGCTATAAAAGCGTTCATTTAAAACTGAATGACATACATAGTTCTTTTTATTTCAAAGAATACATAACCTTAAATTTGCAGTTTTCCCCCATTTTGGACATGATTTTTTTCAAAATTTTGTAATTGCATTAGAGAATTCAACAAATCAAAAGTAAAACCAATCTCTTAAATCATGCATAAATATATCTCTAAATTTTTCAATTACCACATGTATATTTAAAATTTTTTAATAGTTTGACTCACCGAAATCTTTTCTTTTATTTTTTGTACGAGTTTTTATTGTTTATTTATATATCGTTAAGATAAATAAAGTTATTTTATCAAACCTCTCTTTATACCGTTTTTATACTTTCAAATAATTTTTTCCATATGTTAAATATTTTTATCACGAAGTTAAGTCCAGGTATCAAAGTGTAAATTTTAAGTATACATATAAGCTATATCTGCACTTAACTACGCATTATTTTACTTACAATTATAATTCTTAGTACTGCTACTAAAAGTCTTTAAAAACATTTGCAGGATACTGGCAGTCAAACAATTTTATGTATGTTTAATATATTGTGAGTATTTTCAACTATTTATTATTTGCCTTAATTGCAGAGGTATTTGTTTGGATCAAAAATTGTTCACTTCATATAAACTTAATATCAAAGAAGCCTTCCAAATGGCGCAAAAGTCGCAAATACTATAAACTAGATGTAGAAAAATCCACTTAGCAAGGTAGCAATGAATGAAAAAAAAAATATAACAACCCCGTTTGTATGAGATTCAGTGAGTTGTGTAGGGGTAGTTTTCCCACCACCACCAGCAGCATTTTATCAGAGAACACTTGTAGCAAAGAGCAGGTATGCTTGTGAAAACGGAAAACCTTTAAGCAAACGATATTATTGTTTACGAAACTGGCAGTTGTTACGAATATGGCAAGAAAAAATATGATGAAAATGACAGTGTTGCGAGGCGCATTTGGGAGAACCATAGAAATAAGGAATTGGTGTTTGCCTCACATATAGTGTATGTGTACTGAAGTACTTTTCTGGTTTTGAGTGAGTGAGACAGAATGTGTTTTTTGACATTTGAGATGAAAAAACATAAACAAAGCAAATTGTCGCTTGATAAATTAAAAAATATAAATTCTAAAGTGATTATCATAGCTTTAAATATTTAAATAAAACGAGTTTTATTGAAAAATACATTTTAAATATGCGTTACATCGTTAAAAGTTGTGATAGTTTACAATACCTTAAAAATGAGATTATTTCATTTCACAGGATAGAACATCGCTATTTATAGAAGACTAATTTGTGCAAAATGAATTCCAATAAGATATTAATTTTTTTATTAGAAATTTAAATAAACTAGATTTATTTAGCTAGTTGATTTCCCGTCATTTTTTGAGACCTGAAATGTCAAAACTCCAACCCCACTCCAGGGGCGCTTATAATTCCTGAAAGTGCCATGCATTTTCAGGGCCCCATTTTTCACAAAATGAAATACAAATGAAGACATGAATGAATGAAGGTGATATGTCGCATTTTCGGATATTTTGGTGTTCTAAACATGAATGAAGGTCTTATGTGCATACAAACAATTTTAAAGCATAAAACAATCGTGTTTGTGGCTATTTTAGAAACTAACTTGTTGAAAATGTTTGATTAAATATGGGTTTCAGTACAAATGTGAAACTTTAAACTCGATTTTTCAAATGTTTCAAATGTTGACGTGTTTTTTTTCATATTTTCAAACGAAATGGATTTGAAATTTAAATGGATACCTTTCTTAAAATTTGACGCCAAGCTTGTGAATCTAATATCTATTGTTTGCTCTTATAATTTTTTTACAAAAGATTTTGTTGTTGGATCAATGACATTCTATCGACGGTTGCTTCCATTCGAAATACCATATATTGACGGTGCCGAAGATAAACTTTCAGTAATTAGCCTCTCATTGTAGCATTTAAATTTATATGTATATAGTAAAAACCATAATTTATTGCAAAAATTTTTTGTTAATTGATGAAATAATATTACTTTTATTATAAAAAGCATAGTATTTTGAAAGCAATCATGTCTTTCATGCAAAGTTTTTGTAAAAAAAGTAAAATGATTCACATGATACAAGCATTTCATCTTCCACAAAAAACATACAAAAGCTGAATTTTTCAAAATTTTTTATAAAGATAACTTAATACTTGAAGCTTAAAAACTCAATGAATTTTTTATTGTTTCATATAATTTCTATATTGTTAGATTTGAAATTAATAAGGATTTTTTATTCTTTCTACATTTTCAATGCATGTTTACAGGAATTTAAAATCTTTAATCTTTTAACTTTTTCTAGCCTTTGGAAAAACTTTCCACAATTAAAACCTTTTAGTTTTTGAAAAACGTTTTCCCACAGTTGAAATCGCGCAAAGAACTATGAAAAGACAATTCACGTGTATGATGCTAGCTTTACAAGCACTGTTAAATACGAATGAGATAAATTTATTAAGTATGTATAAAAATTATTTGTGATAACACTGTGGAATAAACTCAGGTTAGCAAAAGTTAGGTCGATTCTGAGAGTGAGGGGTGAAAATAGAGGCTTAATTAGAAGACCCGTATCGCGGCGTTTGTTTATGTTAGCTCGAATTTTTTTTTTTAATCGACCTTCGAACTTTGCAGTCAAATGCCGATTTTCAGCATATTGCTTATATGGATTTTGGCTATAACTCGTCGACTAATTGATATTTTTTCAATCTGTAAAAGCCAAATAATTGCTAGAGACCTGTGTAACAATTAAAATTTTTTAAAGAATTGAATTTGGAAAATTTTTGTGGTGCTTATGAAGCAAAATGTTGGAGAAATTATTTTTTTCATGCTTTTTGAAAATATTTTCCATAAAACTAAGTATCTTTTGCTCTCTGTTTGATCTATAATATGCTTCTCAGTTTCTTCAATAAATTTCATTTGGAAAGAAAACAATCGTAATACAAAAATTGCGTTTTCCAGCTTAATATTAATTTACTTCTCATTTTTTATGTACCAATTTTGTTCAGTGTTGGTTTTGAAGAAACATTGAAAAAGAAATTATAAAATATGGAAAAAAGTATAATTCTGAAATGTTAGTTATGAAAAGTTTTAAGTAAAAAAATTAAATAAATTATATTAATGATTTGGCCAGTTGCCGTTTAGCAGGCGGCTGTGGATCAACATCACTGCTCTCTCTAATATCTTGGTCATCGTCATCATCATCAGAAGGTGGATAATTTCGTCCAACAGATATTCTGGAATTTCATCTTTGTCTTCCCCTTCATCCTCTTTCTTCTCGTCCTCCTCTTCTTCAAAGGTGTTTTTATACCACCAACAAATTTCAGCGAGTATTGCATCTGGAGATTTCTTTCCTCTGTACCTGAAACGAAAATAGTTTTCAATCGTTAACATGTTTAAATTGTGCATTCTGACAAAGATATTAGAAAAATCTAGGAATTCAAAATATGCACACTCTATAGTTACCTTATTTCAAATGGAAGCGCAGTTTGGTGATAACGTTCGCCTTGCTCATCAGATTCAGTTGGCAACTGTTGAGCGAGTTGATCAAGATGCTGATGCAAGAGATGAATTTTGTACAACATATTAACCCCAATTTCATCGAAAGCTGCCAACATGTTCGCAACAGATTGCCTGTAGTTGTCTTTGCGTTCTTTACCCAAAAGCCCTTTAATGACTGCTTTCAATGCGAGCCATGCATTTAATTCTCGGTCTGTCAGAACTTGGTAACTTGGCAACGGCAACAACATTTTCATTGCAGGAACAAGACTTTCGTCTAGCCTATTCTCTTTAGGCCATTTCCGTCCAATGCGACTTTTCCAGTTTCGCTGTTCGTTCTGGTTTCTTCCTTTAATACCTTCTCCGTATCGTGAATCCCAATCGCACAAAAAACACGGATATTTTGGACGGCCAGATGCTGTTAAGCCTGTAATCAATGAAACTATTTTGAGGTCGCAGCAAATGCGCCACTGGTGTTCGTTATATTTGACTACTTCCAGAATGTGTTTCAAATTATCGAAATTTTCACTAGTGCCAGCATTACGTATAGCAATCGGAACAGAAGGCATTCTATTTGTCTTGTGCAAAAGCACAACTTTTAAGCTGATTAGTGAACTATCGATGATAATACATTTCTTCTACCTAAATCGCTATTTATTTAATGGTTCTGGGATTTTTAACGCAAATTATCGACTAAGACCATTTTCTTTTCAAATGAAATTTATTGAAGAAACTGAGAAGCATATTATAGATCAAACAGAAAGCAATAAATACTTGGTTTTGTGGCAAATATTTTCATGAAAGCATGAAAAACAAATAATTTTTCCAACATTTTGCTTTATAAGCACCACAAAAATTTTCTAAATCATTTTTTTAAAAAATTTTAATTGTTGCACAGGTCTCTAGCAATTATTTGGCTTTGACAGATTGAAAAAATATGAATTAGTCAACGAGTTATAGCCAAAATCCATATAAACAATATGCTGAAAATCGGCATTTGACTGCAAAGTTCGAAGATCGATTAAAAAAAAAATTCGAACTAACATAAGCAAACGCCGCGATACGGGTATTCTAATTTAGCCTCTTTTTTCAGCCCTCACTCTCAGAATCGACCTAACTTTTGCTAACCTGAATTTGTTCCACAGTGGTTAAACAATTCAGGTAAAGGAACAAAAACGACTTAAGTATAGTTCAAAAACACGTTTAAAAACTTAAGTATCTTTGTCTCCAAAGTAATATTGATATTTATCTACATTTTATGTTTAGTAGATATTTATCCACTACAACAAATACTAGAAGAAGTCATAATATGCTTAAAATTTTAGCAATAGTATTCTTTGAGCAATAATAATCTTTTTGATAACATCATTAGTAAAGTATGGGCTTATTATAGCAAAAATTTATGTTTGTAGGAATCAAACAACTTTTTAGAAAAATAAGTGCTCATGTCACCATATTTATTCTCTGCGTGTAAGGAAAACTATACATTCGAAAGGAATATGCAGCTGAGCGAGAGGTGAATCAAAGTGAAAATGTACTGATGCATTTTGTAAATCGTTACACCAAAAGCGGCAGAGCAATGATAACCGATAATTTCTTCACAACATTTGACGGCGCTCAACTTTTGGCCATTCGATCAAACAAAGTGATGAAGAGCAATAAACGGCCAGTCCTTTCAACAGTGCTTAGTTTTTGTGATAATCTTATTTTACTTTGCAGGCACGCGCCAAAAAAGAATAAGGTGATAAGGGCTACCACCTTTTATTACACAAAATATGCTAAAGGCAAAGCCATGAAACCCGAAGCGATTTTATTTTATAATTCGACTTATACCGGCGTTGATACTATGGACGAAATACCAGCGCATTATATAAAATAAATGGATAACCAGAAGCTGGACATTTGCATTTTTCTGCAACATAATTGATGTTTTGGCATTTGTCACTCATATTATTTGAAAACAAAACGGGGGAACCAATCAAAGAGACGCAACACGCATCTTTAGGAATACACTTAAAAATGTATTCTTAAAAATCGTTACTTTTATAGGCTGCAATAGAGGCCAGACAGGCATGACCGAATCCTGATCTTTCCTTAAAAACATCCCTGATTTATTCATACAATAGTCCGCCTCTTCAGACCTGAATTTAATATTTTTCACTAAGTGGTATACGCCTACTACGGGGGAACTGAACAACCAAAATAGTTAGTTACAAGCCAAATTCAATTCCTCAAGGATGGTGTGGAAATACAATAAAATTATTATAACTAACATATAGAAAAGTTGTATATAAAAAACAAAGTATTTGTATAAAAGAAAATATCAAAAAAAAAAATATGATTAAGCTATAATATACGTGTAACAACAAACAAAAAAAAAAAAAAATGCAGCTTTTTTCAAAAAGTTTTTTGTAGATACAAGGAGTTATTATTTTTTCCAAATTCATACAGCTTATTGTACATAAAAAGTATTTTATAAAAATAATTTTTTTTTTTTTGAAAATAGTTTTCAGGCTTTTATGTAACAACATTATATAAAAACAAAGGCATCCAAAACGGTTCGATGAATATCGCCTTTCCCATGTATCTGAAACAAAAAAAAGAAATGTCATTTTAAAGTACAGACCACTAATTTGGTATCCCAGACAGACCACTAATTTGGTAAAAAATTAAAAGAAGAGATAGATTTTCGGGCGCTTTTTTGTCTATAAGAAGAAAACAAAAATCGAGTAGGCAATCGAGTTTAAGGGGGATGCTTTAAGGGCAAAATTACAAACAAAAAGATTCATTGAAATTGATGCAATAAATTTCGAGTTATCTATCGAACCGTTTTAAAAAAACTAGTTTCGAGGAAATCGCGTTTAAAGCTTTTGTTTTTCGAAATTTTGCATATATTTTTAAAATTTCGGTTGTTAAACTTACTATTATGTAATCTGCAATGACAGGTGTCGTTTTAAAAACATATATGTATATTCTAGAAACTATGAAGAACATATGAAGCAAACAAAAATAAAAATTTTTTTTTTTTGAAATATTTACACGTATATTATACCTTAAGGCAAGAATGGCTACGAAAATCTTCTCTTGGCACGTATTTGTTAAGTAACTTGCACCTTATTCATTATACTACCGAGTGCGGCCCTGTGCAAATGTTTTTGTATATGTGTGAACCAACATCAATAAGAAAAATACTTCACTTTTATTCAACTACCCGCTTCTTATCTCTTATTTCTGTGGGGAAAACATACTGTATAGCTATTTGCTACTAGATGGCACTGTTATCACTTTAAAGTCGTTTTAAGACATATTTAGGCTGATAGGCTTGACCTGTCATTATTAAAGATATTAGCAGATTTATACAAAACTTAGTATGAGAGAATTTGGAGGGCCGCTAAGCTCGAATTTGATATAAATACATAACTACTGTAAGCCTTGACGGCCAGCCAATCAGTATTGCCAATTATGGCGATATCTCGCCAATAAATAAATTTGTATTAAAAAAATTAAACAGTAACCTTTTTTTTTTTGGATAATTAAGAACTTGTTTTGTGGTGGCTTTAAGAAATCAAAAAATATATAATATTATTTTTTTGAACTCCGGAATTGCTTAACATAATAAAAAATAATTTTAAAAAGGTTGAATATTAAAATATTGTAATTGTTAAAATTTCTAATGAAAATTTGGTAGCATAATTAATCATCGAGTCACTCATAGGGTTGGACTGTACAAAATGTTTTTTTTTGCTTTCGAAAAACAGCATATTTTGATTTCATGTGGTTTCCGATGCTTGTAATTTGAAAAAGACTTCGCACAGAGCAAAATTGTTGTGCCAATATGGAGATTTCAGATGTCTAACATACCAAGAAAGCAACAAAATAGAATGGGCAAACTTTTTAGTCATCCACCTTACGTGCAATTATTTATTATTTATAAAACCGTTACTATTTTTTTTTTAAGTATCACGTTTTGATTTTAGCAATCTCATTTGTATTATTTTTTCATACATTCTGAACTCTAAGGGGGGTTTGAACCCCTAAAATTCCCCCTTGGCTATGAGCCTGTGTGCTACAAAATGACCATTGACCTCACGATTTTAAAATACAATTTTGTGTTTCAAAGTTAAAAATTTAAAAAAAACGATGGTTATTTAAGAGTGTATTTTTAAATATTGCCAATCTTATTGACACCCCGCATATTGGAGGGTGCTTCGGATACATTTTAACTCCTGGAATATATTTTTTAAGAATGAACAAAAGAATCATCTTATAAAAATTTTGAACTCTGTCTTGTCAAATCTCACTCTGTGGAACGGTGTAAAGTGCCACGTTGTTCACAAAATTTTCAATAAACACCTCAAAAAATAGAACTCCATAGTTTTTTTTTATGAGCTTTTTAGAACTATTCCCAAAAACGTGAACTTCCACGTAATCTTTTGCCGCTCCGTAGCAATTGCCGATCCTACGCTCGTCCATTGTTGGGCCATTTATTTTTTAACAGCAACACAATAGTCAACAAATGAAAATTAATGGCAAAAGCCATTATATATTATTTTTATCTGTTTAAGCATATACTTGAGGAGATATAATTAAGTGAATAATATAAAAAGCCTCTGACTTTAAGATAATACAATATGAATAATAGATGCTGGGCAAGTGAAATAAATACAGACCAATGCGCTTGAATTATTTCACAATTTAATATACAACGCAGTATGAAGTACACGAACTTGGTTTTTGGTAAGTGTGTAACGTTTCAACAAAAAGATTTAACTATTTTTATATGTTCTAAGCTGTACTATGTTGTCTAACCCGGGTAATGGTGGTGACCGGGATTTGTACAGAGGAATGCAAAGCGCCAGGTATTGGTATTCCGGACAGAATGGTGCAGAAATTGGTTGAAGCGGTTAAGGAGGGAGAGTGTAGTTTATATGAACCACAGGTGTGGCCTGAAGATTATGCTGAGCAGGTAAAGCAAGATGGTGGCGTGAAGAAGGTCTTTGATTTTGTAGTTGTGGGTGCAGGATCAGCAGGCTCAGTTGTTGCAAGTCGCCTAAGCGAGAATTCTAATGTTAAAGTGCTTGTGTTGGAGATGGGTGGGGATCCACCCAAGGAGTCAGAGGTTACTAACACAGAGATTTAAAGGGATTATAAATCTCATTGTTATCTGCATGCCTTTCAGATGTCTCTTTGGTGGTCACTGCTTCAAACGGACTACATCTGGAACGATTACTCAATACCGAACGCGAACTGCTGTCAGGCTATGATAGCCGAGAGATGTTATTGGCCGCATGGAAAGATGATTGGAGGTAGTGGAGGTGCCAATGCCAATATTTTCTTGACCGGAACTCGTGAAAACTATGACGCCTGGAAACAATCTGAAAATCTAGAATGGTCATGGGAGGATGTTAATAAATATTTTTCAAAAGCTAGAGAGAAGAAAGGTAATGCCACCCATCCTATGGGCGGCCTAACGCTGAATTTTTTTGAGAGTCCTCCGGAGCACGAGCCTATGGTAAGCATGATTTATCAGGCAGCTGAAGAATTAGGCTTACCAATCGTTGAGAATTTTGATGGGGAACGTAATATTGGTGTCACAACTAATATATGGAAAACTACAGAGAAGGGTAGACGCATGAGTACCGGCAAAACGTACCTAGCCAAAGTTAGACACAACCGGCACAATCTGAAAGTAATTAAGAATGCTTATGTCAAAAACATTCGATTTAATCGATTCAATCGTGCCATCGGAGTAGTCTTTACGGTCCAGAGCAAGTTCAATTTAAGTGTTAATGTAAGCAAAGAAGTGATTTTGTCTGCAGGGGCCTTAAGTTCACCCAAAATATTAATGCACTCAGGCATTGGTCCAAGAGACCATTTAGGATCACTTGGAAAACCATGTCGCAAGCATTTGCCAGTTGGTAAAAATCTTCAGGATCACGGTGTGATGCCAATATTTTTTAAAGTAAATCGTGAAAACTTTACCATTTTTGACGAACGCGCGGAGTATCGGAATATTTTTAACTATTTTCTGTACTCAGAAGGACCTCTAGCCGATATGAACACTTTGATTGCCTTTATTAACTCTGACCCAAATAGCTTGAGTCCATATCCAGATATGCAGATCATGCCGATGGATAGTTGGATAATTGAAACAGCTTTCGGTATAAAGCAGGACATTTACCAACTCATAAAATCGATTGCTGAGCCAAGTGAAATGTTTGTAATTTTGATATCGCTTTTGAAGCCACAGACGCGTGGCAGCTTAAGATTACGTTCAAATAATGTGTTTGATGCTCCACATATCGACTATGAGTATGGCAAGCATGCGTATGCAAAACACGAAATCCTTCAAAGCATACGACATAGAAATAATTCATGCGGCTTTGCCAAAATGTGCTGGTTTGACTTATAACTCCGACGAATATTGGCTCTGTTATGCAAAGTATTTCTTTATTGGTTCCTGGCATCCTGTGGGAACTTGCAAAATGGGACAAAAAAGAGATCCTGATGCAGTTGTAGATGCACGCTTACGTGTACATGGTGTGCAAGGTGTGCGTGTCATCGATGCCAGTATCATGCCTGTCATTACCAGCGGTAATACAAATGGACCGAGTATTATGATTGGCGAGAAGGGTACAGCTATGTTATTGAATGATTGGAAGAAGTAGGAAGTGACAAAAATTGTCCCCAGAAAAAGTAATATTTATTTAAAAAAAAATTTTCATTTGATATCAAGGAATCAGATTTTTAAGCCGTATTCCGTATTATTTAAGCCCACTGCACCAATCAATTAACTAGTTTATTCATAAGAATTATAATTTTGCGGCCTTTGTGTGTCTTGTCTTATATCAAAGGAGGATTCTGCTGATTTTTCATGTGAAGTATACTCTAACAAAAAATGGCAAGAATTTACTGCAATAATTGCTCTTATAACGTTAGAATTGAAACATTTTTTAATTGCATTAAAGAAACGCTAAAAATGCGTTGAACTAGCATTTCCAGCGTTTTGCCTTTTTAATCACAAATCACAAGCATACACTTATAAACATAAATCATACATCCATCTATGAAGGCCACAAAAGATAAGAAAAGTTAAGTAACTACATAATTAAAAAAACTGATTGTTTGATTTTATTTCGTAAAAAAATATTTAAAATAAACGTTTGATAATTGTAATAAGAATTGTGTAGTCAAAATAGTTTCACTTTGATTCAAACACTATGCATATTATAATATTTAATGAAAGCAATAATCATTCAATTGACATATTTAACTTTGAATAGCAAATACTATAGTTGTTTCAAACTCTCCAAAACACTCCAAGATACTTAATTCCATGCACTGTTCCTGAACACTTTAATGTATCGATTCATAGTCCTACATTTTTTACACCTCTGTTGTGCAGAGTCATTAGTGGTATTCAATTAACGCCGTATTTGTGATGTAAATAGCGTATATGCCGTAAGTTCATACAACTTACCACATATACGCAGTTTACATCACAAATACGTCGTTCATTGAACACCACTATTGATTCAATAGTAAATATAACTGCAGCTAAGTTAACAGATGTTATGTTAACAGATGCAGCAGATCACAATAATCTATGAACAAATAGAGGATGATGACCAGTGTTGTCACTTGAAAAAAGTGGTGGATTGATACTAAAATGAGTAGTAGATTTTGATAAATGGTGGTCGATTTACGAAAAATTACGAAAAATGTCGGCTCAAGTCCGACAGCAAGACATATAAAAAAATCATAAGAATTATACAATAAACTAATTTTTTCACATAACTCGCATGCGTCGTTTGTGTCAATTTGATACAATTTTCGAATTAAAAATGTTATTATCAGGGACTCAAAATAACAATTCTTTTCTTTAGAGAAAGCAAAAAGCTATTATTAGAAAAAGACCTATCCATTATGTCAACAATAATATATTTTTGGTTGTCTATAACTAAAATGTTTTTTTGGTTGCCCATAGCCATTATCGCAACCAAAATGCTTTTTGGTTGCCCGTAACCATTATCGCAAACATAATGTTTTTTATTTTTACTACTTGACGGTGTATACCGTTCACATGTTAAAGGTGTTATTGAGTTGTGAAATGCAAAAACTGGACGACCAGTATTCGCAGCGACAATGTGTCTAAAGCAATATAAAACAATTACTCCATGTCTACGCTTTCATGATCGTGAAGAAAGACAAAATGTTCGTGCTCTCGATAAATTAGCACCGATTCGCACTATATTTGATAAACGAGCTTACCGGCTAGAATTGGCATACACACCAGGTGCGAATGTAACTGTTGATGAACAAATTTTATCGTGTCCGTCCATTCACCCAATACGTTCCTTCGAAGCCATGTAAATATGGCATCAAACATTGGGTGCACTGTGATGCTGAAGCATACTATGTTTATGATATTGAGGTTTATATTGATCGAGACCGTAATTCCTGAGATCAACCAGGGTGAACGGGTTCTTTTGCAGCTCACAGAAGGGCTGAGTGGAAAGAATGTGATCTGCGACAATTTTTTTACATCCCAAGGCCTTGCACTGAAACTGAAGCAACGTCAAATGGCAATTGTTGGAACAATACTCAAAAATCGCAAGGAACTTCCTCCGCTATTACGCTATTACTCGAAACGAAACCACTATACCATTCAATGTTCGCATTCAACCACAGTCTTGGTCCCTCTTTGGTTCCTTGTGTCACAAAGAGATGTAGCTTTGTAACTTTGCTGAGCACTATGCACAAGAAAAAGAAAGTGACTGAGAACGAAGTTCAAAAGAAACAAGAAATAATCCACTTTTACAATGCAACAAATGTGTATTGTGTATGGCAAAAATTAAAAAAAACTAGTAAGGAATGGAGCTTCGGCAGGGTACCAAATCTAATATACCCCCCCGCGGCCGTACTGAAGTATATCCCAAGTCTTTAGAAAATAAAATTTTATGTATAAACTGCAAATTTTTTGTGTCATAATTTTAATTTAATTTTATTCTTAGCTGCCCCATAAAGTAATTTGTAAGCAGAGTAAAATGCCACACCCTTTTTTCTAGTGTAAAGACACCATATTTTATCAAAGGATATATGTATGGGTTGGATAAACGACGTGGGTGAAACTTGGGTAGATACAGATACGATGTCATTCAGTTTTATATATTTACGAAAGTTTTCCAATTTTGATGACGTCACTTTGTATTGAAGGTACGTGTGGTTTTCTTTCGATTTTTCCAAATATCAAAGAGTGACTTATGTTATGTATCAAAGTTTGTATGCAAAATTTCAAGACATTTCTGTAATTTTTGCAGATTATTAAGCGATTTAACGTTTTCAATAAAGCCACTTTGTATGGGAGGTAGGCGTGGTTTTCATTCGATTTGGCCAAATATCATAGTGATAGTCTATATTATACATAAAAGTCTATGTGCAAAATTCCATGACATTTCAGCAATTTGAGCAGATTTTTAAGGGATTTTACGGTTAATATAAAGCTACTTTGCATGGGAGGTAGGCGTGGTTTTCATCTGATTTTTCCAAATTTCATAGTGAGGATTTACATTGAATATAAAAGCATATGTGTCAAGTTTCAAGGCATTTCATTAATGTTTGTGGATTTTGAAGAGATTTTACCGTTAAAATAAAGTCACTTTGTATTGGAGGTAGGCGTGGTTTTGATCAGATTTTTCCAAATTTCATTGCTATAATTTGTATTGAAGATCAAACCTTGCATGCAAAATTTCAAGGCATTTCATTTTTTTGTGTGGATTTTGAAGAGATTTTACTGTTAAAATAAAGTCACATTGTGTAGAAGGGTAGGCGTGATTTTCATCAGAGTTCTCCAAATTTCATAGTGAGGATTTATATTGGATATCAAAGCATACGTGTCAAATTTGAAGGCATTGTTTTAATATTTGTGGATTTTGAAGAAATTTTACGGTTAAAATAAAGTCACTTTGTATGGGAGGTAGGCGTGGTTTTCATTCGATTTGGCTCATTCTTGAACTTGATCTTTTTTTTTTTAAATAAGTTTTTATTTTGAATTTCATTGCGATAGCTTTAAAATTACGGCTGTAATCGTGTCGACAGACGGACAGATGGATAGACAGACGGACACACGGAAATCGACTCAGGAGGTGATGCTGATCAAAATTATATATACTTTTCTATACCTGGCACACCCCCTTATTGGCGTTACAAGCTTCGCTTCAAAAGTTCAAATAATTGTACTAACCTAATCAGTCAAACTTAAATTATGTTTTTTACTTTGTTTTCTTTGTTTATAAAGTTAAAACTGGTTACGGGACTTCAAATGATGGCAACACGGCCACAGATTTGTTTTCAAATATTGAAGCGGTAGCTAATATTACAAATATTGATATCAATTTAGTTACAAATTTTAGTTTGAGACTGCGAACATTATCCAGTGGAAATTAATATTACAAATTTCAGATCAAATAAAACTTATAAAAATTACATTTCTAATTATTCTTGGTACTTTATGCTTATAACAGTCCCAAAAAAATATTAATTCATGATTGTGAAAAAATACAGCATATAAATTTACCGATCGAACTTTTATCAAAAGACGGATTAGAATTAAGTCATCAAATATCGAGGAAGTACAGGCTGGAACTCACAAGAAAAAATACCAGGTAAAATTCAAATCGTGATCTTATTGTTTTAATTTTAATTAATTCTGATTGTTTTAATTTTAATTAATTTCTTCGACTAGAAATATTTTAAAAAAGTAAGAAAACAGTGGTATGAATTATTTGTTGCCATACATTGAGGAAGAAATTGAGGACGAAGAGACTGACAGCTTTCTGGCTGGAATGAAAATAAAGAAGATTTAGTGTCCATTGACCCATCAGACTCAGACAATGTTTTATTTTAATTTATTTTTATTTGAAATATTTTTTTTTAAATATGAATTATATGTCTATCGTTTCACATTTATATATGCATATTCTTCAAAAAAAAAAAAAAAAAAATACGTGAAAGCTGTTGACTGATTTTAAATGGTTTTTTATTTCCTTTTAACTTCACCAACGATATCAGTAGAGAGATAAAACGATGGATAACTCTTGCCAAAAGGAGTTACTTTGGGCTCTGTAGGCAATTGAGAAGCAGGGCTCTCTCTCGACGAACAAAAGTCACGCTCTATAAGTCACTAATCATGCCCATCCTGTTATATGAAGCACAAACCTGAACGTTGAGCAGCTCTGATGAAAAGACGTTGTTTCTCCCAAGATCGAAAAGTCTTTCGAGAGAAATATCCTTCATAGTAAAGCACATAAAACAACATCGACATAGAAAAGCGCATAAAAATCGTGCAGTTTCGCTGGCTAGGTCATGTTGAGCGCATAGAAGACGACGCTCCTGCGAAGAAAATAATCGATTTGGTACCCAGTGGCGGTCAACGCAGAAGAGGACGACCGCATCTCTGTTGGAAGGACCAAGTAGAGGGCAACCTGACAAAACTTGGAGCTTCCATCTGGCGCCAGCAAGCGCAAAACAGAAATGGCTGGCGCAATTTCTTACACCAGGCTAAGTAAGTATTTCTTTTTAAGGAAAGAAAGAAACCTACTAGTGAAATTTTACGACAACTCCTTATAGTTTTGGCAGTAGCTTATATGAAAGTGTTACACTGTGCACCGCTATCATGGCTGAAAAATACTTAACTTTGCATGTAATCAATTGTGTTCAAATTGCGCGAGTGTGCTGCATTACAAAAGCGACAACCACTCAGTATGGACGCGAAATTTTTCGCCCAAATGCGAAAAGTCGCGTAATTTGGCCCCTGCCTAATAGCGCACGATTTAAATTTTTTGGCATGCTTGAAAAATGTTTTGAAATTTGATTATAACACAAACGGAACATGTCTACTTTACAATGCAATAAAAATATGTACAGGGTTGTCCATATTCGAAGCGCCCATTTTATTTTTGCGCGGCTTGTACGGCTTGTGTGTGGTGGCGCGCCGTCTTGTTGAAACCAGTAGTGCCTGATACGCTTTCGACGAACGATTGGCATGAAAAAATTGTTTATCATATCGCGATAACGCTCCTGATTGACAGTAACTCTGTGGCCATTATCATCTTCGAAAAAGAACGGCCCAATGAGCATTCTAGCACAAACGCCAGTGACTTTTGCATCGTGAAGAGGTACCTCTTGAATCTCTTGTGGATTTTCAGTTTCATACAAACGATAAATTGTTTTCTTGGAAGGCGCACTTTTCACTTTATTTATTTTTTTGAAAGCACGTTGAGTTTTCACTATTGACTTGTTTTGTTGAATGTAAATTTCAACAATTTTAGAGCGTTCGCGTGGCGTGTACTGTTCCATTGTAAACATTTGCTTGGAATGACGCTTCAAACGCGGTATGTCATTAGTCAATTTTGCATCACTGCGGAAAGTTACAGTGTTGCCAGATGGGCGCTTCGAATATTGACAACTCGTACTTTAATTGACACACCCTTTATTTTGTTTTACCTCAGCATCGCTGATCGAGTGTGTCCGAGAAGAGAGGAAAGAAAAAGCAACAACAACCACACAGCTCTGTTGACTCTTATGGATTTTTTTTTCACTCTCGCATTCTACTCTCCCACAGCAAAGCTGTTCAACAGAGCTGTGTGACTTTGTAGTTATGGTTGTTTCCTTTATATGGGGAGAAAGTATGCTTTAATTTTTTAATTTTACTTACTTACTGTGGCCAACCCGTGTTCGGGTTTCGGTCGACCTTATCATCTCTGGCCATGCCCCACTGCTTTGCGCGCGCCTTTTCCAATTGGATACATGAAGTGCGGTTAGGGCTTCCTCGGCCAGGTCCATCCATTGGAGGCATGGTCTCCCTCGTCGTCCTTGACCAACGACCCTCGCCTCGAGCACTTTTTTCGCTGGAGCTTCGTCGTCCATACGATGGACATGACCCAGCCAGTGTAGTCGCTACACAGTTATACGCCGAACTACGCCAATGTCATAGTAGAGCTCATACAGCTCGTGGTTAATTCGGATGCGATAGTCATCGCCGACTCGAACAGGACCGAAGATTTTGCGAAGAAATTTTCTCTCGAATACCCCCAGAGCAGCTGCGTCAGTTTGCGAAACTACCCATGCCTCAGCGCCATAAGGCAGCACAGGTAGAACGAGCGTCTTGTAGAGTGTTAGTTTTGTCGATCGAGAGAGGGCTCTGGAACTTAGTTGCTTACTGAGCCCGTAGTAGCACCTATTAGCAATTATTGTTCTTTGTTTTATCTCCAGGCTGACTTCGTTGTTGTTATTAATGGCGGTGCCAAGGTATACAAACTCCTTGACAACTTCAAAGTTATAGCTGCCGGATGAAACGTGGGAGTATAGGCCCCGCGCTCCCTTGTTCGTAGACAGCATATACTTTGTTTTAGCCTCATTTATCGTCAAACTCACATTGGCTGATTCTTTTCGATAGCGGTGAAAGCAGCGGTAACATCTCTCTTGGTTCTGCTGACAATATCAATATCACCAGCGTACGCAAGGAGCTGGACACCTTTGTAGAAAATGATGCGATTACAATGCACACCAGCCTTTCGTACGATCCCCTCCATGATAATGTTGAAGAGATCGCAAGACAGTGGATCGCCTTACCTGAAACCTCTTTCGGTATTGAAGGTTTCGGAGAGGTCATTTTCTACCTTGACGGAGCTGCATGTGTTGCTCAACGTCATTCTGCAAAGTCTTACAAACTTTGCAGGTATACCGAACCCAGACATTGCTGCATATAGGCAATCCCTTCTCGGGCTATCGAACGCAGCTTCGTAATCGACAAAGAGATGATGTGTGACAATTTGATTTTAGTGGGTTTTTTCCAAGATTTGTCGTAGCGTGAAAATCTGGTCTATGGTGGGCTTTCCAGGCCAAAAGCCACACTGATAAGATCTTTCACTGATCAATCTTTCACACAATACGCTTGAGAGAACCATATATGCGATGGAAATAAGACTGATACCTCGATAGTTGGCACAGATTGTTGGGTCTCATTTTTTATGTATAGGACAAAGTACACTGAGATTCCAATCGTCGGGCATGCTTTCCCCTAGCTATATTTTGCTTATGAGCTGATGCATGCGCCTTATCAATTCATCGCCGCCGGTTTTAAACAGTTCAACTGACAAGTCGTCAGCACCTGCTGCTTTTTTGTTTTTGATTCGTTGGATAGCAATTCGAACCTCTTCATGGCTAGGTGGTAGTACTTCCACTCCGTCATTGTTGTTTGTGGTGCTGATCGTCGCCAACATGTAAATTGGAGAAGTGCTGCCTGCACAATCTCAGCGCACACGATAGAATTTTCGTGCATCCGTCTTGCCCTGGTATACCTCTAGGTTTTCACGCTCACGATTTTCCTGCTCTCTTTTCTTGCGTCTGAAAAGACGCCTCTCTTCCTTCCTTTTTTCTCGGTAGTTTTCTCACTTATCTCGCTAATCTTACTTATCTTAATGAAAAAAAGATTTAAATTAAAATTTTATTGTGATCTTGGTATGAGCTGGAGATATCGAATGATATAAGTCTCATTCGAATTTGTTGTCTTGAATGTGGATAAAAAGGTTGTTAAAATTTTGTGTTCACGTATTAATACATGAATATTTGTCGGATTTTTTTTTCTCCTTCTTCACTCATGTGCGAACTGAACGGAATCATTCAAATGTGTTAAGAAAAAAAAAATAGAAGAAAAATGTAACAAAACAATGCCGCACGTTTTTTTTTCTTTCCCTTCTTTTTGAGCGGATTTTCTACATGCATATTCACAATATGTGAAGCACATCTTACATCATTTCACCTATTCAAAGCAATCAAACCATTAATTTTGTATCACGAATAAGCACACCAACGATCAGCAAGACACGAGAAGCACTACTTTATTCCATAACAAAATCTATTGCTTTCCGTGCCTTGCTTATCGTTGGTGTGCGTATTCTTGATACAAAATGAGGAAGTACATTTTTATAAAAAATATTCGGTATTCTTTTCCCTACACTAATTTATTAAAAAATACATTACTTCTTTACTTACTTTGGCATTACTTATGAAGTGGTAAAATTATCAGTATCAGCAACTTTTTTTGGTCGGTGATCTGATTGAATTTATTTTAAAAGAAAAAAAAAATAGTTTTGGATTATCGTGTATTTTGTTCACATGCTATTAGGGAACATGTGGCCCTCTAAATTTGATTGATAGCTCAATTTTAAGTGTTGCTAAGAAGCTAAATCACTGACTTGTGTCGGAGAGTAGACGAACTAAAATATATGTTCTGAATCCTTCCAATTAAGATTTAAAAATTAATGGAGATTTCATTCAGAATCACTGTTGTTTGTGTTTCAATTCAAAGCAATTATATTCAAGTTATTATTGATCCATAAAAACAACTTTTCACGCCTTAGGAAGATATGCCTATTAATTAAAATGTACACAATTAATTGCATAAGAACAAAGACTATTCTTTTTATATAAAATCGTATCTCTGCAAAAAAGTAAAGAAAGGCGGGTCATTTATTTAATTTAAGTAAAAAAAAAAATAAAAAAAATTAAGTCACCATGACTTCCAAAATTTTATGATTTAAGCTCAAGCCATTGTATATTAATGTAATCTGTTTAAACATAAACTCGTATTTTAGGAGATATAATAAACTGAGCAAAATAAAAAAACTCCATATTTTAAGATAATACAATATTAAGAATAGATGCTAAGAAAGTCAAATAAATACAGACCAATGCGCTTGAACTATTCCACAGTTTAATATACACCGCACTATGAAGTACACTAGCTTAGTTTTTGGTAAGTGTCAATAAAGGCAGCGGTACAACAAAGAGATTTAACTATTTGTATATCTGCTTAGCTACAATATGTTGTCTATTTCGAGAAATGATTGTGACCGGGTTTTGTACAGAGGAATGCAAGGCACCAGGTATTGGTATTCCTGAGAGTATGGTGCAGAAATTGGTTGATGCGGTTAAGGCGGGAGAATGCAGTTTATATGAACCACAGTTGTGGCCGAAGGACTATGCAGAGCAGGTGATACGAGATGATGGCGTTAAGGAGGATTTTGATTTTGTGGTTGTGGGTGCAGGATCAGCAGGCTCAGTTGTTGCAAGTCGCCTTAGTGAGAATTCAAGTGTTAAAGTTCTTGTGTTGGAGATGGGTGGGGATCCACCCAAGGAGTCAGAGGTTACTACCACAGATTTAAGGCGTTTATAAGTCTCATTTTAATCTTCATTCCTTTCAGATGTCTCTTTGGTGGTCACTGCTTCAAACGGATTACATCTGGAACGATTACTCGATACCGAACGCGGACTGCTGCCAGGCCATGATTGGAGAGAGATGTTATTGGCCGCATGGAAAGATGATTGGAGGTAGTGGAGGTGCCAATGGCAATATGTTTTTTACGGGTACTCGTGAAAACTATGACGTCTGGAAACAGTCTGAAAATCAAGAGTGGTCTTGGGAAGATGTTAGTAAATATTTTTCAAAAGCTAGAGAGCAGAAAGGCAATGCCACCCATCCTATGGGCGGCCTAACGCTGAACTATTTTAAGAGTCCTCCGGATCACGAGCCTGTGGTAGGCATGATTTATCAGGCAGCTGAAGAATTAGGCTTGCCAATCGTTGAGAATTTTGATGGTGAACGTAATATTGGTGTCACAACTAATATATGGAAAACTACAGAGAAGGGCAGACGTATGAGTACCGGAAAAACGTACCTCGCAAAAGTGACACCCAACCGGCCTAATCTGAAAGTAATTAAGAATGCTTATGTCAAAAACATTCGATTTAATCGATTCAATCGTGCCGTCGGCGTGGATTTTACCGTCCAGAGCAAGTTCAATTTTAGTGTAAATGTAAGCAAAGAATTGATTTTGTCTGCAGGGGCCTTAAGTTCACCCAAAATATTAATGCACTCAGGCATTGGTCCAAGAGACCATTTAGGATCACTTGGAATACCATGTCGCAAGCATTTGCCAGTTGGTAAAAATCTTCAGGATCACGGTGTGATGCCAATATTTTTTAAAGTAAATCGTGAAAACTTTACCAGTTTTGATGAACGTGCGGAGTATCGGGATATTTTTAATTATTTTCTGTACTCAGAAGGATCTCTAGCTGATATGAACACTTTGTATGCCTTCATTAACTCTGATTCAAATAGCTCGAGTCCATATCCAGATATGCAGATCATTCCGATGGATAGTTGGATAATTGAAACAGCATTCGGTATAAAGCGGGGCATTTACCAACTCATAAAATCGGCCGCTGAGCCAAGTGAAGTGTTTGTAATTTTGATCTCGCTTATGAAGCCACAGACGCGTGGCAGCTTAAGATTACGTTCAACTAATGTGTTTGATGCTCCACATATCGACTATGAGTATGGCAAACATGCTGCCGATAAGGCCGCACTTGTGCGTTTTGTGCGCTATTTAGAGCGTATGCAGAACACAAAAGCCTTCAAAGCATACGACATGGAGATAATTCATGCGGTTTTGCCGAAATGTGCTGACTTTTCTTATAATTCGGACGAATATTGGCTCTGTTATGCAAAGTATTTCTTTATTGCATCCTGGCATCCTGTGGGTACTTGCAAAATGGGACAAAAAAGAGATCCTGATGCAGTTGTAGATGCACGCCTACGTGTACATGGTGTGCAAGGTGTGCGTGTCATCGATGCCAGTATCATGCCTGTCATTACCAGCGGTAATACAAATGGACCGAGTATTATGATTGGCGAAAAGGGTGCACATATGGTATTGAATGATTGGAAGAAGTAGGAAGTTACAAAAATGTATTCGCAGAAAATGTGTTATTTATTTTAAAGGCATTTTCAACTGATATGAAGTTATCAGTTTTCTATATATTTTAAGCCTACTGCACAAATATAATAACTAGTTTATTTCTAAGATGTATAATAAAGATAATTATAAGCGGTTTTTTGTGTCTTTTTTTTTAAAACATAGGAAAATCCCGCTGATTTTTCATGTGAAGTATACCATAAAAAAAGTGGTTAGAATTTACTTTAATAATTGCTCTTATAACGTTGGAATTGAAAAATTTCTCAATTGCTATTAGTCTCTAGTTCTCTTTTGAGTGAAGTGCATTAAAGAAACGCTAAAAATGCGTTTAACTAGTATTTCCATAGCTTTGCTTTTTTAATCACAAATCACAATCATACACTCATAAACGTAAATACTACATCCAGCTATTAAAAGACCACGAAAGAAATAAGTTTTTTTCACTTTTAACCGTAAAATATTTTTATTTTTACACTACACTACACTCAAAAAACTGATTGCTGACTTTAGTTTGTGTGAAACAAAACAAAAACAATATTTAAAGTAAATGGTTGATGATTGCAGGTAATAATAATCGTGTAGTCGAAATAGTTTCACTTTGATTCAAACACTTTGCATATTATAATTTTTAATGAAAACATTAATCATCCAATTGACATATTAGATTAATTAGATAGATCAATGTGCTGTTCCTGAACATTTTAATGTATTTTGGTAAATATTGTATTACTTAGAAAAAGAGGTATCACGTCACGCAAATTCATCAACGCTTTTAAACAACAACAAAACCATGTGTAATTTATAAAGATGTCTTAATTCCAAATTTTTAACGCTATCAATAACTCTATGGAAAACGGTTAACCCATTAAGTCCGGCACGTTGCATCTGCGCGACATTTGGGGCTTAGTTGTATTGGGCAATCTATTGAAAAATTTAATTTGAAATCAGTTAGAGATATACCATATGAAATTTTGTAAGTCCTCAAGCCGTTGAAAAAAGTTTAGAAGATTCAAGTTTATATTAGAAATATTCAAGTTTATTGGAGAAAAGCTTAGAGCGAAGTGAAGAAAAACATTTTTTTTGAACTAACAACATATAAATTTCTGATTGATTGACAAATGGTTTATTAAACAAAGTATACAACGGAAAGTATATTTTGATAAATTAACACCTCTTCTCAAATTGTACCAATTGTTTTATTTAATTGTAGACTATTTCTAAACTTTTTATTTTTACATTCTGTAACGGCTTTGTAAACAAATTTGCAACCATCTCACTCGTGGGACAATATTGAAATTGTATAAGTCCGTTTAGCTTCTGTTCTCTTTCATAATGAAATTTTAGATCGATGTGTTTTGTAAGTGGATTAACTTTTTCACAATCTGGCATTGCTTAAGAGCTTTGATTATCTTCCCAGATAGCTGTTTCCACAATTCGAGTTTGTATATCTAATAAAAGTTGTTTTATCCATGCATACTCCTTACGCGCCTCTGCTAAGGCAATGTATTTAGCTTCAGTAGATGATACCGCTACAATGTTTTGCTTCTTGCTCATCCAGCTCATGTTGCGCCACAGTATTGGAAAACATGTCCACATATAGATTTATTTAATACAGGATCACCAGCCCAAATAATTGACCCCAAATAAAGTTTTAGCTCATTAGTTTGCTGCAAATACCTTAAGGAGGTATTCCTGGTTGGAAGGCTGTTTTTGGACCCTTTTTGAAAAACTTCTCATATGAAAACACAAAGAGTTATTTAAATTCTGTTTTTTTTTATTGTATTAAGAACATATTAAATTAAATAAAAACAAATTTTGTACGAGGGCTGTTCAAAAAATTGTTTGCCTTCGAATTTGGGGCAAAAAATTTGGGGAAAAGTAAACGGCGTTAGATTCAGTACAGATGTAATTCTAGTCCCTACCTCAATCATAATTTTGCGATTATTTTGACTAAATGGCGTTCATTGAAAAATGAAAAACCGATTTTGGGTCTTTTTTTTGTAGTTTAGTGTAAAAAAATAGTAAAAATTTGTTTAAAATTGTGATTAAGGAATTCTGCGTCGATTGCACTTTTTTCATCAAAACCAGTTCAGAACTACTGGCGCAATCTGGGCCGCAAGCTTGATAAACGTGGTTTCGAGATAAACGCGTTTAAGTTTGAAGTTATTTTTTGGATCAAAAAAAAAAAATTTAAATTAAAAATTTGTGCATGCAGAAATTCGACAGTTCTGCGTCGATTGCACTTGATTTCATTAAAATCGGTTCAGTAGAACCGGAGAAAAGTGACTTTGAAGTTCAAAAACGTGATTTTGAAAAACTCAGAGAAATTTTATGCAATAAAACATTTTTTTTTTTATGAAATACTTACATATATCAATCTGCAATGATCAATCAAAAAACGAGGAATCCGCGGCTCTTTGTGCTCTTCGGGCAGTTCTATCTTCTTTTGATGCGGCTAGAGCTCTAGCCTCGGACCTTTTCAAACGTTCTTCGTTCCGAGACATGGCGAAATCATATGTGACGTTGCCAATCGGGATGCCCATTAGATTCATTATTTGAAGTATTGGCAAAAAACCTTCGTTAAATATGACAGTTGCAATATAATTGGCAATCTCAATAGTGCGCCGGTGTGCATATGCTTCAGTGCGAATGACCACAGCACTGCGTTGATTTCTATTTCTTTTCCTATCCATTGTCTTTAGCACAAACAAAAATTTTTATCAAAACTGTACTTTTCAAAACTGTATATGCGCGCGCGTCCTGTTTATAACTCAATTCAAAGTGAACTAAACGCTGCCAACATTCGAATACCTAAGCTCTAAAATGTATATTCATTAATTCTTAAAATGCGTATAAAAACAAGTTATTACCTACTAAGAACGCGTTAAACGAAATTCGGTAGTTGCTTTAAACCGTTGCATTCAAAAAGTAGCCAAATTAAGCAAATCGCAGTTTGGCGAAAACATTGCTAAGCAAAAAAGGCCATATCTCCTAAAGTATTTCGAACTTCAAAAAACCATTTTAGGACGATATTCTCAAATATCCGAGCTTTAAAAATATGCAAAAATTTAAAAAAATGTTTGCCAACCAGGAATGCTCCCTTAAAACACGCTTTTGTCGTCATACAACTAACTATTCTTCCTAAAATTGAAACTGCAACATAAATATCTGGCCTTGCATTAACTGAAAGACACAAGAGTTATCCAATTATTTGACGATATTCATCGCTATTGTCCAACATCTCCTCTGCTTCCATAGATAACTTCATATATCCTGGATCCAGCGAATATGCTGACAATTCACACAGAAAATTTAATTCACTGTCGCAACCGCAATGGTGCCCTACCGAATTAGTTGATTGCTGATAACTTTTACAACAACCTGTTTTAAATTACACGCTGAAAAGTAATAGGCAAACATTATTTGCAGGAAGTATAAATTGTTTCTGCATGTTTCTTGGAAATAAGTAACCATAATTGGTTCTACACATAATATGATTAATTAATGCAATTTTTCCTTATATATAAAGGGTGATTTTTTTGAGGTTATGATTTTCATGCATTAGTATTTGACAGATCACGTGGGATTTCAGACATGGTGTCAAAGAGAAAGATGCTCAGTATGCTTTGACATTTCATCATGAATAGACTTACTAACGAGCAACGCTTGCAAATCATTGAATTTTATTACCAAAATCAGTGTTCGGTTCGAAATGTGTTTCGCGCTTTACGTCCGATTTATGGTCTACATAATCGACCAAGTGAGCAAACAATTAATGCGATTGTGACCAAGTTTCGCACTCAGTTTACTTTATTGGACATTAAACCAACCACACGAATGCGTACAGTGCGTACAGAAGAGAATATTGCGTCTGTTTCTGAGAGTGTTGCTGAAGACCGTGAAATGTCGATTCGTCGCCGTTCGCAGCAATTGGGTTTGTGTTATTCGACCACATGGAAGGTTTTACGCAAAGATCTTGGTGTAAAACCGTATAAAATACAGCTCGTGCAAGAACTGAAGCCGAACGATCTGCCACAACGTCGAATTTTCAGTGAATGGGCCCTAGAAAAGTTGGCAGAAAATCCGCTTTTTTATCGACAAATTTTGTTCAGCGATGAGGCTCATTTCTGGTTGAATGGCTACGTAAATAAGCAAAATTGCCGCATTTGGTGTGAAGAGCAACCAGAAGCCGTTCAAGAACTGGCCATGCATCCCGAAAAATGCACTGTTTGGTGTGGTTTGTACGCTGGTGGAATCATTGGACCGTATTTTTTCAAAGATGCTGTTGGACGCAACGTTACGGTGAATGGCGATCGCTATCGTTCGATGCTAACAAACTTTTTGTTGCCAAAAATGGAAGAACTGAACTTGGTTGACATGTGGTTTCAACAAGATGGCGCTACATGCCACACAGCTCGCGATTCTATGGCCATTTTGAGGGAAAACTTCGGAGAACAATTAATCTCAAGAAATGGACCGGTAAGTTGGCCACCAAGATCATGCGATTTGACGCCTTTAGACTATTTTTTGTGGGGCTACGTCAAGTCCAAAGTCTACAGAAATAAGCCAGCAACTATTCCAGCTTTGGAAGACAACATTTCCGAAGAAATTCGGGCTATTCCGGCCGAAATGCTCGAAAAAGTTGCCCAAAATTGGACTTTCCGAATGGACCACCTAAGACGCAGCCGCGGTCAACATTTAAATGAAATTATCTTCAAAAAGTAAATGTCATGGACCAATCTAACGTTTCAAATAAAGAACCGATGAGATTTTGCAAATTTTATGCGTTTTTTTTTAAAAAAAAGTTATCAAGCTCTTAAAAAATCACCCTTTATATATTTGTATCTTAACATTATTTAATTGTACCTTAGCACTTGTTGTTTGAATTTAAAAACAATATAATTTGTTTTAAAGAAAATATGTTTTCATATAAATATATTGTAATTATAAATGTACTGAGAACACTTTCCGTCTATTACTATTTGTTTGCTTGGAAATATAATTTAGTCAAGAATAACATTATATATTCCTGGACAAATATTTATTAATTGGAGAATACATAATTTAATTCCAGTCAAGCAACTATTTTCTAAACGATACTTAAGAACAACATAATAAATTTACCGATGATTACATTATATATACTTTGAAACATATTTTAGCAAAAGAAATGTCAAAAGTTTTTCACTGTGATTACAAAATATTTCCTTAGAAATAATTGTTGGTTTGAAGCAAACAAAATATGTTAAAAAAACAGTAAATAAGTTTTTCTCGGATTTAATTATGTTGAGAAGTAACCATATTATGCTTATCTGACATTACAATGCCAGCGAAGCCTATTTTTAAAGCTGAACCGACTTATTTTTCTTTTATTTTGGTTTGTATTTTATTAATTTGGAAACACAAACACTTTTTATTTAAATAAACATTTTCAGAAACACTTTTTACAAGAGCTAAACTTTTCAACACATTTGGCGCGCTGCTTCAAACTTAAAATGACACCACGACTTGGCAACTGTTAAAAGCAAGCGCATTAAGCAACAAGGTTTCCTCTATTTTTCGTGCAAGTGCAAAAGAAACAGATATATCGCACACTGATACAGTGATAAGTACTGATAAGAACAGATATAGCGGAAGGTGCGAAAACCTTATCATAATCTTCACCGTACTTCTGCGAATACCTCTTTGCAACTAAAGCAGATTTAAACTTTACTATACTTCCATCAACCTCACGTTTTATTTTGAAATCCCACCTGTTGCCAACAATATTACAGTTTTGTAAAGCTCTTAATAAATCCCAAGTCAGATTTTTATTTATCGCATCAATTTAACTTTTCATTAATGCAACCCACATTCCACTTTGTGCTGATGAAATAGCTTCCTTCCAAGTCGTAGGTTCTACGTTTGCCTCTAATGTAACTACGATTATCTTTAAGGATTTTTATCTTAAGTATATCTTGCTGAAATGCGTCCCTGCTCTATTATAGGTGGCTCAATACAACGTTCGTCAACGTCACTCGCTGTTTCAAAAATTCCTTCATCTTCTAAACTATAATGTACATCCACCATCGACCAAGTTGAAGTTCCCGCTTCTAAAGAGACTACAAGCTCATCATCACCTTGGGTTGTTAATTTTTTTCTTTTCATCTGAATAACGCAACGTTATTCGAAGACCTTGACATCTCTGCTCAAAGGTATCCGTCCTGTCTGAACATCTAGACAACGAAAATTCTTACATTTTTCGGAATAGGTAGCTTTTGAGGCATTTATTTTAGTATATGTTATAAACACATGCAACACAAGCAAAACTTCTTGCATGTTCTAAATTTGGTTTCTTACCGTACCAAATTACATATGGGGTCACATCATTGCTTTTTGTCGATAAGCAATTCTGCAAGAAATTTTCCGTATTCATCGCCTCCGCCCCGAACCGATTATGTAGGCTTGCTTCCAATAACATGCATCTTGACATTTCTATCAGTGATCGAGTTTTTCACTCCGCGATACCATTTTTCTGTGAAGTGTATGGAGCTGTCAGCTGACGAACAATCCCTTTCTGTTTCAAATAGTTTTTGATAGCATGGCCCATGTATGGCCCATCTGTACGCAGAGCTTTAGGAGTTTTTCCAATAATTGTTTCACATGTGCTCACATGCTCTCTGACTTTTTCAAAAGTTTTCAAAAAATTTTGTAAAAAGTATAGTGTGCAATATCTACCATAATTTTCGACAAATGTAAAAATGTAACGATTGTCAATGGCGGATCTACATACGGGCTTAAGCACCCATTGGAAAATTTTTTTGTATGAGAAAATAATGAAAATAAGGCTTTGAAGCCATTTCTGATAAGTTCAGTCGCAGCAATAATTTTCCAAAGTTCATTAAACAATTTCAAACATTTAATGTCTATAGTAATCTAAGCTAAAATAGCACGAAAAATACGTGAGAAAATTTGTGGAGGCTATTTCAGAAGCTTTCACTTTTTAAGACCCATAAACCACAGAAGGCATGCATGCATTAAAGCATCTGACGTTTCTATTAAACACACGTAAGCTTATAGGATCGCAGCACGGATTGGCAGGTGTTCGAAGCGCTACAAGCAGGCCTTGAAATGGATGTCGAAGGCCTACCCTACTCGTAGTCAAGCCCATTTACTTTTTTATATGAAATGGGACAATTGTTTATGCCTTCCGCTCTGCCTGCTCTAAATAGGGCAGTTTGAAAAACTCCTTTAGAATGGCTAAAAGAAAGGATTAGCCAAATAAATTGAAAAAATATTTTTTTATTTCTTTTTACTTTTTAAATAAGTGAGGGCTGTTTGATAATTCAGTAAAAAATGAAACAAGAATGATTGTTACGGCAAAATAACGTTTTATTTCTCAATATACGCTCTTTTAAGCTCGATACACTTCGTTCAACGTACCTCCAACTTTTTGATCCCGTCCGAAAAATACGTTTTCGGAAGGTCCTCAAAATAGGCCACTGTTTCGGTGATGAGCTCTTCTCTGGTGGTGAATCTCTTTTTGCCGAGCCATTTCTTCAGGTTTGGAAACAGAAAGTAGTCGCTGGAGGGGCCAAATCTGAAGAATATGCTGGATGAGGAAGCGATTCGTACTTCAATTCCTGGAATTTTGTTTTTTCCTCGCTAAAGCGTCGAGGAATTCAGCTGCATAGTATTCATCATTGATCGTTCTTTTCGGTGGAAGGCAATCGATGTAAATTACCGCGCTCATTCCAAAATACTGTCGCCATAAGCTTTCCGGCCGATAGCACTGTCTTCGCCTTCTTCGAAGCACGTTCGGTCGGGGAAGTCCACTATTTCGACTGTTCCTTTATCTCTGCTGTGTAGTGATGTATCCATGTTTCGTCCGTGGTTACTAATCGACGGAAAAAATTCTTCTTATCTTTGTTCAACATCGCGAAACACGCCTTTAAATCAGTCACACGATCGCGTTTATGGTCGAGAGTGAGCAAGCGCGGCGCCCATCTTGCAGATAATTTTTTCATATTCAAATGATTTTGCAAAATGTTCCACACCCAATCGTCTGAGGTGCCTATGGTCTCAATAATCTTGCGCACTTTAACTCTGTGATCGGCCAACACGATATCGTGAATTTTAGAGACGATATCTGGTGTGGTGACCTCATTTGGGCGTCCAGAACTTTCGGCGTCACTTGTACTTGTACGACCGCATCGGAATTCATAAACCACTTGTGATCATTTCAATCGATTGTAGTAATATAATTTTTTGTATTTTTTATTATATTAATCTTGCTAAAAATTAACAAAAACAATAAAAAACTGCAAAAACGAAAGAAATATACATAATATATATATGCAAATATTTCATACATACGTATTAATAACAACAACACAAGCAGTTACTGAACAAAATTCATAAAACGATTCTTGATTTATATAATGGCTTGTATGAAATCCAAACATAAACAAATTTAATAAACAATGCATCGTATTGCAATGTCTTATTTTCTGTGTGCATCAGGCGGACCAAACGATTCCACCCTAACTGATTGCAGTCTGTCAGCTGACTGAAAGTTTCCTAGCAGCGCATGCATTTATATTCCAGAAGCAAATAACACTAGTATTGTGTAATCTCTTGCATGGTTTCATACATTACTTCCATTGCACTACTATTGTGAGCAATAAAAGAAGTATATGTTGCAGTCTACTGCTTTATACGCGATGTATGCTGAATCTGAGCACACTGTTACTGTTACATCGAGAAAGTAGTAAGTTTACTTATTTCTTCATGCATTTACAGATGCAAGAAGTAGCTAAACTTGATACTTTGCCGCAAACAATGAGTGTTGAAAGTTCGTTGATTTTAAGGCGGCCAAGTGCTGTGTAAAGTAATGCAAAGTATTATTAGAACTTGAAGCACTTTCGAGTTTCATAGTGTGTAATCTTTAAGCATTAATATTGTAAGCAGTAAATTTGCTTCTGGGATACATATGCATTGCTTGTAAAGCTCAAAGAAATTCATAAAACGATTCTATTCAACAAACAACACGATGCTGCGTTCGAGGTTTCGTCACGAACTAAAGCAACAAGCATAAGAACGTCAGCACCAAGTGAATCATCAATGCATTTTTCTCATACAAAAATGTGAATTTTTCTTCTTTTCTTTTGATATCTTGTGGCTTTATTAAAGAAGTGATAAAACACAAAGTTAGATATTCATTTTATTGACAATATAACTGATATTTTGGCATAAATTTTATCTTTGTACAATGAATATTAAAGGCTGTAAAGTGTAAAGTTTCCCTTAAAAACGTTAACATGACCTTTAAAAAAATTGTGAAAATACCTCTCTACAAACCGCACTGTAAGGCATAATTTTACGTGATAAAAATTATGTGTAACTAAGGAAAAGCTTAAGAAACCTGAAAAAACGAAAACTGAAATAGAATTAAAAAAAGAAGTATCGTTGTTTTTTCTTAAATTTTAATATGCCTAATATCCACACTTCCTCAATACGTATGATTAATTTCTGAACTCATTTATGAACAATAAATGGTTCAATTAAGAGGAATTTTTGCCTAATAAAAGGACAAAAAACAAACATTTCTTTTTCGACTCAAATTAAATTTTTTATGAATTTCTCAAAAGAAGTTCAATTTTTATTTATAGGAAAAGTTTTCACGAATTGAATCTTCTATAGCAAGCACTTTTAAGCAACAAAATAAAAAATCAAAAATTAACAAAAAAAATTATACCCAAAAACGTTCCCAAAATTCTCATGTTCCGCAAAACCTTCGCTTATGGTTCAGTGGGATGCTATTTACCCTCTAAATTTGACTGATAGCTCAAATTCAAGTGTTGCTAAGAAGCTAAATCATTGTCTTGTGTCGGAGAGTAGGCGAATTAAAATATATTTTCTGAACCTTACCAATTAAGATTTAAAAATTAGTCCAGGTTTCGATTTGTCTATAATTATATTGTCTATAGTTGTCTATAAAGACAACTTCCTACGTCATGTAGGAAGATATGTCTATGAAAAGGTGTACAACTAATTTCTTAAGAACAAAGACCATGCTTTTTATAAAAATCTTTATCTCTGGAAAAAAGTAAAAAAAGTCAAGCCATTTATTTAAGTAAAAAAATGAAAAAAATAAAGTCACGATAACTTCCAAAAAAATATGATTTAAGCTCAAGCAATTGTATACTAATGTAATCTGCTTAAACATATACTTTAGGAGATATAATAAACAAAGCAAAATAAAAAATTCCATATTTTAAGATAATACAATATAAAGAATAGATGCTAAGAAAGTCAAATAAATACAGACCAATGTGCTTGAACTATTTCACAGTTTAATATGCACCGCACTATGAAGTACACAAGCTTACTTTTTGGTAAGTGCCAATTAATGCAGTGGTACAACAAAGTGATTTAACTATTTATTTATATGCTTAGCTACAATATGTTGTCTATTTCGAGAAATGATTGTGACCGGGTTTTGTACAGAGGAATGCAAGGCACCAGGTATTGGTATTCCTGAGAGTATGGTGCAGAAATTGGTTGATGCGGTTAAGGCGGGAGAGTGCAGTTTATATGAACCACAGTTGTGGCCGAAGGACTATGCAGAGCAGGTGATACGAGATGATGGCGTTAAGGAGGATTTTGATTTTGTGGTTGTGGGTGCAGGATCAGCAGGCTCAGTTGTTGCAAGTCGCCTTAGTGAGAATTCAAGTGTTAAAGTTCTTGTGTTGGAGATGGGTGGGGATCCACCCAAGGAGTCAGAGGTTACTATCACAGATTTAAGGCGTTTACAAGTCTCATTTTAATCTGCATTCCTTTCAGATGTCTCTTTGGTGGTCACTGCTTCAAACGGATTACATCTGGAACGATTACTCGATACCGAACGCGGACTGCTGCCAGGCCATGATTGGAGAGAGATGTTATTGGCCGCATGGAAAGATGATTGGAGGTAGTGGAGGTGCCAATGCCAATGTTTTCTTGACCGGAACTCGTGAAAACTATGACGTCTGGAAACAGTCCGAAAGTCTAGAGTGGTCTTGGGAAGATGTTAATAAATATTTTTCAAAAGCTAGAGAGCAGAAAGGCAATGCCACCCATCCTATGGGCGGCCTAACGCTGAATTATTTTAAGAGTCCTCCGGAGCACGAGCCTGTGGTAGGCATGATTTATCAGGCAGTCGAAGAATTAGGCTTGCCAATCGTTGAGAACTTTGATGGTGAACGTTATATTGGTGTCACAACTAATATATGGAAAACTACAGAGAAGGGCAGACGTATGAGTACCGGAAAAACGTACCTCGCAAAAGTAACACACAACCGGCCTAATCTGAAAATAATTAAGAATGCTTATGTCAAAAACATTCGATTTAATCGATACAATCGTGCCATCGCAGTCGACTTTACGATCCAGAACAAGTTCAATTTCAGTGTTAATGTAAGCAAAGAAGTAATTTTGTCTGCAGGTGCTTTGAGTTCACCAAAAATATTGATGCACTCAGGCATTGGTCCAAGAAATCATCTGGAGTCACTTGGAATACCATGTCGTAAGCATTTGCCGGTTGGTGAAAATCTTCAGGATCACGGTGTGATGCCAATCTTTTTTAAAGTCAATCGTGACAACTTTACCATTTTTGATGAACGCGCGGAGTATCGGAATATTTTTAACTATTTTCTGTACTCAGAAGGATCTCTAGCCGATACGAACACTTTGATCGCCTACATTAACTCTGACCCAAATAGCTCGAGTTCATATCCAGATATGCAGATCTTTCCGTTAGATAGTTGGATAGTTGAAACAGCTTTCGGTATAAAGCAGGACATTTACCAACTCATAAAATCAGCCGCTGAGCCAAGTGAAGTGTTTGTAATTTTGATATCGCTTATGAAGCCACAGACGCGTGGCAGCTTAAGATTACGTTCAAATAATGTGTTTGATGCTCCACACATCGACTATGAGTATGGCAAGCATGCTGCGGATAAGGCCGCACTTGTGCGTGTTGTGCGCTATTTAGAGCGTATGCAGAACACTAAAGCCTTCAAAGCATACGACATTGAAATAATTCATACGGTTTTGCCGAAATGTGCTTGTTTGACTTATAACTCCGACGAATATTGGATCTGTTATGCAAAGTATTTCTTTATTGGATCCTGGCATCCTGTGGGAACTTGCAAAATGGGGCAAAACAAAGATCCTGAAGCAGTTGTAGATGCACGTTTACGAGTACATGGTGTGCAAGGTGTGCGTGTCATCGATGCCAGTATCATGCCTGTTATTACCAGCGGTAATACGAATGGACCGAGTATTATGATTGGCGAGAAGGGTGCAGATATGGTATTGAATGATTGGAAGAAGTAGGATGTTACAAGAATTTGTTCGCAGAAAAAGTAGTTTTTATTTTAAAAAACATTTTCAATTGATATCAAGTAATTAGTTTTCCGTATATTTTAGCCTAATGGACCAATATAACAACTAGTTTATTTCTAAGATATATAATATAGATAATGCAAATAGATATAAAGCAATTAAAATTGGGCAGGTTTTGTGTGTCTTGTTTTATATCAAAGATTGGTCCCGCTGATTTGTCATGTGAAGTGTACTCTAACAAAAAGTGGCGAGAGTTTACTACAGTAATTGCCGGCAACATATTTATTACATTTATTGTAGTAAAATCTTACAGCACAAAAACAAAAATATTTCACTTCAAGAATGCGTTAAAATTTACTCAGTTGCTACTATTCTCTAGAGTTCTTCTCAGTTGAGTACATTAAAAAACACTTAAAGTACGTTTACTTAGCATTTCTTTCGTTTTAGCTTTTGTAATCTAATCATCTAAGAAGACCGCGAAATAAATAATTGAAGAAGAATATTTTTCACTTCCTGCTATTTAATACTCGTTAATGTTTGATTATCACGTGAAATAGAATAATACTGACGTATTCAAAATATACAGAAGAATATTGTGAGTCTTTTAAAAATATGCTCAATAGCATCAATATGAGTGAAATGTTAGCAAAAACCAGTTGCTATAGCGTAAAATATTGCTGCAGAAACGGTTAGCATTCTGCATACAATGCCGAGTATACTCTTCTAAAGGAAGTCATTGCCAGCGTGACCGTTTGCCGAATAAAGAGGCAAATATAGATGCCCTGCCCTTACGAGCCAACTTTTTTAAAATTGTCTTTATATCCACTTTTTCGTAATAATTTGCGATTTTTTTTCCATATATCAAAAAAAAAAAAAAAAATAAATAAAAATAAAAATGCATGAGTTCCCACCTTTAGCTTAGTATTATGATCAAACTACAGATTTGCAGCCTACAGAAAATATATAATATATAAGAATATATCAGATATATCAGACATAGGGTATGATGCTGAAACCACAATTAGTTCTGAGAATTTTTCACAAGAAAAAATAATGGAGATAAAACAAAATATCTGAAGTATTATAAAAAAATTGTTGATGAAATACTTTCTAGAATTGATGTTTGTGGACCCCAATACTGCTAAATAGGCTTGTGCTTAATCATTCTGGAGCCGGAATGAACATCTTTTGTACAGCGGAACTAGTTCCCGCAAACATGTCCGCGGAGCCATATAGTTCTTTTGATCTGTAGAAGGGAAAAATTTGTTTGTGTACTAAATTTATAATATAATCTGTTAAGGATATGATAATATAATGAACCTCATATGCATTCATATGCATAATATAATGAACCTTATTCTACATTCCTTATATACATCTTTATCCTATATATTTTAATTGTTTAAACATGTCCCCATGTCGGACTACTGCTAAGTCAAGTGGAGACATTAACTATTTTGTACTATTAGCAGAGTTAAGTTGTATGTTAAAAGAACCAGAGTTATTCAGAGAAGAATTTAAATTATTGGAATGTAAGTCGAAATTTATAATATATGAAACATTTTTTGTTATATTATATTATATATTTTGGTCGTAACTCTAAAATAAAATTTAGACGAGTATATGTTTCAACATTTATATGAGTTTGTAACTCGGATTTTTACTTTATCTTACAGCAGTGCTACCCAGTGAACCAAAACTACCGTTTTTGAATTCATTTATGAACCTTTTCGGGTAGAAACGTTCATTTTCGGCACTCATAAATGAACCCTTTTTGTATCATTCGTCGGACTAAAACGCCTCTCAAAAACGAATCTTATTTTGTTCGCAAATGGGTTAAAAAAAGAACCATAAATTATCCTTTTTTTTGTTCGGAAATGAGTTAAAAAAAAAACCATAAAAAGTTTTTTTTCGGCACTCGAAAATGAGCCCTTTTTGTATCAATCTTTGGACTAAATTGCCTCTCAAAAACAAACCTTTTTTTGTTCAGTAATGAGTGGAAAAAAGAACCTTTTTGAATTATAAATTTTATTATTGCATAATACTATTTGTTATTACATATCGATATTTTGTTAAAGAAGAAATGATTATTGCTAAAATTAGAGATCATATTAATAATTGGGTTAATAGAATTAATATACCTGGGCTGGAATTCCCGCATTGTGTTTTTCATGATATTGATGTTTCAAAGGGGAAAGGCGATTGTTTTCCAATTTGACAAGCTTCCAAATTATATATGAAATATCAAAATAGTTAAGCTATTAATTGGGGAATTTATTTGATTACTTTTTTGCATGGAATATTTTCGTGGTTTTCATTCTATTTGGGCCTGATTTTAATTTTTGATAGAAATGTTGAAATGTTGAAAATGTTCATACGTGTAGCAGTACATCCATCTCGCACTGGTAAAAAAGTTCATATGACGTTTGTACGAAGGTTAACATTTTCATTTTAAGTTCCTTTATTTAACTGATTTTAGAATATAAAAAGTAACATTTATGATTCATTTGTGAACTCACTTATGAACAAAAAATTGTTCGTTTATGAGAAATTGTTTCCAACTGATATGATAAAAAAATTATTCTTTTCTGAACTCATTTCAGAATGCAAAAAAGAAACATAAATGATTCATTTCCGAACTCATTTATGAACAAAAAATAGTTCATTTGCAAGGAAGTCTTACCTACTGAAATGATACAAAAATGATTCATTTTCGACTTAAAATAAGTTTTTAATGAATTTCGCAAAATATGTACAATTTTTCTTTATGGGAAAAGCTTTTACGAATTTAATCTTTTATAGCAAGCACTTTTAAGCGACAAAAAAAAAAAGAAAAAATTTAAAAAAAAAAAATTCTAACCAAAAACGTTCGCAAAACTCTCACCTTACTCAAAACCTTCGCTTATGGTTCAGTGGGTAGTGTCGACAGGATTTTTTAAAAATGACTCTTATAAAACGTAAATTACCAAACATATTAAAAGTCGTAACTTGTGAATCCATGATTGAAGCTCTAAATTTGGTAGATAGAAAACCATAAGAAGAATGAAATCCAAGTTCTATCCAAAAAAATAAATAACTTCTGTTGAAAAACAAAGCCGGTTGTCCCAGACTTAGTGTGTAATTTCGCTCGTGGTGAGGCAAGTGAAAAATTATTAAAATGTTGAAATTTGAATACGAATAGCAAACTAGATGCTTGTTGAATAGTTTTTAATCACAGTCATTGCAGTTGCAGTTATTTTTTTATCCAAAATCTTTATTCTTGACCAGGAAAGTTAAAAAAAAATATTTTTTTCTTTAAGGATAAAGAGTTATTTCTTTATAAGGACTAAAGCTTTTGTTCAAAAAGTTAGAAATTTTATAACCAAAATATATGTGGTTGAGATTGATATCAGGTTCTATTTATTATATACACCCTAAGTGCTACACCACGCCCTGTCGTCGCCGGGTATTTCAGTTAGTATAATATAAAACTTAAAAATACATTTCTTATCTGATTTAAAAAAAGTAAAAAACGAAAGTCAAACGAGTCTCTGATAATAAGAATACGTGCATATTTAAAAGTCAATAAAAAAAAGACACAATTAAATTTTTTAATCTTTGTAATGAAATAACAAACAATTGACTGTTTGTTTCTGCATTTGCTGTTATTATTTATGTCTTCTCATTTATTAACATTTATAATTTTTTTCTACTTTTGTACTGTTTTTTGCGTTAACTTCGTATTTTTTAAAATGCCACTTGGAACGGTTTTATCTGATTTGGAGAAATGTAAAATTATCAAATATTCAGAGCAAAACAAAAATTTAAATGAAATAGTGGATCTTTTGAAAAGAAGTTGTTGAGTTATTCTAAATTGTTTCTATAAAAAAGGAAGTTATGGTGTTATTGAATGATTCGGATGAAAAAAAAGTTTTCGTGAAGAGAAGAGAGGAAGGTTGTGAATGAAGCAAGTAGCTCTAAAAAGAGTTGCCACTATTTAGCAGGATTTGAGTATGTTTTAATTTTAAAAATGACTGTGTGGAGGATCCTGTAAAAAAAAAATCTAATATTGTGGAATCTAGTTTTTTTGTTTCTTCTAGCAGTGTCCATCAATAGTAGTTTGTTATTTTTAATAAAGCTTTAGTCAAGGATAGAATACATTAAAGAAGATTTTTACTCAATTAATCATATAAAGCTTTATTCAAGCAAATATTTTTAGGAAGTATTCAAAACGATTTTTACTAAAGTATAATCTATTTTTTTATATATAAAAATCTAATAGTGTCCGTATGTTAGTCCATCACTTCTGAACCGCTCTAATAGTGTTGTTCAAATTTTAACAGTGTGCCAGTTATGACACGGACTTATACAACATCTGATGAGCGGTTTCCGAGATTTTTGCAAAAATAGTGGATACCCTTGTGTCCAAACGATTTATCATATAAAATTTGTAAAAATCAGTTTTTCGTTCTTTTTTTAAATAAATATGAGCAACGCCCACTTTTAAAGGATAAGCGTCGGATATAAGATACTTACTTATGTTCAAAGATCTATAGCTTTATTAAGGGATATATTCAATACTTTTTAGGAAGTGTTCTGAAATTTTTTAGTTTAGTATAATTGTCTTTATAAAGCTTTATTCAAGGATGCATTTTTGGGTAGTATTCCAGAAGATTTTGGAAAAACCGTTTCCATCAATCAAATTTTATGCAATTTGCATAACAATTTGCATATAACAATTGCACCTTAATAAAATAAGTTATTCGAACTCAGCTTGAAAAGACATTGAATGAAATTAGATTATTCGGGTTTCACTTGAAAGAGCATTTTCGATGACTTGAATATTAGAAACATTAGGCAGTATTCAAGAAGATTTTAACTCAATTATTATTCTTTACAAGTACCGCCTGTGGCCGAAATTCGGCCATATCAAAATCAATTTTTAATTTGTTTTTTACTGCAATCCATAGCCTAAGCAGAAGTATTTAACAAAATAAACAATTATAAATGTCTTTGCATGTGTTTTTGACGCTGACGCGGTGGCAAATTTATTTTGTTGAGAGAGAAATTAAGAGAAAGCACCAACAACAATAATGATGCACAGCTCTTTTGAAGTGTATGCGACTCTCTCGCATTCTACTCTTGCTCGTGTATGCTAAAGCAACGATGTTACATAGAGCTGTGCCGCTATGTATTTTGTTGTTACTTTCTCAGTGTCCCATTGGGAAAAAAACAAAAACATTTGCTTTGTTTTACCTATCTTACTGACACTATATTCGAATAAAATTATATTGTGAGCATCTACTCGAAAATACCTTTCCACCGATTTCAGTTTTATGTGAATAAGTTAACACAGGTAAAAAGGTCTCACAAAATTTTTGTCTGCTATATATTGTCTAGATATAGAGCTTTATTTAAGGTAACATTTAAAGGAAGTATTCCAGAATTCCCTGTATAAGCATGTATAAAATGTTACTAAGGGAAATTCAAAGAAAACAGTAATTAAGTTTCAACGCTATTCATGCAAATTCCAGAGGAGACTAGTGCATAGTATGTGCCGCTGCCAATAGGAATTTTCTAATAGAATGTCCGTGGTATATATACTATGGTAAAAAAAGAAAACGAAATGGCCAATTTCAGCTTTTAAAAGGACTATGACCAAGTTTCTTATGATCAATTGTGTTATGCGTGTTGTGAAATGTGTGAACACAAATGATCGAGAACTGGACCTCAAGAAGCTTTTCATGCCAGTTTTTACTCTCTGAGGCTTGCCATTGTCTTCAGAGAGGTGACGGCCGAACAGAAAAATTAATTCAATTAATTTCTGTGTCAGGTGGGATTCTCTGGCGTATGGACCACACATTCTACCCACTACGCCACGGACGTCACTTATATACCATGGTACAAACATTTTTAAATAAACAAAATTTCTGTTCTAAAATGAAATGAAATGTACTTGCAGTATTATAAGTAACAATAATTAAAATCTAATTTTTACACATTTTCCGAGTTCCTGAATAAGTCTTTAAAAAAAACCTTATGTATAACTTTATTCATGTGCTTGCATAAAACATATATATTAATAATAATAATATTAATAATAATAATAATAATAATAATAATATTAATTTCTTGAATAAAACAATTCATTTGATATGACTTTTCTTCTTGTAAAGACCTTGTGTATTACAGGTTTCAAGGCTTATTCAAGAAAGTTGAAACTTTTCTTTCTGACATAAAATCCTTGTATAAAGCTTTTTTCAAGGCTTATTTTTCTGAAATTGTTACATGAGCTGTATTATTTGAATACTTTGTATTCAAGTATTACTTGAAATTTTGATTTGAATACTGAATGCATGTCGAAGATGAGTTTAAATTAATAAAACATTAAATATGATACTTAAGATTAATTAATTATAAACAAAAAATAAATAAGTAAATAAATAAAAATATTAAGTATCACACTAAAAACTCTTTGTTACCTCTCACTTAAAATGTGTCTTAGTGTAACAATATAGCTTAGTCTCCCAAGTTTTCTTTAACATCAAAAATTTTATATGTTTTCAATTGCTATGTTTTTATTTAAACTATTTTTTTAAATTCATAATGCGATGACATCAGTTATTTGAAACAATAAATGCACAGTTTCTTGTCTCTTGTTTTAAAATATTTGCAAAGATTTCAGCTTTTAAAATAGATTAGCGAAAAAATTAGATTTCTACCTACTTAGCACCTTTAATGGCAGCGACCTCCCATACAAAATACTTTTGAACAAAATCAAAATGGCAGATAGTTGGACCTAATTTTTACTAAATCGCATGAAGAAGTGAAGATTACTCCATGCTTGGAAGCAGAAAATTGGTTAACTAACACTGTTAGTTCACTCAGCTTCATACAGCCTTAAGTTGTTTTCTCTGCTAATGACGTTACTTTTACCCAGTTTTATAATAACTCCATATCGTACGACAACCTTAACACCGATAATGAAAGAATAAAATGTTATCTTCATTCTTTAAACTGGCATCATGTTCTATTTAAATTAGATTTAGACAGCGCTGTCTCTACATTTTAGCAGCACATTTTTACCGCTATCGGTTAACCATAGCTAAACAAAAATCTCAGATTTTTTAAGGAAGCAGAGATATAAAATTTACAAACTTTACAAACTAAACTGAAGCTTAGGTTTGACGAGTCATCAAGAGAATTCTTTATCAAGTCAGAAAAAGCGTACAAGTTGTACACGAACCTCATCGGGGAGAAAATTGTCCAAGAGTCGAGAAAATTCTTTGATTTTGTTAGCATGAAGTGTGAGTCTAGCGGCTATGCATCGTCTATGTTTAAACACCCAGGGAAAAAAATCGTAAAACCAAAGAAACGCACTTTGCCACAAGCACTCTTATTTGGTTAGATTGTGCCCAAAGACAAAACATCGTTACGGCAGACACAAAGATTGTCAGATTCCCACGAAATATGTACTTTAAATTAACAACTTAAATTCTTAAAAAAAAAGACGCAGACTTAAGAGACTTAAAAAAGACGCAGACTGTTAGATTCCCAAAAAAATATACTTTAAACCAAAGAATTTGGTCCATGATATTAAGTACATATCTTTATAATTGCAACATTCAATTGCTATTTAAATTGTTTTCTGAAAACACTACTCTGCAAATTTTAAATGAAACCAAAAAAAATTTAAGCAAACTTTCTTTATTTACGTTTTTTTTTAAATACCCTGTAGGAAAATCAACTAATTTAAAAGTAGTTGATAAAGTAGTTTTTTGTCAACCACAACTATTTGAAATTCTGACTTTTTTCCATAGAACGAACTAACTTATTTTGTATGGTGATGTCCGCTAAATAAGTCAATTGACTTTCGTCTGCATATATTTTCAACTACTTGTTAAATTAGTTATATTTAAATTATTTTTTAATGACTTTAAAATAACCAATTAAAAACTATTACTGATGGCCTAAAGTTAATAATATTTGATGAAATATCATGGTTAAATATATATAAACTTGTAATCTAATAAAAATTTGCAATGAAAACATGTCAAAATCAGAGTAGTTGCCGCCTTAATATAATTCAAAGTAGTTCATCAATCACTGGTTTTTAAGTAGTATTTCAATTACTTCATATATTGAAGTGGATGCCGCCTTAATATAATTCAAAGTAGTTCATATACGGGTTTATTTTAAACTAGTTTTTTAATTATTTGTTTTTAAAAACAAGTTAGTTTGTTCCTAAAGGGTACTTATTCATTTGAGGTTATGTTTGCTTGCATTTTTCAAAGGTCACTGCACACCCTGCAGTTCTTGGAAGTGCTTCTATATAACAAAAAGAAAACACTGCACTTGATGCAACTGACACTTTATTGCACTTAATATCTTACTTTTTCGCTTAATTCACACATTAATTAAATTTTTCACAACTGAAAAGAAAAACTTATAAAATAAGCAAAAATAAAGCGCTGCTATGACGGACTATTCAATATTGGCACTCGCACACAATTTTCTTATTCTTCGTATAGAAATATGATTTTGAAGAAATCATTCTTTAAATTAACAGACATCGTGTTTGAAGCAATGAAGCTTACTCTCAAAAAAACAAAGAACAGTTGTTGATTACATACTTCTTCAATTCCAATGCAAAGATTGTTTTATTGATTTAGCTTCAAACAGGGCCGTAGCTAGAAAAATGTTGCTTCTAGAACTAACAAATGTTTTTCAAAATTAGAAAACGGTGAAATTATAATAAAAATTAAAACTTTTAGGGGGGCCTTTTGAGTTAAATTTTTTTCTAAAATTATTTTATGGGGTGATTTTGGGTAATTTTAAAAATATCAAAAAAAAAATTTTATTTTATAAATAGTTTCGACGATACGTTTTGCTTCAAATTGACAAATTATTGATAAATATGCTTTCCCGAATGTCAACAAAATTTTTTTTATGATTTTACGATGAGTTTAATAGACATCATTTTTGTTGAATGATCACAAAAATAATTTTTAAAAAAATTTAGTTCGAAACCCCTCATTTAAAGTTTTCATTTTTATTATTATTTTAGTGTTTTCTAATTTTGAAAAAAATTTGTAAGTCTTGCGACCGATATTTCGCTAGCTACGGCCCTGCCTTCAAAGAACTTCAGCGTATTGTTTCGATGATGCAGCACTTGCATACTTAAAGAATAAATCATATTACTACAACGATTTTTTCCTTGTGGCAATGATATTCTGGTTACAGTTTTACAAGAACTTTTATACATTGATTTTAAGGCGTTCAATGTTCACGGTGAGGGTAATGTCAATTCGTCCAATTCTCTTGAAAGTAGAAACTTATATGCGTAACTTCGCCTTACCAAAGATTATTTTACACATGTTAAATTAAATACAAAAAGGTTTGTATTTCGCCTTACCTTGTGTTGGTAAGGCGAAGGTTGAGGAGGTCTTTTGTCTTCCTACTACCCAATTTAAAATTTTTTCTCAATTCAATTCAATTTTTCAATTTTGAGAGGACTGCCTCTCAATTGCCTACAGAGCCCAAAGTAACACCTACTGGCAAGAGTTATCCTTCGTTTAATCTCTCTACTGATATCGTTGGTGGAGTTAATGCTGGATCCCAGATAGACGAAGTCCTTCACAACCTCGAAGGGGGTTAACAGTGGCGTGGGTGCCAATACACTAGGACTGTTTTTTTCTGACACCAAATATTTCGTCTTATCTGCGTTCACTGCAAGACCCATGCGACTCGACTCTTTTCCTAATTTGGAGAGTACTGTACTGACTTCGCGTATGTTATGGTCAATGATATCACTATCACCAGCATACGCCAGCAGCATAACACTCTTATATCATAGAATATTGTGCCGCTTTGTTTTAGATCAGCAGCTCGAATGATATTTTCCATAATAAGGTTAAAAAAGTCGCACAATAAGAAATCACATTGTCTAAAGCCTCGTTTGGTAACAAATGTGGGGGAGAGGACCTTCCCGATTTTAGCTGCGTTGCTGGTGTTGTTCAGTGTCATCCTGCATAGACGGATTAATTCTGTAGGTATACCAAATGCAGACATGGTGGAGTATAGGTGATTCCTTATTTGACTGGTGAAGGTGGCTTTGTAATCGACAAAAAGATTGATGGGTGTCGATTTGTTTCTCTATGGCCTTTCATAACATTTGTCGTTGCGTGAATATCTGGGCGGTGGTAGATTTTCCAAGTCTGAAGCCATACTGATAAGGTCCAATCAGTTGGTTCTTCAGTCTTCAGTCTTAATTACTTGATAAGGAAATACTTTGTTAGATGTGCTTATGAAATTCATGTCCAGTTCAGGTTCAGGTGGGCGGACTACTCCCACACTCCTCTTCATGAGTTTTCACACAAAGCAAGGTAGGAAGAGAAAAAACAAAAATAAAAAAAAAAAATGTATGAACCATTAGACTAAGAAAATGCATTAATTGGTAAATAAATTGTAAGTTTATTTTAATTGTAAAATAAATAATAAGTGATGATATTGATCACTTAGCGAAGCTTTCGATATTAGCTGTGTTTTTTACCAAGCGAGCTGTAAAAAAACGCCCGCTTATCATAGAAATACTCGCTTAAATAACACAGGAAACTAATAGTGGCTTAAAGTTTAGCGAGCAAACGAAAAAAAGTGCTTCCAAGTCATTTCTCAATTATTGTGTACTATTTCTATGAGGGTGGCAACTGTGACTTCGGATTTGTTTTGTTTATATTTTTTGTTTACATTTTTGACAAATCAGACAATGCTTCCAAGTTTTAAGAAACATTCTTAAGCAACTTAGCAGTCGTTTTTTGACTACTCGCTTGGTAAAAAACACAGCAATTGTATTGTTGTCAGATATTAATTTTTAAATAGTTTGTAAGAATATAGACAACAAATATTCTAAATAATTACCATTTGATATTTTATCCCATTGTCCTACACTCCGGCTCAAAATTGTGATACAAATTCAACATAATTATACAATAAGACCCTACCAGCTGTTTTTATTCAACTCATGGCTGTCAAAACCATATTGCAGCAACAGTAAATTACTATATAGTGTACTCGCTCTATCATGCGCAACTTCAAAATGAGCGCAAGCAACACATGGACACAATTGCTACACACATAAAGCGCCTGGCCGGTATGCAACGAAAATAACTGAGAGAACAAACCACTTCGTCACCAACAGAGTTCAACATCAAATCGTAGTCTAATTTTAGGTGCGTAACCGAGCGTAACGTAACATTAGCACGAGCGGAAGTGAAAAAAAATTAAGAAATAATAATATATAAACATTTTTTTTTAACGGTGGAGTGCAAAATAATGCTTGAAAATTTTTAAAAAGTTATACAATTTCAAGCAGAACGCAAACAGATGTAAAAAAATTTTGAAATCAATTTAAAACTAGTGAATATGTGGAAGTTTTGAGGAAATAAGGTGATTACTTAGAAAAAAAAAAAAAAAATTTAGAAATCTACAATTCAAAAATAAAACAAGGATATAAATCATAGATGAGAGCAAAAATTAAAATAAATGTGCTTACATATGCAAGAGTTGGAAAAAAATTTTAAAGTTTTCAATTTGAAAAAGTACAAGCAATCATAAATATACTATAGAAAAAAAAAAAATTAGCTAACTAGCTGTGTCTGTGTGTGTGTGTATGTGTGTATATGTATTATGTGTGAGAGTTTGTGTGCCGAAAAGTGTGCTATTGGATTACGTTATACAAGTCTTTTCTGCTACTAACTCGGTCTTTGCTGCAAATATATTTTTTTTATCCAATGTGTGTGTTACTTTTGTGTGTGTGTGTGTGTGTGTGCGTGTTTATGGCTAGTTCTACAACAAAACGAGTGCCCCAGAGAAAAACCAACAACAACCACATTAACAACAACAGCATTAGCAACAGCAACATGACACACATATAATCAACATGCGTACTTTGCACACACACTCACTTACAAATATGCAAGCATACTTAAAAATTAAGGATAAATAAAAATAAATTACATGAAAAATTAAAAAAAAAAAAACAGTACAAATTTAGCAACCACAAAAGATTTATTACAAAAAATTAGCTTAAAGCTTTGCATGGAAGTATTTTTGCCTACTTCTTTTCTTACTACTTCCTGCTTAAGTTGTCGATTACGACACAAAGCAAAATAGTAGCAGAAAAAAGTGGAGGAAAAATTTAAAAATTGAAGTGGAAAATAGCTTACTATTTGAGGTCTTAAGAAGATAGAAGAAGAAAGATAAATTTTCGCAAAAGAATCACTTGGTTTTTTTTTGCAAAATGACGCCAAGTAGTTGCAAATAGTAGCAGCAAAATTAGTATGCAAAAAATGCGTAAGCATAAGAAAAAGAAAACTCGCACACTCACATATATTAAGATTGATAGTATCTTGAATAGTGACGAGTAGGTGACGAATTTTGAAAATGTTCTGCATGACAGGAGACAGCAAAGAAAAAAAAAAATATATATATATATATATATGTATAAGTAAATACGAAGGTTCAAGCATGACGTAAAATATGCTGACGAAGATTAATAGAAGTGTCAAAATAAATACGCTTAATAAAACTGTTTCAGTGTTTAAGCAAGAAAGAACATAATAAAGATTGAAAGGAAACAGGATAGTGCATATGAAAATAATATTAGAAAAAAATTCAAGAAAGCTGGTTAATTTACAAGAACGAATGAAAATTATATTTTAGTTGAAGGGAGTGAATGAGTCAAGAGTTTTCTTGTACTATAAATTAATCTATTATATTAGATCATAGTTTATTTTCAATTATTACTTACAATTAGAAGAATAAAAATTCACATCTATATAAATTCATTCATTTATATTAAGAAAACGGCGAATTTACAGAATTTATAGAAACATTAATTTTTATTTTAAATATTTTTTAATGTTTGTACACAAAACCATTGGAGGAGAATATTGTTCAAATCCGTTGCATTTTTGTTAAGTATTCAAGGAGTTAATTCAATATCCCATTTCATTTATATTTTACTTTACTGGAAGCTTATGGCGAAGATGTAATTAAAGAAATACGTTTTCAGAGGTGTTTTGTCAGTTTGTGTAATGGACATTTTTAATAGTGAATGCTCCTTGTTCTGGTAGCCACTCGGAGGTTGATGGCGGTCAAATCAAGGCTCTATTGAAGACAACAAGCATTTGACAGTTAGTGTCAAAGTAAAATTGAAATTGCTTCAAATTGATGTGTAGTGGCAGTATACATGAGCTTTAAAAAATCGCTGGTTTCACTCTAAAATTGGATGTCTGCATCCAACGCAAATTGAAAAAAATGTACAAAGTTAATCGAATTAACATTTGCGACCGGCTAATGAAACTTGAAATGAAGCGAACTATGAAAGTTTAATGAAAGTTTATTGTTGTTTTTTTACAACAATTCCAATAGGAAAAGAACCTGTTCCAAGAAGGATAAAGCACGGGAGAGGCAAGCAAAACCAGATATGCAACAGAAGAAGGTTATGCTCTCAAGCTGGTGGGATTAGAAGGGGCTTGACTACTTTGAGCAACTCACACAGAATATAACTATAAATTCTGAAGTCAACAGTGTTCAATTACAAAAATTGAGCGACGTCATCAAACAGAAAAGTCCTGAGCTGGTCAACCACAAGGGGATGGTCTTCAACCACGATAATGTCAGGCTTCCTATAAGTTTGGTAACTCGTCAAAAATTGGTAGAGTTCGGATGGGATGTTTTGCCCCATCCATCCTGTACTCATCCACTCATCCATCCTTCACAAGAAGCTTATCAATTTACCGAAATATATACGAAAAACATTGTTCGTACTCGTATCGACGAATTATTAGGGTGAGTTGAAAAATTCTTTGTGAGTATAGAGTCTTCAAAAGCTTTGTCGGGGCTTTTTCTTGTGTATAGTCCAGACCTTGCGTCCTCGGATTACCTTATGTTTCGCTCCCTGCAATACTCATTGTATGGTAAAACCTTTGATAATGAGAACCGTATCAAACAGCACCTTGAGATATTCTTTGCAGAGAATATGGAGACATCTGACTGCGCGGAACAGAGATGGGAGAGGCCGATCGAGCAATACGGCGAATGTATAATTGAGAAATGTTGATTTATTGATTTGTTGATATTGAAATGTTGATTTTATTTATAAAATCAAACGAGGATATACTGTAAATAAAAGAATGTACTGACTTTTTGGACAACCCATTAAATATAGGTTTGTCTGCTCATGATGACTGAATTTTGAATGAAATAACCAAAAAAATATTGCATGTCTTAAAGAAAAAACAGTATGTTTAATTTATCAAAAGTGAATTTTAAACAAGTATCTGTAGTTTAAAATAGTAGTTACTGCGCTTGAGGTGGCCGTGGCGTAGTGGGTAGAGTGTGTGGCTCATACGTCAGATAACCCTGGTTCTAATCCCATCTGATCACAGAAAGTGTTTTCAATTGAATTAATTTTTCTGCTCTCTGGCAAACCTCAGAGAGTAAAAACTGCCATGAAAAGCTTCTTGAGAACATAATCCATTCGCAGTTGGCATAAAACATGCAGGTCCTATTCTGGATCATTTGTGTTCAAACATTTCACATAACACACAACACAATTGATCATAAGAAGCTCGGTCAAAGTCCTTTCAAGGGCTGAAATGGCCATTTCGTTTTTTTTTTTGGTACTGATATATTTAAAAATATATCGATATTGTTAGAGCATTTGACTTGAAACCCTAAGGGTCAGGATTTAAATCTCAAAATCATCACACAATTTAATATAGAATTAGGTCTTACAGTGTGGCTTGTGTGGGGTCTTTTTCGCAAGTTTCTTCAATCACATTCAAGGTTTTGTATCACTTTTTTGGTTATACCTGCAGCCTTCAATATTCATCGTACAAAGATAAAGTATATGCCAAAATATAAGTTAAGTGGGGGATGAAATCGGAAGATATCTTACTTTGGACATTGTAACCTCTTTAAAAAGCCACAAAGTAACAAAACCGAAGAAGAAAAATTTACATTTTTGTATGAGTAAAATCATACATAAAATGCTTTAGTAGCTGTTTATGTTGTTATGGTTAATGCTTTAGTTCATGCCAAAATCTTGAATGCAACATCGTGTCGTTTGTTGAAACGAATGGTTGTACGGATATTTCTCAGTAACTGCTTGTGTTGTTGTTATTAATATGTTTGTAAGACTTATCAATTACATACTTCATAGTAGTCTATGTTGCAAGCAATACACATATGTATTTCTGAATTGGAATTACCTTCAGCTCTTTCTGCAAATTTTTCTTCATCGCCTCAATCGTCCCAAAATCCTTTCTGCAAAGTGGTAACTTGAGTCGTGGGAACAGGTAAAAGCCACAAAGAGTCATGTCGGGTGAATACGGAGCTTGCGCAAGAGTACGTATATTGTTTTTGGCTTTTGGTGCATTGCATTTACTTTATAAATACACGTAGTTACTGCTTGACTTCTATAATTATCTGAAAGGTCTGTGTATTTCACCTTTCCAAATGTATAAAAAAATCGACAATCGGTCAATAACCCATTGAGTTCCTAAGTTATAAGTGTATCAAGAAACGCGAAACCGGTTTTTTGATGGTAAGTCAATATTTTGAGGGTGCTAGACAACTTTTATACACCGTTTCGTGTTATACTCGATCAGAACTATAACCTCTTGAAACGGTCAGGTCATTTCAAAATTTTGAAAAGTGCAGATTGGCTGTTACACCGTGTAATTCATGTAGTGCAATTTTGTTTTTTAGTTTTCACAGCACCTGTTTTTTATATAATCATTCCAAAAATAAATTAAATTTTTGTAGTTCGGTACATATATTCTATACCGCTTTTAAGAAATCACGCCTACTTCTGTATCAGAATATTTCTCTTTGTCAGAATACTTTTAACCTACATTCCAAGTTTTACCAACTCAGTAAAGATGAAACTCTTATAACAGCGTTTTAAAGTGTAATTACCGGTTAATGTTTTTAGTGTCAAATACGAAAATATTACGTTAGTATAACTTTGGCTCATTACTATTATTTGATAACATCTTTTCCAGATGATTGGTAGCCTTCATTCGAGGATTCTTCCATCAGAACTGTGAAAGATTGCAATCATTGGCTATTTTAAATCATGTGATTTATATTCAAAACGAATGCATTCATATTTTGAAATCATTGATTGGGACTTGAAAATTCAAATCACAATCAATGATTTGAAAAAATTATTGCATTCGTTTGTTCAAATCATTGATTGCGATTGGAAATTCAAATGGAATGGAATTCGAAACGAATGGAATCGTTTTTTCAAATCATTGATTTGGACTTGAAATTTCAAATCCTTATCAATGATTTGAAAAATGATTGCATTCGTTTTTTCAAATCATTGATTGTGATTGAAATTTCAAAAATTTTTATTGCATTCATTTTTTTCAAATCATTGATTGGGACTTGAAATTTCAAATTCACAATCAATGATTTGAAAAATTTATTGCATTAATTTTTTCAAATCACTGATTGAGACTTAAAATTTCAAATCACATTCATTTGATTGCATTCATTTTTTCAAATTATTGATTGGAACTTAAATGATTTTAAATTACAAATAATTGCATTCCTTTACAGCTCTGTCTTCCACTTATGGTTGATAGAACCATATTTTTATATCGTTCTTTAAATTTGTTCATTTTGTGAATATAGACTCGAGCTTTAAGTAGTTCCATTAAAATACAAAACAAATTCAAGAATACAAATTTAATTTTATAGTTACAATACACAAAAAAATTCAAAATATCTGTCTTGCCAAAATTAGCAAAATAGTTTGTGTTTATAATATTACATCATTATTCAGCAACTCCAAGCTACTTTTCACTAGCGTATTCTCTTAATACCATAAAGTTGTGGTTGTCGAAATTGCTCAAGTTAAGTTGAAGGAATATTATATCATTATAAAAATACTTTTTAAAATATAAATTTTCTAGTTCGATGTATGTACGTATGTTAAATGTATTTTCATGTAAACATCTTCTTCAAATATATCAATAAGTTTTATTCAGATATTTAAGCAATTTATAAAAAATCTTCAGCCAGCAACAACATAAGGAATGAAGCTCTTATTTGCTGCTATTTTGCTGGCAATGTAGTTGCAAATGAACGCAGAAAAATAAATATCGGTGAGTGTGAAGTGTACCATCTCACATATGTGTTTAGCCAGTTCCTTTCTAACGTTGTTGATATTTTCCCGTTTCGCTTTAATCTTATTTAATTATTTGGTTTAATCATATTTTTTATCAGTGCTATTCCTTTTATAAATATTTTTTTGATACTCATGGTTCTTCTAAAATATATTACAGTAATTTACTATATAATTTTTTTTTTTAATACAATAAGTTGTTTTGAATTGCAAATCAAACGGAAAAGAACCAATATCATTATGACTTTGTATACTGGGAAGAAGAAACCTGCAATGTAGGCTCACAGGTAAATTCAAAATTTGTACCAAATGATTGAAGTTACGAGCCTATTTATACAAACATAAGTGCAATACTAGATGGATCAGAAAATTTGGAATTGGAACATTTTTTTTTTATAAAATTCAGTTTTATTTTTTACAAACATTAATTTTAAGTCGGTAAGGCGAACCCAACGATTTTCTAACCTTTTTATCTCATCCGAAAAGGAGTTCTTCGGAATCTCTTCAAAAATGGTCTCAGATTTTGCTGAGTCGCTGGGCGCCAGTCCTGGTGAATACCAAGTGAAACCCGATTTCGTAAAAATTTGCTTGCGCAAGCAACGATGAATAAGCAGGCACATTATCGTGATGTTGAGGATTTTTTGTTGATCTGCGAATTCAATTTTTAAATGATCCGGTTATCATGAATAATATGATTTAATTATGATTACACCTTTTGCAAAATAGTCGATGAATATTATTTTGTATGCGCATCCTAAAATATGAACGTTTTGAACACTTTCACCCAGAGAAACGCATTGTGTTGACTGCAGCATGTTCTCTGGTGTGTAGAAATGGATCCATGTTTTATTCATGGTTATTAATCGTCGCAAGAACTCCGTGGGATTTGATATATATATTGCCAAATTCTGCTGTTGAATCATAACATGAACTCGTTTTTGGTCAACTGCGAACAAACACAGCACCCATCGCGCTTTGATCTTCTTCATAATCAAAATATCATTTATGGCATTGAATACACTGGTATACAACTTCTTTGTGGTCTCAACTAGCATCCTGAATTTCACTTTGGATTCGTTCAACATAATATTATGAATTTTTTCGACATTTTCTGGTGTGCTGACGCCTTTTAGGCATTCAGATCGCCCAGATAATTCGAATCTAGCATGACTTTGGTCTCGATTATTGTTTTCTTGCATAAATAATAGTATTAAATCAGAACACAAAACTCATATTTTTCAATTAAAAAAAAAAAAAAAACACGGAGTTTGCTTATTTTGCACTGCTGCAACTTGAAAGTCCGTAAACATAAATGACTGGAGTTTTGAATGACGTCTAATGAAAAATGAACCATTATGAATGGCTCACAATAGTGCATACTATTCAAATCTGGGACAACGGCATTCAATTTCAGTAATTTTTTCATAATTAAATCAAATAAATGAAAATGCAAGTTTATTTTATTATAATTAACTATTATGATTTTAGTCCACTATATTTGCATTTCACTAATTTCTTATCAATGTAAAGCATTAATATTTTATTATCACTAAAGTGTATGTAAATAATACACTTCTTTTGCATTATCACTAAAACGCATTATGAATAATGTACTATTATAGCATTATCACTATCAAACTACCTTACCAATTTCAAAAGGTATTTTCTCAGAGGCGTGCGAGTTCATATTGGCTATAAAATATGAAAATAACCTCTATTGAGCGGACGCGATTCTCTTTTAAGTAAACGTATAAATCGGCCCCATAAATGTCCGCTTAGGATAGGTTTTAATGTAATAGTACGTTTACATAAAAAAAAAAAAACGAAAGAGCTGTCAGCCTTGATAGGACTTTGACCGAACTTCTTATGATCAATTGTGTTGTGCGTGTTGTGAAATGTTTAAACACAAATGATCGAGAACTAGACCTACAAGTTTTATGCCAACTTCGAACGGCTAATGTTCTCAAGAAGCTTTTCATGGCAGTTTCTACTCTCTGATGTTTGCCATTGTCTGCAGAGAGATGACGGCCGAACAGAAAAATTAATTCAATTGAAAAAACTTTCTGTGTCAGGTGGGAATTGAACCAGGGTTTTCTGGCGTATGGGCCACGCACACTACCCACGACCGCCTGTACGTTAACATATCGAAATTAAATCAAAATGTAGTCCTTTGACGAGATTAACTCGGTCATCATATTGAATTTCACGAGGTTAGCAATACAAAAGTCTTTTACATTACTTTATAATACTTTTAATGGTAATGCAATAATAGTGCTTTATTTATAATGCGTTTTAGTGATAGTGCAATATTAGAACATTACTTACAATAAACTTTAGTGATAATAAAATATTAGTGCATTACTTTGATAAGAAATTAGTGCAATGCAAAAAATAGTGCACTAAAGTTATTATAGTTGATGGAAAGGAAGAAATGCTTACACTAAAATAATTTTTCTTTAATTTAATGGTGATGTAAAAGTAGTGCAAATCGCTCAGGTCTGATACTTATGCCATCTTTTATGATTATTTGCCCATTTCACATTGAAGTGTAATATGAGTTGTACTGACCATCCCTGATTTGGCTCAAATTTTGTTCTTAACATAGATTAATTTGTTGAAAGGAAACCAAACCCAGAGTTTGAGATTTAAAGAATATATTTCGCTGACCCACAACCATACGAATCGCAAAATAGGGTCTATTTTGAGATAACGTAGCACAGCCAATTTAGACTTGATTTTCGTAAATAAAGCATCGTTGAAAAGGTTATTTCCACTTCTTTATGGAAAAAATATAAAACCTTTGAAAAAATTGCACTAAAATGCTCCATTCTTAATTTCAAAGTTTAATACTATGCCAGCAAAAGGTGCTTTAATTTTTTTCTTTTTCATTGTTTTCTTTACCTTTCCAACGATGTAAAATTAAGGTGAGTCCTTGAAGAGTTGAGAATTTATGGCGCAAAACGTGTAGTAGTAATGATTTTCAATACAAATTCAACTAGCTTTCGATTTTTTTTTATTTTCCTTTATTTGGTACTTTATAGTACAATCATTTGGTAGTTTTAACTAAGAATTTTTCGGGGAGTTTTGAAAATGATTACATTTTATAGAATTCGATGTATAAATTTCCGAATTTAAATTTTGCCAACTCGTGTTTTTTGCATTCTCTCCACCATATTGACAAAATGGCGCTTAAAAGAAGTTTTTTTGCCAATATCTCCTTTCCAACTCATTTCATGATAAAAACATATATGTACCAAATGAAACTAGAGAAATTCCCTATAATTCATATCATAATATTTTTTTTTGGTAAAATTCTTAGTTTTGGCGTACCGCCAAAGTGGAGCGCCGCAAAGTGTATAAAATAAATAAAATAAAAATTTCTTATATTAAAAATATATATTGTATTAGACTGCGTTAGATTTATATTAAAAATGTTTAAATATTTGGGATCCGGCGTGCCATGCAAAATTGTGAACTGTGGTTGCGGATGAAATAATTTGAGTTATTGAAAGTTCAAAAATTGCCGAAACCGGCCCGGTTCTGCTCGAAAATCACTCGTTTTACGCCATTACTTCTGTGCTCTTTAAGGTTACACTTTAATTTTATATTACTGTGCTTAAATAGATATAGAAAGATATCAAATAAATAAAAAGGCAAAAGAATTTTAATTTCAACTAAATTATTTATTTATTTTTTTAAGCAAATATTAATAAGAGCAAGAAAAATGTATTTTTGTACTGCTGTGTCATTTTCATTCAATTGTTGACTGCAAGTATTGCACCGATATAATGATGTTTAACGCTGAGCGCAAGCCGCTTTGTAACAGCAATTGCAGTATGAACTACAAAGATAAGAAATATGAAAATTGTTATAATTTCTTTTTTTATATGTTTCAGAATTTAATTTAAATTTTATCTTTACATCAAATACTTCCTGAAAGCTTGCAATGAGAATATTCGTTGCTCGTTCTTCAATACTTTGCATTGCTATTTGCCTTATTAGCAATTTTGAAAAAGTCTCTTAACAGATTTTTGGAGAAATTTTCATCTTGTCATAAATCATGAATAAGCTAAAGCGGCAATATCAATACTGTTACAGACATTACTAGTGGCCAACGATGTGTTGATCGTTTGCTTGAATGTGTAGCAAGTATCTGATCCATTCTGCCTACCAAATATTTATGCGTATTGTAGTCTAAAAGAACCCTTGGCTTTCGATTTTCGGTTTCTGTATTAACGTCACAAGTGTAATGCAATGAGGACAACAGCAGGACCGATTTATTTTTCTTCTGTACATATGTCGTAAGTCCCGTACAATGAGCTAAAAGCGGGATGCAGAACACTTCTTTCAAACTTGGTCGGGACAAATGTCTTATTTAACTATACTGATCCACCAAATTCAGTCTTCTGTCTCATCAAAGTAAGTTGCGATGAAAAGATGTTGTCTCGTAAGCTGTGTGCGACCTGTATGAAGGTATTTTACAACCAATTGATTGAAAAGTTTCTGGCCCTGATTAACTTTGCGTTCCTGATACAACCATCATACTTTTATTCAGTACTTGGCTAGTTTTAACGGGATCTTTTGCGTAAAACGAGTACGACCATTATATTCCACTATCAGTGAATCATGTAGATCAAACATGCTCATCTAGTAGCTCATCTTGCTCGCGTTACCCGCCATACAAATTGTTTTTTCTGTCATGAGCTTTGTCTTTGCGCTTATGCGAAAGCCAAACCACGCATAAAAAGCAACAACACAATCTACAAAAACAAAATTCAAATAAGAGCACCACAAGCCGCTGTTGACGATCATCTAATTTTGGACGTGTAAACAACAACAACAAATTCATGCAAATTGTCTGTTGCTTGTGTGTTAGTGCTCACAGGATTTTTTTTTGTTTTTTTTTATTTTTTTTTTTCATTGCCTTAAAGTTACGATGCGCAAAATCCTGTATTTGATTTTGTTTTTTAAAAATCATTTGCTCTTCTGTAAAATTTCGTGAGCTCCACTGATGTAGATTGTAAGCTGCTATCAAACTGGCTTGCAACATCAGCCATATCATCATCAAAAGCTGCAGTTTTGCTAGTGAGTAATCTCTCCGATCGCCAGTTCACGTTATCAAAGCGTATGCTTTTTTTTTATAAACGTAAATCGATCATATTGTGACGTGGTTTTGTCTAAGGCTGAGGTTAAACTCAGCCGTTTTAGGGTTCGCTGAAGGTTCCACTCAACCTTCAGTAATTAGTTTTACAATGAATTATGTTTTCAATCTTTATTAACAATTCTAAGCACTTTTTTTTAATTCAATTATATATTATTTTTAATTATATATTATTTATGATAATATGATATATGCAGTGCAGCAGTACAGTGAAACGTAGTAATTAGTCGGAGATAGTCGTTTTGCAGTTGATATTTGGAACTAATACTTGGTGTTCGGATATCAGTTCTAGCGTTGGTAAGGATAGTTAAGGAAATAACGGATATCCGATAATACTGGTTCGATAATTTTGTCTTTTTTCAAAATGTACTAGTTTGCCGACCATTGCAGTTCATATTCAAACGAAAGCCAAACATTATTTAATATGAATTATATGGAGTTCTTTCAAAAATAGTACAAGGTCCCTAGGGGCCTTGTCACTAATACCAGTACGAAATGTGTTAAAATGCATATAAAAACGAACGAGCGCTCGTATTGCCTCGAAACCTGACTTAATCGCTTCAGCATAATTTTTTCTTGGAATACATGTAGCATCAGCTATCTTAAAAATGCAAAGGAAAATTTATGAACAAACGACCTTCTCACTAACCGGAGGGTTAAGAAAGTGGAAATAACCGTTCCAATGATACTTTATTTACGAAAATCCGATTTAAATTGACTTTGTTACTTTGTCTCAAAGGTGACCCTATTTTGATCAAGAAAAATGATTTTAAAAATGTATTACTTCGAATTGGGTTTTCTAATCAAAAAACCAATCCAAGAACAAAATTTGAGCCACATCGGAGATGGTCAGTGCAACTGATTTACACTTCAATGAGAAATGGGCGTATTTCAAATTTTTTGATGCATCTACTATGTGTACGGTGGCAATATCCATCTAGAAAGCCTGTTAAATCGTGCCATTATTTATTATTGCAGAATTCTTATTTGTATTTTAAAATATATTTATATCTAGTATTCTTATTTGTGATTTTTCTAAAATTCATATAAGTATTATTCATATATATATGTATAAATATATTACAAATAGAGAACACATCTTAGTAGACAGATCATGTAAATATTTTATATATTACAGAACTGTTTTATATATTTCGAATGCTCACCTTAAATTCATGCCAATATATATATTCATTATCAAAGCAGGTCAATGTGTATAGAAGGAAATTTTGAAATATTTGGATTTTAAGAAAATTTGTCCAAGAAAGCAAATATTTTTAGTCCAGTTTTACCCTCCGAAAATATATTTTTTTTGAATACATGACTAGATACCTATGTGCTTGTTTGGCTATTTTTTAACATTAGCGTTACTAATCTTTAATTAAATACACATAAATATTAAAAACCTATCTATTCAATTGGCCAAAAATCATTATTCTACTACATGCAATATAATTTAAAAAAAAAAAATTAATTAATAACAGAATAAAGTCTATATTTAGATTTCCGTAGAGATAAACTTTACTAAAATTATATGCTTTTTTCAAAACAGTGTCTTAAAATAATCAAAAATTTGACCTCCCTTATCCCATTTTGTACCAGACTATATAAATGTTTTAATATTTTAATGAAATTTTCATGGCTAATTGGAAATAGGCCCAAATTTATGTATTTGGAAATTTTTTTTTACTGTGATTTTCCAGAAATATACTGGTCTTGATCTCGACCGTTGGGATATTTACAGCAGTCAACTCTCTGTCTGTGATATATGTTTTGATATAAAATATAATAAAATATATGAAAATACATATATGAAAACGGATTCATTATAAAAAGGCGTTAATTATGAAAAGGAGCTTGTACATAAAATACGTAAAATGCTTAGGGGTAGGGGGTGGGGTCGAAAATTTGGGATGAAGTGTTTGGTAGGTCGGTCGTGCGTTACGACACAATAACATTTTTGAATCCAGTTTTGAAAATTTTTAATTTTATTAAAATGTGTAACGGAGTGTGGCTTTCTGACGGAATGTGACATAGTTACGTTATTAATGAACAGCTCCAAAGTAAATATGAAAGCTAATTCTACTGATAAATAAAATAATCAAGGAGTTTAGTTATTATTTTATTCTTCATCGTCTTTTGAATTTTAGCAAACGACTCAATAAATGCTCTTCATCTGAAACTTAGTTAACGTTAGGCGGATGTAAACACAAAAGTTGATTGAATTATCCAGTTGTTGCTCACTATCGTCATCCATCACTCCAATTCACAATTGTTTTCTAAATTTAACTTGTACTTATATATCGGTGATTCCATGTCAAATCGGACGCTTTTGTCAAAAAATTGATTTTGACTCCGGTCAAAAAAACAAACTCCGGTTTTTTTTTTTAAATTTTGCACGTCAAAAGAGCTTAAAAAAAAAGAAATATTTGCATATCTTTTATATATATTTTTTTTTTATTTAAGTTATACAGAGTGGAAAATTATAAGAAAATTATATTTTGTCATTCGGACATTTAGTAAAACAACTTTATCTTCAAAACCGTTAGTCCTACAAAAAAATGTATGACTAAAAAAATAACAAATCCAGAGATATTGGATTGATCTTCTTTGTGGTGTAGTTTTTATCAACACTATAATGAAAAATTTTAATTTTTTTGGCCACTTAAAATTCCATTCTCATTTTTCAAGGTCAGCACCACTACTTTTTTTGCGTTTTTAAAACATTGTCGTATTGAATATTCATTCTCAATGCATTCTCAAAATTGTACGTTGGAGAATTAATGCTTACTATTTTAAACGAATTTTTCAAAAACTGCCTACACAATTTTTATTTACAAAATGCAGTCGTTTTCATTTAATAATAGGATTTTTAGTATTTTTTTTACTTCTTATAGTATTTTATAATTTTTAAGTTAGTATTATACCTCCAACATCTTTTCCATTTACTTAAAATTTATGGAGAATTAGAGTAGAATTCAAGCTTCCTTGAATAATCACTGAAATAAGTTCTTTGCAAGGTCTATGCAAGGAGGAAAGGCGAAATTAATTCCTTTATTCAAGACCTTATGTGCAGTTTTATGTATGTTTTATAAAAGGTTTTCATTCAAGAACTCAGAAACTGTGAAAAAACTGAATTATAATTTAATTATTATTGTTATTACGTATAATTCTGCAATTACATTTCATTCCAATTTAGAATAGAAATTTTGTGCATTTTAAAAATTTTTTGTATATTTACCATGGTCACCCATCGCGGTGCGACTCACATCGCACACGTCTTTTCGAAAATTTGCCTAAATAATGTTAAAACTTAATTACTATTTTTCTTGAATTTTTTGAAGTAAAACTTTATGAAAGCCTTAATTGCACTGATTTGTATAAGCACTTAATTTGTCAGCCATAAATTGTTTCGTTTGCCCTGCAGTCCAAGGAAACAGATTATTAATCGAGATTTCTGCGATTCAAGTCTAGGCTCCGACAAGGTTTTTCTTCATTTTTTCTATTATTGAAATAAAAATTGTGTAATGCTCAAGTTTTTTTATGATAGAGAATGTTTTTTATTTTATTCAGGGATATAAAACAAAAAAAATTCTAAACTTGAGTAAACATTTGCTTGAATACATCCTAAACATATTTCCTTGAATAAGACTTTATGTAAGGAGTTATACTTGAGTAAAAATCTTCTTGAATACTTTCTAAAATGTATCATAGAATAAAGCTTTATATAAGAAATAAACAAGAAAATAGAATTTTCAAGGTTTTTACAAGGCTCTTTCAAGTACAGCTTGAATAATTAAATGTATACAAGGTGTTTTCCAGTTGAGCTGGAATAATTTAAAATATTTAGGTGAAACTGTTATCAAGGGTCTACGTCTGATATGATGGATATCGTGTGATGTTCCTCTTGTGAAAATAAGCTGTGGCAATATGCGTTTGCAAGGTTGCCAGTTATGTGGGAAAAATCCCATTCGTGGTAATTTTTAATTGCCCTTGGGATTTTTTTTTCAGGAATTCCCATGGTATTTTTTAATTAGCGTTGGAATTCTGTGTGGGTTTTTTTAATTGCCGTGGGAATTGCGAATTTTTTTTCATACGATTTTTTTCCATTTATTAAGCAAAAACTTCCTGTGAAATCATTGCCATTATACGCATTAAACGCACTGTTTACACCACGATTTTATGTCGTAAGTTACCTTTGTAAAATTCCTTAAATTTTTGTTGTTGCAAAATACGCTTCTGTTAATATATCGCTTTTATGCTACGAACATCGTAAATACGGCGTTCATTGTATATTATGTCTTTTTTTTACAAATTGCTTATGTACAAGCTTTCTCAAAAACATCTCCAGATTTTCCGAAATTTTTTGGAATTTTTAAATGCATAAGGGATTTTTGGTGGTTTTTTAAAAAGCGCGGTATTTTTGTGGTAGTTTTTAATGATCACGGAATTTTTTGTGGTATTTTTTAATTGCGGTGGGAATTTGTTTGTTTATTTTGACCGTGGTAATTTTGGTGGTATTATGGGAAAAAGGTAATTTTCGTGGGAATTTTTAAGAATTTTGACTGGCAATCTTGTGCGTATGGCATAATGAGTTTAGTACGATAGGTAGAGTATGATGTGTATGATATGATGGTTATTATCTGATGCTAGGCTGCTATGACAGTTGTGGTACGTTGGCTTTATTATGGTTGGTATGGTATGATGAGCATGGTATGATAAAAATGGTATGCTGGTTATATTATGATGTTAATCGGTGGGTACCGGAATGAAAAATAGAAATTTCATGTAAATAGGCATCAAATAAAATTTTTATAGGAAATTGATGCGCAAATAGAAATTGAAACATTCTTGAAATATCCATAAAAAAAATTTTGTACGCTGACTATTTAAGGAAAAAGAGCTTTAATAAAAAAAAAAAAAAAAATATATAAAGTGTTTATGCTTGCAGTTTATATAAGCACATGAATAAAATTTTACAAAGATATTTACACAAGGCTTATTCAGGAACAAGGAAACTCTGAAAAAAAATCTTATTTATCGGTCGACCGATGAATTAAACATTATTTCTTTATTTATTTAAACCAGATTGTAATAAAGATAAAGAGTACTTTGTTTTGTTAGATTTCTAGCATCTTGTAATTTTAGTTTTTTAATTTTGAAATTGTATTTATTTTTATTATTTTGCAAATTTACAAAATTTGGGGGGAACAGGGGGCGAACCTTCACATGGCAACGTGTCTGACCGCCTCAACCTGGCGAGGCCAGCATTATCCATGTCAAAATCGTCTCAAGTCGACTCAAACCTCCAAGTGGTGTTCCCTGGGCAACGGCAAACTGGCATCCGTCAGTTTGACGGCTAATTTGAGCGGCGGGTCACTCCATAGACCTTAAACATGGAATGTGCGCAGGGTTTGGGTCCCGCCACATTACTACTGCCCAATGAAAACTAAACCAGCCTCGGATAAGAACCCCAATTACGTTGACGACCACCGCAAACGAAAAACGGACAATGATTTACGGATATGCACCTGGAATGTCCGGACCCTTTATAGGGAAGGTGCCATTATCCAACTGGCGGAAGCCCTCAAAACAATACAATCTGACATCACCGCCATCCAGGAAATGCGATGGAAAGGGCAAGGCTGCTCTAAACAAGCACACTGCGATATCTACTACAGCTGCCATGCGGAGAAGCGCGAATTCGGATGTGGATTCGTCGTTAGCCGGAAACTACGCCACCTTGTTTCCCGGTTCACACCTGTGAACGAAAGAATGGCCACGATCCGCATCAAGGCAAAATTTTTCTACATAAGCCTTATTTGCGCGCACGCCCCGACGGAGGAAAAGGACGAAGCCGTCAAGGACGCTTTCTACGCTAGTCTTGAGGACGTATATACCACCTTCCGGTCCATGACGTGAAAATAGTCCTCGGCGATTTTAATGCGAAAGTCGGAAGGGAAGGCATCTTTGGCCCCACTGTCGGTCAGTTCAGTCTTCACGAGACCTCCACAAACAACGGTCTAAGACTGATCGACTTCGCCGCGGCACGAAACATGGTAGTTAGTAGCACCAGATTTAAGCACCTCGACATCCACAAGGCCACCTGGCTGTCCCCGGATCAAAAAACGCGAAACCAAATTGATCATGTTGTAATCGACGGAAGGCATGCCTCTAGTGTTCTAGATGTGCGTACATTTCGGGGGGTCAACATTGACTCCGACCATTATCTTGTTGCAGCCAAGATCCGCATGCGATTATGCAATGCCAAGAACATACGCACAGGAATGCAACGAAAGCTAGATGTCGCTAAGCTGCAATTACAACGGACTGCCGAAGCCTACTCCGCTCAACTCTCGGTTAAGCTCAACCAACCAACCTCTGGACCCGACGACACCGGCGGACTTTGGGCGCATATATCCCACTCCATGCGCGCTGCCGCTGAAGAAGTCATTGGTTTCCGGCGCCCGCAACCTCGGAACCAATGGTATGATCAGGAGTGTCGCATTGCGACTGCAGTAAAAAACGCCGCTTATAGAAAAACGCTGCAGTCAGCTGCAACGCGAGCCGTGCGAGAAAACTACCGCGAAAAGAGGAAGGAAGAGAGGCGCCTTTTCAGACGCAAGAAAAGAGAGCAGGAAAAGCGTGAGCGTGAGGAACTAGAGGTATACCAGGGCAAGAAGGATGCACGAAAATTCTATCACAGGTTAAGCGTCTAACCCAAGGTTTCAAGCCCGGAGCATCCACTTGTAGAGACGAAAATGGAGATCTGAATACGGATACACAGTGTGTGCTTAGATTGTGGAGACAGCACTTCTCCAATTTACTTAATGGCGACGATTCCACCAATGCCGCCCATCGAGAGCACAGTGCAGTGCCACCAATCGATGACGATGACGGAGTGGAAGTATCACCACCTAGCCATGAAGAGGTTCGAGTTGCTATCCAACGACTCAAAAACAATAAAGCAGCGGGTGCTGACGGCCTGTCAGCTAAATTGTTTAAAACCGGCGGCGATGAATTGATAAGGCGCATGCATCAGCTCATCAGCAAAATATGGCTAGCAGAAAGCATGCCCGACGATTGGAACCTCAGTGTACTGTGCCCTATACTTAAGAAAGGAGACCCTACAATCTGCGCAAGTTATAGAGGTATCAGTCTTATTTCCATCGCATATAAGGTTCTCTCAAGCGTACTGTGTGAAAGATTAAAGCCAATTACAAAAACACTGATTGGACCTTATCAGTGTGGCTTTCGACCTGGTAAGTCTACCATAGACCAGATTTTCACGCTACGACAAATCCTGGAGAAAACCCACGAAAATCAAATTGACACACACCATCTCTTTGTCGACTTTAAAGCTGCGTTCGATAGCCCGAGAAGGGATTGCCTATACGCAACAATGTCTGAGTTCGGTATACCTGCAAAGTTGATTAGACTTTGCAGAATGACGTTGAGCAACACACGCAGCTCCGTCAAGGTAGGAAATGACCTCTCCGAAACCTTCAATACCGAAAGAGGTTTCAGGCAAGGCGATCCACTGTCTTGCGATCTCTTCAACATCATCATGGAGGGGATCGTACGAAAGGCCGGTGTGCATCGTAATGGCACCATTTTCTATAAAGGTGTCCAGCTCCTTGCTTACGCTGATGATATTGATATTGTTGGCAGAACCAAGAGAGATGTTACCGCTGCTTTCGCCGCTATCGAAAAGGAATCAGCCAAAGTGGGTTTGACGATAAATGAGGGTAAAACAAAGTATATGCTGTCTACAAACAAGGGAGCTCGGCGTTTAGACTCCCACGTTTCATCCGGCAGCTATAACTTTGAAGTAGTCAAGGAGTTTGTATACCTTGGCACCGCCATTAATACTAACAACGAAATCAGCCTGGAGATAAAGCGAAGAACAATAATTGCTAATAGGTGCTACTACGGGCTCAGTAAGCAACTAAGTTCCAGAGCCCTCTCTCGATCGACAAAACTAACACTCTACAAGACGCTCGTTCTACCTGTGCTGCTTTATGGCGCTGAGGCATGGGTAGTTTCGCAAACTGACGCAGCCGCTCTGGGGGTGTTCGAGAGAAAAGTTCTTCGCAAAATCTTCGGTCCTGTTCGAGTCGGCGATGACTATCGCATCCGAATGAACCACGAATGAACCAGCTGTATGAGCTCTACGGAGACATTGACGTAGTTCGGCGTATAACTGTGCAGCGACTACGCTGGCTGGGTCATGTCCATCGTATGGACGACGAAGCTCCAGCGAAAAAGGTGCTCGAAGCGAGGGTCGCTGGTCAACGACGACGAGGGAGACCATGCCTCCGATGGATGGACCAGGCTGAGGAAGCCCTAACCGCACTTGGTGTATCCGATTGGAGAAGGCGCGCGCAAAGCAGAGGCGCCTGGCGAGAGCTGATGAGGTCGGTCGAAATCCGGACACGGGTTGTCACGGCCACCTAAGTAAGTAAGTAAGTAAGTAATTTTGCAAATTTATGCAGGTGCTTAAGAATGCAGGTTATTTAAGAAAATTTGTATAGTTTCTATGGTCACCCAGCATGAATTGAACTCGAAACCTTTTTATCGCGAGCAGTATATGCTATCCACTCTTCTATTAAGGATATTGTTTGAATAACGTTGAGACTAAATGACAATTTATTCTTAATATCCTTAAATAAAAATTTTTCTTTAAAACTAGTATTTTGACTTGAATAAAGTATTGTTTAAGTCGTGTTTTTATTAATATTTATTGACTTAGGCCTTATATATACAATTCAACTTGTGTAAAAATATTATTGAATAATTCCCAAAAGTGTATATTTGAATAAAGTCTTATGAGGCCCATTTACAGTGTGACCAAAGCAAAGCTGGAAAGGTAACCTAGTAGCGATATGCTCACAAATTTTGCCACACAGACTGTGATGGTTGCAGCAACCAGCCTTGCCGGCGGCCAATATATTAAACGATTTTAAGATTGGTGTAAGCTGAGCTGCAGCCGTTAATGAGTTGCGTAACTTCAACACCCACGCTGCGACTTCATTCTGATAAACGTCAGAAACTTCCAGGTTACACTTCTAGTTTTGCTTTGGCTGCAGCAGGTATGAGCCGTATGGGCCACATTGAATATTTCCAATAAGTCTATTTTTGAATAAAATTTTATATAGGAAATTATATTTGAGTAAAAATACTCTTGAATTATTCTTAAAAATTTATTATTGTGTACCGTAAAGTTTCACTACCACCGTGCTTGGTGGCTACACACACATTTTTTTATTTGTTTTTTGTATTCTTTCAATATTTACACTTTTTATGGTCATTTCTGTTTTAAGTTTGCTCACCAAGCATTACCTTTTCGACTTTACCTTGTTCTGGAAAATTTTTTTACGACTTCTTTCTTTTATTTTCTTATTAATGTATGCAAAGTGTTTAAATTTCATTTTCTTATTTTTCTTGAGTCTAGAGTTTTATCTGCGATTGAAAAATAAAATATTTATAAATTTATTTACGGTACTGAAAAAAAGGCGCTGCTCGCGAGGATTATTTTTCCCTGCTGTTTCTTTTTTATTTTTATTCGACCAACTGACCACAGCTAGCAGAGCAGCCACCACAACGTCAGTGGTGGTTATTGAGTCTTCCACAACGCCATGCATATTAACTGTTCGTAAGTAACGAAAAAGGAGTATTTTTTTTAAACATGAAAAGATTTCTATTTGATGCAGATAAACTTCAAAGGCAAGCTTATGACAGGTTTTAACTTTACAGTATGTGAGTATAAAAAAGTTCATGAATTGACCGCAAATTTTAAAAGTGATATCACTGAATAATGGAATAAATAATTTCTTAGTATTAAAATAGTTTAACGACTACTAGCAGCGGTATAGTATCTTATTTTAAGGTTTTTATTTTTCGTGCTAATCTGATTATCGTGGGCTAGCCATATTTTGTGGTGTTTTTCTTTTGTCTTTGGATCGATTAATGTTGATGTTCTTTTGTTTTATACACATAGAACAGCTTTCTTAAATATTACACAATAGAAACAGGCATATTTTTCATGTGAGTTGTAGATTTAATTATATATAATTATGCTATCAGCTAAAGGCGATACTAGTGTGCGACCCTTTTTCAATCAGTTAACGACAGTTTCAGCTGCTTTTTCTTTTAAATTTGTAATATTGCAGGATTTTAGATACATACCATAATGTTGTAAATCGACAAAGTTAAGTTTTTTTAGGGATATCTTATGGCAATTTCTAGCTATGTGCCATATTTATTTTATGTCTCTCGTGTAGTTTTTGCCTGTATTTGTCAACTCCTATTAACCCTTTTTCAATTAGTTGAAATCTATCAACCTTTGATGAGGTGGGTAAAATAAAAAAGCGGTCAAACAAATTTTCTAAAGTCTTTGAGAAATAAAATTTTTGAAGGCAAACGATATGCCAAAATGCCTAATTATGCTAAATCTAATTTTATAGTTAAAATAGGTAGTTATTTAAGGAATTCTTAAAGAAAGCAACTACGTTACTAAATTTTTTCTTAATTAACTTAAAAGTTTGCTGAGAAAATACTAAACTAGATTTAAATTTATTGTTTTTATTATTCAGCACTTTCGAAATTAGTGATAAAGGAATTGTACAAAATTTTTCGGGAATAGCTCAATGATACAATTTATATATGAAGTTTTATATCTCACTCGCGAAGGCATACTCAACTGTTACGTTTATGACTTTAGGGATAGAGATTTTTTACTATAAATGTAACATTTTACAGCTTAAATGCTACTTTTTACACTTCAAATACAAATAAATAAGTCACTTCAAATACAATAAAATAAATAACAAATAATTCAGAAGGAAAAGAATTTTTTTCAAATCACATTAAATTTTTTACATTCATAATAATGAGGCCAAATTGTTTTTTTATTAATCTTGCTATACGCCTGATGCTTGTATTTGATAGGTCTTCAAGTTAATGAAAGAAAAAAGAGCCCAAACTTTTGTGTGGGAGATTGTTTTTACCTCCTCTTTGTCCCTGCAACTCCTGCAATAACCAACAGAGTGGCTAAGTCTGACCGCCAGAGCGAGAAGATGTCCGTCTAAAACAACCATTCAGTTATTCTTAATGGTATTTATTAAAAGGTATAGAAATTATTTTTCAAATAAAACACAGAAAAATAAATAAAATTGAAAATGTTTGGCTATATTAGTTAGCAACTTTTATGGCAACAAGCGTTTGAAATCAATTTCGGTCATATGACCACCGCAACTTCGTCTTATGAAGACCATAATGTTGGTCCAACTTTGCACCACTACTTAGAAAGTTGGTTTTCAACTAATCAGCCTTAGTTGGTTTATTTGCATAGACCAGTAACTTGACGTATCCCCACGAAAAAATCTACCGGAGTCAAATCACCTCATCGCCAATGTGCCTCATAGCTGAAGATGATTTCACGGTAAAAATGCGGTTCAATTGATTTTCTAGCACATTCACCGAACGTGCGACGTAAACGATGGCTTCAATTCATACACCTGTAGATTTTATGCTAGTGTAGGCCAAGATTTTTCCTCATAACTTTCCACGTAGTGGACGGGGAAAAGCCGAGTTGTTGAGAACTGCGTCGAATCGATAAATTTGGGTCCTCGGTCTCGCTCACTTCTACAGCGATGATGGCTTCTTCGGTACGCACACTATGAGCTCGTATTAGGTGAATATTGTTCAGCAGAGTAAACTTAGACATGAATCGATTTGCTCAGTAGGACGATTACGTAATGCAAAAACGGAAGAAATAAAAATTAAAAAAAAAAAACAACCGACTACAAAATCACTACAAAGTAATAAATAATTTTAAAAATACTTTTCCTTTTAATTTCTTGGTCATATGTGATAATTTATTTAAACATATTATTTTATATTAAATCTTATTATCTTAATTTTTTTCTTATTTGTTTTATTATCATAAATATATTAATTTCTGCATGAATACAAAAGCTTTTAAGGTCGGCGCTAATATAATCAGACTTTTAATCAGAAGCGTCAACTTCAAAGCATTTTTATTCATCAAGAAATTAATATATTTATTATAATAAAACGAATAAGAAAAAAAAATTAAGATAACAAGCTTTCATATATAGTAATATATTTAAATAAATTATTAAATATGACCAAGAAATTAAAACAAAAAGTATTTTTAAAATTATTTTTTACTTTATAGTGATTTTGTAATCGGTTGTTTTTTTTTTAAATTTTTATTTCTTCCTTTTTAGAGAAAATGATAAATTTTCGAAAAAAGTGTATAAACAACATAAATACAATTGTTCCGAAAAAATTTGTTCTATTAAATTCTGACAGTTTGTTGGTTATTTCAAATATCTGTCTCTTAAATTTAAATTAGATGTCACATGTTTTGAAATTATTATACCCATTCTTGTAACGAGTTTTATTACCTTAGTGTCAATATTATTCGAGATATAGTGTTTTTCTAATATTGCCACGCCCTTTTGTTAAATAAGCACCCACTGTCTTGACCATTATTTCTAATAATTGTGCCTACCCCTGTTCTTTATTTCAGTACCCCAGCGTCAATATTAACTGCGATAGTATTAATATAGTATTGCCACGCCCATTTATCGAATAACGCCTACTTGACCATAATTAATTATTATAATTTTTAATAATTCTGCCTACCCCTGTACTACAATAAATTTCAGTGCCCTAGTGTCAATATTATTCGAGATACACTGTTTTTCTAATATTGCCACTCCCAGTAGTCGAAAGCAGCCCACTTTCTTTACCGTAATTTTTACTAATAATGCCTACCCCCTATACCAAATTGCAGTACCATAGTATCAATATTATTCGAGAAATACTCTTTTTCTAAAACTGCCACGCCCATTTTTCAAATAACGCCCATTTTCTTGACCGTAATTTGCATTAACTGTGTCTGCCACTACACTAAATTGCAGTACACTAGTGTCAATATTATTCGAGATACAGTAGTATCTAGTATTGCGAGATCTATTATTGCCACGCCCAGTTCTCGAATACCGCTCACTTTTTAACTGGCACCTCCATGCTTATGATATCTTTCTGTTCCCCATAAATTATGGCAATCAGGCATATGGTTTAGGAGTTATTGATAGACATACATTAAAAAAAAAAAAAAAAAAAAAAAAATAAAAAAATAAAAATAAAAAAACAAACAGAAAAAACCGACGAAATTGAGAACCTCCTCCTTTTTGAAGTCGGTTAATTACGGTCTTCCTGAATCGTAATGTGTGTGAAGTGCTCTGTAAGTTTCTCGCACAGATCGCGAGTTTTGGGAATAAATTACCACTTTTCTAAACTTTGCTAAGGTGTAAGTCTTATACTGAACATAATTGTTATACACATGTGATTAATTTGACAACTGGTTTTACAGCTATCCCTCTAGAAAATTCTATACCTCTAAAAAAACACCCTTTACGTGTAGAAAGCTTATCTCATCTGCTATTGACAAGCAGGATACCAAATGGGTTATAAATAATATTGCCAGATGTTCTGTATTAAACGGGATGTCCTTTATTTTACACTAATTTTAAAATGTCCCTTGTGACAAGATGTGACGCGTTTCTTAAACCATTTCTTAATGAGCTTAGTATATAAAAAAACGTATCTTAATACTAATTTATATAAACTAATGTTTTCAGAAAAGTAGTGAACACATTTGTATGGTTAAAAATAAATAAAAAAATGTGACTAAAATTTTGAACCTCTTGTCCTCAAATTTGTTCGCCGTGACTAAAACATAAGTTTCAAAAAAAATATTCATACAATGCAAGCCTAAAGAGAGTCACAATGCTTCTTTGTAATAATTGAATATTTGCACTAGAATTTCTATAAAAAAACAAGTTTTGAAACAAAATTGTTTAACTAAAAATACTCGAACAAGTATACACAACTTGAAGCACCTCTATAAAAATGGAACTTTGGAAACTTTTTACTGTTTGAAACTAAATTCTTAACTGATCAGTAATGCTATATTTTAGTCTCAACAGGAAATTTCATCGAAAAGTTAAAATCTGAAGGTTCATTAAATAATATTTTGATTCGTTTTGGATTGTCATCTTTTGACAAAAAAAAAAAAATCCTTTCGAATATCTATTAAATTCGAATATCAACTAAATTTTTGTAAGTTTTTTCAGAATTTTTAAAAATAGTCAAGCGCACAGATTGGTTATTTGTTTTTTTTGTCACCTTATTGAGAGCATTTATTTTTTGGTTATGCTTTGTTGGTATTTTTAAGGTCAACTTGAAAAAAAGTGTTGATTTTGTTTAAACTACAATATTCTTACATAAATAAACGATTATTTAGTGCGGTAAAAATGTTCGATTCTGAAAGCAGAAAAATTTTGAAAACTGCATTCAATAATTTTTCTGAGACACAATGTACGTAAAAAACATAAATAAAACCAACAAGAACTAATAATTAAACGTAAAAATTTTTGGCAATCAAATAATTCTGTTCTGTTCTGTCAAAGGCAATTCTTTGTAATGCTAATTTAATACATTTATTCTTTATTTAATAGCAACTCTTGGCATGATATTTAAATTAGTCATAAGCAACACGCAAGTCCAGCTTAATATTTATGAAGCTATAGCATTAAATATAATTACAGAATAAATTAGTCACAAATAGTCAAAAACTTAAGGTATCACGAAATCAAGTTATTAAGTTTTGCAGATTAAGACGAAATAGCTTTTTCGTTTGAAATATAATTTTCTACGAACAAACTGAAAATAAAGCACTTTTGCATTTTATTCCAATATTTATGTAATTCTTTGTAACTACGTATTATATTGCTTCTAAACTCAGCGAACACTAACTTCTTAGTCTAAATTTTACAAATCCTTAGGATTGTGCTTTTTCGGGTTCTTAATTCAGCAGCATAGTGAAATCATACGTGCTATATATAACATATATATATAAAGTTTTAATAGAAATCATATGCGACATCATTATTTATTAGTCGAATTCAATACGGTATTTTAAAACAAAAAATGTACAAAGAATACGTAAGGTATTCGTAAATTACGTAAAAAGAATTTATCAATTAACTGTAATCTGTATTGTTAACACAGAATTTTGTAAAAACGGAATTTGAAAAAATATTAAGGTAGCAGTTCAATTAATCATGATTATCCACTTTTCACGGTAGAATAGTCCAATTGTCACATATATACGTTTTAATATACGAAAGGTAAAGGAATTTTTCAACCAAAAAATTTTTGGCAATAGATCTTACTTTTAATTATATTTAATCCGTGTTGCATTTAAGAGCTTTCTTTAGGTATTTTGTTTCAAATAGCTTAATAAATTGCTAAGATATTTTAGTGACATATTTCTTTTTATATGAATCATTTTTATAATATAATTTTCTTTTTATAGGAACCTTTTTTTTAATGAAACAATTTTTTTTTTTTTATATTTAAAATTTTAAAATCAACATTTTGAAAACAATGAAAATACAGTAGAATATACAAGTAGTACAAGTATATAAATGTAAAACAAGTACTTTTTATGGACCAAATGTTCAACATGGCGTATGAGTGACATTAATTGCATGATACATCTATGTATGTAATATTTTTAAAAACAGGAGTTTGTAACTGTTTTCGGAAAGTCCTAAAATTCATTTTTGAACTTAGACTTAATATGTTGAATAAATTAAATACATTAAGATAAAAACCTTACGATTTGCAACAACCGGAATACAATATTTCTAAATCAGTCATATCTAACCATATTAAGAACTGTTAAATGATACAGCTCAGTTAATAAAGTTATTCTACGCAATTTTTTTTGTACGTATAGTCTTGCTTTGCTAATATAATAACAACAACACGGGTAGCACGACAAGCTTGTGTTACATTTTAAAAAAACCAAATGTAAAAATAAACATTGCCTTCCATAAAAGGAACAAGAAAAAAAGTTGTAAGAATTCAAGACAAACATGACAACACAAAAACAAACAGGCCAGAACAATAAAGAAACTAGAAATAGCAAAAGTTGACAAAACAAAGTGTAGAATAAAAATCCAAACAAACTGATTAAATGAGTAAAAACTAAAAAAAGAGTAAGAAAATTGCTAAAAAAGTTAATAAGATGTGAGAGGGGAGAAGAGTGCTTGTTTATTATAGCCATTCTGTGAATTTGGTATTGTTATCGCGAAATTTTTGCATAGGTAAAATGCCGTCTACGCTGATCAAAGTATTAAGTATAAAGTATAAAGTATTAAGTATAAAGTATAAAGTATAAAGTATAAAGTATAAAGCATAAAGTATAAAGTATAAAGTATAAAGTATAAAGTATAAAGTATAAAGTGTAAAGTATAAAGTATAAAGTATAAAGTATAAAGTATAAAGTATAAAGTATAAAGTATAAAGTATAAAGTATAAAGTATAAAGTATAAAGTATAAAGTATAAAGTATAAAGTATAAAGTATAAAGTATAAAGTATAAAGTATAAAGTATAAAGTATTAAGTATAAAGTATAAAGTATAAAGTATAAAGTATAAAGTATAAAGTATAAAGTATAAAGTATAAAGTATAAAGTATAAAGTATAAAGTATAAAGTATAAAGTATAAAGTATAAAGTATAAAGTATAAAGTATAAAGTATAAAGTATAAAGTATAAAGTATAAAGTATAAAGTATAAAGTATAAAGTATAAAGTATAAAGTATAAAGTATAAAGTATAAAGTATAAAGTATAAAGTATAAAGTATAAAGTATAAAGTATAAAGTATAAAGTATAAAGTATAAAGTATAAAGTATAAAGTATAAAGTATAAAGTATAAAGTATAAAGTATAAAGTATAAAGTATAAAGTATAAAGTATAAAGTATAAAGTATAAAGTATAAAGTATAAAGTATAAAGTATAAAGTATAAAGTATAAAGTATAAAGTATAAAGTATAAAGTATAAAGTATAAAGTATAAAGTATAAAGTATAAAGTATAAAGTATAAAGTATAAAGTATAAAGTATAAAGTATAAAGTATAAAGTATAAAGTATAAAGTATAAAGTATAAAGTATAAAGTATAAAGTATAAAGTATAAAGTATAAAGTATAAAGTATAAAGTATAAAGTATAAAGTATAAAGTATAAAGTATAAAGTATAAAGTATAAAGTATAAAGTATAAAGTATAAAGTATAAAGTATAAAGTATAAAGTATAAAGTATAAAGTATAAAGTATAAAGTATAAAGTATAAAGTATAAAGTATAAAGTATAAAGTATAAAGTATAAAGTATAAAGTATAAAGTATAAAGTATAAAGTATAAAGTATAAAGTATAAAGTATAAAGTATAAAGTATAAAGTATAAAGTATAAAGTATAAAGTATAAAGTATAAAGTATAAAGTATAAAGTATAAAGTATAAAGTATAAAGTATAAAGTATAAAGTATAAAGTATAAAGTATAAAGTATAAAGTATAAAGTATAAAGTATAAAGTATAAAGTATAAAGTATAAAGTATAAAGTATAAAGTATAAAGTATAAAGTATAAAGTATAAAGTATAAAGTATAAAGTATAAAGTATAAAGTATAAAGTATAAAGTATAAAGTATAAAGTATAAAGTATAAAGTATAAAGTATAAAGTATAAAGTATAAAGTATAAAGTATAAAGTATAAAGTATAAAGTATAAAGTATAAAGTATAAAGTATAAAGTATAAAGTATAAAGTATAAAGTATAAAGTATAAAGTATAAAGTATAAAGTATAAAGTATAAAGTATAAAGTATAAAGTATAAAGTATAAAGTATAAAGTATAAAGTATAAAGTATAAAGTATAAAGTATAAAGTATAAAGTATAAAGTATAAAGTATAAAGTATAAAGTATAAAGTATAAAGTATAAAGTATAAAGTATTAAGTATAAGATATTAAGTATTAAGTTAAACATCAAGTATGAATTATGATATTATTTTGTTTTTAAGTGAGTTTCAGTCGCTCATTCAGAAGTCTCCGTTTTATTGAAATTTTGTATAAATAAAAGCTTTCCTGCTACAGCTTTGGTTTTCATGCTCATAAAACCTCATATCAGAGCTAAGTTATTTCCCCTTAAAACTTCCGTTTTGAACTGCCATTCATGACTGAGCAAAATGACTGTAAATTAGCTGCACTTCCGCTCTATTATTTGCAATTTTCCAGTCGATATTAAGTGATAAAATAATGTTTTCTAATGTGCAGATTTATAATTCATTTCAGCAGTGTTTGACTGAGACAACAGTAGCTTTTGGCATACAGGCTTTTTTTGACAATTAAGTAGATTTAAAAAATTTCCTCCTATTGATCGCCAAGCATTTCTTCAGATAACTTAATCAAATTAAATAAGTCTGTCCTATTTAGCATTTATATGCGAGTATGTGCTCAGCAAAGGACATTTATTAAAATTCCGTCACTGAGTCATTTTCGTTTAGATTTTAAAGAAATAAATACAATATTTATTTTGATGTAAGAACATTAAAGGCTTAGCACACAAAATCAGCGCAAATTTTTTGTGTATTATAAAACAAAATATTACTTTATACGTGAAGGTACTCATGCACACACGCACACACCTAACTAAAAACGGGAATGTGTGAGCTTATGCATTTGTGACAATGCTACAAAATCGATATAAATTAAATATTTACCAAGCTTTGAATATCGGTATGTTTGTGTGTTTTAGTGTGAGATTTTACACAACAACACGTTTAAGAAAATCGTTAATTATCGCATCGGCACTGCGAATAATTGTCTCAAATGCTGTCCTAATTAAATCAATAAAAATTTGCTTAATTCAAATTGAATGCTTAAATGTGGTGCGGCACGTTTTCCAATCAAATACGTGCGTTTTTGGTGTAAACACGGTCTCAGCCGGGCATAATTTTTAAAGATATTTCTATGCATGTGCTTTTTGCAAATAATCGATAATAAAAACTCAGCGAAAGGATTTCTTTATGTTTTTGCTTGTGTGTGCATACGTGTGCAAGCACGTAGAATATTGCAAAGTTGTAACTGCTCTTACTTATGTCTAAGTTTTATTTGTAAATTAAATAAAAACTAATTTTTTTACCTTTCTATCGAAAAATTTAATTTTATCTACAAAGGTTTCCATTGTTTACTTTACTCGATTCGACATTTAAAGCTTCTATACGGCTGTTATAAAATTTGAGGCACTAAATTTATTAGCTACCGAAGTTATAGTTAATATCATAGCTGTTGTCACTCCTTCAGAGGTGTAGTTCAGAATACTTATGGCAATTTGATCCAAAGAAAAAAATCAAACCGTCGCACAGTACTTTGAGCCCATACAAAAGTGAGGAATAAATACAAGGAGTTGTTCGATCTTTACGAAACTTGCCATGTTTATTAATTTATGGCTGCATCAAAAATCGAATCAGATTTTATGTACATTAAGTATTTACGCCATAAATGAGGTTTAAAAATTAAAAAAACTGAAATTTCCCTATTTTCAATTAAATATTAAAATTATAAAAACTTTTAAAAAAAAAAATAAAAATATATTTTTGAAAAGTTTAAGGTCTTAACTTGTTAAAACTACATTATTTGGATCAGAAATAACAATTGCTTCGGCACTTAACCAATTGGAATACTTTTTAATAAGCTTGCTTTTACTATATCCGCACTGCTTCCACTTCGTTTCCAATTGCAATATAAAAAACTTAATATTTTCATCAATTATTTCTTCACTGTATGGGATTTTACAAATTTTATCTTTTACAAATTACTTTAAAAACAAATATTTATCGCGTGGACCGGCAGAAATCCAACAATTAAATAAATCGTTATTAGTAATAATTATTGGCATTTTAAATTAAAAATCTTTGTAATGTTTTCGCTGAGAAAAATACGGTAAAAACAAATATGTTGGCATTAGTATGCATGAGAATGCCCTAAATTTTAACATAAATAGTCATTATTTATTTTTAACCTGTATTTAATAGCAGCATTTTAACAAACAATTACAAAAGAATATTTCATACTCCAATTACTTTTACAAACATAATAAGTTAAAATCACTATTTAAAGTACCTCTTAAAAAAAACAATTTTCTGCAAACTGATACGTCTTACTTTTGAGCGTAGAGTACAATTCATACAGATTACTTTAAAAATGATCTAAGTCTTACTTTTTTTAAAAGTAAACATTTAATGATTTAATAGAAATAAACATACTATTTTTTTACCTAATGAAAACGATTATTAAAATAAAATGGACTTTGGTCATTTTCGAAATTAGTCACCCATAAATATGTTTGTTTACATTTCAAAGGAGTAAACTCCTCACTACTTGCTACGTTTATTAGAGGAAAATATGATTTTTAGACCATTTTTCAAAATACGATAACTCTAAAAGTCGGATAAAAAAGGTTAATATGTTTTGGAATTTTGAAAGAAAAATACATATATAACAATATATTTGAAAATAAAAGAGATGTTTTTCGTTTTTTTTTTTTTAATTTGCTCTCAAAAATTGGAAATTTTTGGAAAATATTTACAAAAAAATTTATATTTGGCGAATTTTAATTCTTTTACTTTCAGCTAAATTTTAAACATATTAAAATTTATTTATTTATACAGTATTTATCTTGAAGAAAAATCAAAAATAAAAAGAATTGGGCCAAAATTCCAATTTTGGTAATTTTTTCTTTGTAAGATGTGCAAATTATTCATTTCCATTAATTAAAAGAAAATATGATTTTTAGACTATTCTTCAAAACGTGATAACTCCGAAGGGCGGACGCAGGCGGATATCAAATTTTGGAATTTGAAAGATAAATATGTATATTAAAATATATTAAAAAAATTAAAGAGATGTTTTTAGATTTTTTTTTTTAATTTTTCTCTCAAAAATTGCAAATTTTTGAAAAATATTTCAAAAAAACTTTTATTTTTGGACAATTTTCATATTTTTAGTTTTAGCTTAATTTAAAATATACTAAATGGATTTATTTTTACAATATTAATCTTGAAATAAAATCAAAAAACAAAAGAATCGGGCAAAAATTGCGTTTACAGCAATTTTTTCTTTGCAGGATGTCCAAAATCAAATATTCCACAACAATCAAAATGCATAAAAATGGTTGACTTTAAGGAGCTGTAGAGTCTACACAAATTGTTCAATTGGCAAAAAAATTTGGATTCTTCTTAGTGGAAGTACGAGTATTTCCAAAAAAACGGTACCAATTTTGTTCGGATCTGCCACAACAAAAAATCTTGATTTATTCCTATGAGACAAAGTACTGTGCGTCGCGGGTTTTTTTCATAAAATGTTATTATAAATCTCTTCAAGATAAAGCACTGTGTAATATTTGGCCAATTCTTCAAAATTCTAAATTTTTGTATGATGATTCCTTGGTTAATTCTTAAAAAAACAAAGTTCTGTCTGAAAATGGGTTCTACTTGAAATACCCCCCTATACACAAGGTGTTTCATTAAATTGCGTAAAGATAAAAATACAGTCTCAAATTTTTGATCATGAGGTTTTAAAGTTTTCAAATTTGAAACACTAAACCTTTTTTTTTTTTTGAAGCATAGAAAATTGTCAAGCCTTCATCTATCGCATATTATGTATATTCTAAATATATAAATATTCTAAACTTGGTCTTCAGATTTTAATTAGCTTTCAGGCATATAAAGTTTCTTTCATGAGATATTAAGGACTATGCCTAGATGCAAATATTTTACATCTCTGCAAAAAGTTACCACTAATTTTTTTATGTATTATTTACGGGGCTTAAACTCAATAAAAAATGCAAACTTTTAGGCAGTGCAGCAAAATATTATCCCAGTTTCCTTTTCTTTCTATTTTTAATTTTATTTTCATTGTCAATGAAGTATAAAAGGCTTCCAACTTTAGTCAACATGCTTAATGAATAACAGCTTATTAAAGATTGAGAAATAATTGAAAAATTCTCAAGAAACCCCGTTTTCTCGGCAAAACAGAACTTTTTATTAGTCTTTAATTTATCTTTACACAGTTGTAAGGTCGAGTGAGCTAGAAAACTAAAAACAAATCAAATTAAAACGATAAAACATTCGAATGCAATGCAGGATTCAAAGATGCTTTCTCGTAGACCTACGAGAAGCCAGGTAGGCTAAATCAGGTCTACGAAAACCAGCTAGCTAGCGATTGTTCGGTTCGGTAAAACCTGTCATAAAAATCCTCCGAGTCCTTTTGAAGAACGATCGTACAAACAAACAAACAAATATATGAATACTGCACTTATAATAGTAGAAGATATTTATAGAATAAAGTTTTCAAGAAATAATTTTGAACCACTATATTTTGGATTAGTTTTATCCCGCATATTGCTAGCAGAATTTAACGAAACTATTGAATAATTATAATAAAGGATGGACACCGCGAACATTCGCCACTACGCTGTTATAGTAGCGTTTCAATCGATTTGCATAGCACCAATGTTTAAAAACAGTTTCATGCGCATAGTTAATAATTATTTAAAAATGTTCTCAAAATAAACGGGAATAATTCCAGCATTTTTTAAGGTGAGTGGCTGCTGCTACGTTTGCATTTAATTAATATAATTATAAAGTTTATTTAACAATACGATGAGTTCATAATTTTTCAATTATTAATTCAGAGTTATATTTTCGAGCTCAAGGTCTGTGTTGTTTTCTGAAGAAAACAACAAAAAATAACAACAATACCCTTTGTATAGAGTAGCAATCATATAGTAGACTAAACACCAGACAGCAGACTAGAGAATTATTAGAGTTATAAACATAACATAAAAACTTATGAAAAAGAGGTCGAAATTAATTAACAAATAATTTGTAAATATTTTATAAGTAATTTCTTATGTAAATATAATATTTTTGTTGTAATAAGAAAATATTTTGAAAGCTATGCACAAAATTTCAGCTGTGTTTTGATAAAAGTCAGATAACTCTACTTTTCCCAATGTAAAAAATGTGTACCTTACAAATAGAAAAACTAAATATTTGAATGCCAAGGATAAGTTCAAAATTGAGTTAATTGAGAGTCAACGTATATGTGTTTTTATTACATAGAATCACGCAGATTTTATTTTCATTACTGCATTTAAAAGCATATTTCGCGAAAGAGTGTAGTTATCTGGTTATTGCACTGGATAAAAAAAAAAAAATATAGCGCAATAAATTTTTTGAATTGAATTGAAGCCTAATGAATTGGCCACTAGTTCTCTCACTCAAAAGAGAGCACAATATGAGCGGCAAACTGAAAAGAGGAAAAGAGTCTATTTTGAGTTTTACAAATTTTTTACATTGGGAAAAGTAGAGTTATCTGACAGTTATCAAAATACAGCTGAAATTTTGTGCATAGCTTTCAAAATATTTTCTTATTACAACAAAAATGTTATATTTACATATAAAATTACTTATAAAATATTTACAAATTATTTTTTAATTAATTTCGACCTCTTTTTCATAAGTTTTTATGTCATGTTTATAACTCTAATACTTAACCTTTGCAAAGATAAAAAACATTAAATTAAAGAATACTTTTTGGGTGTACAATAAATGAAATAAAAATTAAGTGTTATTAAAGTGAATCAAGGATTAGTTTGATTTTTTCCGTAAGATTCTATAAAAAAATTAATTAGCATGCATGCACGGTGAACTTTCGCTCATGTGTTGGTTTCATATTCTTCTGGATTGGTAACAATAAATTTTCTAGAGGAGTTTGACTTCACAATGCATTTTATTCAAATGAAGTTTAAAATTTTAACTCAAACCAAATTTGAAATTTTAATTGCATTGAAATATGGTAAACTTTGATACAAAAACTAATATCAAAAACAGTTGTTTTTCCATAAAAATTTGGCATCACTTTCCTAATGAATTGGCCACTAGTTCTCTCACTCAAAAGAGAGCACAATATGAGCGGCAAACTGAAAAGAGGAAAAGAGTCTATTTTGGCTAATAGACTCTTAATAATAATAATAGCCTAATGAATTGGCCACTAGTTCTCTCACTCAAAAGAGAGCACAATATGAGCGGCAAACTGAAAAGAGGAAAAGAGTCTATTTTGGCGTCAAGTGGCGAGCTTTTTATCTCATCACTTTGTGCAGATCTTCAATGTTTATGTGGAACTTTCTTTGCGTGTGCGTTTGGCCGACAAATTTACACAGAAAATCAGAAATCTCTGCTTATATTCATAGTTGTTTTTTTTTTTATTTCTTTGCTTATGTGCGAACGTAACCAAACACATATCCCAGTATAATGAAAAAAATCGAATGAAAAATTGCCCAACGTTTTTTTTTTTCTTTTGCTTCTTTTTGTGTGGATTTATACGTGCATACGTGAACCCACAATGAGTGAAATATATCATGCATCATCTCATGTTTTGAAAGCATGTAGATTTCTGTAAAAAAATATCAAACTTGGTTGAGAAACATGGGAAAAAATTGTTCCTAACAGTTTCGCCTACGCCTATTTATATATAGATAATATCATACATTTTATAAGGTATTGTATTTTCTTTTTTTTTGAGTGTTTTGAGTATGTACAGAAGAAAGCAAAGAGAGTTTAATCCTTTCTTTTAATTTTGCTCTTTATTAAGAAAGAGTTGATATTTAAATAATATTAAGATTGCTACAGCTTTTAAGTAAATTTAAAAAAAAAGAAATAAACAGTTTTTAAATTTTCACAGCAAATGTAAAATAACACCATAAAACTGAGTATCCGGTGTAATATACTTGACCTTAAATTTTGCACGCTTATCGATTTTTTTCACGTGTCAAAAGTGTTGTGTTTATCGGATTACATTGAGTGTAAATTTTGTAATATAAAAGAATAAATCAAAAAAATTTTTTTTGATTTTGATTTATTGCACCTATCAGGGCAAAATAATAAATCTTCTTAACAAATGTGTTGTAAAATGGAGTGTGTTTGGGTATTTGTGTAGATCTAATACCTAATTGTATGAGAGGTGGAGCTCAATAAATTTTTATGATGTTTCTTGTTTATGAATTCAGTTTGGAAAGTTTTGTTTGAACGAGAAGTTTGTTGAGGCAAAAAGAAATTTGTTTGGATTAAAAATATTTTAAATTGATTAAATATCTCCCTTTTGTTGTGCGGTGTATGTAATTTGCGTAGAATAATAAAAAGGAAAATCTAAAAATTTTTTGATATTCTTGATATTCAATGATTTAGTGCCTTATTACTTGCTGCTTTTACAATATCATTGATATCTGCCACAAATAGCTCAAAACTCGTTGTGTTTCTTTATCTTGTTGTAAATTTTTTTCGTTACTTGTGTGCTTTGCCATTTTTTGCTGCATTTATTTTGTTCTTCGTTTGCTTAGAACTTTATGCCTTTTGTATATTTACGACATTTGACTACATTTTGCTTTGGACATAAAACAAACGTAGCCATATCCGTTTCCGCTTCAGTGTATTTTTAGTGACAGACAATGTGGTTGCGTGGTTGTTTTTTTTTTTTTTTTGTAAGCCCTTTATTAGGGTCCTTTTTGCGAGCAGTCCTGTTAGTGGGGTTGAGGAAGAGAGAGAGATGTTGGGCAAGGCTTAGAATGGTTGTGATTTGTGACAGAGTGTTATTGTCACTTTTTTTTTTGTTTTTCAAAATAAATGTTGCTTATTTTCGCACGATCTTTTTAAGGTGTTGGTGTTGTTGCTGGGTGCCACAATACAAACACATGTTGAACCCATTGACAGCAAATGTCAAACAATTAGTTGAGGTTATGTTGTGCGTTGATGTCTAAGTTAGTGTCACTACTCAGCGGTGTGTATGTGGTTATGTGCTTATTTGGTTTCGTTTATATATAATAATCGATTTGTTTGGTTGTGTGCGTTGCAAATTAAACCGACCATTAAATGTGTTTGCTTTGTTGTTATTGTCTGTCCTTGAGGCATCGACAATATGACACGAAATACTTTGTTGACTATTTGTAGATACATGTGCGTTGTTGTATTTTTTTACATATATTTTTTTGCCATTTTAACTATCAAGCTACTGTTACACACTCTTTAACACACATGCCTATTTATGTGCGAACGTGTTTTTTTGATATTAGGTTCTGCAGTTTGTTAATGGCGTCAATAAAATATTCTTGGTTTTATTCTTTTTCTAATGTTGTCAAAATATCCGGTCAAAAAAAAAAAAATACTTTTTCAAATATTATAAAATTCTCGGCGGCAGACTGAAAATATGTCTTCGATGTCAATTTAAGCAACAATAAAATTTGGCCGGCTGAGTCATAAAATCTGTGATCATAAGCAATAACCGCTTAAGTCGACTTAAGGCAGAATTGAGTTAATTATGCAGCTGTGCTCTACGAGTATATCTTTATATACACACAAAATCAGTAGCTTCTAGCGAAATCCTAGCCGAAGTTTTTGACTAAAAAACCAATGAGGATTTCATAGAACTTAAATCGTGATTGGAAACTTGAAGCACGATTTCTCGAATCATAAATATGAAACTTAAGCTGTTATTGTTTATCGAGATAAAGCTTTTATTAGTTAATATTAACTTTTAGACATATTTTCAGGCAGACAATTGGCTGTATATCGTCATTTTTTTTACACAAAAAACAAAAGTTGAAATTTTTTATATAAAACTTTTTGCACTACAGTTCTAAGGATTGGTAAATAGAAAGTTTCCTTTTTAATAGTTTGGAAAAAATTGTACCATGTCAAAACGGGTATAACTAAAAATTTTGGCTTATGAGTCATTCCATTTTTTATATAATTTGACCATATTCCTCCTTCTTACTCTATAACTGATTATTTATAGAATATTTATAGAATATTTGACACTATTCGTCATCTTATATCAATAAAATAATAAGTCTTCCAATGTAATAATATGTTTAAATAAATATTTAATATGACTTAGAAATAAACAGGAAAAGTTATTTTAAAATTAATTTTTACTTCAAATATCTGTCCCTTAAATTTAAATTAGATGTCACGTGTTTTCATATAATTATACCCATTCTTCTAACGAGTTTTATTACCCTAGTGTCAATATTATTCGAAATATAGTGTTTTTCTAATATTGCCAAGCCCCTTTGTTTAATAAGCGCCCACTATCTTGAGCGTTATTTGTAATAATTGTGCCAACCTTCTTTTCAGAACCCCAGCGTTAATATTACCTGAGATAGTGTTTATCTAGTATTACCACGCCCATTTGTCGAATAACACCTACTTTATTGACCGTTATTTTTAATAATTCTGCCTACCCCTGTACTACAATAAATGCCAGTGCCCTAGTGTCAATATTATTCGAGATACACTGTTTTTCTAATATTGCCACGCCAAGTAGTGAAATACCGCCCACTTTCTTGACCGTAATTTTAACTATTAATGCCTACCCCTCTACCAAATTGCAATACCATAATATCAATATTATTCAAGATGTTGAAGACACTCTTTTTCTAATATTGCCACGCCCATTTGCCGAATAACGTCCATTTTTTACCGTTATTTGTATAAACTGTGTTTTCCTCTAAAATACATTGCGGTACACTAGTGTCAATATTATTCAAGATACATGTTTTTCTAATATTGCAACGCCTATTGGTCGAATAACGCCCACTTTCTTGACCATAATTTGTAATAATAATGCCTAGCCCTATACTAAATTGCAGTACTCTAGTCTCAAAATTATTCAAGATACACTGTTTTTCTAATATTGCCAAACTCATTTGTCAAAAACGGAAATTTTCTTGCCGGTAATTTGTAATAATTGTTTTTACCCCTACACTAAATTTCAGTACCCTAGTGTCAATATTATTCGAGATATAGTAGTATCTAGTATTGCGAGATCTAGTATTGCCACGGCCAGTTCTCGAATACCGCCCACTTTTTTAACGGTCACCATCGTGTTTCTGATATCTATCTGTTCACCAAAAATTATGGCAAGCAGGCATATGGTTTAGGAGTTATCGATGTACATACATTTAAAAAACAAAAAAAAAACACAGAGAAACCGACGTTAGAATCTTCAAAAAGTATACCGCATCATCATGTTAATCAGCTTCCTAGTAAACAAAAATCTATCTGGAAATTATTCTTAGCCCTAAAATTATGTATTGGATATACTTCATTCTAATTGTCAGGCTTAGTCTGACATAAGCATCAATGGTGCTCAAGAACTCAACTACGAACGACCCATCAACCTAATAGGACGAGTGTAAGAAACTGCAGCAAAACGGGAAATCAGGGACTTTTTGAATAAAATATATATATATATATATACTTTTTTTTTTTGGCAAAAAAGTGTTATTTTTCTCAACATAGTCTTCTTTTAGAGCGATACATATAGTTCAGGGTTTTAATTTTTTTTTCCTACCAAAAAATAGGTTTTATCAAGTTCTTTAAAATAGGCATTTGTTATAATGGTGAGCTCTTCATTCCACCACCATCTCTTACTTCTGAGCCATTTCGTTAGGTTTAGAAATAAGAAATAGTCACAAGAGGCTAAGTCTGGAGAATTTGGAGTTTGAGGTAGCAATTCGAAGCCCTATTTATAGATTTTTTGGATGGCATGGTGAGAGAGTACTTTTTCTTTCGCCAAATGCTGTCGTTTTTTCTTCAAACTAATGTCAAATCTGCCTCAAATATGTGAATAATATTAGCTGTTGATTGTTTTTTCTGGGTTTTTGTCACTTCTTTAATATACTCACAAAATGGTAAAATCTTAGAAGAAAAATAAACATTTTGCTTGCTTATGTCTGTTTGTTTGGGTTGTGTCAAAATTACGAATGCAACATCCTGTCGTTTGTTGAAACCAATCGCCTTACGAATATTTCTCAGTACTGCTGGTGTTGTTTTTGTTTTTATTCTCATTTTCTCATTGTTGTTTCTGCTCATTTTGGCACGGGGCTTCAACGTAACTTGTATGAACATGTTTCGATGCATGGCGGCACGAGTTGTCATTCTCTAAAATTAGCAGAAATTTTGGTTTCGTATGTTTTAGGGATAAATAAATGACAAAAAAATCTAAGCATTAAAAAATAAGAGAATTTTGGGACATTTAGGGACTATTTCGTTGAGGGGGGAGGGGGAGATGTAAAGTTAATTTGGCCTAAAAATTACCCATTATTATGAATTTTTTGACGCTCTACTGTTAGTGGACGTAATTGATGTAGGTATAATAAAGCAACATTTCAAAAAGATCATAGTAAAAATTATATTGAAAAATGTCAAAAAATACACTGAGGAAAATTTGTGTTAGGATTAAATGAAATTGTGTTCATATTAAACGAATATGTTTTTGAAACAGAGCTTTAAATAATTTTACTTAAGTTAAACACAAATGTTTGTGAATTAAAATTTAAAACAAAAGCTTTTGTTTTCAAAACAATGTTTTTAAATATACTTTTAAATTAAACGTATTCAATTTAAGAACATTTATTTAAAAATAAAATTTGAAACAAAAACTTCTATTTGAAAACAAATATTTTTACTCCCACTATTCCGATGCCATTTTTTTAATTTTTGCGCGTTTTTGATGTCAGATTCGTGATCAGCGACCCCTGGGACCCCTCGAATACTAAATGTGAAGTTTATTCGATGAAGTTTGTTTTATTGCGGCTTAAAATATTGAAATATTTTATATATTAAGATAGTTTATTAGTTTTTATTTCATCTTACCTTCAAGTTTTGTGAGTCCAATTAAAAAATATTTTCAAACAATCAAATGTTTTTTCTCAGCTTGGTCTCAATTGTCTGCTCAATTTTTCTACTACACATAATTTTTTAATTCAATCTCAGATAGTGACGCAGTTTTTGTTTTAAAAAAAGAAATAATAAGAGAAAATTATACAAAAAAAAAAAAAAAATTAGCTTTATATGAGAATGAGAATACGAAATCAGAATTATAAAAAAAAAGAAAATTAAAAACGCTTGTCTTAAATTTTGTTTTGTAGAAACACAAGCGCGTTAAATTTATATTTTAAAATTTTTTGTTGTGTTTTAAAGTATGTTTTTTTCTCGGTGTAACAATATGGAGACTGTTTTCCGGAAGAACCTCCAAAACAAGAGGTCTTATGGTGAACAGCATAGCCCATCAGTGGATCAACTGAAATCAAAAAATGAAGATGTTTTGACAAGCAAATAAGATTTTCAAGGTAACGCTGTTGAGTTTTTTTTTTAATATTTTTTTTTTTTTTTCAAATAGCACTTGAAAGCCACAAAAATGGATTTTTGACCAAAAAAACGACATATTCCTTACTGTAAAATGAAAAATAAGCTAAGAAAAAATTAAAATTGGACAACTTTACCTCATGAATTTAGTTGTAAGTGAGTGTACCAAATATCAAAATGATTGGTTCAGACGTTTTGGCTCGAGAGTGTTCACCGACTTTGAAAACACGACTTGTGGGAAAATCGCTTTAAAGTTTTGTACACTGAAAATCGACATTCGAGGTACAATTACTTAGAAATTCATATCTCCGTTAGTTTTACTCGGATCTACTTCAAATTGGGACAAATTAATTTAATATAAAAATTTATTAAAATTATCAAAAACAGTAAATAAACCTTACCCTCCCCCCCCCCCCCCCTGAAATACCCAAATCCAACCTAAAAAACAACGGGATGGAAAACTCTGTATGGTGGCAATCCTGAAATTCAAAAAATTCAAAATTTTCAGAATTACGTTGTGATTCTGTCAGCCAATTCCGATGATTTTTTCAAAAATTGCTGATCACAATTTCTGAGTTCCAAAAAAATGTGTTATATTTTTCACTTAAAATGGAGCTTTTACTTGTTGAACTTTTAGTTTGATCTTATGGCTTTACATTTCTGTACAAATTTGCTGTTAACAAAAATTGTCCAAAAAATGTGATTTTTCCATACACTCACACTCATACACTTCAAAAGTACATACACCTCTCCTCCTCAAGTAAGTCAAAGGTTTATTAGCTGCATTGAAACCCAATATAATAAACTTTGTCTCCCCAAAATTTCAAGTCAAAAGCTTAAAGGCCCTTTGGCTATAAAACCCAAGAACTCTCACCGGCTTGTCGTTTCGTTTCGTTACGTGCCGTAAGTGGGCAGAGGCCTTAATGCGTGGATTTTTGAAATTTTTTTAAAGTTAGCTTTGCTTCAGAGCAACAGCGGCGTTTAATGGCTTAAATTATAAAAGTTGTTGCGAGTGAGAAATCAAAATTCTGGAAAAGGGTACTTTAAATATTTTTGAAAACAAAGCATAGTTTCAACAGGTATAACTTTTTTCCCAAATTTAAGTTGTTTTATTTTTTTGCAAGAAATAGCTCAAGACTACGTTTAAACCATGCATGCTATTGTTTTTAAAAATACTGTATTTTTGGGGTTTTTTCGTAAAAATACTTAAACTTAAAAAAATTTTCAAATAAGTACACTTCTAGCTAAAAAGTTCATAATGATCAAGGTATTCAACATATTTTCACAATATTTCATTTAAATTTTTTCAAATTTGATTATTGTTTAGATTTTCTTTAATACAACAAGGACAAAAATAAGTCTTTTTCAAAAAGTAAAAAATCACAACTCTGGTAGTTTTTGTCCAATTTTCATGTTTGACACAAGTTGTGAGCCAGCTTTTTGAAAGCTTGTACTTATACAAATGTTATTTGGATTTTTTGAAAAAATAAGCACTTCTTCTATATTGCCAAGTCTGACATGTATCGGTGCATATCGGCACGGGTTCCCGGGGTCCTAGGTACACAAAATTTTATTTACATTTATTTTAACATCATACGAAAAAATTAAGAGGGTAAATCTTAAAAAAAAAACAACTTCAATTTTTAAACGACCCTCTAATGTACATATGTGTATACTTCGAAGTACATCGGACGTAAAATCAGTACTTTATTGGCAAAAAGGTATAGATATAAATATTGACTCATCATCTTTAATGATAAAGCTTATCATCGTTATCATTATATTTAATGATAAAGCTTATTCCGAATATCTCTTAACATTAACTTGTCGGGAATGGAAACATTTGTTACTAATACCATCATTACTTATATTATTCCTTTACTAATACCTTATATTGCGTTTTTCAAACACATTTGAGTCACGTGTGTATAAAAAGAAAGAAAAATATAATACCTAAGGAAATCGCAACTTTCGATCTACTTGCATAAACTATGTCAGTAAAGACGCCCTTTACTTATGTCACCTTGTGATTATCATAGCTAAATATCTCTGTAAAAGTATTTTATATGTGTGCTAAAAATAGTTTTATGTGCTTTTGGCGAGTCACTTGGCTGCCATAATCAATAAAAACATCGACGTCAGGGCCATAGATAGCGAAATATTGCTGGCAGAACTAAAAAACTAAAAAACGTAAAATTATAATAAAAATTAAAAATTTATGGGGGTGGGCTTGGATCTAATTTTTTTTATTCAAAATTGTTTTAAGAGGTGAAATAGTATAGTTTCAAAATATTAAAAATATGTTATTTTTTAAATAATTTAGACGATAGGTTATATTGCTTCAAATAGGCCAATTATTGCTAAATAGGAATTTCCGAACGTGGAACGTTTTTTTTTTTTGATTTTACGATGAATTTAATAGATACATAATTTTTGTTAAATGATTACAAAATTAATTTAATAAAAAAAAAAATTAGTTCAAAAAACCTCTCTCAAAAAGCCTTCGAAAATAAAAATAATTAGTTCTGTGAGCAGTACTTCGCTTGCTGTGGCCCTGACGGTCTTGATTGACGTCAATATAAATATGTTAATTTTATACAATTATGTAATTTATAGAATATGGCATGTAATCTAAGGATTATAAATCAAAAAGTGTACTATAAATGCTGTTTAACATTATTGATAACACTACAACAACAATATTAGTCACGTGTCATTACTTTTTGAGCACTTTAACTTCATAATTTAATGTACCAAATTTCTTGGCTATTGATATGAATATTCTTACTAAATTTATGTGTATGTAAAATATTTTTTTGATTGTGTTCAGTTTTATAACTCTTATACTTGCCATATTTTTTTTTTTTTTTTTTTTGTATGCCACTCACCATAAATGACACTTTTGTAATAAAAATGTATTTAAAATACCGAGAGCGTGAGCGAAGGAAAGAAAACTCTCATGCGAGAAAAAACAAAATCTTTTGATATGCTATAAATTTTTATGTGGTGAACATTTTTCAAATGTTCTCATATTGCCAAGAAATAATGTCGACGCTTGAATGACCGCATTTTATATATTATAGTATATACTGGCTGGATAACAAGAGCAGTAATATCCTTGGAACAGCAACAATAACAAAAACAACTGAAGCAACCATAACAAAGAAAAGTACAACAACATTGCACTATTGGTTTAATATAGCAAGCTGCCAATGAGACGCCATTAGTAGTCTCATTGTTTTTATTGCTGTTGTTGCTGTTGTTGCTGTTGTTGCTGTCATTGCCTTAATTTTGTTGTTGTCATAATTGTGGCTCTAGCCGTTATAACTGTCAATGTTTGCCTTTTTGTTGGTATTGGTTGTGAAAGTAGTAATTGTTGTCTTTGTTGTTATTGTTGTTGTTGTTGTTGCTGTCATTGTGGCTTACCAATCTTACTGCCATCGTTTTAAATGCAAATCGTGATCAAGTTGCCTGCCCTGTCCTCCTTGTCATGCATCGAAGTGAATCGTAATCAGCGCTTCAGTCTGCCGGCCAGTAATTAAACGTCAAATGCACACGACACCGACAGACTGACGGACATACCGACGAAAGGATCAAGATTGACAAAAGCAGCGACATTTAAATATTTTTTTTGTCAGAAAATTAACGTCAGCATATCATTAACTACGGTGCTCTTTGAAAAGCATAAAGCAAATGATTATTATTGTAAAATTAAATGAACTCTGATTATGCTAAAAATTTTGAAAAGAAATATGAATGAATGCATTTTTAAAAATTTTAAATTTTAATCTCATTAGTATTTTAATTAACAGATTCTTCACAAAAATACAAAAAAATTAATGCATTATGTGCAAAAAGAGCGTGAGAGAAAAAAACTGTGTTTCCAGAAAGTTTAATCTTAAGTTTTAGAGAGAATTGATCTAATGGTTGAATTGGGCTGATTTTTTTTTTAATATTAATTCTGAAGTTTATTTCAGTGAGTAATGAAATGTGCTTATTAAAGATATATATTAAATTTAGTTATTTTAAAAATCATGTGCGACAACCTTTTTGCACAAAACACCTCTTATTACTTCGATTTTGTTAAAATTTGGTATGCATGCATATCTTTGATAAAGCAACAACTTTTGTTTACGTCAAGATGTGGCTATAGAAGCTGTTTGCAAAATGTTCTCTAGCTTTCTTTGAGTGCTAAATTAGTCATTAGTAGGTACTCTGCAGTGTAACCAACTAGTTCAAAACCAGTCTGCATACTAGTTGAAAACTGAGCAGCACTAGTTCAAGTTCGTCTTTTTTTCATATAACCAACTAGTATTTTTAACATGGCGATGTCATAGGAAATATCAATTGCCCTATACTATACTAGTATATTACAGTTAGTTAAATTCTACTTTGTTTTGACTAGTTGCGAACAAATCATATGTTTACAAATTCAAACTAGTTTATAGTTCAACCTTTTCCGAGTGGTTGATCATGTTTCAATTTGTACACAAGTAATCATATTAAACCAATATTTCAACTAGTACAACTAGTTTCAACTTTTGTGTCATTGGCTGCGTTTTTTGACATCATCTGAAAAAAAATGTTCACTATTTTAAAAACTATTTGGCTTTTACTATTGAGAAAGTGGTTAGTTCTGATAATATTTAAAGTAGTTGCGTTTGGTTAGTTTTGCAACTGGTTTATTGTGACTTGCAATAAACTAGTTAAGTTCCAACTATTTTGCACCTAGTAACTTGTGACAAAATATGAACTAGTTTGTTTTGAACTAGTAGAAAAACTACTCATGATTTACTGCTGATTAATCTTACACTGCAGGGTACCTAATGATACAAAGTTATATAAAAAGTTCAAACACTTTATTAGCCAAGTGTTTAAAATGATTGTCAATTTAAATTGATTTAATGAAATCAATTTAATTAATTTATTTAATACGTATTTTTGATTAAAACAGTGTTATCAATGTATTTCATTTTATGATGTTTTTTCCAGTATACCTTTTGTGACAGGGAAATACGGATTGGCTCGAGACTTTCGGTCAAGAACTGCGGATTTTATGTTTTTTGTTCTTCAGATTTCCATGAATCAGTTAACTCGCTTTCATCCTTTATTTCTTTTTGAAACATTAATATCTGTTTGAGCCAATATGCATGGTCCGGTCACATGTAAGACTTTAGAGACAAAACTGCCTTAATTTGTTTTTTTTTTAACTCATATCACAACGTTGTACTTTTAAATATATAATGTTTTGTAATCTTTTTTTTTTAAACTTTTTGAAATAAACTTTGTTAAAAATGTCGTCGACGATAGAAATCAAACTCATATTATTCATATACAGTCCATACTCTTAGCCACTAATACTTGGCCAACACTAGCAAATAGCTGTTAAAATTGCTCAGATATCGACGTTTTGTCATCAGAAAATCAGTTGGGTGCAAAAAGAGCGTCAAGCTGCATGCTATTTTTGCATCAAACGCAAATAAAGTTCTTTGCAACGAAATGAAATTTTACAGGACGTTAGTTTGTGATAGTAAATCACTATCTGCTATTTATGCAAAAAGGACGTGAAAGGCTCTCATGCTTGTACCATTCGCAATTGTTATTGAATTACCTATGAGCAACATAAGTTATATTATAACTGTTGATTTACCTACTTGCACAATACAAACTGCCAATTTCACTGTCACCTACTCTTAATTCAGTAAATAATATTAAACCAACTTTAAACTACAAAATGTTGTATTTGGATAACTCGTACGTTAGATGCGAGACATAAAGCGCCAGTTTAAAGCTTCTCTCAAATTTATTTTTAAATAGTTAATATTTTATTTAAAATTCAAATTCACATAAAAAAAAAAAAGGAAATTCGCCACAGTTTTCTAAAATGTATCGTTTTATTATTATTTTTTTTTTTTTGTGACTTTATGCCTTCTTTAAGCGTTCTTATCGGCATTCCCACATGTTATCGTGTATATTACTTTCTGTTGTTATATTTTTTTTCTAATCATTTCCTTAATTTTGTTGCCATTTTGCCAAAAAATGTAGACGCTGCGTGGCTGTTGCTACTTTATTTGCCTTTGAATTAGTTCTGGCGACTCAATGTCCTTGCTTGCGTGTCTGCTTGGCGTCGACCAATACTTAGTATCGATTATTCCACAGAAATTATTATTATTTTTTTTCTCTTTGTTTTTCTCTATTTCAAAAAAGGGATGCACAGCTATTAGAATGAGCAAAAATCGCCACATTCAAGCTTAAAGAAAAGTGCAAAAAGCTTTAATGTTGTGTGTATTTGATGGTGGATTTGCTATATATAAAATGTTTTTATTTATAAGACTTGAAGCTTGAGTACGAAAAAGTTTGACATAATTTAGGACTGCGACACATTAAAGACATGTTTATATAAGCTTACACAGGACTCAAATCTAAGAGCTTAGCAGCTTAGAGAGGATTTTCAATGACGTCTAAATTTTTTTTATGTACACTGTTAAAAATTTAAAAATCTTAATGCGTGCTCTAGAAAGTGTGCCATTTGCATTTTTGGCTTCAGAAAGATTAAATTTAAACGAAGAAGAGCTCAATATGTGACAGCGCAATTACACATAACACTCGACCCAACATTTATAAAATGAGATTTCTTTATTTTGCCATAAAACAATTTCCAGTGCACATCGGCTTTAAAACAATATTATTGTACTTTTCTCTGTTTAACAACATCTTTCTGTTTTTCTATATTCAGATTAGGTATTAATATCTGAGGTGACCCAAAAAACATTGCACAGTTTTTTGCTTAGCATGAAACTATTTTGCTTTATATACATTTAAATAGCATATGCTTAATGCTTGGTTATTAGTGTAGGCGTATACACTGCACAAACTAATTATATGAATAAACATAAAAACAATTTTTAGAGTACACAAATAAAAATATGTTACTAAAACTTACTAATACGTTCAAGATGCTGCCGGTCTCATCACATATTTGATCGGTGGCAACCTTAACATGAACACACCATAAATATTAGATCGAACTGTCAATGAAAAGTGACCTTACAGTGTTCTAAATTAAACAAAATTTTGTTTTGTTATTAAAATGGATAAAGAAGAATTTTGTACCTTGATTTAGCATTACTTTTTGCGTAACAAAAGTGCGAAACAAACAAAAGAAAATCTCAATAAATATTATAGTGAATCTGCTTCGTCATATTCAACCGTAAAATATTGGATTGCAGAGTTCCAATAGACGTCGAATCGGCACAGAAGGTGAATATGCCGGGGAGAACCAAAAATAGTGACCACTCCAGAATGTATTGTAAAACTTCACGATTTCGTTTTGACAATCTGAAAGTTAAAGTGCTCGAGATAGCTACAGCCGGTTTTAACTTTACATGAATATTTGGGTCGGAGAAAGCTGACTGGAAGATGGGTGCCGCGTTCGTAAACAATCAATCAAAAACATGAAGGTGTTCGCACTTCGCAACAATATTTGGATATGTTTAAGCAAAATCCGACTGATTTTATGCATAAAATAGTGACCATTGATGAAACATGAAACACTATACACTAGAATCGAAGTACTCAGCAATGAAGTGGGTAGGTCCCAGTGGAAGTGCACCCTAGCGAGCGAAGACTCAACTCAGCATTTTTTTCATCATTTTCATTTTGAAAGTGAAGCGTCTACGTTGTTGTGTTAATTTATTTATATGTTAAATGCACTAATGAACTTTTTTCATATGAGTTATTATATTCATATGCATACTCGTATGTTTAACCCATTTCTGGCTAATGGGTAAAAAAATACCCATGAAAATAGTTTTTTTCAAACAATCACCTAAAAGTGTAGGTACGAGCTATCGCAATATTTTTGATAGGCATGATAAGCCAAAAGATCAAGCTTTCTAAGACTGCTGGAGATCCCCTTAAAGTTCTGCCTTGCCAGAGTTACCAGACTAGAAAAATCATGAATTTACCGGTGGTGAAAAAAAGTGGCATTGGAAAACAGGAAAAATGAGAAATGGATCAAAACACAACAGGAATATTTAGTTTCGTGTCTTACCTTCCGCTCGACATCAACTTTGTCCCGATCGTATTATTTATAAGCGAGTAATAGGCAATTCACTGATTTGGGTACTTTTCTACCCATTAGGCCGTTGTGGTAACTTTCTCCAAAAAATCATTATATATAACTTTGTACAAAAAAGTAACTGTTTTATTTATATTTATATTGAAAACCTATACAATTTATTTATTTAGCTTTAGAGAGCTTTTTTTGGTCGTGCGGTTTATTGTTATGCTAACCCAAAAAGCACTTTCAGTGGAGCACCAGAAGTGCGATTTTCTTAAACTGTTCCCGTGGCGAAGTAGCCCTACTCTGAGAGACGCCGCATAAGTTTGAAGGTAAGTTATCAAATGTAACATTATGATTTTCCGGCGAAGTAACAAGTGATATCAATTGCAAGTCGACTTTTCCGCCAAGACCCATATTTTCTTGTTTATTACTCGAAGCTATGGAATATACTGAAAACAATATTCTTCCGAGGAGGAGAGTACCCAATGTTTATATCCAAATCATACTGGTTTATTTTTTATAAACATTTAAGAAGAATGGTGTCCGTAATAGGCAATCATCTGCTCGTCTATGGATAAATTGTGAGCAAAAATTAAAAATTGCATGAAGCGTTCATTCAGCATCTAGTTTAACGGTGTCACTTTTGCAAATTTGTCGTTCATGTCCAAACTTCCATTATCGCATACATGAATAAAGGACTTGATTTTCTTAAATCGATCGCGGCTCAAAGGCTCTTTAGTGCATGCATTCCCATCGGATTTTCGATTTGACCAGTATGCATGAGTGCGAGGAAAATGACAGTAGCCAGTAATGTACAATATGCCAATGAAAGTTTGTACTTCATCCATTGTTGCTACAAAACCAAAATCATTGGACTCGTTTGCATATTTGTTGGTATGAGTGGTAATATATTGCAGTATTTCATCATCAATAAAACATTTGTATAAATGCGCCGGTTAATATTCACCTATTTCAAAACCGATTGTCAGAGCTCAATGCTTAAAATTCAAGAGTTTCAATTCAAGTGCATAGCATTGTCATCGAAGATTCCTTCATCGCTGACTTCAACGACAGGTGGTGGATTAATATCCACGTCAATTGAATCAGCATTTCTACCACATTCTTCTTCAGCCTGCAGCTCTGCTTACCAGGCACAAATAGACACAACTCAATAGCAAAATTTAAATACCAAAACTTGTCAAATTTGCTCATAGTCCTGCGCCATGACATTTTTTCTGCTCGCCGGCATAAAAGTCCTTACTTAGTTTCGCCGATATTCTACCGATTTAAAAACAATTTAAGGTTGCAAATCTTAAAAAGGACTTCGCAATTATTCCGTAAAATATACATTGGTAGCTATGTTAAAAAATTCAGAAAAAAACTACCACGATGGCCTGATGGGTAAAAAAATACCCAATGAATATCTCAGCAACGCATTGAGATATGAAGCTGAATTTTGTTTTGGTTGTTGGATCATTTTGGTTCAATTCTAGACAGTATATAAAATTTTATTAAAATCGTATGGGCGGATCTGGGCGGATTTTTTTAATATTCGGTATTAAATATTTCTATATAAATAAAAATCAATTGCCGCTTGTATGACAGAGCATCACTTGAGAACGACTAAACGATATGGCTGATTTTTATTTATTTTTATGAAATGTAATTGTTAGAACAAGGTTTAAATTCCAAAATTTTTTTTTAAAAATCAACCAATAAAATTTGATGTTTCAGAAATCATTATAATACCTCAGTTGTTCAAGTTCTGCTAGTAAAACTTGGCATGTAGATGCTATGGGTCCAATCGGGGATCACTAAATATATAAATGTTGCAACGCCCACTGTTACCGTGCATCTATATCTATAAACAAGCTTGTGACATCGAATAGCTTTGGAATCATAGGTCACACAGCATCGAAATTCGGTATTCAACCTAAATTTATACGTGCCGTATCACTGGTTTCATTTTATGGAAGTTTGACGTGGGAAGTTTCGAACTTTCGAACTATAAGTCACACATCAATGAAAATCGATACGATTTTACTATATAGTCATGATCTTCGACTTGTAAAATCGAGCGTGAACTGTCTATACAATTAAAATTTTTAATATTGAATAGCTTTGGAACTACACGTCGCATAACAATGAAACTCTGTATGGAGTTAACAATTTGCCCAGTTTTTCTACTGAAAAACTGGCATGGGCATTGCTAAACAAGGCGTGGTTCCATCCATACAAGTAAAGTTGTCGATACAAAATAGCTATACAAGTAAAAATAACAAAATATTGAATGGAAATACTCAGAATGGAGTTACTATTTGATGATGTTCTGCTACTGAGGAATTGGAAAATGAGTGTTGTGCTAAACATTGGTCTAATAAAAGTTTAGAAACTATTTATTATTTGTTTTATGTTTTTAATTTGATTGTTTTTAATAGTTTTTCAGAAATATGAGATGCCTTCACGCAACAAATATTTATATTCTTAACCAAAAAAAATTGATGAATTTCATTCTGGTGGCTTGTCGCCCTCCCCCCTCGGGCAGTTTCTAGATCCGTCACTGTATAAGGTGAATATTTTTTTACAGTTTTTGTTCTTCATGGATATCTACTTAACTTAAAAATGTCGCACCAAACTAACGGAGCCGTTATATTTTCCTTTGATATTTAAACTATATCAGTAAAATCTGGTGTTTTCCCAAACCGTTTGTTTTTTATGTTTGCATTAATTTTTATAAACACGTTGTTTTAACAATACTCTACTAGGTCAAATAATTTAAGCACTAATTATACCGTTATTTCTAACTAATTCAAGTAAACTACTATAAATGCACATAAAATTACAAGAACTCAAGAAAGTCCTTAAAACTTTCAACCGAACTTATCGTAATTGCCAGCACACAAGAAAATAAAAAAAAAAAAAAATAACAACGACGACAACAACTACAACAACAATAAGAAACAACATAAAGCAAATGCAAACAAAAAATTGGAAATCACTGTCGACATCATGCTGCGTGCATGCGGCAAAAGCTATTCTTTACCGTCTTTGTCTCCTCTGCCTCCACTGACCTTTTTCACCTTTTGGTGCTATACCGCGCTAGCTTAACATATCAATATTTTTTAACACAAATGCTACGCATACAGTTCATAGATTTTTTTTTTTTCAATGCATGTTAGTAAACTATGGCCAGTGTTGACAAGCAAAAGAAGAGCAAAGTATTATGTAGTAATAGTAGTATGATAGTATTGGCTGTAGTAGTGGTTGCCCTATAGGAACAAACTAACTTGTTTTTAAAAACATCTAATTAAAAACTAATTTAAAATAAGCCAGTATATGAACTACTTTGAATTATATTAAGGCGGCAACTACTCTGATTTTGACATGTTTTCATTGCAAATTTTTATTAGATTACAAGTTTATATATATTTAACCATGATATTTCATCAAATATTATTAACTTTAGGCCATCAGTAATAGTTTTTAATTGGTTATTTTAAAGTCATTAAAAAATAATTTAAATATAACTAATTTAACAAGTAGTTTAAAATATATGCAGACGAAAGTCAATTGACTTATTTAGCGGACATCACCATACAAAATATGTTAGTTCGTTTTATGGAAAAAAGTCAGAATTTCAACTAGTTGTGGTTGAAAAAAAACTACTTTATCAACTACTTTTAAATTAGTTGATTTTCCTACAGGGTGGCGTACGCGTGCTGGCTCAGCAAAAATATAGAAATGTGCAAAAATATACAAATAAAGAAAGACTTTTCGCTTCATGTTTGTGGCAGCCTGTAGTTTTGACTGTATTTCAACTGCTGTTTGGTTTAGTGTGTGTGTGTGTGTTCATGTCATTGTGGCAAAACGAATGTGTATGACGAAAATGTTGAATAATTGTTGTCATGGTTACATGTGTGTGCTATTTATTTGTGTTGTCGTTCTTGTTGATTTTCTCTGAAAATTCGTCACATATTGATTTTGTCAACTTATAAAAGTGACATATTTGACAGCGTTGTTTTTTTTTTTTTAGCTGTGCAATATTTTCTTGAGCATTTTGGTAATAGTGTTAAGATAAAGTAGTACGATGATTTATTCACGATGACTTTTTAAATGAAGTTTTGGGAAAAAATACAATATAATTACAATCCCTGTCGGAAAATGGAATCTCTAAAAAGATCACTTGTAGAATATTGTGCCGCTGAGTCTCAGATCGGCAGCTTGGATGATCTTGTTCATCATTAGATTGAAGAAGTCTCTCACGGAACTTCTTTGGTACATAAATGAATCGAACATTGCATTAGCATTTTTCAACGATGAAGTGGATGTTGACATGAAGAGAAAAATTGTATTTAATTTTAAAAAAGATGAGCACCCCAATAAACCATAAAGAGTTCTTCTGGATGTTCACGAAACAATGACTGCTAAGTTAACTCACTTCGTTACGAACAACACCTACTGCTTTTTCAAAACAATATTAAATAAGGAAATAACAAGTAAAGTCCAAATTTTTTAACTTAAGATCCAATGATTTGGAAGGAAAATGAGGAATATGTATAATATGCAAAATTAATAGTTCAACATTTATTAGTGGTTAATGATATTGCAGAACGTGCAGTAGCGTTAATTACAAGGTAAAATGCTGTATTAACTCACCAAGAAGAGTAAAAACGATGTATCCTGCATGCAATGGAACAACATTATTAAGATTTACCCATCCAACAATTTTTTGAAAAAGAATTTTTTTAGATTATTTATATAAAAGTGTTCCAAAAGATAACTTGTAAAATTGCAGTTGTTAACAAAATTAAGCTGTGCGTATATTGAGGACACACGTAAGAAGTAAAACATATCGAAATCGATAGCTTTAAATGGGCTCGCCTTCGTTTATCTTCGTTTTTGTTTCTTAGTCTTAAGTTACTTAAGTTTATCTTCGTTTGTATTCCTTCATCTTCGTTTTTATTCCATACTATATAATATACAATACTATAGTCATTTATACTAAAATGACTTAGTATTCAACTTTCAGTTTGTTGTTTGGAAATTTGAATACTTCATTAAAATAAAAAAAAAAAATGAAATATTTACAATATTTTCTTTTTCAAATATTTTTTTCTTTTGCATTCAAAACAAATATTGCAAAAACCAAAATTATAATTTAAGGCTCTCTTGGTTAATGATTTCAGATGCTGTAAAACAATCAATTTTATCACCCTTTAAGAATTTATGGGAATTATTTGAGCAAAAATTGTACCCAAAATTGTTGCAAAATTAAACTTTAACCTCTTAAAGCACCTTGAAATATGGCACTTATATTAGAAAAATTTAACTAACAATTTTTGCCTATTTTTTCTTCATTCTACCTTATAAAGACTAACCACCACCTTATACATTTTTTATAAGAGTTATAGAGAATGCATATTTGAACTGTTTTTTAGCTCATTTTTAAGGATTTAAATCAAAACCGACTTGCTAATTACCACTAACGATACCAACTTTTTTACAGATCTTATTTTTTACCATCATTCTTTATGACAATGCGCGGGGAGCGAACAAAAAAAAAACAGTTTTGCACATCTGGGTGCTGTGATGTAGAGTATACTGAAAGAGTGCTAGCCGTCGATAAAAATATGATTAATTTATTTGCGTGTCTTTTGAATAGGGCTTGCTTGTTGCTATACATAGTAATTTGTAATTCACATCATTTTTAAAATTATGTATGCCAGTTCTTAGAATTTTTATTTTTGCTCCAGTTCTCAGCATTATTTTTTCAGTCGTCATTTTTTTCTCTACTTTTGCAATTCGAGTTTATCGAAATTTCTCTAGATAAGTTTTATTTTATTAAAAACTAGTGGCGTCGCTGGAGTCTGGTGTTGCATTTTAGGTCTGGGTTATGTTTGGTGTATCCCAAGCAACACTTCTTAAGAGTTGAGCCCCGAGACGAAAAGTTTTATTTTTTAATAAGGTCCTATTACAATCTTCAGCAAGAGTAATACGCTTACAGATTATTTACAGCAACACAAGTAGTTTATTAGTGTTTTATTCTCTTCCCCATTATCTCATAGTAGTTTAAAAGAGTTGTGTTTACATGACTGCGAAGACGCTGCATCTTACAAGCCATTTCTTATAGACTTCTACAAGACTTCACCTATCAGAGCCAAACTCTGAAAAGTTTTAGCTTTATAAATTAAGTCTTATAGACATCTCCAAGGCTTTTATTAAAAGAGTTCTGATCTGTCTGACTAGACCGGTCTGACTAGAAGAGTGCCACTCAGATAATAATTGGTTCTTATAATCGGACAATTTCCCTAAACAAAAGATGTAAATGTATATATATTTCTTAACCCTTTCCTGTGAAAGTATAATTTTTCAAAAGAAAGGGGTTTTTATTTAAGTAGCTTAAATTACAGGGTGCCTTTATGACAAATGAAAAGAATTATGTTCAAATTATATTCAATGAATTTGGTTCATTCGTAAAAAAACATTCCAGAAGAACAGAACAATTTCTAACTGCAATTTACGTAATCACTTATATTATACTAGCTGAATTCCCGGCGTTACTCGGGTGTTGCTATAAATAATTTTTAAATTCATTCATCAATGTGAAAAAAACTTTTTACAAACTTTAGAAGAAATGTTGTGTTCATCTTTCAAACCGGTAACTTCAGTGGAATTTGCAAAATTGTAGCTTCAGCATCTAAAGATTATGAGAAAAAGTTGGAAAAATTGTACGTAATTTTAAATTTTATATTGTATTTGATAGATTGAACATTTTGGAAAAAATTTCGTAAAAATCAGACCAAAAATGTTTACCAAGCATTTATGTAAATTTTGTCATGCATTAATGAACTATTTTGCCCAAGTGCCGTAATGTTGCTGTAACGTTCAATGTGCTCAGGCTACTAAGCTTGTGCACAGGAGTTTATTTATTATTATTATTGCTATTATTGTTACATATACATAAATTCTTATAAAACTCTCTTATGAGTATATATTTTAATTCTCTTAAGAGTATATATCTACAAGAGATATGTAAGTCTTGTCTAAGACAATGTTGCTTAGAGTGTTGATCTTGTTTCAGAAGTCTAAGAGGTCAATATATGGGCGTTCTGAAAATTACAACTCGCACTTATATAGTACCAAAATGAGCTTAGAAGAGTTTTACAAGTATCTTACAGATATTGTTTAGAGTTAATCGTAAGTGTGTTAGTCTTAATAATTTCTCTTCAAGAAGTCTTTAGGATAAAAAAAAAAGATCTTGGTTGTTGGTTGGGATGTTACATTCCATTAAACAATGCTTTTCGAAATTCGTGGATTCTTATTATCAAGATTTAAGACTTCATTTCTTACATTATTTACCAATGTAAATAGTAACTACAGCTCACTAAGTGAAAATTATTTTTTTTAGTAATTACTGTAAAATAACTTTACTTATTTGCTTGTCTGACAAAATGTAAAAAATTTATAGACAATAAACCAAACTAAACTAAAAAAAAAGAGTAAAAGCTCAGAACATACATTGTCCTATCCCACACATACTATAGTAAACGTTTTGGTTCCAGGGTAATTATTTACCCATATTTCTTATTTCAAGACAAAAGTTTCATTAAGTGCTAAGATATCGTTTTGACAGTTGCAGTTATGTAGGAGATACCGCACTTCATGATTCAATTCAATCGATCTTTTACCGGTCTGGTATAATTTACCTTTTTATCAATCTGATGGTGTGTCCTTCCACCACTACCAAGATAGCACGTGATAAGTGTGCGGTTCCATGTAAAATACTACGCCCCGCTGTCTGATCTTTCCCGTAATAATTTTGATAATTAGTTCTGATAACGTTTACCAACGATTCTAATTTTACTGAGCTCCACAACATCAAAAATATTTAAGACTGTAGTTTCAAAATATAGCAATTTAACCGTTGGGCTGTGTGGGAGGTTTGATAGCAAAAAAACTTAGTTGAACTCATTTAATGTGTTCTTCTTTTTTATAGTTGCATTATTTCTTATGTTCAACTCAGCGGTTTTATTCTTCGTATATTCAAAATTTGCAATTATGCAGCTTTATTGCAAGCTAAAATTAATTTATGCTGCATAATCTGGTGGTATACATCTCTGGTACTTATGTCTGCTTGTCTCTTATAATCTTGATATCGTTCACAGAGGAGCCATTTTTATTGTTTTACTAGAGTTGTGTTCTATCTTTTGAGAATAATCTGAGTTTTTTTTATTATTATTATTATTATTAAGGACAGTGGTGTACAATAAGACTTAGTCTATTATAGTACTACAAATGAAATAATCATTCGTTATAAAAAATTGATTAAAATTAAAATTAGCATTAATGTTAAAAATATTTTAAATACATATACAAAAAAATATTTAATTGAACAAAGAACCAAAAAGACAATTTAATCATAAAGGTACAGTTGAAGATTTATATTACTTAAAGAGTATAAGAATGACAAATATATAAAACTAATGGTGATAGAGAGAGGTAAGAGTACGAAGTATAGATTAAACTGTGGAAAAAATAGATATAGTGAAAAGAGAAGTGTAGGTTCATTGATTTAAAGAGCTATAGTATTTAAAGATGGCATGTTTGAAGCTGGTTCGTGAGGTTATTTGTTTTAAAAAATTAGGAAGTGCATTCCACAATCTAATGGTGCTGATGAAAAAGAGTCTGCTGCTGCTAAGATAGTTAACCCTAGGAACCACAAGATTAGTTGACCGTTGGGACTGAAAAAACTGCAGTTTTACATGGAGATATTCAGGTCTTTCAGTATTTATAAGTGTGTGCAAAAACATAATGTTCCGAATATTTAAGTATTCCAGTAATCCACAACCAAGAATTCCTTTACTCCTTTGAGAAATATGGTTGAGAAATAGGTTGAGTTTAATGGAATTTTTTTTTAAATGACAATAAAAAAACAAACTTAATTTGTCACTAAATAGACACTAATTGTTACTTACTTTAAAAATTTAAATGTTATTTTTATACTTTTAGTACTAAGTTGTGGCTTATTTGTTATTTATTAATTAAAAAAACAAAAATTAAGAGATCTTGGAGTCAGTGAAAAATAAACAAACATAAAATAAAATTAATTTGGCCCTATTTGTCAATTTTGATGTTTCGGTCTTAATATGGCTTGAAACAGCACTGAAACTTCAAAATCTAATGAAAAATTTCAAACTTATCTTACAAAAACTTATTGAAAAATGAAAGATTTTCAATTTCTAACGATAACTCAAAATACTACGGTTTGCACATACGACCTTATACGGCGACGAATGTGATGCATATTTAAAAGATGCAATACATTTTTAATAAGAAATGTTTTCTTTATTTATTATATTATAGTTGATCTTTTATATATTTATAAAAAAAAGTTATTTTATATTGAAATTTTCTTTAATTGTGGAAAATATTGTTTTATCTTGACTTTTAATAAAATAAAAAATAAAGTAACTAAAAGTAAAAATATTTACTCAGAATTTCGGTTTCAGCCAAAACTTCCGTTTCGTTAGGACATTGCCAATTGTTATTTTAGAAAACATGTTTTAATTCAATAAATGTTGCTGTCTAAAATTTGTCTTAAATTTTACATGTATTTGCTTTTTAGCTTTAACTAGTAGCGCCTGTGATCGAAATTCAACCATATCATAATCGATATTTCTTTCGTTTTTTTTTTTTTTTTTTGCTGAAGGCACCAACCCATAGCCTGAACAGTATGAACGACGCTACCAGCGTTCTCTGTCGCAGCGTCATCACGAAGTAAACCATCAAGTATTGCACAAAATAAACAAAGCGGGTACACATTAGCGATCATGAGTGACACTCAAAATTTCTACAAATATGGCCGCTGACTGTCACTCAACCACAAATAATATTGTGGTTGACTGCAGACTGACGAAAAAGAGTGGCCACACACCCGGACCTGCGTAAAAAATAGAATTTGAGCATGAGTGCCACTCATGATCGATAATGTGTACCCCGTTTTATAAATGTCTTTGAATGTGTTAAGCGCGGTACACATTATCGACCATGAGTGACACTCATGCTCAAATTCTCTCTTTTTACGCAATTTCGCGTGTATGGCCACTCTTTTTCGTCATTCAACAGTCAACCACAAAAATTTTTGTGGTTGAGTGACAGTCAGCGGCCATATTTGTTTTTGACTGCTAATGTGTACTGAAAAGCTTCAGTCAAGCATAAATTTAGCATCGCGAGCATGGATGCGGATACAAAGTTTTATACGTAGATAATTTTAAATTTGTATGAAATGAAAAATATATATAAAAGTCCTCTTTTGATAACATAAAATTAATTAACTCACAAATAAAAGTTATTCTTGGTTGATATATTTACGATCAAAAATAAAAAATATTTTTTATCCGTTTTTTCCAGTCAAAAATTAAAGTTATTTGTTGACTTATTTGCTTCTTTTCTTATTTTTTTTGTTTGTTTATTTTACTTTTCAGCTAGCGCGATATTTAATAATGCGCCACAAATTCTCTACTTTTTCACCTTTATTGCTCAAATTTCACAATTTGAATGACGGTTTGAGCTTAAGCATGAATGATAGTTTGGCCACTACGAACAATCACTCAAAAGAGTTGAATTTTTGAGTGTCACTCATGGTCGATAATGTGTACCGCGCTTTATATGAAGCAAACAGCAGTTTAACATTTTTCTTTTTTTTGACTCTCACGCGATGGCAAGTCCATTCTGTTCAGAGTACTGTTGTGTTCGAAGAAAGAGAAATTAAGATAAAGCAATAACAGCAATAATGATGCACAGCTCTTTGAAAGTGTCTGCGTCACTCTCTCTCATTTTGCTCTCTTACTCGTGTTTCCCAGCAGAAAAGTGGGCAAAACTTGAAATAGTTCTGAACTAGTTCCAAAAATTACCAGTTCTAGTTACACTGCAATACCCTTTAATATTGAACGAACTGACGCTTTTTAAATGACAAAAAAAAAAAAAATAATCAAACAATCATCACGTTGGGGGAGGATTTGGATTACTAAATTAATGGTTTCTGATTTCAGATAATTTCAAATTTGTTTCGCAAATTGTAATTTTTCTAAGACGTTATTGGGCAAACTCTGTCACTGAATTGTTTTTCAATATATCGGGGTGAAAAAATTACAGAATATATTTTAAAGCATACTTAATAATGTCCATAAGGTTTCAAAAAAATGTCCCAATCCATACTCTTTAAAAAATTCACAAATAAGTGTTTTTTAAAACGCTGAAACCCTTACCTTCCCTCCCCCCATGGAATTTTGTCATAATTTTCCAAATATTTTAATAACGTTTCTTTTATCTCTTAAATGTCAGGGGAAAAGTATGCAGCACTTATTTTCAAAGCTATAAAAAAAAATATTAAAAGATTTGTTTTATTTTAAGTAATTTTAAATCTTATTTTTTAGGTCTTTGTTGTAATATCGAAACAAGATTTCAACTTCTGCTTTAGTACATAGAACATAAATCGTTCGTTGCAAAAAGTTTTCTGAACACAATAGTTTTAATTGTTTGTGTTATTTTCATAATATTTGCAAGTCCTATTGTTGACTATAAATCACGCTGTTGAGCAGTTTATTTGATTTCACATGGATATATAGATAACCTAAATCCTTAAGCTTATAAGTATACAATAGTTAAATTTACATCTAAGTTTGTATGTGTTGCTTTCTTAAATCACCCTTATCAGTGATATATCAGGAATAGAGTAGTATTTATAAGGAAAAATAGAGAACATTTTTTCATACTGAGCCATGAAGTTTTTATTTGCCATTTAAAAGCTGCTTGAAAATGTTTAATTTCATTCATTTGCTCTATCTTTTGTTATTGACTTAATTCAGCAAATTTCTTAAGCCCACAGAGGAGTATGCAATAATTTTTTAATTCTTTGATTGCATCTTTGATACATAGTAAAGCTTTATTTATGAATGATATTAGAAACCTTTGAAATGTTATATTCTACTAGCTGCCAGCAAGCTCAATAAATCAAAAGTTTTTAGTTACAAATGATTCTAAATTATATTGCCTACAAATATGTTATACTTTTGCGCAACTGACTGTACTGGCAGTACTGGATAAAGGCCTAGGCCCACGAGGGCTGATAAATTTTGAGGAAAACAAAAAGTTAGGAACAGAATCGATATGGTTGCTGCAGTATTAATAGGGTAGCTAAATATTTTCGTAGCTATTTCATAAAGAAACGCAAAATAAATTCATAAACTAGTTCAATGCATGTTATAAATAACCTCTATGTCTGTACTTTATAATTTAGCCCTATAGTACTAACCTACGTAAAATGTACTTACTCCTTAAGAGTAATTTAACGTATAGTGAAAACGGTAGGGTAGTATTCTAGTTAATAAAAAATTCATTGACACTTCAACAAAACAGTGTATTAAAAAATTAAAAAAAAAAACCCCCACATAAAAACACTACTTCACATATGAAATAAATTTAATAGATGCTTTTATGAGTGTCGATCTATTTCAGATAAATCATTTCAGGAATAGACTCAATAGGATTCTTGATCTGATTTTCGTTACTGAAAACATTAAATTTTCTATTGATATTTGCTCATTCCAAATCTCGCCTTGCAGCGTCCATCTTGAACCTCTAAGTGTAGATTTGGAATTTTTTGAATTTATTAAACCTGTAGCCCTAGACGCTGATTTGAAATATAATTTTAATAGGTGTGATTTTGACTTAATTAATTATGTGATAAATTGCGTTGATTGGTTAGATTCATTTGACACTAGAGACACAGCAGCCTGTTTTGAAGTTTTTATAGAGACAATCAATAGTATTCTCAAACAAAATGTTTCCGTATTTGCCAAAAAAATCCATAAATTACCTTGGTATACGAAAGGTCTGAAAAGATTGAAAAATCAAAGAAACAAATTTTATAATCTTTTCAAGGCTACGAAGAATACTTTGTATCAGGAGAAATATTTGTATTTTGCGCTCGAATTTGATTTATTGAATAAGTTCTTATACAGACAGCATATTCTTTCAATCGAACAAAATATTAAATCCAATCCGAAGGCCTTTTGGCGTTCAGGCGAAGAATAACAGCTCATTTATTCCTTCTACTTTAACTTTCAACTCAAAAATTTCAAATACTATTCAAGATTCTGTCAACCTGTTTGCCAATTTTTTTAAGTCCAATTACGAGGATGATATTGATTTTGATTCTCTTGATGTTTTATCTAAATTTGAGTTTGGTAACACTATTAATATAGGCGAGATTTCTCTGTTAGAACAAGATGTTATTAAAGGTATTGATAGTATGAAAAGCTCAATGAAATGGGATATTAATGGGTTGTCTGCATTTTTCTTTAAAAAATTAACAATTTCTCTTCCGAAGCCATTATTATTGATTTTTAATAAATCGTTGCACTCTGGCACTTTTATTAAGAGTTGGAAAATTGCTTCCATAACACCAATTTTTAAAAGTGGGCGTAAAAATCATGCCACAAATTATCGGCCAATATCGAAACTATCCAACACGGCTAAACTTTTTGAAAACATTATCAAGGTTAAACTCAATTATGCTTTAAGAAATGTTATATCCCCAGCACAACATGGTTTTGTTGGTGGTCGATCAACAACGACGAATTAGGCCGTTTTCACAAATTCTTCTTTGTCTTCACTTGCTGATGGTTTTCAAGTCGATACTATATACACCGACTTCGCAAAGGCGTTCGATAAGGTATCTCATAGCTTATTGATTGCAAAACTTGAATGTATCGGTTTTCATTCTAAATTTTTGAGTTGGATAAGATCCTGTTTGGCCGATCGTTTGTGTTATGTTGAGCTGGGAAATGCTAGTTCCTTCAAATTTAAAGCAACTTCGGGCGTGCCACAAGGAAGCATACTAGGACCTTTATTTTTTATTCTATTTATAAATCACATTAGTTCTTGTTTTTCTTTTTAAAATTTTTTATTGTACGCAGATGATTTAAAAATATTTAAGACTATTCGTAATAGTTTTATAGTTAATAGAGAAATTGCCTAATTCTAAATATCAATAAATGTTATCACATTACTTTTGCTAAAACTAAAAAAGGTTTTTTCATCTACTTATTATATTGGAAGTATTCAACTTAAATTTGTAGATGAGATCAAAGATTTAGGTGTTATTTTAGATTCAAGTTTTTCTTTTGTTCAACATTTAACGTGCACACTTTCGCGATCATATTCGGTATATGCTTTCTTGAGAAGGAATTATTCAAATTTTTCTGATCCCTACACTTTGAAAAATCTTTTTATGGCTTTTGTAAGGTCGCGTCTTGAATATGCTTCCTTTATATGGAACCCTTATTACAAGGTTAATATAATGAGAATTAAGCGTATTCAAAAGAAATTTTTGAAATTCGCTTTAAGATCTTTAAACTTTGTTGAACCGCTACCATCATATAATGCTCGATGTTTGTTATTGAACTTGGAGTCGTTGGAAATGAGACGAAAAATTCATTCACTCGTTTTTTTATATGACATTGTCTGTGGAATTATTGATTGCCCCTATTAGCTTGGCTTAATAAATTTCAATGTTCCTAATAGAAATCTACGGAAATTTAATTATTTTAAAATAAACTTTTGTAGATCAAACTATTTGTTATTTGAACCTATGAATAGATGTTTAAGTGAGTTTAATTTACTGAATTTAAAAATATGTATTGATTTTTCTTACTCTAAAAATGAATTTATGCATGCGCTTAATCTTTATTATAACTAATTTACTTAATTTAATTTTTATTGTTTGCTTGTCTGAAAAAATTGTAAAAATTTATAGACAATAAAACTAAACTAAACTAAACTAAACATATATTGACGTAGAATTACGTCTTACGGCGTGGTTTGTGTGGGGGTATTTTCACAAATTTTTTCAAGGTCATGCTAATGTTTTTGTGGGGACACTTTAGGGTATAATACAGCCTTTAATATTTATCGTACAAGGATAAAAGTTATGCCAAAATATTAGTTATATTGTTCATAAAAGAAGTATTTTACTTTGGATTTTGTCACTTCTTTAATAAAGCCACACGATAGCAAAAGAAAAAAAGAAAAATTCACATTTTGTATGAGAAAAATGCATTGATGATTTAGTTGCTGCTGACGTTCTTATGTTTGTTGCTTTAGTTCGTGACGAAATTTCGAACACAACATTGTGTTGTTTGTTTCATGAATTTCGCAGAGCTTTACAAGCAATGCATACGCATATAAATGTTTGCGCCGATAAGAAGCTTTCAGTATGCTGGCAGACTGCAATAAGTTAGGGTAGTTTCGCTTTGTCCGCCTGATGCACACAGAAAAAAGGACGTTGCAATACAAAAAAGCGATGCATAGCCATTATATTAGCTCATATTTGGTATTTCAAAAACGAAGCGCTACTACATATAAACCATTATATAAATCAAGCATCGTTTTACGAGTATTTTTCAGTAACTGCTTGTGTTGTTGTTATTAATACATATGCATGGAATATTTGCATATAAAAATGTCTTTCATTTTTTAGTTTGTTATTGTTTTTGTAAATCTTCAGCATTATTTGTACAATAAATAATACATACATAATACAAAAAATTATATAACTACGATGCAGGTTTACATATATGCAGATTGGAGAATTCAAATTATTTATTGAACTAATTTTACTTGTTTTGCTTGTTCAAATTTAAATATTCAATTAAATTTAAAATATATTTATGTTCTCTACTGCAGGAAAAATAATAAATTCATATAATTCCAAAATAATTATTTCAGTTAATTAAACAAAAGAACCAACATAAAAATGAACAAAAACAACAAATTCATCAACAAATATATCAAACCAAAAATTTTATGTTTACACTTACGAAACTTTAAATTCCAAAATTTTATTTTGAATTCTAAGATCTGTTTTTGCAAACTTTCCAATTATAAAATTTTTAAAAATTTTCGTAAATTTTTTAAAATTTTATTTTTTATAAGTTTTGATTTATTTATCTGCAATGAGATACATGTTCTTTTACAGAATGACAGAAAAGTGTTACAGAGTTAATAGTTACAACAACATATTAAATACCTAGACTTAAATTAAAACATTTATTTATTAAGAAATTTATTCAAGTTTTAAGATAATAATTCAAAGTGTGTTGAAATTAATTTCTATATATTTAAAATATTATAAAGTGCAGGTAAAGAAAACAAAAGGTGTGTGCTATAAATAGGCTAAGCAGAACAAAAGAATATCTTGACAGGCTGTCTAAAAATACTTCTCCTACTGATTTCTATTATCCTACGTGGCAGAGCATTCCACAGTCTAAGGGCGTTGATGAAAAATAGGTGCGAATTTTCGAATGAACTATAATATTGATGGAAAAGGCGAAGGTCTTCATTAACATTAAACAGAACATTTGTGGAATTATTATTGCTAACGTTTTAATAAGAAAAATAGTATGGTTCAACATATTTATAAGCATTCTTGAATATTTTATATACAATATTTCTAAATTTTCTTAAAAACTTCTAAAAATTCTATCACATAAAATTCTATGCTTTTCATTTCGACTTGTTTCACGTCTTAAATTGACCTATCTGAAAAAAACACAATTTGTACGAGTACCCGAAACTATGCAATGTTTTCTACACATTCCACATACTATACGGCCGCCAGAAACAATTCGGTTACTTCTAACTAAACGCAATACGCTCAATTAACTTGCTGCTTAATAATACGAAAACACTTGAATTTGAAAAATGTTCTCACTCAATTATAATGATCAGCCCAGAAGAAGGCAATATGTTTTTATCTACAATGCTCTTGGCGTATGAATAACATTATTTAAGGTTCATCATACGCCATGTACAAAATACAAAAACAGTAAATAAACCAAAAAAAAGTGTTTTTGTGACTGAAATAAATCAAGTGTTCTCTATTCCACAACATTACATGCCAGAATCTACTAATTCCTATAACAACTTCGAAAAAAAAATGTTTTTATTGTAGCAACAATTCAGAGAGTCAAAGTACATGAATATGTACATTTTAGCTGATGACGTCATTTTCAGCACATATCTGCTCATAACCTCAATAATGCCCGCGAAGTCACATACAAACGCATGCTTTATATTCATACACAAGCATATGCACACTAAAGTTTCATTGTAAATAGCGTGTAGCACGCTACACACACACACACATTCATCGAAATGAAAAATGCTGCAAGCATTACGTTAATCGTGTACAACATTTATATTTTTTTTTCTTTGTTTTTTTTTATATGCGCAACAATTTTGCTGATATGCAGTTAAGTTCTAAAATATTCATACATTATGAACAACATGAAGGCAAGATATTCCATATACACGCTGAAAGTAATATATTAGTCATTTACATACATACATATTCATGTATATATATTCGTATTTGTGGGTACTGTGTATGCTTGTATGCACACAAATTTGTGCTGATTTTGTAATCTACAAGGAACTCAATTAATTTGCTAAAAACGCCAACATAAGTGTTGATGAATCGTTTTTGTTGTTGTTTTCGCCTTGATTGTTTTGCTTTTACTTTTGTGTGTTGAACAACTTAACGTTTTGAGTGTATTTGTGTGTGTGTTTTAACCAAAAAAAAAAAATTTGTTTTTGTTATTATTATAGTGATATTTTTAGTTAAGCGCTTAAAGCGACACACATAATTTGGTTGAGCTAAGCAAATATTTGCATTGCTGCCACCACCAGAAGATAATCAAGTCCTTGCTTATGTAATCAGTTTGACTTTTCATGAGGTACGAATATCTTTGAGGGGAAAATGAGATGAGTAGAAAGAAATAATAATATTAAAACTCTGTTTGGCTCCTCAAACCCTTATGATTATATAAAATATGTTGTTATGTCATCAACATCATTAATATCGTTGAGCTTTTACTACTATTCTCTCCTTTTCATTAAATACAGAGTAATACTTAGCCTTAAATTACAATCTTGATATTAAAATTACAATTTTAGTGCCATTAGTGTTAGAAATATATTCTTAGTATTAGAAAAATATCTTTTATCTGTAGGATTGAGCGGATAACTACGTAGACCATATTCCAAAGAACCTTGGGAGAACCCGGGTTCAAGTCCCATCTAACACAGAATTTTGTTCAGTAAAAATCAATATTCTAGATTGTCCGTTAGCTCTCTGCATGCAATGGTAGACATCAGAGATTGAAAATTTTATTTAAAGTTCCTTGAAAACATGGATAATTGTCCAGTTCTTCATCAATTGCGTTCACATATTTGATAACATGCACAGCACAATTAACAAAAAAAGCTCTTTCAAGAGTCGAAATGGCCAATTCTTTTTTTTTTTGTAATTATTCACACAATAATAAAATCCATATTCCAAAAGGGGTAAGATATTCTCCAGAACATAATATCCAGTTCCACGTATTTTGTGATGCATCTGAACAAGCTTACGCTGCGACTCTTTATGTGAGAATAAGTCATCAAAATTCCATGTCCATCCATTGCACTTGCTGCAAAAATAAGAGTAGCGCCAATAAAAACGATCTCTATTCCACGACTTGAACTATGTGGTGCAGTATGATTAGCAGATATGATTTATGCTTTCTTACCACATTTAGATGTTAAAAAGCATGAACCATTTTTTTGGACTGATTCCACTATCGTTTTGGCTTGGTTACAAAAACCACCATGTCAATGACCCACATTCGTAGCAAATCGCGTATCCAAAATTGTTCAAAGTGTTGGACAATCCAATTGGTTTCATGTTGATACTCAAAGTACTCCTCCAGATTTGGCTAGTCGCGGCTTTCCACCGCAAGATATTATTCAAAACAACTTGTGGTGGAATGGACCAGAATGGCTTAAACTTCCCTAAGCCCATTGGCCATGTTCGCACTTAAATCCTGATATTGATTCATGCTTAGAACGAAAACCTTCAAGAGCATTTTTCACATACTTTTATCATTATGTAGATATATTAGAACGATTTTATGAACTTCCAAGAGCGATTCGAGTTATTGCTTGTACTCGTATATATCGTTTCTTTCATCGAATCCATTCGAAATATTGGTCAGAATATTCTTATGAATCTAATCACATAACGGCTTCTGTAGTGAGAAATATTAAGACTCGAATTATGATTCTGTGTCAAAAAGTAGCTTATCCTTCAGAATATCATAATCCTACCTTAAAGCAACACAGCGCATCTTTCAGCACTATATTGAATCTAAATCCATTCATGGATGCTAAGGGTCTTCTAAGAGTTTGTGGTCGCTTGTCATTGTCACCTTCGATATCATACGACGAGCGCCATCCAAAAATCCTTCCATATAACTGTCACTTCACTCGTCTTTTGGTACGTTTTACTCACGAACTTCCATCTATGGTGGTAATCAGTTGATGCTTCGACTTCTTCGACTGCAACTTTCTATCCCAAAAGTAAATAATTTAATAAAATAAACCATAAACCATTGCAAAGCTTGCGTTGTCTTTAAACAAAGGCTGCAAACTCAACAATTGGGTAGTCTGCCGCCGAAACGTACAGTCCTAACGCGACCTTTTGCTCATACTGGTCTTGACTTTGCAGGACCATTCAAAATTAAAAACTATACTGGGCGAGCATGCCTAATTACAAAAGGATATGTTTGCGTATTTGTATGCTTTGATACCAAGGCCATACATCTGGAAGCAACTTCCAGTCTATCAACCGAAACTTTCTTGGGTGCTTTTCACAGATTTGTCTCCAGACGTGGTTGTCCTATTCATCATTATTCTGACAATGGAACGACGTTTGTCGGAGCCTCAAAAAGACTTACCCAAGATTTTCTTCAAGCGTCACGTACAGCTCTAGTAACTATCCACAGCCTCCAACAGATCTCATGGCATTTAATACCTCCCGGCGCTCCACACATGGGTGGACTCTGGGAAGCTAGCGTGAAAAGCTTCAAAACGCACTTTTCCAAAGTAGCAAGCTCTTTCAAATACACTTTTGAAGAGCTTGCAACTCTTCTCTCTAGAATTGAAGCGTGTCTTAATTCACGCCCCATATTCCTAATGTCCGAAAATCCTGAAGACACTTCCGCTCTAACACCAATCCATTTTTTAATCGGCGGACCAATTTTATCTCCTATTGATCTGAACATCTCTGAACAATCTATATCCATTATAAATCGTTGCGCTCATTGGAAAAATAAATATTTGAAAGAACTTCACAAGCGCAATAAATGGAAATCCTCTTCAGAAAATATTAGAGAAAATACGCTGGTCTTAGTTAAAGAAGATAGTCTGCCGCCAAATGAATGGCAATTACTTAGAGTGAAAAAGATATATTAAGGACGTGATAATAATGTTCGAGTTGCAGATATTGCAATCGAATGCGGTTTAATAAAAAGACCAATCGTAAAACTTGTTGTCCTTCCAGCTTAGAATATTCATTTTCATTAAATAAAAAAAAAATGTTCCTTACATCACACACAATCACTTTACAGAACATAATGGACAACAAAACCAAAAAAATTCACAAAAGCCGGAATCACCGAAGTCATTCAAGGAAACCAAGCAGCATCAAGTCCAAGTCATTCCAGTAAAAAATTTGTCCTCGTCATTATGGGCTACGATTTTGTCAGAAGATTTTATTGATGAACACCGAACAACGAATGTGTGTAGTCCTCTTACACAAGTACTGTTCAAACTGCTTGGCGTAGAAACACTCCGGAGATTCATGCCTAAGTAGCTTCAAATGTCACAATTGTAAGGAGAACCACTATACACTTCTTCATCTTCACGAGCGACTCCGAAACAAATCTTTCAGATCAATCGGAGAACTGCAAAGAATTCCACCAACATTGTCATCTATCCTTACACAACATTCGGTTAGCCTTTTTTCAACATCGATCTCGATGACAATAATGAACTTCATAATGTTCGTGCTCTGTTGGACTCTTGTGCAGCAGATAGCAGAATTTCTTCTTCACTAGTGAAGAAATTGAAGCTTCCAACAACTTCAATTGGGACCGAAAAAGTGTGCTCTATCATTATTGGCCCTCGTTTTGAAATCACAGTGAAAAAATGCTTTCCTACGTGTTGATAATCGCATTACTATGCAGACACCTACAAGGTCCATCGATGAGAAAATAAAAGAAATCTTTTCTAATTTGCTGCTCGCTGACTCCAAATTTTATAAATCTGCTTCGATCTCTATCGTTTTAGGTGCAGACCTATATCCAAAAATAGTCAAATCCGGTGTCATACCTAGCACTAATGGCCTACAAATCGCTCAAAACACAGTGATTGGCTGGATTCTTTCCGGTCCTTGTGCCTTATATATTCAATTTTTTTTTCTCATTGTTTAATCCACGTATATGAACGCACGTACTATAATATTGAATTACTGAAATAATATGCAAATGCACAGCAGTTTCAGCTTATACCCGCTGAGAGTAAATCTTCTGCTTCCTAAAATCTGGCTCAAATAGTGTAATAACTCAAATGGAGTTAAACTTGATCAAGCAAGGTATGTCTTTGAAAACTCGTCTGTTGATGTAGTATATGTCTCTGAAACATGGTTCAAAAGTGGCATTCCTGATTCTTTTTATGATTTTAAGGGTTATAGACTTTTCCGTAATGACAGATGTGAAAAAAGAGGTGGTGGTGTGGCAATTTATTGCAAATCCAGTCTTAATGTAAAGTTCGTAGATAAATTTAGTGAAGCTTGTTGACAATTAATGTTGTAATATTTGACAAAAATAAAGAAATTTTAGTTTCATGTGTGTACAACCCTCATACATGCAATAGTTCTGAGCCATTTTTTTCAAATATTACTACAAAAGTCATTGATTATGATTTCTTTATAACGTGTGGTGACTTTAACATAGACTTATTGCGGAATAACTCTGCCACTGACAATTTTTATTATTTGTCGTCAATGAGCGGCTTAGATGTAACTAACGTAGTTACTCCCACTCGTTATATGCATAATTGTGAGCCTAGCCTGCTTGATTTTTGTTTAGTTTCTGATAGCTCTTTTGTGTTGAAGTTTGACCAAATCGGGTTTTTGTCTGACCATGACCTAATATTTTGCTGTCTCAATATTAAAATAAGAAGAAAATCTCATGTCAGCTGCCCCTATCGCGACTATAAATCAATTGATTCAGCTGGACGTACTTATGACTTAGCTGGCATAAATTGGTCTGACTGCTGGTTTTATAGTTCGGTTGATGATAAGCTTGGAGTATTTATGAATACACTTAACTTTCTACTTAATCGTCATGTTCCACTGCGTTCAATTCAAATTTCAAATAGTTCGTGTCGTTGGTTTACCAATAGTGTTATGTCCGTCATAAAAACAAGATATAAGCTTTACTGTAAATGGAAAAGAAATCGAACAAATGATAATTGGGATATCTACAGAAGAGCTCGAAATGCAGCAACCCTAATGATTCGTCAGGCGAAGACAAACTTCTTTAATTCTAAGCTAAATTCTACCTTGAGCTCCAAACAATTATGGCAAAATTTAAAAAAATATAGAATATTCAGCAAAGAGCCAAGTGCATGCAATCTTGACCCAGCGTTACTTAATAACTTCTTTTTGGGAAATGGACGCCCCAGTTCTACTAATACTTTGAGAAATAGTGAGTTATCTTTTCAATCAAGTAATTTTCTCTTTCCTCCTTTTGAGTTCACCACTGTAAGCGAAGACTATGTAGGCAAATGCATAATGATGGTTACTTCTAATGCAGTGGGGATTGATGAAATGCCAATCAGGTTTATTAAACTAGTAGTATGTGCAATTGTAGCGCCCCTCACTCACATTCACATTAATCACTGTATAACCTCTTCATGTTTCCCCGAATTATGGAAATTAGCCACGGTTATGCCAGTTGCTAAAAGTTCTCCTGCTTCTGATCCCGAGGATTTCAGACCCATTAGCATTCTTCCTGCTCTTAGTAAGGTTTTTGAACGAATAATGTCTAATCAAATTTCTGAATACCTAAATGTAAACAATCTTTTATCGCCGCTTCAGTCTGGGTTCCGGACTGGTCACAGCTGTGGGACGGCAGCGATGAAAATTATGGATGACATTAGAATATCTTATGATAAGAACTTTACAACTCATTGACTTCTTTGCCTCATTGACTTCGCCAAAGCTTTTGATTCGGTCAACCACAATCTGCTTTGCGGTTAAACTTTTATCTAGTTACTTAGAGGGCAGAATCGTCTCGTCTCTACAAACAGTTTCTGCTGGGGTTCCACAAGGATCAATTTTGGGTCCCCTTCTTTTTTCTATTTTTTTAAATGACGTCTTCATTGTTTGCAAATATGCAACCATTCATGCATATGCTGATGATGTTCAGCTCTATCTTTCTCGACCTGCTGGACTCTTTGAAGATTTAAGCTATAGGCTAAACTGTGATTTATCATTGCTCAACAAGTGGGCTGCTAACAACTTGCTTTTTATTAATCCGTCTAAATCGAAAGTACTGCCAATTGCTAGGGATGATCCTTGTTTTTTGGATATTCCGTCTTTATTTATAGGGGCTGTTAAACTGACATTTGTTAGTAAAGTAAAAAACCTTGGCTATATTATAAATTCAAAACTTAATTGCAGTGATCATATTAATCATACCTTATGTAAAATTTATGCTACCTTACGCTACCTACGTGCTTCTTCTGATTTTATTCCCCTTGAGACTCGGCGAAGGCTTGCAATACAACTAATAATGCCACACATAAATTTTTCAGATGTCGTATACAGCAAGCTGGACTCACAATCTCAACACAAGCTCCTTGTGGCCTTTAATAATGCTGCTAGGTATGTTTTTAAAATGCATCGATTTGACCATATTGCTTTGCGAAGCAGGGATATACTTGGTTGTAGTTTGGTTGAATACCTAAATATGCGTAATATCATGTTTTTACATAATCTTATAAACACACAGTACCCTGGGTACCTTTATGAGAAACTACAGTTCTTCCAATCTGTACGGTCGAACAATTTGATTGTTCCTAGACACAACTATCTTAACAGCAGTAGATTCTTCTTCATTAGCACCATCAGACTTTGGAACTCATTGCCTTTATTTTTAAAACAAATAACTAATAGAGTCAGCTTTAAACGTGCAATTTTTATTTACTTCTCATCTCTGTAGTGATCAATTTTCTGGTTTTTCCCTTATTTACTATTCTTTATCTGATTTAACTCTTTTCTTCTTACACCCTTCTTCTATTATTTTTGTTTTTTTTTTTTTTTTTGTTCCTTGATAAGAATGCTTAAAAAAATTTTTAATAAGGTTATTTTTTGATAATTTCTTACTCCATTTAAAATAGTTTTAAGTAAAATCTTATTTATGTTAGTTATAAGTGTATTAATTCTGTTTTCCTCTTTTGATGTACTATAAAAGATTGCTCTTAATGTACAATACTTCAAAATTATTATATATTATTATTAAATAGGACCATGAACAAACTGATAGATTGCGAGTACGAGGATGCCAGTGAAATGGTGAAGCAAAAGATCTAAAAATGAAAGCTCAAATCCAATTATTTGAGTTAAAAAAAATAAACGAGTCTAAGTTTATTTTTCTGAAACGCATAAGAATTTATTGATAATTTACTATAGTAAATTTACTATAGTATTAACTATAGTAAATATAAACTATAATTTACTATAGTATTAACTTACTATATAAACTATTTAGTAGTTTACTTTAGTAAGTAATTTACTACAGTAAATTATCAATAAATTCTTATTTACAGAAAGTTAGAAAAGAAAAGTTTGTACACTTTGACATTTTAAAACTACATTAAATGTAGTTCATATTTAAGCGAGAAGCGCCATCTAAGTATCAAAATAACCTAGGTTTAATAAGGTTTTAAAGATTATTATAGGTACAATGAAAAATGTTCATATAAACAACAACGGATCGTCAAATGCAATATACTGTTAAATTGCTCTCAAGCATTCGAATCTATATTAAACCGTAAATGACACTATATTGTACTTTAACAGTTTGGAATTTTTTTTTTTCGCTCTGAAGATCCTATTTAGACAAGAAAAATTTGTCGCACATTTCAACTATTGAATACAGTCACCTTGCGTATCTAACTCATGCCGTCTCTGAACTACAAGCTTCCAAAAGTCAGTTTTTCCATTTTTTAAAGTAGATAAGATAGCCAATAAAATTTTCAATGGATTTATTTGTAGTTATTTTAAGTTTTCCTTAAAAAAGTAATTTCATCGACAAAATCTATGCATTTACTTTTTATACGAACGTTTTATAAAAGAAATCATTTTTAGAGGTCTTTTGTTTAAAGCAAATTTTCGACAGGAGAAATTATTTTCCCTAACAAAAGTAAATTCACCATTGGATTCCATCTATTGTTTCTGATTTACTAGCAATCAAAAACCGTTGGTGTGAATTGAATTCCATTTTAAGTAAATAAGGTGGAGTGTGTGTTTCTTCCAAAATTAAAAGAAACTGATAAGGTTTTGATTTAATTTCAAGCTCATTTAATATATAAATTTAAATTTAAATTTTTATATTTTTATGAAATCGTTTTCGATAATCGGTCGAATACTTACCCCAACAAAATTCAGATTTAAGTGTCGAGACTAAAGTGGTATGCATTTTTTGTCTAGGGCCAAGATGTTTATTATGTTTCAGCACAAAAATTTCTTAAATACTATACTCCACCCACCCCATCTGCAAACAACAAATTTCCCCCAGACCTGCCATATTTAAGTAACATGACCCCAAAACCAATTTATTTTTTTTTTTCTCTTATATTCAGTAAACTGTTGGTATACTGACAAAGAATGCTTTTAAACAATTTCAAAACAGCAGTCAGCAAGAATTATTTGGTGTAAGGGTACCCAATTGATACTGGATACTCTATATAAAAATATATGTGTTTCTGACTTCAAAATTATACGAGTACAAAATAAAAAAAAAAAAATATAAAAAATATATTATTAGCTGAGTACATAAATTTTTCAAATCTTCCATGCGTAATTTACTCAATTTTCTCTAATTCTTTTGGATACAACTTTTCAACTGCAACAAACACTTTTGCTGTGAAAATTACTAGAATCCATTAAAACACATTCAACCAATCTAGACAGTAACATTTAAAATATCAAACAATCGTGCAATGCTTTAAGATCAAAAAAGTTTGCTGGAAAAACGCTAAGTTATCAAAACCGCTTAAGAATTCACCTTTGTATTCAGTGTAAAAATAAATTTTGAAACTATGAGACATACCTGTAAGAGCCAAAAATTTTGACTACCATAAACACACACACATACACTAAGTTGCCTAGCAGCCAAAACTTGCTGCTGAAAGTTAAGTTTTTATTAGCCCCATTGTAGTTGTTGTTGCTGCTACAGCAGCCACCGCTGCCATTATTTGACTGTTAATTTTTACGATGGCAGCTAAATGGAAAAACGACAACAACAACAGCTTAACTAAAGCAACAACATAATTTACAAAAACAGAAAAATAAAAACGTAAAATAAACAACAGTATGTGCAACAACAACAACAACAACAACAACATTTAACAAGAACAGCACTTTAATTAGTTTCGTAACGTAAGCTGCACTTGGCCGACGACTGCAGCGCCAACCAACCACCAGCTCACCCATCAGTCACCCACTAGGGAAATTGCACTTGCATTAATTTCGCAGTGGGTGGCTTAGTAGCTGTTGTTGCTTTCGCTGGTTATAGGTGCACTTTTAATTGATTCTCAACAAATTATGAAATGAAAAGTCGTTTTCTCTGCGCAAGTTTCCGCCGCAATAGCAGAAGGAGTAGCGCCGTAAATATTGTTTAACTTTTTTAAATGTGGCACTTTTCTAGTGGTTTTTGTTTTACATCCTATCTTATTTCTTATTTTCTTGTTTTGCTGCAATCTTTTATGCTGCCATTTGCTTGTAAGTTAAAAAGCTTTTTAGCTTTAGAAAATATTTTTTTCCACGGGCACATTTTAATGAAATTATTAGTAAATGCAATTAGTTGCTGCCGCTTTGTTGCTGTCGGAATATTAAGTAAAAATCTCAGAAGAAAGTCGAGAAAAATAACAGGTTAATAAGAAAGCCAACAAAGGCTTATTACACTTCAGGTATTTTGTTTTTGTATTGTGTTTTTTTTTTTAATTGATTCAATTTCCATAGCATGTTAAAATCGTTTTACGCAAGCATTGTTTGAGATTTATTTAATGGTCATTTTTGTAGAGGCCATTTTTTTAATATTTTTCTTTTTCCTTTTATTTTCTATTCCTGTTTTTTTTTTTATAGAGAAGATTTTTTATAAAATTTTAATAGAATTGCAAAGGTTTTTAATCCATAACGATAATGAGCAGCACAAAAAAAAAAAAACAAAAACGGAAGGCTAAACGTACGGCCGCTTTTCTACGTTTATAAGTACATGAGAAATCCGCAGTAATCTTTAGCAGTAATCTTGATTATTTAAATCGTCAAAATTTATCGTTTCTTATTTAATGGCGCTATACTTTGATGTGGTGTGTAACGCTCAGTTTTTTAAGACTTATTTTAAGACTTTACTCCAAGAACACCAGAGACCTGCATCAAGTACTTGAAAAATCAATCCTTTTCAAGTACTTGAAAATTAACTTGGTTTGAACTTGAAAAAACCAAGCAAAGCAAGCTTCGTATCAAACTAATCAATCGCAAGCTTTACTGCTCTGCTGCGCACAAAATCTTGAAGCGCTTCAAATTTTCGGGAAAATACTTGAAAAGATTGATATGTTCGGCAAAAGCTTTTAAGCTTGCAAGTATCCAAATAGTTCAATAGTTCAAATTGGGAAAGCTTGTTGTCTTGAAGGTCGCAGATTGCGATTCTGATGTCAGAATATAAAAAGTTGTTTGGACACTAGGGTGGACCCTAACAACACTTTTTTGTGATTTTGATAGATTTGGCCTTTTTTGCAATCTAAGTTGGATCAATTATTTGGATTCTGATGTTATGAAGATGTTGTTCTGAGATAATAAAGTTCCATATCTCGAAGAAGAAGCAAATTTTGCCCATAGGGGCGTGGCATTTTGATTTTAAGCTAACTTCATATATATCCTTTGTCGGATTTCAACCAAAATCGTCACACACATTCTTTCAAATAATGAGCAGTCAATAGTCTTGAAAATTTTGCGAAATTGAACAGGGGGCGTGGCATTTTAATTCTAAACGAAATTATTTAACACCGTTGGTAAGAATTCAACCAAATTTTGCACATATGTTCTTTAGGATAATGATCAGTCATGAGTTTAGAAACGTAGTCGAGATTAGACAGGGGGCATGCCACTTTAGTAGTCTGTATTCTAGAAAATCGGGTAGGACTAGGCAGGAGCGTGACACTTTGATTTAAAGCGAACTTCTTTAGGTTTTTTTCGGCTTCAAACAAATTTTTCCCAATAGTTTTTGGGAAAAATAGAAAAGTCTGCGGGATTAAACAAGGGGGCGTGTTACTTTAATTTCAATACATTGTCTCAGCAAATATCTGCACCATGATATTAATCTTTGTCATAGGAGTTAGTGGCAACTGCTCCAAGCAACATGCTAAACTTAGTCGTGACGTGAAAAGGGGAGTAGAAATGTCCTTTAAAAGCTATATCTCAGTTTTATGTGGAAAATTGGGTGGATCTTTGGTTGTTATAGATAAAACTTTACACGTGATTTTGTATAAAAAACAACTGCAACAGTATTGAGATGTTACTAACTAAAAGTACAGTAACGTTTATGCCACACTGGGGCAAACCCCCTCCCCCCAAACGACAAAACATCGCTCTCTAAGTTAGAGATTGTGTTTTCTGTTGTTTTTGGTTGTTCTCTTAACGAACAACCCTAATTTCAAATATTTATTAAAAAAAAACGAAGCCAACAAAAATAAAAAGTTGAATTGACAAGAAAAGCCTGGGTTAACAAACAACTCTATGCGGCAGCTAAGGGCTGAATTAAGCGTATGGCACAAATATTTTTGCATATTTTACATAAACATTTTATAAACGGCTAAAGACTTTGAATATATTTCAATCCAGTTGCGTGTAGTATTTTAGCTTCGGTACCCTAGCAAAGCTCAATTCCTTATTAGTTTTTTATAAGATTAACAAATTTAAATATTTTTGTAGAAAAAGCTAAGGTTTTGTGTTTCAGTTTTTAATTATTTTCGTTTAAAATTATTTTTTTTTTTTGGGTATAACTGAAATTTTGTTAAATATTTTTTAAAAGACAATTAACAATTTTAAATTTTGATCATTTCTCAATCATATTATGAGCAATAATTACAAAAAAGGCACATTCAAGAATTATTTCGTAAGTAAACAAATTTGAGTGAAAAGCTTCCCATATCCTGGTTTTTAATTTCTTACAGTTGCTTACAAATGTCATCAAAAGCCACCCTTTTATAGATAATCCTGATGATTACGTATAATTAATGTATTTTGATTGTATATACACTAGCAGGCCACAAACGGACTTTTTTTTTATCAATAAAGAGCTTTAACGCGTTTTTTTTTTCCTGTAAAAAAAAACTTTTAAACGCCATTCAAACGATCACCGTGTGCCATCAGCCTTTAAGACAAAGCATGTCAGACCAAATAAAAAACATTTTTTGCTTTGGTTTTGCTTTGCAGCTCAGCAATGTATTTGTAAGTATCTCTCTTTATGCCTTGCGCGTGGCTCATCTGTTTTTAATTTTGTGCTGTGCTGGCTGAGCGGAAAAAGAGAAGAGTAGAGAACAACATGGAGTTTATTGAAATTCTCGCAACACAAACACGTGGAAAGAAAACGATAAAGTAATTCGTGGCATCGGGGTGGACTTCTTTAAAAACTTAACACTTTAATTAAACATACTAAACAGATTTGGGCAGTCTGTTCCTCGGACAAATTGTCTTAAGATTGGCTGTTTGTTCTGCAAAAAAGTCGTGGAATCAACACCGAGAGCATATAAAATCTATGCAATTTGTTCTTTAATATTTACATGCAAAATTAAGGAATAAATATAGGAAAAATACTGGTAAGTAAAAGTTAAATTGTATACAAATTTATTAATAAGTTTTTACTTTTCAGATCGAATTCAAAAAGTGAAGAATGTTAGGATATATATTTCCAATATGGTGAATGCCGGTAAGAATACGAAAGACTCAAAAAAAAAAAAGAAAAACACGACTTAATTGCTGCTAATCAATATGTGATTACATAGAAAGAGGCAAAACCAGCTCGTCGGTTATCGATACTCGAACGATACTCGAACGATACTCGAACGGGTCGATAAGTAAATATGTGAAATCTATGTTTTAGCTAATCTTTTACAATCTTCTCTTTTAGGGTTTCGGCGTAAACACATACTTTTTATTAAAATACCAAAATAAAAGTACCCCTATGATATGCTGTAGCACAAATATGACATTTTAAAACTTATATCATAAAAAATCGACCCAGTACTTTTGGAGTTTACCTGGAAACATAAATTTCCACTTCAATTTTATACTATAGTATAAAATAGATAGATATAGATTGCAAAATACAAAATCTAGGTTTTCAGAAATTTTCTGCATTCATATTTTCATAGTAGAATTAATAAGTCTATGAATGTAACTTAATTTGTTTCATATTATTACATTATTCTTCATAAGTTATTCCTTGAAGTAGTCAGTAAGAGATTAAAACACTGTTTTATGAATGAAATAAATAAATAAGCAAATATAAAACCAACTCCAAGCTGGTAAGGTAATAAGAAGAGAAGCTAGCCCGACTAAATTAACAACTTGGCATCAATAATCAATGTGTTCCCGGCCGTAGAAACAGTTATGGTAATGAAAAGGCAGCCTGAGCTCTTTCCTTGCCATCTCTAGAGCGAAACCATTGGCAGTTCGATCAAATTCAGTTAAAGGAAGTATTCACTATTATTACTACATCAACCACATCAAGAAAAATGTGGCACACTTATAACCTAGGCAGAACGCGAGATATGCTATTTAGAGCCTGCATTTGCATAGCTAGGATCACAGCTATCATAACTGGTATTGGAGTACCCGTTGAAGAGATTGGAGATCCCTTCAACGCCCACTGTCGCAGCTGCGGCGACCATAATAAAAAAGGAACACTAACCCAATTCCTACGTACTTACCCTGCACTACCCAGATCTAGATTGAGCGTGCTAGGCAAGCCGTTTTTCAGCAATCTAGACAAATTCTCGGCAACGAAAATAAACGACTTATTGAAATTTATTTACCGCACTGGATAGTTATGAGGCAGAACATAATATTCCCGACGCGCAACATACAGGAACAAAACATTTTGGTATCAAAACGGCTCAACAGAGCTAATTGGACACTACTCGTGGAAGTATCGTCATTCAAACTAACCAACCAGCCAATTATTACTCAACTCTCCAGGTTTTCTACAATGTTTCAAAAATTCCTAGTCTGCATACCCTCCATTAAATATTATAGATACCATTTTTTAACTTTATGATATCTACTATTTCACAAATGAGTATCATAAGTTCTTGGCATTAATATTGAACTTAAAAGTCATTAAAAAACAGTTTTCGTTAAAGTTTATTATTTTGTTGAATGATGTACGAGTTCTTAATTTTGTAAGTGACTTTAATCAGATGTAATGAAATTAACATAGTTAATTGAATGCATTAAATGAGATATTATTAGAAATTTATTATATGATACATTGAAACTTTATTGAATTTTACTTACTGAAAAACACTTCATTGCTGCCAGACTTTGCTAAATAAAGTCATAAATACATTGATAATAAAATGCCATTATAAAAATCTTAACGCAGTGTTAAATATGAAAACATTTGTCTGCCTAGCAACAGCAAGAAATGAAAATAGCGCCATCAACAACAACAAAAACAAAAAACCGCTAGCAGCTAAAATAGTCGTTAAAAATGATTGATGAACTTGTGTTATTTTATGCAGAAAATAAAAGAGAAAAGTAATGGTTAAGATATGCGATGCTGAATGGATTTATCCTTCACTTTTGTTGTCGCTGTAAAAAGTTGTGTTTTTTGTTGTAATTGTAATTGTCTGTGTTGCTGTCGTGGTTCTTGTTGTTGTTGTTTTTGCCTCGCCATTGACACTGTCTATCTTCTACTTAATCATTAATCAATGGGTTTTTATTTTTAGCGCTCTATATAGTATATAATAAATTTTTATATTCAACGCAGTCTAATATACATATTTTTTGTCTCATCTTTTTCATATCTTTCTTCTATTTTTTACAGCAGTCAACAGCAGCAAAAATTGATGTTGTAATCTACATGCTTTGCTGACAAGCCACATGACAGCCAGTGAAGACAGCAGTCAGCAAAAAACTAAACGAATTGCAGAATATTCACAACAACAACAACAACAACGAAAATAACAGCTAGTGCTTAAAATAAAAAATTATAAATAAAATTTGATGTTTTGCTGCAACTGCTGACTGCAACAAGCTACCAATGCTTGATTGTCGGAAATGTGCACGCCTGTGTGTATGCAGCAAAAAATGTCATTAATAATTGTTAAATCATAACCAGACTGCATAAAAGTCATATATATATAAATTTGGAAAGAAATATTTACATAATTTCGATAAACCACAAAATTAAAAAAAAAAAAAACAATATTTCTGGTTCCGAAAAAAACAATACAAAAACTTGGCAGCCCTAAGCTTGCAAATGCTTATTCATGGCTTATACACAGAGCTTTGCCAAATGTTTGCGTTTATGCCTTTGTCGAAATGCCTGTAATGAGGCGCCATTTTGACAACAACACCAACAGGCACAATAAAAACTAAAAAAATCAAAAAATAGTAAAAATATAAATAAAATTAAGTAGTTCTTGCATATAATAGTAAAAAATTTTATTCCCTCAAATTTAAGCTATTGTCAAATTTATTATAAAAAAAAAAAAAATTAAAAATTTAAAATGCTTGCATTCATAAAGCTAAAAAAGTCTAAACGTTACTTAAAGTAATCGTTTAGGCGAAAAAAGCCCGAAAAGCAAAAAAAAACAATATTCGCTTGCTTTTGTTTCAAATAAATTCGTAAAAATTGCAAAATCAAACAAAATGCCGGGTGGACGTCGAGGACTTGTTGCGCCGCAAAACACGTTTCTGGAGAACATCATACGGCGTTCGAATTCACAACGTAAGTACAAAACTCATTAACATTACAGAGTTAAAATTTTGCTTCAATTTGTTTGAGCAATAATTTATAAATTTTGAGCAAACCATATTAAATGTTCAAATAATCATAAACAATATTAAAGTAAATTTAATATTTAATTTTTGTTTTTTTTTTCGAAATTTTACTAGTATTTAAAACAAATTCATAACTGTCGCAGAAATATTCCAGCATTTAGAAATTTCAATAAGACTCATATCGCCGTGTTAACCGGGGTAAGAACTGCATTTATGATCTCCATTTTATTTAAATACTTTCATTTATATAAGGTGGGCAAAAAATAGGAAAACCTTTTTTTCTGAAAATGTTAAATTTTTGGAAAAATCCGTGCATTCAAAGAAAACACATTACTACTCATACAAAGTACAATTACTTCAGAATTGTTAGACCGATTATGATATTTTTTGATTCATGGGATAGTTTTTGAAATTTTAGTTTCTATTATTTAGTTATTCATTCAGAACAAATTATTGAACGAACTTTTTTTTCTACCGGTGAACAAAACTTAACGAAGGCGTGTTTTAGTTAAGAATATTTGAAAAATGTTTAAAAGATACTATTAACCAACAATGTTATTTGTAATATATCAACTACCATGACAATAAAAACCTTATCGAAACTTCTTCGAAATTTTTGAAGAAATCTTCGAAGAGTTGAACATGTTTTAATCAATTTGTATTGGGAATAAGTAATTTTGTTTGAAAAAATCCTAAAAACTAAAAACATTTCTTCAAGATTGAATAAATTTGTTCACAACTTTTTATTATCGATTATTTTTAACTACATGTTGAGCAAAATGTTTCATGTACTTAGTAGGAACATAAATATTACTACACACATTTTCTGCTATAAAAAGAAAAATAATAAAGTTTCTTGGACCACTGTTTTGTACGTATTCATTTTTTTTAAATGTTTTTTTTTTCATATGCTTATATTGCATACACTGAGGAAATATTCATTCAAAATGTCCTCATTTGGCCTTCACGCACGCCTAAAGTCGGACTGTCCAATCATCAATAGCCGCACGCAACTCATTCATTGAAAAATTGGTTGCAGCATAAATCAAAGCTATCTCAAGAGAATCAGTGTTGTAGTATCTTTTGTGGGAACCATGTTATAGCCTTCTGTACAGGCGCAGAACTCTACTGGAAAGTTCACGACTGGTTTTGGAACAGGAAATGTTTAATTGGCTTTACAAAAGCTTCCAAAATGTTTCTTGGTACACTTTGGCCGATTTTTTGACCCCTTGTTCGAAAAAATACAAGTCAATGATCCCATTGTGAGAAACACACCACCAAACCGTGACTGAAGCTAGGTGATCACGCTTTCTATCGGTGAAATCAGTTGAGATGCTATAATGCACCCTATAATTTTCTTTGATAAATTTTTCATGCACTGTAAAAATTTTATTGCAAGTTATCAGCCTGCTTCACCAAAAGACGTTTTAATTTTTTTTCTTTCAAAGCTGAAGCCAACAAATTCGACTTAAGGACTTTTGCTTTACATTCATCTCTCGAACCATCATTGTTTGTTTTCGTAGCGAATTTCGCTGAATTCTTGATTTGACAGCTATGATAACTTGCGGCGTTCGAACGGTGAGTGGACAGCCCGAACAGTGGCGGTATTTAACATCTCCATTCTCCTCAAACAATTTTATGCACCTGTAGACAAATATCCGACTTATCACGAGCTGGTGGAGCGTTTTAAAAATATCACCTTCTTCATTCCACACTTAAATAGCGATACGATTCCAGTTATCTGAACACACCATGGTGAAAGACGAAATTATTTTGAATTCCCCGCACAGATTAACGCTCTAGAGGTTATTCATACTTTATAAACGTTGTGGTAATTACGGGGTATTTCCAACTTTTCTATTGGAATGGGTGTGCTCAACGGTATAACAGTATTTACTTGCCTACTAAGTAGGCTGAAGTGGGGTGATGTGTAACACGTTTTTATTTGCTCCATTAAAAGTGTTAGGAAATTGAATTTTACATCGGTTTTAAGGCCTATCCTTTGCAGAAGAACAAATTCGAAGTGAGTGTTTTCATGGCTGTTGAATATTTTGAGAAATGGATGAAATAGGGCAAATATTTCATATATGGTGTTTGTTTTTTTGTCTCTTTGAAATAGGTGGGGTGATGTGTAACACCAAAAAAATTTTGATTAAAGACCTGAAACTTTAATCTTTAACCAATTATATTATTTAATTGCAATTATAATGTGTTAGATGTGTTACACCTCAGCCCAATGAAAGTCATTTTTTCATTCATGGAATTTTACCACAACATAAAAAATGTAAAATCTTTTATTATATTTAAAGATTTTAAACAATACCACATTTTACACTTACACACTTTTAAAATCTGAAAAAAACTTATCTGAAACGCTATTTTTGTAAATTTAAAAAAACTTTTTAACAAAAATTATTCGCAGTTTTTAAAAAATCTAATGAAATGTGTGTCTGCCTACTTCCAACACTTATGAAAAACTAGATTCTGGTAAAAAGAAACATATTGCAGTGGTTCATTCACACATATGCTAACATTTTGTACGAAAAATCACCGTGTTACATATCACCCCATGGTGTACATTAGCCCACCTCAGCCTATATATAAATATATTTTTTTAAATATATATATTGTTTATTAAAAAACAATTTTCTGGGGAGTTTTTATCTAGATAAATTTGATTTATTTTTCACTAAAGCCTAAAACTTATTTTAAAAAGCTCTATTAAGTAATCTAGACTAGACTTGTCAAGAAGTTAACAAAAATCTAAACAATGTTTGTTTGTGGTAGGACTACTTTTATAACCTTACAAAATCCAAAAAATTTCGTAAATCGAAATTCCACGGCATAGAAGAGATAAAAAAGGTTTGTTTAGCCGCCACACACGCAACTACATAAACTTCTAACTCAAAAAAAAATTTCTGGATTTGCTAATATATTTTATAAACATTGTTTAAAATAAAAAAATAAGAATACATTAAGATATTATTAACTTACAATTTTCGAAAATATACAAAAACAAACAAAACAATAAAATCAATATAAGAAAAGTCATTTCACATTCCATTTGCAAGGAATGGTTATTGCCATATTCATAAATAATCTCATCGATTCCTCTGACTTTTGTATGCTTTTCTTACGTTAGCATTAAGCACATTTTAGTACATTTTCGGGAATTCTGTGTTGCAGTGGCACTTGTATTGAAAAATTCTTGTGTTATTTCTGTTTATTTGATATCATTTTGGAAATATTTTGAACAATGTTCATGAATCTGGCTTTCAACATTAATGATATGCAAATCGATTGCCACGCTTTCATCGTCATTATTTATTATAATTGTTCAATGACTATACGTTTTAGTACTTTTGCGTGGATTTTATGTAATCCTTATGGCTTGCGCATCACTATTAATATAGCCAAGACACAGTCCAAGGCCAACAGATCTGGAGGAAAACAGAAGTTAATACTAAATTATTTAGCAGCTCCGCTTGAAATGAGTACCTTTCTCAGAGGGTAGAAAATCGGTCTGAAGAACCAGAGTTGGTAGGTTCGAATCGAACTGCAAACAAAATACTCCTACAATAACGATTTCGTCGTTTTTATAATGCCCAGTGTGATGACTTCTTGTTGTTGTTTTTTGTTATTGAAACCTTTCGTTACATCTGTCTTATAGATAAATGAGTGAAATTAGTGCATACTCCGAGAAAAAAGCTTATGTTAAATTAAAAAAAAAACCTAGTATAATTATAAGATGGCTTTGGCAGTTTTCAGCCATCGAAGTACTACATCAAAACGTCTAAGTTTTACATGTTGACTTACCAATTTTTATTTGGGTGATAAATTAACCAAGTATTTGATAATTTTTTATACACTACTTTTTAAAAAAAAATTGAATTTAAAAAATATAACTTTTATTCGAGTTTTGGTTTTTTTATTATTCTTTTTTTTTTTTGAAGCTGCCGCCTCTCGTTCTGTGATTTTCTTGACTGAAATCGGCAACACCACAAATTTTTGTTATCAACACGGTTTTTTCTTAGAAATTAAAATTAATGACTTTTCGGCTTTTCTTGCTGCTTGACGTCTATTATAACAAGAACATTAAATCAAATTAAATTAAATATCAAATACAAAAATTTTACCTTCAACATATCGTTGAGATTCGAACCCACACAACCGATACCACTGTGTATGAAGCCACTACACTACGAATTGAGCAAAACTCCTTCGTTACGCGGATTGATTTATTCGATATTAACTACAACTGAAGCTATGCTGCAGCATTAAACCCTTTAATCTAATAAAATATTTTTGTTGTATAGCTATCAACAGAATACTGCGACATACTGCATCTGTTAATACAGCATCTGTTAACATAGCTGCAGTTATGTTAACAAGTAGCAAGGCTTCTAGGATCAGTGGGTAGAGCGATGGACTGGCACTTAATACAGCATCTGTTAACATAGCTGCAGTTATGTCAACAAGTAGCAAGGCTTCTAGGATCAGTGGGTAGAGCGATGGACTGGCACCAAAAGTTCCCAGGTTCGATTCCGCACGGCGTTCGAAGAAATCCTTTTTCTTTTTTTCATTTTTTTTTTGTTGTTGAAATGTAATAAAATTTACTGGAGTGAATATTAACGTGAGTTTTTTCATATTCATATTTCGTCATATTTTTTAACACTTTAAAAAATATTTAACATAATTTTTGAACCGAGAAAAAAAGCGATAGGTAAATCACATAAGTCAGCTTGGGTAAAGAGAATTGTCTGGGAATTATAAACTTAATACATTGCTTTGAAAGCACATACTTCAATACCTTGCCAAAAAAGAAAATATTTGATTCACCTAAGCCCAAAATCCACAAATACAATATTAAAAAACCACTAGCATTGATGGCTTAAGCATAGTTTTGAGCTATTTTCTGAAAAAAAAAACACAGCTGCGTCATTACACACACGAAAGAAGTAATAAAACCACTTTTAAATTCAACTTTTGACGACTTTTCGTTAAAATTCATCCTAAATTCGTCCTAATAAAACACGGAATGGAAGAAACGGTATGTTGCCAAACCTGGAATTCAAAAATTTTTTTTGACTAAAACTTAGAAATATTTTCTAAGAATTATTAAAGGTTCTACAAGTTAGGTTTTTTTTTTTTTAGTTCGAAATGCAAGAAATGGGCACTTTATTATTTAAAAAAAAAATTCAAGTTTTAAAAGGTATAACTTTTTTCCCGAATTTCGGTTTTTTCAAATTCTTTCAAAAAATAGCTCAAGACTATGCTTAAATCATCCGTTCTCTTTTTATTTCATATTTTGCATTTTTGAATTTTTGGGAATTTTTTTCGTTAAAAAATATTGAAACTCGAAATTGAATAGCAAAAAAATTCATAACGAGCAGGTTATTCAACATTATTACACAATTTTTTTAATCTCTATTTGATACAGTTTAACAAAATATTTCCACGAGATTTCAATGAAATTTTTTTTTAATACGACAAGATCAAAAAGGAGTTTTTTTCGAATTGTAAAATTCACAACTCTGGTGGTTTTCGTCCATTTTTCATGTTTGATACTTATTTTAAAGAAATATTAAATAGAAAACGAACTGCTAACCAGTTTTTTCAAAATTTTCCCTTAAACAAAAGTTCTTTGGGTTTTCTGGAAAAATTAGCGCACTTTTTCCTATATAACCACCAAGTACTGACATGTACCGATGCAAGTCAGCACGGGTTCCCGGGATCTTAGGTACACCAAATTTTTTTTACATTTATATCAACATCATACGAACAAATAGAGGGGGTAGCACATAAAAAAAAACAACTTCGACTTTTTTGGAGGACCCTAATGTCGGTATTTCGAAAATTCGTTTCGGAACACCAAAAATTGTCATTAAATTTAGGAATGATTCAGATTATTTCAGTACGGTTGGTCACATAAGGCATAAAAAGCTACTTCAAAGGCAACAAAATCTGCATTTTTTTATACAAGTTGATGAATTATAGCACTCCGCCATACTATTTTTACAACTTTTATTTGAATAGTACCGAACTATTAATGTTTACATTCAAAGCGGCTCTTTTTTATCAACGCCGTTAGGCTTTAGAATTAACTTCATTTAAACATTAAGCCAATAGTGGGCAGGAACAAATTAAAACTTTTATTTATATATTTTTTCTCCAAACATTTATTTTTTTCAACTCCTTTCTGTTTTATATATTTTATCTGCTCATTTTTTATATCTTTACTTCTTTTCTATTTTAAGCTATTGTTGCTTCTTATGTTTAGTGAACAACATTTATTTGATTTAAAGGTGAATTTTCTAACATCTTATTTATTGCATTATAATTACTTATTTTAATACGTTCTAAAATTATTCGCCTTAAGGTTTTATGTATTGACAATTCGTTTCTTACTATTGTACGCTAAAAGATCATTAAAAATATTACTGTACTCATTTATAAAAATATCAAATTCTTCAATACATCAATGTTAATGCCAAATATTTCGTAATGACAAAAACCAAAAAATAAAATTTCTAAAAAAGTTTTATTAAATATTACTGCCATTCATAATATACTGTGACCTAAAAATCATAGACAAGTTGGTAAATGTACCCTGTCAGTAGTAAAAAGCAGCAAGGCAGAAAGTAAACAAGCAGCTTTTAAGCAATATTTATGGCTGCACCATTCTGACCGGTGTTGGCTTCTTCATTCAGGCTGTCGCAGTTGTACGTGTTTTACTCGCTTAACAACTCTGCTCTTTTACTCATTTCTACTAGCCACACTTAAGCTTGGCCGTAAAAAAAGCATACAAAAACTAGGTACAGAAAGGTAAAAATATAGCAAGCAGCAGGCGAAGTGGAAAATAGAAAAAAAAAAACAAAATGGGTTAAGAGTTCAGAAGAGACAGCATAGAGGATAAACAAAAGAATTCAAAGAGTGGCTATAATACAAAACAACCAAAAAATTGTAAAAGCGTTTGCTTGTAGTTCAAATATCTGCACTGTGCTAAAAAATATTCCATTTTCGTCGTCCACGAAAGTAGCCTCCAGAGAAATCCTTGCATACTATAGAACTTCTGTTCTTTTTTTCTATTTGGTGAGTGTTTTTTGTTTTTTTTTTTTATTTTTCAACTTTTGGCACTTGAGTAACACTTTTTCATTTTGCATGCGTGTGAAAGTATTGAATGCCCTGAATTAGTACTCAAACCTGTTTGTATTTTTCTGTTTTGGAGGCACTCAAACGCACCATTGTGGCCAGATAGGTTATGTTGTTCTTTGACCAACTTGAGCGAATTGGTGCAGCAGGCGACAAAAAAAAATAGAAAAAAATAAAGCAGTTAATTCATTCCACGGCAAACCGACCACCTAGTTTTTTATGTCACTGTTATGTACAAAATGTATATATATTTTGAAAGGTCTCTAAGAGGTGCATAATATCACATATTTTTTTTTGGAAATTCGTATTGTCGTTGTTGTGATGAAAAAAAAAAAAATAAACGAAATGGCCATTTCAGCCCTTGAAAGGACTTTGACCGAGCTTCTTATGATCAATTGTGTTGTGTGTGTTATGAAATGTTTGAACACAAATGATCGAGAACTGGTCCTACAAGTTTTATGCCGACTCCGAACGGCTTATGTTCTCAAGAATCTTTTCATGGCAGTTTTTGCTTTCTGAGGTTGAGAGGTGACACCCGAGCAGAAAATTGGCTTAGATGGGGCATTCGAACCTAGGTTCTCTGGCGTATAAGCCACACACTGTACCCACTACGCCATGGCCGGCACACAAACAAAATACAAGAATTTACGCTTTTTCTGATTTAGGTTGATTTTTTAAAATACAGAAGGTGTAGTTGCAAGAAATGCAATATCTCTTCGAACTACCAATTCTTCTTTGATATTATTCTGAAAGGTGAAAACCATTTTTCTGATTGCCGTTCATTAGGTGGCGGCCGTGGCGCAGTGGGTAGAGTGCGTGCGACACAGAAAGTTTTTTTCAATTGAATTAATTTTTCTGTTCGGCCATCATCTCTCTGCAGACAATGGCAAGCCTCAGAGAGTAAAAACTGCCAGAGAATAAAAAGCTTCTTGAGAGCATAATGGTCCGATTATGCAAACTTGACGTAACACAGTTTAACATGACGCAACGTACTATGGCTTTTTGTTGATTATGCTACCAACGTAGCAACCACAGCAAGTGCCAAATAATTTACTAGATCAATTAGGTTTTCGTCGTCTACCATTCTAAAACATATTTCAATTATTAATAAAAAATCAATTTAAATAAAAATACTTACATTTCGCTTCAATAAATAAACGCAAACATAAATAAACGCAACCTTGCTAAAAGCACAATGTATGCTGAAATGTCAGCCAACGTAACATAGAAATCCAAATTCAACAGACTTCTACGTCACGTTTCGGATAATTAGATACACAAAAAACACATTTGGTAGATTTCTATGTAACAAAACAAACGGCTGTGTTGCGTTGATCTATGTTTGGCTAATGTTCGGCTAAGCCGTTCAGAGTCGGCATAAGGCTGGTAGGTCCAGTTCTCGATCATCATTTGTGTTCAAACATTCACAACACACACAACACAATTGTTCAAAAGAAGCTCGGTTCTTTGAAGGGCTGAAATGGAAATTTCGTTTTATTTCGTGTTTTCGTTAATTAAGCTCCAAGAGAGAGAACATGTCAAAAATGACAACTTTTCCATAAAAGTCCAAAAACTTCAACATTTTTTAATGACATAATTTTCTAGGAAGCCTTATCTTTTTACACAAAACAAAAATATGAAGATATCTTGTTCAGGTCCTTCAAAGGTACTTCAGTATGCAAAGCATAAAAAGCGTGAATTTCTTACTTGTGTAACAGTTACTTCAAAAAATTAGATGGTCGGCATGGGCATAGCCAGAATTTCATTCCGGGGAGACCAGCTGTTTTTTTTTATGTGTCTGATAAGTAAAATAATTTTCTAAATAAAGCCTGATCGTTTAAATAATAACCACTGTTTTACTCAGAAAAATATTAAATGAAATTCGAAGCATTTCATTAACAGTGTCTGATTTTCTGAGTCTAGCGGGACAAAATTATAAAAGATATTTGCAAAAAATTTAATTTCTTTTACTCTAAAATATAGTTAATTAGCACATAAGACCATGTTAAAAATTCTATGTGATTGGTTAACTCGTTATACTTAAAACGTTAGTCGAAAAGCAGTGTTTTTTATGTATTTTCAATTTATTTCCTAGCCTTAAATCAGAAGTTTTTGTATTAAGTGTGCCGGTCAATGTTATGAACTTATATAATTCTTTTGAAATAGGAACTTTTTCTGAAGTTATGCAGATTATCTATAATATCTGTCTATACTATTATATAAAATTAGTGGACATTTTTGTTTCTAGGTAAACTCCAAAAGTACTGAATAAGGTTTAAAATATCATATTTGTGCTACAACACAGCATAAGGGTACCCATATTTTGAAATTGTAATAAAAAGTATATTTAACTAAAGTGTAAAGTTTTTAAAGAAATCCTCCCCGATGCCACGAATTGCTTGATCTTTTTCTTTCCACGTGTTTGTGCTGCGAGAATTTCAATAAACTCCAGCTCAGCCAGAACAGCACAAAATAAAAAAAACAGATGAAATTATTTGTCAACACCCTTACTAAACTAAACGTCATTTATTTACTACACTTAACGGCGTGAGCTCACTTTAATCTTCATTAGAAGCATAAAAGCAGGAACCAGATGGTATTGTTCAATAGCCCAGTATAAAAAAGTACTTACATTATAGCGACATTGTTTGATGGTCAAGTGCTGTAACTCGATATAGAAATGCATTTTTTTAAAAAAGTATTTTAAAACAAAATTTTATAATGAGACCATATCTTTTCCATCAGAACAAATTTCTGAAGCACTGCAAAAACCTTATATAAAGGTATAGTAGAGAGTAAGGAAATTCTATAAGTTAAATATTCTTCAAAATAGCCATCCATATTCCTCTAAGAGTAATGACAATAGAAGAAATTTGTTAATATATTGCGTTATTACAAGGGCCGTGCGAATAATTGAGTAATTCTTTTGTTGATAATTTAGATTCCAAATTAACTGATTCATCGATTAACCAGTTTATCGGTTTAATCAAATCAATGATGCTTCGATTAACAGGAATTTTGATTAATTCTTTAAGTAATTTATTATTCTATTATTCAGGAATATGATGAATCAAATATGTTGAGTGCAAGAAAAGGTTTAAAGAATTTATGCACGGAAACATGTGAACCGTAAAAAATACTATAAAATCTTCGCAAAATAACTACCGCATGGAAAAGCTACCGTTTGTTTCAGTGATTAAAATATTTTACTGAACTCTCAGGAAAAATAATTAAAGGATATGAAGGGCAGAAAAATCTGAAAAGAATATTAAAAAGTTGACAAAGTGGAAAGAACAGGGAAATTCTGCAATATTTTGTTTAGAACACGGTGCAATTATAACAGTGTATCAAGTTACAAGTTTAGCCAAACAGGAAATCTAATGCCTGATCAGGCTGGAATTCAGGCATGACCAAGGTCTGACCTTCCTTAAAAACAGCCCTGATTTTTTAATACAAGCGTCCACCTCTTCCAACCGGAAATTTGATATTTATTTTTTTTAAATGTTCATCTATGATTTCTGGCCTAAATATAAATTATGATATTCTGATTCTTTTTTAAATCTCAGGTAAGAATATAAGTATGTAAAATGAAAGCCTAAATTATATTTATTTAAATTGTTTCAGCCTTGAAATCTGAACTGAATAATAGAAGCTTGATTATGTTTAGAAATGCAGTGTTGATTTCCAGTCTGATTACAAATTTAGCTCCAGTGAACTGTTAGCAATTCGTTTTGCATCAAATTTTTTAAAGCAAGCAAAAGCTATGTGGAGAACAAAAAAAAAAACGATATGGCCATTTCAGCCCTTGAAAGGACTTTGACAGAGCTTCTTATGATCAATTGTGTTGTGTGTGTTATGAAATGATTGGACACAAATGATCGAGAACTGAACCTACATATCTTATGCCGACTCCGAACGGCTTATGTTCTCAAGAAGCTTTTCATGAAAGTTTTTACTCTCTGAGGTTTTCCATTGTCTGCAGTGAGGTGACGGCCGAACAGAAAAATGAATTCAATTGAAAAACTGTCTGTGTCAGGTGGGATTCGAACCAGGGGTCTCTGGCGTATGGGCCACACACTCTAACCACAGTGGCACGGCTGCCACTATGTGGTGAACAATTTTAATAATGCAGTAATTTAGCAATTTTCTATATACTTAAATATTAAATATATATATACTAAATATTACATTCATCTGGAGAGAAATGATAACAAAAAATTTCTTATTTTTTACGGTTTCCGAGCGTAAATCTTACCGTATACATTTAGTAAATTGTGGGGCAGATAACACATTGTAAATATTACAGTTCCTCCTTACAGTTTCTCAGTATAATTCATGTTACTTTTGATTAAATCCTACGATTAAGTTTTTTCCGTGTGAAGCTTAAAGTTTCGAATTCGTTTTTCCACAGTGTAGAGCAGTGGAGCGTGTGTGAGGCAGAAAATTCATTACCAAGTGTTGGGGGTTTTTTTGACATGATTACATCTACATTTATTGGTGTGGTGTGTACTCGAATTGATCCCTGGGGTTCACTCTAATTGCGGTTGAAAATATTCAGTTTTGTTCTCTTTTAGTTTTCGTTAGCTGCTTTTTTCTTTCTTGTTTTTTTTTTCTTATTTTAAGCAGTTTATTTCTTTTAGTTCTTAGCGAGCAGTGAGAGTGGCTCTTATAAAGGTGCGTTCATTTTAATATACTTTAAGTGCTGTGTGGAAAATATACAATATTTTCTTTTTAGGATCATAATAAATCAACACCAACTCTTATTTTATTAAAGCCATCTTTTAAAATTAATTTCAATTTACTTATATACGTGGCAGAAATTTGTACTCTTTAACAGTTTTTAGTTTTTAGCAGAGCCAGTTATTAATATTTAATTCGACTTTTATATAACAGTTTGGACTTGAATAAAAGAAGTTTTGAAAAAAACAAACACTGATTATTAAAACTGGCTCCCACATTATTTGAAATGAGAAAATTGGTCACCGCATTGTTAGTTTCTCTGATAAAATCTTTAACTGTGTTACACTATTCCTTGTGCAAATCAATATTAAATAAAATAAAGATTTTAGTCCATTTCGAAATAAAATAAAAAATACTTTGGCGTGCATATTTTATTTCATGGTCTTCTGTAAAACTAACAAAATATCCATGTGACCATTTTCGGAAAATGTGAATATCTGATAACTATCTTTCTACCCAAAAATTCGACTTTAGCGAAAAGATAGCTCTTCGATTGAACCCAATACAATTGCAAATCAATTTCAAATCTTTAAACTAAGTCGTTTACCAGCCATTAAGTTAAGTGTATGACGGAAACTGAAATTTTGGCCAAAAATTAAACTGCGCATTTATATGAAAATGAACATTTTCTCATATTACAGTATTTTACAGAATATCTCGAAATTTAAAAGAATATAAGAAACGGATCACACCTTTCAAAAAATCTCCTTTGAAATTACGACATTAACTCAAAACACCCCGGTTTGCACATACGGCCTTATTTTACTCTGGCATGGGCGCACAGTGTGATGAGGGTCGACAAAAGTCAAAAAATATTTTTTGTTACCACCTAAGGAGATGGTAACAATATTCACTGGTAACGTTTGCTTGCAGAATACCAAAATGGTGTTAAAGTTACCAAAAGGTGAATTTCTTCAGTAATAAGATAAATGCTACCGCGACAGAATCGATCTGTTTGATACTATGCTATGATTCATGAAAATTAAAATTGTGAGAACAAGTGATTTGGAAAATTTGATATGGAAGGAGGGCGTCAGAGAAAATATAGTTTTTTTTTTATTTAACACAAATATTTATGATTTTTTACGGTGTGGTTTTGATTCAAATGCTTAGTACGACAAAAAAAGAATTATAGTGTTTTAAAATTTTGTGTATTATGAAAGGTAGGCGTGGTTGTGGACGGAGTTCCAGTTGCACCTCATTGGTCTACGACGAATCCTCTTCCTAATTGTCAAAATCTTATAAATATTTTATTATTTAACGTTTTAGTTAACAGGCTGTGGTTGGTGTTTAAGTAATAAAACCTCCATAGTCAAATAAAACATTTCAAATAGAAATGATTTTTTTTTATCTTTCAGAAATTTATTACAATAAATCCTAAATTGACAATGTATAGCACAGGGATAATATATTTTTGTTTGTCTACCAAATGAATTGTATTTGCATAATAATTTTCTCTCATCCCACGTTGAATAATAAAACTAAAAAAGGTCAATTCGATTTGAAAGGTCTACAAAAGTCAATGCATACGGCTTTTTCAAGCAAATTCAACCCAATTCCATCAGTATTAGAGTCAAGCTGTTCATTCTGCTTATTTTCACATACTAGACACTTTACTGTCTGGATGCTTTTTTTTTTAAACAAAAACAACAAGAATATCAACAACCATGTCATCCTTTTAAGTTAACCAAACAAATCCTGGCAAGCCGAAAGTTAATCACACTAACGCCGTCCTTGCTTTACTGTGCTTGCAAACATTTACTTTTTGTTATACTTATCTTGGCATTCAAACCTGCTACATGTGTTTGTGTTGTTGCTCTTATTTTACATGGTGATTTTGTTGTTTCAGTTGGTTATGTTGTTGCAGTTGTTTTTGTTGTTTTCTTTATATGTGGTTGTTATAATAAATGGTTGTTGCTTAAACTAGTAATCAATCAAGAATATTTGAGCTTGTTTGCATATCCTTTGCTAGCAAAGCGGTACTTGTACTTTACACCATAAAAGTACGGGGTAAAAATTGTTAATTATTCAGGGCTTGCCATCGCCAACAAGACGCCTTTTATTCGTCAATTTAGGCTAATTGCAGGACTGCTATCAATTTATAATAAGATTTTAAATATTAACATTTACAGAACGTAGAAAAATATTTTTTCCAATTCTTTAGTATTATATGAATATTTTTAAATCAAAGCAAATCTTTTTAGAAATTGAATATCTTTTGAGTCTGTAGTGCGTTTTTGGCTTGTATATCTCAGCTTTCTTTACCAAAAGGTACAAAAAATAATTTAATTGTGCTTTAATTAGGGCTTCGCGAAAGGTTCTTCCAGTTATGTGAGCTATAGCTAAAGGATTTTTAAAATTGAAATATAATTTGAAAATAGGTATATTACTGTCAAAATATTCGTTCTAATTGTGAATGTATTTGAGTGCCTCTGAAGAGTCATCACATGTTTGATGGATTAAAATAAAAAACATTGTTTTGATTTAATAATCAATAAATAACAGTAAAATTTTATTTCAATATTCATATTCGTACTCACTCACATACTCATATTCTTACTCATACTCATACTCATCCTCAAAAGCATACACATAATCATTCTTATACTCAAACTCATTCATATTCATATTCATATTCATATTCATATTCATATTCATATTCATATTCATATTCATATTCATATTCATATTCATATTCATATTCATATTCATATTCATATTCATATTCATATTCATATTCATATTCATATTCATATTCATATTCATATTCATATTCATATTCATATTCATATTCATATTCATATTCATATTCATATTCATATTCATATTCATATTCATATTCATATTCATATTCATATTCATATTCATATTCATATTCATATTCATATTCATATTCATATTCATATTCATATTCATATTCATATTCATATTCATATTCATATTCATATTCATATTCATATTCATATTCATATTCATATTCATATTCATATTCATATTCATATTCATATTCATATTCATATTCATATTCATATTCATATTCATATTCATATTCATATTCATATTCATATTCATATTCATATTCATATTCATATTCATATTCATATTCATATTCATATTCATATTCATATTCATATTCATATTCATATTCATATTCATATTCATATTCATATTCATATTCATATTCATATTCATATTCATATTCATATTCATATTCATATTCATATTCATATTCATATTCATATTCATATTCATATTCCTGTTATGCAATTTAAACTGATTTATACTATAATTTTATTTTTAATATACGTTGCTTTGAACTTACGTATTATATACCTTATTTTCAACAGTTCCTTCTTTGAAATCAGAAGGGAAAATCTTCAGCTGCCAACTTCATCTATGTAATCTTAATTTTAAATTGAATCACCTTGACGTGCACTATAGCAACACAGTGAGATAGAATCACACACACACACATAAATACATATACCACACTTACAAAAGCTTTTCACATGAAAATCACATTATAGTAGAACGCAACTCAACGCGCGAAGGATTACATTTTCACGCTTGTTCTTTTATTTCTAACTACTACGTTTTCCCGTTGAAAGAAAATAAAAAAAAAAAAATTAAAATAATTCGTTTCATTCCTTTTGATGTGCAAGTAACAGTCGCGTACTCTAGCGCCACTCTAGTGCACTGGAGTGGAAAATGTGAGTTGGACGCAAAAAAGGACATTGAGTTAAGCTGTTGTTGAGTGCAGTGACACTCAAAGCAGAATGTTTGGGTTGAAACGTGTTTAATATAGATCTTAATTTTTTATTAGTAAGGAAATGCTTATATGAATGTAAGAATTATAATAATTTTTAGTTCAGTGAGGAAATCCATCATTGTGTAGGGTGTAATATAAGAGTATTGCAATCGTTTCTTCAACTAAAGACTGTTCGGTAATATGTATTCAGTTTTTCATCCTGGATTAATATATCACTTGCTAAGAATTTATTTCCTTAGCTAATCTGGAGAATATAATGCAAATATTAATGAATGTGCGCAAGAAAACCAATTTCGAGAAACTGCACAAAAAGGCTTGATATTGTCTAAGTAAAGTAGTTAGCAGAAACATTATGTAAGCTAATAATATAATAACTCAAAAGCTCAAGAGCTTGTTTATATTTGAGTGTAACGCAAGCATGTTGCAAAATCTTAAAAAGTAGTAAATGCACGCTTGATAAGAACTTGTTAGGAAATAGCAGAAGAAAATAAAAAGGAATTATGATAAGATCAAAAAAATTACCAAATCTAAGGTCTAAAATTCTTGGAAGAAGACATTAATGTCTTGAAGATGTATTAGGTGTGTTTTAAGCGCTTAGAGTATTTAAATTTGAACAAAATTTAATAAAATGTCTGCAATAAATACTAAGTTTCTTGCGTTTCCTTAGCTTATAATGTTACATCCAAAATCTCCACAAGTTAATTAAAAGCATAACTCTATCATACCTTTATGAAAAACTACGTTTAAGTATATCTAATATAACTTCTAACTCAATAATATCAAAATATTCGTGTTTACATTGTAAGCGACTACTTATCATTAATGCCATTGAGCTATGGAATTCACTTCCTTTAAATATTTAATCAATAAACAGCACGAACATAATTAAGCCTTCAGTTATATCCGTTTTTTCTAGCTTTTAAATATTTTCTGTACCTTCTTTCATATATTTTTTCTCTTAGTCTTATTTTAAACTTAATTTCCGACTCCCATTGACTGTTTCGTGTTCTCTGAAGAAAAATGGTCCAATGATAGTCTTGGTACAAACCCCGGCCGTCACTCATGGAATTGAGTTTCATGGATCTCGTGTGGATTCTATTTTCCCCATAAGCGACATTTTTGCTTGTTAATGGCGCCAGAGAGTGTGAAATGGGCAGTGTAGGTCATCTTAACTCCCAAAAATTAGGTTCAATATAAACCATTCGAGCGACTGTTTCGCCGTATTCCAATTGACACCGGCAATATTTTTTGATTCAATTGCATTTTATACAAAAAAAAAAAAATTAAAATCATCCTTCAAAATGTGCTGAAAAGTGGTTCCACTGACGCCAAAATGCTAAGTGCGATTACGATATGACACTTCTGAGTTCTTAAGTTTTACAGCTTCAACCAGTTCTTTGGAGTGTTTTCAGATGGTGATTGTTGGCCGCGATATTTTCGACGATAATTACGTTGAGTTAACACAACTGAACGACTATTTTTAATCACAGCGTTACCATTATGGTGCGTTGTTTCAGTGTAAAGCGATTCATGTTTAAAATTGTACTAACTTGATGTTGGAAAAAACTGTCTTTTGAAGTTAATCAACTGATAAATGTCAAAGTTATTAAATGTTTACATACAGATGATATGATGCATCCTGTATGCAAATTGAAAAAAACAGTTTGTAGTTCGTTAGTATAATTTTGCATAATTCAAAACTTTAAAACAATGTCTGGTGGTGGGAATCACCTCACCGAAATCTTCAATACCAAAAGAGGTTTCAGACAAGGCGATCCACTGTCTTGCGATCTCTTCAACATCATCATGGAGGGGATCGTACGAAAGGTCGGTGTGCCTCGTAATGGCAGCATTTTCTACAAAAGGTGTCCAGCTCCTTGCGTACGCTAAGGATATTGATATTGTCGGCAGAACCAAGAGAGATGTTACCGCTGCTTTCATCACAATCGAAAAGGAATCAGCCAAAGTGGGTTTGACGATAAATGAGGATAAAACAAAAGTATATGCTACTAAGTTCGTCAAAAGTATATGCTGTCTACAAACAAGGGAGCGTGGCGTCTATACTCCCACGTTTCATCCGGCAGCTATAACTTTGAAGTAGTCAAGGAGTTTATATACCTTGGCACCGCCATTAACAACAACGATGTCAGCCTTGAGATAAAGCGAAGAACAATAATTGCTAATAGGTGCTTCTACGGGCTCAGTAAGCAACTAAGTTCCAGAGCCCTTTCTCAATCGACAAAACTAACACTCTACAAGATGCTCGTTCTACCTGTGCTTCTTCATGGCGCTGAGGCATGGCTAGTCTAGCAAACTGACGCAGCTTCTCTGGGGGTGTTCGAGAGAAAAGTTCTTCGCAAAATCTTCGGTCCTGTTCGAGTCGGCGATGACTATCGCATCCGAATGAACCATGAGCTGTATGAGCTCTACGAATATATTGACGCAGTTCGGCGTATAACTGTGCAGCGACTACGCTGGCTGGGTCATGTCCATCGTATGGACGACGAAGCTCCAGCGAAAAAGGTGCTCGAGGCGAGGGTCGCTGGTCAACGATGACGAGGGAAACCATGCTTCCGATGGATCGACCAGGCCGAGGAAGCCCTAACCGCACTTGGTGTATCCGATTGGAGAAGGAGCCTGGCGAGAACTGATGAGGTTGGCCGAAACCCGGACACGGGTTGTTGAGCTGTATGAGCTCTACGAATACATTGACGCAGTTCGGCGTATAACTGTGCAGCGAATACGCTGGCTGGGTCATGTCCATCGTATGGACGACGAAGCTCCAGCGAAAAAGGTGCTCGAGGCGAGGGTCGCTGGTCAACGATGACGAGGGAAACCATGCTTCCGATGGATCGACCAGGCCGAGGAAGCCCTAACCGCACTTGGTGTATCCGATTGGAGAAGGAGCCTGGCGAGAACTGATGAGGTTGGCCGAAACCCGGACACGGGTTGTTGAGCTGTATGAGCTCTACGAATACATTGACGCAGTTCGGCGTATAACTGTGCAGCGAATACGCTGGCTGGGTCATGTCCATCGTATGGACGTCGAAGCTCCAGCGAAAAAGGTGCTCGAGGCGAGGGTCGCTGGTCAACGATGACGAGGGAAACCATGCTTCCGATGGATCGACCAGGCCGAGGAAGCCCTAACCGCACTTGGTGTATCCGATTGGAGAAGGAGCCTGGCGAGAACTGATGAGGTTGGCCGAAACCCGGACACGGGTTGTTATGGCCAACTAAGTAAGTAAGAATTCATCAAGTACACAGAATCGGGCTGTTATAATATATATAACAATAGAAGCTCGGTAAAAGTACTTCTGAGGGATGAAGTGGCCTATTGTTTTTTTTTGCGTATACTTATTCTACGTGATAACCTCAAGCGAAATATGACAGGGGTGACGAAAAGTTTTTGCCGAGAACAAAACACATACTAGCGCGAAACTAACTCGGCGCCCAATTGACCCCAATTGAGGAGGATTTGTGTTTGCTCTAGAGGGCTGGCATTAACAAATGTCCGCTGTTAACCACCATTCGGGGCTAGCCGACCATCGCTGCGTATGTGCATTAGTAATTTTTTTTTTATATACTTCAAAATCTCTGGTTACAAAGCATTATGGGTATTCTCTATGTCTAGTATAAGGCCATTGCATGGTGCAAGAATAGAAAATATGTTGTCATGTGAAAATTCCCTAGATAATTGCCAGGAATTATTCTATTGTTCAAATAGAGAGAAAGAAATAGTAGTGCGCAATTCGTATAAATTCCACAACATTGGCACCATTGCATATTTTCTATTCTTACACAGTGCAACGGCATATACTAGACTTAGAGAATACACCTATTGTGTTAAAATTGATATATGAACATCTTTCACGTCATAAAAAACTAAATGTGTTTTAAGGTTAAAGGCAGTAGAATATCCTAAAATTAAAAAGATGATTAAGAAATAAAAAGCATTATTATTCAGAATTAAAAAAAAACCGAAATCAAACAAAACAACATAGAATGGTTTTTTGTAAAGAAAACCATTTAGAACTTATACACATTCTTCTGCATGAATAATATTTACATTTCTAAACAGTTAATTGTGCAGCATACCTGCAAAAACTGTGACTGGGGGTTAGTTTCGTTTTTAGCAAGGTTAACAGCGTAACGGCATTGCTTTGTTCTCCACTTGCTGGCGTATTGGTAAAAAAAATACGTTGCATTTTGTGTATTAAATCCCCTTCTGATTTGATACCAATAAAAGAAAAGGTTTTTTATTCACTAGAGTATAATTTATCATTTTATAACGTGGCAAATGAAACTACGTGTTTTTTTTTTTATGGGTCAGTAAATTAGCTGTGTTGAAGAGTTTTTCTCTTTATGTGTTTATCCTGTTGAAAGGCACTTTGAATCATATAGTTTTTTTCAGGCAGGACAAAACAGCAAACATTTGTGTGCTTGGGTAAAAATATGTGACAGTCCCATTAAAAAGTGGCATCAATGAGTTCCTCTGCTAAGGTAACACAGATTTATTTATTGAAATTGTAATTTCTTTCTAACTATTTGAACAATGAAATAATTCCTGGTAATTATGTGGGGAATTTCCACATGACAATATTTTGAATCATTACAATGTCGAATTGTTTTTGCTATTAGAATTGCTAATTAGAATAAATACATACTTCCTTTGATTATCCAGCTCAAAAAGAAAATATTTGCTATATTAAGAGTTATAGTGGCCATGTTCGCCTTGGCTACAGTCGGAGCTGGGTTGTAATGATTCCTTTTGGATTAATTCCACCTCAAGTCCAATTCCTTTTAATTAGGAATTGGTAATTGGTCATCTCAATTCCTCAGGAATGGAATTGGAAAAGTCGTCAAAACCATTACAAGAATTTTAATTGGTAATTGAATGTTTCAATTCCTAAGGAATGGAATTGGACAAAAAGGCAACTCCGTTTTCAATTGCAATTACAGGATTAATTAATTGCAATTGTAATTGGCAATTGAGCCTTTGAATTCCTTAGGAATGAAATTGGGAAAAATCGTCAATTCCATTACAGGAACTGTAATTGGTAATTAAACGTTTCAATTCCCCAGGAATTGACTTTTAAAAAAATCGGCAATTCCATTACAGGAATTGTATTGATAATTGAACATTTAAATCCCTCAGGAATGGAATTGGAAAAACCATCAATACCATTACGGGAAGTGTAAATGGTGATTGAACATCTCAATTCCTCAGGAATGGAATTGGAAAAAATAGTCAACTCCATTACAGGAATTGTAATTGGCAATTAATCCTTTGAATTCCTCAGGAATGAAATTGGAAAAAATCGTCAAGTCCATTACAGGAACTGTAATTGGTAATTGAACGTTTCATTTCCTCAGGAATTGCTTGGAAAAAAATCGGCATTTCCATTACAGGAATTGTATTGATAATTGAACATTTAAGCTCCTCAGGAATGGAATTGGAAAATCATCAATACCATTCCTGAGGAATTGAAACGTTCAACTACCAATTACAATTCCTGTAATTTAAATGTCGTTTTTTTTTGTAATTCCATTGCTGAGTAATTGAAAGATTCAATTACCAACGACAATTCCTGCAATTGAATTGACGATTTTTTTTCAATTCCATTCGTGAGGAATTGAAACGTTCAATTACCAATTACAATTTCTGTAATGGAATTGAAGATTTTTTCCAAATTTCATTCCTTAGGAATTGAGATGACCAATTACCAATTCCTAATTACAAGGAATTGGAATTGAATTGTAATGAATACTTTTGGACCCAGGTCTGGCTACCGGTAATGGCCATACATACATAAATCAAATTATTATGAGATTTGCAAAATATTTACAAACAGAATTCAAATTCAAGTATACAACCAAGTCCCAATTCAGCACCACATCCTATATACTGTAGAAAAAATTATAAATTTAATGGTGGCGGTGGAGGTGGTTTTTAGTCAGGGCCGCAAACTATATTGAAAACAAAAAAGTCTAGTGAAATAGACATGATGTTGAGAATTCAGAAAAAAATCAAAACTTTTGATCTCATTTTCTTTTACTTCTGTAAGACGTAATATTGCGAATTACAAACTTATATTCTTTCAAATGAGCTGCAAAATGAGTTGCACAGTAGTCAGAGCTTGAAAGCAACTTTTGATTCATTACTGGCAAATTTATCAGATATTTGAGAGAATTATATCCTGCAAAGTCAAAGACTTACTTTGATGAACTGTCCCAAAACGAGAGATTTTATTATCATTTGATTTTAAGATTTTCAACAATGTTTCCGAGTAAATATTTTCTACCCAATGGTAGATAGCTACTTAATCATTGCAAATTGGAAATAAATTTGTGAAAGAATATTATGGATACTTATCAATTGCTGCAACCGCAATTAATTTTTATTCAAAAACTTTTTCAATTGACGTGTCATTTATTTTTAATTTCAGTTGCTTTGCATTTTTACAAGAGATCAGTCATCAGAATGATGTTAAGGAGTAAGTTGTTTTTTAATCATACAGAATGCGTCATTATCGTCAAGTTATTCGGATGTGTGCACAGTACATTTTATGTTTTTAACTGTCCCTGTCACCACTGCGAAAAAGCTCCGGCCCTGTTTATTATCCATAAATTATAATTTCAAAATGAAACAATTGCGTACGATTAATTAATTTAAGAACTAATTAAATTAATGAAGAAGCAAGAATATACTTTTTGGAAAATGTAACATTTCTTTCACTTTTCCAAGTTCTCTTCTAGCCAGTTAGACACATTAACAATCGTGCACGGTATTTTCTTTTTTGTTACAAGTACTCCATATTACAACGTCGTAAATCGTGCCATTTTGCCGACAAACCGTTAAATAAAAAAAAAAAAAACTGTTGCCCCCTCGAGCAATTAAATTTTTATTGTGCACGTTTGTGTAAATATCGAATATTTAATTGCAATGCACCGAGTGAATGTGAGAGATAATAATTTACTGCTTTGCGTTTAAAGCAAAAGAAACGCAATCGTAATAAAAATTGCTATAATTTTTATATAATTTTATTGGTCTCTTGAGTCACGAGCTAAATTATGATTGCGAAGATATTGTTCTTTTTATTTAAACAATATGGCGAATAATTAAAGTTTGGGATTGGAAATTAAGGTGCTTATTCTTTATACCTCTAAGTTATAAAAATTGGTTTTGCATTTTTTTTTTTTAATCTGCAGGTAAAAATTAAAAAATTGTTATTCATTTTTCCTTTTTTTTTAATTTTCTAAGAAAAGATGAAAAACCAACTATCCTAATGGTTCCCGCAATCCTAATGGTTAAGAAAACAGATGAAAATTATCTGTATTTTTTAAGGAAATTTCTAAAATGTTTATATTTGGCGTTAGCATCCGTTACATTCTTTTATAACTTATGTACTTTTAAATATTATTTTTGATATATTTTACGATAAAGGTTGACCCGATTGTTTCAATGAATTGATTTATTAAGAGACGTTTAAGTAAGAATCTTTATAGAATACTAATTGAAAAACAAACGGTTTTGAAAATATTTGAAAAACAAATATAAATTGTTGTTTAAGTTTTTCCTTAAAGAGACATGAGAATAGAAAATGTTAAATTATTGAATAGCCTAAATAAAAGTTTAACGGTATATAACTGTTTTTGTATGATTTTTGAGTTAATGGACTTATAGATTTATTATAACCGGTTATTGACAGGCTATGGGGTATCCGTCAAATTTTCACAAATGAAATTTACGTTATTTCGTGGTTAGAGTGCGACGTGCCTTTAAATCAGATATGCCCGGTTTTTATGCCCGAATTTATTACTAGTTTATACTCGGGGCGCATCGCTTTGCTCCGCGCTTATCTCTGAAAAGTGGGCATAACTATAGTGAGAATGCGAACATTTTTTGTCGCCGATGAATTGCTGATAATAACCATACAAACAAAATTACAAAATTTTAGTACAATAAAAAGGGGTATGGCAACATATTTTTTTTCATAAACCAAGCTTTATAGTTTATTGCACCATATCTACAAAACAGATGCTCAAAGTTTACAAATATTGACCTTTTAAATGTAAAACTCCTCGATGAGATCATCTTCAGAAATAATCAAAATTTTGTACTCATCTTATTGCTTTAAGAGATGAAACAAAAAAAAAGTTGTTTCATCTCTCCACTTTATATGGAGTCCTTTGAAAAACAAAGTAGTTTTTACCACTCCTGCAAATAAAAAAATGTTCAAACATTAAAAAAGCATTCAGCATCGCAGCAAAAAAGCTGCGAGGCGTAGCAGAAGTACGATATCTAAGCAGGGTTAATCAACAGGTGGCGCTGTATACGGTCATTCCCTTTAATCATTCAGCATATTGTTTGTTTCTGACTTGATCATTTGAGCAGAGCGGTCACGGTTAAATGATTTTACGATATTTTTATAAATTTTCATTGATTTTTTGAGTAAAGTAGATTTCATTTGTTTAATAATTTCTCCAGTCGAATGAATATGAAACGCCCATAAAATATTACCAATGAAACGACACATTTATATTGAGGTCGAATACAGAATTTCGAGGGTGTGCGACCCATAATACCAAAGCAATTCAATATAGCAAATTTGGTTTGTATGGAAGGTGCCACGCCCACCTACTGTAAGTTGAATATACTATGTCTACACTCAAAAAATTTCGAGTGTAAATATTGCTAATAACTGCGAACATTCAACGAATTCTATTCGTGATTTTCAGCCAGGAATAGGATTCGTAGAATGTGCGCATATTGTTACATATAACTAATATATTATTCGTATTCGTAAAAAAGTATTCGTACAGTGCAATTCGTATATTGTACGAATATTATTATAATATTTACCAATGTTTTTTGGTATTCATTCGTATATTGTACGGTGCAATTAGTATATTGTACGAATACTATTGTAATATTTACCAATGCGCTTGCTATTCATTCATTCATTCATTATACGGTGCATTTTGTTTAATGCTTTCAAAAATATAGCGGTATCTACTTAGTGTTGGCTTAGTCTAAAAAAAAATGTTGAATAAAGAATTGCACATCACTTACCATTTACGAAACACCGGCAACGCAATTTATTGCTTATTTTTTCAAAGTGAAAACACTCAAAAAGTTTTGTGTCTAAATATTACTAATAACTGCGTACTTATTACATTTATTAGAAAAAATTCAAATTTAACTTACCCTGAAAGCATTTGTTAGAGACAAAGAATGTACAAAATAAGAGTGCAGCGTAAAGAATAGGTAAAGATTAAAGATGCAGTGGTAAAAGTTATGGAAATGATAAAATAGTATAAACTTAGACTATTCATTTTCGATGACGTCATCAGGAGCCGATGAGATTTTGGAGAGTTCAGCTTCATTATTGATTTCAATGCAATCACCATTCTAAGAAAGCCTGATATAAACTACCTGATATAAAGATTCACGAATTGTAAAAGCATTGAAAATATTTTTTCTACGATTGCATGCGATCGCTGCTTGTAGAAGTTTTCTTGCGCCGATAGAGAGGCTTTCTTGCAAGTACACATTGTTATCAGAGTCCATTCCAGTTTCTGTGAGTTTAGTTGCTCTTTTCATTCGCTTTCTATAGTCACCAAAAGCTTTCAGAGCACGATTTCGATCGAAGGAAGAATAAAACTTGACGATAACTAGTAGGTTAGACTATAACTAGTCACTTAACTTTATCACTTAATCATTTACTGGCAGTCCTGCCAGTTCATCACTTTATGACCGACACAAAACATTACACAATTTATGTTAAAAAAATGGCACTATAAATTTTTAAAGCATTAATATTTGCATTAAACTGTTTTTTACTTTCTTAAAACCATGCTTTATTGCATATAACATAAGTTTTTCGATAGCTATAAAAAAACACGCCCGTCTGGATGGAAGAGAAATTTTGTTTCTGTTTTTTCGTTTCGGTTGCCAATTTTTTTCAACTTTACTAATACTTCGTACATTCTACGAATAATGCGTACGAATGAATTTTTTCTACTAATATTAATTTTACTTCGTAAATAGTACGAATTCATTAGAAAATACTACGAACGAAATGAAGTAATTTACGAAGTTATTCGTATGGGAAATTTACGAATGCTATTATTTATGTGTACACAATAATTCGTACAATGCACTCATACGAATTGTTCTATTTTTTTTACGATTATAATTAGTATATACAACGAATAAATTCGTGAATATTACCACAGGCATTAGTAAATAACACGAATGAATTCGTAAAGATCTTACGATACGAATACTTTGTTTATTCTACGAATATTCGTACAATGCACGAATATTTTAGCCACGAATATCATTTGTAGCCATTTTACTAATAAATTTTTTGAGTGTATAACCTTTTTGTGTATACCATTCGGTGTATTTTTTGAGTGTATACCGTTCTACGGTCAAAATATTAGGTCTTTATTTTGTTTTTTTATTTTTTGTCACCATCGAAGTTCCTATTTTTTTTTCTTTTTTTTTAATTTGTAATCCACTGCCACGACACCGCTGCTGTAGAGTTTGTCGGAAGCTGAGAAGAAACTGAAAAGTTAGATGATCAGCCTTACAGGTATGGTCGTTAGTATTTGAATTATCGTTCGAATTTCTTCATTCGTATTTCTAATCATTAAGACAATTTTACAATATGAAATATTAACATATTCTATGCTTGCCCACAATGACTAGAATGGTGGCATGGGTTCAAATTGATTGAAATAAAAGCTCTTCAATTATGTGTAATTTTATAAAATTAAATCTATTTTGCAAAGAATAGATGATTTCGCATCTCTTGAATGTAAGCACCCACCTACAGTGGAACTTGTGGGTGTTCGTGTTTACATATATTACACTTTTACTTCATCTCTTTACTGCTTGTTTTTTCCCGAGCTTGCCTGAATTTTTCTATTCTGTTTTCTGTTTAACCAAAGTTAATTAGCCGTTAACTGATAGCATTAAATTATTTTGAGTGTGTTTTAGTGTTTGTTTCGGTGGAATGGTTTAGGTGTAAATAATTAATACGATTTCTTCACATCGTTAATGAGAAGATGTAACGATTAATTGTACAAATTAAGATTGAAATAAAGGTGTTGAGAATGAGTTACATGTAACACTGTTTTCTGATTAAGTGCTGCAATTTTCTTGGAATTTTAGCCATGCATTTATAATGAAAAAAAATCTTTTATCTATGTTATATATATAAAAATCTAATGGTGTCGGTATGTTACTCCATCACTTCTGAACCGTTCCAATGGTGTTGTTCAAATCTTTAGGGTGTGTTTGGCTTATATAATAAGTTTCTTAAAACTTATTTGTACAACATCGGATGAGTGGTTCTCGAGACATCGCAAAAATAGTGCATCCCTTTTCGCCCATACGATTTCTCATATAAAAACGTTAAAAATCCGTTTTTGTCCTTTTTTAAATAAAAATTAGCTACGCTCACTTTTAGGAGATGAGCGCAGGGAAGTGCGGCGGGTATAAGCTCTTATAATATAATATAAGGCTTTAATACATATATTTATATATATATATATATATATATACTATATTTAATATCAAAAATATGGAATTTTGTGATATGCGAAATTTATTTCTTTTAATTCGTGTCTGTCCCCAAAATCTCTCAAGAAAATTTGCTCGTCAATATAAAATTTAATACCCTTAAAAAAAAAAAATAACGTTTTCATATTCATTCGTTATATTTTTTTTTTTTTTTTTGTTGCTTACACTTTCTTCGGGTTTGTCATGATATTTAAAAAATGCCAAGATTTTCCGACAGCCTTCTGCACGTCCGTCTGGCCTTCACGCTAGCACAAATAATTGGATTAAATTGTTGCTTTTCTCTAAGCCTTGGTATTGATTGTCGCATGAAACAAACTAATTTACAATATTAACACTAACGTACATAGGTCACGTGTATATTTGTATTTATATGGAACCAAGTATAATATATATGTGACTGCGTGTCGTTAAATGCAACCTTGTGGTGTCAATTTTAGCCACAATCTGAATTTTCTTTGCCATGCAAGCATGACACGATACAAGCAAAGTATTTAAAACACCAACTAAAAAAGTCAAAAAGTATTAAAGGTGTAAGAGGGAGGAAATTTGGGGGCAGTGCAAGTTGAGCGTTGAGTTTAAATATCCGCAGTTTAAGTATATTCAAATTATGAGCTCATACATTGTAGTTAATTAAAAAAAAAACATAGGAAAAATTGTTGGCACTCTACACAAATAAGTAATTGGTCTTTTAAATGAAAAAATATTCTTATAGCATAAAACCATTTTTATAAGTCGCTGTGCTCCAATCAAAACATATTTTGAATCACATTTTCCTGGAAAAATTAATATTTCAAAGAATTTGTAGCAAAAACTCTCATGAAAGAGGTAAATAAGAGGAAAAGTGTAGTGCATATCTTTAAGGAGGATTTTTTTAAGAACATAATAATTCAAGCAAATGAAATTTGAATTCATTCAATTTTAAAAAATTTCAATATGGTTAGAACATTTAAGAAGATTACAAGATAAAAATATTTTTTTTTTCTAATGTGATTAAATACCAGTCAAATTTTTTAATAATTACAACAATTCTTTATAGATTTTATAAAAAAAATAATAATCTATAATAATACTAACCATACACATATCGGTATTCGTACTATATACCAGAGAGGCACATAAGAGTTTTCAGAAGATCCGAGATTGTGAAGAGAAGAAGATTCGCGTTTTTTCTTCTAGAAGATCCAAAAATCAGTTATATAAAATTTTTGAATAAGAAGCCGATAATCGATAAAGTAAATTTTATTGTTCTGTGTTATATTTTATTCAACGAAATATATAAATATGCCTTTGAATCAAATCACATCACTCATATTTTTCACAAGCTGGTAAAAATTTGTTATCTTGTACCTTCGTTAGTGGTTTTGGCATGAATAGTACTACACTGAGAAAAAAGGCAATAGGTAAAGCACCTTAGTCGACTTAGGTAAAGAGAATTATATGGGAATTATAAACTTATGCTTATTCCCTAAGCAATTAATTGTTTAATACATTGCTTTGAAAGCACATACTTCGATACCTTGCCAAAAAAAAATATTTTATTCACCAAAGCCCAAAATCTAAAAATACAAAATTAAAAAACAACTAGCATGGCTTAAGCATAGTTTTGAGCTATTTTCTGCAAAAAAAAAAAACACAGTTACGTCATTAGGCACACGAGAAAAGATAGATTTGATAATTGAATGGTTTTTTTTTTTTGTAATAAGACCACTTTTAAATTCAAAAATAACATAAAGTAAATGAAAAAACACACGTAAACATTCAGACCAGTAAATTTTATTACATTTCATCAACGAAAAGAAAATAAAAAAGGAAAAAATAATTCTTTGCCCGCCGCGCGGAATCGAACCTGGAACTTTTGGCACCAGTTCATCGCTCTACCCAATGATCCAAGCCGCAGTATTCTGTTGATAGCCATACAACAAAAATCTTTAAATAGATTATTGTGTTATGCTGCAGCTTAGCTTCAGTTGTAATTAATATTGAACAAATCACTCCGTGTAACGAAAGAGTTTGGCTCAATTCGTAGTGTAGTGACTTCATACACAGTGATATCGGTTGGTTGTGGGTTCAATGGCATGCGAAGGTAAAATTTTTTGTATTTGATATTTATTTTAATTTAATGGTATTATTATAATAGACGTCAAGCAGCAAGAAGAAGTCATTAATTTCTAAGAAAAAAATGGTGTTGATAAAAGAAAAATTTGTGTTGTCGATTTCAGTCAAGCAAATCACAGAACGAGAGGCGGCAACTTCAAAAATAAGGAAAATAAAAAAAAATTAAAATTTTTTTTTTTTAAAGTAGTGTATTAAAAATTACCAAATACTTAGTTAATTTATCACCCAAATAAAACTTGACAAGTCACCATGTAAAACTTAGACGTTTTGATAAAGTAATTGGGAGGCTGCCAAAGCCATCTTATAAATTATACCAGGTTTTTTTTTCAATTTAACATAAGCTTTTTTCTCGGTGTATGGTGTAGAAAAAATATTTCTCTTTTAATATTTTGGTTTTTTCATTTATTATATTTTTACCATTCACCTTTTTACGAGAATAAAGTTGTTTGAAAAAAAAATGCACCGAATATCTCATTGATTGATTGATTAATTTTATTATCAAACATTAAATATAATCATATAATGAAATTACAGATATTAGACAGTAGTTAATAATGTTTCATAAACCTGCATTCTGTAGCTCAAGGAGCTAGTGGCGAATGCAAGGTATATGCATAAAACTTACAGATAACACAATGTCGTTAATGGGGCTTAAAAGTAGATACACACATTTTAAACAAGATACAATTTTTTGATTAATAATTCAAAAAGATAATTTAAAAATATATCAAGTAGGTGGTAAGATAATTATTTATTTTAATAGAAAATATAAGATAGATAAAAAATAAGTACCGTATAAGAAGCATGTTACAGAAAGACAATTATATCTGTATACGGAGAATTAGATCTAGTTCATCATAGTTAAATTTGAAAAGCCACAATTTAGTTTCTTTTTTTGGTATATATTTTTAATGCGTAAGCAATGAATATTATCTGGTAAGCTGTTAAATAATCTAGTGCTATTGACGAATATGTATTTAGAAAAATCTGTGTATTATGAGGTGGAACTACAATTTTGTTTAGATTATTAATTCTTAAGTTGTAATTTGGGTTATTCCTGTTTATTAAGTGGCCGTTGTTATGAAAAAATACCTTTAGGGCCTTATAAAAATATAAATGTTTGAGTGGAAGGACTCCGAGACTTTTGAATAGTGCAAAACTTGGTTCAAGTCGGTTTTTGCTGCAAATTATACGAATGATGTGTTTTTGAATAGTAAGCAGTGGATTGATTTTGTTACAATGTGTGCCACCCCAACAGGACAGTCCATATTCAAGTTTTGAGTGGAAAATACCATAATAGATACAAGTCCGAAGTTGTTTTGAACAGAAGTTTTTTAAAAGATACAGTTGTCGTACAGCCAACATTGCATATCGTTTTAGTGCACTTGTGTGATCTGACCATGTCATTTTAGAATCTAACAATATACCTAAATACTTAAAAGTTGAGACGCATTCAATTTTGAAACATTCCAAACAACACGTTTTTTTATTGTTATAGGCTAGCAAATTATTCGATGTGCTACAAGTGTACTCATCAAACATAAATTTATCGCAGTTTGAATGGTGATATATAAAAATATCGCTCTGCAGTTCTCTACCCGCAGTAATGAAAAACATTATTTTGGTTTTGTCACCTAGGACTAGCTTATGCATTGCAAACCAATGCCTCAAAAGGCAAAGGTCATGTTTTATGCTTGCTGTCAAGTCAAGAACAGAATTGCTTGAGTATGTGCAAGCCATATCATCTGCAAAAGCAAGAGTTTCGCTAGCAAAGTTTTGCATAAAAATTTAATTTATATAAATTAAAAAAAGTACGGGTTCCAAAACAGAACCTTGCGGTACACCTGTGTCAATTGAGACGAATGAGCTAAATTTATTGTTTATTTTTACTCGTTGCAACCTGTTTTGTAAATATGAGCAAAACCATTTGTATACCTTTCCCCTTAGCCCGCATTTATATACTTTGTTGAAAAGAATTTTGTGGTCAACCGTATCAAAAGCCTTGGTTATGTCTATAAAGAGCGCAGCAGATTGTTTTTTGTTGTTTAAACCACTATAAACATTACTACAAAATTTAAGAAAAGCTTCCTCAGTTGATAAAGCCGCTCTAAAACCATATTGGTTCTTGCTAAAAAAATTAATTTTATTTAAAAAATTTAATATTCGAGCTATCATTATTTTTTCATACACCTTTGAAAATACAGGTAAAATAGAAATTGGACGATAATTATTTGGTAAATGTTTATCACCTTTCTTAAATAAAGGAATAACTTCCGCCTTCTTTAGTTCATCTGGGAAAATCCCAACATCAAGACTTTTATTAATTAGGTGACAAAGTATATCAACAATATTGTGCACTATCTTTTTTATAAAAGTATTTGACAAATTATTCTCTGTTTTTGCATTTGAATTTTTTAATGACATAATAACTTTATAAATTTCTGAGGAAGATGAGGGTTCAACAAAGATACTCTGTCCTTGAGACGGTTCTCTATCTAAACAACTACAAGTTATATTGCTGGCTCTATCAGGAATGACACTTTTCACAACATTTGCAAAAAAAATTGTTCAACGCGTTTGCTTTGTCAGTATCATTTGTTAAGTATTCGCCATTTGTAACTAAAGAGGAAATTTCTTCTTTTTTAAGTGATCTATTTAACAAGTTATTTACCAATCTCCATTACTTTTTTACATCACCCTTTACCTTGTTGAATTCATTAATGTAGAAGTTATTTTTACTTAGACCAATATCAGTTTTAATTTTTTTGCGTAGAGATTTATATTGTGCTTTCAAAATATTATTGTTTGGATTTTTTAAGACTTTTTTGTGAAGTTTATTTTTGATATTTATTTTGACATTAAGTTCATAAGTTATCCAAGGCTTTAATTTTTTAAAATTAGAATTTCTTGCATTTTTAGTCTAACTGCAGTAATTAAGATGCTTTACTAAAGTTTTCATAAACATCTTTCATCTTTATGGAATATGATGGCAACTCTTTTATTAGTCCTCAGGAATACAAATGAAACCAGTAAATACAATCTTTTAATGTTGCTGGCAGAGTTAATCTGAACATTTCGGAGACAAAAAAAAAATTGTTTTTCCGCATAGCTTCCCGATTTCTTGCAAATAAAGTCTACAGATTCTTTCTAGTGTATCGGCGTCACACATTGTCGCGAGCCCAAACAAGATTCAGCCATAAATGGAAGCAGTCATTAGAATTTGATACAATTTCATTTCTGAAAGTTTTTGAATCGGACACTGGTTTTACAAAAACCACGATTTTAACAGCTTTGCCTTCTAGTTATGTTTTAGAATATATACATATTTCAAACTTTTATTGCAGAAATGCAATGGGTTTTTTAAACTGGTTACCGACCTTCCAAAACCAAAGTGTTTCTACTTTGCCATCAAGGATTGTATATTTGTAAGTAGCTAATATAAATAAATATTTTGAGTATTCTTTACCGGTTCTCTCAATATAGTCTTTTTGTTAAAAAATTTTATTTGAATTAAATTAAGCTTAATTTTTTTTAGCAAAATGGCAGTGTGAAAAACGCTTAAAATATATATCTCGATGATTAAGGGCAGGTTCTCATCTAGAGGTCGGAAAACACGGTAATGTTCCTGATTTTTTTTTTAGAAGGATTTAAATGAACACCTTGAGTGTTTTGGCAATTATTTAGGAATTTTTAGTTATTTAAATGGCAGACATTTGATTTTAAAGTACCGTTTTTCTACATTTTCTGCTCTTTAAAATACACAAAAAATAAAAAGAAAATCGACCAATATTAGTTGAATTTAGATATAGGATCCAATAAATTGTATCTACTTTAAAATAAATAGAAACCAAGTCAATCCATAAAGTAGTTCTTGAGATATCGTGTAGACCAGTTTAGAAAACATTATTTTTCAGAAAACGCGTTTTAATTTTGGTTAACAATTTTTTCGATTTATTAGCTTTCCGTTATTTCAACGCCACAGCGCATCTAGTGACATCTGGTGATGCTTGAGGTATGGTAGGGAATACAGGCGTGTATTTCAAAGAACCTCCTCCTTTTTGAAGTCGTTTAAAAAGATTGATATGAGATACTCATTTTTTTGTGAGATATCAATTATTAGATACTCATAATTTTCGTGAAAAAGATGGGTTTATTTTCCTATTTTTTATGCAATCGTTATCGGCCAAAGTGCTTTGGGAACAAATACTGCATGTATCATATTATATCATAACTATCATGAGAATCTCCCCTTAAGCAAAAAAAAAAAAATTGGAAACCGGTAATCGGTTAAAAAACCCGATTACATTCTTCAAATCAACGCTTGAAATATTAATGTATTTAAAAACTTACTTTGACGGCGAAGCAATAAAAAAATTCAAGTTTTTCGAAAACCTGAATATACCCATAAGAAAAATGAAAATATCCCTAATAAGGTGCACCATTCATTTTGGGGTATAAAAAAAGAAAAACTTAGATGAAAAATTAAAAATTTTTAGAAAAAATTTGAGTTCCTTTAATCAAATTATTGATACATATAATTTTGGATTTTTAAGGGTTTTTAAGGTGGGAGAAGACATTCGCGGCATAGAAAACAGACCTTTTTTAAAAATTCATAACTCAGTCAAAAACAAACATTTTTTAAAATTTTTTTTTTTTATTATTGTAGAGAATTGAACAAATTACAAGAAACAAAATTCAAAAAAATATATTTTTCACTCCAACATGGTTTTATAGAGCTCCAAACTGGCGGCAGAGAAAAAAATGGGGCCTCGTGGTTGCAGCGCTGGGAGTTGCAAAAATTGTCCGATCTGGAAAAAAATGACTTTTTTAAATTTTAACAAAATTGGTTATCGTATGACACGAGCTTTTTTTTAAATTTTTTTCAATTTTTGGTGATGTTCCAAATTTGAAAGTGTGGTTTTTCGAAAAAAATATTGACTTTAAAAATTCATTTAAAATCGAAAAAAAATTAAAAAAAAGGTCGTGTCATACGATAGCGAATCCAGTTTAAAAAAATACAAAAAAAAAAAAAAATTTCGTCAATAAATGAACCCGCTAGTGCCGCAACCAGTACGAAAAATATGGTTTCGAGATAAACACGTTCAAAGTTAGTGAACAAAGAAAAAAAGGTTACCTTCAGTGTGCTGTTTCTTATAGTTTTCTGCAATCGTTTAGCAATTCGGGCTTCTTTTGAAGCTTTATATGCCTTCACTCTCTTCACACTTCTTTTGGAAAAATTCAATGCTGTAGCTCCTATGGTGATACCAAGCAGTTGAAACATTTGCAAATAACTATACTATAAGGTACGAAATAACAACCACCAAAAGTCAGGTAGCAAGTAAAACAAGTATATACCAGCTGCCGTACGTAGGTAGCGCAAAAATTAAAAATGTGCTCTCATTAAACCGGCTGTAACTTTTGAATTCGTAAGAATTTTTCCATGAAATTTTTTCTTAGAATCTTAAGAATATTTACTAATTAATTACAACAAAATTATTAATAAGAAATGATTTCAAAAAACTGCCAATGTCATGTCCCCCCTTAAGTAAGAGTTCTGGTGCACTTAATTATGGGTATTTTCAGTTTTATTAAACGGCTATCAGTAAAGTATTTAATCTACAATAAACACGCTATATGTCCTAAAATGTTCATTAAAATATTCTTTATGACACTGATGGGCCAAAATTGTCTTAATTTAAATTTTTGCTATATTCTCTATTGTTGGAACTTCGAGAATGTTTCGAAAACAGCATTTTTTTTTTCCCCCTTTCACAACGCTATTGTACCAGGGCCGTAGCTAGCGATTGTTCGCAGGACTTATACATTTTTTTTCAAAATTAGAAAACACTAAACTTATAATAAAAATTGAAACTTTAAACTCATCGTAAAATCATAAAAAAAACATTTTGTCGACGTTCGGGAAAGCATATTTAGCAATAATTTGTCTATTTGAAGCAAGACGTATCATCAAAATTATTTACAAAAAAATATTTTTTTAATATTTTTTAAATTACCCAAATTCACCTCTTAAAATAATTTTAGGAAAAAATTTAACTGAAAACCCTCCCCTAAAAGTTTTTATTTTTATTATTTTTTTACCGTTTTCCAATTTAGAAAAAAATTTGTTAGTTCTTGAAGCAAAATTTCTCTAGCTACGGCCTGTAGCTATTTTGTATTTTATATAAAATTTCTCCAAAAATCGTTTACATAGTTGGGCCTAAATGAAAGGTATTAATGTGTATTCAAATATATTTTGTATCTTTTGATTTGTAATTTCATTAAATAATTTTGAAGGTATATGGTCTTAACTGAAAAGATAATGCTATACAGAAAAAATAAAAATTCGAAGGGCCACTTCAAGAAAATAGAAAAAACAATTAACCAACCAACCAATTTTTAAAGTTTTTTTTAATTGTTCCCCTAGAGTAATTTTTTTCTGCTGATGAGCGAAATACAACATAAAGCATGACGGACGGACTAATATGACTATGACGACTCAGTTTTTGATCCAGATCAATAATATATGCATTTACCTCTAACTGCCATGCTAGCTTGTGGGCGTAACCTTCAAATACCCACTGAAAAAATATATTTTTTTTTGGCTTAAGTCTGCTTTAATGAATCTTTTCAAAGGGTTGCTTGGGTCACAGGGAGGATATTAGCCTTTTTTTTGCAATACCATTATAATCTAGGCATGACAAAATTATAATTCTGCTTGCCTTGTACTAAGCATCTTCTTGAAATTAAAGCGAATTCATTAAACTAGACATTTCCTAGATAATAATACTTATTAAAAAAAAAAATTGGAAAATCATTTTGATGTATTTTTTAATTAATTCGCTTTCAGATTATTAAAATTTTTTTTTTCCTACTTGAATAAAACATTTACAACATCGGCATTCACAAAATAATCATAAGCCCAAAAATAGATAGTATTATCAGATTGCTTATGCTCTATTCTTTTCAGTTGTATATCGGTGATTCCATGTCAAAACGCCCACGTTCCTGACATCACTATTTATGAATATTTGGAAACTCTCTGAGTTGATAGTTCTTCTGAAACGTATTATATCTGCATACTTTTTTTATTTTTATTTCTTTTTAAAATATATACACTGTAAAAAATTTCAAAATATCTTAAAAAATATAATTAATGCATGTATTCAAACAGCTGTAACTTCGAAACCGTAAGTCGTACAGAAAAAAAAAACCTGCATATATTTTAGAGACCTTAAATGTGTCCTTCTTGTGGTGTCCTTTTTTAGAACTTTTTATGGATTTTTTAAATTTTTTATAAACTGAAGTTATTTGTCACGTTTTTTGTAATGTTCGCAGTAAATTTTTTTACCTTTTGAACATAGTTTTAGTATAATAAATCAATTCTTATGGCTCAGACAAAATTTTAGCATGGGATACCAACTATTGCTTTTTATAACGAATTGCCTATAAAAGATTTCTTAATTTTATACCGGAAATTCCATATCTTCTTTATATATAAAATTCTCTGAACATGGCTTTGTAACTGAACTCCTCCTAAATAGTTGGACCGATTTTGATCAAATTTGGTGAGTGTGCGGCTGGGTCTGTAGATGGTTTGGGTCTAAGGTTTGACCCGGTAGGTGGCGCTGTGGTTGCTGTGGCAGTGTGTAAATGGGTATTTGAAAGTATAACTCACAAATGAATTGAAAAATTGTCATGATTCTTTCACTACACCATTGCTTTTTATGCAAACGAAATTTAAAAATACAAAATTAATATAAATAAGCAAGAGAAAAAACTTAAGTTATTATGATAGGCCTGATTTTTTGATCTATAAAATGTTTTTAAATTTTTACGATAGAAACTTTATGCATAACATATTCTTCCAACAACCAATATTTTTTCCAAACTTTTTTGCGAAATGTAGAAATTCGTTAAGGTTTTTGTGGAAAATTATAAAAATCTGAAATGGTGAACACTTCCATGAAAAAATGAGTGCTGTTTTCAAGGAAAGGTTAGGCCTTGGTCATGTCTGTCAAGCCTGAATTCGTGCCTGATCAGGCATGATATTTTCTGGGTAGTTATAGTTTTTAATGAAAATTTTTTTAACCGACAATTGTGTAGTTATAAAATCGTAGTTCTTTAAGAATTATTTGCAAAATTATCTTATTGTTTTAAATATTCCGATGTCTAGGGACAACTACGCCATTTACCTTCGCTACGCCCATGTCCCTCATCAAATAAACAAGCAGAGGTCTCTTACATCAAGACGAATCCTTCAGCAGAATTGCGTGATAAAATCTTTATTAGGGGCATTCTGTTGGGTCTAAAGCCAGCCACTGAACGACATAAATAAATAGAAGTGAAAAATTTTGCGGATTTCGCATATAATGCGAAAAAATTTCTAAGTATCCATGTCTCTAACATACCATTGGGATATGAAATATTTCTACACTCTACTTTCTTTCAAAAACAATAAATAATGAATTTTGATTAAAGCTTACAGCTTTGCTTTGCTCCATTGTGCGGCCATAGTTTCGTGTGAAGATGTAACTGAAATAAATTGAAAAAAAAGGTATTGTATAAAATATGTTTTGGTTGAAATGTATTTTTGTTTGGATGTATGTGGGTGTGGGTGGATAGGACGGTGTGTGTGTGTGATTGTTCAAAAGAAAAAAAACAATCCACCTAGCTTCATTTAACAATTAAATGACATACTAATGCGAATTCACAACGCCCAAAAAACTGTTGGCACAAACAAGTCAAGAACGGCAAAAATGTTCTTTATAATCTACGAGCTCCCAAAAATCAACAAGAACATTTTACAAAAAAAAAAAAAAACACAAAAAAAAGCAGTTATATTGTTTCTTTCAAACTTATCTAAATTTTTTCTGAAAGCGCACTATTTCTATTACTATATCAATGATAAGATTTATTGCTAATGCTAAATATGTACTCGTAGTAAGAAATTTTTTCAAAAAGGCTATTTTTCTATATTATTTTTTTTTCTTTTGTCTCTTTTGTTTAAAACGAATTTTAAAATGAAAATAATTTTTTTTTACAAAAAGTAAATCATCCATTCACAATTATAATATTTCAAACTCCACACCCCACAAAATGTTGATATTTTAATTGTTTTTACGGAGTTATAAGCTATTATAAACCAAGTGCACGGACTTGAAAAAATGCTTAGAGGCAAATTGGACTCAAAAAGTGTGGCAGATTGAAATAAAATGTGGAAGATTTGATATATCATATTAGAACTATATATGTATTTTATTCAAAAAAAAAATATACATAACACAGTTTACAAAAACAAGAATAGTATATATTCAATTTTTTTTTTATCAAAAAAAGATTGAAAACCAACAATTTTTCAGTCAATAAAATAAAAAACAAAACAATATGGAACAAATCTAGATTAGGGGCATAAGCCTTATTTTAAACAAGTGTTTTTACCTCCCTAAGGCTCAATTTATTCACAGTCCAGTAAAAGTTACAGTCCCGTAAAACTCACAACTCGCCGGAAATGGAGGTAGTATTTTCTAGCAAGAGTTTACCGTGGCGGTAACTTTTATTGGACTATGAAGAAATTGTGCCAAAGAAGCGTCCATTGAAACATGTCGCTTGCTTATGCTTTTCAAGATAAAATTCACCAAAGTTTGAAGAAGATTATAGTCGGTATTTCGAAACTAATAAAAAAGTTGGACTCCTGCCAATAACTTAGATGTATGCCTAAAATATATAAATATACATAAAAAGAAAAACAAAAACTAGGAAGCAACAAACCTTCCATCAACAAACTTAAAAGATTTATAAAATCTTATTTATTTTGCCGGAGGCTCTAATAGGTTTTTTTGATCACGAAATTCTTGTAACGGTAATTTGCAAACCGTTTCATTTTGTAGAATTAATATTAACAGCTGAAAGTCAACGTCAGAATATCATGTCACTCACAATGACAAGCATATGTCAAAATATAACGATATTCACAATTAAGCTTTCTAGTGATGTATTTATTAAAAGTAGAGAACAAATTCATCAAAAAATTTTATGAAAGTGGAAATAACGTAGTGGTAAATTTTGAAAAAATGTAGATCTACCACAATAGTGGTAGTCCGTGAATTGTAATTGTAACCTTTGGTTCGAATTCGTACTAGTGTGTCATTTAACTCAGGTGTGTAGTATGACACTTAAGGGTTAACAATAAGTATTGTAGAAAAATAAACTGTAAAACCTTAGTAGAGCAAACTTGCGTGCAGTGCAGGCCGCGTGACTGTAACCACACACAAACAGAGGTAAATAAAAAAACATACACCCGCACTTTATGTACTTCCATATTAAAGCGCCATCGCGTTTTTATAGAAAAACATCAACCACAACTAACCTCCCACTGAATCACACAGTTATATTTTTTCTAAATAATTCACTGCTACGATTCCAATGTCGTCCGACAAGAATGGGTTGGTTATATCAGGACTTGGTTTTTGTGAAAATTTTTTGTTACTTTTTTTTTTTATGTTTGTGTTTAGCTCTCTTTGTTTCGCTTTGTTTTTATTTTTGCAATATTACAAGTTGTTCCCATTTATTTGCACCTTGATAAACTCACGATTCGGAATAAAATATTGAATTTATATTGTTTGCATTTGAGTGTGGGTGGTCATGTTTGTGTTTGTATGTCATGTGCCTCTGCATGTTATACTTTATATATTAACGTATGTCAACATACGTATGTATGTACTCTGTTGTGGTTGGCATTTATTAGTTTAATTTTTAATTTTTAATTTTATTAAATAATAATAGTTAAAAACTTGTAATTTATAATATATGTACGAATTAAGCTTTAAGGACACTTTTGTATATGCTTAATTCAGTTGCTTTTTTAATGGAAATAATATAATTTGAAATAATGTGTACTACAGTATCGTCAAGTTTAAGCAAAAAAAGTGAATTTTTCAACTTGAAAATGTAGATACATATCTACGGAAACTATTTTTAAGATAAATGTTAAAAAAACAAATAATCCCCTCATAGATTAAATAAAGTATACAGTTTTAAAAAGATGTGAAAGTCCTACAAGTTTTTATTTACAAGATTGAACGATAAATTAACTTTTTAATTATTTTTATATTTGAACATTTATTCTTAAAATTTGTGTAATAAGAATGTCTATATGAATGTATGTGCAGCCATGGTTAAAAGAACAAGGCACCCTTTGAAAAAATTTTAGAAAAAAATAAAAACGCAGAAGTTATTTATTTTCCATTATTTTTTAAAAAATATTAATACTCTGCTGGTTCCCCGCCCCCCCCTTCATTTGTATTATCTCCCTTACTCTACGCACCACACTATGTACTAGGTTTTTGCAGGTTTCTTCACCAATGCTGTCCCATTATATTTCTAAAGCATGTTTAAGGTCTTCTTTTGAAGTCTTTTGGGCTGTGTTTCCTTATTGTCTGCTTTAATTTTGACCACAAATGCTCAATGGGACTTAAGTCCGGCGACTGGGCAGGCCAATCCATGAGTGCGACGTGATGTTGGTGAAACCAGCGCACAACTATAGCGGATTTATGACATGTTGCGTCTTTTTGGTAGACAACGTTTCCATGTTAGTATTGCCAAAAACCTATTTTTGCGACCTTCGCAGACAACCATTTTTCCTACTCCACATGCCGCCATGCAATCCCAAAATATTATACTGCCTCCTCCGTGTTTAACAGTAGGTACCAAACAGTCGGGGTCATATTCTTCACCTATTCGCCATCTTACGTAGGTCACACCAGGTATTCCAAAAATCTGAAAAAAAACAAAAATACAAACTTTTTTAGTTCTTATATTTTTTATGGGATCCGAGTTCTAAGTTTAGACTCATCAGACCATAGAACTTCTCAGTCTTGTTTAATCCAATCTTAATGCTCCAAGGCCCACTTAAGTCGCACTTCCATGTTCTTATCTGAAAGCCATGGCTTCTTCCTAGCTCTGCGAGCACTCAATCCTGCTGCCGCAAAACGTCTGATCAATTATTTTATTTCCTGAACTTGCTTCCAACTCAGTAGCTAAATGAGAAAATGTTTTTTTTTCATATTTTTTAAGTACGAACGCACCAACTGCCGGTCTATATGGCTTGTTGTGATCAGTTTTGGCATAGCGTTTTAGAGCATTTTTGACGGCACATCTCGAGCACTTAATTTTTTTCGCAATTGATTTCTGCGAATATCCAAATTCATGTAAAATTTTTATTTTTACGCAATCATCATTTTTGTATTTTCTAACATTTTCTCCAGGGCTCTCATCACGTTACTTTGAAAACGAACATCGTTCAAACAATACTATTCTACGATATCGTCAAGTGTTTGCTGCATATATATTAAAGAGCTACATGAATGTATTTGATACAATAAAGTGCATCGAGAATTTTATTGTCTTGTTTTCTATTTACTTTATTCTTTAAAGTAGAGTTGGGCAAAATCAGCACTTTGGCACCGTGCGACCGAGCGAGCTGACTGCGTGCTAAGGTTGCTTGATAAGGGGCACTGCCATTGCACGGGTAAAAGAGAAAAAAATTTAGCGCGTACCAAGCGTGCCTGATGAGAGGCTTGCTATTGCACGTGTAGAAGAGAGAAAAATTGAGCGCAGAAGCTTGAGCTAATTCGAATTCGAAACGAAATCGTTTTTCTAAACAATGCAAATTTGCGACGGAGTCGTTTCTTTTTAAATGATATGGACTCAAAACGGATTTATGCTAAATGTAAAATTTTATTTTTTTATTTAAATTTTCTTTAGTAGTTCATTGTAATTTGTAAGTAATTAATGTAATAAGTAAAATAGTCACATGTAACTTCCCAGTGTGGCAAACGGATTCGTTTTGAGTTTAAGACGGACTCACTTCTTCGGCATTCGTTTTTGATGGAATTTCTCTCAAAAACGCAAATCGCTTTTTTCATTTTTACAGATCCGTCTCGAACTCAGAACGGACTTCATATACGAATTCGAGGCGAATTCTTTTTTTCAAAGTAACGCAAATTTGAGACGGACCCGTTTTTTCTATATAATGCGATGTGCAACGAACTCGTTTTTCTAAATAATGCAAATTTCCGACATACTCGTTTTTTCTAAATTATGCAAATTTTCGACGGACTCGTTTTTTTTTAGTAATGCGAAATGATATAAAAAGTTATTTAAAATAAAAATAAGTGCACAATTGTATTTCGAATCCCTAATACACTGAAAATAAAAGACTTGATAACAAATTTAACACTGCCTTTTATGTTAACGCTGTGACCATTTTTTGACGGATTCTCAACTCGTGCGAAACGGGTCCGTCGAAACATAAGAAGGCAAAGTGCGTACTGACGGACTCGTAACGGATTCGAAACGGATTCGTATCCATTTTTGTGCACATTGGGCTCGTACGTAATGAATGTTGTTTGTGTTTTTATTGAAGCACTAGCTCAACCATGGTGCAGTCGTCAGGACTGCCGACGGAAGCGTTATCTTAGCATTAGATGTATAATTAAATTTAGTTTAGTAGTAATTGAAAGAATAAACATGCACACACTATAAAGCTTAAAAATTTTTATTCATGTTTATAAATGAAATTGATAGCATACAAATTTTGAATTTTGGTTACGCTATGTACAGTAAAGGACAAAAGTCTACATACAGCATCGAATTTTTGACTTAGTCAAAACTTGTGAATCGTAATGAAAAGTTAAGTATGCAGTTTAATGAGAGATGCCTTTTAAAGTAAAAAAAAAAAAAAAACGAACAAAAACTTTGTTCTTAATCAACTCAACAAGGCATTTATAACAATACGAAAAATTTAACGCGACAAAAGTCTATATAGGACATTGTGTTAAACTTTCCATAGCAAACTCGACAGAAAGAAGCGATACATTCAAATCTGTTTCGCTTCTTATAAGAATACGGATTATTACCTCTCATTAACTTGTGTTTTGAAAGATGTTTTATCGGTAGCAATCACATATGCTACCGATATGTTGGACACCGAAACAATATTTTCGATAATACCATATTGTTCCTCCCATTCAATTCAAAATCAATCATCACAGTTGATGGTCAATGACCTTTACCACCTCCATTCAATCGAATAGAGTTTTTGAAAGAACTTCTCGAGCTCACTGTGGTCTTTGAAAAATTAAGATTGAAAAAGAAAAATTTAAATCATATCCTTTCAGTGAAAATTTCTCAGAGATATAGTACAAAGAGTGTTTATAAGAATGTTTTAAGTAGAGAAATCATTGAATGTTATTTTTCTGACTTTCTTGCTATACGAATAATAATGCTGTTTGATCTGTATATAAATTGAAACAAGCCATTTTTTGACTTAAGCCTACCAACTATTTCAGGGAAGAACAAAAACAATTATAAAAACAAAACAGCACCTACTCAGTTTTTAGGCTCTGTGTGTACTTTTTGGGTAATTTAATATTTAAATTTGGTTTTTTATTATATTCCATAAAACTTTTTCTGGTTTAGTTACTGTTTTTTTTTTTAACCACACACTTTTTTTTTTATCTGAGCCAAAAGAGGTTGGCCTTTGTTTTAAATACGTTTACATCAGGCATTTCATTCACATGCAACACTGTGCTAACCACATGTGTCTATTTGTGTGTGCATGTGTGGTTTTATGTAGAAACACACGCATACACATATATGCTTACCACGTGTTTATTTCATATGCAGGTAAAACAAAAGGTTTTCCAGCATGCGTTGTGGGACTGACTATTCTTTGATGCCTACCCCACACATTCACTTTATTACCTTCTCAAGGCTCAGCAGCGCACATTATTCACATCTTTACGTAACATGAATACCTTCGTATCTGTGCAGGTATGTATAATTCTGTGATTGCATAAATGTGTAAGTAAAGTTGAAATACATACATAAATATTTTGTACAATTTACATTAAATTCATTAATGAAAACTTTAACGTGTCAGCGGCAGAGTTGGTTTAACTGGAATTCAGTTATCACCTTATTTCAAAATCAATGATTTTCTATCAATTCTCGTTTATATTCATTATAGAAGCTAAAATGATTTTGAGCATTCCAAATTATCTTTAAAGCATATTAAAACTCAATATCAAATTGGGTCCATCCGAAAAAAAAAAGAAAATACATCATAATATAAACTCACAAAACTAGAGTGACGGGAAAGGAAGGGAAGGGAAGGGAAGGGAAGGGAAGGGAAGGGAAGGGAAGGGAAGGGAAGAGAAGAGTGAACAAACTATTCATGAAATGAAGAAATAAATGTTTAAATGTTCAGAATCAAAAAAACTTCAAAACTTCTTCATTCCTCTATTAACCCATTATGGACTGACCCATGTTCTCCATATTGGAGCATTTTGCACTAATATTGATTACAAGAATTTCCATAAAACAACAAAAAATAGATAAAAACGTATTTCGTTAAAGATCAGCGTCGTGTCAACCCGCGGGAGCCACGTATGTCAGTCAAACTTCATAAAAATTCACAAAAGTTAAATATAAGGCCTAAGGAAGACGTATAAGAATAATATATTATATTATTTTTTTAGATTTTGCACAGGATTAAAATTAAAGATAAAAATAATGGAAAATTCCTAAATTTCCCAAGCAAGCAAATGTAAGTAAGTAAACGTAATTGTTCAGCCTTGAGTGAAAACAGGTCGATTAGCTAAATTCCTAAAATTTTATATTCTTTTTGGAGATCATGAAAATCTATCACTGTATGACCTCCAGGTTAAGAAAAGTATACCGTTGCGTATACGCAACGCTGGACAAAAATGGGTTAAAGAGGTGTTCGCTTATAGATTGAGGATCCCCAAAAAGACTGCGTTCAACAATGCTCTCTGCACTCCAGTCATTATTTGTTTCTCGCTAGTGAGTTTTTGCAAAAATTATGACGTCGACAGATGTCGAATTTAGAACTTCAAATTTAGTTTTTTTTTTTAATCCAAAGATTCCAAGAACAAGTTTCCTGAATGATTTCCATCTGAAAACTATCTGCTATATTTTATACGCGAAGTAGCTGACGAAATTGTAAATATGAATTCAATAGTAAAACTAAATCTGACAATGACCAGAGTGATCATGATGAAACAATGAAGGCTTATACAATAGTAAAGATGGTACAAAGTCATATAAAAAAAAAACACAGTTTCGATAGTATCGTAAGTGTGGACGTAGAATTTTTGTTTGATATATTTGTTGATGAATTTGTTGTTCTTGTTAATTTTTATGTTGGTTAAAAATAAACATAATTCAATATTTTGATTAATTAATTGAAATACATATATATTTCAAATTTTGTTGACAATTTAAATTTTAACATAATATATTTATATCGATACATATAAAATTAGTTCAATAAATAATTCGAATTTATATGATATTTTAAAAATAAATTAAGTTTTTAATAGCATAACTTCCATGCCAGTATCCAGTCTCCGGATATGTAAGCCTGTATAGTAGTAATATACTACTTACTTACTTACTTACTTAGGTTGCCGTAACAACCCGTGTCCGGGCTTCGGTCGACCTCATCAGCTCTCGCCAGGCGCCTCTGTTTTGCGCGCGCCTTCTCCAATCGGATACACCAAGTGTGGTTAGGGCTTCCTCAGCCTGGTCCATCCATCGGAGGCATGGTCTCCCTCGTCGTTGTTGACCAGCGACCCTCGCCTCGAGCACCTTTTTTGCTGGAGCCTCGTCGTCCATACGATGGACATGACCCAGCCAGCGTAGTCGCTGCACAGTTATACGCCGAACTACGTCAATGTCATCGTAGAGCTCATACAGCTCGTGGTTCATTCGGATGCGATAGTCATCGCCGACTCGAACAGGACCGAAGATTTTGCGAAGAACTTTTCTCTCGAACACCCCCAGAGCGGCTGCGTCAGTTTGCGAAACTACCCATGTCTCAAAGCCATAAAGAAGCACAGGTAGAACGAGCGTCTTGTAGAGTGTTAGTTTTGTCGATCGAGAGAGGGCTCTGGATCTTAGTTGCTTACCGAGCCCGTAGTAGCATCTATTAGCAATTATTGTTCTACGCTTTATCTTCACGCTGATTTCGTTGTTGGTATTAATGGCGGTGCCAAGGTATATGAACTCCTTGACTACTTCAAAGTTATAGCTGCCGGATGAAACGTGGGAGTATAGACGCCGCGCTCCCTTGTTTGTAGACAGCATATACTTTGTTTTACCCTCATTTATCACCAAACCCATTTTGGCTGATTCCTTTTCGATAGCGGCGAAAGCAGCGGTAACATCTCTCTTGGTTCTGCCGACAATATCAATATCATCATCGTACGAAGGAACTGGACACCTTTATAGAAAATGGAGCCATTACGATGCACACCGGCCTTTCGTACGATCCCCTCCATGATGATGTTAAAGAGATCGCAAGACAGTGGAACGCCTTGTCTGAAACCTCTTTCGGTGAAGGTTTCGGAGAGGTAATTTCCTATCTTGACGGAGCTTCGTGTGTTGCTCAACGTCATTCTGCAAATTCTAATCAACTTTGCAGGTATACCGAACTCAGACATTGTTGCGTATAGGCAATCCCTTCTCGGGCTATCGAACGCAGCTTTAAAGTCGACAAAGAGATGGTGTGTGTCGATTTGATTTTCGTGGGTTTTCTCCAGGATTTATCGTAGCTTGAAAATCTGGTCTATGGTGGACTTTCCAGGTCGAAAGCCACACTGATAAGGTCCAATCAGTGGTTTTGTAATCGGCTTTAATTTGTCACACAGTACGCTTGAGAGAACCTTATATGCGATTGATATAAGACTGATACCTCTATAAGTGGCGCAGATTGTTGGGTAAAATAATACTACTAAATTTTTTATGTCATATTTATTGTATTAATCTTGCTGAAGATTAACAAAAACACAAAAACAATAACAAACTACAAAAACGAAAGAAATTTATATATGCAAATATTTCATTACATACGTATTAATACCAACAACACAAGTTACTGAACAATGTTCGTAAAACGACTCTTGTTTTATATAATGGTTTATGTGTAGTAGCGCTGATTTTTTTAAATACCAAATATAAACTTATATACTAAACTATGCATTGCTTCTTCGTATTGCAACGTCTTATTTTCTCAGACATCAGGCGGACAAAGCGGACAAGTCTTTTTAGCGGCACAAGCATTTATATACGTATGCATTGCTTGTAAAGTGGGAACCAGAATGGTGTAGCTTGTAGTACGTAGTATAACCTGTCAAAAGTTAAAATGTACTAAATGCACGGAATCGCACAGAATGCGTAGTACGTCTGTAGCTCGTAACAGTAGTTGTAGCGCAAGTTGAGCTAATTTTAACTTTTGATTACTACACTGCTCTGAAAGTTGCATTAATGATGCTTTTTTTAAGGATCGGGCATATCATATCGATACTGCAAATGTTGTCGGTACCGAAATAAGTGTTTGAAACTAACAATATTTGTAAAATCGTAAACATTTATAAACAAGTATTCTCTGAAGCGCTCTCGCCATTCTGGGCATATTTTTTGGCATAGCGTGCTACACACTGAGCAGATGATGAGGTTAGTCCATAGAATCTCTACAACTATATCGCATTCTGTTCCACTCTTAAAGCTCTGAGAATATCATAAAACGATTCTATTCAACAAACAACACGATGTTGCGTTTGCGATTTTAGCACGAACTAAAGCAACACGAATAAGAACGTCAGCAGCAACTAAATCATCAATGCATTTTTCCTCATACAAAAATGTTAATTTATCTTCTTTCTTTTTGTTGCTATCTTGTGACTTAATTAAAAAAGTGACAAAATCCAAAGTTAGATATTCGGTTTAAGCACAAAATATCTGATATTTTGGCATAAATTTTATCTGTGCACGATGAATATTAAAGGCTGTATGTATACCTAAAGTGTCCCCTCAAAAAAACGTTAGCATTACTTTGAAAAAATTTGTGAAAATACTCCCATACAAACCGCGCTGTAAGACGTAATTCTACGTCAAAAATGTAATTTATTTAACCGTCAAGTCGCGCAAAAAGTCATTCGTGAATAAAGTTTAATGGGGTCTCAGGCAATAACCAAAAAGTTATCGTCAGTGGATACATTTTTTTATATAATGAGTGCACACATTAGAGACCCAATTTATATGTTTTATAACAAGAACATCGAAGATTTTTATACAAAATTGAACTTCGAATTCTAACAAAACTCAAATTGATGACGAAGAGTTCACAGATTTTGTTGGGATTCTGCTTGTTATAGGCTCAGAAAAGTCAAACCAAGAATATCTAAGCGAGCTTTGGAAACAAAATGTATTTCTTCTTATCTTGCAACCATGTCACTTAATCATCTCCATAAATATTATGCGTTTCATTTGTTTTGACAATTACTTAACAACTACCTAGCGTTGGTAAGAGATATTTTTGAGAAAATTTAATCAAATGATGATTTAAAAATGCATTTCAGACCTTACAAATACACAGGGTGTAGCGCGACTGAGCGCAACTCTTTACGTAGGTAAAAGGTGATGTCGAGTTGAGCAAAATATCGTATGGGAGTAGGGGGTCTATTTTCACATTCTTAAGAGCTACTGGGTTAATTAATATTTTACGACTTTTATTCACATTAATGTTTCTAGCAGAAAAACTAACTTAAAGAAAACTTAGTTTGAGAGCTCATTGTAAAAGCAATGAAATCATCTCTCTAACGGTATATCAACAAGCCCAACCGACTTAACCGTTACCGAGCTGTGCTCGTGTGAAGATGAAACCAATTGGTTGAAACTACTTAATTTCAATTTTGAGTGACATTTTCTCAGAATTTCGCGTAATAAATGAAATTTCTTTTTTATGATCAGTTTTGTAATTTATTCAAATCTATTTTTAATAACATCAAATATAAAAACATATCTCTAAAAATAGAAAAGTTGGCTGTACTAATAAAATTCTACTTATTAGAACTTATTCAGTTTGATATCTCAAAAACTGAGACAGATAAAAGCAAAAATAGTTATTTTGTGTGATTTTTTCCTTTTATATTTAGAATTGGTTTTAAATAAACTTGGTAACCTTTTTCCTTGCAACAAAAACTTTTCCCTCACCATTCAACAACAAAAAACAATACTAAGAGCTAATAAATAATCCAATAAAATATAGTTTATGAATTGGTACCAATCATTAAAATTTCTTACTGATTCAAGCTGAATTTTTTATCAAAAACTCATCTGCTTGTAAATTTTTTTTTTAAATTATTTTCATAAAATTTACATAAACTCTATTCTATTTTCGTTTTACTTAACCAACTGCGTCTAGTTTGTTGCATGCGGTGAAAATAATAATTTTAAAAAAAAAAACATGTGACTGCATGGCGCTGGAAGCTAATGAGTAAGGGTTTCGCAAATTTTATTGATAGCATCCGGTTTTACGGTAAAACTTACATATGAAATGGTTGACAAAGTTGACCAAAAATTGAAAAAAAAACTGCATAGCGCTGCAATCTGATGAGTAAGGTTTTCGCAAATACTAATGATAGCGTCCGACTCAGCGGTAAATTTTGCAAGGTTGATTTAAAACGAATTTTAATATCCTTTAAATAATTAAACTTGAGATTCTAAGAAAACTCCAACAAAAGAACGAATTTTAGTTTGAGTTGTTTTAGTTTTTGAGATATTAAACTAAAATTTCATGCTTCTTCATTATCTTACTACCACCCTTCATAATTTTTTTCGTGTGCATGGATCAGAAACACTTTTTGAATATAACCAACGTCAAAAAAAGTTGGACTCAATTTTTAAAAACTTATGCGCAAACAATTTTTTATTGCGATTATAGACATAATTTTGTGAAAAAAAATTGTCATAATAATAACGAAAGATATTTGCTGACACGACTCCATCTTTCCAACCTCCAAGTAACTGTCACCCGTCTTCTGAATCAATACAATGCTTTCGCATTTCTAAGGGGTACCCTGAATGTTGATTGATGATGAAAAAAAGATGGTGGTCAGTGTTGTATGGTGAACCTACAGCCACCAATTTTTTAAATTTCGACACTTATTATAAGCAATTCTAATAAAAAGGTTGATTTAAAGCAAAGTATGTGTGTGGCTGTCGTGGCGCAGTGGGTAGAGTGCGTCGCACATACGCCAGAGAACCCGGGTTCAATTCCCACCTGACACAGAAAGTTTTTCAATTGAATTAATTTTTCTGTTCGGTTGTCATTTCTCTGCAAATAATCTTCCATGTAAAGCTTCTTGAGAACATACGCCATTCGGATAAGTCATTCATTCATAAGTCGGCATAAAACTTGTAGGTCCATTTTTCAATCATTTGTGTTTAAACATTTCACAACACGCACATCACAATTGATCATAAGAAGCTCGGTGAAAGTCCTTTCAAGGGCTGAAATGGCCATTTAGTTTTTTTTGTTTAAGGTGTGTGGCTGCCACGTAAGGTAGAATTGAAATTTTAACCAAAAATGGAATTTTGGGAAAGATTACTAATTTATTAACATTCTTTCCTGCAGTGCAACAAAATAGTTTAAAAGCCGCCTGCTTACATAAAAGTACTAGTTCAAGATCTGCTTTTTTTCGTAAAGCCAACTTGTATTTTAAACATGACAATACAGAACTAGATCGCAAAAATTTTTTAAATTCCTGATAAGTTGGTTATTATTTTTATTTGATGATTTGAGTAGTACCCAAGTCTGACCTCAGGTATTCAGGTATGGCCAGGCAATCTGGTAATCAAAAGAATTTGTTTTTATATTATCATTTTTTTTACGGACCTCCCAGAAGCAAAAGCTATCTGCGCCACTGTCCAAAGCGAATATATTTTACGGTTGAGTTGGCTTTTGTATGGTTTGCGACTAGGAGTGCGCCAATTGTAACCAGTACTATGTGGTACTCTTCTACGCACTGTTTCATCATTAAGATTGACTCCGCTATATTCAGCAACTCCTCTATTAATTTTTGAAGCAGATATTTTTAACTGTTTCTTGAATTTTCTGATTATTACCTATTAAGAAAGGAAATTAAGTTTTGCAGTACGACCAGATCACTGTTGAAGACAAATGGTTATCCGTTTTAAAATGCTGTGAATGGTTGAAACACCTTGATCACATATTGTAAAAAAAGTTTTTTTTTTATTATAGTTGATATTTCCTCCCATTTTTAAATCAAATAATTAGTTTTGATAAATAGGAATGAAAACTTTTTACTGATGCTAAAACGCTTTTTTATTGCTGTACAATAAACCTTGTTCTTAACAATGTACGAAAAATTCGATAAAGCGGTACCATGTTTACCGTTACGATCATTAAACTTGCAATTCCAAATACTTATGTTAGATGAAGTTCGCACAATTTGGGCTTATTTTGTTGTTATTATAAGAAAAGTTGTATGCTGCTATAATAGTATCATTAAAAACAAACGAAAGAATTAATTGGTGCCAAACTCATTTTAGATAACTATTTTTTCTTCCGAATATTTTTGTCAGTGAGTGTATAATTATTCATATTTTTCCTCTTAAGGGAAGTTCTGTATCGTTTACAAGTAGATGTCAAATGTAATGCTTAGGTTTATTTGAAGTTGTGTTCAAATATTATCATAATATGATTATACTTTTTGCTCAAAATTGAACTGGACTGTGCGTCTCTTTGTCAGTCAAATAAATGATATCTTTGATGTATAGAAATTTAAAATTTTTATGCTTTTAAATTCATCTTCAGTAAGTGGAATATTCAGGCAAGTTCTGAAATCCGATTTACATCGGAATCGGATTTATTTCCAATAACATTTCATTGAAATTAAATCGGATTCCGAGATGAATCGGATTTCAGTATATGCCTGATTAACCAGTTTTCAATTGGTTATTTTAAAGTAATTAAAAAAATAATTTAAATATAACTAGTTTAATAAGTAGTTGAAAATATATGCAGACGAAAGTCAATTGACTTATTTAGCGGACATCCCATACACCATACAAAATATGTTAGTTCGTTCTATGGAATAAAGTCAGAAATTCAACTAGTTGTGGTTGACAAAAAACTAGTTTTTCAACTACTTTTAAATTAGTTGATTTTCCTACAGGGTCATAATGCAACTAACAATGTGGTAGTGACAGTTCTTTTCGCGATTATAGTTTGTCAAAATGGAAAAAAAAGAAAAGCTAATGATTTTTTTGAAGGCTGGTAACTCTGTTATAAACTTGAGCGTTAATTCTTAGCGCGACCCGTCAAGAAGTTTCTTTCTTATTGCTTTGTAAACAAGTTCACCTCGAGTCTGACCTGCAAATTTCATAATGGAAAAAAAAATTTAGCAAAGAGTATAAAGTAAAAGCACACCATTTCTTCGAAAAGAGTTTCGCAAAACTTTCGCTCAGGAGCTGCTATTAATGGACGATACGGACACTCAACGCATCATTACTGGTGACGGGCCTTGGGTGTATGAGTATGACGTCGAAATAGCTCAACAATCTGCAGAGTGACGCTATCCAAATGAGCCGAAACCAAAAAACCCACGACAAAGTCATTCAAATATTAAGGGGGTCCTCTGGTAATCCGAAAAATTTTTTTTATTTTTTTTTTTCATATTTCTATTGCTCAGATACTCAAAAACATTTTCCCAAAAGGATTTTTCAAAATTCGAAATAGTTTAGGAGATACAGGCATTTTTGTGTAGGTATGTTTTCGTCAAAATAACGCATCAGCAAAGTTGTTTATTTGCCTGCAGTCATTAGTCGAAAATTCTGTGGAATTCTTCCAAAATATGTATTGATATTACAAAATATACACACACAGTATGTATACATGCAGTATGTATACATGCATGTTTTGATTTAGGGGTTGAAATGATTTTGAGCCCAGGTGTTCACATGAAAGAAGCAAACGAACGAGATTCAGTTTATTTTCGAACGCTGAAAGCTACGCGTGCGCGATAACTGCTGTTGTAAAATAAAAGAAAAATCGTTTTGTGTTTTTTTTTTTGCTATGGATAAAAAAAGCCACCCAAACGCGCCGCGTAAGTACGCGTATCGAACAAAAAAGAGGCATTTCCGTGGAAACCAGCACTCCCAAGTAGAGGACACCGACTTTGCCAGCACATCGGCCAAAAAATTGAAGAAAACGCAAGACAATGAAGTCATCATCGAAAACAACCTCCAGTTATGTTTCTTGGAATTTTTTTCATTTTTCCAAACGCTTGCTCATCATCGAAAACAACCTCCAGTTCTGTTTCTTGGAATTTTTTTCATTTTTCCAAACGCTTGCTGCTCTGGTTATCTGCGCCCAATGTAAACAAAAAATTCGATATGGAAAAACATGTATGCGTGGAGTCGGCTTCAAAGTGAGTCTGCAGTGCCAATGTAAAGCTACACAGTATATTAATTCTTCGCCGGTGGTCGGTAAATCTTTTGTTGTAAATCGCCGGTTGATATTTGCCATGAGATTGCTTGGAATAGGGAGAGTAGGTATTAATATGTTCTGCGGATTAATGGACATATGCCAAGGATTGTGCCTTGATGCGTACTATGGCACCTTGAAAAACATGCATGTGTCTGCTAAAGCAGTTTACAAGCAGTGCCTGTTGAATGCGGTTAAAGAAGAGCAGGAACAGCAGAAAGAAAAAAATCCTGACTGTGACTCCTCATTGCTGACCGTTTCAGGGGATGGCACCTGGAAAAAACGGGGATTCTCGTCTCTTTTTGGTGTCACTACGCTCGTCGGTAAACATACCAAAAAAGTGGTTGACTCCGTTGTCAAATCAAGCCTTTGCCAGGCATGCAAAATGTGGGAAAAAAAAAATGACTCTGCAGACTTCGAAGAATGGTACGAATCGCACCAGAAAACATGCACAAACAACCACAGTGGGAGTGCGGGCAAGATGGAGGTAGATGCCATGAAGGAAATGTTTGCCTCATCGATCGAAAAATATGGCATAAAATATGAAAAATATATTGGCGATGGCGACAGCAAAACCTTCAAGGCCATTATAGACCTTGATCCGTATAACGGCGACCCCGTTGTCACAAAAAAGGAGTGCATCGCTCACGTGCAAAAACGCATGGGCACACGGCTGCGCAAGGCCAAAAAAGAAAACAAAGGCATCGGTGGAAAAGGCACTGGCAAACTGACAGACAAAGTCATAAGCGAGCTGACTTCTTACAATGGACTTGCTATTCGACGTAATAAGGACTCTGTGGAAAACATGAGAAAAGAAATATGGTCAACATATTATCACAAAAGTTCAAGTGATAGTAATCCACAACATATGTATTGCCCACCTGGTGAGTCCAGCTGGTGCGCCTATCAAAAGTCAGCAGCAGAAGGCTCATTAGCCTCATTTCACCACACGTACGCCCCACTTGATGGAAAGGTTCTGCAAGTAATGAAGCCCATATACGAAGCGTTATCATCCGACGATCTACTCAACCGATGCACTGGAGGTGAAACGCAAAATTGTAACGAATCGTTCAACTCGCTTTTGTGGACCTTTGCGCCGAAACATATCCACTGTGGTGCTACCACAGTCGAAATCGCAAATTTTCTGGCAACCTGCATTTTCAACGAAGGCTTCACAAGTATTTTAAAAATAATGTCAACAATGGGTATTGTCATCGGCCCACAAGCCGAGATGTATGCTGAATCTCGCGACGGAAAACGACTTCAACGCTCAGAGCTAAAAACGTACGCATCATCGAAAGAGGGTCGCACAGCCCGCAGAGCCCAAAAAGCCATGGAAAACTCGTTTTATGAGATGGAGGAAGGCACACTTTATGGGGCTGGAATTACCGATTAATATTCGTAAGTATTGTATTAAAAAAATATGTGTTAATGTCATTTGTATGCCTGAAAATTGAAGTCAAAACTTTAAACGCGTTTTTCTCGAAACCATGTTTTTCAAAACTTTGCGCACGATAACTCAAACAGTTTTTGACCGATTTTGATATATGAGGCATGAAACGACGCAAAATTTACGCCGCTATAGCCCCTACCTCAAACTTGCCGAAAAAATAATGTTTACTATTTTTTTTCTACACTAGACTACAAAAAAAAAGGTCGAAATTCGATTTTTCATTTTCAAAGTGGCGGCTCCCCCCCTAAAAAAATTTCGATTTTTGTTTCCGAGGTAGGGGCTATAGGGACATTCATTCTAAGTAACTGAATATTTTTTTTTTTTTCAGACGATGTTTACACTTGGAATCGTGCGCAATTTGGACCCACCTTTTTTCCGGAGAACCTCGTTACCAGGCCGAGAACTTTCTGAACGGTCCATAAATTCACTTTTTCAAAATTTTGTATTTTTTTCAATAAATTAAGCTACCCAAATCAAAAAACGGAACTAAAATATCTTTACTCGTTCTCTTTCCACAATATTTTGAAAAAAGGCTAAAATTTGGCATAGATTACCAGAGGACTCCCTTAAGGTAATGTTGACTGCTTTCTTCGATTCTCAAGGAGCACTCAGAATTTCTTCAGCGAGCTCAGTCGGTCAACGCTCAATATTATTTGAGTGTTTAAAAGCGTTTGCGCGAGAATATTAGGCAAAGAGACCAGCATTATGGACGAACAATTCATAATTTTTGCACCACGATATTACACCAGTTCACACATCACGCATTCTACGCGATTATTTGACCAAAACAAGCACCATATTCGCCAGATATGTCCCGGTGTGCTTTTTCCTATTCCCCAAATTCAAATTGCCACATCGTGGAAAACATTTTGAGATGATTGAAGTCATTAAAGAGAATTTACCGAGATAGCTTAAGGACATTCCAAATATGCTTTCAAGAATGGAATAAAGTTGGCATATGTGTTTCGCCTCCGATGGTGATTATTAAGAAGCTGATAAAATAAATATTGAGGAATAATGAACCGTTGTTGTTTTATTTGCACAGTCCGGTTCAATTTTGAATAGAAGATATTATAATATTCTTGTAAGGATTTTAAAAATTTCAATGTAATTTCTTATTTGTATCTTTGTAAACTTTTTCAAAAGAATATTACAAGACCAATCTTAAATTGTTATAGAAAATCAACCTGATAAAATATTGTAAAACCGAGCTTTTATTGGCATTTTCACTCTACTTTTCGCCTTTGTATATCATCCTTCTAGATGAGAGTCATTACCAATCAGTTTTGTAGTCCAAAGAGGGAAGGGGTGAAACAGCTTTTCTACACAAAAAATTCTCCAAGGGGGACTTAAGCCATTTGAGTCCGTATGTAGATCAACCATTGCATGTGTTTAAATGAAAGAAACCATATTTGCAGAACATAGCCTTATACAGACTATGCGTCCAGATTTTATAGGGGCCTATCTACAAGGCCACATTGCGAACTTAAATATTGTTACTTTTATAGCCTACAACTCATATTATTCTAAATAAGCAACTTACACTATTTTTGTTATTTATTATTTACGAAAATTACAATATTTTTACATAAATGCATAAATATCAGACAGTTAACATAAAAAGAAAAATTTGCCAAGAAACTTTCTTTAAAATGTTTATTTTTTAATTTTCGGAAAAATGCTAAGATTTAGTTACTGAGTCGAAAGTATATTGAAAGCAAGCGAGCTGTTAACAAATGAAAATTGAATCATCTATAAAAGCGAAGGTAAGGAAAGATATGAAATTGAGCTACGGAACGAATACACTTTAAATGAAAACCTTAAAATATTATTTTATTTACTTAATTTTTTGTTTACATACAAACATTCACTGTTGATTTTTCTCATGATTTCCGGAAAAGAAATAAAAAGAAAATTAAAAAGTTCGTTTTGCTTGTCATGGTGTTGTTTGGCCATTACACAACAATTGGAGAAGAAAAAAAACAACTTTTCCCAAAAATTTCGCACTATAAAACATAAAGAATTTACCAATAATTTGTCAGCTTGTAAACTGTCACTCAAGGGTCAAGCTAAAATACAGACAGCGAACACAATAAAGAGATAAAAGATATAAAAAAAAATCATTAATCAATATTAAAGCTAAGGACCAACAGTCGGGGCGACAGTCACCAACAACAACACTTAACAAAGTGGCAACTTAACTTTTTGTCTTTGCTTTGAATAAAAAAATAACACACCGAAAATGTAATGTGTGTTAAAATCATCTACGGTATATATGAAGTGAAAACAAGGGATGTTTCAAAGTTTAAGTGAAAGCTGATGAATGTAAGGTTGGGGAACAGTAGTGAGTAGCAAAATCTTAGAAGGACAACAGAGAACAGGTGCGCGAAAGTAGCCGGAAGTTAATGAGTTCGAATTGAGCAGACAACAAAAAAAAAAAAAAAATGTAGATTGGAATTAAAAATTTATGTAGATACATAAACGAGAATGGAATGGAATGGTGCACATAACAAACGAACGAATGATGAGTGCGGATAATGGTTAGAGTTGGTATAAAATTGAATAAGAAATGAAAAAATTTAATGGGCAGCATAACAAAAAAAAAAGGGAGATAAGAAAAACAGAGCATCGTTAAGGCAAGGCAATAAAAGGTTATAAAATGGAATAGTATGCCAAGCATGAACTGCTGCTGGCTACCAATAACTTGCATTCTAAAGGATTTGGATGGACATTGATAGGCACGGCCGAGAGTCAGGTGATGAAAAAGAAAGCACAAGAATATGAGAGAACATTAAAGAAATTATAGCGTAGAAATGAGTGCAAATCTAGTATATAAAAATAACAAAAAAAAAAATGTGTAGAAACACGAAATGTAAGAAACTGAACTGAAAATGATGAAGCTAATAAAAATGAATGGAAGGTAAGTTTGATGAGAAAAGTGAGAAGAGAAATCTGTACCAAAATTATAATGGAGAATTTGGAAATCGAAAATCATTACAACTTTTCTTTAGTCTTGCTTTCCTTTATATTGGATTGCTTATAAATATGAGAATTTATGAAAATGTGTTTGAGTATTGAGCAAAAATCAAATAAGACATGAGAAAAAAGTAAGAGTAAGTGGTTTTATATGCCAAAGGATGTGGCTAGCTTTAATGGTTTTTTTATTATGAATAGTTAACAGGTTTCGGGAAAAGCGCCAACACATGTGTTTTAGCAACATAAGCCCAAGAATGTTTGTCTTATCCCAAAAAATCAAAATCATAACAAATTATGCTACACAAACACTTACTCACACAAGCACAAGTGTGAGCTCTGTTAATTAAAATCACACATACTGTTGTAACATATAATTATGAAAATTTAATGCGCTACCCAGAAACTTTTTTCCAAAGTATTAGACATGAATTCTTAACATGTGTTTCGGGTGAAGTATGTGTGTGCTTTTGTTTCATATGTATATATATATATAATTTAATTTAATACAAGGACGCCCTAGAGAATATTATACACAGCATACAAACTTACTCAATTTTAAAAACAGGGTTATTTTGTTATTTCTGAAAACATGCTCACAAATTAACTGTTTACAATCTTCGCAAAAAAAAAAAACCAAGCCATAGAATTCTGCTGAATTTTTTAAATTTGCTCTTGGATTTAATAAATTTCTGTTGTTTCTGTTTTTCGTCTACTTATGCACAATTTTAAGTGGTTACAGTATGTGTGTTTTTATGTTTATTTATTCCTCAAACCTGTGCACAGGCTCATATGCATAAGCACATTGAACTCCATTCAAGTTTGAGGAAAACAACAATATTCTGTTACTGAAGTCATAAATAGCTAATGATTTCAAAATATTCTCATGTAGACGTATATATATTTTAAAATATTTTTGCTGATGAGTCAATTTTTTTTTTTAAATATGCATTTTTAATTTCATTATTATTTAATTACTTTACAAATACAACATTTCCCTGTACTACGAATTATGCATTTCTTATGCACTCATATATCTACTTTGAACAATCGCCTGAAACATAAATATATAATGAATTTAATTTTCAAATATCACTTAGTCATAAAGATACAAAGTGAATTAAGAATTTATGAAAATTTAAAGCATACACATGAAAATGTGAAAACAAAAATATTTCTTGGTGTACATCAAAAATTTTAAAGTAAATTCCAAAGAGGAGAAAAATAATTATACGGTTTGTTAAGAAAGTGTTTGGCAAGGGGAAAAAATATTGAAATATTAACTTTTTAATAACAAATAACAGTGCCTTTTATTGCTTCTCTTCGAGTTTCTCATACATTTGGCTTAATTGATATATATTCTAAAACAAAAATGTGTTCTAAGTATCGAGAAAAAATCATCGAAAAAAACGATCAATTATTAAAAATTTTACTATCAAGAAAGTGCTTTCACAATTTAAAAAAAAAAATATTTTTTAGTACGATTTCATTGTGTACCACATATTATCTGATCTTAACTCTATAAACCGCTGTAAAGTTCTATCTAACTTTGACTAATATGTGATTAGATAATTAAAAACTGAAACTAGGATGGCAAAAAGCTTCCTCTTGGAAATAATTTTGCAGGAATTGAAGGCATTTCACAGGCATCGAGGTTGCGCAAACTTCTAGCTAGCACACTATGCACACTAGAGATCTGCAACAAACGCTTCGCTTCATAACGCACTCTCCTTCTTCACTACTTCGTTATGCTTACACAAAAAATTGCGTTCCTCAAAAAATTGTGTTTGCTTCGCAATGACTTGCTCGCTTTTTATATGGTTAGTGCGAACTATGCTCTCACTCTCTAATCTTGAGAGTTGTGCTAGTCAACGAACCATCATAACGAATATAGTGAAAATTTTACCTGCTTCGCGATTCAGCTGAGAGTTGTGCGAGTCAAGGAACAAAATTTGCATGTTGCTCTGCATTCCATTGTCGCCGCATGTCTTATTGCAAGGTTGATTTATAAGGTTGTCGCAGGGCTGATCGCTGATGTCAAAACCAGCCAATTTTGCGAATAGCTACAAAAGAAAAACGGATGATAAAAGAAAGCACTTGCAGATTTTCTATGAGCTGTCAACTTCGATTTGACAACTATGGATACTCGTTCTCTCCCTTGCGACAACCTTATAAATCAACCTTGTCTTATTGGGGAAAACACTGGAAAAACCGATCATGTGCGGCAGAATAATTGAATTCGGAGTCAATGAATATAACTGAATTTGTCAAAATACATTGTTTTCTACACATTTTCTATTATAAAAAAATGGGCAACTAAGAAATAATTAAATGTATATACAGCATTATCAAAAAAAAAAAATAAGAGTAACGCTAAAAGTGATGTTTTGAAATTTTATTACGGAATCCAAAAAGAAGATGAAACTATTCAAAAAGACATTAAAATATAACGGCAGACAAACAACAAATTTAAATTAAAATACTTTTTTAGGAATGGAAAATTTTTGCGCACAAGTGTTTTCAAATAGAAATGAATATAACACTTAACTAAGATTTTATAGGCTTTGGCCGTGTAAAAAATAAAAACTAAAAAACAATTTTTAATTTTTAATTTTATTTAATTTGTCAATATTTCGACGAAAGTTGCTCGTCGTCATCAGGGCCTAATACAGAAAAATATAGAGAACATTGCACTGTTATTTAACATATTTAATTTAATATTTATACATTGAAAAACATTTAAACACTTAAAAACATTTAAAACACTTAAAAAGCATATAAAAATATTTAAAAACCAAAATTAAATAAAATTCTTAATTTTACCGGTAGCAAACAAAAAGAAGTTTAAGTTTTTAGCTACTTTCGTCAAGACAAATCAAAGTCTTTTGTCTTATTAAATGTTTATAAATATGCGCGCAGTTGTCGGTGTCTGTTTTGTAGTTCAGTCTTTTTTGTGTAGGTGTGTTGATTATATGTAGCATTTCGATGGTGTATCTTCGTTTGTAGTTGTTTTCGTGTTGCAGAATTTTTGTCTATTCAAAATTGGGTGTGTGGCCCAATTTTATACAATGCGCTGCAAGTGCTGTTTTACTGTCACTATTGTTGTTTATGTCTGACCTGTGCGCTGATATTCGAGTTCTTAACTTTGACTTCGTTGTCCCAACATACACTTGTTCGCATATATTGTCTCCGTCTCCCTTGCATGTAATTTTGTATATTAAATTTGATTTGTCCATATCTTCAATTTTTGATTTTGTATTGCTATAGATGTTCCTCAATGTGTTATAAGATTTAGGTGCCAGTTGAAAAATGTTTTTATTATATAGGTCTGTTTTTTTGAATTTTTCGGTGAAGCCTTTAATGTATGTGACTCCCTTGTATATTAATGTGTTATTGGTTTTGCTGTTGTTGGTTTGTTTTTTGTATTCTTTAATCAGCCGGATTGTGGTCGGTTTTGGGAAATCATTTTTGGTTAATATCTGTTAAATTTTTCGTTTGTTGTCAATATGGAAAATGTCGTCACTTATGTTTAGTACTCTGTTAATAAAATTCTTCACAGTGTTGAGTATCGTCTTTTTTGGGTGTTTTGAAAATAAGTTTATGAGCCGTCCTGATGCAGTTGGTTTTTGATACCAATCAGTTTTTAATCTGTTGTTGTGTCTTATTATTTTTGAATCTAAATATGGAAGCTGTCCATCGTTTTCTTCTTCTTTTGTGAATTTTATGTATCTATGGCTAGTGTTTAACTGTGTTAATGTTATTTCCACCTTGTTCTCTTCAACTATGCAGAAAATATCATCAACGTATTTTGTCAATAATCTTGGTTTTTGATCAGTGTTCGTCATAAAATTGTCCAAAATTTCGTCCATCACAATATCTGCTATGATAGGGGATATGGGCGACCCCATTGGCATTCCCTTTAGTTGACTGTATATTGTATTTCCATATTTAAAATAATTGTTTTCTTTTGAACAAAAAATAAGCACCTCCATGAACAATTGTTTGGGTATATGTGTATGTCTTGCAATTTTGTTCAATTTTTTGTCGATTCCATTTTTTCCATTTTTTGTCAAAGCCTATAAAATCTTAATTACACATAAAAAGGCCGAAAACATCTTTAATTATAACACTTAACCCTTAAATGCCAGATGGTTCCGCGAGGAACCAACCACTTCTACTATTTTTTTCGCATTTTTTCCATTTAATTTTTGTTAATTTTGTTGTATGTTAGTTTTCTATGATCTAAGCGCCACCATTTTTGATTTGAAGACAGGTGCTTTTAACTCGTTTGACAAATCTTTTAGTTGGTCAAGAGATAACACCTCAAAAAAAAAAAAAAAAAAGAAATTTTAGTAAATTATCAAAATCAACACTCGACCGTAATCAACCGCATTTTGCAGACCTTTGCTGTTCCAATTTAAAAAAGATACGAAGGATCTGCGCAGAAAGAAAGACGCATATTATAGCAACAAAATTGATAGGCATACTACTACAACAATTTCTTAAGCCGACAAAACCCTTACAGTTTCGCACAAAATGCAGTTAGTCTGAAACATTCTATTAAATGAATATTTTTTTTTATGTATCTTTCAAATTACATTTAAAAAACATTACGTTTGTTATAAAAATGAAAAATTTAATTTTTTAGAAGCCAGAAGTTTATGTAAGATGAATTTAGGTTGAAAATTAGGCTTAGTGCAGATAAGCCAAAAGTTAAGGAAGTGGCAGTTCAAATGACGGAAATACTGCAAAGAGATTTTTTTAGAATAAAGGAATCGGCACAAATTACAGGAATCGAAGAAAGTCTATTAACACGATGCGCGATAATATTGAAAGTTATCAATAGCGGTTACATAGTAAGTCTTGAAAAATTTGATGCATATGGCTTAGAAACAGCACAAGTCTTATTGTTAGTACAAGGTAGCTCTCAAAATATTCAAAACCGAAACAAGGTAAGCTAAAAAATCCTCTTGGAAACAATTCTTCTAGTCTGCGTAAATTTCCTGCTACTACACCATGCACACCCGGTTACCTTAAAAGGTCGGATGGCTCATGGACAATGTCTAGCGAGGAATCTCTTGACCTTCTTTTAGACATGCACTTCCCTGGTAGTGGCGCGTTCGTGTGTGTGCCCCTGCCCTACCGCAGCTCTTCCCAACATGAGCTCGAAGGCATCGTCTCTGACAGGAAGTTAAAATGGGCGGTAAGCAGCTTCAAACCCTACAAATCACCGGTACCTGACGGCGTTTACCCTATAGAAATACAAGAGGCCATGCTTATCATAATACCCTGGCTTCGTACAATTTTTAATGACTGCATAAGTATATCGCATATTCCCACAGCTTGGAAAAAGGCAAGGGTGGTCTTTATACCCAAGGCAGGGAAGACATCACATACCACCCCAAAAGACTTCAGGCCCATTAGCCTAACGTCTTTTCTATTAAAGACGTTAGAATGCCTTTTAGACCTGTACCTCTGCAGTAACGTTGATTCTGCACTACTATCGGCTTCACAGCATGACTATAACAAAGGAAAATCCGTGGAAACGGCCCTATATACGCTGGTCGGGACCATAGAAAAATCCTTCTTAAACAATGAGCTTCCTTTGGTTTACTTCTTAGATATAGAACGAGCTTTTAATAACGTAACACCTCAATCAATACGACTAGCACTAATCAGACTAGGCGTGAACAAGATCATTACAGAGCTTATAGACAAGCTACTCAACAGCAGAATAGTTCTATCGGACCTGGGTGCATACAGCGCCATAAGTTCTGTGGCAAGAGGAACCCTTCAAGGAGGTGTTCTGTCTCCACTCCTCTGGAATTTGATAGTTAAAATATACTGCTATCTCTGGAGAGAGATGGATGTGTAGTGGCAGCCTACGCCGATGAACTAGCAATCGCAGTCAGAGGCAAGTTTCCTATTACTCTATGCGACATTATGCAAAGGGCCCTTTGCAGACTTGAGCAATGGGACAAGCCCTTTGGTCTTGGAGTTAATCCGGCTAAAACAGAGCTGGTCCTATTCACCAGGAAATATAAAATTCCGTGCCTAACACCAATCGTACTAAATGGGTATGTTCTGTCCCTTGCGGATAACGCAAAGTACCTGGGACTAATACTCGATAGAAAGATCAGCTGGAAGTTAAACACAGCAGAGCGCACTAAAAAAGCCACAGTGGCACTTTATACTTGCAAAAAAGGCCATTGGGACAAGATGAGGGTTTTGCCTCGTATCGTTCACTGGCTCTATACTGGGGTCATAAGACCTATTCTTCTGTATCGAGTAGTAATATGGTGGAAGTCCTTAGACAAGGTAACATATATGAAACAACTCCAATCAGCAGTGCTCTGAGATCAACACCGACTGCAGCCTTAGAAACCATACTTTATCTTTCACCACTGGACCTGGCTGCCAAACAGGCAGCAGCCTGTTCGGTGATAAAACTAAGAGAATTGGGAGTATGGAAAAGTCTGACAACGGGTCATTCATCCATACTTAACAACTTCAACTTCATTCCATCAAGGACTGATTACTGCAAGCCCTCGCTTTCCTTCGAAGGAAGGTATGGTACGCTTATTCCGCCTAGGACATACTGGGCCAATGGTGCACAATGGAAACGAGGGTGTCTTTATTTCTATACAGATGGATCAAAATCTCTTGTCGTAGGCTTCCTGACCACTGTAGTGTGTTTCAGGCCGAAATGATGGCAATAACGGAGGTTGCATCATGGCTTTCAAAAAACGTTATCTCCAAACGGGAAATTTATATCTTCTCAGATAGTCAGGCTGCGATAAAATCGTTAGAACAAGTAGCCACAAACTCTAAAGTAGCCAAAGAATGTCGTGCTTCATTAGGTGAAATGTCGAACTATTTCAGCATCAACCTGTGCATAAAGGCATAAAAGGTAATGAAAAGGCAGATGAACTTGCTAGAAATGGGACTCAAGCGGTATCAACTATGGTGAGCCCACCGGGTATACCGTTAGCGACTTTTAAGCTGCTAATCAGTAATAGTATCATATCGGAAACCAACACTAGGTGGGCTGAACTCTCGATATGCAGAGCATCAAGGCTTATCTGGCCGACACTAGATCCTGGGCGATCGAGAGCCCTTCTCTCACTGGCAAGACCAGAACTAGCCACTATTGTAGTGGCTGTCATCACAGGGCACTGCTTGATAGGCAGACATGCCCACAAGTCTTTAGTTATTTCAAGCGACTTCTGTAGCAGCTTCTACAGGGACGAGGAAGAAACCATGTTCCATCTCCCATCTTCTGTTTTCCTGTCCTGTGCTAGCCAGACGAAGGCACAAGTATTTAGGCTCCTTCTTCTTTCATGAGCTTGACGGCCTGTCTTCGACTGATGTCAGGCGTCTAAGAGGGTTCATCAAGAGCTCAAGTTGGTTCCATTTTTGAATTAAGGCCTGTGTGTAGCGGTATCACAATGGATCTATCTGGCCTAAGTGAGCTGGTGTATGCTATTCCATATATACCGGCTGCCGCTTGTACCTAACCTAAAATTTAAAACACGAAGTATTTGTTTTAAGTACCTATACTCAAAATATACAAAAAATGTAAAGGCCGTGGCATAGTGGTTTAGGTGCGTGACTTGTATGCGATAGAACCCAGGTTCAAATTCCATCTAAAACAGAATGTTTTTCCAATTGAACTAATTTTTCTGTTCGGTCGTTACCTCTCTGCAGACCCATTGTCTGCAAAACCCAGAGTGTAAAAAGTGTCATTAAAAGCTTCTTGAGATCATAACCCGTTCGGAGTCGGCATAAAGCATGTAGGTCCAGTTGTCGGTCATTTGTGTTTAAACATTTCAAAGCCCACACAATTTATCATAAGATGCTTGGTCAAAGTCCTTTTAAGGGCTGGAATGTCCATATATTCTTTTAATGGCAAATATTTCATATGCTCATCTTTCATAAGTTCAATTATAAGTGTATCACTAACCACTGCAATCGCTTTTTTATTTTAAATTAGTTCCAATGTACACCAGGCTAAGACATAGATATCACAACTTTTAACTTTTAAGACACAGAGATCAATCATTTTTTGTATGAAAGACACAATTGTTTATCGTGTCTTGGCTATTGTTTGTGTGCTTTTTGTAATACAAAATAAATAAAGTGATACAAAGTATCAACGGAAGTTGAAGCTCTTCTTTGTAAAGAACTCTATTCGCTTAAAGTGATATGAACCTCGAAATAATCTTCAAGGCCATATTCAAGGTAGGATCCAATGACAAACAATATATTTTGTTATATTTTTCTTCTTCAGCTATGCAATGGAAATTAGAACTTTTCCGCTTTAAGCAAAAATAGACGCGCTACTCTTAATGCAATATCTTAAGCACTTGGCAGTCTTTTTTGCCTGTTTCGTTTAAACAACATCTTAAAAAGTTTTTATATTAAACTCTTCATAAATGAAAACAATTTTATTTTATAACAAAACAAATTCACTTGCAATGAAAAGTTTTAATGTTGTGTTAAGCAAAGCTTATTCGAGGTTAAAAGCAAAGCTGCAGATAATTTAATGAAATTTCATGGATTATGAATACAGCTGCAGGAATAATAAAAAAAAAGCATATTAATTTGATTAATATAAGACGGCACATACAGACAGAATGAACAAACCGCATAAAGTGTTATCGTTGTACTGTTAAACAGAGGCAAATAATTTTCATTATGAAAAGGAATAAAAAAAAAAACAAGCAAAACAACAATCAAAGCAACTCAACTCAGTTTAAATAATATGAAATCTGAAACAATGCAAAAAGAAAGCCTTCGTGCTTGTATTCGCCTGCAAACTGGTGAATTTAGCGTACTCACAATCAGTTAAAGTGTATTAAGCGTACTCATCCAGTCGTCACATGACTGCGTTAGTCTGCTGCGCACAGTGGTTTAATCCTATAAAAAGGTTGGAATAAAATAGAAGGATTCGTCGTAGATCAATGAAATATGGTATATGAGTTGGAATTAACAAGATAAAATCACAGACAAAAATATTTTTAAATATTTTCCCTACCACTCCTACCTCTCATATAATACAAAAATTAAAAGCTATATTTTTATATGACAGGTACTGGCATTTTATACCAATTATATAATTTGACATATGACTTGCAGTTTGCAGTCAATAATGTAAGAATTTTTTAAATCAACTTATGTACAACTATTTACCAGCTGTATACATAAGTTTTCCCGGAGTTTGGTGAATGAAATTTTACGGATGAAACCCGTAATTTTGTATGGAAATTAATTTTTAATTTTTATTCAAAATATTGGCCATTGGTTTCTACTCATTTCGCCCATCTTTCAGGTAATTTATGAATATCATGCCAGAAGAACTGCTTGACTTTTGCGGCAGATCATTCGAAGAGCTATTTTTTAACTTCCTCGGAATCGCTGAAGTGCTGCCTTTCGAGCGCGTGCCCCATTGATGCGAAGAGGTGATAGTCAGTGGCGCCAAATCTAAGCATTACGGCGGGTGCAGAAAAATGTCCCATCCAAGCGATTTCAAGGTGTCTTTCACTAGCTTTGCTGTGTGAGACAGTTCGTTGTCTGGCCCACTCCGGTCGTCTTTTGATTATTGCGTGGCTAAAATGAATCATTTTTTAACGTCAGCGTTGTGTTAACGTTTTTGCCGGGCTTCAAGAATTCGTAATACACAACACCGCTCTGGTCCCACCATGTACAGAACATGGTCTTCTTTCCGTAGCAATTTGGCCTTGGTGTTGAAGGACCGGCTTAGTCAAATGAAAGCCACGTTTTTTTTTTCAATTCGGGTTTTTAAAATTAAACCATTTTTCGTCACTCGTTACAATTCGATGCAAAAATTAATTCCTTTCGTTACGTTGAAGCAGCATTTCACAAGTGACTGCTATTTTCCATTTAACGCTTCCATTTGACGTTCATCCAAATCGTGTATACCTCATTTACCGAGATAATTGATCTTCCACATTGCTCGTAAATGTCAGCGGATTGTTTCTTGTGAAACATGTAATGCTTCTGGCAATGCCGATGAGTTTGAGTTGGGTGATCATTCAATAACACCTGCAATTGCTCGTCTTCGCATTTTTGTAGTCTATCAGAGCACTCACTTTTAAATTGTCAAAACCATGTCTCACATGCTCTAATTGATGGAGCGTGTTCACCATATTTTTCTACAAGCAAGCGATGACTTTCAACAGACTTTTTCTTTTTATAAAATAAGAAAACAAATGTGTGCCACAAATATTCTTTTTCAGGCACATAACTCGCCACGATCGAAATAAAAGAAAAACGAAATGGCCATTTCAGCCCTTGAAAATACTTTGACCGAGCTTCTTATGATCAATTGTGTTGGGCGTGTTGTGAAATGTTTGAACACAAATGGTCGAGAACTCTCTAAGGCTTGCCATTGTCTGCAGAAATGTGACGGCTGAACAGAAACATTAATTTAATTGTAAAAAAGTTCTGTGTCTCAACATGATCACTGAACAGACAGAATCTGGTTTAACAAGCACGCCTGCCGTAAGGCTTAAGTACTTGGGTCTCCAGACATAGGGTAATAGTTCAAGAAACTGACAACCAGAACTTATGTGTTTTACTACAACACGGAACCGTTTAGGCTTTAAAAAGTAAAACATACGGGGCATCTGGTGTAGCAACACGAACACTGAAGCCGTTTCACAAACAGAAAGCATCACCCAGTGCCCTGCTGATTAGGAGCATTATGCAATAAATTACATACTGCCTGTAATAGCAGTACCAGTTTAGATTTCAGTAGTGACGTACCTACAATCCATCTACTGGTGAAGACGAGACCTACCCAATCTCTTGCATAATAAGACCCCGAGGGTCAATCTAATAGCATCAATAGCATTCACACAACCAGTACGAGTCTCCCCGAAGAGCCAGCCCACGACAGTCATCTAGGCAACTCGATCCCGTCAATGAGGATCCACAACTTCCCTACAAAGAGACAAAAAATGCACTCACGCAATTATGAAAGAGTGCATTTTTATACCTGACCGTGCTCAATGAGCACTGAAAGGCCCATTCTAACAGCTCACAGCTGCCGGCTCAGTTACGAGCAATTACACTTGACTGGTACCTACAGAGGAGGACCTGATTCTGCCACTCAGTGCTCAGTGCTCTATCTTATTCAGATAGAGTTTTGGCCTTGTTCTCAGGGACTCAGTGCTCAGTATGAGAGCACATGTTTATCACCATTTCACCACTAACCTCAGTGACCGCCGTGGCAGTTTGAGGGACCAATTCAAACATCTACGAGCAAACCCCAAAGGAAAGCCCCAAGATCAACATGTTACGCACGCATGTTAAAACACTCACATCCAAATTTTAATCGGCCATTTCTAGTCTCAATGCGGTGGATAGATAGGGTCTAGCCCATTTGACGGATAAGACTGTCCCCGTACTAACAAGTTTTAAGGTCAATTGCTATACCTTCGCTGGCTTGTTTCATATCGATATACCGAATATGACCTGCTACAAAGATGGGCGCCACCCCGAGCTCTTGCTTGGCCCTATCTGTTTTTACATTTTCAGGACTTATCCTACAAACAACCATCCTCCTTTATCCTGGCTTTGGACAGGCAGGCGCAACTAAGTTGCTAACCTGGCGGAATTATGATCACTGAACAATAAAATAAAGAAGCTTGTAGTAAAATGTCAGACGAAAAACATGGCGTATGTGTCAAATTTATACGCCGAGTACTTTTCACCGGAGCCATCCCTTAGTCAAACCGGAAAGAACTTATGCATACACCTTAATATTTTTAAAGTTTGCTTCTATGAATCTTATTTTGGGTGACTAGTAAGAAATAACCTCAAAATTGGCTCAAGTTAAATACTCTCACAGCCATGTTGAAGGTCATTCGAATTTATAAAGGTTTTATTATTATGACGACGTCACTTTGTATGGGGATGAAGAAACTCCTTTAGTTTGGCGTAATTATTTCTAATTGCAAGCTCATGATATCAAAACATATGAATGAAATCTCGAAAGTTTTGATCAGTTACCCGGATTAGTGCTCATCACTGATTTCAAAGCCTTTGCAAAACCAAAGATGGAATATGAATCACAAAATTTAATGAGAAAGGATCAGGAAGAACATAAACCTTTACAAGAAGAACAAAAAATGCTTAAAGGAATACATGGAATACATTTTTTCAGAATATTTTGAGACATTTTTGGATAAAAAAAATGCCAAATTCGAAAAGCCTAAAAAAATAATCTGAAAAAACTCACAGGTATTTTTTGAGTAATTATAATCATTTTATATTTTATAAAGGGTTTTTTGTAATATTCATCCTGTTTTAAACTGAAATAGATTTTTTTGAGACATTCTCATGTTCGAATTTCTCCCTATTTTAAAATCTAAAAATACCTCATAAAATTCAGAAAAAGCTCACACATATTTTTTGAGTAAAGGTTGCTGCCCACTTACGGCACGAAACGACAAGCCGGTCAGAATTCTTTGGTTTTATAGCCACCGGCTTTTTCGTCGGTCGTTGCCATTTCCCCGTCGGTTAGTGTGCATGAATACATAAGAACACAGTGTAGTTATATTTTGCAGTTTCGTTACGCGCCGTAAGTGGGCAGCAACCTTAATTCGAAGCATTTTTTTTTTCAAAAAAGTTTTGTAATATTCATTCTTTTCGAATTAAAAATATTGATTTTTTGAGTACGCGCTTAAGGGGGTTAAGCCATGGCGGCTGTATTGAAAAAGAGAATACATGGCATTTAAAAGTAGGCTCTTAAGTAAAAATTTAAAGCCCCTACATACCGTTTTTATGCAAGGATATTTCATTTTGCAAATTAATATACTCTGAATTTAACGGTTTTTTTTTGGTATTCCTGTATAACAGCTATTTTAAATTGAAAAAAATGGAGCACACGGTATTTATATAAATATATATAAATTTAGAAATTTTCAAAATGTTAAATCACATATGTAATTCTTAAAAATTAATTTTTTTAAGAATTGTTGTTGTTGGTGTAGCGACCAACGAAACAGCTGTCTAATCTGCTGGTGGTTGTTCTGCAAAGAACATTGTTGTTGTGGCAACCTGTGCTTCATGGAATTACTTGGCATAAAGCTCACATATGTAATTCTTAAAAATTAATTTTTTTAAGAATTGCTGCAAACAAAATAGTAAAATATACAAGTTTACTACACAATATCAGTGAAATTGAATCTTTTAGTAGGCTTATCTGTATATAAACCGCAATCCATTATACAGGCTTACTGCACATTAGCAGTTCCTTCAGCTTTTCAAATTTAAATGTACTTTACATTTCGAAAATTTCTAAATTTATATACGTCCCTAGAACTTACCTATTTACGTACGCTTTTGTTATGATGATGGGTAACGAAGAGAGAGGTTCTTCTGAATCTAGAATATACCTACTATATACATATATGACAAATGTCACTGAAATTTATTTTTTTCTTTTTAGTTCACGTTTTGGTTTTAAATAAAAGCTTAATTTTTACAAATTTTTTTGTATATTTTTTATTTTTACTTTTTACTCTTACAGTTTTATTATGAACATCTTTTATTTTGAAAGCCTTACATATAGCATTTTAAATTTTTATACCCTTAACCTTAACAGTACATATTAACATGATTTATACCATTTACATTATTTATTGCATAATATACTTTATTATGATATAGCATTTTTATTGATTTGTGGGAGGGAATTGGAGGTGTGGCCAAATTTGAACCCCTATCTTCCACTTGATGTAAATGTGCTGCCAAATTTTTAGCTGAATCGGCCTAGCGTTTTTGGAGATATATCATTTTTATTGATTTCTGGGCGGTGAAAGAGGGTGTGGCAACATTTTTTTCTAACCCATGCAATACTTGAAGGATATTTACTGCCAAAATTTTAGCTGAAACAGCCTGGTAGTTTTGGAGATATATGAATTTGTGGGAGGTAAAAGGGGGTGTGGTGAAATATTTTTCTTAAACCCCACTTTCTACTTGAAGGACATTTTCTACCAACATTTCATCTGAATCGGCCTAATAGTTTTCGAGATACAGCATTTTATTGATTTGTGGGCGATAAAAGGGGGTGTGGCAAAAATTTTCATAATAATGCATTGTCACCGGGCTTACACATGTATGCTAAATTTCAGCTTAATCGCAGACCCACAAGCTGTCGAAAAATAGTTTGCAAGATTTGTGGACATACATACATACATACGAACGAAGCAAGTTAAATAAAAACTTATAATAAGCAATACAGCGTTGCAGTGTCTATAATTTGTAATAATCAAAATATTTGCTAGAAAACTAATATTAATAAAGAGCACAACATCGGAACTCAAAATAATAAAAAATTTACGTTTTTATAGTGGCACAATAATCGAGGAAGGCTACTTATCGAGGGGAAGATCACAATATTTGTGTTCCTAACGATTGGCACTGAAATTATTACAAGTGAACAATATTACTCCCGGAACTATATAGCATATGGTTCTTTTAGTGCATTATCATGCTCTGATAGGTTTAACCATTGTTAATAATATACATTGCACATGCAGAAATGTGAATACATTTATAATTATTTTACCTTGTACATAATGAATCGTATACACAAAGTTCAAGGAATCATACATAGAAAGCTACGAAAACATTAAGAATAATTATTCCTGAAAAAAAAAACAGCGCTATTCTAAAAAGAATCATTATTTCCCTTGTAAGAAATTTTTTCGTAACTTTTAGTATAGAAAGCGGTCTTTTAATTGTTAGTAGAAATTTTTTTAATGCTTAAGTCCAGAAACTGAAACCTTAAAAACAAAATATAGAAAGCAAATTATTTGCGAAAGAAAATTTTAAATTTTGCAAACAAAAATTAAAAAAAAAATAGCGTAATTCGCGATAGCGTTTTCATATTTATTGCTTCTAAAACAAAAATAAAAAAAAAAAACACAAATTGGCTTTATTTCCATTTGACAAAGATTTCACAAATTCGACACTATTTTCACTAGAAGGAAAACATTCGGCCTTATTAACTTGGACTATTTGCACTCCGCCGTATAAATAGGCATTCACTCATTTGCTTGTTAAAAAAGATCCGCACCTTTCAGCAGCCCATTTTTTTTTTCTAAATGTTTAATAAAATACTATATTTAAAGGTATACTAGAAACCTCAGCTTAACACTGGTTCTGATTCATCAAACTTTGAACACTTAAAAAAAAATTTGGTCTGATAAAATTGTTAAAAAAAGCAATAAGTAAAAAAAATATACATGAAAATAATGTGTTTTAAATGCATTACAAAATTGTATTTATAAAGAATGAATTAAACAAGAGTCATAGTTTTGTGAATGAAAAATTTAGCGATATTTACTGCTCGTCCACAAAAATTGTGAAGACTTATTTAAAGAATTGTTTTGGCAATATGCGTTTGAAGCATTTATTATTTTAAAATAAAAAAAAATGTCACAACATGAAAAACTTATTTAATTCCACGTTGAAACCACTGTTCAGTGCCTTAAGGTATGTCACATGCTTAATGCAATTGAAGCAACAAAAAAATGTGACTTTATCATAGGTTAAATTTTGCCACTTCTTATGTTTTTTAGCTTATTTTAGTTTAATATTAGTTTTGTTTGTTTATTTTGGTTACTTCTTCACTTATTGTTAGTCAGTGACTTTATTTTGCAGCAGGTTAAAAAGGTGTGCATTTTTAAAGAAAATCTCAAGCGCATTCGAGCAGAAGTGATAAAATTTGAATGAAAGCGTGGAAAAAATAGGCGAATGTTAGCACGTTTGACATGAAATGCAGCCATTAGGAAACGGTAGAACGGAAAAAAAGGTATATAAAAAAAAATGTGTTATTTTGAATATTTGTGTTTTTAAGAAAGTTAACCGCAAACTTGAATTCATTGAAGGACTTTATTGTACTTAACAACATAGCTGAAATAACTGCATATATACACTAAAAAAAAAATTAAGATAAAAATACGAATAAAATCTTTGTAGAAATATGAACGCAGACTATTTGTAGAATGTGCAAATGCTTCGTACATTGTAAAAACATTTGTAGTGTTTTCAAAAAAACAAAAATTTTTGAATACGTACACTTTGCACATTCTACGAATTCACGTTTGTAAAATCTATAATATATTAATATGTAAAATATACGAATGTTGTTTGAACTTTTTTAAGTTTCGGACAAGTGTTTGAATATTAGTGTACAATATACAAACGTCATTCATATATTTAAAAATAAATTTTTTTTTCGTAAAATGTACAATTTTTTCTTTGGTGCTATGTACAAAGGCTAATATGTTATATAGTATGTACAAAACCCTTCGTAAGCTGAAAGAAAAAAAAAAAAACAATTTTTGAAATATAATAAGTATTTCGTGTATAATACGAAGTTTTGTTTTTTGAGTGTACGTAATTCTAAATACATCTCCTAACTATTTTCATATTTCGAAGAAGATGCCTTGGACTGGGCATTGCTTTGGACTCGTTTCAGATATATTCAGAACTTTCCTCCAAATACTAAAAGAGTTTGCTTTTCTATCATCTTCGTCTTTACAATATGCCTTATTAGAAAAAAGGATCACATTAAGTATCGGTGTTACATTAAAGTCCGATTTGATTAGTTTTGCTTAGTAATGTAAGCTCTGCGAAGGGCTTTTTGAAATATTGAAACGTACTCCTGCATTTTTAATTTTTAACCATTTATACGAACCAAGCTATACCCTTCATATTTAGCTGTCGTTAGCTTAATTGAGCAAAAATTCAATTTTATTTCGAATCGACATAATAATGCATATTAAAACTACTCACGATTTTTCATATCCTTTCTGCAAAAAGCCCTTGAAAATAAGGAATGTATCAAAAAGAGACTGCACACTTTATTTTTTAATATCTTTCGTTAATTAGTAAGAAACATTTTTAATTTTATTTATTTAAGCAAAATTTTTTATTTTGAAATATATTAAGGAAACAAATTAAAATAATATTTAATTTTTGATTTTTTAATAAATTTTCTCTGTAACATGTTTCCTAAAATATCACACATTAGTCATTGTTAAGGATTGCCCGCCTTTCTAAACTTCTTCTTGGATTCAGCCCAATAGCACTCGATGGGCCAAGCTCTAGGCAATTTGATGGATTCTCCTCCTCACAAGCAAATTTGACTCCATTTTGATTTAAAATCTCTTTTCATTTTGACTGCGCTTAATGGGCTGCTACGAAGTGAAAATGTTTTCATTTTAATTTTTATTAATCTATGTAAATCAATATATATATATATATAAAGAAATACGAGTAATATGTTACACATTAGGTTTTGTTTTTTTATACCACTTTCATATTATTTGTACTAACGTGCATGTATTTCAAAGCAATTTATTCGTAAAACTGACAAAACAAATATAACATAAAACAGCTCAGTGGATCACAGCGAGAATCACGCAAGACTACTGATGAGTTGACATTATTATATAAAAATTGAGATGATTAAAAACAGAAAAACAAATAAGTGAAAAAAAGTGTCAAGCATAACTGAAAGATGAAAAAAACAAAGAAATCAAAAGAGAACAACGCAAGCGCTTGTTGCAAAGGCTTTGGAAATTTTTACTAGTATAAGTATAACTTACCTAAGGTTATGATACCCAAGTTCCTTTTACATTGCCTAAAATCCACGACAACCCATTCTAGCAGAAGGTTGCCTAAGTTTCATTTGTTGTATTATACAAATACTTAGATAACCCATTCTGGCCGAAAGTTTTATGCAAATTATACGCGAAAATTTTATAATTTAACATTTTTTTTCTCTGTGTGTACATCATGTGTCTGGCTTCAATCAAATTTTGCACATATGATCCTTGACAATTTGAGCAGACATACATTTATAAAATTTGACGAGACTATTCAGGGGGCGTGGCACTTTAATTTAAATATAACTCCATCTACACCGTTTGTACGATCTCAACCAAATTTAGCACATATATTCTTTAGTGCTAAATAGGATGGGATTGGAGAAGCGGCGTGTCAATTTAATTCTAGTCGTCCTCCCTCTACACCCTTTGTATGATTTAAACCAAATTGCACATATATTTTTTTGCATAAGGAGCATTCAATAGTTTTTAAAAGTGGGCGGGATAAGATAGAAGGCGTGGTACTTTAATTTAAAAGGAACTTCCTCTACTGCGTTTGTCAAACTTCAACCAAATTTTCAACATATATTCTTTGGAATAATGAGTAGTCCGTTGTCTAGAAAAGTGGGCGGGGTTAAACAAGGGGCGATGTAACTTTATTCTTAATACTTTACTGCACAATGGTATTGATATTTGGCATAGGACTTAGAAGGATCTATTCCAAGCAACATGCAAAGCATGGGCGTGACTGGAAAAGGGGACTAGAAATGTTCTTTGAAAACTCTATCTCAGGTTTAAAATTCATAATTCCACTATGCTCTTACAGCTGAAAATTTGAAAGTGAAAAATTGGTTTTTTATCTAGATAAAACTAATGCAACATTATGGAGATTTGAGCAAGCAGAAAACGTAACTTACTAACGTAACGTTACTCGTTACCCAAAGACAAAAAACCACTTTTAAAATTTGAAATTACATTTTTTGACATACCAACATTTCTGATGGTCTATTAATCCTAAACTCAAATATTTATTAAAGAAAAACGATGCCTAAAAAGGTAAAAAAGCTGAATTGACAAAATATCCTGGGGTAGCGAACCACTCCATATGGCAGTTAAGGGTTAAATTAAATGAACTTCAAATATAATTCAATACTGCCAAGGGGGGAGGGGGAGATATTTTAGCTTCGACCCTTCGAAGGTTTCGATTTAACTTTGAGTTCAAAATTGCATTTGACAAAACAACTCTCCACATACAGTTTGAAAAATTTGATATAATAAATTAAAAAGTTCTTCTGACAAATAAACCTTTTATACTTTTCATAACGCTAGACCATATACTCGAAGTCCGGCTTGCTGAAGTGCTTTAATTTTATTTGAATATTGCTTCTCATCACGTACACTCATCACGTACACCCTCGTTTTGCCAAATCGTATCTACACCATGGTTCTACATATAATTTTTTCAATACTTTATGCAAGAATATAACTTATATTCGATTATAAAAACATATTTTCCACTAATAATCTTACTTTCACTAGATTATATATTTTTTTTTTTAAATCAAAATAATCTTTTCGAAAATATTAATTGTTATGGAATAAGTCTAGGTTAATGAATCCGCTTAAATTTCAAAAAGTTGCTTAGAACAAAGCATGACAGAATTAAAATTGAGTCATGCTGACAAGGAGCATTTTTTTTTGTAGATTATAATGATTTTGAAAAAATTTTAAAGATTAAAGTAGACTTATGTCAATGATATACAAATGCACCTACTTTTTGAATAAACCCGTGATTTTGATGATATACATAACTTTATGAAAATACATGTGAGTAATTCTTATAAATTTTTTCATGCCTACAATTACTGTTATATTTGGTTAAAGATTTTAGACTTTTTTATTTTATAGAATCATGCAAAAAATTTTTAGGACACATTGGTTAACAATAAAATGGCTCGGAAGATAGGTTTTTTATTTTCATATATAACGTATGGTTATATAACGTATAGAATTCGAAAGTCGCATCAAAATTTCGTTCAGGATCCATTAGATAAGATTCAAATAAGCAAATTCTAGAAGCTGAATATAAATACAAATTTTTTAATTTAGTATTATTCATATAGAACGTCGATGTTGATTTATAAATTTAATACCGATTTCGATGCTTGAACTTCATACCAATATCAGCTTAGATAAAATACCGAAATGGATGGTTAAATATCGGTTGCATACTATTTTTGTAATTATAGTTAACTAACTTACTGAAACAAATTTTTTAATAAGCCTTCGTGGTATTGTATATTCAATAATAGTTATAAGTCAACAAATTAATTAACAAAATGAACAGTCATTGATAATGAAACATTAAGAATATTCACTCAATTATAATTGAAATGTTTTTATTCTCATCTCCTCTACTCGTTTCTATAAATTTTTTCCCATTTCAGTTTGGGAATCTTTTTGATCAAACAAAAATTAATTTTTAATTAAGCATTTCTTTGTTATTTACGAACATAATGGTTTTTTGCGAAAATTATTTCATGAACTTTTTTTTTTCTATTACAGCGGATAGCTCATTCCTATTGGCCAACGCACAAATAGTTGACTTTCCGATTGTGTATTGCAATGAGTCCTTTTGCAAAATTAGCGGCTACAATCGTGCAGAGGTCATGCAGAAGTCGTGCAGGTTTGTTTTGGTTGCTTAAATTTATTTATTGCATGATAATTAATGAGCTTTACTTTACAGTTTCACTATAATTTATAATAGTCATTGAATGAGATTGTGCTTTATGAGTGGAGGAAAAAATATGTGATTGCTATTGAGCAGATAACAATTTTTTCATTCGCAAATAAATCATTTAGTTTAATTATGCCAATATAGTTTATATGAAAAACATATCGGTAAAAAAAATTCTTTGCTTCAAATTAACATATTGTAAAACCATCACCGAAGCTATGTACAAAATGCACATTAGCTTAGGTTTGCAAGAACAACAATAAATATACATCCTGATTTGCGAGTCCCCAAATAAAAAACCTTTAACTGCGAAAGCTTTCCGAGCAAGTTATTGTGCTGAAAACTGAACGACGTGATTTAATTATAAACTGTGGCAAGGAATGCAGTTAATTTCAAACTGAAAAATATAAAACAAACAGAATGTCCATCATACCATTTTGCGAACACCATACAATTTTTATGTTGTTGTATTATTGAAAATGATGGTGATAGTAATGTTGATGGTGATGATGTGATAGTAGTTGTGATGCGATGGTGATGTGAATATGATGTGATTGTGATGTGGTTGTGATTGATATGTGATTGTGATGCGATTGTGATTGTGATGTGATGTGATTGTGATTGTGATTGCGATTGTGATGTGAATGTGATGTGATTGGGATGTGATTATGATGTAATTGTGATGTGATTGTGATGTGATTGTGATGTGATTGTGATTGTGATTGTGATTGTGATTGTGATTGTGATTGTGATTGTGATTGTGATTGTGATTGTGATTGTGATTGTGATTGTGATTGTGATTGTGATTGTGATTGTGATGTGATTGTGATTGTGATTGTGATTGTGATTGTGATGTGATTGTGATGTGATTGTGATGTGATTGTGATGTGATTGTGATGTGATTGTGATGTGATTGTGATGTGATTGGGATGTGATTGTGACGTGCTTGTGATATGATTGTGATGATGTGATGTGATTGTGATTGCAATTAGATTGTGATGTGAATGTGATGTAATAGGGATGTGATTGGGATTTAATTGTGATGTTATTGTGATGTGATTTAATTGTGATGTTATTTTGAAGTGATTGTGATGTGATTGTGATGTGATTGTGATGTGATTGTGATGTGATTGTGATGTGATTGTGAGTGTGATGTGATTTTGATGTGATTGTGATGTGATTGTGATGTGATTGTGATGTGATTGTGATGTGATTGTGATGTGATTGTGATGTGACTCTGATGTGATTGTGATGTGATTGTGATGTAATTGTGATGTGATTGTGATGTTATTGCAATGTTATTGTGATGTGATTGTGATTGTGAAGTGATTACGATTAGATTGTGATGTGAATGTGATGTGAATGTGATGTGATTGTGATGTGATTGTGATTTAATTGTGATGTGATTGTGATGTTATTGTGATGTGATTGTGATGTGATTGTAATTTTTATGTTTTTTTTAAAGTGACTGTGATGTGATTGTCATGTGATTGTTATTGTTATGTAATTGTGATCTAATTGTGATGAAGTTATGATGTGCTTGTGATTGATATGTGATTGTGATGTTATTATGATGTAATTATGATGTGATTGTTCTTTAATTTGATTGTGAAGGGTTTTTAATGTGGATACGATTTAGATATGATATAACTACAATTGATGTACTATGATATGATTCGCATTGACTTCAGATGGCTTGAGCTCGTTTAAGGTTATTTAATTTCATTTCAACCAAGTTGAGTTAAGTAGACTTGCTTGAATATCTATTGAAAAAAACAGCAACAAAAAATAAAAGTACTCAGGCTGTATTTAATTTTTTTTTTTTTTTTCTCATTAGAACCACTGTCGCTTCAGCTTGCTCCATTTCCGGCTCGCCTTCTGGTAAAATTTTTGAACCTGAGGTTAGCTTAGTTCAGGTTAAGCTTGACACAGCTAATGCACACATATTTACTATGCACACTTACACACACATGCAAAAATAAACTCTTTTAATATACACAGGCCAACCGCCATTTGTTGAACTCGGCATAGTTGAGCACAAAATAAAAAAAAGAAATAAAACGGAGCAAGTAGCAAAAAGGCAGCAATCTGCAAAAAAATGTTGCCAACGGCATTTCCATGTTGCAATCAAGTACAGTTGCCCAAAAAAGGAGTGAATAAAAAAACTTCAGAATAAATTAAGGTAAACGTGCTCAAATATATAGAGCAAGCTGTATTTTCTAATCTAGGCAAGCTTTTAGGCGCGATTTAAAAAAACGTCAGCAGCATATAAAAATTATCATTAAAAAACTGAGCTAGAGAGTGAAATTGGAGAAAACACCCAACTATTTAAAAGCTGAAAATTTATGACGTCATTTGAGTCTATTTTGGCTTAGTTGTTGTTGGTGCTGTGTTTGTAGTAGTCCAAATTTGTATTTGCTATACTTTTTTCCTTTAGCCAACGGCTGCTTGGGCAAGCAAAATTTGCACTTGCTCGACTGTTAGAGTTTAAAAATTATTGTCTGAATATCAAATTTATGAACGTAAATTATGCTCTAACAACTAGAAAAATATTTTTTACACTTATAAAAATAAAAATTAACAACATTCATTGCACTATTGTGCACACATACAAGTACACACAATATACTACAAAACATTCAGGCACTCATACTACTGCATTATAGAAGTTTAGATTAACTTTTTTTTTTGCCACTCTTATCTGCCAAACTTTTTAATGCGCTGCAAAACCATTTCAAATAAATGCAAACTTTTGAGAAAAGTTTAATTTTGCTTAAGCTCTCGCGAAAAAAGCTTTTAATGCAAGCAATACCATAACACGCACAGCTAAACGCATGTTTAGCTACCCTGCATAGCCAGAACAAGAAAATAAAATAGAAAAAGTTCAAGTAATAACCTTGAATAACTTAAAGGTGGTCTTAAAAAATAAATTTTTACTGCTGCGCTACATACAGAATCGTGGAAATTCGTATTTGCATGGAAATCGAAAAGTAGCATTTAAGGTCCAATGTTCCTTCTTGGAAATTACTTAGAGCTGTTTTAACTTATAAGCCTTGCAATTAAAAAATTAATAAAAGTTTTGAAAATCAGAACATAACATTTTGGCTGCTGCCAAAGAATATATCCATTCGACCTTTATTTTAATTTAATTCTTTCATAATTAATAAAAAAAGCTCTTTAATCGCTTGTTAAGCGATATTCTGTAAACTTCCTTTTTAATTTATGGCTAACAGAGCACAAAGTTTTCCTGCTGGGTTTTAACACAAACTTGCACCCGCTCAATTACGCCAACACAGTACGTACACAATTACGTGAGTGTGTCGAATTAAGTTTTAATTATTTTTTAAATTCATTTGTAGCTCCATAAAAAAATATATTTTTTGTTTTATTTATGCACGTAATTAAAACTGTTCAACTCGGCTAATTATGTGGTTCTTTTGATGTAATTTTTTTTTTTGCTATAATTTACACATTATTATACACATAACACTCTTGGAACTGTGAAGGGAGTATTTGGCCTAAATAACCAAATTTAAACATGATGCTGGACAGAGCTTAACCTATCATATTCATCGATATAACTTTTAAACACCAAACAATTTCAACTATAAAAATTTAATGGATGAAGTTATACCTACATATTATTTCTCCTTTAATGTGCACATGTCGACAGTAAAGTAGATGTTAAAATATTGAAATAAATATTGAAATATTGAGTAAAAGAAAATATCGAAAATTTCTAAAATGCAAGATAAGTCAATAAGGCAATTTATTTTGTCGAAAGAATGTTACGAATATTTCGTTAAATTTTATGATACGAGATAAGTTGATACGTCATATTTCATAAACAAAATAAAATAACGACATTCTTTTGAATCATTGTGAAACTTTAAAAACAAATGATCGAGAACTGGACCTACATGTTTTATGCCGACTCCGAACGGCTTTTGTTCTTAAGAAGCTTTTCATGGCAGTTTTTACTCTCTGAGGCTTGTCATTGTCTGCATAGAGGTGACGGTCGAACAGAAAATTAATTCAATTGAAAAAACTTTCTGCTTCAGGTGGGATTCGAACCAGAGTTCTCTGGCGCATGGGCCACACACTCTACCTACTGCACCATGGTTGCATTAAACAGTTTTTAAATTCTGATAACGGATTCGGATTCATTGATCCACTTTTAACTACAGTTCGCTTTAGCACCGAATTCGTGAAATGAAAACAATTTTAGATGGCAACTCTATGAAAAAAATTACGTTACTTTTAAATTCTGATGTCGGATTCGGATTCAGCGACCTTTTCTTAGCTTATGTTCGCCCAGCACCGAATTCGTAAAAATATTAAAAATAATAAAATTTCATAAAAATAAATTTAAATGAAATAAAAATATTTTCCTTTAAATAAGTTGGAAAATAAAAAAATTGTACTGTAGAGCCCTTTGGCGCTTGCCTTAGAAAAAAATTAATATCAAAATAGATTCCTCGTACTAAAAAAACCGCCATGGCAAGGTATAATAAAAAAGGATGATATTTTAATTTCATTTGTACTATTTTGTAACGTTTTCCTCACTTCCAAACTCAAAAGAAATTTTCGGTAGCTTGATATTGAATTTAGACCTATGATTCCTTTCGCAAAATTTATTAGAATTTACCTTAGATTCTGTATTTGCTACTCTTTGCCCATTTTTTTTTTTCTACATAACAAATTGATCCGGCCTAATATATATGAATATTTTATATGAATACTTTTATTTAACTGATCGAAATAGATTTGAATCTAAGTTCTTATCTCTTTTATTGTTTGGAAAATGCGAAATAAATTTAAAAAGTAAACTTAGTATCTTGAGTTATCTATATGTCTGTTTCTTACAGATGCGGCTTCATGTATGGCGAGCTGACAGACAAGGAGACAGTCGCACGTTTGGAATATACACTGGAGAATCAGCAGCAAGATCAGTTCGAAATATTGCTGTACAAAAAGAACAGTGAGTAAATAAATAATTAAAAAACTAGAAGCGAGAGTACAACCAGAACCATCCTGTAAAAAATGCTTAACAAATTCTCAATGCTTCAATATATTCAGCTAAAAGTTGTAATTGCTACAATGTTCTGCTATTCATGTTTTTGCTTTTGGTGCACAAAAAATAGAACAACTGAAACAAAAACAACGTAATTTACGTAAATAAAATGTAGACGATAAAAAGGTCGGACAAAACAATTGCGTTATACATCCCCGTGTGCTTGAGGATGTGTTACGCGTTAATTACACACACAGGTACAATTAAACACAAATCCCATTTCATGTGTACACACACAAACAATATATTATAATGACTCAAAATTATGTTGACGTAACTCAACTTGGTTCAGCTCGATTAAACTTTATTTAAGCCCACTTTTGTTGTAATTGCTTCCGTTATTGTTGTTGCTAACGCCTGCTACTGCTGCCATATTATAGTTATGTATTTAAATTTTTTCATGTCAAGCAGTGCTGCCAACACCCACTGTCAACCATAATATACATATAATGCATAAATTATACATTAATTATGTTAACGTTACACATGTAATTTTTTTTTTTTTTGTTGCTCATCAATTGGTTGAGTGCAAAAACAAAACAAAAATTTTATATATTTTTTAGAAGTATCAAGAAGAAAATGGAGCAAGGAGTGGGTGTTATTAAAGGTTTGGTCATGCGTGTTAAATAATTTCATCTCATTAAAACACATAAACATTGTGGCGGAACACAATGACACAGATAGTTTTTTCAATTGAATTAATTTTTTGTTTGGCCGTTTCTGCAGACAATGGCAAACCTCAAGAGTAAAAACTGTCATGAAAAGCTTCTTGAGAACATAAGCCGTTCGGAGTCGGCATAACCTCTACATGTTGTTAAGTTCTCGATCATTTGTGTTCAAACATTTCACACCACACACTACATAATTGATCATAAGAAGCTAGGTCAAAGTCCTTTCAAGGGCTCATTGGTCAATGGTCATTTCGTTTATTTTTTCTCATTAAAACACGAGCTTTTTAAAGTATTTTTAGTTTAATTAAGATTTAACTACTGTTAGTAAGAAATAATTTTAGAATTAATTTTCTTAAAATTTACTATCAGAAATGGTTTTTAATTTTAGCAAAAGTATAAATTTAATCAGAATTTATATAAATTTAAGCTTGAATTCTTGTTTTTGTTTTTCTTCCATTTCTTAAAACGGAAATTTTAAAAATAGTAAAATAAAAATTAATTCCGCTTAAATCTAACAATTTGCACTACCATAAAACAGCCTTAAGTGCTGCAATTCATTTACGAAGGCTCACCTTGCTCTGCCCACCCGTTGTCTGTTCTCTTTGATCCAACAAGCACCACCCTTCAATGGCGACTTCTTTGCTGGGTATTAGTGTAAAATTTATTGCATAGAAAAATCCTTGCATGCTGCAATGAAAATAAAATCGAGGCTAGATATAAACACTAATGCTTAAGTTGTTGTTGTTGTTGTTTTGTTTTTGCTTTTGCTGTACCTGGAGTGCAGTTTAAAAAAACGCGCAAAGGTGCTATATTGGCTAACGGCAGCTGCTACTGCTGCAGTTTTATGGCAACAAACGTTAGAGCCAAGTACGATTAACTAACTATTCGCAATCTGTGTGGTACGAACGCATACAAGGAGAGAAAAATAAAAACAAACGCACACACACACACATATCTTTATATACCAGCCATTTGACGTTAATAAATATCATCAAAATGACATTGAGTTACACGACGTCACTATTTGGTATCAATGCAAAATGGCAAACGGATGCGGAAATGCAACAAAAACAACAACCACTCAAGCACAACATACATATATTGGTTGGCATAGCAGGCAAAGCCATTCAATTGCTGCATTCAACGGAAAGGACCAAATCTCGTTAATGGCATCCGTTGTGTTTTTTTCTTTTTATATTCGCATTTATTTGTTAAACCGAGTCTGTCATTGTTTGTTGTGGTGATGTTTGTAATTGCTACTCTGCTGTGCCACTTCACAATTACGTAAGCTCAGTAATCTTATGTTAATGCATTGAATGACTTTTTGTGACCTCTTCTTAATGATCACATTTCACTAACGACAGTCTTTCGTTTCATTTGACACACTCGTTTTATCAAATATGTAATATTCAGTTGTTGAAAACTCTTTCATACCAATAAAAATATTTATTTCTATTCTTGAAACTTGCAGTATTAACTTTTGTGCGCCTCTTCAAAACAAGTGTCAAATTCAATTGATATAAATTTACATTTATTTAAGCCACTCAACAGTTTCTAGATTTTGCTATGAATTTATAACAAAATTAACACAACAACTGCTCTACAATTTTATGTGATTTGCTTTTTTCGCGTACAGTACACTCTGTGCTTTGTACTCAGTGCAAAAAAAAGTGCTCTTAAAATATGCAATAGAATGAAATTTGTAACTTTGCTGAATCCATGAGTTTACTTTTTCAAAGGCACTAAATTTTCATCCTTTTTTTGCTGTGACATTTCCAAAAATGCATACTTGAAAATGTGCTATAAATTGTTGCTGTAGTTGTTGTTTTTGTTGGCATTTATATGTGCTTATGTTGGATAACGTAAAGTTTTGTCCAAAGTTATTGCATAGTTCCAGGAAGCCATTAAAAATGTTCAAACATATTACATATTTTTTATATAATATATTTCATGCAGAAATATATGCGAGGATATTCATACATTTTCAAATATTATGTAGATATATGTAACTGTCAAGAGGCCATAATTAATGTACTCTAAAAAGTTTGTGGTATACCAGCCATTTTGGCCAAAAGTTTTACTAAGCGGACCTTTTCACTTCTGCTCAAATTAAGACGCATACTTTTGAGAGTGGAGGAGTTACAAAAGTTGATTAGATTTGGGTGAATTATCTGGACTCTACAAAGAGTTGAGCATATGAAACGCATGTGTTAATAAGTAAAAGAACCGCAGTATTCCCGGGTTTAAATCCCTTTTGACACAGAAAATTTATTTTTATTGAAAAAATTTTCGGTCGTCATCTCACTGCAGACAATGGCAAATCTCATAGAGTAAAAATAAATTCTCTAATAAGACTTCACCTCATTGCAGACAAACCTCCGAGAAATGGAAATGCCTTGAAAAGATTTTTGAGAACTTGAGCGGTTGGGGGTCGGCATAAGCTTGTAGGTCCACTTCGAGAGCATTTGTGTACAAATAACAACACGCACAAAAAGATATTTATCAATATAGGCTCGGTCAAAGGCCTTTCGAGGGCTCAAATGGTCAATTCGTTTTTGTTTCTTTTATAAAGTACATAGAGTAAAAGTATGAAGTAAAGTAAAAAGTATAAAGTATAAAGTATAAAGTATAAAGTATAAAGTATAAAGTATAAAGTATAAAGTATAAAGTATAAAGTATAAAGTATAAAGTATAAAGTATAAAGTATAAAGTATAAAGTATAAAGTATAAAGTATAAAGTATAAAGTATAAAGTATAAAGTATAAAGTATAAAGTATAAAGTATAAAGTATAAAGTATAAAGTATAAAGTATAAAGTATAAAGTATAAAGTATAAAGTATAAAGTATAAAGTATAAAGTATAAAGTATAAAGTATAAAGTATAAAGTATAAAGTATAAAGTATAAAGTATAAAGTATAAAGTATAAAGTATAAAGTATAAAGTATAAAGTATAAAGTATAAAGTATAAAGTATAAAGTATAAAGTATAAAGTATAAAGTATAAAGTATAAAGTATAAAGTATAAAGTATAAAGTATAAAGTATAAAGTATAAAGTATAAAGTATAAAGTATAAAGTATAAAGTATAAAGTATAAAGTATAAAGTATAAAGTATAAAGTATAAAGTATAAAGTATAAAGTATAAAGTATAAAGTATAAAGTATAAAGTATAAAGTATAAAGTATAAAGTATAAAGTATAAAGTATAAAGTATAAAGTATAAAGTATAAAGTATAAAGTATAAAGTATAAAGTATAAAGTATAAAGTATAAAGTATAAAGTATAAAGTATAAAGTATAAAGTATAAAGTATAAAGTATAAAGTATAAAGTATAAAGTATAAAGTATAAAGTATAAAGTATAAAGTATAAAGTATAAAGTATAAAGTATAAAGTATAAAGTATAAAGTATAAAGTATAAAGTATAAAGTATAAAGTATAAAGTATAAAGTATAAAGTATAAAGTATAAAGTATAAAGTATAAAGTATAAAGTATAAAGTATAAAGTATAAAGTATATAGTATTTTTCAGGCAGAGCTTTGCAGTGTCTCCCTTGTTCTAAAATATCCATTTGTATCGGAATTCTCTTTACGATATTAAAGTTTTTAAGCTTCAAGTCTCATGCTTGAAAAACTGCTTATTTCCTCTCGCAAAGCTTGGTTATATGATATGATTAAATGTTTATCTCTTTTTATACCAAAAAACCTGAATAATTAGCTTAATTTTAAGTACAGTAATGAAAAACATGTCTTTGTCACTAATGCTATTTCATAAGCTTTAACATTAATGTAGGTATGCCTTTATTTTTTCATCCTATTACCCAGTAAATACTACCCAGTAATTTATCATCCTGTTTTTTTGATCATAAGGCTAGGGGTTCAATATTTTTTTAAGGGATATTTGAACATAAAAAATATGTTAACGCCATTGTTTTGTCGTATTAAATTTCAGATTTGCAATGCGGATGTGCTTTAACTCAGTTCGGCAAGGTTACGCCAGGTATTTGCAACTTACAATTAAATTAAATCCAATGTGGTCAATAATAATATAATAATTTTATACAAATATTAACCAATGTTTTTTTTTAAATAGTTCTTAAAAAAAGCGCTCAATATTGGGGGAAAACAAAATTTCAAATAAAGCCAATTACACAGATTTGTACAGAATTAGTGCAATTAGTACAGAAAATTGTATTATCGAAGAATATTATAACAAATTTAAAAATTGTACAACAACAATGATATATTAATATTTTAATTTTTTATAACTTTATAATATATATAGAATTAGGAACGAGTGGAAAATAAAGTAACTTAATCCCTCTTTCCTTTTGATCCCCCAACATCAATTGACCCCATTTGACACCTTTCACCTTGTTATTTTTAACACATATTGTACCAGTACCCACTTCTCCGCTCTGGTATTTTGCTATCTACAATGTCTTTGTTGTACCAACTAAGTTATCTGTATGAAAGAAAAGAATTAAAAAAGTGCGCTTCATTGAGTGGCTCTTGAAATGATTTCCACTTGAAGAGCAACTCAAGACGCTGCTAAAGTCTCATTGACAAGCGGCTGGTGGCGCCATATTGTTGGAGATATATCTTTGCATGCATATAATAAACTGACGCTTTCATAGCCACGCACAAATTTAAGAAGTAGGCAATTAGAAAATTTTTAGAACGAATACAGAAAATGTATGTCGCATTGATTTTTTTTTTTTTTTGTTTTTGTCATAATCAAAAATGTTTAAAAACATTTCAACTTTATTAAATTAAATCTGTATATGAACTTTTGTTTTTTAACTTGGTCTTAGAGTTAAGAACAACGATAAGTCTGTGTTTGTGAAGGCATTTCAAAGTTTAACCGAAAAGCTTTGCAATGCAGTTTTGATGTAAGTTTAACCGCATGTTTATGTAATCCGAAATCAGCACTATCGTTCGTGAAAGAAACGAGCAACAATACTTTTTGATATGAAAAAATGTATTGCTTATTGTGTCCCACACGAACGAGAGTGCTCTTTCGGATTACATAGACATGCTGTTAGTCTCTGAGGTATATGGCCTAAAAAAGCCTTGTTCATTTGAAAATATTAAACAAAATTTCCAATTATCTCGAAAATTTTCTTATTCTGAATGTCAAATATGTCAGAATATAAACGGAACTAAACCAAAGATAAGCAGATAGTTAGTTGGCGAAATAGTTTCTGTTAATTGAAAATATATTCACATCAATAAACCTTGGTGCATATTTTTTAGCGTAACTTTAATGACTCTATTTAAGGCTTCGAAAAACTTGTTAATTATGGACAGTTTGAGTATCGGAAGCTGAAAATAATCACATGTTGATAAATCAGGTGAATATGGAAGATGTTGAGATACAGCGACAATTTTTGTCGCCAAACAACATCCATATTATCAGGAGCTGCAATATTTGCCATCAGAAACACGTCAGAACGCCGTCAGAAACACGTCAAACAAAGACTTTCCTTGAATGTGAACTGTCCTTGGTTATACAGGGTGCGTTTTATGTACCAAGTCGACTTTTCAATATAAATATTTTATAATCGTTATAATAAGCATTACAATTTGGCAGGCTTTGTTAATAAACAGAATGGTTACTATAAGGGCAATGAAAAACCTCAATTAATACACCAGAGGCCACTATACTCATCTATAGCAACTATATAGTACTGCATTTTAACTGGCAGCATCATAAGGCCATATTTATTTGAATAAAACTCGAATTAGATCAATTAGGTCTACAGAAAATGTGGTTCTAACAAGACGCTGCCAAGATCATGCTACGTTATTAAAAAAACATCGACCTGAAACATAAAACGCATCCCGTTAATGAATTTTCTATTTGTTTTGTTTTAAGTTTTTATTAGTTTTTTTTTTTTTTTTTAAGATCGAATGGTAAGTAAGCTGGCGTATTTGATGAAATTATGTTTTCAGTGAAATTGTTTAAACAGCGGTATATATACTTTAGAATTTAAAAAGCCACACATAATACTCTATGTACTTGGGCCCAGTAGGTTATGTTACCGTCTCCCGAAGGTTAAAAAACTAAGTAGATTGGCAAAGGAAGCATAAATGGTCTCTCATACCTATAATTTTATTATCCAACATAAGCCCTTGGATCAAATTTTATCCGCTAGATTCTTTTACAGCGCTATCTAGAAGATAGCTTGCGAACTCTGACAACGCCAGGTTTTCTTTGTCACTTTATACAAACTTTTTCTGTTGTCTCTTTTAAACACATAATTTTGTCATGCACTTTGTTACGACACATTTTCTTAGATTTTCGCTTTGCATTTTTAATATCGTTGTAATTTTTGCCTTCTTTTTCTCTTTCTATCTATCTGTGCTCATTTCCGGTTGAAAGTGTTGTTCTACTTTTTTGCAATATTGCTATTGATGCTATAGATGCTGTTGCTGTTGTTGTTTTTGTTGCAAATTACTCTTGAATCATATCACCGAGAATACTTTTACGAGGAAAAGGAAATAAAATTGAATTGTAAGAAATTGAGAGCTTTCAATATAAAGTCAAACGTGTTTATCAGAAATAGGTAAAAAAAATCAAATAGTTGCAGGCATTAAAATTTTCTATAATGTCAGTCGTCACTTTGCACCACACTGAATGGGACGTGACAGCGAGAGAAATTAAATTTTATCATAGCCTGAAAGGACAAAATTAATACATTCATCGAACATAATATGAGGGAGAGGGAGCTTTAAAATGAATTAAAATTCTACAAAAAAAGGCTTTTTAAGTACAAAACTTTAAATAATATCGCAATAAGAGTAAAAAATAAAATTGCGAAAATGGAAGAGGTGATGATAGGCGCCTTAAGGTGATTTAAATATTTCCCTTTATACCATGCTGCATATTGGGAAAAAATGAGATAAAAAGCGCGCATTATTTGTTCTGATTTCTTTATTTGTAGAGTAGTCCAGTGTAATTTCTTTATTTTTCATTGCATGTACCCTACACTTATACCCTATAGTTCAAAAATATTTAACTTGTCCACTAAAAATGGTAAGACACTAAACGTCAGTTTAGTTTAAGTAAAAAAAGTAAAGCTATGAAATAACATAGATGTTATGAATTACATAGTAGACGCGTTCTGCTTTTTTGACTCTTTTTATCAATTTGTGAGTTATTGAATGTATAAACTGCTATTTTTTAATGTTTATATATAATATAATTGTAACACAATTACTATGGTTGGGTAATCGGTAATTGACTCGGTAATCGGTTGGTAATTGATTTGGTAATTGGGTGGTTATAATTTCGGAAATATGTTGGTAATCACTTCGGTAATCGGTAATTGGTTTGGTAATTGTTTAGTAATCGCTTCGGTTATCGGCAATTGTTTAAGTAATTAGTTGGTAATCGCTTCGGTAATCGGTAATTGGTTCGGTAATCGGTTGGTAGTCGCCTCGGTAATAAAAAAAAACTCATCAAACATGTTTGCCTAGCATAACCACGGCATAAGTAATGCTGTACAATGCAACAGAAATGAACAGCTAAAAGCGTAATGATATAGCTAACAGCGTGATGATAGAAGGACTTAATTTCTGCGGTTTATAGAGTCACTTTTGTTTTATTTGGTATTAAAAAATAGTGCATTGGTTATTTCAGTCCTTGAAATAACTTGAACTGAGCTTCTCATGTCCAATTGTGTGAACGGGTTATTAAGTTTTGTACGCAAATGATTGAGAATTGAACCCACGAGTTAAATGACGACTTTGAACTCCTCATGTTTTTAAAAAAGCATTATATTGCATTTTTTTCACTTTCTGAGGTTCACAGAGAGGTGACGCCTTGGATTTGGCTATATTAGAACACATATAAAAACAATAGCCTCGCCTGCCTCCCATATAATACAAAAATTGAGGCGATGAGAGCAACAGTGGCCTAACCTACCAACATATCCAATGGAGTTAATTAAGATTTTCATTAACATTTTTTTTCTTTTATTTACAATACTTGTCTACTTTTCTAAATTTGTTTTTTAGTGGTCAATATCAAGTTTGGTTGGTACTTTAAGAGGCTTAAACCTGGAAAATTTTCATAAAAAAGATGTAAAAATGTGGGTTATAGTAAGGCCACTATCGCAGTAGCACATTTGGGATTGCAAATTAATGTTTGTTTGTTAGGCTAATCAACTGCAGTCTGTGGTTTAAAAACTGTTGCTCTCTTGAGGGTTTTTTTTTTAATTTTCAGAAAACTTTTAGAGTTAAAATGAATAGGAGTTTACTTTTAGCATTTTGGTACATTTAATAAAAAAATTCCACAAACGCTATTAAATAAAATGAACATAGTGCATTATTATCATTTTAAAAAATTAAATAAATAAATATTAAATAAAAATTTAATAGCTAACTACACAAGTACATAAAATAAATGAAATGAATTTATGAAGTTCTTGGTTTTGTGTATCATCACTGAATGTTCGATTTTTTCGTCACATCTTTTACAGATGTTTCTAATGGGAAGATGGAAGTTTAAATGAAAATTGTCATTAAAAATTGCTCTAAATATATTAGAAGAAATAGTATAATTACAATTTAACATCTGCAGCTTGCGCAGGTTCCATTCTTGTAAATAAATTTCAGCTAGGTACCTATTATATTCTATGCAATAATTCAAATGAAAAACAAGAAAGAAAGACAAACAAACAAAAGACGCGGGCGGAAATAGTATCAGCTGATTTCTACAAATAGGAATCACAATAATATCAATGTGGGTAAAGCCAGTGTTGCATACATACAAATTTAATTTACCTTACATACCTTACTTACATACATACTCGTACATACAAATTTAATTTATCTTAATATCTAGAATCGATTTGAAAAGCAATATTCTATTACAACAAAATGTTAATAGAGTGCAGTTCGGATGCTACTCCTAATTACTGTTTAAAGTGTGATCGCGAAATTATTTTTACAAACATTATAATAAATAAGTTCTAAACTATAACAATTACAAATACAATTTTTTAAAATTGCATTAAAGAGTTTATTCTGCATTTAATTACATAAAAAATTTTTTTTTTTTGATAATTTAGATTTAGCAAAGTGGCGAACTTTTGTCTTTACTCCTATCATTAAGCTTTTGACAGAACTTTATGGTATGGCAATACTGAGTATTTTCCATTTTTTGCAAAATCTTTTATATTTTTAGCTGGTTTAAACTGTTTTCTTAGCTTTTGCTTAATAATGGCCCAATAAGTTTCCACTGGTCGAAGTTCTGGACAGTTGGGTGGATTAAATTCTCTTCGTACCAACGTAGCGTCTCCCTCGGATAGCGAAAACTAGCTTAGTCAGGCCAAAATAGTGGTGAAATAGCATGACGTTTATAAAGCGGCAGTACGAGCTTTTTCAGACACGCTTCCATATAAATTTTGGTATTTATGGTGCCTGTTGTGATAAATGACTCTGTTCTAAATTCACATGTGCAGATTGCCTGCCAAACCATAAATTTCTTTGGAAATTTGTCCAGTTTTTTGTGCTTGAATTTCTTGAGCAAACCTCCTCTGATACGCGCAACATAAAAACTTTGTCCAGGAATTTGGTTGAGGTCAGCTTTTACATACGTTTTAACATCCATTAATATGCAACCCCTAAGCCCGTTCAATACCTTATCATGAAGCTGTCGTGCTCTGGTTTTAGCCCTTATATTGACATCGTCATTTCGATTGGGCACTTTTTGGGTTTTGTAACTTTTTAATAAGTTTTTCACTTTGATTTTATGAATCGTAGTCTTTGAAATGTTAAAGAGTTTTGATAAATCGCGTTTTGAGCGGCTCGGCCGCTGTTTCCAATAAGCAAGTAATTACCCTTTTCAGCAATTTTGGGTCTTTGAATCCAACTTTTCGGCCAGCACCTTTTTTATTTTCTGTGGCTTTTAAGGATTACATTTAATTATAGCATTTCTTGCAGTAGCTCTTGATGTTTCAGCTTTTCTACCAATTTCTGCGTATGAATATTGAGTATTGCACATAAATGTCAATTATTTTATCGCGGATTTTTTTTTTAATTAATAACATGTTTTAAAAGCACTTACTTCAACTGAACACTTGCACTGAATGAACATGTGCAGTCTCTAATCTTATCATGTATAACAAATAAGTAACATTATTTTTGCCTTTGAACGCGACAAAGCCTGAAATTGTTGTAAAAATAATTTCGCGACCACACTTTATTTAAATTTTCATGTTTTTGTTGGTTAGGCCACTCTTACTGTCATCGCCACTATTTTTCACGCCATATTTTTTTTATATTGAACCTATATCAAAACTACTTCGTGAAAAATATTCAATATATTCTGCCAAGCATGTCTCCAATACGAATTGTTTTTCACATCTCTCGTCAACTTTCAACTTTCATTAAGCATAGCATCTAATCAGTTGAAATTCCTGATTTTTAGTCTATACATTAGTCGAAATTGTTCTTTTTTGTATTAGGCCACTATTTTGTCGTATGATGTTGAAATAAATGTAAATAACATTTTATGTACCTAGGACCACGGGAATTCGTGCCGACTTGCATCGGTACATTTCAGTATTTGGTTATATGGAGAAAAAATGCTAATTTTGAAAGAGCTGCGAACCAGCTCTATTTAATTTTTCTTTAAAATTAGCTGTCGAACATGAAAATTGGACAAAAACTATTAATTATTACAAAAATAGTATTATATCCTTTTCTATTTAATCTCTATTTAATTCTATTTAATTTTAGCCCTACTTAATTTTTCTTTAAAATAAGCTGTCAAACATGAAAGTTGGACGAAAACTATTAATTATTTCAAAAAATAGTATTATATTATATTGTAAATAAAGTATTAAAAAAATTTAAAAAATCCGAGTTACAAAAATTTCCAATGATATTTTGAGGAAATATTTTCTTAAACTATACCATAGTCTTGAGCTATTTACTGCAAGAAATTGGAATAACTGAATTCGGGAAAAAAGTTATACCTGTTGAAACTTGAAGTTTTTTCAAAAATACTTAATGTTCCCATTTCTAGCATTACGACCACAAAAAAACAAAAATCATATAAAATCTAATAACAGATATTTCTCACTTGAAGCACCTTCAATATTTCTAAGAAAATATTTCTAATTTTTAGTGAAAAAAATTTTCGAATTCCATAGTTGTCACATATCGTGTTTTTCATTCCTTTTTTTTAAATATGGATTTAGGTATTTCAACGAAAAAGTGCCCAAAAATTGAAAATTGCTCATATTTTTTAAAACTTAAGCTCTTATTTCACTCATTTCAATTTTGGAGCAGCAACACCAAGTGGTTTGAAAACTATCGGTGTAGTCTTAGGTGCAAGTCCGTAGAAGATCATCTTGGGTCGCTGCGGCACACTTGCAATGTTACCATGTAGAAGCTTAACGATGAAAGCTTAACGTTTTAAGGAGTTACACATTGGTTGATTCAAGAAGGAAATATAACATATATGTTAAGAAATATTTTATTTTTACACTTTTTCTACATATTAAATAAATTTGCCTTTCACATTTTCCTGGCGTTAGTTATTTGGAACGTCGTTATTTAAAAAGAATAATCCTATTTTTATATCTATTCAAATAAACAGATATTTCATCTTCAATGCTATTAATTAAGTTTTGAAGTATGCCAATTCATCATATTAATGATCGTCATTTTGAGCAATCACCTCCGTTTATCAAATTTATGAAAATATTCATAATAATAAACATGTTTTTTTCAATTATGAACTGAACTTCGATACTATGAATTGGGGTCTGATAACTCCAATTCATCATATTGAAGAAAATATTTTTTCCGTGCGATTTTTCAATTTCTTGAAATTTCAAAAAATAGCTCAAGACTAGTTAAATAGCTAAGAATAGTTCATTAATATAGGTTAAGTCACTTGAGAGAAAAGCACTCTTTTTCTGCCTTTGCTCAAACTGTCAAAGTAGCTGTTAGCTAAAAATTGTACAGATTCAGGTTTTTTTTGTTTTCTTGATTTCCTTTTATCCATTCTGACAGTTCGACCGAGCTTCTCTCAAGTGACTTAACCTGTATTAATGAACCTTGCTCAAGACTATGTTTAAATCATCCGTGCCTTTTTCCAAACTTTACATTTTTAGATTTTTGGGAACTTTTACGTAAAAATACTCTAAGTTGAAATTTTTGTTTATGTTGAAAGTTATTCAACATAATTCCTCAATTTCTTGCATCTGCATTAAGTATAGTTTAAGAAAATATTTTCACAAGCTTTCATGTAAAATTTTTCAATTTTGGATTTTTTCGATTTTTTTTTTTAATGCAACAAGAATAAAATTTTGGTTTTTTTTTTTTGGGAATGAAAAAAATCACAACTCTGATAGTTTTCGTCCAATTTTCATGTTTGACAGCTTGGTTTAAAGAAATATTAAATAGAAAACGAGCTGTGAAACCAGTTTTTTAAAAATTTACACTTATACAAAAGTTATTTGTGGTTTTGAAAAAATTAGCACTTTTTTCCCATATCACTTAGTACTGAAATGTATCGATGCAAGTCGGTTCCCCTGGTCCTAGGTACACCAAATTTTTTTTTACATTTATTTCATCATCATACAAAAAATAGTAGTGGTACCCTCACATAAAAAAAAAACAACTTCAACTTATTTGGAACACCCTAATATACATGGGATTCAGTGTATGATAAAGAAAAGAAAAACTTGCAGCCATTTCGCGAATTCTAAACTAATTTCGATGTTCTTGAGTTCTGTAAAAAGGTATCCTTACATGCAATTTATTTTTGTGAAGAAACAAATGTGATTAATAGAACATTATTTAATTAAAATTGATAGAAACACCATTTTTTTATGAAAGAAAAATACAAGAATTTCTTTCGCTACACTCTTCATTTTGTTTTTTATCAAAATTCTTTATACATAAGCTAATTCTACGTGAAAATCCATCCAAAAGTGGACTTTGGTTTTCATTTCCAAAAAGGCAAATTGCTATAAAAATTCAATGAATGTCGGAACACTTCAACTTCGAAAATAGAAAAAACAAAATTATACAGACATTGAGAGGCCAGACCAGGTGCGATAGGCTCACAAAACATCCCTCTTTAAGAATTTCTATAAAATTTGATTGTGTGTGTTTTAGTTGTCATAATGCGTTATTTTTCTTTGCTTAAATATATTAAAAATAATAACCCTATTAGTACTGCCTCGAGTCTTTAAGACTCATTTTGACTTTGCGCCGTTTTCCTGGCGTAAGCATTTTTTTAAACAATTGAGGTTTCTTGTATTTTAAGCTTCAGAAGTTTAAAATAGAATTACGATAATAAAAATTTATAAATATTTTTCTATCTATTTTTTAACAAAATTAATTTATAAAGCTAACACAAAGTACTGAAATGAGTCTTAGATACTCACATAGTTCGAGTGCAGCATAAAATAACCTGAATACATACAAAACATGAAAATGCTTGGTTTGCCTTTTGTGCGATTGCTTAAACCTGTATGATACTTAATTTTTTTGCTCAATTTTTGTCATTGAAAATTAAAACTAGAGCAGTTCAAATAGTACGAATGCATGGATTAAATTGGTGTGAGTGAGTACGCATATAGTACGAATTGGAGAAAAATTTGTAGGACGGACTGTATTTTCTTTGCATTTTTTTTTTTGCAGTTTCTTTCAATTCGTTCTTCGTTAAGTTTCGATCAAATATTTACTGTGCTGTTAATAATTAATTTGAAATTTTTAGAGTAAGCAACACTATTTAAGATAAATGTATGCTGCATTGGAAGGGATGTGTGTAGCTAATATTAATTTATTAAATGCAGCTGCTCTTAAAAACATCAGAAATAAAAAAGTAACAACCTTTATCCTTTTCTTACAAAATATGTCTGTCCTGTCCACGCACCACTTGTTTTCAGATTTTAAAATTGGACAAAAGAAAAATTAAGTATCATACGGGCTTATGCATCTGCTTTAGTAATTATAAAAAGAATGATCGACGAAAATTTGGCGCCATTCTGACAAAGCCTGACAAATAAGGCATTAATATTTGGCGGATATGTGATATTACGACCAGTTATTCACTAAAGGGAGTCCTTATCTTGGAAAAGAAGGACAGAATCGAGGGCTTAATCTACCGCAGAAAGTGAAAGAGGAGCTTAAAGAACCATTTCATCGATCAAACCGTAATATTACGTTTGATGACTATTTTACTAGCTTCGATTTAGTTGAAAAACTGTTATCAACTGGCTTTACGTGTCTTGGAACGCTGTGGAAGAAAAAACCTGGCATTCCGCAAAATGTTCAACCACATCCACAAAGAGCAGTTGAAACAAACCTTTTTTGAGCTTAGAAAATATTATTATCGAAGATGCATCACACCAAAGAGAGGAAAACCGAAATAAATAGACCATGAATTTGTACTACAATTTGACAATAGGTGGCGTGGATACGCTTGATCAGCCAGCCCACGCTTTTTTGGCCAAATGCAAATCATGCAGGTGCAATATTTAATATTGCAGTGGCAATATTTTATAATTTAATTGATATATTCGATGTGGCAGCTAAACTCGTATGACTTCATACGATAATCCCTGATCGAGCATCATCGTCAAAATTTATCGGCACTTGTCTCGTCGTGCCGTTCGTAATTTACTTGACTACGGATGCTGTAATTCGGCCCAGAAAAGCATCGCAATCGAAAATTGGCGCAAAATATTTTTGACTTCGTTGGTAGAAGAACTAGTAATTTCAAACATACGACGGCGAAGCAAACATCGGTTTTTCAAGGCAACTGCATCAAACATCGATGATATCGTCGTTAATTGCCCAACCCAAGGTAATCTGCATGCAGCTGATTCTATAAGAACTCACAAAACCATTGCCAAGAAAAGACTCTGCTGTATGTGCTCACCTACACGAGGAAGGATGAACAATCCTGAACAATTGCCTGACATCGGCGTCATTGATAAACTGCCAGTATTTTATTAAACAAAATAAATTTTCTTTGGGACATTTTACAAAAATTTCTGATTTCTATGGTTTACATAGTGTCTAATTCACACTTGATATCTTTAAAGTCACATGAAATGATAATCCATTGAAGGTACAGTATTGTACATAAAGAAAAACCTAAAACGTTTCAATTAGTCGCAGCTGAAAATACTATCGCATTCTTCGTAAAGAGTTATATTTTTCTTTGTACGAGTATTGGTTTAAGTAAAGTAAAGTCAAGTAAAATTAAAAAAATAGTTTTTATTTTGATGATTATGATGACTTCAGTGAAATTTTGAATAAAAAAATTCGAAACCTAGGTTTGACTTTGGAGAACCATAAAAAAATTGGTAAGGCCTATTAACTTCCCAGAAAACCAAAGTTTCCGAAATTGTTTCGAATTCTTTACGAATATTCAGCGTCTTACCGATTTCGTACAAAATCGTGGAGAAATTCTTATAGGTTGACACAACGAAGTGTCCTAACGAAATAGAGTCACGAAATCGTAACGAAATGTCATTTCACGAAATTTAGTTGACCTTTTTAGAAGGCGTTATCTGAGTAAATACTATAGCTTAGTTAAAGATTCTTATTATGTGGACGAATTTGGTCTGTTTCAAGCACCATGAAAATAAAGAAGGATGTGTCACTTTTTTAAAACTCGTAAACTCAGTTAATATTACAACTAAGTAAAGCAAATTCTGTATAGAAGCGAGGAGCGAGTTTAGTCATTTCCAGCACCATGCAAAAATGGTCGGGATGGAACAAGAGGTGTGACACTTTTCCAAAACGCGTTAACTCGGTAAATATTTAGGCTAAGTCAAGGAATTTTGGTTTAGGCGAACGTTGAATGTCTTTAAAGCACAATGCAAAAAGTGAGCGGAAAAAATGTATGAAAATGAGACAACTGCCATTTCCGTCATTCAGATTTTCTTCTTTTTTGTTTTTTGATTAAGGTTTTTGTGGATTAATGGAGGTTATTATTGAAAAAATATTTCAATAGGATTTTCCAGCTCCCAGATCCCAGAAGTACAAAGATTTTCATGTACCAATGATGCAACTGGCAGCTGACCAAATCTAATTGGTATCTTTTGTATACAGATATATTTACTTTTGCCATAAGCCCAAACACAACAAATAAAATAATCTAGTACTTAGCCAAATTTCAAAGAAAACTCACTAGTAATCTTCTATGTATATAACTTTTTCGTTAAAAAAAAAAAAAATAAAATCCTTCAGTCTTGAATTCAGTTACGAATAAGATACCATTTTATTCAGAAAGTTTGATATAAATTAAATTGTTCCCTGTTAATGCGTCCAATAATCATACCGGCCTATATAAAAACTCTATACAGACTTACAGACTAGAAGATCTGTAACGATCGTTTCAAATGAATTCCTTCAGACAGCTCGAAAAAATAACGAATCAGTCTTAATTTCGACAAAGCCGTCAATTTTGATTTACTAGGTTTCAATTACGGTTGTTTGCCACATAACTTATACAAAATCATGAAACCATTGTAAAAAACCAATTCAATTGCTTTGTGCAAAATAGTAGAAAACGCACATGCAGTGCCGTGCACACAATTAAGAACGATTGTTTTGTTCCTTTTTGTATTAAATTTTTTTATAATACAACTAAAAAATTCAAGAAAACCCTTACCCATTCAAATGTTTTATTAAATCTTTATTGGTAGTCTACCTGTTTGAAATCAGGACATCTTTTTACGATATCGGAAAGGAGTTAAGGCACACAAAAACTTTATTTTTTGTTATAGACTATTTTATTTCAATTTTATTTAGTTAATACTTAGTTGGATATCCATTACTTTTAAGAACCGCTGCACATCGCTGCACAGGAATGCTTGTCCAGGTCTTTTCTACTTCAGCATAAAGTTGTGTGAAATTTGATATTTTTAGAGCACCAACTTTCTCCTTCACTACTTGCCAGCAGTTCTCAATCGAATTGAGATCCGGGCTACAGGGTGGCCAATCCAAAACTGTTACCATATTGTCTGTAAACCACTTCTTCGTATGACTAGCGGTATGTTTCGGGTCATTATCTTGTTGTAGTATCCAACACATGGGTAAATTTTCATCTGCATATGTTATCAAATTGTTCTGCAAGATATTTGTGTATTGGAACTTGTCCATACGACCCTCAATTTTTGCTAGTGGACCAACGCCGCGCCATGACATAACGCCCCATACCGTTATGTTACCTCCGCCGTGATTAAGTGTTGGGAGTGTGTACTTTGGGTTAAGCTCAGTTCGTACCCGACGTCTAACGTATGATCTTCCATCTGACCATACTCGATTAATCTTTGTTTCATCAGAAAAAATACTTTTTTTCCAATTCTGAACAGTACATTGGCCATATTTTTTAGCAAAATCCACTCTCTTTTTACGATTCTACTTGGACACTTAAGGGGTCTTCCTGCAAACACGTACAAATAGATCCGCTTCTCTCAAACGACGTTTAACAGTATCCACGGAAGGTGCAGACGTATTTTCACCAAAAACAGCTACCAAAATCTGTTTAGCTGATTTATTTACAATCATTTTATCTTAATTTTTAGTCACTTTACGTGGTTTACGTTTTCGGGTCACAATTTTTAGTGTTGAGTATTTTCGTAAATGCCGGATAGCATTAAAAACCATCGTTTTTGAACACTTTATATAATTAGCAATTCACTATTAGACATTTTTTGATCAAAAAGTTTAAAAATCAACTCGCGAGTCTTAGGGTCACATGATTTATTTCTTCCCAATATTTTTACTTATTTCAACTCTTATTGAAATCAATTGAAGGTTCACAATATTTTAAAAGCCGTGCATTACATTTAAATCAACTGAAATGCTCTTATCTTATAATGTGCACGCTTCAAACTTGCAATATGTTAGCAAACAATTTTCTGAGAATTTGTTTGTGCGTTAGACATCAAAAAAATATCATTTTTTCTCAAACTTCGTCTCTTAGGTACAGTAACGGTAAGAAAAAAAGTGAAGTTTAGTTTAAATTTAATTGCAATTTAGATCAAATATGAATACGATGAAATCGTTCTTAATTATGTACAAACAACTGTAACTGCAATTCCGCTTTGGTTAAGCAGAAGCTGTGCCTATTAGATTTTCTAAGTTAATTTACTGCTGAAGCCACAGAAGATTACTGATGAGTTAGTGTAGCGACCAACGAAACAGCTGTCTAGTCTGCTGGTGATTTGTTCTGTAAAGAACCTTGTTGTTGTAGCGACCTGTTACTTCTTGAATTAATTGGCAAAAAGCTCATAAGTTTTTTTCTTAAAAATTTATATTTTTATGAATTTCAAAAAAATAAACATTAAATAAACATTAAAAAAATGTAGATGTATTATCGCTATGCGTATGTTTTACCTCATTAATTTCAAAAATGATCCGTGGGTCAAATTGATCCAAAAATGTATTCTTTCATGAGCAGGCAACAGATTTTGTGACATTTTGTGCGCATTTTTTGTTATTGATGTGGTTTCATTGACTTGGTTGCGGTACATATTCCAAAATATTTCTATTACGATTTTTATGTCCTATCTTGAAGTGACAATCATAAAAAAAAAAAAACCCCTTGTTAAAAACAATTTTTGATAAAAAATATAGGTATGATCATAAATTTCCATTTTTAAGAATAGAAAAGAATTCAATTACAAACGCACTGACCTACCCTATAGGAACAAACTAACTTGTTTTTAAAAACAACTAATTAAAAAACTAATTGAAAATAAACTTGTATATGAACTACTTTGAATTATATTAACGCGGCATCCACTGCAATTCTAAATAGTTTTTATTTCATTATATATGAAGTTATTGAAATACAACTTAAAAACAAGTGATTGATAAACTACTTTGAATTATATTAAGACGGCAACTACTCTGATTTTGACATCTTTTAATTGCAAATTTTTATTAGATTACAAGTTTATATATATTTAACCATGTTATTTCATCAAATATTATTAATTTTAGACCATCAGTAATAGTTTTCAATTTGTTGTTTTCAAGTAATTAAAAAAATAATTTAAATATAACTAATTTAACAAGTAGTTGAAAATATATGCAGACGAAAGTCAAGTGACTTATTTAGCGGACATCACCATACAAAATATGTTAGTTCGTTTTATGGAAAAGTCAGAATTTCAACTAGTTGTGGTTGATAAAAAACTACTTTATCAACTACTTTTAAATTAGTTGATTTTCCTACAGGGTACTTACACATTTGTAGATGTATTTTCGCATATGTATTTTCACAGATGTATCCATGAAGTATGCAAAAACTGGTTTTCGAGCCAAAAATAACAGTGCCATCCCAATAGGCAATGAAGCTAGGTCTCTTCTAACGAAGGCGTGCATTTACTGCTACTTTTGGTGGTAAGACACATGACTTCCTCGCTGCTTCTGCGAGCGCTTCTATGAGGCCTAATTTTTCGCTATCCAGGGCAATACAACAATTATATATTTCCTACCAAAACTGGTTCTGCTTATATTTCAGGGTTACTTTTTCGTTAAAAGTTATAATATATATTAGTTCAAATATCTTATCTGAGAAAAATATGCAAAATAAAATAAAATCACAGAATAAATATGTAGAGTAACTTCGGGTAATGTGGTATACATGTTACTTTTTTGGCTATTGTGTGGAACTAGTTTCGCCGATTATAAAGATATTTTGCATGCTTGATAAATGAAATATTGCCTATTGTATTCTATACGCTTTTTCTGATCGGGTAATTAATAAATTAAAAAAATTTCAATGAAGGGGTTATGCTCGAAAAATCGCTTTTTATAAACAGGAAGGGTAATGTGCTATACATGGGTAGGGTAATGTGATACACTGTATAACTATAGAGTAGCGTACCACAAAAGCTGTACTTCATATACAGGGATAGTTTACAAGCTGATATTCATCCTTATGGCCAATTTGACAATTTTTGACCTGATTTGTAGCTGATAATTAAACCTCACTACTTCTTATTTTTTGAAACGTCGTATAATGCACTATATATGTCCTAACTGTGAGCAATATATTTATTTCTCCGAATTTTACTGTTCTAAAATCTTTTTCTATGGTGTTGGACATTTTGATCAATATATAGAAAATGTCAACAACGAAAATATATGAAAACACACCATTCCACATTACCCGAACTCAAGTATACGAGTACCACATTAAACGACTTTCACTTTTTCATAAAAATATTTTTTTGACATTTAACTAATCAAGATATTATAATAAACCTACTTTATTTCTTACTAATAATGTATATTGAATCGAATTTTAATATTGAGTTTTCAGTATTCAAGGATTTTACTTTAAAAAAAAAATCATATTAATTAACTTATCATGAAGAGGCAAATGATGGTATTTCTAAATATACTGAAATACGAAAAAACCATCAAGAAATATTTTATGTAAAAATAACTTATGCTTTTTTTTACCTGACTACACAACATTAAAAAAATATCATACAATGGTACCGATGAATGTAATGGAGACGAGATATGGCACTATGCCACATTACCCGCCTATACCACAATGCCCGAACTTACTCAAAATAAAAAGAAATAAAAAAAAAAATATTTTTTTAATTGTTTTGGTAAACCACATCTTTAAACCATTCTAAAAGACTGCTTATAGCAGGCCTCTTTAAAGCAGGCAGAGCGGAAGGCCTGGAAAATTTGGCCATTTCATATAAAAAAGTATATGGGCTTGGATATGAGCGTGGAAGGACTACGAAATCCATTAGAAACCCTGCTAGTAGCGCTTCGAAGCCCTGCCTTTGCCAACTTGGATATAAAATTTTGCTTCATTGTGTGTCTTTTTGTTGTTATTTAACTTTTGTTTTTGTTTTTGATATTGTTACTTTTCGATTTTCGATTTGATGCGAAATTGCTTGATAATCGTTATTGAGTTCAGTAACCGTAAAATTGCGCAGGAATTGCTGTGGTTTTCATGCTAGTTGTTGTTCCAATTGGTTGAGCTAACGAAATGTTTATTTTAAGGCGAAAATAAATATTTGGATGCATGCAGTAAGCAAAATTCGTAAATAAAATGCACAATTTAAGGGGATACATCGCACTGTTGGTAAAAATGAACGAACAAGAATATAAGATTGTCGAGTCCATTAAAACAATATATTCGAGACTATTATATATGCTATTATTAAAGGATCAATGTATTGAATCCTGCAATTATCCCCTTATTCCAGCAAATCTTCAAACGCTACAGCAACACTTGATATATCATTAGAAAGGTCTTGCAGCTAAAGTATGTACTGTTGAAAAGTCAAATTTTAAGTTAATGTTACCTCTTACGAAATAACTTTAAAAGTCCGATAGCTAAGGATCAAGAAAAGTTTTTAAGACGCAATTTATTAGTAGTCTCAATAAAAACGAGTATTAAATTATTGATTTTTTTTCTTACGTGCAAGATATAAGAATTGATCAAACTTAAAAAATGTGTTTTTTTGTGCGCTTTTAGTTCGAAAGCGAATTTTACCAAAAAAAAGTTCCAAAAAAAAAATTTAAAAAGGTTTTTATTAAAAAATACTAAAAAATGTAGTCTACGGAAAGTTCTAAAAAAATTCTCCCAAGTAATCATAGGTCTAAAAACAAAACATATCATAAGTCTAAGATACGACATAACAGACAAGAAGATTTAAACATAAGCAGATTAGGACAGCTTACAAAATTTTCTTTAACACAAGCCCAAAAATAAGGAGCATTTTAATTTTTTTGGTGTAATATGATGATAAGTTTTTCAATCTTTATCAACCATTTTTGAAAATCAGATAACCAAAATTCAAAGTATTTAATAGACAGTTTCGGAGTCTTAACAACATTTTCTTTCAAACAAGCCCAAAACCAAAATGGTTTTTTGATGAAACGAAAATTTAAAATAAAGTTATTGTGGAATATAAATTAAAAATTTTAAATTTTTATAATAAAATTCAATCTCCGACCCATTAAGTTTTATGTCTTGAAACTTGAAAGTATTGAGTCTAGAGCTCAGATACGCAATCGAAAGTCGTGTTCACAATTATTCGATTAATTTTTTTCGGATTTTTTTTCATTTAGAACTTTCAGAAAAGGAAATTTCATCACAATTAATTTTTTCATAATAATAGTCGGTTCAAAAGTCACAAGAGTTTTCTACATACCTTCTTTTTATTACTAGGCAATGTAATAAAAAAAAAATAAAAAAAGTTTTTTACCTTTTACCTTTGCTAATTCATTTTATTTTAGTTTTTTTAAGATTTTTTGGTATATTGCCTTAGAGAATATGTTAATAAAGAAAATAAAACAAGGTTTTTAAAAGTCGACCCAGCCAATCCTGAGACTAACCATATGGACACCGGATTTTGACTTTGGAGCCATCTATAACTCATACAAATTATGAAAATAATTTTTATTTAATTTTGTTCCAATCTTCAAAGAAGTACAAATTTAAAAAAATTTATGTTAATAACTAATAAAGGGTCCAAGTTTTTAACTTTAGAAATTTGCTTACTTTTTTTATAATCCGAAAATGTAATGATACCTTAATTCAAAAAAATGTTTAATGGTTTTCATAATTTTAAACGAAATTTAATGCCGATATCAGCCAATACCGAATTCTTTAATACCATACCGTAAATATCAGTCAGTTTTCTTATTTAAAGTTCATAAGTTTATTTTTATATTTTTAAAAATAAGTTTTAGTGTTTTACTACAAAAAGCACTTAAAGAAAAAAAAAAAAAAATAAGAAATGGCCACTTCAGCCCTTGAAAGGACTTTGACCGAGCTTCTTATGATAAATTGTGTTGTGTGTGTTGTGAAATGTTTGAACACAAATGATCTAGAACTGGACTTACATGTTTCATGCCGACTCCAAACAGCTTATGTTCTCAAGAAGCTTTTCATGGCAGTTTTTACTCTCTGAGGTTTGCCATTGTGTGCAGATAGGTGACAGCCGAACAGAAAAATTAATTGAATTGAAAAAACTTTCTGTGTCAGGTGGGATTCGAACCAGGTCTCTGTGGCGTATGGGCCACACACTCTACCCTCTGCGCCACTGCAGTACAAAAAGCACTTGCACTTCTTTAATAAGAAAAAGAAAAGAAAAATATGTGAAGCATCTTATTTTGTTGAAAATTTAATTTTATGTAAATTATCTTGCATTATGAGTAAGAATCCTGCAGACTTTTTCCACATACCCGCTATACTTTCAAACAAATTAGCAATCAACCATAGTATTCGGGTTTTTGATAGAAATATTCACCAGAAAAATGATTTGGGTATATTTTTTGGGAAATATTCCAAACTTGCGGTTAAGAGGATGAACTTTATTTTTGACGTAAGTTATGTTTTGTCTTAATTATAGCATAAGACTTCTTTTTAGCTGTCTAGAAGCAGCTTTATTTCTCTATTCGACTTTTAGTCTTTTGCTGAGCTTTGATTTGCATTTATTATAGGGTTTAACAACGATGTATTTTGTTTCGAATATGAATCCTTCTCTCGTTGTATCATATTTCGAAGTAAACATTCAATAAAAAAAGAAGTTTATTTAAATATTGCTCTTTCTTTTAATGATTAATATACACTGAAAGTTACATCGTTACAACGATTGGAACTAACAAATGGAGGGGCGATATTTCATTCAAACTCCGTTAATTTCACTTATTTGTTGTCTTAACTGCCTTTTTTGAATTAAAGGTTTCGATGCAAATCTATAAAGATTTAATCACAGTCAAATAGAATGAAACGCAAAGCTTTTATCATATAATGACAATTTTCAATCTTGTTTTTTTTTTTTAATTGCCTTGAAACTGTGCATCTAATGGCCTTGAAACTGTTGCTCTAATAATTTTGAAACTACTTAACCATTTATTATATACTAGAGTACGACAGTGGTCGAAATTCGACCTTTTTATCGTACCACCTCCGAGCAACGTCGGGTATTCACTCGGTGCACTCTTTTTCCCTACTCTGATTCATTTAAAAAAAAAAGCATCAAAATCAGTTGAGAAACACCCTGAATGCCATACCACCCCGAGCAACGCCGGCATCAGAAGTGTATTTAAGTTTCGTCTATTCACTTAACTTAAAAAGAAAGACCACATCAAAACTTAGACAAGCTATTGTATACCATAAATTAAAGGTATTATAAAGACATTTTTACCGATTTGCTTACAAGCACTGTTGCCACTTTGGTACAATTGTACCAAAATGGGTACATTTGATTTCACTTGGTACATTATTTTCAGATTTGGTACATTTTGTAAAAAGTGATCAAAAAATCACATCATTTCACAAAAATCAGCACTTGGTTGCACTGTTTGAGTAATTTTTTATTTTTTTTTTTTAAATTGTACTGATGTTGCTACATTTTAGGAAAAAGTAAGGTGTATAAAGAATGGATAAGGGGAAATTTGTTTTAAAGTATTGAGCGAATTTGTTAATAGTCTGATGTGCCTTCTATATAGCTCAGGAGCCGCTGATCGCAAATTTTTTGATTTAAGTCTAAGCTTAGAAATATATATTTAAAACATTTATCGACATAATGTTCTCTAAATAGTTGTGCGTCGTACGCAATGAATCCCATTACATCTGGTCAGCAAAATAACTATTTTAACTATTTTTATTTTGTCAATATGTTTCATAAATATAAAGTAACTTAACCCTTTCATGCCCGCATTAAAATTTGAGGGGCTAAACATTTTTGGAGGATAGATATGTTTAGTATTGACTCAAATATGAACTGACAAAAATTTCGAAGTCCTTGGTGTACTAGTTCGTTAGTTACAAGATGTTGCCACAGCACTTTTAAAAAGATATTATAAACAAACTTAACACTTTTCTCGTGATTTTGTTTTTTTTTAAATAACTCTCTTACCTTCATTTTATTCATTTTATTAATTTTATTCATTTTATTTTAATGTTTTTAAACACTTTTTATATGAACAAAACGCTGAAAGCTTGCACAACACATAAAGCTACATAATGCAAAAACCTGAAGATCAAAAAAATGCAATTAGCGGAACTTAGAAGCCTATATGTGCAACATTGGGTATGAAAGGGTTAAAATGGTTGTTATGTTTTGTATATATACAAATATACTTCAATGAATAATTTTTATTAATGAATGTTAATAAAATTGCTATAGAAAAAAAATGTTGGTAGATTTTGCTACTATTTGGTATATTTTTTAGGAAAATTTGGTACAAAAAAAAAATGGGCGAGTGGCAACCAAGCTTACAAGTTTCGTTGATACATACAAAATATGGGGGAAGGTCAAATACAATCGAGAAAAGTGCTCAAACATAGGGGTCCATATTAAAGAAAAAATACCTAATAGAATGAGAAACTAACTTCTAGTAAGACTACGATTGTCAGCATTTTTCCTGGCATTAATCTTAAGTATTTTATACAGTTGTTTTTTTTATCTTTTTGTTCTATCTATCCCTAAAATTTTCCAGGTATTTTCTTTATTCTTATATGTCAACAAAATATTTCTAAATTGTTTTACTTGTGAAACACGAACTTATTTTGTCAAATGTTGAATTGGTTTCGGAGTCTTCCAGAAACATCGTAACTACAATAGTAATAAAGTTTGCTCCAGTATTTAAATAAAAAATAATCAAGATATGCGTATATATTACCCTTGGTTAAAATCCACCCAGTCAGAAGGCAGGCGAACACCTCTAGCAATCAAATGAAATCAAAATTAATTTTATTGCATTTTCCTTATTATGCATTCATCCTCTTTAAGATTGTAAAGTAAAAATACCGAATTTTTGGCCCCAAACCTAAATATTTTAACCGAAATTGCCGTATATACACAAAATTTAGGTATCCTTCCAGGATAAAACGCAGTATCAACATAAACAGAGTAAAAAATGCCGTATCTACATGTAGATGCCGGACTTTTTGTTTGTTTTTTTTTTATATACGCAATTTTTTTCAGTCATAAAAAATAGAATTTGAGTCATATGAATTCTTTTTTTCATTACGTGTTGTGCATATTTATTATATCCTTGCTTTAACCCAAAAAATATAGATCATATATATCAGAAAGTTGGTTTTGATGATATTTTAAATTAAAATAATCAAATTATTTTCTTTAAAGATGCGAAAAATGATGCAGATACGTCTTTTCTCAATGTTTTTAATTGAATAAAATCGGGGAACAAACAAGAAAAAAAAGCGGCAAGTACAATGTTTTATGCCACAGTTTTTGGATTATTGGTTTGTTCTTTTAAATAACCTTCTAATTTATATTGTAATGGGCTTCCCATAATATATAAAATTTTTATAATTATTTCATCCCTTTTTCATAAAATATTGCCTTTTTATTGTGAGGGGCATAACTTAGATTTTTGAAAATTGTAGATGCTGCAACCTTCCTTATGACGGCAGTAAAGCAATCTATCTTTTCTTATTGCCTTAAGTATTAAAAAAAGGCACTAATACCTTAGGAAATGAACAAGGCAGCTGCAAAGCCATGTGTTGTAAAGAAAATAGAAAAAATGCTAAAGTAAAAACAAAACAAAATTGGAAAAAATCTATATCCATATCGACATTCGTATCCTTCCTTCATTGCCAAAAGAAGGTACTCGGATTCTTGACTAATCACTTCTTACGTGCTCGAAGATATTACGTAGGGATGAATACCCCTTACGTAGCAGCTCCATACAAAAAAGATATGGCATTTGGAAGTGAAGGGGTATGATTGCCGAGTCTTAAAGGATGTGCCAAGAAGCCGTCTTGGGATGATCGCTTTTCCTACTGGGCAATTAATTGAACTCCATTTGCAATCTTTTCGTTAGGCTCTTACATATATAAATATAACCAACATATATATATATATATATAAGTAAATACAGGTCATCGCTATTGTTACCCCAGATATTACAGTTCTCCATTTGCATTTATATAGGTTTCTTTGTCGTGAGAGTTTATGATAGAATAAAAAAGCGAAGAAAATACGTCGCTAGACACTCAAGAGAAGCGAAGCTTGCTCGCAGTTTCATAGATTTAATAATAGTTCTGTGATAGATGTCATTTTTATTTTATAAAACTCGCTTGACACCAAATTATAAATGAATCACGAAATTTAAAATTGATACAGAAAAGCTTTTTATTTAACACGAATGTTCACATTGTCTGAACTTGTTTGAAATTTGCCGATGACAGCAGCTGTTCAGCTGCAGGGTTATTTATTTACAAACATAACAATTTTTTTCTGGGCCAAAAATGTCTCCTATAAAATGTCTCCATATTTGTAAAATTAAGTTCTCATATAGGAGAGGTCCGTTGAACTTCTAGTTTTTTTATTTTTCTTTGTTTAAGTATTAAAATGTTGCTTCAAAATACCAAACATGTCAAATATTACATGTCACTGCACCACCGCCTTGCCATTTAAGCTATGTGTTTTATGTATTTGCTATAACTATTACCAAGACACAATCTCCTCAGATTGTGAGGGGAGACTGCGCTATCTTTGAACTGATTCATTTAGATTTACTAGAGTACGCCAGTGGTCGAAATTCGACCTTTTTGCCATACCACCCACGAGCAACGCCAGGTATTTCAGCTAGCATTTTTATTTAAAAACTATTCGGTTTACTGCTTTTCCTTACTCTGATTCATTAAAAAAAAAAATCATCAAAATCGGTTGAGAAACACAGGAGAAACCGGTTGTTAACTGTTTTGGCCACGCCTATTTATATATATGTGTATTAAAGGCATCTCTGCGGCACTAGCGGGCACTCTAACACAATCAAGCAAAAAGCTTTGCATGCTACCATAAGAAAAGCATTGTGGTGGCAGAGGAAGCTCTTTGCCAGCTAGCGGCAGAATGCTCCTCAACACTCTAACGGCACCACACAAGGGAAGAAAAGAAAATGCTTCATAATTAATCAGCCTTGTTCAATAGTTTTACGTGGCTTAGATAATGACACATCCTTTTCAATAACTACAGGTCAAGGATTCAAATCGCCGTAAGTTTAAAATTATTTTTACAATTTTTACAGTTTTACAAGAAACGTTGTCGTTCTTGTGTGTCGGTTTTTTGTGGTTTTTCTACAAAAAAAAAAAATCAACAGAATGAATCGTAAGAAGTTTTTCTTAAAAAATTCTTTTATTAAAACCTTAAAACATTAACAATATTTAATTGAAAGTCAGCATCTTTCGCCGTCTTTTCAGTAGTATAATTTTTATGATCAAAGGATGAAAATCAAAGCCAAGATGGAGAAAATGAGAAAACTGTCAGCTACTAAAAAGTCACTTTAATTACTTAGCACTATAGCTATTTATAAATACTGGTCATGAAAACAAATAAACACCCTTTGTGACCACCTCATCCAAAACTAGTCAGTTGTAAAATATTGTAAGCAAAAACTTTACCCTTTCCTGGCAAAAATCTCAAGAATTTTATACTTTTGGCAAACTACCAAAGAAATCGCATAAACAACACTAAAAATATTAAGCAACCAAGTGTTGCCAACGTTATGAGTGTGACTTCGAGAAAAACATGTTTTTGAGGGTAATAACAACAACATGAATAATTTTAAAGTGCCAAAAATATTATATAATAACTTGGTTTGTCCTCCTTTGTGCGGCATATGTTTAAGTTTAGCCCTGCTAATGAATGCTTAAAATTTGCATTCTCTTTGTCTTTCTCTCTTTATTTGTTGGTTGATGGTATGCAAAATTTTTATTGAATTATGAAATATGTTGATTGTCAGATGCTATGGGTATGTTTTGCCTAATTGAATTCACTAAAAAATAACACAAGGAATAACACAAGAATATGCTAATAAATTGCAGCTGTTACAATTTCTCTTCGTTTGACCGAACGAAATATTACTGAAGAGCATAGTAGTCGCTTTAAATTGATGAATGCTGCTGAAAAAAAACAGCAAAAAAACTGCAACTTTCATCTGCAAATAAAACTTGTTCGCAAAGAAACGATAAAGTTCACCTTCAGTTAAAAAATAATAGAAGGAAAATGTCTGAAAAACATACAATGACTCCCCACAGACACCTGGCAATTCTTTTCGGCTATTTACAAGTTAAGTTCTTTACAAGGTTTTTTTGCAGTTGGGTCAATCCCGAAAAAAAATGTAACTAGTTTTTGGAAAAATATGACAGATAGGAAAACATAGTGGAAATAAAAAATGTTTTTATAGCAGCACTTGCACGGTGGTGAGCAATAAAATTGTCACAAAATTTAAATTATTTTGAAATAGCATGATTTTATGACATTACTTAAAGTTAGATCAAAACATTGATAACCACATGAATTTTTTTTTAACAATACAAAATATGGGTAAATATTTATCGATTTCGTATTTGAGCGGTTTACTTACACTGAACCAAAAATAAAAGAATTGGTCCAAGGAATAATTCTTTGATTCAATGAATGTGTGTTCATTGGTTCAAAGAAAAAGTTCTTTAATTTAACTAATAAAGATTTAAATAAAAACTAATAACTTAACTTTTTCTTACTTACCAGAAAATTCTTTAAATGAATTCAAATAATGTACGAGTTCATTGATTTCAAGGTATTTGCTGTCAAACGAATCGTTTTTTTGAAAGTAAGAACTATTTCTTTGATTTGAAGAATCGATTTTGTGTCTGTTTGTCGACAATCGATTGTCGTAAAAAGGTTTTTACATATGAAATACATATATTTATACACTTCCCACCAATACACATGAATAGATTTAGATTTAAGAAGTCGTTTACTTTACCTAGAGCAACTTATTCGCATAATGTTATCGAGATCAAACCTCAGCAATGGGTTGACCAATCTTAAAGTTATTTCACCGAACAGTTCTTCGGTTCAAAAAGTAAGTCGTGACGAAGCCTAATTTTTATTAAATCAAAAAAGTTGCTAAAATCAAATTTATAGGTTTAAATGCATATAATAAAAACATTACCTTTAAAAATTTTATATATGTTTTAATACGTCGAAATTATTATCATAAATAATTTGAACTTGTTTTTTGTTGTTTATTTGCCATGTATAGTATTTGTATATGCCAGGAATGGTTTGACCGATTTTAAAATTTTTCTTACATTATTACATTATTGTGCAACCATGGTTGAATTATAAGGTTATCACAGGGCTGATCGTACTCAGATCGTACCCGTAATTGTCAAATGCAGCAAATTTTGCTAATGAATACGAAAGAAGAACAGATGAAAAGAGACATCATTTGTAGATTTTCTATGAGCTGTCAACTTCGATTTGGCAATTATGGGTACTTGCTCTCTCCCTTGCGACAACCTTGTAATTCAACCATGTGCACAACTTGTACAGGGAATTGTTCTTGAGATTGACTTCTTGTTGATGCAACTTATTTGCAGAATGTTATCTCAGCAATTGGATGATCGATTTGTAAAATTGTTTTACTGAGCAATTCTTTGCTTCTAAAATTAGGTTGTGACGAATTTGGAAATTTTAATTTTTTTATTAAAAATATCGCTAAACGCTAGAGGGTCACGACATCTTATGGTAGGTCTGCGCACACAATAATTATGTCAAAGGCAAAGCTTCCTTACTTTTTATATTTGTAAATTGCTAAATTTAGTGTACATTTTTTGTCTACTAAAATACTTTCATAGAAGTATCTAATTGTAGAAAAAAAAAAATGGAAGTTGCCGTAAAGTACAACTAAAATTTATTAGTTTTTGAAATCTCCAACTATAATCCGTTGAGAAAGTCTGAAATTTAGGGGAAATTTAAAACTGTCGTACAGACTAATACAACCAATAATAAAAAAGTGCACCAAAACATTTAGTTTCTGGAACTTCCATCGTTTTAAAAAGAATTATTTATTTAAAAATTTAAAAGCATCAGAAAAATATTAGAAGGCGCGTTAAGAGAACTGACTCTATGATACAAGATACTTAGCAATCAGTGGTTATCAGTGTTTATCAAATAAAAATATGTTGAGATTAAACACGAAGAAGCTCGATGATCAGCGCTGCCAGCCTCATCCGACAAAAAGACACATAAATTTTCATGTGTCTGAAGCCGAGAAGAGAAACGCAAACATTATTTGTGCATAAAATCGGGCATTCCAGGAATGATTGGCGTGGTAGATGGCGATCAAATTCAATTTATCAAGCTCTCTCACCATTAATATGTATTTCAACAGAAAGCTAAAACATAGCATAAATGCAATGGTAGTGAGTTTTTGTGTTAACTTTAAATATCTTACTTACTTACTTTGGTGGCTATAACAACCCGTGTTCGGGTTTCGGTCGACCTCATCAGTTCTCGTCAGGTGCCTCTGCTTTGTGCGCGCCTTCTCCAATCGGATACACCAAGTGCGGTTAGGGCTTCCTCGGCCTGGTCCATCCATCGGAGGCATGGTTTCCATCGTCGTCGTTGACCAATGACTCTCGTCTCGAGCACCTTTTTCGTTGGAGCTTCGTCGTCCATACGATAGACATGACCCAGCCAGTGCAGTCGCTGCACAGTTAACGCTAAACTACGTCAATGTCTTCGTAGAGCTCATACAGCTCATGGTTCATTCTGATGCGATAGTCATCGCCGACTCGAACAGGACCGAAGATTCTGCGAAGAACTTTTTTCTCGAACACCCCCAGAGCAGTTGCGTCAGGTCGAAACTACCCATGCCTCAGCGCCATAAAGAAGCACAAGTAGAACGAGCGTTTTGTAGAGTGTTAGTTTTGTCGATCGAGAGGGGGCTCTGAAACTTAGTTGCTTACTGAGCCCGTAGTAGCACCTATTAGCAATTATTGTTCTTCACTTTATCTCCAGGCTGACTTCGTTGTTGTTATTAATGGCGGTGCCAAGGTATACAAACTCCTTGACTACTTCAAAGTTATAGCTGCCGGATGAAACGTGGGAGTATAGACGCCGAGCTCCCTTGTTCGTAGACAGCATATACTTTGTTTTTCCCTCAGTTATCGTCAAACCCACTTTGGCTGATTCCTTTTCGATGGCGGTGAAAGCAGCGGCACCTTTGCAGAAAATGGTGCCAACACGATGCACACCGGCTTTTCGTACGATCCCCTCCATGATGATGTTGAAGAGATCGCAAGACAGTGGATCGCCTTGTCTGAAACCTCTTTCGGTATTGAAGGTTTTGGAGAGGTCATTTCCTACCTTGACTGAGCTGCATGTGGTGCTCAACGTCATCCTGCAAAGTCTTAACAACTTTGTAGGTATACCGAACTCAGACATTCTTCAAGGTATGACAGCTTCCATAGTGGCGAAAAAGTCATACTTATTTTAAAAACATATCAGTGGCAACATTTTTTCGCCACAATGGAAGCTGTCATACCATTTTTTTTGAAAGCATATAAAATTTACAATAAAATGCGCTTATTTTAATTAATTTCCGCGATAAGTGCATATTTTTACTGTTTGTTAATAATAAAAAAATCCTTAAAACATACTGGTGCCAGGATAGACACCGTCATACCAGGCTTATTTTATTCGTATATACTATCTCCTAATACAGAAAAATTTTCAAATTCGTGTAACTGCGCTTTTAGCACTGATGGCTCCTCGCCTATTACATTTCAATTTGCTTCTTTTGCGCCAACAAGCTATCGAATAATATTTTCGATAATCGAACGATTTTGACATTTACATTCGAGTTGTCAAATGCCAACAATTCGATGTACGAATTCGATATTTAATGCGATGGTTGGATTACATAGTATCAATTATACGAATTTCAAAAATTTCAGATTCGAATCGCATTACAGAGTCTCTCATGTTAAAATAGTGCTTTCACATTATTGAACATTTGTAATAAAGAGCATTATTTTTACTGGAAGTTGACTTTATTAGTAAATAATGAATATCAATGGGCTTAGGATGAAATGAGTTCAATAACTTTAATAGATATTCCAATACCACCCAACGCATTTCATTTTATTTTATAAGCGCAAGGAGCAATATCACACTATTAGTAACATATTCGAAATATGGGGGTTTTAGACAACCAGGGACAACTTCTGCTAAAGATGCGATGAGTAGTTACGGGAGCATGTAAATCGAATAATGCACAAATTTTGTCATTAAAAAATATAACTTCTCATTAACAGAACTACAGCTCATTATATGAAGATCCATTAACAATAGATTTAAATATATTCCGAAGAGAAACAATTTCTTTTGTTACAATTTGTGTGAGATTTATACATATGTAATAAACAAAACATAAGATCATGGTCAGATATCAAGGCTATTTGTAAATAAAGTATTTATATCAAATCACGATTTTTTTTTTGTTGCACTGTGTAACTGAAGCAACATTTTAAATTGATTTATACATTCATGAGTTCATCACGTTTTAATGAAATCTAATTATCTTTTTCTCTTTCTAATAAATAAACTCTCTTCTTACTCTATTTCTTGTAGAAACTCCATTATGGCTGCTCCTTCAAGTCGCTCCAATACGCAACGAACGCGATTTGGTCGTCCTATTTTTGCTGACGTTCCGCGATATAACGGCACTGAAACAACCAATCGACAGCGAAGACACAAAAGGCGGTAAGTCTAAATATAGAAAAAAAAATCTTATAAAATAATGCAAAACTTTAGAAAGCTTCAATTCTTAGTGGTGTCCTTGGATCGCTTAGTTCGCTACTGTCTGCATGTTTCTTTTTTGCTTTTATGCGGCCTTATGTTGCAAACATAGTGAACACCGGTTCAGATAGGCAGGCAGATTTTACATTGGAGCAATAAAGAAACCATGTCATGCATCTTTTTTGCTCTAATGTGTTTTCTGATCTGATCTGCTGCCTGTCTGAACCAGCCTTCACTATGGTCGCTGCCTTATGCATGCCTTTTTTCCGCTACTTGTTTTGTAGAACGTCAGTTTTTAAATAATTTTGATTTTATAGTTCCAGCCGGTTATTTTCCAAATTGCTTGTTGGAATTTTTTGGAACATTTTTTTTTTTTTTTTATTTCGTACGGCGAAGAAATTTTTGTACCAATCTAGATTTATAAACGAATGCACCTCTATTCTAAGCGTTTATTTTTAAGTATCTTTTTATTTTGAAAAGTAATCCCAATTAAAATAAGAACAAATCAAAAACATTTTGTGTTGAAAAGAAATATTTTTTTAACGACTGTATCGATGATACTACTGTTAAGATTTGTTTTATTAAAAATTTTTTACTTTCCTGAATTTTTTTCTTGGAATGCTAATCAATACAAAAACGACATAATTACGATTTTAAATACGGAACCATTATCCTGTTTGCTTTTTGCCCAACTTTTCTTATTGAATGGTTCTAAAATTGTCTTTTTTATAACTTATTTTTTTATTTTTAAAATACCAAAAAAAGATTTCTTTAGAACAAATTATAGAGCAATTTAAGTTTTCCGCCAATAAGTTAAAGTAACGTATGGTGAATGAACTTGGAATACATTTACTTGATACAACAACTTATTATGGATAAAATTAATATTAATAGAAACTCATATACAACAACACAATAACAACACATAGACATTTTCGCAAGATAAATGCATTTAATTGCAATAATGTCACTGAACCAAGCACAACGTAAGTTGTAAATTTTTCAAAAAAAAAACTAAACAAAAAGAAATATGAAATTTTTACCATTTCAAAAAAATGGGTTTTAAAGAAATATTTACATGTAAAACACTTCGAGAGAAAGAGAATAAAGAAAGCATTGAAAGAAAGACGGGTTCTGGAAAAAAATATGTGATTACTGTGAGCGCTGTGCCTAAATTCAAAGTCTTAAAGAAAGTTAAGAAAAAAAATTTGCTTGAGAGAATACCGAAAGCAATTAAAATTAATGAAAACCAGAATAGAAAAGCTTTCCAAAAAAATTATTTTTCACCCAACTCTTCATACGCTCATACATCATGATGAACGACGAGTCCTACTTTATGATTGAAGAACGAATGGCAGGAAAAATATTATTTTGTGTTTTCCAATGTGAAAGTATCAGAGAAGAACAAATAGATATATATAAGACCGAGTACCGAGAGAACTTTTGTTGTGGTTGGGTATTAGCGAACGTATATCAGCGAACCCTGTTTTTTCAAAGAAGACTTGGCGGTGACATCGGTATAAAAATGTGCTACCAGCGCTTGGAGAGTTCATCCATAAGTATCATCGAAGGAACAACATAATTTTTTTGACAAAATTGCCCCATTAAGTATTTTTAATGGTGTATTTCGTGTTTGGAATGACTTCAGTTCAATAGCAAAAACAAAGTTAAAATCAAAGCAAATGACAAAATAACGATTTAGGTATTCTTGATATGATGTGTTTGGTCTTCTATTGTGTATTTGTTATACATTTTATATTTATTGATGCCTTGAGATTCACAAAAACAAATTAAATTAAAAATTAGATATATATCCAATATATAACGAAAGCAAATCAAATGTATACAATTTTCAAAACTATATTATCGGACGAGAAAACTATTTCTTGATATGAAAATGAAACATTACGAAATACACTACAATTTGGTTGGTTGATTAGTTGGAGTGATGTTACTGCTACAGACAGTATCCAATTCTGTAATTTCATGATTCATGACATATGTTGGTGCCACAACGCCTTATCCTGTGCTTTGACGTGTACAGTGTAGGAAGATTAAGGTGTATCGTTATTACCATCCAGTTCTGTTTTTAAATATAAGTAGGTAGCAGGGGCGGCCATGGCACGGTGGGTAGAGTGCGTAGCCCATACGCCAGATAGCCCTGGTTCAATTCCCACCTGACACAGAAAGTTTTTTCAGTTGAATTAATTTTTCTGTTCGGCCGTCATCTCTCTGCAGACAATGGCAAGCCTTTGAGAGTAAAAACTGCCATGAGAAGCTTCTTGAGAACATAAGCTGTTCGGATACGGCATAAAATTTGTGCAGTTCTCGATTATTTGTGTTCAAATATTTCACAGCACGCACAACACAATTTATCATAAGATGCTCGGACAAGGGCTGAAATGACCATTTCATTGGCCAGGTTGTCGAAAAAGGCTTTCTCCAGCGTGCTTTATCTACATCGAGCCAATGCTGGACAAACACATAGAAGATTAAGCAATGTTTCCCTTTCGTAAGGGTCGTTACAGCTGCGACAGTGGGGTTGGATGGGGATTCTCATTCTTTGTACGTGCACGCTAATGCACCCATGCCCCGTGCTGATTGCTGTAGCTCTTCCTATATCAGTTCGGAATGTTGTTAGCAATTCGGGAGTTTTGCCATGTTCTTGGTGTTGAACAAGTTGGAAAACACTCCATCTGCGAAAGTCAGGTACTTGCTTGTTAATGTTTTAGTAAAGCCTAGGTGAAGAATTTCATAGTCCGTATTGTTGTTTGGCAATTTCGCAAGGCAGTAAACTAAAGATTTTCGAGTGTCCATAAAGTTTGTATCTCCAGCTGTTAGCCTGATCGCACAATTGGATGCAGTTAGTTTAATGTGAAGATCGATGGGTAAAAGGTTAGTCAAAGCATTCAGTGCATCCATTGGGTATGACCGGACGCCTATATATGCAGTACGCTGAAATCTCTATAGTTTTCTAATATTGTACTCCATTTGCCATCAAATGGCATAAATGGTATGTATTATGTCATCTGGGCCTTGGGATTTGTAGGTCGAGAAGTGGTTTATATACCACAAAATCTTGTCCTTTGTGATAATGTGATCTATGAGGCCTTTTGGGACACTTACCAACGTCTCCCTATGATACGTGATATTCATCACATTCATCTGTACAGCCAGGAAATGACTCATCCGTAGATTCTTAGTCTTGCCGACTCCTTAAGGTTGTCACTTGGTTGGGTGTATTCTTCCCAAGATTGCTTTCTCGAGTCACGTATAGTTTTCTTGCAAGTATTAAAGACTTTTTTGTATGGTTGCAAGTTTTTCAGTCAGTGGCACTTATTGAAGGCTCTCCTGACATTTTTGCTTAGGTCAGAGAGATCCTTACTTCACCACGGAGGGATGTATTTTCCTCTACCTCTTTATACAGGTCAAGATAACTGTTTAAATCCGCATTTGGATTTTTGTTGTTTGGTTTTAGTCCAAGCACATGAACTTGGACTACATTAATTAATTTTCAAAAACAGCAGGACTTTAATGCATAGAGTTAAGATAATTGTTTGATTACTTGATTACTGAACTTCTTTATTAAATTTATCGCCCTTTTATAGGCAAAAAACAATATCAGTATACATACATACAATATAAATTAAAATAAATACAATATATTGCATATAAAATTAAAATATAGAAATGTGCAGAACAAAAAACCTTGGCAATGAATTGATGCGTCAGCATATTTGACGAGCATATGAGAATAACAAAAACAAAAAGATCATATTTCATGCGCTGCTTGAATATGCAGTCGTTTTGACCTGAAGCTTACATTGTCTTGTTGAGTTTACTTGCGTTCATTGCCAAGGTTGTTTTTTGAGAGAAATGTACTAACTCAATACCTTGAAATGCACGATTCTCTAACCATGAAAATTAATTTCTGCATAGTAAGAACTGCAAGAAAACGTGCGAGTTCAGTGGCCTTGGATCCGTACAATACCCTTAAGGTGACCTGCATGGCTTTCTCGAGGGCCTCCCACAACAGCTTACTACAGATACAAAATATATCACATCGTGAAAGTCCTTTAAATGTTTCACTTTGATATACTCTATTTGATGATTTCGGATATTTATTAATCAATTTCTGAACTTGGAATATTAAAATTAATATTGCCGCAATAAAAATAAATTTTAATTTAATAAATTATAAATTTTAAATATATAAATACATTTTAATTTATTTTTTTTTTTTAGAGTACAAAGCAGGTATAATTTAAATGTATTAGAGTAGAGCGTATTGTGACATTTAATTCGATTTTTATAAAAGAGCCAAAATTTTTTTAATATTTCACCTATTTCAAATTTTCTTTAATTCTTCCAATCTCAAGGCGGCCTGAATTCTTGTCATTCCAAACCTAAGAACTCTCGAAATTTCTTTTTTTCTACATTCTGACAGTATCTTTATTATTTCTCAATGTTGTAACTTCGTTCGTCTTGTTGTCTATATGTTGTAATTATTTGAACTTTGATATTTACTTTAAAGTTTTAGGTTTGTCGAAATTCGCAAAGTTGGCGCGTTCGGTAACACGCAGCCGGCAATTCAGCGCACATCTACCAACGCTAAAGGATCCAACGAAACAATCGAATCTGGCGCATGTAAGTGTGGAATGAGAAAATATTCTTTTCAAATATAAGTATAAAATTTTCAGTTGTGTATAGCTATGAAGAAATATTTTGATGTACATTATTTTCTTAAACACGGTATTTTTAGATGATGTCACTGAGTGCCGACATTATGCCGCAGTACCGTCAGGAGGCCCCTAAAACGCCGCCACACATACTCTTACATTATTGTGCATTTAAAGCAATTTGGGACTGGGTGATACTTTGTTTAACATTTTATACCGCCATTATGGTAAGTATTTTGGCAAGATTATTTGTCAATACTTGTGTGTATGCGTGTGTGTTTGCATTTTATGCTTGTTTGAATGAGTCAATTTGTTGTAAAGCTGTATTTTCTTTACCCAACACATGAAACCACCATTTTTGAGTGAAATTGCAGACGAGTTGATGATGGCAGTGCAAAGCATACAAAGAAATTTTTGAGGGAAATATTTTAAGAAAACCTTAAATAGCCTACCAAAATTGTTATCTAAAAAAATCTAAAACAGTGAAGTTTAATATTTTAGATAAGTTTGTGTTGAGTTATGCTATTTGAGATAAATACTTTTTATTTGTAAACATACTTAGCCTATAATTTATTACGTTTCAAAAACTTTTCATCTTATAGAAAAAAAATGGGAAGTAATAAATGAAGACCATTTAATTCCACTGCAATTCCAATGACATCGATCTATTTAATGGTCTTGAAAATTTCTTCTCTCACTCAATCCAACACAAAGAGGAAAATTGTACAGGGTCTTAAGTTAAGGGCACCCTTTACCTTGGCGACCCAAAATTTAATGCCACGCTAAAAATTAAATTTCAAAAAATTATAAAAGATATCGACGAACAGGTTTTTTATTAAATGTATACAATATCAAGTGTAATTAAAAAATTATTGTTGTTAATGTCGTTGCTGTTGTTGTTGAGTGTCATGTCATGTGTCATAATATACTCATAGGTCTAAATTCATTGGGTTCAGAAGCAGAAACAGATTTAGCTACATGCAGGGCAGTGGCAATCTTCCATAAATTGGGAAATCAAAAGCAAGTTAAGCAGTGGCGTATAATGTGAGTTAGCGGCGATAAAATAAAAGGTACTACTGTACTACGGATGGGCATAACATCGACTCCCACAGCATTTGTATTAATCATCATTATGATTCAACTACACAATCTTCACTAACAGTGTTAAATTATAAGCAGCTAAATGGTAAGTTTCTAGTCAACATCGGTAAATTAGCCCTGCTAATACAGCTGGCTGGGCTAGGGTTTCCACTTGCCAAGAAAATATTATTGAGGTCATCAGGTTTTAAGCAGCATTCAGTTGCTATAATTGTTCAGCTATAATTGTGTAGAGCTTAGGTTTGGGTTGAGCTCAGTAGCAAAAAAACTAGTTTTAGCTTGTTTGATGGTAACATGTGCAGAATTTCGAGTCCTCCTTAATTTATCCCAGTTATCATTTGATTTTCCATTCCGAATGGAGTTTATTTGTAAGTCTGCTTGCAACTAGTATACGGTTCGTAAACCAAGGACAACGGTTATTCGAGACTTGTACAGAACGTTGTGGAATATGACGAGCAAGCAAAGAACACAACTTATCCATGAAAATCTTAAGAATCTGAGTTATAGGACCAACAGTCATTCCATCTTACATCAGAAACATCTTCAAGTAAGGCAGCAAAGTTAATAGAATTTAAGTCATAATAGGAAAACCTAACGGGTGTATTTCTGGAAAAGGAGATATTTTCTAACATTACAATTACAACACAATACTTATATTTATAAAAAGCTTATTACAAAGCTTTATTACAAATATTATGCTTTAATCATTAGTAAAATATTAGTAAGAATAATAAATATATTAACTCCGTTTTAAAAACTATTTTGTTTATTAAACAAAAAAAAAAAACAAAATGGCCATTTCAGCCCTTAAAAATTCTTTGACCGAGCTTCTTATAATTAATTGTGTTGTGTGTGTTGGAAATGTTTGAACCTACATGTTTTACTCCGAACGGCTTAAGTTCTCAAGAAGCTTTCATGGCAGTTTTTATTCTCTTAGGTTTGCCATTGTCTGCAGAGAGGTGACGGCTGAACAGAAAAATTAATTCAAGTCTTTTTCAGCACCACACTGTCTATGTATACAACGAATACTTAAATAATTGTTTAATAGAATAGAATAGAGTAGAATATTTAATAACATAAGCGAACACTTGTCACCATCAACGTCAATGTCCATGTGCAGGCGTTCCCTTATAAATACCTTTTAAGTTCCACCCCAATTTTCCCCTTATTACTCACTGTCTATGTTTGAACGAACCTTTTCCATGTCCCTATTCCTTCAAAATACATCTGACTCCCACTCTCACGTTCACTCCCACATCCATGTTCAAATCTACATTATAAGTATAATTAAGTATAATTATAAGACCCTTCTTCGCCTTTCCTTTTCTTTCCTTTTTGAAATGTTTTGAAAAAATTTCAGTGATACGGGTGGATCACGCTTAATACGAATAATATACCTTTAATCACCAAAACAAGGAAATAAGAAAAAGAAGAAAAAAAAAATAAATAAGTAAACTTATTAGTATAAGTTAAATTGTCTTGATTAACTAAATAAGTAAAGAAATGTAAAGGTATGGTCAGTGTTTTCAAAATAATAAAATTCAATTACGATTGATTTGAGAGAATTTTACAATGCTATTTGATGTTGACTAACACAAAAAAAATTTCTTCTTCTTGGATAAAAGTAGTAGTCAGTTTTTTGAAATTTTTCTTTGACGGATGATTCGAATGAATCAGAAGTGATCTGTTTACTGAAATACTGAAAGCGCTACTATTTAAAAATTTACCTCGTAAAGAGAAAATATGGTATCTACTCGTATTATGAAAATGTTATTTATACTCAAAAGCTCAGATCTCTGAGCTGTTACAAAATCACATTCGTACAAAAATTAATAGACCCATAATTGCTCTTAAGAAGTTGAAGCTCATTTCCAAAGTAGCATGCTGCATAGTATCTGAATCTGATTCCAGGTTTGAGATATTTGAGGTTACATTCTCAAAAGGGATTTTTTGACTTCATCTCCGATTAAGTACAGGATGCACAAAGTTTTTTAGTTACTTACTTTTAATTGTATCATTTACTACAACTTTTCTCCTTTGAATGAATAAATGAAAATGAATGATTGTTTAATCACCATCGATTTGTACTTGTAATGTTAAGGTAATTTTAAAATTGTAGTATTGGGCTATAACGGAATAGTATTTGAAATTTATAAAGTCTTCTTTTAGTGGCCATAACTTTTTATAACTTTGCTTAGATGATCATTCGACAGTTTACTTTGAAGGCGAAGAGTAGTAATAAAAGAAGCAGTTAGTGAAAAATACTTTTTAAAAAAATATGTGTACAGAGATAACTATTTTTTATAAAGTAATTTTTTGGTCATATAACCTCAAATTCCTCAAAACCCTGACATCATTGCTAAGTCTGAGCTCAAGTATAGATTCTTTGAAAAAAAGGCAAAATCTTGTAGACCTTTGAATTGACTATCTTCTTTCAACTAGTGGTGGAAAACTATCGATAGTCAGCATCATCGATTGTTTGACTATATAAACTGGGCTGCAATCAATAGTGCAGTCAGTAGGGAAAAAACTGCTAATTGTTTTTCGATACCCTCAAAAAACTTTGAATAAATAATTTAATGAAAATGTTAAAGTGATAATAATAAAAAATAAATTAAAAAAACATATAAAAAATATCAGGCCCCTAAACGCAATAGTTAAATCACCTAAGTCGGCTTGGGTAAAGAGAATTTTATGGAAATTAAAGACTTATGCTTATTCACCAAAGCAATTTACTGTTTAAAACATTGCTTTGAAAGCACATACCTCGATACCCTGCCAAAAAAAAATATTTGATTCACCTAAGCCTAAAATCTAAAAACATAATATTTAAAAAAAGAACAATAGCATGGATTGCTTAAGCATGGCTTTGAGCTATTTTCTGCTATTTATTTGAGCTATTTATTTTATTGCATGTTACATTCATTGTTACTCCAACGCGCAATTGTTAATTTTTCCTTCGCACTCTGCAAAAACAAAACAAAAGCATGAACCAACAACAACACAAACGCGCTCACATCAACAATAAGAAAAGAAAAAAAAAATGTCTGTGCCGCTGTGGGAATCGATCGTGGTAGTTTCGATGCCTACTCCATCGCTCTACAAATGATCCAAACACCCTTTGGACTACTGTTTGCTAATATAACTGCAGCTATGTTAACAGATGCTATATTAACAGATGCAGTAACATTTAATTTAATGATCTTGTTAAAATAAGCGCAAGCAGCAAAGAAACCATAAATTTCTAAGAAAAACGGTGTCGAAAAAAGAAAAGTTTGTAGTGTCGATATCAGTCAAGCAAATCACAGAACGAGGCGTAAAGAGCTGCGCTAAAACAGAAAAGAAGAAGAATAAAAAAACTAAAATCCGGAAAAAAATTATATTTTTGAAACTTAACTTTTTATATTAATAATGTATAAATTACCAAATACTTGCTTAGTTTATCCCACAAATTAAAATGGGCAAGTTAACATGTGAAAATTAGGTGTTTTAATGAAGTACTTGGGAAGCTGAATACTGCCAAAGCCAGCTTTTAAATTATACTAGGTTTTTTGTTAGTTTAACATAAGCTTTTTTCTACGTGTAGATAGCCCCCTAAACATACAGGAGATTCTTAGGCGTATTGATTTCATGCCCACTTGAATTTTGCATAGGATTAGATTTTCCCGTTTATTAAAGTCACTTTTTGTTATGTTTGTGGCAAAATTTTTAAAGTTTACAGAAATATAATTTCGTGAGGAGTAAAAAGCAGTTTTAAAAGTTTGTTGAAAGAATTTTGTGTTAAATTGCCAATAAGCAACTTGATTAAAAATTAAATTTTTTTTATTTTTATAAATTAATTACGACCATTTATAATAAGTTTGACGTTATGTGTTTATATAACTCTAATAATTAATAATTTTAATTATTTATTAAGAGTTATAATTTTCGAGCTCAAGGTCTATGTTGCTTTCTGAAGAAAACAACCAACACCAACAGCAATACCCTTGTATAGAGTAGTAAACACACAGCAGACTAGACAGACTGTTTTGTTGGCCACTACACCAAATCATCAGTAGTCTTTCGTATCGCTGTGATTCATTAAGCTGATTATATTCTATTTCTTTCATTAAATTTAAGTTTTTTTAGACTGCACGGTCAAATAAAAAATTCTAATAAATATTAACATTTAATGGACGCCCAAATATTAAACATTAGTCTAATAAAAGCTTGATTAGAATTTTAATAAATGCAGACAGGTCTGAACACCCAACGTTTAGCTTATAAGTTTACATTACATTGATAGTTACCCACCACTACTTCCAACCGTTTGAGCCCTCATTTGAGTATTTTTATTGCCTTAAGTCTCCGTATACATTTTCTTTTATATGGTCGCTTGCTGTCTAAGTGTTTTGTCATGATCTCGTGTACCACAAGGCTTAAAACAATCATAAACAATTTCATTGCGGATTCAAACTCACACAACTTTCGATACATTAAGTTTCAGAATACCTAAATTTCAATGATATTGCTTAATTTCGATTCAAAGTCAGTAATGGCAGTCAGAAAATCTAAGTAAGTATATGAGCGAAAAAGAATCCGGTCAAAAGAAAATTTTATTTGTAGAAAAAGACTGAAAAATTATTTTTTTGTATGATTTCCAAAAATTCACATCTTTTAATGGAACTCTACGAATATTGAGGAGTGATAAACACAAATCTAAGAGACACAATTAAAATTCGGTATTAGTTGAGTGCAAATGTTTTTTTAATACTTTTTCGGAAAAGTTTTACAAAATAATAACATTAGCAATCATAATATTACATGTTGTCTGCAAAAATAGTTACACAAATTAACAGATATCTATATTTGCCAAATATTTCTTCTGGAAGTCCTTGGCACTACAGCAGTATGTATAGCCCATGGTCATATTGTCAGACAATTTGATGTCTAGGGGACACTTGGTCTGCGTACAAATAGCTAATGGCTTGGTAGTAGAAAATATGTTATTATAGGTGACAAACACGGTGCAAGCGTCAAGTTTTTCAACAATCTTATATGTCCATTCGGGCACCGGATTCTTATTGCCAGCTTCCAAATATAAAGGAACCAAATTCTTGGCATTTGTAGAGTGGGGTAATTTGAGCACATTGAGTCCACCGGTTACTACACGATAAGGTATATGCTCATCACGTGGTCTCGTGATGGGTATTGCACGCACCCAAGTTTCAATAGTTTTCCAGTTGCCACGATTGATTGAACCGAATTGTGGCACAACATTCAAATACTTGAAAGTGGCACGCATATCATGTGCAAAGAGAAAATCGGCAGATGGTGCTAGATGGCCACGTTCGATGATGCTGGTACGAGCATCCTTAACATAGGTCTGTTTGGGTCCATAAAGATCAATAAAACGTTGAAAGATCCAGCTTATTTGAAAAGTGACTGCATCGGCGCCACTTATGATACCATCCGTGGTGAAAACCTGACTGGGACGCTGAGTTACCATATTCCCAGTTGCACCATCATAATCAGTATAAACTGCACTGACACTAGGCTTATTATAGGCCGTACGGTAGAGTTCCAAATACGTATGCGCATCAATGACGTAGCCCACACTGTACTCAGTGATGCCTTTGAAAGTAGCAACGGTTTTCACCGTGGCCTTGGGGACTGGGCAATACGACGTTGGTAGTGACGGCATAAAGCGACCTGTTTTAGGATCACAGATAACATTCTCAATTGTATGATCATCAATACAAGCCACAAATAGATCTTCATGCCCATCAACAGTGTCGCGTAAGTGAAGCTTGTTGTAACCGTACTCATCGTGAGTGAAGAGGATGCGGTTAGACTCCTCGATGAACTTGCGTTCCAATTTGCAATCCTTGGCCGTGGCTAGAGAACATATTTTGCGTATTGAGAGTCGAAATTTTTCAATTCCTTGATAGTAGGTTGATTTACAGTGATATACTTACTCGAGCCACTCCAGGTAACAACCAGGGAAAATAAAAGTGCCAACTTGTATGCCATTATAACTTTATTAATGCTTTTGAGATACCCCATTTATTGCTGCTTTTATATTATTGAAGTTCGCTAAAATCGCAGTGTTTAAAATGTCTTATAAGCAAATAAATGTAGCAGATAAGTAACAAATTTCATTAGGCAATTTTTAACATCATGTATATATATCGCTTCAGTTGTATGGCGTATGTTGTTGTCATTTGTTCTGAGCTTATCTGAACTTGCCAATAATTCGTTGTTATTTTGTGAAACAATACAACATTCTCTAAAATGTTATTAGCAAATAATCAAACAATACATTATCGCAAAGGAGGCAAAAAAGATAATAAAGCTTTTATATAATTAGGTTAAGTGGGTAGCAATATTCTTAATGAGTTGTAAAAACTGTATTTAAGAAACAAATAGATAATATTTTGCTTACTCATATCGATGTTTTTTAAGTTTACTCAACAGCAAATTTTTATCTCTGTAAGTTCACCCCCAATTTCTTAAATGCTAACGAACTTTTTAGCTGATAATTTTCCTTATTTAGATCCTGCATTAATTGTCATCGAGCTACTAATAGAATTTATTTAGAGCTTATCATAAAAAATGTCCAAAAGCTTGTTTTTTTTATCAAGTCTCATATAATCGTGTGAAAGGGAAGTGGTAAACATGTTTGAAGGTTTTGTTTCTGAATGCGTGTAATATTTTTACCTATTCTATTTAATCCTCAATTTATTTCTCGATATTTAATTTTAATCCTTTTTAATTCCAGGTGCCCTACAATGTAGCCTTTAAGAATAAAACCTCAGAAGATGTTTCACTGTTAGTCGTCGATTCGATTGTAGATGTTATATTCTTTATAGATATTGGTAAGCATTGTTTTTATATTAGTTTATATTGCCATAGTGGTATAATGGTGTTGCAATCGTTAAATGGTGGCATAACGGTCTGATCCGAAATTTAAAGAACCACATAGACTCGGGCTCAATGCCACTGAAAATTTTTTCAATAGAATAATTTCTCTAATCGGCCGCCATTATAGTCGAGATAAATCTTGTAGGTCCAGTTTACGATCATTTAACATTTAATAACATGCACAACATTAATTGAAAAATAGAAGCTCGTTCTAGGACTTTTCGGGGGAATTTGGCCTTTCATGGCCAAAACGCCCATAACATGTTACCAGTGGAATGGCAGTTATAAATTAAATCCACGTGTATTTTTTTACGTAAAAAAATATTTAAAAAATAAAATTAAAAGCATTTCTCAAGTATGGAAAATGTTTTCCAATAATGCTTTTTGTACATAAACAAATAAATTTTTTTCTCGTTTTTCTATAATATTTTTAAAACTTTTTAACATTAATCGATTTAAAAGGCATCTGCAAAAACACCTGTGAATACTTCTCCGATATATTTTGAATTCATGCTAATCATTAAATTTTCAAAAAGACGCAAAGAACAAAACTCACAAAAAAGTGTTGTTGAATTTTTGTACCACTGTATGAAGGGCCTAATAATCATTCCAAAAAGTTTAAGATTTTATAACAGACATATTGTTCAGTATCTTGCAATTTCGGGAAATGCATACCTCTTAATGTTTTCGTATGATGTTGAAATAAATTTAAATAAAATTTCGTGTACCTAGGTCCACGGGAATCCGTGCCGACTTGCATCGACACTTGTCAGTACTTGACGATATGGAAAAAAAGAGTTAATTTTTTAACCCAAATAACTTAAAGCTATCAAACATAAAAATTACCTCAGTTGCTATTTTTCCTTTTCCAAAAAAAAAACTTTTTTTTTTGTTATTGTTGTACTAGTATAAAAGCACGTTCTACGACGGCTTGTAATAACGCTATACTATAATTATTTTTTGTCATTACTACAGTGCTTTTACAACTGTTCTGAAAAATGTTCAGCCTGACAATATGCACATGCATAAAAGACATGCATAAAAAGCATGTCACTGATAAGTATCAAAAAATTTTTCTGTGCATACCTTCAGGCTGATCGCAAAAATTGATTACAGTTTGAGCGGTATTGGGCACAGAGCCATGTGTTTGCCTTTTATAAATTAGAATTAAAAATAAATCGAAAAGAAGAAAACAATCCAAATTTGAAAAAATTAAAATGAAATATTGTGGAAATATTTTCTGAAGCTTTACTTAATGCAAATGCAAAAAATTGTGTATTTACGTTATATAACCTAGACGATATGAATTTTTTTGTTGAATGTGTACCTCTTTGTTAAATTCCGAGTTTGAGTAATTTTACGAAAAAAATTTCCTAAAATCCAAAAATACAACATTTTAAAAAACAATATCATAGTAAAAAATGGGATTTTAAGCACAGTTTTCAGCTGTTTTCCTTAAAATAAAAAAATTAAAAAACCCAAACTCGGAAAAAAGTTATGACTGTTGAAACTAGTTTTTTTAAAAATAATTGAGGTGCTACAAAATCACAAAAAAGATTATAAATATTCGAATAGCCTTTATTTCTCACTTTGAGGAACTTTAATAATTCCAAAAAAATATCTCTGATTTTCATTCGAAATATTTTTGGATTCCAGACTTGCCAATATACCGTTTTTCCATATCGTTTTTTTTTAGGTCTGATTTAGGTATTTTCACGAAAAAGTCGGCAAAGTAAATACTTGTGTCCTAATTTCATTCATCTATACTATTAATAAATCTGTAGCCACTTTTTATGTTCACTCATCACGTTTAAACGACAACTCAGATTTTTATAAAATTTTGTACACATATTTATAGGTCAGCAGAGAGTGCAATAGGATACTTTATTTTAACCCATTAACAACCAATGTTACTATATGGAAACATATGCGTCTCGAATTTTCATTAAATACTGCATAATATTTCAAAAGTTTTAGTGCCAGTTTTTAAAAAAAAGTAAAATTAGCATGCAATAATAACTTATTTCTGCTCAATGGCATACATAGTTTTCACCAAAATGTTGCTTCAAGTCTAAAAATGTCTGTTTTTTATGGTTTTCTTTCGGCCCTAATGGATTAAATTGCACTTCGGTTAAACGAGAACAAAATCAATAAACGCTTTTAAATTTCCTTCAATTTGATACCAAAATCATGTATGTAGTTTGAAAACTGTGAAAAATTTTAGTACCAGATCTTTTTAGTATTAATTATAAGCTGAGAATGAGAGAAAAACGACTTGAAATTCACACTTTTAGCTTTGAAGGCAAATATTTCAGTCAGTTTGCAATGGATTTCAATAATTTTTTTTGAAAAATGTTGTTTGTTAAAATATCCTTCAAACATAATTTGAAATTTTTACTAAACCAAAGTATTAATATTTTTAAAAATTTTTTTAAAAAATGTTCAAAAATTTTTAGTTTAAGCCAAAAAATTGGATAAAAGTTGTTTTTGTTGTAAAAAAAATTAAATCCAAAATTTAGGTTTTCGATTTCCTATCAGATGATATAACAATCTTAAGGTTAATAATTTGTAATATTACTTAAACAATAAAAAATCGTTTTGGTAGCGAAAAATCAAGCCTACCCACTATCAAGTTTTGAATGAAAACTTTTTGAAAACCCGGCGAAGCGGCGGGTTTAAGCTAGTTTTAAATAAAAACTCAAACTCGATATCTTAAAATAGGTTATCTATTTATCAAATATCTAAAATAATTCCACAAGATTTCATTCAAATCTTTTTAAATTAGAATTTTCGATTATTTTTAATACATTTCAGCCCTTTGACTTTGACCAAGCTTCTTATGATCAATTGTGTTGTGGGTGTTGTGAAATGTTTGAACACAAATGATCGAGAACTGGACCTACTAGTTTTATGCCGACTCCGAACGGCTTATGTTCTCTAGAAGATTATCATGGCAGTTTTTACTCTCTGAGGTTTTGCCATTGTCTGCAGTGAAGTGACGGCTGAACAGAAAAATTAATTCAACTGAAAAATTTTCCGTGTCAGGTGGGATTCGAACCAGAGTTCTTTGGCATATGGGCCACACACTCTACCCACTATGCCACGGCCACCGATCAGTACAACAAGATCAAAAATGAGGTTTTTTCGAAAAGTAAAAAATTACAACTCTGGTAGTTTCGGTCCAATTTTCGTTATTTTTTTAAGGAAATACTAAATGAAAACGAGCTGTGAACCAGTTTTTTTGAAAATTTACACTTATACAGAAGTTATTTAGGTTTTTGGAAAAAATTAGCACTTTTTTGCCTTATCGCCAAGTATTGACATATTTCGATGCTAGTCGGCACGAATTCCCGTGGTAATAGATACACGAAAATTGTATTTGCATTTATTTGAACATCATACGCCAAAATTAAAAGGGGATGCTTTAAAAACAAAAAACTTCATCTCTTTAGGATACCCCAGTGCTTAGTTCTATATTAATTTATGTTATATTCATAATTTTTGCGCTTAATTTACTCAGCTATTAAATTTTATTCTTAGTGTTAAATTTTCATACCACCTTCGTGGGACCGGGTGGTGAGGTGGTCAGCGATCCGAAAGTGATACGCATGAACTATCTTAAGTCCTGGTTCATCATTGATCTGCTCAGTTGTCTGCCTTACGATGTCTTCAATGCGTTCGATCGTGATGAGGACGGTATCGGATCGCTTTTCTCGGCACTGAAAGTAGTGCGACTGCTGCGTTTGGGGCGTGTCGTGCGCAAACTAGATCGTTATCTGGAATATGGAGCAGCAATGTTGATATTGCTGTTGTGCTTTTATATGCTGGTGGCACATTGGTTGGCCTGCATTTGGTATTCGATAGGACGCACCGATGCTGATAATGGGGTGAGTGGGGTGAGGGCCAATATGGGCGGATTTGCCAAAACAATTTAATTGTATTTCTCTTCGCGCTACTACACCAGATACAATACAGTTGGTTGTGGAAATTGGCGAATGTAACGCAATCGCCGTACTCGTACATCTGGAGCAACGATACGGGCCACGAACTGATAAATGGGCCTTCACGCAAGAGTATGTATGTGACGGCGTTATACTTCACCATGACGTGCATGACGTCGGTAAGTAAACTTGCTCAGTTTGAAGCAATACGATTTTTACTAAGTTTATTAAACTTTTTTTAATTGTATATTTGACAGATATTTAATATATTTTCTTCACTTTCAGGTGGGCTTTGGCAATGTCGCTGCCGAGACGGACAACGAGAAGGTGTTCACCATCTGCATGATGATTATTGCAGGTGCTGTGTCTGACACGTTCCGTTGCCGCGTCAATTTCGAGAGTTATCGAAATGTGCAACTAACGTTTTAAAATAAACAAAAAAATATGCGCGCTCAAAAATTAACTTGATTTTTTTTTAATTGTTAAATAACATTTTTCAACATTTTATTTGTAACTTTTATTAAAAATTTGTATTCAAAATTTAAACTTTTTTTCACATGAGCGCGCACATTTGTTAGCTAACCAAATAATGACTTTACACAGCTAGAACTAATAAATGCTGAGTTGGTGTAGTGTTGTGATTCTTTCCTCCCTCTTGCTCCACTCTAGCTTTCGGTGTTGCCAACTTGCTTGTCTTCATATAAAAAGTAGTTTCTGCCTCTATGATTTTAGCTACTATGTAAAAATGCTGTTTTTAGAAATAGTTGTAATTTTGCATAAGTATTTGTTAAAACAGTAGCTACTTTCAAACAAACACCATTTCATGCATTTTATTGGCAGTTCATAAGAAATCAGAAAATATGCAGTTTTTCTTTTAAAAAAGATTACTACTTTACTTATATCCTAACTGTGCTCTTTTTATTTTACTCATCTAAAATATATAGTTGGACAGTTCTACTATGTGTGTGAGTTTTACTTTTGGTTTGTTTCTTGTGAACATTTTTATAAAAACCATTTCGTACAAAATGGGTGTTGGAACGCTTTTGATGTGTTAGTCGCTGATGGATTTAAACTACCATAAAACTTTACGGGTTTCATACTTTTAAGCTGTATTGATATTATTTGGAGAAAGCTAGTTTTTGAATACTTTCAATATAGATTGAACGGATATTTATGCATATTAGCTTTTACCCAACCATTACTCATTAAAATCTATTCTGCGTACATTGGTGCTCTATGAATTCACTTCAAGAGTTCCTCAAAACTACTACAAAATAAATATTAACAACATATCTAATTTCTATTCCATTCTGAGGAAAATTACTTAAATTCAAAATTAACTATCGAACTTCTTCGAACATATATATCGAACAGTGTATATCGAACAGTTCAATATAACGAATTTCATGTTTTCCACACAATTGACAAAATCGAAAAATTCTATACATGGAACTGGGCTATTTTTAACATTATTTGTATTTTAAAATTCATAAGTTTCAAAATAAATTTTAAACTTGTTCAAATTATAGTCGAATATAGATATAAATTACATATTTTTTAAACAACAAAAACTGGTAATAACAAAATTTCACCTGTTCATTAAATCTAAAATTCGTTAACCAAAGTTTTCATTATGATAGACGATTAACAAAAACATACAGAAATTGAGATGTTGTTGCCAGTATAAGGAAATAAATGACGAAAATCTGAATTTATTGCATATATGATTTTCGATAACATTTTCAACAAAATCGACAACTATAAAAAACTTGGGATCCAAGTCCATTCAGAATATCTCCTTTTTCCTACTTCATATAGTCTATCAGAAATTTCAGTATAATAAACTTTCAGTGAAAAATCTTAAAGGAAAAGGTCAATTTGTATGAGATTTATATAAGGTTTTATTATGTTGACTAGGTTACTTTATATGGAAGTTAGAAGAAGTTTTCTTCCAATCTAGCAAATTTCAAAATTATGAGAAATTTTTTTCAAACCTTGGCTTGTTGATGACGTAACTTTGTATGAGAAGAAGGCATATTTTCATCCGATTTTTCTAAATTGCAAGCCTTTTTTTCTTTTTTGATAATGTCATTTTTTATGGGAGGTAAGCATGATTTTTATTCAGTTTTTTGTCGAATTGCTTAATATAATTCTTGTTTTAGGAAAAAGCCTAATTTTATTATTTGCTCAGGTAAACAGAAAGACGAATAGACGGACGAATGAAAAGGCGTACAAATAGACGAATATTACTAAATAATCACTGTTTATTCATAACATCATATTGCATATAGTTTTTTCCGATCGCGACATAACCGATCGGAACGTTGATCGACACCCATATCATAATAATGTAATAAAATATAATAATAATTTTATCTTTAAGAAAATAAGTGAATTTATTAATAAAAAAATTTCAATATAAAAAGATAAAAATTTAAAAAACAAAAAGAAGGTAACTTTTGAGTGAGGGCTCTGCTTCTCAATTGCCTACTAACACCTGTTAGCAAAATATATTCTTCGTTTCATCTCACTACTGATATCGTTGGTGGGGATTATGCTGGATAACAGGTAAACGAAATCCTTTACAACCTCAAAAGAGGTGTTGTCAATGGTGAAGTGGGTGATAAGATCCTGGGACTGATTGCTTGGTGACACCAGAAACTTCGTCTTATCTGCGTTCACTGCATGACCCATGTGACTCGACTCCGACTCTTTTTCTAATTTGGAAAAATTTTTCTTTTTCTTCGCGTTTATTATAGCCAATAATATCAATATAATCAGCATACGCTAGCAGCATAACACTCTTATAAAATACTGTGCCGTTTTGCCTTAGATGAGCAGCTCGAATGATAAAAAATCAAATAATCTGATATCTCATTTGAAAACAAATTCAGACATGGTGGAGATTCCTTACTGGACTGTCGAAGGAGGCTTTGTAATCGACAAAAAGATGGTGGGTGTCGATTTGCTTCTCTATGGTCTTTTCCAAGATTTGTTAGCGTGACTATCTGATCGGTGGTAGATGTCTCAGGTCTGAAGCCACACTGATAAGGCCCAATCAGTTGGTTTACGATGGGCTTCAGTCTTTCACATAATACGCTCGACAGGACCTTATAGGCGATATTTAGGAGGCTTATCCCATGGTAGTTGGCGCAAATAGTGGGATCGCCTTTCTTGTGGATTGGGTAGAATACACTGAGGTTCCAATCGTTTGGAATGTAATCTTCCGACCATACTCTGCATAGAAGCTCGTGAATGCATTTAAATAGAGCTTCGCCTCCGTACTTAAACAGCTCAGCGGGTAGACCATCGGCTCCCGCGGCTTTGTTATTCTTATTTATATTTGTTATTCTATATTGCTGTCAAGACTTCATTATAGTCGCGCAGCGGAACTTCAATGCTGTCATCCATAATTGGGGTTTCCGGGATATCATCTCTATTGGCAGGATTTTTGCCATCATCGCCATTGAGAAGACTAGAGAAGTGTTCCCTCCATAACGTCAGTGTACTCTGGATATCTGTTACTAGATTCCCCTTTTCATCCTTGCATAAAGAGACCCTGGTTTTAAAGCCATCGCCCAGACGTCTTATATTTTCGAAAAACTTTTGCGTCTCATTTCTGTCACCATACAACTCAATCTTCTCGCACTCGCGCTTTTCTGCCTCTTATTTTCCGCCTGAAATGACGTCTTTCGCAACTGATCTTCTCTCTGTATCGCTCCTTAGCAGCACGCGTTACAACCGATTGCAGTATGGCTTTGTAGGCGGCGTCTTTCTCTTCAGTGGCGTCGCGACACTCTTAGTCATGCCACTGTTTTCAGCGAGGGCGGTGGTAGCCAATAACCTCTTCAGCAGCCTCACGCATAGAGTGGGAGATGTGTGCCCACTGCGCGCATATATCGACGATCGGAGGAGTGCTTTTTTGAAGCAGGAGTCACCAAGCATAATTTGTATGTCTTGATGGGGGCAGCACTCGTAAGCGTCTTCAAAGCACACGTAGAAAGTTTATTTGGTCTCATCGTCCTTGTTCTCATGCGCATGCGCACATATTGGGCTTATATGAAAGAAATGTTCCCTTGATGCGGATTATGGCATGTCGTTTGTTCAGAGGTGTGAATTGCAGGACGTGATGAGATTATCTCTTGCCAACTACAAATCTGCACCCAAACTCATGCTTTTCCGCATGGCCGCTGTAGTAGATATCACAACATGCTTGCCGAGAGCAACCCTGTCCCTTCCATCGCATTTCTTGGATTGCAGTGATAGCAGCTTTGTATCTTTTCAAGATATCAATCAATGGGATAAAGACACCTTCCCAAATAAGCGTTCAGGCATTCCAGGTACATATCCGTAAATCATTATCAGTTTTTCGTTTGAGGGAATCGTTATCAGATTTGTGGATAATTTTTATTATTTTTTTCGTACTTTTCATTGATATGTTCTTTTCCCGACGCACAACCTATTTAAGGCTAGATGGATATCCCGGGAACACCACGAGGAGGTTTGAGTCGACTCGGGACAATTTCGACATGAATAATGCTGGCCTCTCCACATGCAATAACAATAGAGTTCGGCTACTACAGCTTTTTTGAACTTCCTAAGCATAAGCCCGTCTAAAGCCCGTCTAAAGTAATCAGTGAAAAAGATCAATGCTATTTATACCAGTGACCACAAACAAGTTAATGTGGGAAAAATTTACACACCATTGAGACAACACAATACGTAACAACTAACCATGCGTATACATAGATATAATTACACAACTATTTTGAATCTACTTTTGAGTTCACCTTTTGACAAATTAGCATCAAAAACGCTACAATTGTTAACAAAGGAACTCATGCGGATAAGAGGAGCAGTTGCCATATAATTTGTTCTACTAAATGGTAAATAAATCAAGTTGTTAGCGTTTCTACTGCTTCTACGGTTAGTGTTAAAATTTATGTGAGAAAGGAGTTCTGGAGAATCGAATACACCTGCTATGAGCTGGTGTAAGTAGACGATATCTGCAGGTCTCCTTCGCTCACTTAAAGACTGCATTTTTTACAGTTTCAAACGAACCTCATAAGGAGGAAGGTCTAATATGTCCGTTCCACTTCAGCCCCTCAGAGCAAACCGAACAAAACGTTTTTGGATTCTTTCAATTCACATTGTAATTTGGGGATCAAACTTGACTTGCGTACTCCAAGTGAGGACACACAATTGCATAATATAACGTAGTAGTTGTAATCATGATATTAAATTTTTTGGCCCAGCGTTTTATAAATCCAAGCATTGAAGATGCTTTTTTACAAATATTATCAATATGAATGTAAAACAACAGCTTAGAATCCATGCATATACCTAGGTCTTTGACTGTATCAACACGACTTAAAGCAGTATCTTTTATCTTGTAATCAAAAATAAAATTATTCCTTTTACGCGAAAAAGTCATCTTCTCTCACATATGCGCAGTACATTTAAAAGGATTCATGATATACATGATATTTATGGTAAAAATTAACACTAACTTACCGAAAAAAGGTCTCTTGAGTTATAGATCCGACATTAAAATGGTGTTGCGTTTATGGAAATAGACGGATGAAACGACTGATAATGATACTTCAGCTAAAAAATATTAACTTATTCAGACTTTAAGAAAATTGTATGAATTCTAGAGTTTAATTGCATATTTTTTTCAAGTGAAAACTTCTTTAGGCACTTTGAGCACGTTTAGTAGGGGTAAAAGTTATGGATTGGTGTCAGCACTGTTAATATCAGCGATGTTAACATCAGTACTGTCATTGTCAGCAATGTTAACGTCAGCAATGTTATGTAGTCACCACTATTATTGTTATCACTATTAACGTTAGCAATGTTAAGGCTTGCACTGTTAATAGGCGATTTTCTTTTTAATGTCCGAGCTGAGCAACAACTGTCAAAAACATATCTGTTTTTTTTTTCCTCGGACACAGCTGTATTCAATATATGCTTTTCTTTTCATAATCAAAGCATGTATGACTATTGGTCAGATGATGTTGACGAGCTCAGAAAATTTTTACTGAGCACTAAGCAATCGGCTGCCATCGCATACATAAAAAAAATCAAAAAGACGAAATACCAAGAAGCAAGAAATGGCGGGCACCAGTTCAGAAGATAACTAGTATTTTTCATAAAATTTAGTTATTTATCTAATTAATTACATATTTTTGATACATTAACAAGCTTGCACCCAAAATGTTTCATTACCAAATCAGACTAATACTGGTTTGATCTAATGTTGTCAGCTCAGGTTATAGTTGGATTGATCAGTGTCTGCTCTGTTCTGTGGTCTCATGTAAAAAAGAAAATCGTCTAATGTCTTTATTTCTGGCACAGTTGCCAGTCAAGCAGAAAACAGCAATATTTTTGTGTTTTTCTATGGGGACCCCCAGAAAGGTGACAAATAGGGGCTTGGTGTGTTGAGAAACAATAGGACCAGAGCATAATTTGACACGTCTAGGGATCAATTCGGGAGAAAAATAAACTATAATCGACACTTTTTGTGTTATTTGTATGAGGAACCCCAGAACCGTGGCCGATTGGGGTTAGGTGTGTTTCGAGGAAGAGTTTAAGAGTAAAAAGTAATAGGAACAGCTCATATATTTGACCACTCTAGCGAGAAATATGAACTATAAGCGACAGTTTTTGTATTTTTTGTATGGGGACCCAGAGAAGCGTGGCTGATTGGGGTTAAGTGTATTCAGAAGAAATGTTGATGGGTAAAAAATAATAGGACCAGCTCATGTATATGAACCTCTCTAGTAGTAATTGGAGAGATTTTTTTATTCGAAAACTTTATGAATTATTCAAAAGGAGTTTCTAGAATACTCCAAAAAAATTTCTCTATGATTTACCTTTATAAAAAATATACCTATGATACTATGTGCAGACTTCAATAATAACGTTGCAGATTATAGAAATCTACCACTTATTGAATTTTTAATGACGCATAAGGTTAGACTATGTTGTATTTTCGTGTGTATATCCATTTCTTGAATGGCAAGCAGTCGCTTTACTTTTTATTCATAAACATTTAAAGTAAAAGCAATTTCTTAGTTTCTACTCATCTGGCTCAATAAGCCTATTGTATATTTTTGGATTATAATGAAATGTTTACAAAATGAATGATTTGATACTACAATTAAATTGAAAATTAAAAAAAATATTGTTATTTGACAACTTCAAGTTTTTCAAAGCATTAGGTCGGCTTTAAATATCTAAGCATATTTCAGTTACTACCTATTATGCTATTGTGTTGTCTAGTGCCGAAAAAACTTCATCGCTTTGAATCAGAACATATCTCCTACTTCGCTACTTATTACTGTTCTAGCTCGTGTTGCGAAATGTCTATTTTATTCATTTTATCTTTATTTTTCTTATTTCATTCACTTAACTGTATTAAATATCAATGTTTTATAAATTAATATGCTTTGAAGTTTGTACTTTATGATTAAGTTGAATTTATTTTTTAAGTCTATGAAAGATTTCAGCACAATAGTTTAACTCTTTTATTATATCGAATAGCTCTGCTGTATGCCACAATTTTTGGTCACGTGACCACTATTATACAGCAAATGACATCGGCGACTGCAAAATATCACGATATGTTAAATAATGTGCGTGAGTTCATGAAGTTGCATGAGGTACCGAAAGCCTTGAGTGAGCGCGTAATGGACTACGTTGTTTCCACCTGGGCGATGACTAAAGGTCTTGACACCGAAAAGGTAAGGTCTTAAATAAAAATTAAATCTCTTTTAAGGCGTTTGTAGCTGTTAGTACTTATTATACTACTATATATAAATAAAATAAAATCATCTGTAAAATTCATTGATCATCACATCATGAGCTCAGTTTCTACACAGCAACTCTTAAAAAATATTAACACCTACATTTAATGCAGCTTTTTAGATTACTTTAAAATACTATATATTTTTCTATTATGAAAGTTTTTAAGTTCAAATGGTTTTTTTTTAGTATTAGCTTATACGTAGCTTTTAAAGCGCTGTAGAAAATATTCGAGTAAAGCAATTATCTTCGATAACTTTTTTCATAATATTAAAACAGCTTTCCACATTCAGCTTTGCAGTAGTTTTTACATGAGAAGTATTATAGCAAAGTACTTCAACATTGCTTAGTGCCAAGAACCCCTTCAAAAAGCCCACAAACTAAAGTGTAGTACTTATACCAATTTTACTACTAACCCCAATACCAATACCAGCACCAAAATACCAGTCCGACTACGAATACCAATATCAATATCAAAACCAATACCAATACTAATACCAATACCAATATCAATACCAATACCAATATCAGTACCAATACCAATATCAATACCAGTACCAATACCAGCACCAGCACCAAAATCAATACCAATACCAATACCAATACTAATACCAATACCAATACCAATACCAATACCAATACCAATACCAATACCAATACCAATACCAATACCAATACCAATACCAATACCAATACCAATACCAATACCAATACCAATACCAATACCAATACCAATACCAATACCAATACCAATTCCAATACCAATACCAATACCAATACCAATACCAATACCAATACCAATACCAATACCAATACCAATACCAATACCAATACCAATACCAATACCAATACCAATACCAATACCAATACCAATACCAATACCAATACCAATACCAATACCAATACCAATACCAATACCAATACCAATACCAATACCAATACCAATACCAATACCAATACCAATACCAATACCAATACCAATACCAATACCAATACCAATACCAATACCAATACCAATACCAATACCAACACCAATACCAATACCAATACCAATACCAATACCAATACCAATACCAATACCAATACCAATACCAATACCAATACCAATACCAATACCAATACCAATACCAATACCAATACCAATACCAATACCAATACCAATACCAATACCAATACCAATACCAATACCAATACCAATACCAATACCAATACCAATTACCAATTCCAATACCAATACCAATACCAATACCAATACCAATACCAATACCAATACCAATACCAATACCAATACCAATACCAATACCAATACCAATACCAATACCAATACCAATACCAATACCAATACCAATACCAATACCAATACCAATACCAATACCATTACCAATACCAATACCAATACCAATACCAATACCAATACCAATACCAATACCAATACCAATACCAATACCAATACCAATACCAATACCAATACCAATACCAATACCAATACCAATACCAATACCAATACCAATACCAATACCAATACCAATACCAATACCAATACCAATACCAATACCAATACCAATACCAATACCAATACCAATACCAATACCAATACCAATACCAATACCAATACCAATACCAACAGCAATACTAATTCCAATAACAGCATCAATACGATATAAATACCAAAAACCATATACTAAATTCCATATACCAAATTTCTAATACCACATAAGAAATATCAAATACTACATTCATATTACCAAATATACAATACAAAGTTTGTAGTAAGCAAATACAAAATACCAATTCCAATTACCAAATATTGCATACCAAATACCAGATCCGAATTATAAAATCGCACGTATCAAAAAGAACATTCCACTTACGAAATACTGAATGCAAAATACAAAACCAATACAAAGTAAATAATACATAATACAAAAAATTACCAAACACTTTAAGCCCAACACATCACGCTATTTATGCCACCGATTTGAAATTGTTTTTTTCTTATTTAACAATATTTACACTTAGGTAGTTTTTCTTACCACTTGCTTATAAACGCCATAGTTGATTCCATTTTGGAAACACTAATTAAATTAGTTTAATAAAGTCAAGCCTGCTTTTTGCGCAATTTCAACCATTGTATATGCTTCGATTTTTACACTTATTACTTCGATTTAAAATTTTAAATATCAGAAATTTATTTATAAAAAAACGTCAATAGCATAGTCGAAGGTAAGTGGTACGCTTCATGTGCTATTCACAATAGATGCCGCTGAAGAATATTAAGCATTGAAATGCATTGAAAGAAGATCCGTTCAAAACGAAACATGTCCGTCAAATTCATGCCTTTAGATGGAAATTTTAACAAAAGTTTATTTGAACAAAAATTCGCTTATTCAATTCATTTATTGAAAATTTTATGCAAATTTTGATTTAAGCAAAAAAGAAATCAATTATTTTATATATTTTTTTGTCAAAAATATATATTCGAAATTATCAACAATTTCAATTCGCTTAAAATCAGAAGAAGAATTTAATATATCTGCCGTCTTTATACCATTTTCGTTGACTGTAGTTTGTACCTAAAACTACACAAAATTTCATCAATTTTTATTTTGAACTATTTTTAAATTGGTGTTTTTTCGATAATAGTTTCATTTTAATTATTTTGACTTTTTATTATACACACACAAACAATAAAGACTACACAAATCTTTTAATATATATACATTACAAAAATTGGGCAAAAAAATAGCTTTTACCTATTTAAAACCAATATCTATGTATAAGTTTTCAGGCCTTCCTTAGATAATTTCAGATTCAAAAAAAAAAAATAATAATTCAGTCAGACGTAATAATATAATCGTGGTATACTTAAGGGTCTTTATATCGTTCATACCGTAACAGATACATTTTTCGTAGTGGTAAACCAGTTTTATATATAGCAATAACATGCCGTGTTAAGTATTTACTCTGTTGAATATTAGTAACTTATGGAGATTAGGAACATAAAAAAATTATCCAAATCGAATCATTTTTATGTCGAAAAATGAAAAACGATTATTTTTGTTCATTTGATCATTCGGATCGGATCATTCGATAACGATCCGATTTTTTTCCTAATCTCCATAAGATGGACAACATTCCTGCAGCCTTTAAATTTGAAAGTTGCAGGTAAAGCTTCTATTTCAAAATTGAAAGAAAAATTAGCAAATTCTGAATAACGTAGGCCACTTCTGCGTCAAGGACTAATTTTTAAAAAAATCTGATGGCATACTCAGGTTCAGCGGACGATTTTTCATTAGGTTATGTTATGGTCAAAAGTTTTTGTATGACTTAAATTTAAATAGAAAACTCGATTTGAAACATCCATTTTATATTTCTTCAAATTCACGTTTCTTAGCGGGCCCAATCCAGTTTGCGAATTTTCTGAATTTTTTTCGGGTCATGTTCTTATATTACATCCAAGATTCAGAATCTGGCCTTGCAGGGAGGTTCTGAAATACTTTTGAAAAAAAAAAATCCATTTAATATACATAGGTGTATGAGAGTCTACTTGAATCTTGTTCAATCAGTTCCTATAATTTTCTATGTATCCTCACAGGCATACAAAATCACAAATTTTACGTCAGATTCCAAGGTCTCAACTTGCTTTTTGCCCGTAATTCTCGAATCAACCAACTCTCCATTCATTTGTAGTGATTGATACTAAATTGTGCCAAGCGCGCTGATGATATTTGCCAATAAAACAGATTATTGCGTTGTTTCAAACGGTTTGCATTGTATGTAATGCCTCTCAAATGAACCTACAATGACAGTTAGTACATCACAAGCAATCAGTATCCCATTGCCACAGTCCCTGTTGTGTACCGTAAGAGTAAGAAAAACGAACCAACTTGTGTTGTTGTAGAACTTCTTTGGAAAAGCAACTGTTTTAGGGACAATTCCTCTCCTGAGAACAGACTTCCACATACATTCGCAGTTAATCCAGTCAAAACCCTTCTCGAAATCTTTTTTTTTGAGCCGGGAAAATCAGAGAGCCGGTTGCTTCAATGTTAAATTAAAATCACACCTTTAACTCTTTTTTGTTTCGACCCTCTCATATTTACTGGAATATGATCGTATCTCTCCTAATTTTATATGGATCGAACGCTTCAATTTTCTTAAATTTAGAGTAGCCAAAAGTTGCATTGACAGTACCAGAAAGATATCTTAAATCGGTTGGCTAGTAAGCGAAAGATGCTGTAATGACCATAATTTGACGTATAGATGCCGAAACATGCCTTATCTACACGTTATGTGTGGTTTATTACAGCCGAGGCAGTAGAAGGATTCTCCATGATATGGTTATGTCTTGCGAATCAATTCGGAACCCATTGAAGAAAGATTACTAGGTTCCCATTATTAAACTTCCCAAGAAGTTTAATAAACCGAGAGGCTACTTATGTAACAATTACCAGGGGAAAATATTAATTGTCTTTTAATTCAATAATCTTATTTGATTTGAGATTTTTTTCTGCCATCAGGTATATTTGAACTATTGATTTGAAGTTACCTCTTAGAAAGGGTTAACAGAAAACATCTCCCCCCCACTGCAAATTAGGTGATGAATGGGAAAGACATTGATGATAAAGACAAAAAATGTTTTCAAAATTCAGAATATAGGTAAAAAGAATTTAAACCTCGACTGACATAATTAAACTAACGTCAAAATATTTCGCTTTAAAAATATGATTCTGGCTATGTTTAATATTATAAATTCTAAAGCTTACATAAAGACAGTTGGGGAATCAAAGATTGGTTTAAATGTTTTTTCAAAGGAAATTTCCGAGTTCCGAGTCTTATATGCAATAAAAAAAGGTGTCGTTAAGTCTTTGTGTAGTTCTAGAATGTTTTTTCTTATCTTCTAAGAAATTTCCCGAAACAAAAATAACAAAAAAATAAAATTTTTTTGATACAAGCTGTACTAGGTTATTGATTGAATGTTAGGCCGCGCGCACAGTGAAGCATATGAGCGTTGTGGTGTTGTACGCAAGGAGCTTTGCTTATGAGTGCAACAGAGTGAACATTGCTTGCATCTCGTTTCTTCGCACGACTTTTGCAAACACTTCTTGCATCGCAACGCTCATATGCTTCACTATGTTCGCGGCCTAAGAGTTCCCACCTCTAAACATTATATTCTTAGAATTATATATTTAGCAGTAATAAGATTCCCATATCAACTTTTTTTTATAATATAGAATTCAGCTTATTGTGGGAGTCAGAGTGTAATTGAGAGAGGCAGTAATTATTTGTAGAAATATATGTCGGGTAGGAAATAGTCAACCTAATTTTTAAAATTCTACTCAATGAAAGCCCCTTTTAGATATTACCGACAACAAGACATAACAGACATATTTTTCACACAATTACAGCAGAACAACACACAACAGACAATTGACAGCTCCTCAACTTTATAAACTTTATACCATTCATTAGGCTCGTCATCATCATCATCATCATCATCATCATCATCATCATCATCATGGTTCATCTGACATCTTTATCAATCATCCACATTACACTAAAACTCAAACTAACTAAATGTTCTTCCGATACGAGCTCATGCTTACTGTTGCTGCTGCTCCTCCGGTTGTCATCATCTCATCATTTCCATTCATTTTCACAGGTATTAAACTATTGTCCGAAAGATATGAAGGCTGATATATGTGTTCATCTAAATCGCAAAGTATTTAACGAGCATCCAGCATTTCGTCTTGCATCGGATGGCTGTCTGCGTGCCTTGGCCATGCATTTTATGATGTCACATTCGGCACCCGGTGACTTACTCTATCATACCGGTGAAAGTATAGATAGTTTGTGTTTCATTGTGACTGGCAGTTTGGAGGTGATACAGGACGATGAGGTTGTGGCAATTTTGGGTATGTAGATGATATGAAATTTAAATATAAGAAGTTTATATAAAAGATATAAGGCAAAAGAATGTAATACATAAAAATGCAGCAAAAATCGTTTGGAAAAATAGCAGAATGCTACAACTGTATTTAAAATGTTTTAGGAGCTCCAAATGAACTATATAATCACCGAAATGTATTTATCAGTATTTGAATTTTTTGAATTTGAAAAGATCGAAAAATAAAAAATTATTAATTTTGTAATTTAACAAAACTGCTGCTTTATATTTATCTTATTGAAATATTTCTTTTTAAACTCCTGCCAGGTAAGGGTGACGTTTTCGGCGACCAATTCTGGAAAGACTCCGCCGTCGGCCAGAGTGCGGCCAATGTGCGTGCTCTCACCTACTGTGATTTACATGCCATCAAACGTGATAAATTGCTCGAGGTTCTCGACTTCTATTCGGCATTTGCGAATAGTTTTGCTCGAAATCTTGTGCTTACATATAATTTACGACATCGACTGATTTTTCGCAAGGTGGCCGATGTGAAGCGCGAAAAAGAATTGGCCGAAAGGCGTAAAAACGAACCTCAGTTGCCTCAAAACCAAGATCATCTCGTGCGCAAAATATTCTCCAAATTTCGACGTACACCGCAGGTACAAGCGGGTTCCAAGGAGATTGTCTCGGGTCAATCGGATGTGGAGAAAGGTGATGGAGATGTTGATCGCACAAAGGTTTGTACTCGGTTGCAGTTTAATTGTTGATGTGTTATTTTAATTTTGTTTATATGTGTGGTAACTAATGTTGTTGCGATGTTGCTGTTGTTGTTGGAGCATTATCATTTATTGGTTTTTCAACTGCTGTATTTGGTTTTGTGTCTGTTTCTTTTCTTTTTTTGAACTAATCAATTTTAATTTATTTTATAAAATATGTGTTTCATCGTATGGTTTACTGTTACTATGTCAAGGTTTGATATTGTTCTGTGTTTTTAGAATAGAAAAAAAAAATATATATATATATGCACTTTTAGCAAATATTTGACGAATTATTGTGAAAGCTTTAATATATTTGATTAAAAATATTTGAGAAGAATTAATTTAGTTTAGGTATTGAAAATATTTTTTGTTTTTTTATTTTTAACGATAGATCAAAATTATGTTTTAAAAACTAAAAATCAAACCAATATTCTTCATATTACTTATAAATTCAGAAACAGCCAAATTTACGCCTCCTTTTCTTACCCTCCCATTAGCATAAATTATTGCTTCTATTAAGCTTGCGCCATCTTTCGAAGAAGTTTCTTATACAAACTTTGTAACTATATGATATATGTGCCAAGATTTCGTCTCTAAGCTTTGAAAAGCGATTTGTATTAGCCTGCCCTAATTTTATTAATGTAAGCTTTACCGAAACTTCAATATTCGAAAGTAAAGCAAATATTTTTGTCGGAGATTGGCTAGATACGAATCCACTAATCATTGCAAGCTTGACAAGAATACTTTTCAATGGGCCAAACTTTATTATATACAACGAAGTTTTGTAACTGAATTAGTTTATGTTTATAAGAAGAAGTTGCAGCTTTAAGTTCTACCAAATGCTTCGGTAACACTTCCATAAAAAAAAGGAACTGGTTATTTCAGCCCTTGAAAAAGCTTTTACCGAGATTTACAGAAATGATCGAGAACTGGACCAATAAGTTTTAAGCCAACTACGAACGGCTTAAGTTCATGTTCACACCAAGCTTTTTATGTAATTCTTTCTCTCTGCGGTATTTCTTAATTTCTTAATTGAAAAAATTTTTTGGACCAGATGGGACTTAACACTTTTTCTCTAAAGCCGTAAGTTCCGCCTTGGCCCCCACATAGATAAGGCTTCTTTAAATAAAGTAATACATGCAAAGAAAAAATATGTTCATAATAACCTATTTTAAGAGATCATATAATTTTTGGAAATATGATAGTAGTGATCATGTTCCTACAACGAAAAGCAGAAGCGGAAAGTGGTTCAACAAGTGGTTCAACTCAGCGTTAAGCATTGCTTCGAAAGATAGAGTGGCGCTAATATTAGAAATACAAAATTTAGCATGATACATAGGATGATTTTTCATGATACATCGAACTAATCAATTATTTGGCACTTATCCAAGCCTAGAATCGAAACCAGTCCTCTGCAATACTAGTTCAGTGCGCTTCATCTGAACTATCAGTCGCTGTAAAATTCTTGAAGCGAATGTGTTTTTGAACTCATTTTTCTCATTTTGCTTATATCTTTTTTCTTTAATTTACGGATTTATTTACGGATTCATAGAGGTAGCTTGTACAACTTTTTCGCATCAAAATTAAGTAATTCTAATTTATTTTCCAATTATTGTCAGTTTATTCTATAAATATTGGTTCATTTATTTCATTTCTCAAGTTTTTAAATTACAAATAATACTCAAACCTTATAAACTCGCCCAATTCCATAATCGAACTCACGCCTGCACGGTTTCAAGGAGGGTGTGCTTTTTATTGTACCATAGCAGATGTTCACATTACTTAGCACATTTACATTCCAATGAACAATAACATGTTTCATGTTAACATTTGAAGGAACAATCAAAAATAAAATAGTCTAAAAATAATTTTTGCTTCAAATATTTAAATGCTTTATATAAGAATTTGTTTAATCCCAATAAGCCACAAAACGAACTCGGGTTAGTTTCGAATTTGTAACGAGACCGAGAACGCGAGTCAGACATCTCTTCTTCAATATGAATCCGAGAATTTTGAAAATAGCGAGTACATTTTTATATAAAATTTCACATTTTTAAAAAGAGTAAAAGTTAAAACTGCATTCAAAATACAAATTAATTTTTTAATTATTTGCTTTTAATGTATCAACGGAATAAAATACAATTCTTTTTCTAATCTAATTTTAAAAACCTTTTTAATGTCTGTATCCATGTGTCAAAAAGGCCCTCTTCACACTGAATACAATTATTGGAAAAATATTAGGATATGATTTGTTAAAAGGCTGAAGGAGGTATTGTGTCTTTATAAACATAAGACATAAACTGCATATTTTCATTACAGTTTTTTTTTTTAATATACACTATTTTGTGTATTTTTTATTGACATAATAATAGTTCATGAGATGCTTGAAAAGAAAATTACCTTCCTTAAAGTCACCAATATTAATTTCGCCAATTTTTTTTGTGTTCCACATATGCTTTGCTCTACTTGACTATTATAAATTTGAGTACAAAAATGTATTTATTTCTTTAATTTATACTTAATTTCATGTAAGAAATTTTTATATTTAAATGCAATGAATTTATTTAATGATCCAATATTTCGAACATCGTTTGCCCAGTGTTGCAAGCAATGCATACTATAGGTCAAAAAATCTTCATAATAATCGATTTTGGAAGTAATCAAAATTTTAAAAAATTTCGTTTCGAAAACGAATTGTTAAAATGATTCGAAAACTATTTGCTTATTTTGAAATTCTCGTTTCGTAAGTGATTCAATTATATTGAAAATCTCGTTTAGGGAATGAAGTGTGCAATTCTCCCGCTCTCGGAGAAATGTATATCGGAGAACACGGTTTCACCTCGAGTTCAAAAAAAAATATTTTGGTTTTAGGCGGGCAGCCAGCAATCCTAAAAGTGAACTTCCACGGATTTCAAAATTGTTTGTATTAGGAGATAGTAAATAGCAGTACAAATAAAATAAGCCCGGTATGACGGGGTCTATCCTGGCACCAGTATTTTTTAAGGATTTTTTTATTATTAACAATTAATTTTAACCAGCGCATTTAATTGTAAAATTTTTGTGCTTTTAGAAAGAAATAGTATGAAAGCTTTTATGTGGCAAGGAATTTTTCCACTGAAATGTTTTTGAAAAAGATTTTTAAATAGACTTTTTGCCACAATGGAAGCTGTCATACCATTTTTTCCAAAAACCATTAAAATTTTCAATAAAATGCAAATTTTTACTGTTTGTTAATAATAAAAAAATTCTTAAAAAATACTGGTGCCAGGATAGACCCCGTCATACCGGGCTTATTTTATTCGTATTGCCATTAACTATCTCTTAATATAGAAAAATTTTAAAATCCATGTAAGTGCACTTTAAGGATTATTTGCTCCAGGACTATTTATTGGGATATTAAAATTTTTTCTTTTATTATTTAAAACCAGTTCTTATTTTACGTTCTTATTTCTTATTTTACGCCTTAAAAATTTAATTTTAACAGATGTCGATAGGTATACGGACTACCTGAATTTATTCATACCGAGCGGGAACAGAATTTTTTTACAAGACATTAAACTTTGAATGAACTCTACAAAATACCATTAGAGTATTTTTAATTAAAGATATGAAGAATATTGTTCATTGTTGGTTAGTTCTCTGCATAAACAATTATATAAAATCTTCACTACTCGGCATTATTCTTTAGGAACATGTTTCCATATTTTGAATTTATTCAAACTGATAAATATCACTAGGTCTTTGTCTGCATTTATATATGATGTTGAAATTATGCCTTTCAGATGAGATTAAAAAATTCAATATAGGGACAAAGACATAACGGTCCAGAGATATAAACAAAAACCTATAAGTTTTTTACTGCAAACAGTTGAATTTTTGCAAAACAATATTATAGTAAAAAATGCTTATATTTAAAAAAAAATTATATTTTTACACGAGTACCTTTTGAAAATATTCACAGACAAGAAAACATAAATAAGGCTATCCAGAATGTCGTTTTTGTCACATTCATCTTTATCCAAACTACATTTATACTCCTGCGAATGATGTAAATTTGGTACCCTATTATAAAACATTTTATCAGTATTCAGAGTCAACGATTTAATTAATTTTGATTCAACCGTTTAAAAGTTAAAATTCTCGAAGCTTACCGTATCGAGGGATCCTTTAACATTTACGATCTGTCCCTTGAAATCAATTCACGATAACTTTTACCTATCTAAATCAATCTTAATTTTTTCGAAGATTTTCCTACATTCTAAGGAAGGTCCGATGACTTTAATGGTTCAGCCATATTCTACATACACCACTGTGCTTATCTGATGGATTTTTGTGTTCTATAGAATAAAAATATATATATATATATATATATATAACTTTATAAAACTTTAAAGTTTAAAGTCATCCAACGATTTTCTACTGATAAATTAATAAAGCTCACGCAGAAATTATTTCTAGTATTTCATAATAGAATATTTCTAGTATTATAATAGAAATAAGTATTCATTCGACAAAAATGCCATTGTACGTATGTACGTAAATATGAAGAACCCTTTCATTAAAGTCATCGATTCAAATTTTTAACAGAAGGATTTTTTGTTTGTCGCAGTCTTTTACGGGGTACAGCGGGTCTATGTGCCTTAAAACAGGATTGTTCCGTCGAAATCGGTACGTACAGTCACATTAGGTATAATTGTTTTTACCTGTTTCTTTTCTATCGTTAAATTTAAATTTAAAAAAAAAAAAAAATCAAAAATTATTTTCATAGCTTCAGTGTTGAGAAAATCGATCAACGTTATAGAAAAAACGTTAATCTTAAACTTTAATTAAACTTGTATAAATTGAAAACGCCACTGTTTGTTGTTCTCAATATGCAATGCATACTTTTAGGCATGCGGATTAAAGAGCGCAACATTTTTCTAAGCACCCTAAAAGTGAGCAGCATTATTTTTTAAGCCGCACAATAATTCGTCAAAAATGCAAACACTCTTCTAGGTGCTGTTTATTTATTATTGATTCATGAACGAGGAGAATTTTTTCAAAACAAGAGTGCTAAAAGTATAGTATCTGCAAATGCATATGTATATTTTAAATACACTTATTTTGTGCCTTCAATAAAATTTTGTAGCTACATTTGCTTCTTTTAGCTTAGTATGCTGTAGGAACGAAAATGTTTGGGCATATAATTGTACACGCAAAATTTTGGTGTAGAGTCAAAATTTTTGTGTGGAGAAAAAGCACTTTATAAACTTAATAAATTTGTTTAATAACGCATTCAATACCCAAAACATACTTACTGCTTTTTTTTTATTGTTCAATGTCAAATTTCCACGGCAATTAAATGTACGGGCATATAAATGCCAGCTAAATTCTGACATTTTAACTCTCCACACAAGGTTGTGAACTTGGCTACACTGAAGAAATGTTTTCCTTCAGCAGCGTACCACCTAGCGAAAAAAAAATTCCGCTGCCTGTTCGCTGTCAAAAAAATCAATGTAATTCTAATGGGAATTTTGTTTTCGTTTCTACAGCATACTGAGCTTTTTATAATAAAAAAAACTCTTGCACATGCAAGAGTATCTACCGAATACAATAATATCTACATTAAGCCGGAGCGAACATAAAAGTGCATAGTATCGATTTGGCTCAGTGCGCATTCGACGCGTATTGTAACATATTGTTGGTGGTCATAGGTTGATACCTCGTAAATGACAATTCAAGAATTTTAGAGGAGAAGCAAAAAACTTAGCAGCCCGTAAGACGAAAATGTTAAAAGAAACGAAATTTTAATATGACGAGACTAAATTTTTAAAAGAGAAATTTTAAAGGAAAAACCAAAATCTATATTAGTTTTGAAAAAGGGGATTAAAACCTTTTAGAAATAAATAAAAATTTAGCTGTTGTTTAAGACAGTCTTTGCAATTTTAGACAAAAATAATGTTTTAAAAACGACAGGAAATGGTGATTTTTTATATACCTATCTATTTTTTGAAAAAATATCAGTTACTATGTTTCAACGCATGACTCTCAAAATGTACACGTAAACTACAAAGTCTTATTTTGCTGTGGTAGAATCGTCCTGCTCCGGTTTGCCCTTAAAAACAAAACATTTTTTCAAAACGTATTGTATGAAAACTCTTGAGGGTTGGTACGATTAGTGCAAAGATAAAATGCAGCAAGAATAAATTTCCTCCTGTTCAAATCACATCTTTCTAATAATAGTTGCAAGGTATCCTTGAATATTATGGCGATCAAGAAAATTTTAGTATTTCAATATTTTAGTTGTTTCAAACAGAAGTGTGATCGATTGATTGCAATTCTGGAATATATTTTGTTTTTCTTTTTTCGATGTTGAAATATACAGCTTGAAATATATAGCGTGCCGCACAATTTTTTTTTACAAATTTTTATAATTTATATGAAATTTTTATAATAAATATAATAATGTGAAATAATAAATTATAATACACTCTTTCTTAAAAATCAAGTAAGAATATTTAACAATGATCCATTATTTTTTAATAATTACGCAATCTCGGGTCTTATGCAGCAAAATGAGATTGTTCTCCGATATCGATCTGGTGAGATCAAACTCAAGCAGTAAGTCATAAGAATTCTTTCAGTTTCAGGCTCAGAATTATATGCATAAAAATAAAATCAAGCTCATGAAAAATTACTGAACAGAAGTGAGATCGAACTCAAAGCTTTCTTTGAATTTGTAAAGCAATTTGCAAGAGCTGAAGCTCATGTCGTTTTTAACTTAGATTTAGAATAAAAAAATATCTCAAAACATCAATTACAACATGTAGCTATAATGTGTTTTTATTTAAAAGTTGAAGGAAGCCATCAATAAGTGGAAACTATTATAAAAAATGCTTTTAAACATATTCTATTTTTTTTAAGATTTGGCAAAAAGTGCATATGTGTGCAAGTTCAGTAATTGCAAGTTCACTTAATAGATGACTCAACATTTTACGAGAAAGTTCTCAGACAAGCGATCTGAGTCTCAGAATTATGCATGTTGTTTTGAGAATTCACTCACTGAGAGCTTTTGTTTTAAGACGAGTAAAAAAAAAAACGAGTAAAAGATTTTTATGCTTATGACAACAAGTAATTGCTTAAAAAATCGAGTAAAAAGAATTTTCTCACTTTTATGCATAAGTTGCAGTGCCTTAAAATTGCGTATTTTATCGATTAGTACTATATATTCTAATGAAAATAAAGATAAAAAATCTGTTGCCAGATTTGCAGTCAGCGATTAGAAATCTATTGGAAGTGACTACAATATTGGATAAATTAAAACTTTCCTGAACAGCGATATTTAACCCTTTCGACTTTGACTATTTTTCCTGTGGCACGAACATTTTTTTTTAATTTTTAAAAAACGACAGAAAATGTCGAGGCTGTATTCGTTAAAGAAGTGTATTTACATAATTCGAAGATGCCGCTACCATCCATATGGGCGCTAGAATAAGTTACTTTAACTATGAAAAATTTTTAAAAACTTAATTATTAGAGTATTTAATAATATTTGATTTCAATTATAAATGAATAATTTTTGTTATTATTATTATTAAAAAAAAAAACAAGCATATTTTCGCCGACACGGCTGCAGCTCATTTGATCACACTTCATGTAGATGACGGTGACGGCCATGGCATACTGATTAAGGTGCGTGGCTTGTATTCGAAAGAGCTCAGGTTCAAATCCCATTAGAAACAGAATGTTTTTTCAATCAAAAAATTTTCAATCAAAAAATTTGCCATTTATGTCTTAAACCCGGAGTGGGAGTAAGAAATTTTGGTGCAATATTGTATGACAACACATCGTTCGATGCCCCTGAGCCAGTTAGATACAAGGACAATTTTATCATATAAAATCGTTCCGGCCTAAACTGCATACCTTAATATCCACATTAGGCCGGGTCAAATTGTTCGGAAGAAAAAATATGAATAAGGAATAAAGCACAAAATAAATCTACGGGCAGTTCTAAGAAACTTTGCCCAAGATTGGTTTGAAGTCAATATCGAGCTGCCGCAATATTCGTTTAAGTTCGCAAGTCGGAAAAAATATATTCTTATACAAATGAGATTAAAACTTTTTTTAAATTTTTATAAAAACTGGCCAGTGGGGGTTTTTTGGAGGAATCTATTTTATATATTTAATTTTTTTCTGAGGCAACCGCCAGAGGGCGCTACAATAGAATTTTTTGGCTTTCTTTCATTTTGAAAGGAAAAATTCGCTTTTAATTAATGAATACCTGTGACCCCATTTGAAGAAGGTCATCAAAAAATTTGTTGTTTGATAAAAGAGTAGAAATTCGTCAAGCAGCTGTAAGCAAAATAGTTCATATTAGAGAGAATTTGTGGAATCCAAAAGAAGTTAGACCGTATAAGAAACCAATTATTTTAATTTCAAAGATTATTTCGATATGATTAATTTGAATGTTGACTACATTTTATTTGGTCCTCCATTTATAGCAAGTGTTCCATACTAGCATTTGGTACAGTAATTTGGCTTTCCAGATCCCCCGTTACTTGACCCCGATATTGTTTGCCATATACAAGCACTAAAACGACATGTTCAGCTTTAAAGTAGCGTTTCACGACATGCTACCGACAAAAATTGCGAAGGGGTTATGGCATCGATATTAGAAAATGTTGATGCAAAGTACCAAATTTGGAAAGTGAAAATCATTTATAAAACAGATAAAATTCTTAATAAAAAAATATTTAAAAAAAAAAACCAAATTAGTGGTATTTATGTAATGATAAACTCCAATTTCCTTTTTTTTATTGTATTTTAATTGCTTAAAAATAAATTTTTACAAATGGAAAATAAACGAGTTTTACCTTAAAATAGAAAAAACCAAAAATTCTATTCTAGCGCCCTTTGGCGGTTGCCCTAGAAAAAATTAATAAATAAAATTAATTCCTCATCTTAAAAACCGCCATGACAAGTTTTTATAAAAAAGTAATTAGATTTTAAAGCTAATTTGTATGAGAATGTATTTTTTCCGACTTGCAAATTTAAACGAATTTTGCGGCAGCTCGATATTGACTTGAGACCAATGGTTTCTTGGGCAAAGTTTTTTAGAATTGTCTGTAGATTTCGTTTTTGCTATACTCTTTGTTGCCAAAAAATTTGACACGGCCTAATTCACATATTGTGTATCACAGTATAATATAGCTTCAAACAAAACTTATTTTGATGACTTAAATGTATCTTGAAAATACAAAAATATACTGAAGATACAGAAGTATATTGGAGATACAAACATGTTTCGAAAATGCTTGTATTTAAAAAAAAATCACTTTATTCGAAAGTTTAAACTACAAGTTTTGAAAAAATTTACCTCACTAGCTTAGACATATATTTAAAAGTAACAACATTTATAAATGAATTAATATTTATAAAGGATTGTTAATGTAAATTTACATACATGTATATAATGAGTTACATATTATAGGGCTGTTTGAAATTAAAAAAACAAACATTTGCATTGTTATTACTACTCTTCGATTTTCGGTTAACATGTGTGTTGTTATAAATGTTCTTTTAACAAAGAATATTTTATATTTTCAGTGACTTTATATAATAAATGTTGAAATATTTTTACTTTTTTTTAAAATTAAAAATTTTTTTACGATATATTCTTTGTGTGTTAATGGCTTCTTATCTAATAATCGTTTTCAGTTTTTTTATTTCCAATGTTTTTTGCATTCCTTAAAAATTATGATTTCGTATATTAAAAATTTGATGTGGTTACTTTCCACAATCTTGTATTTAACAATATGCATTTGTATAAAAGTATTTTTTTTTATACATTTTTTTTTTTGATGAAATGCAGCCCTAATATGTGTTTAGTTATATATTTATTAATATATGTATTAGGGCGGAGTAATATTTACGACCTAAAAACAATTTTTTCTAATTCTACGTGCAACTCTAAGCAAAAAAAAGAAAAGTTCCATCAATTTCGAGACCAATTTTTTTTTATTTTAGATAATATGCGTCATTTTAAGAGTTCCGGTGCACATCGCGGTTACACATGCATTCAAAAACGTGGGATCTCGAAATATAGCGCCTTTTTTTACATAGAATTGAATTTATTTAGATTTAGAAAGAACTATCGCTGGATGATAGAATTTCATTCTAAAGAATATACTTCGCTCTTAGAAATATATATATATATAAAATTAATTTTAGAACATTTTTATAAACGTGTTTGTCATTTACTTATGCCCGTTGTCTGTTCTTCTTTTTCCTTGCATTGTTTCTTTTTCATATCTCGCTCTTTCACTCACTTTCTTATCATGCGCTGCATCATTTGTAAAAAAATCACCATTATTAAAAAAAAAAAAATTATTTTATTCAAAATTAATGTTATTGCGAATTTTGCACATCCAAAAATAAATATAATTGGTTCTTACTAATTGAAATGTATTTACTATTACTACATATTTTTATATCTACCCACGCACCGAACCTGAATGGCAACTTCGACCCCTTCATTGCACCAATGTAATACAAATCATCTACATACATAAAACACACTTATATTTTTGTTTATTTAACATTATAATTTAAAACATTTATTCATAAATATTTTCAAATAACAATTAATTTCGCATTCCTTTAAAACTGATATATGTTATACCAAACAATCTCCTATATATTTTCTTCTTTTTTCACATTTGATTGTTGTCCATCGTTTCAATTTTTCTTATTAATTTATCATTTTTCGGGTTTCATAAATTAATAATGCTATTATGTGTTATATCATTTAAAATTGATCATCTTCTTGTTTTCTTCCTTATTTTAATATTCTCTGTCTCCTTTCGTTCTCAAATGAATATCTAATTTTTAATTCTTACCTTAACTTACTTTTTTACATTCCACAATTATTCTTTCATTCTTAAATAATTTTCGCTATATTTTTTTTTTTATTTCTATATATAAAAATTATTTTTATAAATATGTTTTATTTTTTATTTACGTTTTCTAATGTACTATTTTATTCCATATTTTTTTTATTATCTTTAATCTGTTACTAATTTTCTTTTACCTTATTGCTTCTGATTTTTTCTTTCATACATACAATTTTTTATACTAAACTCAAATATTAAAATATTTTCTTCCTCATTCATATATATATTTTTCATATTTAAATGCTTAACTCAAATATTAAAATATTTTCCTTTGTTTTATTATTTCCTTTTGCATTGATCTGCACATTCTCCTTGAATATTTATATATTAACTATTTATGTTTGCTATCAATTCCATTTATCTAATAATTTATTTAAAAATTATCTAATTCCTTAATTTAAAATAATTCATTCATTTATTTTATGTACATCCCACTCTTTTTCTATTGAACTCTTTTCAATTTTATTTTTTGTATTTTAATTTTTGTTTATATTTTAATATTTTCATTTTCTTTTTTTTATGTAATTTTTAATTACCTAAATTTAATTCTAATTACATTTAATATTTAACCAATGAATTGAATGTTTCTAATTTATATTTCTTTTACTTACAACTTTCGTTTTATCTCTTTTATCCGTATAAATACTTTTTTTATTCATGCTGTCTTATTTTTTTAATATTTTTTTAACTTTATTTATTACTACATACATATTTCATATTTTTTTCATTTGTTTTTTTCCCCACTCACCCAAATACCCTTTTTATAACCTTTCAAATTAAATTTTTTCGTCTCTGTTTTCTCCTTAATTCATTCCAACGTTTATATATATTTTTATTCGCATTACTTTCATAACACTTTACATTATTTTGATTCATTTGTATTTCTTTCGTATGAAACCTTTTCATATTATGTCATTTTTGTTTTCATTATCAACTCTTGCAATAATTCATTTACCACATATCGCTGCACTACTATTTTCCTCAACCTATCCAAGAAGCTACCCGCCAAACTCACCCTTACCGAGGACGCACGTATAATAGCAACAGCTGCCGTACCATCACCCTCGCCCTCGCCATCCCCCTCATCGGGTCCACCATCTGCACGTAGTACGCGTGCTAGTAAATGGGGCCGCCTTCTGGGTAGTTCAAGTGTCGATTCGGCTAGTGATACCAGCGCCAAGGTAGCAGTCTCGAGAAGTTTGAGCGCCCGCGAAAGTCTGCGTGAAAGCACTGCCCAAGCGAGGCAGAGTAGTACTTCGAGTAGTAATGGTGGACAAGGCAACAAAGTAATTAACCATAACCTGCATATAATAAACCGTTAACGGAATACTCGTACATTTCATTTGATTTTGTTTTTATTTAGCTAGATTTTTTTTGTTTATTTTTATAAAAATTTTAGTTACATTTATGTTTAGTTTATGTGTTGTTATAAGTGAAATTTTATGGATTGAAATAGTTTTTTTTTCTTAGTTGTATATTCAAAATAATGGTTTTTTTTTAGTTTTAGTTTGTAAGTTTAAAGAGTTGTTCAGAAATAAATAATATCTTATGAATAAATCGAAGTTTTTGGAAAACCTTAAGGTTTTTCAACATAAAGATGAAATGAAAAATTTTAAAAAAAACTCTTAATTGATATAAGCAAACATGAATAAACATTTATAGAAATTATTTGGCTGAATTACTGCACAATGACAGCAGTTTCTTTAATGTCAAGAAATTATGGAATGAGACTTATTTATTTCTATGGAGTATTCGAAATGAAAATAAGCCAAAACAGACAGGGAATATCTTTACAGGTAGTTGACATATAAGACAAGCTGATTTGAGGACTGTTACAATTTTTGGCTTAAGTCTATTTTAATGAACCCGGTGAATTTCAAGGAGTTGCTTGGGCCGCAGGGGGGATAGTGGCCTTTTTTTTTAATGCCATTATAATCTATGAAAAAAATGAACCTTGTGTGCATGATACAGTTATATCTCTGTCATGCTTTGTAACAAACAACTTTCTGAAATTTAAGCGAATTCATAAAACTAGAGGTGTACGCATTTTTATTTATATTAAATTTATTGTTTACTTTATTTTTATATATGTGCTAAAATTCAGACTGCCACATATAATCGTACGCATATACTTTTTTGTCATATTTGGGTTAAACTAAGCAAAAACTGAAAATTAATTTAAATCTTTGTATTCGTTGTGGTAAATAAGTGATAAATATTTAAAGTAGACTGTCACGTAACATGTGATTTTGGAGATTACTAAGCTTTTCTGGTAAAATTTGGTTTTCTATTGAAGAAATTCAATTTTTATTATACTATATTGGTGCTGATATAACAAAGAAAAGATAAAACATAAAGTTTGAATAAAATAATGCATATAAAAGATCGAAAATGTGGATCGAAATTCCACATATCAGGTATTCACAGCAGTAATCTGCAACTGATAACTTTTTTGTGACTCTGAGTATATCCGAATAAAAATAAGTACAAAAACCTACTCAACCCTTAGCGCACGCAACTCGACTTACACTCTCTTTTATGAAGTTACAATGCAGCGGCTCAAATAAATATGAGTTTCCTAAATCATGAGTCGAATCGGGTAAAGATCGGGTATCCTCAGCTCATAAATACTTATGGATGTTGTCGTCTTGCTGATAGTCATTCTACTTACCGAAAGAATGATGATCGACACAAACACCCGAATCATTTCGGTCATTCCGCCACAGATATGAACAGTATTGCCAGTCTAGCCTTTTTGAGGCTAGATCTAGCCTTTATTTTTGTCGTCTAGCCTCGAAAATTAGCGCCTAGCCTCTAGCCTTTTTTTAGCCTTTCTTTTTTTTTATCTAGCCTTTTCTAGCCTTTCTTAATTTTGGGAATTTTTTGATTATGTGAAATATCTAACAGGAAATAAATTTATAGACATATTGCCTAAGAACACTTGCGAACACTTATTAACACTGTGCAACCCTGTGCTCTGAAAAGAACATATTTGGCAGTGCTTTATTAATGAAACATCGATTCAGCTTGTAAAATTCTAGTAGTTAATAAGTAAAATGAAAAGGAAAAACCATTAAATAAAAATAAAATAATGTTTGCAATTTTTATTTCCATTTACTAGGCATCTTAACCTTCTAATGCCACATTTTTTGTTAGAGCTCCAAAAATCAGATTAGACTAATTTGTTGAAGAGAAAAACGATGTTGAAGAGTTTTGTTTTTCGTTTGTTGTTGGTCGTTTGTTACAGGTGAAATGTCGACTCCGCCTAGAAGCGGGCTTGGGCATAAACACAGAAAATAAGAAGAGAAGTGTGATTCAGATTTTAAATAGTAAAACAGGTATTTATGAAGTGAACAATTTCCTACTCCCCAGTATGCTTTTCACTTCAATATCACTTCAATTAATGTGTTTTTTAATTAACTGAAAATCAAGTTCTTTTGAAAATTAATTAAATTCATTAAAATATGCAGAAATTGAGTTTCAAACCGAAATACTTGTAAAACGGAGCATACAAGCGCCAAGCCGTAAAAACTGAAATGTGACTTGGATATTCATCTACACTCCAAAGAACACAATTTGAATATTTTTCCATAGATTACGCTTTTATATCGATTGGCGTTAACCTAGAGGCGGGCCTGGGCATTAGGGGGTTAATAAAGCTCCTAAGGTCGTATACGAATCTGAACACAATACTTGCTTAGAAACTGATGCTATCAGCAATGCGATATGCGATTCTGGATATGAAACCGTGGAGGAGCCGTATGTAAGCGAAAAAATTACATTTGGTCAGAATTTTTGAATTTATTGATATTTTTAAATAAATTGCAAAAATTTCAGACAATATAAGCAGAAAATACAAAGCACCTGGTTGACCAATAAATGATTTCAAAAGTGGATAGCAGCTTAGGACGACTGCATCACCTGAAAAACTGCTACTACAAATTACAACCGGCTTAATTTCCCAGGCAAAAGTGCTAAACATATTCACGCCATGGCTCCTTTCAATACCGGAATGCAGTCCTCTCCCTTTCCAGCCAGTAAAAGCAAAGTCCGTTTCGTATGTATATTCACAGACACATGTATAATAAAAAATATATTCAGTTCTGGCCTTTTCTTAGCCTTTTTTGTTAAGCCGTCTAGCCTTTTCTATCCCTTTTTCAAAGCCCATCTAGCTTTTTCCCCCAAAAATTTCTGGCACACTGGATATGAAACAGAGCCCAGTAGTGCGCAGCAACAGAAAAACACGTATTCTTGCGTTGTTTTTTGTTTCTATATTACACTGTGAGAGCTGTGCATAAGCAAAAAAGAAAAAACAACGTGCAAACAAATAACCAGCGTTCGCACTTGATTGTGCGTAGAAAACAATAACAAAACATTGCAGTTTTCAAATTTTAACATAAATTGAAATTGGGCATTCAAAAATTTTTTTATTTTTTTAATAACACTTTATTTCAATAAAAGCCTTAGATTTACTAATTGACGCTTAGAGACGTTGGCAGAGAAAGATCTGTACTCAGAGTACACTCAAAATACGTTCGGATCGAGCGCTTTTACAATACACATACTCAACGTACACACTAAAAGGAATCGATGTGGCTCAGGATACGCCGCGCGTGGATATAAGTATATACCCAAAAATATGGTAATGAGCCGAATGTGTATAAGTATTTTACATATTTCAGTGAGTATGGATAGGGTAGAGAACAGTAAAAAACTCGGCTATGATTTGAGTATCCGATTTCTGTCGGCTACTCATTGCAGTTCTCTGATTCACAATATGATGTTCTTGTTCTCTGGCATAAATGTAGAAATATACTTTAGAAAAACATAAGAAGCGAATGTCAAAATATGCAGATCTGCACTTTTGACACAGCCTTCTACAAACCTTGCGCACTTGAAAACTTTTTATATCTTATAAATTTCCTTAAGCACTACATAAATACAAGCGGAGTGGGTTAAAACTAGTTAAACCACATTGTGCATTTCTGCAATGCAAAATGCAGCAGATAATGACTGCCTGTATAACTTACTCATTACATAAATTCTAAAGGGGCTTGAATCAACTTAATTGAGAAACTAAGTACAAGAGTTAAAACTTTCAAGGCAATATTAAAAACAAAGATTTTAAATATCGTACCTTTTGGTTGATTTTTAGGTAATAACATCCTTAGGTACCATTTAATTTGAGGTGCAGTGATAAAACAAACGATGACATCAGTAAACTTTTCAAGTTTGTTACAATTACTTCGTTTTTACAGTCCAATTTTTCTTCTTTGCAAAGTAATTCGCATTACTTTTGCCGTCTTTAAATCATGGATCAATCAATATTACGAGTATTATTTTTATATAAAGCCTTTATGAGTAAAACCAAATTTTTGCAGTCAGTACACAAAACATTTTACAAAAAAAAAAAACCAATAACATACTTTTGATACTCAAAAGAGGGATTATATTAAGATTTTTTTGTACTATGTATAAATTTGGTACATTTTTAAACTTTTTACGTTCTTATATACAACCCTCCCAAAAAAAGTCAAAATTTTAAACTTTTATTAGAGTGGATAAGTATATCAGGAATTTAAAATATTAGCTGATGAACATTTCTTCTTAGTAGTTAGAATAAATGTATGTATAATAAAATTGAAATATTAAACCAACAAGTTGAAAAAAGAAAAAATTGAGAAATTTCCCCACTTTGTGGTACAATTCTAAATTTTGTGATTAAAATTTTCAATCTTTGTTGTTCAAGAACTACTTTGATTGAAATCATTTCATTAAAGCATTTAATTTGTAGAACAAAATTTTCTTCTATAGCACTGAGGTTTAAGCAATTGGTACATTAATGTGTATGTTGCTGGTTCGACTCCTAGTGCTGAAATAATCCCTAGTGCAGAAATAATAAAATTCATCCCTTAAATTGAAAAATTTTTTTAACTAAACAAAGATGACGTCCCAGAGTTATTTGTTAAAAATTGGTAAAAAAATTAAAACACTTTTATTTCATATTTTAGTACGTTTATGATTTTTTCTTGTCCTCTTTTATAGAGAGAAAAATATAGAGAACAAGTTTTCTTTCTTCTAAATTTATGAAGAAAATATCTAAATTTTTAAGTATTTCTGCAATTTTTGGGTTGCTGTTTAGAAAAACGTTCATAACTTTTTTGTTTCAATTGATATCAAAATTCCGTTGAGATCATTTATTACACTTGTCATTACAAATAACTAAGAGGAATTTATAACAATATGGGTTGAAAATCACAGTACCAAACTCATTTTGGATTAGATTCATTTTTGGGTTGTTATTAACGAGTGGCGGCTGTGGCGCAGTTGGTAGAGTGTGTGACCCATACGCCAGAGAACCCTGGTTTGAATCCCATTTGACACACAAAGTTTTTTCAATTGAATTAATTTTTCTATTCGGCTGTCACCACTCTGCAGACAATGGCAAGCCTCAGAGAGTAAAAACTACCATTAAAAGCTTTGCAGTCGTAGGTCCGCAGTAGGTCCAGTTCTAGATCATTTGTGTTTAAACATTTCACAACACACACAACACAATTGATCATAAGAAGCTCGGCTGAAATGGCCATTTTGTTATGGCTTGTAGTGTTTCATTGAGACGTACCCATAAATAGTTTAAAATGTGAACTTATAAAATGAAAAATGTTTTTCTTGAGATTGAAATAATTTTATTTTTGACTTCACGAAGATGAAGTTTTTAAATAGTTGAAAAAGTGAATTTAACTAAATTTAACTTAACGAAGATAAAAAGCTTGTTCTAGACAGTTGAAAAATTGATCTTGCGAGTTGAAAAATTTGTTCCTTAGCTTGAAATAAGTTTTTGAACAAAACAAAGATGAAAAGCTAGATTTAAATAACAGGTGTCTTAAGTTTATATCAGTAAATATTTATAAATATATTTTTCAACCAAACAAAGTTAAAAATGTCAACTTTTAAGCTGGAAAAAATTATTTTATATAGAAACACCTTTTTAGCACTAACACGATCGATATATAACTTTTTCAATTTTCCATTAGAGTGGAAAGTGCACAAAAAACTGTTTGTGTTTCTTATACTGGTTACGCTACATTAAAATACTCAAAATTTCAAAGTTATGATAGAGAAACCAATACTAGATGTGGCTATTAAATAACAAAACTGACTTTGTAAAACGTTTTATTTCAAATTCATACAGTTTTACTTATTATCACCTTAAATATATGCCCCTCCTCTATTTCTACAACTGCATGGAATCTTCCAGCGTTTAAAACAGTGCTGAACGTATTCTTTCTCAGCTCATTTAGAACGCGTACCGCTTTCTCTTTCACAGCTTCAATGGACTCAAATCTTGTTAATTTTAATACAGATTTTACCTAAGGAAACAGATATAAGTCACACGGCGCAAGATCCAGTGGATTAGGTGAATGGTCTAACACTGGGATGCTGAACTTGGCTAGAATCCTCTTGAGAGCCCATGAATTGTCATTCCAAACTTCGATTTTTTCCAATTCGTACAGTTTTAGCAACGCATGAATACTTATGTCAGATTATAATTTTTCGTCATCTGTTGTTGACGTGGAAGGGTGACCCAGGCGTGAATCATCTAAGACGTCTTCTCAGTCATCTTGAAAACGCTTAAACTACTCAAAAACACGAGCGTGCGATAATCATTTATTGCCATATACTTCTTTCAATAAGTTATAAGTTCCAGTTGCGGTTTTTAGAAGTTTCATGTGAAATTTCACATTTTTGTCAGTTGTCAGCATTACAAAAACTTTGTTAAGTAAATTTCTAATGCATTTCCAAGTTTGTATATCAAGTATAAACTATATTGTAACACAAAAAATATCAAGCTTTTCTAAAATATTTATGACAGCGGTGGGATTCGAACCCACGCCCTTTCGGACTGGTGCCTAAAACCAGCGCCTTAGACCGCTCGGCCACGCTGCCTCTGTGAAGAATTTGTCAGAATTATAAAATTACAACAAAAATACAATAACTCTGTTCCGACTTTAATTCTATTATATTTATTTCTATCGTGTCATAGAAGTTATCTAATCTTGCCTAAAAACTAGCAGCATAAAAAAATATTTATATTATGCGTTATCTAAAAACAACCAGGGGCCAATTTTGAACAGCATTGCATACGCTGAGGGCTTAAAAGGCTAAATCAGTTTTTTAAAGAACTTATGAGTTTTATTACAATCGTGTTCGAAATAAAAATAACAGCCCAACTGAATAATTAAACTGTTTTATAACTTTTTTACAAAGATGTTTACTAAATTTTAGAAGAAAACGGAATAGATTTAAAATAAATAAGTGCAGAAAGCCTTAGAATAAGAATGATATTCGTGAATTAAGTAAGAAGATCTAGAAAGTTTTAAGTACAAGCTTGCAAGTAAGTCAAGTGAAAAATTCTTACAATGTGAATTAAGTCTAATTTGACTTGAAGTAAGAAGAAGTATTCTTGGCTTGAAGTAATAAAATTGAGCGGAATAATATTTACTCTCTCAGCTACCCTTGAAATTATTTCCCACTATTATTGCTTTATCGCTTGTTTTGTAGTCTTGCCATGTACTTTCTGATCATTGGCATCAGTGTAATTTGTGCGTTGGAAGGGGGTTGTTGTTTTAGTTGTGTTTTATCGGTACTATCAGTGATAGTGCTGAAGTTTCACCTCCAGAGGACGACGACTCGCGTTTTCGCGGACTTTCCGATTAAATCAAGTATTATTCAAACTAAAATGAATTCATACGTTTCATGTGGAAGTACGTTTTGCACCTTCTTTTCTTGAAGTAAGATTCTTTTTGGATAAAAATCAAGTGGGGCTTAACGAGAGCTATAATTAAGAATTTAGCACTAGAAAGTCCGGTTTTTGAATCAAAGCTTTTGGAGTGAAATTTACCGCAGTTTGACACCGCTACGGATTGATCAAAGTACGGAATAATCAATTTTTATTTTGAGTGTAAGTTTATAAAATTTTTATGAATTAATTTTAGTGTCATAACTTTGACCAAGGTAACGATAGAAGCTCTAGATTTTGTGTAAATATAACTCTATTCTTAAGTCAACTTCTTCACTTAAATTCAACAAAAGTGATTATTGCTTCTTGCCACAGCTATTTATTTAAGTAAGCATTTCTAAGATCTGCGTATCTTTAAATCTACAATGATAAATTATATATCAGATAAAGATGATCATAAAGTAGGCGTGCAGAAGCATTTTCGTCCTGATTCTTGAACCCGCACTCACTCTCAAGACGACGTCGAAACAAATATTTACAGTTCTGGAAAATATACATTTCGATGTCGAACGGGCTGTTTTATCGAAAGTGATTTTTCACACAATTATTGAACAAACGTCGTCGAACAAATATACGAAGTTTTGGTCGACAAAGTTTTTAAGCGGATTTATTTGAACTTGGAAAAATATTAAGTGCGCAACAAAGTTCCCGCTAATATCCAAAGAGTCATGAACCACTGGGCTTGTTAACATGTGGTTAACAAACCGTTTTAACACATTCGTGATTTTGTTTTTGCGTCATATGCTTTTGTTGTGTGAAAATGTCTGATTCTGTGCCAAATAATCGTCATTTGTGGGAAGTGTTGATTTTCTTCATTCATTTGAAACGGTGGCTGAAGCTCATCGGGAGCTCCAAAAAGTTTACGAGTATGCTGATTTAAGTAAAACATAGTACGGTGATTGGTTCCGTCGCTTTAAAGACGGTGATTTCAATGTTGACGACCATATGCGTGAAAGAAAGCCAAAAACCTTCCAAGAGGCTGAATTGAAGGCATTGTTTGGTGAGGATCCGTGTAAAATTCAAGAAGAGATGGATGAAGAGTGCTAGGAGTTCCCGCCAAGAAATTTCCGAGCGATTTCATGCAAATGATTCAAAAGCAAGGAATTTCGTTCCTTATGATCCGGCAGCAAAAAAAGGGAAAGGTTTTCTTCATTGCATCGTAGTGGATGATGAAAAATGTATTCATTACAGCAGCCCAAAGAAAATAAAGTCATGGGGACTGCCCGGCAGTGCTGATAAGTGAAAAATTCCTCTTTTTTACATACAAAATAATTTTTTCCCCGTTGTCAAGTCTATGTTTCCCCGCTTTGTTCCACGTTTTTTAATTTGTCAATTCAAGCTCTTTAAAATAAAAGCAATTTTACTGATATAATTTTTCTATGTAAATAAGCAATACATGAAGCAAATGTATTAACAAATAATTAACAATTAACTTCAACCCTATGAACTATTTGGAGCTCAATGAATTGCTTAGCGACCGTCAACATGGTTTTCGTAGGGCCCGCTCTACTGGCGTGTCTAAACTAATTGCATATGGTGTCGGTGGTAACTTTGCTCGGAGGATCACGTGCTTTCTTAGGAATCGAACGATCCATGTTGTAGTCGATGGCATATCGTCCAGAGGCCAACAACGCAGGTGTACCGCAGGGCTCAGTTCTGTCGCCAACTTTGTTCCTGGTTTTCATCAACGACCTTCTGTCGTTAACTCACAACCTAATTCATTCGTTTGCGGATGACAGTGGCTTTTGCCATTCATATTCATTTAAAAAACGCCCGAGCTCTTTGGAGATTGAGAGGAAGAGGCAACATATGAATGGCACACTTAACAATGACGGAGGAAAAATCTCCGAGTGGGGTCTTGCTAATAGAGTAGAATTTAATGCTGTTAAATTCAATCCAGTGTTGTCTGTTAACCCCCAAGCGAATCAATTGCCTCTTAGCTCCCCTCAATATGAACGGTGTAGATCTAACGGAGTCAGATGCTCTTATAGGCATTTCAATACAAGCAGATCTTCGGTGGAATGATCACATTTTTGATGTGTGTAAGAAATACTTCACTCCATCTGATCTTCGTTTGATCTATACCTCCTATATTAGGCTAAAAATGGAGTACAATTCGCACATTTGGGCAGGGGCTTCAAGATCATATTTGGAGCTTATGGACCGGATTCAAAGACGTGCGATATATTTGATAGGTAATGGAAATATTTCATCTTCTCTCAACTCTCTTGGGCATCGTCGCAATGTTGGTTGCCTAAGCCTTCTGTACAGGTACTACCATGGGAAGTGTTCAAGGGAGATACATGGCCTGACGCCACCAGCTCGTGTGTTTCCTAGGTCCACTCGGGCAGCTCTCCAAGTCCATCCCTATACCATTGCAACTTTGCCCAATAGAACATCGAATTACAGAGATAATTCGTTCTTCGGTCGCTCAGTAAAATTGTGGAACAATCTCCCTGCGAGCGTGTTTCCCGGCACTTTCAATCTGTGTAAATTTAAATCAAATCTTCACCGACACTACTCCATCTTTCCACCCTCCAACTCACTATCACCCGTCTTTCGAATCAACACAATGCTTTCGTATTTATAGGGGGCATCCCCTGAGTTCTGGTTAAGTCTAAAAAAAAAAAAAAAATGTGTATGTACCTTTACAAAATTAATACAATTTTTATAAATCTTTAAATATTTTTTTCGCCCCTTATGTTTTGCAAATTCGTTAAAAATCAATAGTGCCCTAAAATTTCTCAAAGGCCATATCACAAAATTGAAAAAAAAATTGCATTTTTCTCACAATATCATGTTAAATTTGTTTCTGCATTGTTTTTTTTAAATAATAATTTCATTAAAATTTAATTCTACATAGATAGGAACAAAAATTTTGTTACTTCTTCGTGAATAGGTAACCATTCTATCTATCTATCTATCCTTTTGGAAGGATCATATTCCTTTTTAAGCCAAACATTTTGAAAACCTCCGAACCTTTTTTTTTGTCTTAAATCCTCCTTTAATCCTCCTTTAATCATTCAAAAGTTTAAACCAGAGACAGAAAAGAACATGAGATGAGATGAACAAAGATGTTTCAGAACAGAAAAAGGTAGACAATTTTAACTCATAAAAATATTCGTTATGAACAACTTTTATTTTTAAGAGTATTTCTTAAAAATAACAGCTATTTATGAATAAAATGCATTTAAGTCGATTTTAATCATTACTTTTAACCAATTCCAAAAAAGTTGCATAACAGTTATGTGCCTGGTTTAAGCACTTTCCTATTATCTGAGAAGTTAAACAAACTTAAATGGATTTATATTAGGAGATGATATATTTTGGTTCGAGAAGACGTTTACGAAAATTTTGAAGATTTCCTATTGCTGGCTCTACATATTTCCCGTATTCAACCATATTTCCCCGCTATCTCGTTTTAGTCGGAAAATCCCGAAAAACGGAAAATTCCGGCAACTGGCAGCTCTGCTGCCCGGTTATGCTCCTACGTTGTCGGCTCGGCCAGATATATATAAATCCTACCCCATCCGCCATATTACAACGAAGCATTACTCGCCGGTGTCCAGGGTTCGTTCACAAAAATTTATTGTATAGCGTTTAGTTTCAGTGTATCTCTTCGCACAGTATCCGTATATAAATAGGCTAAGGAAAAACAGTTCAGTACCATTGTGTTTCGCAACCGATTTTGTTAATGTTTTTTTTTAAATGAATCAGAGTTGGGAGGAGTACCGATGAATTTTGAAAAAAAAAATGCTAGCTGGAATACACGGCGTCGCTCTGAGGTGGTATGGCGTAAAGGTCGATTTTCGACCACTGGCGTACTCTAATATTTATTATCATGTAGTAAAATTTAAAGGAAAATATATTTGATTTCACAAACTTATGTTACTGGGTTTTTATTATGAGTATAAAGTTATTATTTCGTTCTTATATAATTCTTTTAATACATATTCACTAGATTTTGTATTTTTTATCCCAGTGATGAAAATATCCCAGCGTCATATAACAGTAAAGTCGACGAGTCGAAGCCTTGATGAGGAGGGGATGCGAACGATGATGTCAACCACACAGCCTGAGATGATATTTAGTGGTTTTAGGTGATACGAGAAAGAATTTTCGGCTACTATTGTTCAACGCGTAGGCAAGACTAAGGAACAGAACTGTCAGCCACTATGGCACAACGCGTAGGAAAGACTTAGGTAAAGAATTGTCAGCCACTATGGCACAATGCGTAGACAGGACTTAGGAAAAGAATTGTCATCCAGTCAATACAGTCAATCCAGCTATCAAGCTTAGGAAAATAACTGTCAGCCACTATGGCACAACAATTGGGCGAAGGTTTCAGGAGTTAATTAATTGTAGATGACATACAATTATAGATGACTGCAGCCACGAGAATGAATTTTGATCTGATGCTTGTTGTGTAAGTCATAGTTTAAACACATATACGATGACAGCAACGTTGCCGCATCTGTCAAATTTGTTTACATATATTTCTTATGGAGAGAATTTGATCTAATGTCGCAGCGTTTTGTCGTTGACATTGAATCATTCCTAATTTAACAGCTTGTCGCTGCAGCCGTCGTTAATGTATACAACTAATCACCCCAGCTTAGCTGAACATCAAGTGTGTGGTAAATTTATGCATCAGCTGTTTCGTGGCTTTGACGTGTGTAATTTTCAGTCTAGTGTTGTCAACGGAGTGAAATTAAAAAAGGGATCTGCTGCTTACTTGCCTATTCAACCCAGTGCTGCTACTATGTTTAACTGAACGCATTATTGTTATTTTATTTTATATTTATTTATTTTGATTTATTTCAATGTAAAATTTAATAAATTAAATGCTTACATAAGGCAGTTAGGCAAAATGAATATAAAATACAGTGTGTGTGAAAACAAGCTGGTGACTTCCACATTCACAATGTTTAGACAGAGTTTTTCAAAAGAGATAGTTTTTCAACTAGATACTGTACACTGAACAAATAACAAACAAAAGTTTCGGATCAATTGTCTCACAAAATTCCATAAGAAATAGACTGACAAAGAGTTTTGTATTTATTTTCAAAAAATTGATAAATTTTATACAGCACAGACATAATTTTATACTATGTTTATAGTATTTTTATACTAGCATCATCGTAACCAAAAATTTACATTTAAGTGCTCGAAACAAGTCTAGTTTAATGAATCCGCTTAATATTCAAAAAGTTGTTCAATACAAGGCATGTCAGAAATAGAATTGTATAATGCGTACAAGGTAGCATTTTTTTCTACCTAATGGTACCTATTGAAAAAAGGCCACCATTCCACACCTGTGACCTAAGCAACCATTTGAAATTCAACAGGTTCATTAAAGTAGACTTAAGCCAAGCGCTCAAATTAGATACCAAAGAACGAGAAGTGATTCAAACTATATAAACGTGGATCATTTTATACATAGTTTTTTTGCAGTATTGTGGCAAAAACTAAATATTTTTTTTATTTTTATTTATTTCTGAACAAACAAGTCTTGATTTTCATTTCAGTTGTTGTGTATTTAAATTACAGTTATCTTAAGTTACACTTTGGCTTAGATTTCGTTAATGTTAATTTAAGAATAATCAATTTTTATGTCAAACAAATTTTTTTACTAATAAAACTTCTTTCATTCCTTCTGTCCCTCACATGCAATGCGCACATAATAAAACGAAACAACAACAAACAAATTAAAACAAAAACCAACCCGGAATCCCAACTTTGGAACTGCTCGATTGGCAACACTTTTTATATGCATCCACACTTCGATGTGTTATTTGAACTTTTATTTTTTTTTTATATAACCTTAATACTTTTTACTATGGTCATCATTATTCATAATTTAAAAAAAAAATCCATAAAACAATCATAAAACCATAATCTACATCATCGCCATGTTCCGCCTCCTTCCACTGCTCATCACCGCCATCACCATCACCTTTTTTATAATGCAGGTTTTCCCGAAAGCACCCAAGCTGCAGGCCAGCCAAGCAACACTGGCGCGCCAGGACACCATTGATGAAGGTGGCGAGGTGGATTCATCGCCGCCCAGTCGCGACAGTCGCATTGTTATCGATGGCAGCAGCAGCATCGTCGCAGTGTCAGGCGGCTTAACTAGCGCAGCAGCCAAGGAGCGTAACCTGGCTTTGGAGCGTGAACGTCAGATCGAGATGGCCTCATCACGTGCCACCACCTCCGACACCTACGATACAGGGCTGCGCGAGCAGCCGCCCACGCTGGCACAACGCGATCTCATAGCGACAGTGTTGGATCTAAAGGTCGACGTGCGACTGGAAATGCAACGTATGCAGCAGCGCATAGGACGCATTGAAGATCTGTTGACAGAGCTGGTGAAGCGTTTAGCGCAAGATTCATCGGGACAGACAACGCCTGGCGATGGCGACCATTACCCTGGACGTGGTGGCCCAGGCGATGGTGGCTGTGGCGGCAGCGGTGGCGGTGGCACAGCAGCAGATACTGTGATAACAATAACGTCGGCGCCAGCAACGCCGCCCACAGTAACAACATCGTCAAGTACAACAGCGGCGGCAACGGCAGGCGGTGGTAGCGGAGGTGCTGGCACTAGTGGTGGAGCCGCTGCTCCGACGTCTACAGCTGCAGCCAGTAGCGGTGGCAGCAGCGCTGCGGCAACAGCCATGCCCACAACTACGACAAGTCTTCTTAATCCCATACAAATGGTGTCCGGCACGGGTGGCAACGGCCTGGGGCCACTCATGCTCAAGAAGCGCCGTTCGAAGAGCAGGAAAGCACCGGCGCCCCCAAAGCAGACACTGCATGCACAGCATAGCGTCGCCGTTGCCGCTGCAGCTGCCGCTGCGGCAGCCCAAAGTCCGGAAACACAGCGTCTTTTGGAGTCCGAATTGCTAGAGGTGGCAACACCAGCAACATCTGCAGCAGCAGCAGCAGCAGTTGCAACATCAACGAGCGCAATGGTAGGCTTAGGCAGCGCTGGTGGCACTGGCACCTCGAGTGGTAGTGGCAGTGGTAGCGGCAGCGGTGGTGGGCGCACGAAGCGCGAGTTTCTCTAGCCAAGAATTCTGGTGCGTCATCAGTCGGATAACTCGAGCTTCGACCAATAGTAGAGGCTGCCGCAGCGCCGCGCATACTTTGCACCGAGTGCTGAACGCGTCGTACACTGGGTTTAGCTTAGTTAAGATTTAGCAAAGCTTCGAAAATTTAGCTACATTTCTTTTTTTTAATCCAAACTATATAGCTTAAGCTATTAAAATTGATTAAAAAATAATCTAAAAATTATTGTGATATAAAAATACGACTTCGTTGTTAATAAAAACAAAAATAAAAAAAAAAAAATACTAAAAACGACATACGCGCTGTATATATGTAAAAAAATAATAGTTTTAAGAGTGCAAATAGACAGCTTATTGGAACTTAAGAAAAACAAACAATAATGATGAAAAATGCGATAAATTAACATAGATATATATATTATTTAAAAATTATTTAAAAAATTTTTAACTTCGCAAAAGAAATAAAACTGTGTCTTTCTTATTTACATGTTAAGTAAGCTAAATATAATATCTGACAGCAGTTATATATTTTTCTATTTTTTTTTTAATAATGAAATTTTTATATATTTTACTTTTTATTAAATGAAATATGAATTAGTGCTTCTTTATTGTTCAATTTTAAACTTTTAAATATTTTCTTCTTTAAACTAACTTTAAAAAATTCTTCAGAATTATCTTAATTATATTAATCTGCAAAATTATCGACTGGAAAAAATTATTAAAAATTTGTTTGATTATGGAAATTTTTTAGTTCTTCTAAGAAACAACTTATTAAGGCTCCAGTTAGATCGTTCCAACTAGAAAATTAACTGTTTAAGGTTTAATATTTATTCTTAACGCACTTGCTTCAAAATATTTCCTTAACAATATTTTTGGATATTGTTTTGGGTTGTTGTGAGGCAAAGAATACCTAGATAATATATTTGTTACATAGACCCATCGAGCCGCAATGTTTTATAAAAGAATTCCTCACACTTCAAATTTTCTTACTCAAGTTTCGGATTGTTTTATTTTTCTTAGAATGTTCTTACTAACCCATAACTCTTAACCTAGACTAGTCGACTCATAATTTTGTATAGCAATTTTTCTTTAGATATCTGTAGATACTGAAGTTAAAAGACAAAAACCTTCATGGTTAGCAATAAGTGATCATTATCAACTTCAACCATATTAAGAAAAAAAAAAAAACCAAACCTAATGATTCCTATTATTATTGATCTCTGGCGGCAAATTCGCAGTATCAATCGCTTTCTTGTAATCAGCTTTCAAAGTTGCATTCCTCTATTAAGTTTTTCAGACCTCTAAACTGTTAACCTAGAGCAGCCAGGGCTTAAGTTTATAACAAAATTTTGTTTGGAAAGTATGTAGATAACAAAAATATTAACAAATTTTCGCTACCATAAATTAATGATCAACCTGTTCAATCTACGATATTCAGGCCTCAGAGCTCTTAATTCAGACCAGCCAGACCATAAGTTTTGCCATGCGAAGCATGAAGATTCGAAAAATATAATCAAATCTTCGTAACTAATTTCATATTGCAATGTGTTATGGATGTGAAAGGTGTTTTACTTAATTTATTATCTGTTCTACCATATTTTTTTTAAATCTATACATCAATATTCTTGTTCCCCAAAATGGCTATATTCTCATTTTTAATCAAAGACTTGTAAAATTTTGCAAGTTGCTTTACAATAATTCGCAATGGTGACTTGGACTTATTTCAATGAATTTTTTGTAAATAGCTCTGAACTAAATTTTATCTCTTTGAGCTTGAATGACAATAGATTTAATTTTTCTTTCAAAAGAACTTTTAAATTTTTCAACGAGAAAAAAAAGAGAGAAAGAGCTAAAAGACCACTGAACTAGAAAATATGAAATGTTTTAAGTTTTTCGGATTTCTGGACGGCTTAGACGATTTTGTTTAGATAATAATTTGCTCATTCAATAAACCAGTATGTATCTAAAGTGTATTTTCAGTACCTAACTTTGATAACTTTGATTATACTTTAATTTTTTGGGATCCAAAATTTGGCAGAGTATATAATGTCAATGAAGTACTCACTTTGAATTCAGAAGAATAAGTAGTCGAATTTGTCGGTTTTTATCGCATTTTTCCTAACATATATTCGAATAATGAAATCAATCAGATAAATATTGATAAAATGATTTTCTTTACAGTTATTTAATTTGATTTGTTAAGCAAAAATTATATTAAAAATTTTTCAATAAACTATTTCCTTTTAAACGAAAATGGCAAAAAATTTCTATTCAAAAACTTACGCGATGGTTACATTTTCACAATAATTTACATAGTTTTCATGCAAAAAAACTGACTCAAATAAAAATTAATAACATGAAAAATATTTCAATTAAGAAAATCTAAATTTTATATAAAACTTTCTGCTGCTCAGTAGAAACATTCACCTATTAAGTTAACTCTATATATTTGCCTTACCTCAGCAGTTACAGTCAAGCTTGGTCCAAAGATCTTTAACTACAACTTGTCTCTACAAATTCAGAGCAATTAAGAATCTGTTAATGCAGCATTTAAGAAAAAAAACTGCCAATAAAATCCAAAGATTTATAATATAAAACTGATATGTTTCCATTTCAAAATGCTTCAATAAATGAATATAAACCCGTCCACTAACATATTCATTAAAAATTTCCCTTGAATATTTTTTTTGCAAAAAAATTTATTTGATTACAATTTGAGTTATACGGAAAAACTTTCTCTCTAAAATAAAAAAAAAAAAATGTGTTTCTAAGTATATATACATACAGTACCACGAAAATATAAGAAAATACAAAAATGAAACTCATATAAACAATAAGAAATCTAAAACATTGAAAATATTTCATAACTTGTATAGACCTAAAGCTAATTTTAAATAAATTTCTTACGAAAATAAAAACGATACAGAAATAATAAAAGCAATAATAAAATGTAAATTGAATGCTCGAAATAGTAAAATAAAACAAAGTTTTTCATAAAAAATAAAATAATATAATTAATAATACTGAAAAATTTAAAACTAGTAACGAAAATTCACTGTAAGCTAGAATTATTGTAATTATAACTTAAAACTTAATACTGTAAATATATGAGTATTTTCAATGCAACTTCCTAGGTAAAATAATTAAAAAAAAAAATTATCACAGCAATTGCTGAGTAATACTAACATACACTGATGAAAAAATTGCTAAATTTAATATTAACACGAAACGACAATCGAATAAAAACTTAAATAGACAAAAATATATGAAATAAAAAAGAAACAAAATGCAACTAGACTAAAATATATTGCAACAAATTAAAGAAAAAAATCTAAAAAAATTCGAAATCAATGCTTTTAATGAAACTAACACAGAAAGAAACAAAAAACAAGCAGATGATATTAAACAAAAAACTAACGAAACTATCTGCTATTCAAAGCATTGAGAAAAAAGCCAGTTATTATTATTATATTATAAAAATTTTACAAACATTTTGTGGCTCTTGTGATAAATAAAAAAACTAGTGCAAAAAAAAAATTTAAACAATTTAGTCAACTTTTTAGCTTTCATTTTATAAAGAATAGCTTAAAAGCAAAAATCAGCTAAAAGGGTTTCATTATTTTTAAGCTTATTGAAGGAATATTTTCTTAATTTTTGTGGCAAAATTATATGCAATTTTTTTCATTTTTCATTTTTAAGAATTGAAATTTTTTTGAAAATGCGCTCTGAATTTCAGAAAATGGCATGAAAAAGAACTGAATTTCGAAAATTTAAATATGTATCATAATTCATAATTTAAATATAAATCTTATATTTCATTCACGATATGGTGAATAAAATAAATTTTTAACTTATACATAAGAGTTTTGTTTAAAAACGTGTCAAGTTTTTTTAAGCGTTCCATTGACTTTTGTAACAGACGATATAAACGTTGATTTAAAGAGAACTATTTTCGATCAACTCAAGCCTGCCGATCAAGAATAAGACACATAAATTTCTTTATCACATAGACATTTTGAGGTAAGATGGTACGGGTTTTTCAACCTCCACCCTTATGCTCCCCCCGACCCCCCCACCTTTTCCTTCATTTTTCATGTTCTTCAATAGTGTGTTCTTTAACATAGTTTTATTCAGCAAACCATAGAAAAATGTAAAAGGGTAATTACATATGTTCGGAACTGCAAAGTTTGAGAACGGCAGGTGCTATTTCAATAATTCTTTTTATATTGGACATAGGCTATATTAAATTTTCCAAGCCCACTTTCGACGTCCAGTAAATGCGCAAAATATAAAATAACAAAATATACTCAAGAGATTTGGATGGAAAAAAACACCAATCCATGTTATTTTATTTATTTAAAAACTTAAGTTATGCGAAATTGAGCACGCCTACCTGCCACGCACCTATAATGAGGAAACATAATAACACGAGAAGGGTTCAGCCAAATTGAACGAAAAAGGTTTCAAATTTTTCTATATAAGACTTAGATGAGTCAAAACAAAATTCTCCACGCCTACCTGTCACGCTTAATAAATTGAAAAAACAAAATTAAAAGTGAACGACTGAATCGATTTGAACAAAATACGAATCAAACAATTCTTATTGAATTTAGATGTCTACGGCATATAAGAAATTTGTAATGCCTACCGTTAACGCTCACAATATTGAAATATATAGTAAAACGAGAACGTCTGTATCGATTTGAACGAAAAAATGTATCAGGTCTGCCTGCCCCGCTCACATGATTACAAAAAAATGCAATAAGACTAGAATACCTGAGCCAATTTCAGCAAAAATAAAATCAATTAAGCTTGTGATTCATTGCGGTCAACATCACAGAAAAAAAGTGCTTCCGAAAGAAGATAAAGTGGAAGGGAAAGTATTGATATTCACCCCCACCACTTTCATACCCATATCCATGTCATTGGGTGTAATGCTTGCTTCTGGTCTTCTCCAGAAGTGTTACCAGAATTTTTCCGAAAGAAAATTTCTTTGCGGCATTTAATGAAAGGAGTGATGAACAGGCCGACAACTTTTGTTGAGCATAATCTATCTATATATCGCCCATTTCACATTGGAGTGTTATATCAGTTGCACTGACCATCTCCGATTTGGCTCAAATTTCCTTCTTGGGTTGATTTTTTGATTATAAAACCAAATCCGAAGTTATAAATTTTTAGAATCATTCAGTAAAATGACCCATTCTTAATTTTAAAGCTTAATGGTATATGGTATATGGTAGTATTAACAGGTGCAACAGGTGCTGAATTTGCAATACAAATTCAACTAGCTATCGACTTTTTTTTATTTTTGTCGATGATAGAAAAACAGAACAAAAATACAAAAAGTCGATTGCTAGTTGAATTTGTATTGAAAATTCTTACTATTACACGTTTTACGCTATAACTTCTGAACCATTCAAGAGCACACTTTCATTTTGCATAGTATTAACCTTTGAAATTAAGCATGGGTAATTTTACAGCAATTTTTTGAAAAGTTTTATATTTTTCCCTCAAAAAAGAGGAAATAAATATTCCAATGATACTTTATTTACAAAAATCGGATTTAAATTGAATGTGCTACGTTGTCTCAAAATATACCCTATTTTGGCATTCGCATGGATGTGGGTCCGCGAAAAAAAATGCTTGAAATCTTAAACTCCAGATTTGGTTTTCTAAATAATAAACCAATCTAAGAACAAAATTTGAGCAAAATCGGAGATGGTCAGTACAACTGATAATACACTACAATGTGAAATGGGCGATATAAAAATAGCATGAATGTATGTGGGTGTGTGTCAGATACCCGAGGAAACAATTTCATATTTTGTGTCCATAAAGTAGCAGATATGTGTCCGGTGCCAGTGTTGGTAAATGTCCGACACATGAACCGAAAGAAGTGCTACTTCTGTAACACCTTGATCAGGCACAGTGTACGAACGAATACCTAATCGAGCACTCGTTAGTTTATTGTGTCCGAATATGGTTGGTCGTTTTTTTGGACACTTTTCAGTAAATTTTTAGGGAAATTTGAGTAAAATATCGGTAAAATTTCAGTAAAATATCGAGTACTTTTGGGGTATATTACAGTTAAGAATCAGGTCTGTTACTATTTTAGTAAATATATACTGCTCGTAGCTTTTAAAAACTAAAATTTGTTTCTGATACTAAGGACTTTTGTGTTCTTTGGTACGGATGTGCAATTTTTTTTTTTTCATAAACTTCGAAGTTTTTCGTTACTTTTGTGCCTGAGTTCTTTGCTACGGACACAAATTGTTTCACGTGGTCTAGACTCCAGTGATAGACTCCGAAATCGATAATCGAATTTTTTTTAAATTTTCAGGAAACTGTAGCAAAATATTGAGAGTGTTCCTGTCAAATTTAGTGTCTATCGAAGCAATGCCCATTGGCTATTGGACAAGGGGCGTGCCACCTAACTAAACAAGATTTGCGCACAGCCTCGGAATTCGGTGTCCGACCGCAATTAGTAAGTGGCATTCCACTGGCAACGTTTTATGGGCGTTGGACGAGAAGCGTTGCACTTTTTCAGTCAAACAAATTTTCTTTATAATTTTTGAACTATAAACCACACATCAATGGAAGTCGGTACGAACTTGCTATTTAGTCGTGTCCTTCGAAAACTTGAGCGAGCATTTAACAAGGGGCAATTGGCACCGCCCATTTAGTTAAAATTTCTGATATCGAATAGCTGAGAACTAAATGTGGCATAATAATGGAAACGGGCATTCGAAAACGGTTAATTCGAAATGTTAAAGACCCAGAACATTGAAATTCAGAATGAAGTTACTATTTAAGGTAGTTCCGCGTTCTGGAAAACTTGAACAGACATCGGACAATGAGCGTGGTGTAAAGCAAAGGGTATAATAAAAGTTTTGAATATATCTATTATTTTCCAATGCATATTTTTTTATATAAAAAAAGTTCATTCCCATTAAAAAGCAGATAGGGCCCTAGAATACCAAAATTACCCAAAACTAACCATATCAAAACTATATGACACCAAAGATTAATCTTTACAAATCTTGAGATACTGGAAGGGACTTTTGGTTTTATGAAAAACAAAGAATGAATTGGCCATTTTAGCTCTTGAAAGGATATTATTAACCCTTAAATGACACGGCTACCAAGAGTAACCTTGAATGACACATTAGTACGAGTTCGCCCCAAAATCCAACGGTTTTTGATTCCTTATAACTCAGCAACAACAAAAAGAAAAATCAACTCTTTGTAGAGCATGGTTTTGGAAATTTTATGTGAAATCCAATGCTGAGTTTGCTTTTTTAAAAAAATAAATTTTTCTTTAGCAAATTCACTAAAAACAAAAGACTTTTTAGCCAAAAAAAAAATGATTGAAATAGTTAAGGTATTACTTAAAATAGTCAAGGTATGGACTTCAGGATAACAGATTAACAGTTTATCCTTATTTGAACAGTTTTTTAAGCTCGCTACCATGTATATTATTTCATACAAACTAAAACTGTTTCTGAATTCATATTATTTTTTTTTTTTTTAGCGGCAGTTCCACTCTCCTCTTAATAATGTTCAACCAAGCAAAACTCGTCAACAATACGATTTTACTCGTAAATAGTTTTCAGTCACCGAATGCATAGGATCAGCTGTTTTTTTTTAGAATTGCCTGTCAACCCAAATTAAAATGGAACCTATTACGGGGAACATTTCTCTTTTCATTTTAATATTATCGTATATATATAGAGTTCTGAAAAGAAACATAGAATATTATAGATATCTACTTCTACTATATATATAAAAATCTAGTGGTGTCCGTATGTTCCATCACTCCATTACTTCTGAACCGTTCCAATGGTGTTTTTCAGTTCCAATTTTTACGGTGTGTTTGGCCAGTCATGGTACGGGTCTTAAAACTTATTTGTATAACGTCGGATGAGTGGTTCTCTAGATATTGTAAAATAATGGATCCTCTTTCGCCTATACGATTTCTCATATAAAATCGCTAATCAAAATTCATGAAAAATCAGTTTTTCATGGAAGTAAAAATCACAGAACATTGAAACTCAGAATAGAGTTACCACTTGGTGATGTCTTTCTAATACAACACTTCGACCGGCATTGGACAAGGAGGGCGCCGATAAAAGCCAAATTTTTGATATCGATTAGCTTTGGAAGTCAAAATCACAAAACATTGAAACTGAGAATGCAGTTACTATTTGGTGATGTCCTTCTACCGGGAAACTGGGGTGGCCATTGAACAATGAGCGTCGCGTTAAACAAAGGGTAAAATAAAAGTTTTGAATATATTTATTATTTTCCAATATAGTTGCCGGGTGTAGCAACGCTTGTAGTATATATCTGAAATCACCTAGAGCTTACTGGGATTTGATCTCAGGTCACTTCATACTTTGATTCAATACCCTATCTGCATTGCCAGTCTATATAGACTTGTAGTAGTATTGAATTTGATATGCATTCATACTAGAAATATCTTATTTTAGGTACTAATGAGCATCAAAAAAAAAATTTAAACAATTTAGTCAACTTTTTAGCTTTCATTTTATAAAGAATAGCTTAAAAGCAAAAATCAGCTAAAAGGGTTTCATTATTTTTAAGCTTATTGAAGGAATATTTTCTTAATTTTTGTGGCAAAATTATATGCAATTTTTTTCATTTTTCATTTTTAAGAATTGAAATTTTTTTGAAAATGCGCTCTGAATTTCAGAAAATGGCATGAAAAAGAACTGAATTTCGCAAAATTTAAATATGTATCATAATTCATAATTTAAATATAAATCTTATATTTCATTCACGATATGGTGAATAAAATAAATTTTTAACTTATACATAAGAGTTTTGTTTAAAAACGTGTCAAGTTTTTTTAAGCGTTCCATTGACTTTTGTAACAGACGATATAAACGTTGATTTAAAGAGAACTATTTTCGATCAACTCAAGCCTGCCGATCAAGAATAAGACACATAAATTTCTTTATCACATAGACATTTTGAGGTAAGATGGTACGGGTTTTTCAACCTCCACCCTTATGCTCCCCCCGACCCCCCCACCTTTTCCTTCATTTTTCATGTTCTTCAATAGTGTGTTCTTTAACATAGTTTTATTCAGCAAACCATAGAAAAATGTAAAAGGGTAATTACATATGTTCGGAACTGCAAAGTTTGAGAACGGCAGGTGCTATTTCAATAATTCTTTTTATATTGGACATAGACTATATTCAATTTTCCACGCCCACTTTCGACGTCCAGTAAATGCTCAAAATATAAAATAACAAAATATACTCAAGAGATTTGGATGGAAAAAAACACCAATCCATGTTATTTTATTTATTAAAAAACTAAAGTTATGCGAAATTGAGCACGCCTACCTGCCACGCTCCTATAATGAGGAAACATAATAACACGAGAAGGGTTCAGCCAAATTGAACGAAAAAGGTGTCAAATTTTTCTATATAAGATTTAGATGAGTAAAAACAAAATTCTCCACGCCTACCTGACACGCTTAATTAATTGAAAAAACAAAATAAAAAGTGAACGACTGAATCGGTTTGAACAAAATACGAATCAAACAATTCTTATTAAATTTAGATGTCTATGGCCTATAAAAAATTTGTAACGCCTACCGTTAACGCTCACAATATTGAAAAATATAGCAAAACGAGAACGTCTGTATCGATTTCAACGAAAAAATTTATCAAATATTTCTGTTTAACACTTGAATTAATAGCACCTACACACAATTTGCAAGGTCTGCCTGTCCCGCTCACATCATTACAAAAAAATGCAATAAGACTAGAATACCTGAGCCAATTTCAGCAAAAATAAAATCAATTAAGCTTGTGATTCATTGCGGTCAACATAACAGAAAAAAAGTGCTTTCGAAAGAAGATAAAGTGGAAGGGAAAGTATTAATATTCACCCCCACCACTTTCATACCCATATCCATGTCATTGGGTGTAATGCTTGCTTCTGGTCTTCTCCAGAAGTGTTTCCAGAATTTTTCCGAAAGAAAATTTCTTTGCGGCATTTAATGAAAGGAGTGATGAACAGGCCGACAACTTTTGTTGAGCATAATCTATCTATATATCGCCCATTTCACATTGGAGTGTTATATTAGTTGCACTGACCATCTCCGATTTGGCTCAAATTTCCTTCTTGGGTTGTTTTTTTGATTATAAAACCATATCCGAAGTTATAAATTTTTAGAATCATTTAGTAAAATGACCCATTCTTAATTTTAAAGTTTAATGGTATATGGTATATGGTAGTATTAACAGGTGCAACAGGTGCTGAATTTTCAATACAAATTCAACTAGCTATCGACTTTTTTTTATTTTTGTCGATGATAGAAAAACAGAACAAAAATACAAAAAGTCGATTGCTAGTTGAATTTGTATTGAAAATTCTTACTATTACACGTTTTACGCTATAACTTCTGAACCATTCAAGAGCACACTTTCATTTTGCATAGTATTAACCTTTGAAATTAAGCATGGGTAATTTTACAGCAATTTTTTGAAAAGTTTTATATTTTTCCCTCAAAAAAGAGGAAATAAATATTCCAATGATACTTTATTTACAAAAATCGGATTTAAATTGAATGTGCTACGTTGTCTCAAAATATACCCTATTTTGGCATTCGCATGGATGTGGGTCCGCGAAAAAAAATGCTTGAAATCTTAAACTCCAGATTTGGTTTTCTAAATAATAAACCAATCTAAGAACAAAATTTGAGCAAAATCGGAGATGGTCAGTACAACTGATAATACACTACAATGTGAAATGGGCGATATAAAAATAGCATGAATGTATGTGGGTGTGTGTCAGATACCCGAGGAAACAATTTCATATTTTGTGTCCATAAAGTAGCAGATATGTGTCCGGTGCCAGTGTTGGTAAATGTCCGACACATGAACCGAAAGAAGTGCTACTTCTGTAACACCTTGATCAGGCACAGTGTACGAACGAATACCTAATCGAGCACTCGTTAGTTTATTGTGTCCGAATATGGTTGGTCGTTTTTTTGGACACTTTTCAGTAAATTTTTAGGGAAATTTGAGTAAAATATCGGTAAAATTTCAGTAAAATATCGAGTACTTTTGGGGTATATTACAGTTAAGAATCAGGTCTGTTACTATTTTAGTAAATATATACTGCTCGTAGCTTTTAAAAACTAAAATTTGTGTCTGATACTAAGGACTTTTGTGTTCTTTGGTACGGATGTGCAATTTTTTTTTTTTTTCATAAACTTCGAAGTTTTTCGTTACTTTTGTGCCTGAGTTCTTTGCTACGGACACAAATTGTTTCACGTGGTCTAGACTCCAGTGATAGACTCCGAAATCGATAATCGAATTTTTTTTAAATTTTCAGGAAACTGTAGCAATATATTGAGAGTGTTCCTGTCAAATTTAGTGTCTATCGAAGCAATGCCCATTGGCTATTGGACAAGGGGCGTGCCACCTAACTAAACAAGATTTGCGCACAGCCTCGGAATTCGGTGTCCGACCGCAATTAGTAAGTGGCATTCCACTGGCAACGTTTTATGGGCGTTGGACGAGAAGCGTTGCACTTTTTCAGTCAAACAAATTTTCTTTATAATTTTTGAACTATAAACCACACATCAATGGAAGTCGGTACGAACTTGCTATTTAGTCGTGTCCTTCGAAAACTTGAGCGAGCATTTAACAAGGGGCAATTGGCACCGCCCATTTAGTTAAAATTTCTGATATCGAATAGCTGAGAACTAAATGTGGCATAATAATGGAAACGGGCATTCGAAAACAGTTAATTCGAAATGTTAAAGACCCAGAACATTGAAATTCAGAATGAAGTTACTATTTAAGGTAGTTCCGCGTTCTGGAAAACTTGAACAGACATCGGACAATGAGCGTGGTGTAAAGCAAAGGGTATAATAAAAGTTTTGAATATATCTATTATTTTCCAATGCATATTTTTTTATATAAAAAAAGTTCATTCCCATTAAAAAGCAGATAGGGCCCTAGAATACCAAAATTACCCAAAACTAACCATATCAAAACTATATGACACCAAAGATTAATCTTTACAAATCTTGAGATACTGGAAGGGACTTTTGGTTTTATGAAAAACAAAGAATGAATTGGCCATTTTAGCTCTTGAAAGGATATTATTAACCCTTAAATGACACGGCTACCAAGAGTAACCTTGAATGACACATTAGTACGAGTTCGCCCCAAAATCCAACGGTTTTTGATTCCTTATAACTCAGCAACAACAAAAAGAAAAATCAACTCTTTGTAGAGCATGGTTTTGGAAATTTTATGTGAAATTCAATGCTGAGTTTGCTTTTTTAAAAAAATAAATTTTTCTTTAGCAAATTCACTAAAAACAAAAGACTTTTTAGCCAAAAATAAAAATGATTGAAATAGTTAAGGTATTACTTAAAATAGTCAAGGTATTGACTTCAGGATAACAGATTAACAGTTTATCCTTATTTTAACAGTTTTTGAAGCTCGCTACCATGTATATTATTCCATACAAACTAAAACTGTTTCTGAATTCATATTTTTTTTTTTTAGCGGCAGTTCCACTCTCCTCTTAATAATGTTCAACCAAGCAAAACTCGTCAACAATACGATTTTACTCGTAAATAGTTTTCAGTCACCGAATGCATAGGATCAGCTGTTTTTTTTTAGAATTGCCTGTCAACCCAAATTAAAATGGAACCTATTACGGGGAACATTTCTCTTTTCATTTTAATATTATCGTATATATATAGAGTTCTGAAAAGAAACATAGAATATTATAGATATCTACTTCTACTATATATATAAAAATCTAGTGGTGTCCGTATGTTCCATCACTCCATTACTTCTGAACCGTTCCAATGGTGTTTTTCAGTTCCAATTTTTACGGTGTGTTTGGCCAGTCATGGTACGGGTCTTATAACTTATTTGTATAACGTCGGATGAGTGGTTCTCTAGATATTGTAAAATAATGGATCCTCTTTCGCCTATACGATTTCTCATATAAAATCGCTAATCAAAATTCATGAAAAATCAGTTTTTCATGGAAGTAAAAATCACAGAACATTGAAACTCAGAATAGAGTTACCACTTGGTGATGTCTTTCTAATACAACACTTCGACCGGCATTGGACAAGGAGGGCGCCGATAAAAGCCAAATTTTTGATATCGATTAGCTTTGGAAGTCAAAATCACAGAACATTGAACCTGAGAATGCAGTTACTATTTGGTGATGTCCTTCTACCGGGAAACTGGGGTGGCCATTGAACAATGAGCGTCGCGTTAAACAAATGGTCAAATAAAAGTTTTGAATATATTTATTATTTTCCAATATAGTTGCCGGGTGTAGCAACGCTTGTAGTATATATCTGAAATCACCTGGAGCCTACTGGGATTTGATCTCAGGTCACTTCATACTTTGATTCAATACCCTATCTACATTGCCAGTCTATATAGAATTGTAGTAGTATTGAATTTGATATGCATTCATACTAGAAATATCTTATTTTAGGTACTAATGAGCATCAATACAAATTCACTCAACGAAATGTGGAACTTGCATTCACAGGTACTTTGAAATCATTACAATATTGATCATTATCTGGGTAGAATTATAATTTCACCTACAACCTCAGATAGTCTTCTCGGCTCAGCTTGACTTTTCATTGGGAAGCATGTTTAAGCATATTAAAATATTAACATATTGCCATAACTCATTTGGTGTTGCGCTGTGTAATTTATAGTGAGGAACCAAATTCTCTAAAATATTTTCAGCCAGAGCATATATTAATCTTTCTGTCAATGTTTCTACATAAGACAGCTTTGCTCAAATAACAAAATTGTTAATGATTTCAGAATTTTGAGCATGATTTAATTATATCAGCTATACAAAATAGCCCTTCAGTTGGAAAGAAAGATTGTTATAAGAGTGTGATTGTCAATATAATCAACTGCAAGAACATTATCGGAATCTCATAATGTTGTATAGTTGTACTATAGGTATTATTAAAAATTACTGAAAAGTTGAAAAAGTAAACGCTATTCCTTTTTTGTGTAACACTTGCATAAGCGACTGTCAAATAGCTTATAAAATTCGAATAAAAAATAAATTTTATAGCGCTTACAAGATCGATTCTGACTTCTTATAATATAAATTGACAGAATGGATAACAGGCTGAGTGCGGTGAGACTGTTAGAGGACTCCAATCCGGAAACTCCTCAGCACATTTTTTTCTTGAATAAAAGTCGAAAAGCTTCTATAAAAATACAACGTACGCTTATCGGAATATTTAAGAAGACATAAAAAACGCTTATAGAAGATATGAAGCTTCACTTAAGTTTGCCGAAAACTAACTAAAGTTGGAAAGTGGTTCTCGCTTACATTGTTTCCATTCAAAATCCAAATCATGTACACTTGTTTGAAAGCAGCCTTGAAGAAGGTTGGTATGTGAATAAATAATGAGTCATGAAGTCGAATCTATGTGTCCGTGGTCAGACATGCCGGCAGTTATCGTTATATATAAACCTTTCTAAGGTCACAGAAATACTGACATTGCCTTAGAAAATCATTGACTATTTTAAATAATTAATAAAATAATTAAATGAACATTTTTTAAAACTTTTCTCCTAGCGTCTGTTTAAAAAAAAAACTGATTCATTAAAGCTTGATTGTTTGCATTCGAAACGTATTTTTTTTTTTTTTTTTGGGTTGGTTGCCCTATGTAATAATATGTTTTTATTATATATATATATATATATATATATATATATCATGTTATTTTTCAACTCTAAGTTAAAAATTGCCATTTTTATAAACTTTGCCATTAGAATAGATATTAGAAATAAAAGAAGAAAAAACAAAACGGAAAGCAATTCAAAAAGTATTCTTTAAGAAAAAAAAAAAAAGTTAGTTTTTCGAAAATTCATAAATGCTCTAAAAAAACAAACACCACAAAAATCAAAATAAGCAAAATTGTAAATAAAAATTATGCGCATTTCAAAGTAAGCTATCAAAGAAATCTATTGTAAAAAGTTATGTAAATATTCGTAAATTCAAGCATTTTACTCAAAACGATAAAGAAATTAGATACGAAAATTAAAAAATTGATATTACACGCCTTAAAAAATATTTTAAAATATTAAAACCTATAGATATAAAAGGAAAGTAGATATTAAAATCAAAACTGTGCAATTATTTAAAATTTTATGAAAATTTTGACAAAATTTCTTAAATTCTATATTAACTTGTTAGGTTTTCACTTTATTTGCTTTGGAAATATTTATTCTTTTTTTATAAAAAAAAAACTAGCACCTAAAAATATGAAAAAAACTCCTTGTATGACACTTTAAGCTATACAGCTAAAATGGAACTAAAAACCCGCGTTCGAAATATTTTCAATTTCTTATCAAAGAACTAAAAAGTAACAACAATTTATTAAAAAAATATTACTTTAATTTAAGTCTCATATTATAACATATTCCAATTAGTTTTGCCACAACACACGAATTTGTATATAAAAATTAAGCATATTTAAATAAAATACTATAACGAATACACTGAAAAAAATTTAAAAAAATTTCTTATGCCACTTGAACTGCTGCTAAAGCTGCTGTTGCTATAAAAATCAAAAGCAACAAAACAAACATTTTTAAAAAATTAAAAACAAAACCAAACAGCTTTTTATATGCAATTTACAAAAATATCAAACTGTTAACAACAAACATTAAACAGTAAAAAAAAAAAATATATACAAAATATGAAGTATTCCGCAGTAAATAAAAACAAAATTTGCTTGCATCTCAATAGAGATTAGCTTGCTCGCTACTTTAAGAATACTTTTATGTTAGCAAGATTTCCCACATAAAAAAAAAAAAAAAAAATAGAATCAAAATTTTGCCATACTTGACACGCATACAAAATAAATATTTGATGGCCCAAAAAATGAATTCCCTTATTTACACCAATCACAGAAACCAACAAAAGAACCAAACATTTTTCCTAACATTTAAATCGTTTTTTCACAATAACAGCTTAACGGCAAAAATTCTAAAAATATCCTTTAAACTAAAAAGCAGCCTAGTAAAAATATAGATATACATATACATAAATAAAAAATATTCTAAATAAATATCCTTAAAAAATATGCCTAATTTTCAACTAGAGTTATGCGATATCTTGTAAACACTTAAACTAGACTAACAAACACACGTACACTAAAAATGCGTCTCACTCTCACATACAAATTCAACAAAAATTGCGACATGTACTCATATGAGAATTTAGCAAAATATGCAAACTTAAAACAAAAACACCCAAACACTCATAAAAATGCTGTAATTACTGTGAATAGTTATTTAAAGAAAAAAAAATAAAAAATATGAAATTGAATTATTTAAAGAAGAAAAAAGTAAAACTATCAGCATAACAAGAACAAAATAAAAAATGTTTTCTAAAAAAAAAATTAAATGGTTCTGTATCATTTAAAGCTGAAGTTTTAATGGACTATCAAGTAAGTATTGTGAATTAAAAGTGTAAAGTTCGATTTTATTATTCACAATAGTTGCCTTCGGAGGCGATACAACGATTATAGCTGTTATGCAATTTTTTTCTCTTGAATCTCAAAATAGATCTCAGTTTTAGCGATTGCTTCTTCATTAGTTCTGAATTTCTTTCCAGTGAGCATTCTTTAGCGATCTGGACAGAGGGAAAAGTCACTGGGGCCAGATGTGGAGAATGCGGTGAATGGGGAAGCAATCCGTAGCCTAATTCATGCAATTTTGCCATCGTTTCCATGGACTTGTGACATCGTGCATTGTCCTGATGGAACACCACTTTTTGTCTTCATCAAATGGGTGGTCGATTGAACTCTGAAGTACAGTGATGTAGCCATGTTTCCTCCATTGTCACATATCGACAGAAAAATTCATTATAATTAACACTGCCAGGCAGTGTTGGTACATGTAGTGAAAAATCCCTTCTTGCTGGGATTTTTGTTGCAAATTATAGGCGTAGGGAAAAATGGACAGATTGTTTAAATTCTCTGAAAGTATGGATTATTCAGCAGGTAAATTCATGCCAACATTTATGTTACATAATAGTGGTATTCAATGAACGATGTATTTGTGATGTAAACTGCGTATGTGTGGTAAGTTGTATGAACTTACGGCGATATTTTGATTTTGATTTGATTTGATATTTTTGATTTTTAAGTATTTTAACAATAAATGTTTGAAAATAAACAAAATTAATTGTCTTTTATTTGAGCTTTGCTTCGATCCGAGCGTATCTTCTGAAAATTGGGCGTAAGTATAGTGTTTTTCTGTAGGTTTAAAGGAATAAATAAAGGTTTGATAATTACTTTCCAATCATTGTGTGGTTAGAAAATTTTTTGTTTTGAATTGTTTGTATTATTGTTAAGATATTAAATAAGAAGAAAACATTTATTACCAAACATTTTTACAACTTATGATTAAAATGATCATAAAAAGAGCATAAAAGAGCAAGAAGAGAAGAGTGCAATATGAAGTTTATTGAAATTCTCGCAACTCAAATTAACGGAACAAATATTAACGGAAACACAGAATGACCCATACGCTCATCAAAGTTCTCCATTTTGAAAACACGACTTCCAAATGAAAGCAGAAAAAACTGAATTAATTTATTTGTTTTTAATGCAAATAAACAGCTGTGCACAAAAAATTAAGTATTCTTCAACATATGACATATCTTTAACTATAACAGTGATGCTTACCAGAAAAAAAAAACGGATTTTCTTTTTGAACAACCCAACAAATTGTCACTCCTTTAATATTGACAAATTAAATTTTCTTTTTGTGTAATTTAGATGTATGCCTTTTAATTTATTGAATTACTTTTTTAAATTTTAAGAGATTCTACTTTCAAATAATACTAACTCTAAGATATGTATAGAAATTTGTACAGATTTTTATTTATTTTCTAAGAAAATATATCGACTATTTTCAATATCCCCATAACTTATATGTAATTGCATATTTGATTTTAATTGATTTTAACTTGCATATGTAATTGCTCCATCTGTTTTAAGGTTTCTTCATAACATGAAAATGACAAAAATTTTGAAATAGATGTATACCAACACGACAAAATCGAGAAAAAAAAATCTGGAGATATGTCCATATGTTATGTGAATATATGTAGAATTTATTGAGATGAAGTTTAAAACCTTCTGCTCTTACGTGCGATGTAAAGAAGATATCTTTACCAAGATGACGCATAATTTAGTTCATATTCTAAATGACATACCATGGTTGATTTATAAGGTTGTCGCCAGGCTGACCGCACTCTCTTCTCAGTACCCATAATTGGCAAAATATAAATAAATCACTTTTTTGTTTACATTTTGCCATTTTTTATGAGCTGTCAACTTCGATTAGACAATTATGGGCACTCACTCTCACCCTTGTGCCCACTACCTTACAATTCGGCCATGATCCATACTACCCCGTACTACTCCAAACCTGAGAAATTTTACTACTCTATAAAGCTTAAAACGACAGCCTTGACGTTAACATGTTTTTTTTTTTACTTTTTTAATGAATGTGGATAGAGATGAAGCGTAGAAACTTTATATTAAAAATAATCGTAAGCACGCTGAAGGTGGTCAGTGAATTGCATTAAGACAATACATGTCTAACAAAATAAACAAATATCTACTTTTGTTTTGTTTTGCAGCTAGCTTTTTCTTTTTGTTATTAGTGCTAGCTGAGCACGGGAAAAGAAAACGATCAAGCAATGCGTAGCACCGGGGATGATTTCTTAAAAAAACTTTGTGTTATTTGGTGGGGAGAGGGGGAGGAGGGAAAGGGATAAAGACTTGCCAAAAACATGTTACGTAATTTATGAACAACCCCTTACTAACGAAACAGCATTCGAAAGATTTTCTAAAAGATTTTTCTAAGTATTCTTTGAATCAGAAATTGTTAAAGAGAAATTAAGTCGTCCAGGTGTAAAACCTTTCACAAATGCTTCAACAGGTTCAAATTCAAATGCTGGAGAGGAATAGAATTGAAGAATACCAAAACCTGGCTTGCAATAGGGCGACTTAATCCAATTTAATAAATTTTTTAGTGAAACTTCTTTAGCCTCGTTTTGTAATTTGCTTGAACGAAATCTCAAAAACCACACTTTTCTCCGACACCGTTTTCTTAGAATTGATGTTTGACTTACTTGCGTCCATTAAAATAAGAAAGTTAAATATTAATTAATAAAAATATTTCTTAGCCCGCCGTGGAAATCGAACTCGTTCCTCATCGATTGATAGTTCTATACACTATTCACCAATCCATAAGCAGTTGTTAAAAAAAATTATTGATTCAATATAAAGTATAACTAACCATCCCATCTATCCTCCTTTTGGGAGAACTATCTTCCTTTTTAAGCTGAAAATTTCGAAAATCTCCAAACCTCCTTTTTCACCTTGAATCCTCCTTTTTTCCTCCACTCATCCTCCTTTCATTTCCAAATTATAACTTAAATTTTTCAATGATAATAGCCGAACGCTATTAGCGTTTTTCGATCGCTCCGCAATTATTTGCGGGCAATGCAGAAATGCGTAATGTCCTACTACAACACGATAATTCGTTGCAGGTGGTTACAAAAAAGCTTGTTATTCGGTGTGAAATGACTTCGGTTTTAGCAAATAACATTTTTTTATTAGAAAACAGTTTATTGAGATTACGAAAATTAAAAAAAAAAAGAAAAAAGAAACGCGAAGTTCCATTTCATTTCAAATATTGTCCTCCGATATTGCGGGCAAAATCAAACAAGTTTGATTTTCGAACAATGCGTGCGTTGCGAAATCGTTGCAAAATCGTTTCAAAATCGTGCCTGCGTTGGACATATACATTTACCAAAATTTGTTTGATTTTAAAATATGCCCGCATTAAACACACCGCAACGCACGCAACGCATTTCTCGTATCTACGCTGGACATAGCGTAAAAAGCTTACGTTCTAGATTCGATAGAAATTAAAAGCCTTTCACTTAATTGGTGGCTCAATTTGTAAGACGTATGCGTGAAACTGGATCTTTACAACCAACACGTTCTCGTACTCGTACAGTGGGCACAACAGAAAAGATTAATACTGTTGCTCAGAGTGTGCAAGAACAACCAAGTAAAGGGTGACCTGATAGCAATGACAATTTTTCCAATGGTTATGATTCAGCAGCTTTCAAAGTTTCCAATAACATCCAGCATCGTTTCACGCATCCCGAACGTGGAGAAATTATTAGAAAATATCGAAATTTTTGCTCAGTTGTAGATTCGCTCAGTTGTGAATTTCGTCGTAAGGCCAGTCATCATTATGGCTTCAGTGCGCAGGCAATTTGTGACACCTTGGAAAAGTTTGAACGTGAGTCACTCTTTTGGACCTTAAGCTACCAACCAGATAGAGACATCAACCAAAACCACGGTTGATGTTAGCGGCTAGTGCCGACGAAGTCCCAGAAATGCCGATTCGGCAACGATCAGCTGATTTGAGCATCGCCAGAGAGTCAACTAGGCTTATTTTGCGTAAGTTGGCGCTACATAACATATAAGTAACACAACGCACTAAATGGTGAAGATTAAAATGCATCTCCTAGCGAGCTTTTATCAATTGATTGCAGCGATCATGCGTCTTTATAAGGCTCGACGATTTTCTCTAGGGCTACGTGCTTAGGCTACGCTAACAAGTCAGCCACTTTCGACGAGCTCGAGGCCAACATTTGAGACGCAATCGCAGAAATATCGCCGCGATATTGAGTCATCAAAATTGGAGTGAAACCGGCGCCCTTAAATGTGCCCTTCCATACCTAATGGCAAAAATGTAGCTTCAAAATAAGTACAGAATCAATTTCGCACCGTTGTTGTTTTATTTAAATTTTTATTTCTTATCGTTCTTATCTGGTCACTCTTTATATTAAGTCGACATCGTTATCAGGAATTGAACATTTCATGTACATTTTTGATACGAATTTTGAATAAAGGGTTTGGCATGATACTTTAATAACTACGAGGGCAATTTGAGAAGTTAGTGAATTTTTAAAATTCCCACGTAGTAACTTTAAATGCAACACTGATCCTGTCAACTACCATCTGTAAATAGACTACTGTCAAAGTTTTAGCTCGCTGCGACGCTTAGTTTGGGTTTGGCAGCCATTGACAGCAGACGATCTTGTGAATTTTGGTGAAAATGGAAAAAAGTGAAATTTTGGCGAAAATGGAAAAAATTTAAAGTCGTGTGCTCATGAAGCATTATTTTTTGCGCAATGAAACCATCAGCCAAACCATCGATTGGAATGATTCACAAGTGGTTTACTGAATTCCGATGTGGTCATATAAGCACAAGTGACGCCGAACGTTCTGGACGCCGAAATGAGGTCACCACACCAGAAGAAGTGGTCAGGATTTTTCCGTTGATTAGTAGCCGTGGACGAAACATGATCCATCACTACACACCAAAGACAAAGGAACAGTCGAAACAGTGGACTTCACCGACCAAACGTGCTCCGAAGAACACGAAAACGGTGCTATCGGCTGAAAAGGTTATGGCGACAGTATTTTGGGATGAACGTGGTATAATCTACATTCGATAGAGAAACGTCCCCATTTGGCAAGGAAAAAGTGCTCTTCCATCAAGACAATGCACGCGTTCACACATGATTAGTTCTTGTGGCAAAATTCCATGAATTGAAGTACGAATTGCTTCCTCATTCACCATATTCTCCAAATTTGGCCCCCAGCGACTATTTTCTGTTTCCAAACCTAAAGAAATGACTCGGCGGCAAGACATTCATCACTAGAGAGGAGTTGATCACCGGAACAGAACCCTATTTTGAGTACCTTCCAAAAACGTATTTTTTAGATGGGATTAAAAAATTGTAGGAACGTTGGGCGAAGTGTATCGAGCTAAAAGGAGACTATTTTGAGAAATAAAACTTTTTTTGCCGTAAAAATCATTCCTTGTGTACAACATTAATGGCTGTATTTTAGAAAAGGTAAGCGATCTCCTCCCTTGGAGTATTTTACCTGCCAACTCTATTTTCATATGATGTAAAACAAGCTCCCTTTCTATCTCTGAAATTTTCGTATGAAATTTATTGCTAGAAAAAACACCCCAATTGTCGTTTTTTTACAAAATAAGATTATTAGTTTCAACAAAATAACACCCTGTGTCATTCAATCAATGCAACAATCGTCCTTTAACGTGGGAGTTTGAAAATCGCATTATTAGTTACTTTGGTGATGCGCAATGACCACAACGCAGCTAGATTTGACTCCGGTGGCCTATCATTAGTTAGGATCCGTTAAAAGTTAGTGTAACACTATGACACCATACATCAACAATTGAGCCTTTTAAAAAAGGAAAAGCGTCGGTCAAGTCGAAACTGGGAAATTGGGTTCATCGTATGGGCTACTGCAAGGACTACTTCATTTAAATAAAATAGTGTTCCATATATATGACTATAATCAACCGAATGGATTATACTTTCGAATAGAAAAACCACATTAAAAAAAATACTTGTTTTTTATTTAAAGCAAAATCTAATTCCATATTATTAGTGATCCATAAATGGTTCACTCTTCACAAGAAGACTTTTTTTGGCATGCAGTTAGCCGAGCAGTCTTTTATAATTTTGTATATTGTCATTTTTTTATCAAAATTGGAGATGCTTTGTTTTCTTTTGGTGTAAAAATGGTAGAAATCTTCTTGTTGGGTCTTGCAACAACTCGAATTGATGTTGAGTTGCAGAGTCATGGCAGAATTTAAATGTTTCATTATTTGAGTTTTGTTTTTGCAAAAATTTTCGTTTGAGCAGCAATTTTAAAGTGAGCATATGGTACAATTATAAAGAAAGTACTTAAAGTTCGTTTGGTGAGCATAGCTGGACAGAAGTATCATAAAGTAGAGAACGAAAAAATTTAAAAAAAAAACATGTAAAGTATAGAAGCACATTTGTGAGAAGATCTCTACTATCTTGATAATTATATCATGAGTGGGCACATGACATATTCAACATGTTACAGTCATACCTAAATCAGCGCGGAAGCGTTTTTTATCTGTCAAAAATTTCTCATGCCCATACGATTTATATGTAGCAAACCATAATAACGCGGCGGCAACGCTGAGCGGTTGGAAAATCCAATTTTGACAGAGCGTTAGGAATTAAACTTGGTTGCAGAAGACAAAAAATTTTGATGTAGCAATTCTTAATACTATTTTTTTTAACCATGTTCTTGAATTAACAATATGAAGGTAAGAATTTTGTTGATATTATAGTTTAAGAATAGTTTTAACTGTGGTGGTCACTTGAAATTTGATTTAAAATTAAAATATGCTCAAGTTCATCTAATTCGTTAATGTTTATTTTTAAAAATTTGCTTGCCGCTAGCCCCTTTCATTTAGGGATGGTACTTCGGCGTTAAAGCTCAGCGTAAAAATGCTACGCTCAATACGCGCTGATTTAGGTTTGACTGTTAGATTCGTCTCGGAGCGGTGGGTAACGCAGCTGTCAAACACATGGTACACATTATAATTTGCAAGTTTTGTTATTTGTTTTGCTTTTAATCGTTAAAACTTGACTTTGACATGTGCTCTATCATTTGATTTGTTAGAACATGGATTTATAATGATTTTGACAAATATGGGTACTGAGAAGAGAGTACGATCAGCCCTGCGACAGCCTTATAATTCAGCCATGATTCTTAACATGTTGAATATTTCTTGAGTGAGCCATGGTTGAATTATAAGGTTGTCAGGGCTGACCGAACTCTCTTCTCAGTACCCACAATTGTCAAAGTCAACAAATTTAGTGAATGAATACGAAAGAAAAAGAGAGCATTTGCAGATTTTCTATTAGCTGTCATCTTTGATTTGACAAGAATGGGTACTCGCTCTCACCCTTGCGACAACCTTATAATTCAACGATGGAGTGAGCCTACCTTATAACTTTATCATAGTGCAGAGTTGCATCGGAAAGTACTTATGCCCTATTTTCGGTAAGGTTTGTATTTTTTTTTGGGTTGGAAGCATGGTGGAATAAATATAGGGTGTTCTCATCCTGAAAATCAAGAAAATAGGCTGCCTTATTTTGACAGTTTCATAGAATATGATTCATGCATGAAACTTGTCAAACTTGTCAAAAAGTCATGGGATGAGAGCACCATAGATATGAGTATTCCACTATTGTTCGAAGTATAAAAAAAACACTACACCTTCGATAATCCGGACACATATAGTTTTGGGCTCGTTCGGATTAGCGAGGTTGTCCGGACTATGGAATTACACATTTTTCAAACAATATTGATGCAATGAAAGAAAAAGTTTTTCCTTCATTTTGCATATATTTATTAATATGTATGTATATGCATATATAAGTACCAGTTATTACATACAATGTATAAATACATACCATACTATGAATTATAAAATGAACTTATTTTGGGTTGGACTATATTGTTCAGGTAGTTTGTACGTGCTATTTGTTCTAGCCTCTTCAATAATAAAATGTCATGCACATCCAAATTATTCTCCTCAGCCCACTAAATGCAAACGATTTCTTAGCAGACAACGTATGTACGTACGTGAATAAGTGTGCAAATAACAAAACCGATAATATAACAGTTTTAACTGTCTTTTTAAATAAGAAGGAATTTGTCCGGATTCTAGAGGTTAAAATTCTAAATTGACCGAATTATTGAAGTGCCCGGATTGGCGCGTGTCCAGACTAAAGAAGTTGTACTGTACTACTAATACTTCGATGGGATCCTATTTATTTTTTTTTTGCTTGGCACTTTAATAGCAGTGGTTAAAAAAGGTACTTACAAAATTTTATGGCGCTGAGCAACATAATTCTTTTTTCCGGGGTTGTGAAAATTTTATTATTAGAAATCAAAATTTTTATAAAAGGGTTACTTCTTTCCAAAAAAAAAAACTGTTTTGAAAGATACCTTATCAGGGATGATATTGGCTTAGTAGTAAAAGGGCCAAAATTCATACAAAAATAGGGCCTTTTTGACATGAATGGGGCCTTTAGTGCTAAAAAATGAATGATTAACACTTTTACTTTTTAAGAAAATTTTCAAAAAAAATTTAATGTTTTCTATTTAGATATTTAGCCATAATGACAAAAAAAAATAGCACACGTTTTAATAATCTCAACAATGTTATTCACATTTTGATTAAAAATGTTTTTGCAATGTTAAAAATTAATATTCAAATTCAAAAAGTTTCAGGATTTCAAAAAATTCTTACCTCTCCTGTGTTTTCTTTCGCTTTCGCTGTTTAAGCCAAAGCAGGGAAAATTTTGGATTATCACAAAAATAGCAAAAATTTTTGAATCAATGATGTATGGTGAAATACACATGATAGCGGAAGAAAATCCGCTCCTACCAATGAATTTAACAAAGAATAAATCCATAACTATTCAACAATTTTGGAATATAGAGCCTTCTAACAACAAAGTTAAGTTAAGGTAGGTTTTAGGCAAAAGCATTTAAAATTAAGGCAAATTTTAGAAGATGTTTTCTAAAAAGTGTATTATATATACAAAAAATTCCATTTGCATGCTAATTTAACATCATTAGTCTAAGTAAAAAAAAATGTTTTTGTTTGTTTACATATATTTTTTATATATAAAGATGGCGCTGAAGTTGGTGTCCTTCAAAATAAGGTGAAAATCGGCCCATATCCTAGTGCGACTACAGATTGTCTGACAAAAAAAATTGCTTTCGAAAATATACCCCTGAATGCAGATCTTTTACCAAAATGGAATGAAAATATGGAAAATTAAGAAAATTATGAATAGTAGAAAAAAAAGTCTGAAAATTTACATAATTTTTGACCATACTGTTGAGTAAAAACTAGACAAATTTTCCAAAAACGCACATTTTGGCGAAGGATGTGTAGAATAACATTACAAATAGATTAAGAAAAAAAAAATTAAAATAGGTCGATTAATTTGCTTGCATTGGTGTGGGCCGTTTTGAAAAAGTATGGTTCGAGAAAAACGCATTAAAAGCTTCAAACTTCAAAAGCATCAAAGCGGTCAAACTCAAAACAAAACTGTAACAATTAAATTTGTTTTTCTCTACAAGAGTTTATATAGTATATTTATAAAGAAACATCCCTGTAGGAAAATCAACTAATTTAAAAATAGTCGATAAAGTAGTTTTTTGTCAACCACAACTAGTTGAAATTCTGACTTTTTTCCATAGAACGAACTAACATATTTTGTATGGTGATGTCCGCTAAATAAGTCAATTGACTTTCGTCTGCATATATTTTCAACTACTTGTTAAATTAGTTAAATTTAAATTAGTTTTTAACTACTTTAAAATAACCAATTGAAAACTATTACTGATGGCCTAAAGTTAATAATATTTGATGAATAACATGGTTAAATATATATAAACTTGTAATCTAATAAAAATTTGCAATTAAAACATGTCAAAATCAAAGTAGTTGCCGCCTTAATATAATTCAAAGTAGTTTATCAATCACTTGTTTTTAAGTAGTATTTCAATTATTTAATATATAATGCAAATAAAATTATTTAGAATTGAAGTGGATGCCGCCTTAATATAATTCAAAGTAGTTCATATACTGGTTTATTTTAAACTAGTTTTTTAATTAGTTGTTTTTAAAAACAAGTTAGTTTGTTCCTATAGGGATTCTATGCACCCATTCACTTTAACATACACACATACACCGAATATAAAGCATTTTAACAGCTTCTTCCGTTTGATCGATTGATACTCGATCGATTGTTTGCCTAACCCCTCCCTTAAATCACATCGAATAAAATGACAAACAGTTTTCAGTCGCAGTTACCGCAGTCCAAATTTTTTTGAAAAAGCTTATAGTTTTTAAGTTAGAACATTCTGAAAATTGAAAAACTTTCAGTTGAAATTTGGGCCAGATTTTTTTCCAGACCATACATGTCACGAAAAAGGATGTGTTAAGATACAGGATTAAGGATTGGTTAAGATACATAACACTAATAAATACAAAATACAAGAAAATTAGTTTTTTAAAATTTCCCTCAGTCTTAATAGATTTTTACAAGTGTATATTTCTATAGCCAACCAAAAACGTACCTGCATAGGCTTATGTAGCTTAAGAGCCTCCGGAAAAAAAGACATCATTTAAAAAAAAATTTTTTTTTGAAGCTCTATTTTATTTTATTTTATTTTATTTTATTTTATTTTAGCTTTATTTTATTTAAAAATTAATATTTTTCAAAAAGCAACGATTAAACGCACAAGAACTCTTAAATAAACCGAAACATTTTTTTTTTTAGATCCCGTCTCCAGATATCTTTCTCACCACAAATTTTAAGGTCTTTCGCGGTATTGCTCTATTCTACCTTATCGACGAATATTTTTGGATCAAAACTTCAGGGATTAGTCTTCAATAGTTATGATTTAATAATGTAAGAAAATGTTGGTCTAAAATAAAATAAAATCTTAAAAAACAAATTATTTAAAAAGGAGTTTTTTTCTTCGAAAAACTTCCGGAGGCAAAGTTTTTTAATACTTTGAATAAAACAAAATTGAGGAAAATTGAGGGTTTTTGTTTTCCAAAAATATAATTTCAAAATGAGTATCTGATATTAAAAAATTCAAAAGAACTTATTTTAGTGAGATTGATTTAAAATCATTTAAAAAAATTTTAAATTTTTACATCAATGGCATTCTATTTAAATAAAATTTTTTTTAATACAATTCTTAAAAGGGTCTAAAATGAATCGAAAGGGCTTCGGGGCCTATGAAATCAAAATAGGGCCCAAAAAAGCCCTAAAAGCCCCCAAATATCATGCCTGTACCTTATATCAAGGTTGATTTATAAGGTTGTTGCAAGAGAGAGAGCGAGTACCCATAATTGTCAAATCGAAGTTGACAGCTCATATAAAATCTGCAAGTGCTCTCTATTATCATCCGTTTTTCTTTCGTAGTCATTCGCAAAATCGGCTGGTTTTGACAAGTATGGGTACTGACCAGAGAGTGCGATCAGCCCTGCGACAACCTTATAAATCAACCTTGCCTTATATTTTTCATCGCTGCAACCCTGTTGAGTTGATGTGAAAATGTGTACGCTCTCTTAGATAGCGAAATTAATGCTCTCTTAGGTACTATGAAAAAAAACACTGGAAAAATAAGAGAAACACTAGAAAATGTTAAAGAATAAAAGAAACAATGAGATAAAAATCAGAGCAAATGAGCAGAAAAACGAAAGAACTGAAGACAGCCAAGAATAAAAAACCAAGATGAATTCAAACGAGACTGACAAGAAAGCGTTGACAAAATGAAGCAGACGACTGAAGCCAATAAAAAAAATATATGAGAAAAAAATTACAACAACATAAGATAAAGAGAGCAACGAAATAATAAAAAGCAGATAAACAAAAACAAGAAGACATAAAAATAGACGGATAAGCAAGGCAGATCAACTACAACAAAAAGAACAAAACATAAGGTAGAAGGCGCATCTCAACAACGCCGGCAGCATGAAGGTACCAGCAACTACAACAACAATAATAACAAACAAAAAAAAAACAAGAAAGAGCCATAAAAATGCGACGTGCAACAAAACATTTGAAAATGAGTACGCAGCTAAGCGAGCGTGCGAAGCATGATCAGTTGATTTTATGCAGCTAACAGTGTAGGTCAGAGTGGTAGTCAGAAGTAAATAAACGAAGGGGACATTAATAGCAAAACTTAACTTACGCGCGGTCAAATTTAAGAACAAACAAAAGCCACTAAATAAGAAAAAAACAAAATAACAAGAAAGCAAAAAGAAAAACAAACATAATGAGAGTTACGGTAAAAATAATAATAATTAAAAAACAAATCAACACATGTGCGACAACAACAAAATATAACAGAAAATAAATGTGAGTGACAATCGGAAATTGAAATAATTTATTTTTAGCAGCTTAAAAAAAGCTAAAGCAAGAGTTTCAAAAGGAATTCAAACTGTAACAAAGAAGAAAATACAAGATATAAATAAAATAAAAAGTTGGCACAGCAAATATTGTCACAGAAAATTTGGGCGTAAAAATCAAAGAATTGAAAATCTTGCAACAAAATTACGGTAAAATTCAAAAGTAAATTCAAGGGCTTAAAATAATAAATTTAATAATATTTTTTAGTTTCAAGGAAAAAAAGTGCTTTAAATATAAATAATAATACCAGCTTATAAACAAGAGTGCTGTCGACTATAATTAAAAAAAATTTGTATAAAAAACCTTTCAGGAAACCCTAAAAGTGCGCAAGTGGAGCTGCCCACCCTCAATTACCATTTTTTTTGTTTTTTGCTTTATCAATTTTAGCAGCTAATTTTTGTTGCTCACTTGACAGCTCAGTGCTTAAAGTAAAGGATTAATTTACACGCAACATAAGAATTCAAATTCAGCTACATAAAACCATCAACATTTCGGACAATTCGTTGTAAATGGTAAGTTTTGGCATGTTTTTTTTTTATAGTAATATTTTGCCTTATTTTTTTTATGCGACTTTTTTATTAATTATGAAAAAACTGATTGGCTGCAGTGCTTTAAAAAACCGTCCAACAGCCAACTTGTTTATAAAAGTGTTTGCTAAGATATCTTGTTTTGGTATTAAAAAATAAACAACAACAACGACAACAACAACAACTTGGTCTAGTCCTGTTTTTGTCGTTTATTCCTTAAACACAAAAGTTGTTTACAAAAACAGCATTGCCAGACTTTTGTAAGAAAGAAAAATTTAAAATTTAACAAAAAAGTGAAATAAAAAACAATAAAAAAATAAAAAGAAATCAAAAAGACTAAGAAAAATAATGAGATTAAAGGTGAAATTAATAGCCGCGTTTTTTCAACTTCCAAATAGAATTTGAATTACGATTTGTACCTCATAAATTCAGTAGACAGCAGATGACGTTGTGGACATAAAAAATGTAAACAAAACCCATGTGTTTGTAAAAAAAAAAGTTTAAGGTCAAGTTGAATTCAAATTTATTCGATGATTTGTATTTCAATTCAACCCTTTATACGAGCCGTAGCTCAGGCGATTAGTCAGCAGATAGAAGAAGCCTTTCCAATGATGAACCAGTACTTGAAGAAAGCTACGACCAGCGCGTTATTGCCAAGCTAAATACACACAACGTCAACACCTAGCTGGTGAATGCAGTCGAGTGGAACATGTCGAAACAGAACAATAATCCGGAGGAATTTGCTATAAATCTATGTGCTGAACCTGAGTATGGTTGGCAAGTTTTTAACCGCCGTTCTGTTTCGCAATCCTTGCAATGCTGATGCTTGAGCCTCCTTTTCGGAGACGCTCACTGATACCAAGATGGAAAAAAAGATACGCGATCAAGATAAAAATACTTGAATGTGCGACGTTTGTGCAATATAACAACTAAACCAAGGTTTATTAATACAGGTTAAGTCACTTGAGAGAAGCTCGGTCGAACTGTCAGAATGGATAAAAGGAAATCAACGAAAAAAAACCTGAATCTGTACAATTTTTAGCTAACAGCCACTTTGACAGCTCGAGCAAAGGCAGAAAAAGAGTGCTTTTCTCTCAAGTGACTTAACCTATATTAATGAACATTGAACTAAACGAAAAACGAAATGGCCAAATGATCGAGAACTGGACCTACCAGCTTTTCATGACAGTTTTTTACTCTCTGACGTTTGCCATTGCCTGCAGAGAGGTGACGGCCGAACAGAAAAATTAATTCAACTGAAAAAACTTTCTGTGTCAGATGGGGGATTCAAACCTGGGTTCTCTAGCGTATGAGCCACACACACTACCCACTACGCCACGCCATCGCTATGTATAGTGTGTATCCGTATCTAAAAATTTCCCAGTTTTTCTTTGTCAAACGTCATCGAATGATCGTTGTGTGTTGCCACCTTTATATGCATGCTAAAGCGTCAAAATTTTTCTCCAAAAATCAGTATTTGTAATTAATACTAAAGTGTAAGCAATGTACTTTCTTTGCTCCCTAATCATCTCAACCTTTGTGACAACAATTTGCGGGAAGGGTTTTTTCACGTGTGAACTACTTTTCCAAAGGCAAAATCTGAAAGGTTTTCTGCTTGTATCGTGACGGAAAACGAAAAGTAGATCCACTAAGACAACTCTTAGCGCAGAAAATCTTAAAGTAAGCCCGGCTTTTATTAGTATATTTTCCTTTAATGCTTGCTGTTTATTTACATCCAATATATTTATTTTGTTTTACGGATATGCTCTAGAAGTAAGATTATAAGTATTTACCATCTCTGTAAATTGTGCGTCAACAATAAGTTTTGTAAAACATATATTTCATACAATAAATAAAAATAATAATAATAATAATAATAATGAAAAAGCCCGGCCATGCATCAACTTTAACGTCCAAACCGAATATTCATGGAAAGAAGCTTATTCTGTACATCTGGTGGGATCAGCTCGGAGGGATCTATTATGAGCTACTTTAGCCGCTAACAAAGCCATCACTGGGGGGCGTTACCAACAACAATTGAGCCGAGAATAAAATATCAAACGCCGCCAATAAGCCAAAAGACGACAAAGAATTCTTATAAAAAACCGCTTAAAACATGATCAATCCTTTAGAGGAGTTTGCTAAAGACTATTTACAAGCAACGTCTATATCCTTTCAATGCTTGTGTGAAATTATAATTATGAGCGCAGCTTATTACCCCCAAGGTATCCTGTGCCAAGCCTGCAATTAATTGAGTCTTTTAATGTAAAGCATAAGTTTTGGGGATAATGATTACAAAACCAAAAGTAAAGCAATTTTTACGTCCTAATAAATAGAACAAATAATTTAGATTTTATATCTTCGGGCCAGCCAACTTATTGGCCTTCTAAACCTCAAAAAATACCAGATCTCATGGACTTTGGAATGTGTAACAATATTGATCGACTATGAATTACAGTAGAAACTTGTTTTGATTTATCTTCTGATCACTCCTCCGTGATATTACATCTACAAAGCCAAGTTCAACCAATGAAAAAATCAGACTGACTTACTTCAAAGCAAGCAAACTGGCTAAAATACCAACAGTACATTAGTAGTCATTTAGAGCTGAAACCCTCACTAAAAAGCGAAAATGAGATTGACTCAGCCATCGAGAGCTTCAGTAATTTTCTGATCTCAGCGGCTAAATATGCAAATCCTGTAACCCTAACAACTCAAGCACCAACTCTAAAAAGGGTTTCAAATAAAATTGAAGAGCTTCTTAGAGAAAAACGTGCTCTTGGAAGAGAATGGCAGCAAAGATGATCGCCACAATCTTAACAAAAGTTCTTTTCAGCTATCAGAATACTAACCGGATTGCTAAATACTGAATAAGAACAAAATTTAAAGCTATTCACGCAAAAGTTAAGCCCAACAGAAGCAACCAATTATTTTCTGTGAAAGGCAAATTAAAATATAAAGATTCCAAAAGAATGTGAAGAGCCTTTGAGAGCAAAAAATGGAAGATGAGCTAGGAAAGATGAAGAAGAAGCGTTTGCTTTAACTGAGCACTTAAAAAGTATGTTTCAGCCTAATTTACCCAGTAAGAGTTTTTAGATTCCTAACTTGTCTACTCAACCGAGGGAAAGTCCGTTAGAAGTGTCGAGGATATTGACGGAATTATAAAAACACAACTTTATATTAAGAAAGCATTAGGGTAAAGCCTTATTATTCCAAAACATGATAAAAGAGTCTCCTAGTATTGCTATCAAAATATTATCACATATCCTTAAAATAATATTGAGGATTGGTTACTTCCCAATGTCTTCGAAAATTTCACAGATAAACATAATTCCCAAACCTGGAAAAGACCCAAACATCCCATATCGGAAATTTCAGAGTGCTTTATTAAAAAAGCAAGTAAAAAGGGCTTCACTCTGCCTATGAATAGTGCTTTTGAGAAGTGCTTTGCTCTCGCTACGTATTGAGCTTTAAAAGATCGCTTTGCTTTCACAATTTTCCCTAATTTGACTATTCGTAATTCATAGATCTTGTCGTTGCTGTCGTACTAGTTCGATATATTTATTTTTCTCATCACTACTTGTCACTACTCATCACTAGGATGCGAGGGAAGTTTAATGAAAATGTTTCAGCAAAATAGTGAAAAATAGTGAAAGGTAAAAGACGTTTATAAACTGTTTTAAAGTAATATTTTTATAAAAAAGTAATAAAATGAGTGGGAAGTGGTGCGGTTATTCAAAACGCAATTTGAAAAGATTAGTTTGGGTAAAAATATACACCATAAAAAATGAAGTTGCACTTGTAGGTGCAAACGAAGATGGCGCAACAGCAGCAGAAAATTGAAGTGGACATAGCAGGGCAGACTATATCCAAAGTGCTGTAGAAAATGAAACACCACGACTTTACACACACCACAACTAGCATGAAACTCTCCACAGGGCCGCCCATATAGTCACCCCGAGCAAGGGTCACATAAGATAAGGCTCTTCAACACCACCGACAAAAAGACTAAAAGCTCAATTATGAACTTATATAATTGTCAGTGTACAGTTTATATACTAAATCGTGCATGACTGGCATTCTATCTAGTAATCAGATCTGGATAAATAAATCCATCACCGAAAACTATAGTGCCCAATATCACCTAACTTCATTATGAGAAGTTTGGATCAAGGATTATTTGCCTCTTAAGGTATTACATAAAACCACAAACTTTCCATAGCTCCAAGGAAGGCCGCCAATGCCGGGCTCAAGATTGGACCTCTTTTACATTGATAAGACAAGAATAGTCCCTATGCATCCAACCATCCTTCTTTATCCTGGCTTTGGACAGGAAAGCTCGTATCAAAATGCTAACTTGGTGGAGTTTTCGAGGCCTATCGTACTTAAGTAGTTAAAAAACGTACTTAAGTAGTTGAAGAACTAGTTAAGTAGTTAAGAAGAAAAGTTAAGAACAAAATACGTTCTTTTGCCTGGACTACACTAAGATCAGTAAGGCTTTTAACTGTGACTATTTTATCGCCTAGGTCCCTTTACTACTTGAAGAAGGTCTGTACATTCAGTATAAATATTTGATATATAGAGGTTTGTTTCTTTGCCACTTAGGCAGAGTCTACATTGTGAATCTTTTGACAGAATCAATTTCAGAGGAGTTCTTTTAACTTAAAGATTACAGCTATCATTTCTGCGATCAAGCTTAGCTCAGGTTTATTTAGGCTTATTAGAAACAAAGATTTCATACTCCCAGGAAATACGTGTTTATTGGAATTTTGCCCTGTTTTGTTCATCCAAAAGTCGTTTTGATTTTGATAAGGTGATTATTCTGTCATGTTATTTGAAGAAGGTTATATCAACACCATAAAAAGATTGCTGTCTTGTGAATGGTGAGCAAGCTTTTAGCTTAGCTAGTAAATAAGTTTTCCCGCTCCCGTCAAATTCTAATCATGGTGAAATGGCAGCCTAGACTAAGAACGAATAAACTGTCAAATTGTATGAAGTTGAAATTATTCAAGCTTATAAAATTGTGCTAATATTCCACCAACTCCTATTTTTTTCATGGAATAATCTCAATGTGGGGCACCACAGAACTTAAAATGTAAAAAAAATAAAAATTCTGAGGTGTATATGAAAAACTACATTTTTATTTTTTCACTCCTTTCCGAAAAGGTATATTTCAGGGTTTACTTTCAAATATATATTTTTTCAGATATCGGAGTTTTTAAGCATCGTTTTTAAGCATCGTAATGATTGTAACTATTATAAGCAAAGGCAATCTCTCATTACGCCTAAATATTTTTCATTGATTAACCCATTTTGGCCCAGAGGGGTAGTTTTCTACCCCTGCACTAAAAAAGGGTTTTCTATGAAACCATAACATATCAAAATTATTTGTTAATTCATAAGTAATATTTGGAATGTTGGCTATTATGTATGTATTACGATGATCTTCGATTAACCACGCCCACCACCATTACCTTCCAATAACTGAGAGCCTCCAAGAAGACCATTTGTTTAATTAAAAAATTATATAATTTAAATATTTAGTATGATAACATTTACATTCGTTTCATGTTGCAATTTATGTAAGCAAAAAAAAATTTCCTTCAACCTACCAATCCTTATGTTTTCCGTTGCTATATCTGCGTGGGTAGTTTTTACCCATTGGGGCAATATGTTCATTCTTTTCGAACAATTTTGACATTTATTGAAAACGACGCCATGTCTTGCTGCGCAGTTCATGTTCTGCTGCTGTTTTGAATTATTTCTGCATTCTAACTTGTTTTTCGAGTGTTTTGGGCTTACATAAATATTGATAAATATTATTAAATGATAATTTACTTAAAGTTTTAATTACAGTTTAAGTACGGTAAAATTATTTTGATTATTTTTTGAACATGTGGCGACAAAAAGCTTTGAAAATGGAGAAAATAATGGATTTTTGAGGTGCACGATACACTGGAACTACAACCGGATGTGGAATCATCAAAAAAAATTTAAATCGATTCGGTTTGGTGTCCCTTTCAATATTCCAGGCAGCCAGTAAACGTTGAAGCAACTCAAACCGAGAGCATTGCAAAAGTTCTGGGTATATATTACTAACCTTATATTATTGCTACGTTAAGGTTATACATAAGTATTTTCCTCGACAGAGACAATGTTGGCAGTGATGATCAAGTTCAGCAAAGATTACTCTGCGAAAACAATGCATATCTTGGCCTCGAAGAATTGGAGGTGAAGAGATTTATCACTATTATTTTTCTCAGCAGTTATCATAATTCCACAATGGAAACTATATTATTTGCTAAGCCCTGACATGGGAGTGCCACTTGAGAAGCCTTACCTCAAGGGAGATTCGAGGCAATCAAGAAGTTCACTCATTTATCAGACAACACCGCACTGGATTTGCGAAGATTTGGCAGTTTCATTTGTTTTCAAAGTCTGATGTTTGTGGAGGAGCTGCAATACCACATGACAAAACCGTTGGAGCTGATTTTGTTGTAAAAGTATTAGAGAACTTTCCATCGACATCCTCTCTTTTGTGGTGGTGACCTCTTTTTACAAATACGCTTTCCAATATGTTAGTCAATGCCTGGAAACTTGATTGTTTAGTGGCAAAGTTTGAGAACAGAAGACCGTTATCAAAGTTGGAGTTCAGATCCCAAGTTGCAGCCGAAGATTTTACAACTGTTCTTAAATCTAATTTGTGGGCCGATAATATTCTTGTTACTGAGTTCAAGCCAAAAAATAAGTCTAAAAGGGTGACTCAAGCCGCCCGCCAGACTCAAAAAAACTAAATAGGCTGTCCCTTTACTATCAAAATGTAAGGGGACTACGTTCTAAGACGCAGAGCTTATTTCTATCAACTCAAAATTGCTCTGAGGATATTATCGCGTTAACAGAAACGTGGCTGAACGGAAGCATTACTGATTTGGAATTGTTTGACAATAGTTTTCAAGTTTTTAGAAAAGACAGATACACTGACAATATTTCTTCTGTCGGTGGTGGTGTCCTTTTGGCTGTAAGGAACTGCTTTGTCAGTTTTATTGTTGACATTCCCTGCTCTTCTAATATTGAACTTATTTGCGTTAAAGTTATACATTGTAACTCTAATGTATATGTTATTAATGCGTATGTTCCTCCTAAGAGTTGTGTAGAGGTCTATGCAAGCCTTGCGGAGTGCATAGATTACATAATTGATTTACTTGACGTTAATGACGACATTTTATTATTGGGCGATTTTAATCTACCTGATTTAAAATGGCATTCTTCTGACGATGATACGTACTATTGTGCATCTAATTCGAAGACCCGCCAAGAACATATATTTGTTGATAATATATGTTCAGACTTACAACAAGTGAGTTGTATTTATAATAGTCTTGAAAGACTTCTTGACCTGGTCTTAACTACAGACAGTAACAACGTTGTTGTTAAGAGGGCCTTTCATGCTCTAACTACTGTTGATGAATATCATCCACCATTGAGTATTTGGTACAAATCCGACAGAGCAAATATAGTAAATTCTAATTCAGCAGATAAGCTTTATGAACTCAATTTTAAAAAAGCTGACTTTTTGAAGTTGAATCAGTTGCTTCATGGTAAACTTAATGCAATTTTGGAATATATAAAAGGAAATTGCCTTGATGACTCCATACATTTTTTTTATATGGAACTCTTTGCTGTGTTTTCTCAATCAGTACCTTATAGTCTCAAATTTGCGAGGAATTCTGCGTACCCGTGGTACACAAAGGATTTAAAGACTCTTCGCAACAACAGGAATAGGGCATGGAAGAAATACGTCTGTAGCTTAGGCTCAAACGACCTAGAAACTAACAAACGTTTGTTTCTGGAATTTGAAAATCGCTCAGCTACATTATATCACGAATATTTAGATAATGTTAAGCTGAGAATATTGACAGATCCAAAGAAATCTTGTTTACTTTGGGGATTCGTAAACACAAAGAAGAAATCTGATGGATTTCCTTCTTCATTTAGAACTCCTGAGGGATTTACTGACAATCCCGTCAAAATTTGTGGCCTATTCGCCAATCTTTTTAAAGAATCATTCTGTTCAGATTCTTTTACTCCTGATGGAGAGTACTTTGAATATATGAATTCCGAACCCAGAGTATCTTTGGAACATATATCCTTCACTCCAGAGGATATTTTAATGTATATTAGATCGATCGATGAGCAGTTTGGTGCTGGACCTGACGGTGTTCCTGCCGCAGTGTTAACACAATGCGGTTCCGTTTTGAGTCAACCACTTTCTTTATTATTCAATAAATCTATTAACGAAAGTTATTTTCCACTTTTTTGGAAAAAATCATTTATAAGTCCTATTTTTAAAAAGGGTTGCAGGAACGATGTTAGTAACTATAGGCCTATCGCTAAGCTCTCATCGATTCCAAAACTTTTTGAGCGGATGGTGTATGATCGGGTGAAAATTCACTGTGGGGAAGTCATAACAACTCGTCAGAATGGTTTTGTGAATGGCAGATCCACTGTGTCTAATCTTCTCGATTTTACAACATTCTGCTTAAATTCTATTGATTCTGGTAACCAGGTCGATTGTGTTTACACTGACTTTAGTAAGGCATTTGATAGCTACCACACAATCTAATCTTATTTAAACTTGAGTTAATGGGATTTCCACAATACGTTTCCGAGGCGCATTGTCTTCTGAATTTATTGCTGGATCAGGTGTTCCTCAGGGTAGTCACCTTGGGCCTCTTCTGTTTATTTTAGCTATCAATGATGTAACTCATGTCATTGAACACTCTCATCTGCTTATTTATGCCGATGATATGAAAATATACAGAACGATTAATTCTAGAGATAATTCAGATCTACTCCAGTCTGATCTAAAATCCTTTGAAGTTTGGTGTTCTAAAAATAATATGTTTTTAAATTCAGATAAATGCCAAACTATGACCTTTTCGCGAAAAAGGAATAATTTTATATTTGATTATAAGATTCTTTAATCTTATAATAATTTGTAAAAAAGCATCTTCAATGCTTGGTTTTGTAAAACGCTGGGCCAAAGAATTTAATAGCATGATTACAACTACAACGTTGTATTATGCAATCGTGCGTCCTCACTTAGAGTATGCAAGTCAAGTTTGGTCCCCAAGTTACAATGTGCATGTTGATCGAATAGAAAGAATCCAAAAAGTTTTGTTCAGTTTGCTCTAAGAGGCTTAAGTGGAACTGACATATTAGACCTTCCTCCTTATGAGGATCGTTTAAAACTATTAAAAATGCAGTCTTTAGGTGATCGAAGGAAATCGGCAGATATCGTATATTTACACCAGCTCATAACAGGTGTATTCGATTCTCCAGAACTTCTTTCTCACATAGATTTTAACACTAACCGTAGAAGCAGTAGAAACGCTAATCACTTAATTTATTTGCCATTTAGTAGAACAAATTATATGGCTACTGCTCCTTTAAGTCGCATGAGTTCCTTTGTTAACAATTGTAGCGTTTTTGATGTTAATTTGTCAAAAGGTCAACTCAAAAGTAGATTAAAATTAGTTGTGTAATTAGATCTATATATACGCATGGTTAGTTGTTAAGTCTTGTGTTGTCCCTGAGCCCAACCCATTTATTGGTGGGTAAATTTTTCCCACATTAACTTGTTTGTTGTCACGGGTATCCATAACATTGATATTTTCAATGATTACTGGGTAGTGGCTTTAGATGGGTTAATGCTGAGGAAGTGCGATATAGCTGTAGTAGCTGAACTCTATTGTTATTGCATGTAAAAAAAAAAAAACGAATCAAATTATTTCAAAAGTAAACGCACCGATGGTACACCACAAAAACGATGCAAGTTTTGTTCATCCAAAACTCCGTTAATTTGCAAGGCTTGCAATGTAAACTTGGACCTAAAATGTTTTGAAAAATATTATAAACATAAATAATAACAAAAAAAAAACTTTAATTTTTCATTTAATTACGTGTTTGTTTTGTTCAATGAAACTTCATAATTTTTTCAATTAAACTTCTTTGGAACAAAAAATAGTTTTTGTCTAAATAAGTGTATCTATTGGCCCAATGGGTAGAAAACTACCCCAACCGTTACTCGAAAACCATTACAGATAGGAAAAAAATTGTAATGGTTTTTTTTTGATTAGGTTCAAAATAGCATGAGTTAAAAAATTCACAAAAACATTTCAACGGGATCGGGTGCCGAGCCAAAATGGGTTAAGCGAAGTTTGTTAAATTTGTATTGAAAAAGTTGAAACTTTTGCATTTTCAAGTAAATTTACATGATTAGTAAAAAAATCACATTTTGTTTTTAAGAGTCTGATTTGCATTATTTTTTTATACTTTCTGGACTCTAAGGGGCGGAAGGGGTTTGAATCCCTAAAACACCCCTTTGCTACGGGCCTGTGCACAGCTCCAACTTCAACGCGCGATAGCGAACCGACACATTTGGGTCCTCTTCATTGAGTACGCTCTACAGCAGCAATTGATTTTCGGTGTGTATTATTTAGAGCAAACATGCCATGTAGTTGCCCATTTGGCCCGCGTCTTAATTTTGTCTTTGCGCTAAGACAAGAACAAAGAACTCCAACACAAAACAACAACACAAGTCGCACTCGTTCACTGTTTAGCACATTTGTCAACTAAATTGAAAGGTTGGCATAATATTAAAATATTTGAAATTTATTGATATCCACTCATGTATGTAAAGATATACATTCTGTCGATCAATAATTATTCAGAATCGTTAAATTAAGTTATTAACATATTTTTTTTATGCCAAACAGTAGGCTTTTATAGACTTATTTGAGAATACTCGTCAAGGTTTGAACGAATTTTGCATATGTAATTTAAAGACGAAAAAGGAAAAAAAAAATATTTTTCAGTTAATTTTATTAAGCGTGTAATTTACGGTAGAGAATTAAATTACAAAAAGTTGTAAATTTCAGGACTGTTTTTATATTTTCTTTAAGAATAAAACAAAATAAGTTTTAAGGCGGGCTTTTTTGTATGACTGTATTTTTTTATTTTATTAAATATTAAAATAACTTTATTTTAATTTTTAGTTAAGTCTTAAATGAACGATTTTGTTTTTTTTTTTTGCATCAATAGTTATTGTTATACAGCGTGTAAAAGTTGAGGTCGCGAAATAAAGGTCTCTTGCGGATTGCGTGATATCGCCTCTCCATGGAGCTAAAAAAAAAATCAAAAAGATTGTTTTTAAAACAGTTTTGCCTTGTAAGTGAACCGACAAAAAGTTTAAAATTAAAAAAAATATAAAAATGCCGCATAAATTAAAAAACCCATTTTTCGTGCACGAAATCGGACCTTATAAATTTTAGAAAGAGCAAACAAAATTTTTTTACTTGACTTTGTCGGTTCACTCACAGCGTATTTAATTTTTAAAAATAGTAAAACAATATTTGAATTAATCGGACGAATACTTTTCGAATTAGAATGCAAGCCGTTTCAAAAAATGTAATTTGGAGAAAAACTCGTTTAAAGTTTTTGTTTACTTTACTTTATGAATGTTTACTACTCATAAAAACTTAAATATCCCTTAAACGGCTTCGAAATTTATTCTGAATTTTTTTACACATTCTTAAGATGTTTTTGAAAACAATAAAATAAATAAAAAAAAATTCGCAACTTTTTTTTTTAGATGCCTTTTTATATTATTCCTTTCAAAATATGTTTTCTAGCTGCGTAATTTTTATTGTACATTATATATGTTTCTGTATGTGAACCTAAAAAGTTATAAAAGGTTTAAAATTGTAGAATTGGTTTAATTTAAGCTATATATGAAGGTAAAATTTAGCTTTCATTGAAAGGAAAATAATAGTAACTTTCCCATTTCTATATTAATCCTTAATCTTTTAGGTTCGCAGAAAAGAGAATAAGACATCGATAATCAAAATCGCTTTATTATTTCTCTCTGAATCTAAAACACAAATATTAGAAATGTTATATATGAGAAATGCGATTAAAAAAGTTCATAATAAACACTTCACATGTTTTGTACTCGCTGAACTCATTTTGGTACGCTACCAGAACGCGTTGGAATTTCGTAATGAAATTTTCAGATTTTGTTATTAGTGATCTAATTGAAAAAATTCCAAAGTTCAAGATTTTTCCGAATTAACATTTTTTTTTGACAATGAAGTGGTCGAAAAATTGCAAAATGACCCAATCTGCATAAAAAACTAAAAAATTTTAAATAAAATATTGTTATTTTTATTCAATGAAATATATGTAAAAGTGGCATGTGAAAATATTATAATAAAAGTATACATATAGGGCCATTTGTCGAAAAATCGACCATCTGTGTTTTATCACACAAGTAACACATAGTTAAATTTACCTGTGTTTTCTAAAACCAACTAATTCTCATATTTTAGTTTTTTGGCGTCCTGCTTACGTAAATAGTTTTATTATACATTACATTTATATATTTTAATTGTTTTTTTTCAAAAATTGTCAAAAAAAAGTTTTTTTTTAACTGCTTACATGAAGTTACTGTTACTAGTGTTAGAACTAGTGCAGGGTACCGAAGCTAAAATTTGATCTTCATTTTATATTTTGAATATCATCGCGATAGTTTTAAAATGACTGCTGTAATCGTGTCGACAGACAGGCAGACGGATAGACAGACGAACACACGAAAATCGACCCAGGAGGTGATACTGATCAAAAATATATATACTTTTCTTTACCTGCCACGCCTCCTTATGGGCGTTACAAACGGAATGACGTAGTTAATATACCCCTTACGCAGTACGCGTTGGGCTATAAGCACCTATAAAAAAATGCAAAAGGAATTTGGAATCAGATCACGATTTAGATCAGCGCCCTTAATCTGTTGATCTGCTGATCTGATATTCGCCTTGTGCTCGCTTACAAAAGTAGTTGTAACTCCGAAAGTGAGTATGAAGTTTAAAATATTTTTTGGTGACTATATTTTTTAAGGTCTATCTATACAAAATATTACAAAAATTTAGGCTTAATTTACAATAGATTACCCCTTAATTTATAATTCATTGAACACACAATTCAAAGAACAATTCTTTATTTTTGTTTTTTTATTCACTGCACGCTCTTGAGACAGTATAAATATATGCACACACAAATATACAAACACTCACACGAATTTCAACGGATGCACACTAAACGAATATTCATTCGACTTGCAGCATCAACTCAACATAACGAAAGGTAATAAAATTCACATGTTAACTCAAATAAATTATAACAACAACTACAACAACAATTCAATAACAACAACAACAGCATAAAACAAAAACATGCTACAGATATATGATATAAAGATAGAGGTATAAAATATATACTATATGAGAAAAATCATAAGACCAGACAGACAGACAGACAGACAATGAAAATAAGAAAACGACAAAAAATCAAAGAAACAGAATAAAATTCCTTTCAACAAACAACGTCAGCAACTAACGACAAGATTGCACCATGCAACAGCAACAACAACAAAAACAACAATAATAATAGATGCAACGGATACGCTTACCTACGTTGTAGACAAAACAACAGCAACAACAATAAAATTGTTGTGATTTTCTGTGTGGGGAACGGGGAACAAAAAAAAAACCCAAGCGGAATGACGCTGTTAAAAGAATTCTGCAGAAAAAAATCGTATCGTATAAAATTTCGTATATTTCTTCAAACAATTATTTTAAAAACAACAAAAAAAATATATAATTTTCATACTGCATAATGAAGCCTACTTAGTTTATATTTTCCCTCAAATTATAATATTTTCACCGCACTAAATTTGCATGCAGTTTTATTTTTTCATTCATCTGCTCTACTCTCTATAACGTTTTTTTGTTTTTTCGCATGCCATTTAGTTCCCTGGTAAAATTGATCTAAAAATCTTAATTCTTGGAATTTGTTTACATCTTGAAAAATTATGTTGCACTTTGTTTTGTGTTTTATGCAAAATGCATAATTAAAATAACAGCATAAATCGTATGACTTTCGAACCACGGCATAAAGCGCATTCTCAAGAGAAAAGTCTCTACATGTGCTACACTCAATCAAAATTAAAGATTTTAGAAAAAATCTTTTAGATTACTGAAGAAGTTCGGGAGAAAATATTTTTCTATACTAAAATTATTAGCAGGATCTCTCTACAGAAACATCTCCAAATGCTAACATTTTTAAAAAGCATGAAATTCTTAAGAAACCAAAAAGAAAAAACTTGCACAAATGCAATTTTAGCATTTTAAAAATAATATCGCAGTTCATCATTTGCATCGTCTTATTGCGTACGTGCTCTTCATCATCTTTTGAATATTGCATTGTTTTTGCATTTCAGCTGAAACTGCATTTGGAGTAGTTTTTTTTTCTTCACATTTTGCTGCCGTTGCCATTTCGCAGTTCCGTCTGCTAGCCGCTTAAGTAGTTCAAATATTTATCCATATGTTTTATGTTTATTGCAACTTGCAACTCTGCAAAGAAAAAAAAAACTAGCGTTGCATATGCAATTGTAAAGCGTTAAACTTCACCTACTTTCCACAACTCAACAGCGCAAACTTGTTACCCGATAATGATTCTTATAATCTATGCAAATGAGTTCTGCTTATAAAGTGAATTGGATTTTTTTTTTTTTAAGATTTTTTGTTTTGTGCTAAAAGTGATTTTTCAATTGCCATTTAAAGTGGCGCAATGTTATAGCCAGACTGAAGGTGAAACATTGCAGGATGTAGTTTACTTTTTTTATAATTCAGAAAAGATGCAAAGGATTGATTTGATATCAATATCTAAAAATAATATTAGAATAAACATTCCCATATTTAAATTTTATAGTAATCCAGATGCAGCTTTTCTCTTCCTCAGGCCCGTAGCCAAGGAGGATTTAGGGGTTCAACTCATATGAAACTATTAAATTCAAAATGTCATCTTTTTTTATGATAAACTGAGATTATGATGTAAATTTACTTAAAGATGCAAAAGTTTCAACATTTTCAAGGCAAATTTAAGAAACTTTGCTTAACACAATTTGTCCCACAATTATTTTTTTTCAAATTTTTTGTTTTTTATGCATACATTCAGATCAATTGTCTATAGAAAGCATTTTCTAATCTTGGTTTTTTTTTGAAAAGCGTGGTCCCATATGGAACCGATGGGCACACCTGAGGTTTTCACTTTTCAAAGAGGAAAACAGAATAAGTTTTGGGTATTTTGGAAAAATAAATTAGAAAGAAGTGTTTAGAATTTATATTAAAAAGTGTTTATTTTAGTGTGTGGTATTGTTCGAAGGAATGCACAAACCAACATTACACTCAGTTCTGCTTCGGGATGTGCAACAATCTGCAACGCATTTCCTTCTAATAGCTGATGGTGTCAGCCATTGATTCAGGCCGTCATAACGTAACGTATTTTCTGGATTTATCGTTAGCCTTTCGTTTCCGGCTTGGACCAGGGGCTTCTACAGTGTGACGAGCCTATTTAGCGATGGGGAAAAAATAGAAGGAGTTGCTTTAGAATCATAAAATTTTGCGAGAATGAGTTTGTGGATAACTCAATTATTCTCACAAAATCTGGTTCAAATTTGACGAACTACATGCTTAGCTCTAATACAACTGAAGTGGGTAATTTGGTGTATTTGCGCAAAAATTATCCCAGATCAATAAAAATTCGTATGCATTGTCAAATCCGCCGACTAATACACCTACCTCTAATAAAACCAAAATCGGTAATCTGGTATATTTACCAAAAAAATTATCCCAGATCAATAAAATTTGGTACGCATAATTATCTTATAGCAAAAAATGGTTTCATATGTGAAAAAAATACATGACTATCAGTTTGAGGGATTTGAAAAAAAAACTACCTTATTTTTCACTCTGAATTTGTTTTGCAGATTACCTATAACTAGAAAATTACCTATAACTTCTTAATTTTTTAGCTGCCGCAAGCGAAATTTTCGGGAAAATGTTAAGAAAGCATATTAAATGAAATATTGGAAATACGTTCTGTTTTTTATTTGCATTTTGGCAATAACATGCTCAAGAAAACTGCCCATAACTGCTGTGCTTGTAAGTTTCATTAATAACCCAAATTTAAGGCGAATGTTAAGAAAGCATTGCTTATGCAAATTCTTTTAGTAATTAATAAACATTTTCTTTTAGTTTAACCTTTAATAAGGCTTGTAACCTTGGCAAAAGCTGTGTCAGCTTTAAGCAATTTACTATTGCGGTACCATATGGAACCGCTGGGCACAACTGCATATTTTATTTGCTGAAAGTCAAATACCCTGTTGCGACCAGCGGCTCCATATGGGACCGGCAAACAAAATCATTGAACTGTTTGTACTAAAAGTAAAAAAGTATCAAAAAGATTATTTTGGAAAAGTATATGCTTTTTTTATTCTAAACACATATCGATGATTCCATATCAAAACGCCCACGTTTCTGATATCACTATTTTTGGAAATTTTTAAACTCTCTGGGTTGATAGTTCTCTTGAAACGAATTAAATCTGCGTACTTCTTTTTTTATTTCTTTGCAAAAGATATACACTGTAAAAAATTGGAAAATATCTCCAAAAATACAATTAGTGAATGTATTCAAACAGCTGTAACTTCGATACCGTAAGTACAGAAAAAAACTTGCATATATTTTAGAGACCTTGATTGGGTCTTTTCTGTGGTGTCCTTTTTTGGACTGTTTTCATAAAATTTTTTAAAATTTTATTAGACTGAAGTTATTTGTCACGATTTTTGTAATGTAGGCAGTAAATTTTTCACCTTTTGAACATAGTATCGTTATAATACATTAATCCTTAAGGCTCACACAAAACTGTAGCTTGGGATACCAACGATTGCTATTTTTAACGAATTTTTTTAATAATGCCTACAAAAGATTTCTTATTTATATACTGAAAATTCCATATCTGTATATATAAAATTTTTCTGTACATTAATTTGTCACTGAACTCCTACTGAATGGCTGGACCGATTTTGATCAAATTTGGTGTGTGTGTGCGGCTAGGTCTATAGATGTTTTTGGTGTAAGGTTTGACCCAGTAGGTGGCGCTGTAGTTGCTGAGGCAGTATTTAAAGGAGTATTTGAAAGTATAACTCACAAACGAATTGAAAAATTGTCATGCTTCTTTCACTACACCATTACTTTTTATGAAAACAAAATTACAAAATGAATAAAAATAAAGAAGGAAAAAAATTTAAATTTTTATGATAGTTAGGCTTGATTTTTGATTTATAAAATATTTTCAAATTACTAATAAATAAACAACCCCTGCATTTAGGCATACCATATGAATGAATATTAAAAAAGCCATTTTTGGTTTTGAATATTTTTCCAACAATAATTATCTATTATAACAAACTTTTTTGCGAAATAAAAATAGTTTTATTTGGAAAATTAAAAAAGTCAGAAGGGAAATGAAAATAGAAAAGATTGAATTAATCAAAATTTTAAACAAAATTTCTCGAAGCTCATTTATTATTATTTATAGTAATGGTTGACATAAAAAATCTTAAGCAAAAACCAGTTTTCGAATTAGGATTTTCAAAAAATTGTCTAAAATTTATATATGACTTTTATCGGAGCCAATTCTTATGCTCAAAAAATTTTATAATAAAAGATATAGTGATTGTTATTGGGAATTGGATGGTATTGTCAGTCATGATATTACATTTTTATGAGAAAATGGAACCGCTTAATTTTTGAAGGTTTTATAATATTTTTTAAATATTTTTTTAATACAATTTAAATTTTCGAAATCAAAAAGTCAAAATTTTGGACTTTAACCTTAACTCGAGCTAGGCTTCACACAGGTCCAAATACTTGTACACAAGATAGGGAAGAAGCGTAAGTAAGCTAAGAAGAATCCAAATCTAAAGACTATAGTCTTTATTTTTTGGTTCTACTGTTTATAAAAGTTGTGAATGAGTATTCAACGGATAAAGTTATAAAAAATGTTTTAATTTTTCCAAGTTAATACTTATTTTGATTTTAATAAACTGCAAAAAATCTTACCTATTTTTACCTTTCAACCTAATAGTGTTGTATTAGTGAATTTTGTCGTAGAAATTTTTTCTTTTTGTGTTAATTTCGCAATTATACTTTTCAAAAGACAATTCAAAATTCTCAATTTGAACTATTTCTCAAAAATTAATAGGCAAAAACCAAAAACTTTGTACTCAAAATTAATTTGATAAAAAATACAATAAATTCTTGTCGTCTCTCTTATGGTCATTTAAAAAAGGCGCATTCACGAATAATCTCAAAGAAAACGGTTTTGCTTGGAAAAATTTCCATATCATTGCTTTTAGTTTTTTACTGGTATATACTCATAGATTTTTTTATCAAAAGTCCCTCCTAAGGTAAAACCTGGCTACGGGCCTGCTTTACCTACACGTTTTTTTTTTTAAAAAAGCTTAGCTTTCAAAGAGAAGACTTTTCTCGCTTATACATACAGTCTGTCAAGAAAATGTTTTTACATAATAAAATTGTTGTACTCTTTACTTTTGCTTAAAATCTTAATTTTTGTTTTGATTATTTTTATTTATTGATTTAGTATAATTTATTTAATTACAGTTATAAATTTATTTATAACATATTATTACATTGGAAAACTTATTATTTGAATTTTTTTCTAATATGTTTTATTGTCATAAAAATGCTTTGAATTTGGTGCTTCTGATTATATTAGCGCCGACCTTAAAAGCTTTTGTATTCATATAGAAGTTAATATATTTATGACTAGCTTAAACCCGCCGCTTCGTCGGGTTTTCAAAAAGTTTTCATTCAAAAATTGATAGTGGGTAGGCTTGATTTTTCGCTACCAAAACGATTTTTGATTGTTTAAGTAATACTACAAATTATTAACCTTAAGATTGTTATATCATCTGATAGGAAATCGAAAACCTAAATTTTGGATTTAATTTTTTTTACAACAAAAACAACTTTTATCCAATTTTTTGGCTTAAACTAAACATTTTTGAACATTTTTTAAAAAAATTTTTAAAAATATTAATACTTTGGTTTAGTAAAAAAAACTTATGTTTGAAGGATATTTTAACAAACAACATTTTTCAAAAAAAATTATTGAAATCCATTGCAAACTGACTGAAATATTTGCCTTCCAAGCTAAAAGTGTGAATTTCAAGTCGTTTTTCTCTCATTCTCAGCTTATAATTAATACTAAAAAGATCTGATACTAAAATTTTTCACAGTTTTCAAACTACATACATGATTTTGGTATCAAATTGAAGGAAATTTAAAAGCGTTTATTGATTTTGTTCTTGTTTAACCGAAGTGCAATTTAATCCATTAGGACCGAAAGAAAACCATAAAAAACAGACATTTTTAGACTTGAAGCAACATTTTGGTGAAAACTATGTATGCCATTGAGCAGAAATAAGTTATTATTGCATGCTAATTTTACTTTTTTTAAAAAACTGGCACTAAAACTTTTGAAATATTATGCAGTATTTAATGAAAATTCGAGACGCATATGTTTCCATATAGTAACATTGGTTGTTAATGGGTTAAAATAAAGTATCCTATTGCACTCTCTGCTGACCTGTAAATATGTGTACAAAATTTTATAAAAATCTGAGTTGTCGTTTAAACGTTATGAATGAACATAAAAAGTGGCTACAGATTTATTAATAGTATAGATAATAAAACATATTAGAAAAACATTCAAATAATAAGTTTTCCAATGTAATAATATGTTTAAATAAATTGTCATATATGACCAAGAAATTAAAAGAAAAATTTTAAAATTATTTTTTACTGTGTAGTGATTTTGAATTCGGTTTTTTTAAGTTTTTCTTATGTATAAATACGAATGAATTAATATCTTTAAGAATTCATTAATATAATAAAGAAATTGTATTTGCCTTGTTCAAAATGTTTTTATAAATCTTTAATCAAAATCCATTGATTTTAAATTCTTATAGTCGTATTCATTTCGTACAGGGAAATATATCTCATGACTAAAACTGAAATAACTCCTAATATTTTACTGTTACGAGTTAGAACAATTAAGAGTTATTTCGCTGTAACTTCTAAAACTGAAATTACCTCTTTTTTATATTTTTAGGAGTTGTTTAATTTTTTCAATCAGGGGTTGTTTCCTTTAGGAGTTATTTCGTGTAGCTGGCTAAATACTTCTTGATAATTTGATTTGGGATTGTACTTTCTTCATTCTCTTAGTAACCTGTAAAATATAAGTCTGAGGGGTTCATTTTTAGTAGATGCCAACTAACAATGTCTAGATATTCTTTCAAATATCATAACAGCATTGTTTTCCTATTGGCTTACAAGAAATCTTGATTTCTTCATAGGAGAATCATTGAAAACAATAGTCCACCAGCATTATTTCATCCCATCCTTAGGATTCTTCACTGAATGCTTCAACATTTTTTGAAACATAGTAAAAATGAAAAATAAACAACAAAATTACTTTCATACTTATCTATAATAATTAAAAACTTTATATCCCAATTTTTTTCTGAAAAATGCTTACACCATACACTTTATCACCTCTTTTTACCTCATCTCTTTTGACCTTTCTTCAAACATTTCTCAAGTCTAGAGGGCTAGAGTTTTACTTATTTATTTAGTACTTTAAAAGTTAAAAGTTTCATTAATACATCCAAATTTTCAATTGTAAATTCGATTGAGAATCTACCTCTTCTAGTGGAGAGTTAAGATTACTTTGATATGGTAAATAATTAAAATATTTTTCGGATAACTTCAGAAAAAAATCAATATTATTATCAGTTCTCTTTGACATTCTTAGTTCTAAGTTATCTGCCGCTTTTTGATTAAATTGTATATTAAAGAAAAATTTCATTAAATTTTAATACTTTAAAATTTTTGTCCAACTTTTTTATACTCATCATTTGGTGTTAAATTTAATGATAACCGCGCTTTTTTTGACATAACTAATGATCTTTAGCAGATCGATACAGTGTAAAATCTACAAGATCCGCTTCTCATTTAATGCTGTTGCTGCAAATGCTTGTATGCTAGTTTTATGGTTTTTTTTTCCTTGCTACTTAATTATTGTACTATCGATTGTACCACACTTTTAAACGTTGTTTCGGACTAGTTGAGAGCATTTTTTTGTTCTTTAGTTTTGTTTTGCTAACACTTTCTTTTCAGCAAATTATTAAATGTATGCTCTTAAGATTGATAATAATTCCCTTAAATTAACAAGTCGCTCTCTTTGATATTTTCTCTCTTGCTGTTTCTCATTTTATGCTGCTCATTTATGCTTTAAACCGTAAAAAAAAACATCTGGCAATACCAAAAAGCACAAAATTTAATGAAACATCTGATCGCAAAATTGTATTATCACTGAGAACTTTTCGGTTTTTTATAAAAATACATAATTTTTTCATAAGCTCAATTATAAAATCAGAAAATTTCAAGTAAAAATTATTTTATTTTACATAATTTAAAATTTGTATGCATAGCTCTTTGATCTAACGTTGAGATTATATGTGCTCTTTTTCGATACCATAACTTGCTTTACTGCCAGTATTGCCAAATGTTTATATAAAATATTATTTTCTTATAAAATAAAGAGCAATTCAGGTGATTTTTCTTCCTTTTGCTCTACCTGCCTTAATTTTGGTAGTCTCTATAGTTCTTAAAATATTATTAATTTTTACCTGCCTACTTACATTGCACCGTTTTTCCAACGCCCAATGTTTGTTGTTGCTTAATTTTATGTCTGCGTTTATGTCGCCGAGACTCATTGACATACAATTAAATATAGCATCTTTCTTTCGGTTTACTATCTAAAAATAGCAAGCTGCTCACTTGAATATGATTTATTGAGTGCGTAGCCAATGTATGAATGGAATAGCATATAGCGACGTTTCCACAGAATTCTCAAATTTCAATTATAATCTTACAGAAAACGTCAACGTGTTCGCAACTAAATTTAGTGAATGTTGTGTGGCGGCGATTATGCAAAAAAAAAAAAAACAAATCATAAATGTGGGAACTAGATTGAAGTTAACTGAACTATAACATCTTTATGTAAAACGAAATATGCGTGTATTTGACAAACACTTCTGTCAAAAGTAGAGTGTCAGCTATTTTTATTTGATGTAAGTGCATAAATGAGAACACTACAGTACAAAATTGGCTTTGTTCAAGAAAATTGTTCTCAGCGATATACCGAAATTTAATAAAGCAGTTAGTCACAAAAATTAATATACACCTGTCAACTATATTTTATTTGTATGAAACATCATATAAGGATCCTTATTCCAAAAAGGAATAAAAATAAAAGGTTGCACAAAGTGGGCAACTCTTAAGTTCAAATATCTTAGCAAGTTGTCAAAAGAGGATAAGCTGCATATTCAAATTTGTTTAAGTAGTAGGATGCGCTTTTTATGAAAGCATAGAAAATTACATTACAAAATAAATATACAGCCAGTGCATTGCCTGAGTGCAATCCAGTGGCGGATCTACATACGGTCTAAAATGACTTTAGAGCGCTCTTGGAGAATTTTTTGTAAGGGAAACTAATGAATACAAGCTCTAAAAGCCGTTTTAACGCCCTCTTGTACTACAAAACTGATTGATACTGCCTCTCACCTAGAAGGATGACCTACAAAGGTGAAAAGTAGAGTTAAAATGCAACGCTCAATATTATAATTTAGTTATCAAGTTAAAATGTTACTGCAATTAATTGTTGATCTTGTAATTTTCTTTTGAAAAATTTTACAAATAAATAAATAACAAATTATATTCAAATCTTTAAAATCCTAACAAGCACATTATAATACATTGCATTTGATTTTTACTTAGCGATAAAGCGATAAAGGACTTCCCCTCAAAAAAATTTTCAATATGCAATTAAAACATAAGTCTTGAAGTAACATAAATAACCAGATTGTATAAAAATCAAATCTCCACTTCCAAACGATGTTTTTGGAGTTCATTCCCAAATCTGATCAGAGAAGGCTTGCTACTAATTACATACCCATTGCCAAATACTTAGCAATACCTAAACTACTAGACAGCATCGTTAATAAACGTCTTTTTACGAATTTAAAAATATATCTTCCAAGCAGCAAAATGTTCTCACAAACTAAGCCTCGTTTACAAATCTTTCTTTAGGTGCTATTCTTAAAAAAGCTAAAAATAATGGACACCCACTCAAACTAGCTTATTTGAACTAAATCATATCTTTCTAATAGACAGCTCTTAATCAAGGTAAAGGAAAGATCCTCCAGAACAATAACGACAAGCTCCGGAGTTCCTCGACGAAGTCACTTAGAGCCTCTGCTTTTTTATTATTGAAGCAAAGCTGTTTACGCCTCGTTCTGTAATTTCCTTGGGTGAAATCTCAAAATCTACACTTTTTTCGCGGCACCGTTTTTTTTAGAATTGGTGCTTCTTTTTTCATGCTTAATTTTTTTCTTATTTGTTTTATTATCATAAATATATTAATTTCTTGATGAATACAAATGCTTTGAAGTTGGCGCTTCTGATTAAAAGTCTGATTATATTAGCGCCAACCTTAAAAGCTTTTGTATTCATCAAGAAATTAATATATTTATGATAATAAAACAAATAAGAAAAAAATTAAGATAATAGGATTTCATATATAATAATATGTTTAAATAAATTATCAAATATGACCAAGATATTAAGAGGAAAAGTATTTTTAAAATTATTTTTTACTTTGTAGTGATTTTGTAGTCGGTTGTTTTTTTTTTTTAATTTTTATTTCTTCCGCTTTAGAGAATATGATAAATTTTCGAAAAAAGTGTATAAACAACATAAATAAAATTGTTTCGAAAAAATTTGTTCTATTAAAATCTGAAAGTTTGTTGGTTATTTCAAATATCTGCCTCTTAAATTTAAATTAGATGTCACAGGTTTTGAAATTATTATACCCATTCTTGTAACGAGTTTTATAACCCTAGTGTCAATATTATTCGAGATATAGTGTTTTTCAAATATTGCCACGCCCCTTTGTTAAATAAGCGCCCACTTTCTGGAGCGTTATTTCCAATAATTGTGCCTACCCCTGTACTTTATTTCAGTACCCCAGCGTCAGTATTAACTGCGATAGTGTTTATGTAGTATTGCCACGCCCATTTATCGAATAACGCCTACTTTATTGACCATAATTTTTAATGATTCTGCCTACCCCTCTACTACAATAAATTTCAGTGCCCTAGTGTCAATATTATTCGAGATACACTGTTTTTCTAATATTGCCACGCCCAGTTGTCGAAATCCGCCTACTTTCATCACCCTAATTTTTACTAATAATGCCTACCCCTATACCAAATTGCAGTACCATAGTATAAATATTATTCGAGATATACTCTTTTTCTAATATTGCCACGCCCATTTGTTAAATAACGCCCATTTTGTTGACGGCAATTTGTTATAATTGTGCCTACCACTACACTAAATTTTAGTACCCTAATGTCGATATTATTCGAGACACAGTGTTTTTATAATATTGCCACGCCCATTTGTCGAATAACGCCCACTTTATTGGCCATAATTTGTAATAGTAATGCCTACCCTTATACTAAATTGCATTACTATAGCATCAATATTATTCGAGATACCGATACCGGTACCGGTACTTACAGTACCCTAGTGTCAATATTATTCGAGATACAGTAGTATCTAGTATTGCGAGATCAATTATTGCCACGCCCAGTTCTCGAATACCGCCCAATTTACGTACGGGCACCTCCATGCTTATAATATCTATCTGTTCCCCAAAAATGATGGCAATCAGGCATATGGTTTAGGAGTTACTTATGTACATACATTTAAAAAAAAAAAAAAAAAAAAAACAGAAACCGACGAACTTGAGAACCTCCTCCTTTTTGAAGTCGGTTAAAAATAGTGAACATTTTACGGAGACGGTTCACAAAACCCGCATACTTCTCGGTCATCATTACGCAAGCAACGTCTCACAACACTGTGGTCAATTTAATCAAAAAATTTGAGTCAACTGGCTTTGTTATGGACACGAAAAGCAGTGGTCGTTCACGTTGCGCCCTTTCAACAATTATGCCAAAATGTTATGGAAAATTTCATGAAAACGACTCACGTATGTAAGCAAGGTTGAGGTTTGATTTCAAAAATATAAATGTCAGCGACTTTTAGGACATCCTTCAAATCCCCCAAAATTTCTTGGGGTGCGCGCCTGCAATTGACTCCAAAATAACTGTTAGGTTACCAAGAATAATGTGTAAAGGATTGCGCCTTCAAGTGTGAAAAAATTAAATTTACTATGCATCCACGTCACGTGTGCTTGTCAACTCGGGTTTTGGTTTTTGCTCAACTTATTTTTTGGATTGTGTTTTCTTTGAGTTTGACTACATCTATATATTTATTCCTGTAAGGATCCCCTTATTCCAGCAAATTTACAAATGCTACAGCAACACTTGATATATCATTAGAAAAGTCTTGAGGTGTAGGTAAGCACAAAATTATTAGATTTTTAAAAAATTATAGCGTGATAGCGTTTAGAAGATATGAGCGTTTAAAGTTGAAAAAATGGCAAAAAAATCAAGACATGCACCCGCTCCAATAGGAACGAGAGAGTGTGATTTTCAAGGCGAAGTAGGGAAGTACTTCCGATTTTCTGGGCATTATCACTAGTATAAATATATTATTCTTGATAGGATATTACAACATTCCAGAGCAGGGGAGAGATCGTAACACGTACATATGCGCCAGGTATGATAAAATTACTTTGCTATTGAGTAGTATATAAAAAAGTAGTTAGAGGAGTGCATTTAATTTACAGTTATAGCTAATTTTTAAAATAATCTTTTATTTAAAAAAATAATATTTTTTTCTAAAAATTTTAAGTTTTAAATTTATACTAGTTTGTCAAGTTAATATTCTATAGCAATTTTTAAGATTAATTTAAAATTATACGAGCTTTTCATGTGTTTTTCTTAGACGAGTTTTCTATGTTAATAAGTTTGATAATTAAAAAAAAACATTATTATATCTAAGCAGAAAATAAATACGGGGCTGTTCATAAATTACGTAACATGTTTTAGGGCAATTTTTGATACCCCTCCCATCCCTTCCCCCCTTATGTCACACTTCGTCAGAAATATTCGACCCGTCACTCCCCCTTCCCCCCTAAAAGTGTTACGTAATTTATGAACAGCCCATACGTCTAGTTGAAGAATTTTGGCAATTCTTGTAAGAATTTATCTATTACTAGTTTTTGCTGAAACCGTTTTCTTCAGAAAGCTTTTTTTTTTTTTTCTTTAGTTAGACTGTCTCTTTCTTTTTACACATAACGGCTATGAAATTCTTTCTGATTTTCAATTATTTTCTTTAATGGTACAAAAAAGCATTGTTGTACTAACTGGAATATCTTCTTAGCTGATTATTTTTGTGGTTTCTTGCATTTAACGCTTAGTAAGTTTTGCGGTTTTCTTTGCTAAAAATATTCTATAACTCAACTTCCGTATGGTTCTTTATGTCTTTTGAAGTCAACAAAAACTAACGGAACTTGCTTCAATTCAAAAAATTTTAAATGTTTTCAATGCAACTCTGATATTATACAATCCATGGTCATTGGAACGTGTCAGAATCTCTGTATCAGTTCTTTTTCTAATGATTTTGTGACAAAAAAAAAAAAAAAAACAAACAAAAAAAAAATAAAAGTAAAGCAAGTTCTAATTTTATTACGGTTCCATATGATTAAATTGCGTCGCGCATGTTCAACAATACGACGCCAACAAAATTTGTAATCAATTATTTGAGCGTAAAGACCGCAGCGATCATGAATGGGCAGACGACTGACTATACGAAGCATTTAAATGTTGGCCATCAATCAAAGCACGACAAAAGGCGTAGCGTACCGAAAAAGTGGCACACTTTTGAGGAAAAAAAGATGACAGCAGCCTGAATTTTAGGGTTTGTTCAAAGGCATGAATGCATATAGTACATTGATCATCTATGCAAGATCATTCACAAAACTCAAAGCATTCAATTTCGATTATTATGGCTTATTTTTGGGCTTTAGTTGAGTTTGGTTCAGTAAAATATTTTTGGGCTTTTATAAAAAAAAGCTTTCATTGAACTATAATTGAACCATGACCGACGCCGAATTCTTGCACGATCGGGTTTTTCTATTATTGTTTGGTTTTTTCTTCTTTGTTTTTGTTTCATTCTTTTTTATTTATTTTTTATCTGCATTGAATATAATTTATGTGCGGCTCATTAATAACACTTCTACATCTACAGCCAGCCTTATTTTGAAAACTATTGATGTAGCCTCATTATCGCTTTTGTCTGGAATAAAGTAAAAGATTTTTGATTTAGCTGTAAAATCAACTAACTGTTTTTATTTACTTTAACTCCATTTTCTAGAGCTATGTCTGCGTGTATGGGTTGCTATATTTGTTAATGATTTTCGGAAGTTCCAGACCAAAGTAGATTTACAGCAGCAGCAATACGTTAGTATTAAGCTAAGCTTATTTTAATGTTTATTTTTCGGTCCGCTATTTTTTCAAGTTATTGAATAAACTGGTTTGTTCGTAAGCTAAAAACGACATATTTTGGCTCATTTTTGGTTTACAATTTTTTTTTTTTTTTTTTTATTCTGAAATTTATTTTTGTGTCTGCGTTATTTCATTAGCATCAACCATGGATAGGTCCTTTAAAGATATACCGCTAATTATTAACTCAACTCAACTCATCAATTCTACTTATAACATTGCCATAAAATCTTGCCATAACAAATAAAAATCATCTAGTTTCTTAATTAATTTTAATTTGCATGATTGATTATGAACCTATTCGCTTTATTTAATGGTTAAGCATAAATTTAAAGAGTCGTTTTCATGCATCAGTTTTAACAGTCAGATACAATATCGTAATATAACTATAAATAACTCTTTTAAACATTATTAAAAAAACATAAAACCAATTTGGAGACAAATAACTATTGCATAAATGAACTTGGCCTCAAATCTGGATTTTTTAAGCAGTAGTTCTGTCGTTGTTTATGGCAGTCATAAGTGTGGACTTATGAAAAAAAAAAAACTAGAAACAATAGGAAGTTAAAATTAATAAAACAGATTATGACACAAATAGAAACAGGCTTTTTGTCTACAAATTTTAATCCTAATTAATTTAAAGGGTACCATTTTGTATAATTTTTCTTATGACATCAAATTTTAAATTAAAAAACTAAAAAGCAGATTTGACTTTTTAGACTTCAAAAGGTCTTTGACTGATTACACTAGGCGCCAAAATTCAAAAAAATGTCTGTGATCCACATGCCACTAATTTTTTCTTATGGACTTTGGCCTTCTAAACACGAATATCACAATAAAAATATATTAAAATTTTCTATGAATAGGTTTTTGAGATATGATTTTTTGAAAAAATTTCCCCTTTTTCCAGGATGTAGTGTCATAAATAGCAACCTATCTCGAAAACGAATTAACCAATTTAAAAAAAAAAAAATTAAATCAAGACAATTAAATTACCTACAAATGCTTAGAACAAACTTTGTCATTTGGCTCAGTAAATTTGACGGAATTAGAAGAAATTCGGCGATTTTTTTTTCGTCGAATAATGTTTCAAAAATCTAAAAACAATCGAAATCTCAAAAAAAAATCTGTTTATCATTTTGTACGTAAAGAAAAAAAAAACCTGCTGCCTTTGAGGAAAATTCATGGAAGAATAATGAAGTTATAGACCATTGAGTGAAGGTACCGAAATTCTACTTTTTTATGATTTTTTCATGAAGTGCCGGTTAATTTAAAATTAACACATCTGAAATTAGCTTTTAATTAAAAACTTTTATTTTTAACGAAATATTAAATATCTACATAAACCTTAAAAAGTACAGAATAAAAAAAATACCAAAAAAATATTGACTTAAATAGGAAAGCAAATAAGATACAGATGTTGAATAAGAAAGCGATAAAATAAGTTCAGAAAAGTATTCGAAAATAAAATTGTTTGGCAATGGCAAACTTTAAAAATGATTTTTCCCATTTTTTTTTTTTTGATTATATAAAAAAAAATTCGCTGCTATACACTATACTACACTCAAAAAAAAAATACACTACATCCTGGAAAAAGGGGAAATTTTTTCAAAAAATCATATCTCAAAAACCTATCCATAGAAAAAATTTTTATTGTGATATTCGTGTTTAGAAGGCCAAAGTCCATAAGAAAAAATTAGTGGCATGTGGATCACAAAATGGGTGGCGCCTAGTGTTATATGTGATCTGTTTATATTTTTTAAAGATTTGACCAAGAGATTCAGGCATGGGCGTCCGCAAAACTTGTCTAAAGGTTAGAAGAAGATGGGGGCCTAGTCTATTTAAAAAGTTCACGCATTTGAGAAAAGTTAAGTTATACTATTAACAATATAAAAGTTATCTATTGAGTTAAGCTTTACACTTTGTTTTGTAAATAAAGTACGCCTAAAAAATCAAACTTTGTAATTGTTGGCGTACAATAAGTTCTTAGCGCACGGTTTGTATTGGGGTCTTTTTCGCAAATTTTTTTCAAGCACATGCAACGTTTTTGGTCACTTTTGTGGTATACCCAGTGCTGCCACTAAATTTTTGAAAAAATCCCTACCGCATTTCATGAAAATCCCTACTTTTCCCTATGCAAACATAATTTTTCCCTACAAGTATCCCTACATTTTTATTTCATACATCTAAAAGAAACACAAAAAGTTTGTTGCAAACAAAAAATAGCATGAACGTATGCCTTAAAATGTTTATTTAATATTATATTTCACATCGATTAATCCATAAAATTGTATTGTACGTACTCAAAAAACAATAAAAAATTAACATAAGTATATGTAGACTAGTTAACATCGATAAATCCATATAATTGAATTGTACACAAAAATCCATAAAAAATAACATAAATATATGTTGACTAGTTAACATTGATAAATCCATATCATGGTATTAAACATAAATAAAAAAAAATACCAAAACATAATATATAAGCATATGTTATACGCATATAAATTAGTTTAGATTAAAGCTGATTCAACAGAATTATTAAAGGTAAAAGTCATTTTTTTTTAATGATGATCATAAAGATCTTTATAATTCATTTGTCTGAAATGGCTTTCGTTACATTTAAAAGAAGTGCAATCTTGTTTTTCATCTTGTAAAAAAGACCGAATTATGCAAATTGAAGTGAGGTTATCGTGACTGATTTTATTCCTTTTTTTTTGTACGAACATCGGTTACAATAGAAAATATACGTTCAGCATCTGCATTAGCATGAGGCAATATCAAACAATGCTTGGCTAATTTGGATAAATTGGTAAATATTGCTTCATTATTAAAATTCCTTAAATTCTCAATTTTTATCCAAAAGTCTTCGATACCCATGTTCTCAAGAACTTTCTTTTCAGGTTCAAGAAATTGAAATTCAATAGACCTCCACTCAACCAGCACGTCATTTATATTACATTTAAATTTCTCACAAATATTTTTAAAATCAATTTCACGCCTGCTGAATTCAGTATGGACCCCCAGTACAATTTTGGGATCAAGAAAGCACATATCTTTGAAAAAGGTCTTGTTTTGTATCGGCAATCTTTGCTGAATTTCTTCCAGAGCAGTGATATAAAAAGATAGGCAATCTAATCTGATTCGTTCGGCAGCTATTTTTGGAAGCGTATTCAGTAGCTCGAGACATTCAGGGCCGAGATATATCTCATTGACTGGCAAGGATACATAAGGTGACCTAACGTCGCAATCAGTCTTTAATGCAGTTTTTTTAATAAAATTTTGGCCTAACTTGAAAAATATTTTTGTTGACTCCAAGTAAAGTTGGTGTATTAATGGCTTTTTGGCTTGAAAAAGTGCATTTAGTTCATTGAAAAAACTGAGAACGTATTTTAAGAAACATAAATATGCCTTATTGCATTCATTAGTAAGTTCTGTTAAAATTATTTGAGCTGATTTTAGTTTGTCGATGATGCTAGCCTGTTTGAAGAATTCAAGGAGTATATTCCAATTGTCTAGAATTCTTTCAATGCATTTTTGGTGTGACAGCCACCTAGTCGCACTAGTTTTTAAAATTTTTCTTTTTTTCTCATTCAAAATATCTTGAAACTCCTCTATCTGAGCACACCTTTTCGAACTACCTGAAACATATGTTCCAATTTGTCTTAATAACTCTTCTGGAGCCCTAGGTAATGCTAAACATGCCTTGTTTGCTACAATCGCTGCTGTGTGACAAATACATTTTATTACAACTACGTCAGGAATATCCTGTAAGAGTCTTGAAGCAAATGAGTTGCGATGGCCAATCATGACACTCGCTCCATCACTACACATTCCTTAAAATTAGCAACAGAATAAACACATGGATATAGCATGTTTATAAAACAGTTTAATGATTATCTTACCGACTATATTATTGAAAGGAATTTCGTAACTTATAATAAGTTTCTTAAAGTCCTCTCAAAAGGTCTAATAGCTTGATCGCATCTTTGCCGTTAACATCATCAAAGTACCTCACAACAATACACATGCACTTATTCGATCCAATATCAGTGCTCTCGTCAACCATAACTGAAAACTTTGTGTTTTTTAGCTGTTGGATCAATTCATCCCTATGTTGCTATGCCAATACATTTTTTATAATGCTACTGCACTTAGATCTTCCAAGATTAGCATCTAAAATAATTTTGGAGTCCGGAACAATTTCTTTTAGAAGGGGTAGCAAATGGTCAACTACTTGCGTTGCTACGTCATGTTCGGCAAAGAACATGCATAGCTTCAGCTCAAAGTTTTCCACAGCAAAGCTATTTTTCGGAGGTTTTTCAAAAAATGTTTCAATCGATTTTAAATTTTTAATGGAAACTACGTTTTTTTATGTGATTTGCTATGCGAATGCTTCAGGAGGTCCGATTTTCCACAGCTTAAAATCTTGTCACAAGCTGCACACTTACACTTGAAAGCATCCGTTTCAATTTTTTCGAGCCATCCCTTGAATTCATCGATCTCCAGCCAGCTTTTATTAAATTTTTGTTTTCTGTACTTCACACGTCGCTTCACAGCACCCGTTTCAGAAGAAATGGAATCGGAAGAATTACTCATTTTTCTAAAAACAATTTTATTGAAAATTTGTTTAGTAAAGTATGTATAACATTTGAAGCAACTTACGGTTTTTACTCCTTTATTCAGACTCTGATTTTGTGAATTTTAATAAAAAATTAAGCGGTAAAATTAATCTTGTTAGAGAAAATCTAAACGAAAACGCGGCAAAATTGACATCAAGTAAGCTCAGCGACAAATGGGTATGTTCAAGCACAGAACAGAATGATTATGTCAGTGGGTATGTTTAAGCATATATGAAGACTTAACTTGCTCAGGTTTTTCACACTGAAAGAATTTCAACTCAATTATAGAATTATATGCGAATATAAATACACATTTTTTGAGAAATATAGAGAGAAATTTAAAATTTTAAAAATTCCCTACATATGAGCATATATTGGAAATCTGTCCTTTTTCCCTACATCTCAAAACTAAGGATGAATTTCTCTACATGTAGCCTCTTTTCCCTACTAGTGGCATCACTGGGTATACCTACAGCCTTAAATATTCATTATACATAGATAAAATATATACCAAAATATCAATTATATGGCGAACAAAGCGAATATATATTTAAATTTTGTAACTTATTTAAGAAAGTCACAAAATAGCAAAATCTTAGAAGAACAATTCAATTTTTGTATGAGAAATGCTCGTGCTGAAATTACGAACGCACCATCGTGTTGTTTATTGGAACGAATCGTTTTCTCAGTAATTCGTTATGTTCCTGTTTTTGCTAATATTATGCATGTAAAATTGACATGCACCTATGCATATCAGTTGCTTTAGTTTTTATCTTCTTTTATTGTTTTTGTTTACGTTTAGCAAGATTTTTACAATAAATAATACAGATATATGTAGCTACAGAGCCATTATGTATGCAGGTAGCTACAAAAAATTATATTGCTACTACGCAGGTTTACATATGCACAGACTGCGCAAAGTCGTTGTACTATTGAAACTAAATTTTTTTCAAATATACAAAATTCGAAATATAGGATATATAAGGATTATATTTATTCTATATTATAAATATGTTTTGTTTACTGAAATTTAAATTTCCAATTAAACATAAAATATTTGTTAGTTCTTTGCTGCAGAAAAACATTAAATTCATATTTTACCGAAATATTTATTTCCATTTATTAAATATTGCATTGAATTGCAATAAATTGATATTTTTTTAACAAACACAAAAATTAATAAGAACAACAAATTCAATGATAATCTAAAAATTCTAGTTGTTGTGCCAGTTGTTTAATCAAATTGTAAAATAAAAACATATATCAGCTAATTTAGTGATATGGCGGATTAGTGGCGGCCGTGGCGTAGTGGGTAGAGTGTGTGACTCTTACGCCAGAAAACCCAGGTTCGAATCGAACCCAAGACACAGAAAAATTTTTCAATTGAATTAATTTTTCTGTTCGGCCGTCACCTCTCTGCAGACAATGGCAAACCTCAGAGATTAAAAACTGCCATGAAAAGCTTCTTAGGAACATATGCCGTTCGGAGTCGGCGTAAAACATGTAGGTCCAGTTTTCGATCATTTGTGTGCAAACATTTCACATCACACACAACACAATTGATCATAAGAAGCTCGGTCAAAGTCCTTTCAAAGGCTGAGATGGCCATTTCGGGTTTTTTTTTTCAGCTAATTTTTCTGTATCAACTTTTGTTTTCGTTGTTTTAACTATTTCTCGTATCCTCAATTTTAAATATAAAGAACAAAATGGCATGTCTATACATTTTAACTTAATAAGTCAAGACAGCCCTTAACTTTGTTTTTCAATACCTCAAAATTAGAATTGAATAAATGCACTTGGTTGCACATTATTCACAAATGAATAAATCGTTATAAAATTTATATTAAATACATTTTTAATTCCATCTAGCTTAACCCATTAATGACAAACTATGATATATCATTTCCATCGCATATAAGGTTCTCTCAAGAGTACTGTGTGAAAGATTAAAGCCGATTACAAAAACACTGATTGGACCTTATCAGAGTGGCTTTTCGACCTGGTAAGTCCATCATAGACCAGATTTTCACGCTACGACAAATCCTGGAGAAAACCCACGAAAATCAAATTGACACACACCATCTCATTGTCGATTTTAAAGCTGCGTTTGATAGCCCGAGAAGGGATTGCCTATACGCAACAATGTCTGAGTTCGGTATACCTGCAAAGTTGATTAGACTTTGCAGAATGACGTTGAGCAACACACGCAGCTCCGTCAAGGTAGGAAATGACCTCTCCGAAACCTTCAATACCGAAAGAGGTTTCAGGCAGGGCGATCCACTGTCTTGCGATCTCTTCAACATCATCATGGAGGGGATCGTACGAAAGGCCGGTGTGCATCGTAATGGCACCATTTTCTACAAAGGCGTCCAGCTCCTTGCGTACGCTGATGATATTGATATTGTCGGCAGAACCAAAAGAGATGTTACCGCTACTTTCGCCGCTATCGAAAAGGAATCAGCCAAAGTGGGTTTGACGATAAATGAGGGTAAAACAAAGTATATGCTGTCTACAAACAAGGGAGCGCGGCGTTTAGACTCCCACGTTTCATCCGTCAGCTATAACTTTGAGAAGTAAAGAAGTAGTCAAGGAGTTCGTTTACCTTGGCACCGTCATTAATACCAAAAACGAAATCAGCCTGGAGATAAAGTGAAGAACAATAATTGCTAATAGGTGCTATTTCGGTCTCATTAAGCAACTAAGTTTCAGAGCCCTCTCTCGATCGACAAAACTAACACTCTACAAGACGCTCGTTCTACCTGTGCTGCTTTATGGCGCTGAGGCATGGGTAGTTTCGCAAACTGACGCAGCCGCTCTGGGGGTGTTCGAGAGAAAAGTTCTTCGCAAAATCTTCGGTCCTGTTCGAGTCGGCGATGACTATCGCATCCGAATGAACCACGAGCTGTATGAGCTCTACGATGACATTGACGTAGTTCGGCGTATAACTTTGCAGCGACTACGCTGGCTGGGTCATGTCCATCGAATGAACGACGAAGCTCCAGCAAAAAAGGTGCTCGAGGCGAGGGTCGCTGGTCAACACCGACGAGGGAGACCATGCCTCCGATGGATGGACCAGGCTGAGGAAGCCCTAACCGCACTTGGTGTATCCAATTGAAGAAGGCGCGCGCAAAGCAGAGGCGCCTGGCGAGAGCTGATGAGGTCGGCCGAAACCCGGACACGGGTTGTTACGACCACCTAAGTAAGTAAGTAATGATATATCATACGAAGAAAGTGTTGACACGTAAAAAATTCTTGCTGTGGCTAGATAATAGATATTGCGCCAATTTTTTTAAAAGTAAAGAGAAAAAATATGTTAAAACAAAAAAAAAATATGTAACAGTCTAATTTTCCGCGGCTTACCTTTAGTTTCGTAGGTGAAACATCACAGGTAAAAATCTGAGTTTTTTGTGTCGAAAATTGGTCAGGAAAAGTGCTGCCAGAAAGAGGAAAATGGAAAAAACAGAAAACGCGTACCTTTTTTCAGGTGGCCTAAGGTGTCTTCTATGGAAGTAAAAAACCAATAGGGATTTTTCGACATTCCTAGAAATTTCAACTGTAACCTTACCAATGTCATATTTCAGGTGCGTGCTCAGGTAAATTTTTTTTTATTTATTCCATCAACATCTATGGTTCCCCAGACACATATTACAGAACTGCATCAAAATCGTACAAGCCGTTCTATGGGCGGGCTTTAATGGGTTAAGCTCACTTTCCAATTAGTGCACTTACGGAAATTAAGTTATTTTAACCATTATTCTATTTAATGATTTGATTAGTTATAAAAATAGTTAATATGATCGTAAATGAACACAGTCAATTTTACGCATTAATAGAGCTTAGTTCGTTGATCACAAATAATAAGATAAATAACCGCTTTCATACTAATATCTCTTATTACAATAAAGCTTAATGCTATTTTATTAGCAGGAAAAATGCTAACAATTCATATTAGTAGAAATGAGGACAAATAAAATTATAAATGTATCCGCGACTTAAGCTGAAATGAGTAAACACCTGTTACCAATTCGAATCTATGTATATATTTTATGTTCTGGTGTATCTAACTTAACGCCAGCTTTAAATATTATAAAAAAAAAACCGACTACAAAAACACTACAAAGTAAAAAATTATTTTAAAATAACTTTTCCTTTTAATTTCCTGGTCGTTTTTGATAATTTATTTAAACATATTATTACATTGGAAAACTTAATATTGGCAACATAGATAACAGTTCGTTCAAAAAGTTTATAGGACGGCACATAGATGGCGTTACTAGATTTTTTCAATACAATTTTTATTTAGTACCAACCTTCAAACGATACGTATAAAAATTTGACAACAATCTTAAAATTGATTCGTGACTTATAGCATTTTGTGTGCAACTATTGGTACTGAAAAAAAAAAATGGAAAAAAATGAATTTCGAGATTTGATAAAGCATTGCTTTTTGATGAAATAAAATACAGTGGAAACCAAACAATGGCTTGATAAACATTATCCGGACTCTGCTCCATCGAGACAAATGGTAGAAAAGTCGATTGCTGAATTTAAACGTGGTCGTACCAGCACAAATGATGCAGAGCGCAGTGGACGCCCAAATCAGACTGTTATTCCACAAAATATCAAGAAAATCCACAAATTGGTTATGAAGATGCGAGTGTTTTTACCACTTTACACGAACATTTGGGTATGCGAAAGCTCTGTTCAAAGTGGGTGCCGCGTGAGCTCACAGTCGACCAAAAACAACAACGAATTGATGCTTCAGAGGAAGTGTTTGGCGCTGTTAAACCGCAATAAAATCGAATCCTATCGTCGATATGTGACAATGGATGAAACATGGCTTCACTATTACACACCAGAATCCAAAGGACAGTCAGCTGAGTGGACAGCAGTGGACGAACCGAATCCAAAGCGAGCAAAGACCCATCAGTCGGCTTGTAAGGTGATGGCGTCTGTATATTGGGATGCGAAAGGAATAATATTCGTCGACTATCTGCAGAAAGGAACCACCATCATCAGCGACTAATACTGTGCACTTTTGGATCGATTAAAGGCTGAAATCGCCAAGAAATGGCCACATTTGCAAAAGAAAAAAGTGTTGTTTCACCAAGACAATGCACCGTGTCACAAATCGATGAAAACGATGGCAAAACTGAATGAATTGGGCTTTGAATTGCTTACTCACCCACCATATTCTCCAGATTAAGCCTCCAGCGACTTTTTCCTGTTATCGGATCTCAAGAGAATGCTTGCTGGAAAAAAATTCAAGTCCAATGATAAAGTAATCGCTGAAACTGAGGCCTATTTTAACAAGTATATCGTTGTATCGCTCTCGAAGGCAACTATGTTGAATATAATGTTGAATATAATCGAGTTTTATCAAAATATTGCTTTTTTCTTACTTATCCTACGGACTTATTGAATGACCTGTTATATTCATTTCTTTCTGAATATGACGCTTTTAATGTCGGCGAAGCTTTTAATATAATCAGACTTTTCATCAGAAGCGTCAACTTCAAAGCTTTTGAATTCATAGAGTTATTAATATATTTATAATTAAACAAATTGGAAAAAAATTAAAATAATAAGTTTTCCAATGTAATAATATGTTTAAATAAATTATCAAATATGCCCAAGAAATTAAAAGGAAAAGTTATTTTAAAATTAGTTTTTACTTTGTAGTGATTTTGCTGTGCGTTTTTTTTTTTTTTAAGTTTTTACTTCTTCCTTTTTAGAGAATATGATACATTTTCGAAAAAAGTGTATAGACTACATAAATACAATTGTTCTTAAAAAATATTAATATATTAAATTCTGAAAGTTTGTTGTTAATTTCAAATATCTGTCTCTTAAATTTAAATTAGATGTCACGTGTTTTGAAATAATTATACCCATTCTTGTAACAAATTTTATTACCCTAGTGTCAATATTATTCGAGATATAGTGTTTTCTAATATTTCCACGCCCCTTTATTGAATACGCGCCCACTTTTTTGACCGTTATTTGTAATAATTGTGCCTACCTCTGTACTTGATTTCAGTACCCCAGCGTCAACATTAACTGAGATAGTTTTTTCAAGTATTGCCACGCCCTAGTATTATTATTGTCGAATAACGCCTAGTTTGTTGACCGTAATTTTAAATAATTCTGCCCCTGTACTACAATAATTTTCAGTGCCCTAGTGCCAATATTATTCAAGATATACCGTTTTTCTAATATTGCCACGCCCAGTTGTCGAATAACGCCCATTTTATTGACCGTAATTTGTGATAACTGTGTCTACCCTACACTAAATTGCAGTACCCTAGAGTCAATACTATTCGAGATACAGTGTTTTTCTAATACTGCCACGCCACTTGTCAAAAAACGCACACTTGACCATAATTTGTAATAATAATGCCTACCCCTAGGGTACACTAAACTACAGTACCCTAGTGTCAAAATTATTCGAGATACAGGGTTTTTCTCGTATTGCCACTCCCCGTTATAAAAAATCGCCCACTTTTTAAGATGGGCACCTCCATATTTATGATATCTATCTGTTCACTAAAAATTATGGCATTCAGGCATATGGATAAGGAGTTATCGATGTGCTTACAAAAAAAATAAAAAAAATAAAAAAAAACAGAGAAACTGGCGAACTTGAGAAACTCCTCCTTTTTGAAGTCGGTTAAAAATTAATATCACAGAATAATTCAATTCACTTTCATCATTATCCTCATTCATCGTTTTAGTAGCCAAAATTTGGTGAAGTCTTCTAGTGCCGTCATAATTTTAACGTTTTGAATATATTGTTTATGTGAGTGTGTTACAAAAAAATTTTAAAAAACTCAATCGCCATTTTGCGTGCCATACAAATTTATATACACAATTGTGTTAGGGCTATGGAAAAGGGTTAATTGACGATCATCCGTGAAATAATTAAAAAGAAAAAGTTTGTCAAAAATATAATAAAATAAAAGGTTGAGCCACTTACCAACTTTGCAAAAAATTTTAATTTTTCCAACTTGAAAGGTAATCTCCAAATATTGTAAAATAAAGTGATTTTAGTTTTTAAGCGAAAATCTGGTATTAAATCTTATGTCGAAGATAAATTTGTAAATTGTGATTTTAAATTGCTTAATTGTGATTAAAGATAAACGTTGTTTGAGTTAAAACAAGTTGCTTCAATTTAAAGCATTTGTATGTTGCGCCTTTAAGTCGAAAAGTAATTTAATAACATAAATAGTTTTTAAAAATACACCAATGAGGTGCTAACATCCCGCTCTTAGACAGAGCAGGTTTTGGGCGAAGTATTTTTGGAGTTTTATAATAGTTTTCAGTGAAAACTGCAAATGCACTTTAAAAATATAATTTACATAAAAATAAAAAAAAATTGCCCATTTGTATCCAATTAAAACGTTTTTCCACTGAATAAAACCTCACAGGCAGTCAGCAATTTGAACAAGTCACGCACAAATGTCACAATTAAATTAGCATTAAATCTGTACTCAAGCCAAAAAAAGCCTCTAACATTTGGAGTGTGGCTTTGGTGGTGACAGCGTTGCGTGGTTCATGTATAAAAAATGCCTGTCTGCCTGCATAAATGTTGCAAAACATGCTCCACCAAAATAGTCACATGTCACATTTTAATAAACAATATGAAAAAGATACATGGAAAAAAAAAACGGTTGCATGTGAAAAAATGTAAAAAATTTCTATAACTAAAAATGATTTTGGTCAACCTGCATTAGTACACCACAGGAAATGTTCAATAAAAAAAAATTTTGCACGAGTGCACTGCGTGGGCTTTGTTAATACTCATTGTTAAATAATACCAGTTTTTCACGAACAGTTTAATCCCAATCTGATCAACAACGACCACATTTGACAAATTGACAATATAGCAGAAAGGTACAACACATTTGGAACAGTGACAAAGAATTCATCAAAATCTAAAAATGTTCGCAAATATTAAGAGAACTTTATTTTTACACCTGTTTTACTAAAATTATATAAATTTTTAAACTTTAAAAAAAATTTCTTTTATACCAAATTGTATGCCAGCTACAAATTATTATATGTGACCTATAAAGATATAAGAATCTTGATGTCTTATTCACAAAAATACTATTTGAAATTCAAACAGACTACTTTATATGTCATTTTTTACATTATCTTTAAACCAGTTTTAAAAGCTTAAAGCTAACTGTAAAAGTTTGGTATAAAGCGAAAAATGTATACTATACGTACTTCCTCTAAAAATTACTCAAATATTAAAAATATTTGAATAAAATCATAAATAAGAACTTTGCTTAGTTAAAGCCTACATTCACTCTCCAGAACTTAAAAAATTTGATCTTAAATCTTTAGTTAGTTTCAAGCATTGTTTTTTCTAAAACATATCTCAAAATGTTAGATCATAGAATTAATTTTTCTTAATTTGATTAACACAAACTACTTTGGCGTCTAACAAACATTCTAACCATAGCAGATCTATTGATAATATGGTCTGATATACGTGCTTTCATATTCTGAAAAGTTTAGTTCTCAAACAAGATCTTTGTCAGCTTCTAATTAATAAATGTCTCTATTAAAAAAGATGTTTGCACATGTTTGAAAATCTACATAAGTTTCGTTGTCTTAAATAGACAATACATTTAGCAATAAGAAGCTTGTCAAACTGTCAATCCCCGTTGACTCAACAAACCTCACACAAACTTGTCTGGTCTAGTCTAAGCCATGGGGTCACGTTCTTTGCATTTTATTTTCATTCAGTGTTGATATTTAAATTTATTCTACTTATTTCAACAGTCTCTTCTAATTATCTCTCTCTATAGCAAAACTTCATTCTTTCGTGCTGTGTTCTTTGGCGGTGGCCACCGCCACCTGCCGTTTTGGAGTTTGTTACCAATTTTGGAGCTGCTCATAGATTCTGCAATCTCTCTAGTCATGTGCATGTGTGTGTGTATCTCTCTGTTTCTATTGAATTTGTAGTAATGTATAAACAACTCATGATTTTCGAGTTTCATTATACGATGCTTATCTACCGACAAAGTCGACCGACGAGTGTACATTTGTAGCTTTTTTTCATAAATATTTTGAAGTCAACCAGTCAGGGTTAGCTCAGATTCCTCCTTAATTAAAAAGAGAGGAATAAGATTTGTGTTGATTTTTATTTTTAAATCGTTAAAAAGTTCAAAGCCAAGTTCATAAAATTTCATAGAATTTTAATCGTATCTATCTCTTCATAGTTTTTTGAAATTTTTTAAGATGTAGGTTTTCTTTCTATTTTATTTTACTTTAATTTATTTTATTTTTTGTTATTTTATTTTATTTTATTTAATTTTATTTTATTTTATTTTTATTTTTTTTTTATTTTATATTATTTTATTTTGTTTTATTTTATTATATTTTATTTTATTTTATTTTTTTTTTATTTTATTATATTTAATTTTGTTTTATTTATTTAATTTAATTTTATTTAATTGTTTTCATATTAATTTTAATTTATTTTATTTTATTTTATTTTATTTTATTTTATTTTATTTTATTTTATTTATTTTATTTTATTTTACTTTAATTTATTTTATTTTTTGTTATTTTATTTTATTTTATTTAATTTTATTTTATTTTTATTTTTTTTTATTTTATATTATTTTATTTGGTTTTATTTTACTATATTTTATTTTATTTTATTTTTTTTTATTTTATTATATTTAATTTTGTTTTATTTATTTAATTTAATTTTATTTAATTGTTTGAATATTAATTTTAATTTATTTTATTTTATTTTATTTTATTTTATTTATTTTATTTTATATTATTTTATTTTGTTTTATTTTATTTTATTTTATTTTTTCTTATCTTATCTTATCTTATCTTATCTTATCTTATCTTATCTTATCTTATCTTATCTTATCTTATCTTATCTTATCTTATCTTATCTTATCTTATCTTATCTTATCTTATCTTATCTTATCTTATCTTATCTTATCTTATCTTATCTTATCTTATCTTATCTTATCTTATCTTATCTTATCTTACCTTATCTTATCTTATCTTATCTTATCTTATCTTATCTTATCTTATCTTATCTTATCTTATCTTATCTTATCTTATCTTATCTTATCTTATCTTATCTTATCTTATCTTATCTTATCTTATCATATCTTATCTTATCTTATCTTATCTTATCTTATCTTATCTTATCTTTTCTTATCTTATCTTATCTTATCTTATCTTATCTTATCTTATCTTATCTTATCTTATCTTATCTTATCTTATCTTATCTTATCTTATCTTATCTTATCTTATCTTATCTTATCTTATCTTATCTTATCTTATCTTATCTTATCTTATCTTATCTTATCTTACCTTATCTTATCTTATCTTATCTTATCTTATCTTATCTTATCTTATCTTATCTTATCTTATCTTATCTTATCTTATCTTATCTTATCTTATCTTATCTTATCTTATCTTATCATATCTTATCTTATCTTATCTTATCTTATCTTATCTTATCTTATCTTTTCTTATCTTATCTTATCTTATCTTATCTTATCTTATCTTATCTTATCTTATCTTATCTTATCTTATCTTATCTTATCTTATCTTATCTTATCTTATCTTATCTTATCTTATCTTATCTTATCTTATCTTATCTTATCTTATCTTATCTTATCTTATCTTATCTTATCTTATCTTATCTTATCTTATCTTATCTTATCTTATCTTATCTTATCTTATCTTATCTTATCTTATCTTATCTTATCTTATCTTATCTTATCTTATCTTATCTTATCTTATCTTATCTTATCTTATCTTATCTTATCTTATCTTATCTTATCTTATCTTATCTTATCTTATCTTATATTATCTTATCTTATCTTATCTTATCTTATCTTATCTTATCTTATCTTATCTTATCTTATCTTATCTTATCTTATCTTATCTTATCTTATCTTATCTTATCTTATCTTATCTTATCTTATCTTATTGTATCTTATCTAATTTTTTTTTATGTTGTTTTATTTAATTTTGTTGTATCTAATTTTAGTTTTTTTTTTAATTTATCTTATTTTCACTGAAATCAATGTATAAAACATTAAATCAATGAATGAGTTCTTGGAAAGTAAGAGGAAATTCTTTTGTTTTAATGAAATACTTGCGTAAGCTTATGAATTTGCTTAAACATTTGTAGCTAGTTTTGAAGCCACAACAAAAATGAAACATGCATTTCAATGAACGCAGATTTTGCAAGCAATGAACTGTTCATTGAAAACAATTGAAACATAAAGAATTTCTTCTTTGAGTTAAAGATTTTGTTCATTAAGTAAATTTTGTTTAATGAATGGAATTCATTGATTTTAATAAAAATATTTGGTTCAGTATACTCAAATGGTTGAGAACTTGATCTATTAATTTTATGCCAACTCCGAACGGCTCATCTTAAGAAGCTTTCTATGATAATTTTTACTCTCTGGGGCTTGCCGATGTCTGCGGAAAAGTAACGATATATATAAGAAATTACAATTTCAATTGAAAAACATTGTGTGCCAGATAGGCTTTGAACCCCACATATGGTTAAACAGTCAGTTAATTTAAACATATTTTTTTTCTACGAAACTTTTTATTCATACATAATTTTTTCTATATCGGCCTTCTCACATTCTTCTCGTAATAATGAAATGCTCCCATTTAAACACTTTTTTTATTGATCGCCTGATAGTAATTTTTTCCATTAATTTTTCTGACTGCAAGTGCTTATCAAAATTTCTAAGTGCAATGAATGATTGTACTTTACGGAAAAAAAGCCAGAATATCTATTTCTCGTAAGTGTTGGTGCCAGAAATCTGCTGGCTGATATTCAATTCGATTGACAGGTTAGACTTAACGTGAAAAAAGTTTGAAAATTAAATTAACGAAATGTTAGAAAACATACAACTTTTAAATTTGAGTCAAAATGTTGAGATAATAAAAATATATATATCTGTATTCAACAAAAAAAAAAAAAAACACTGATGCTGGTTACTTCATAATGTTTTTCGCAATTTTTTTAATTTGGTAATTAGATTATATTTTGGTTTTGTCAAAAAACTCAAAAAAGTTACTTATAAATGGCTGTATAAAAATAAACTAAGAGAGTTTGCACGATAAAATTGACACTAGGCTGTAACATTATTTTGAGCTATCAAGAAATTTCAAGCTTAACAAAACGATGGCTGCCTCGGTTCAGCCTTACTGGTTGGAGGGTAAACATATAAATGGTGTTTTTTTAGAGGTATAGAATTTTCTAGAGGGATAGCTGTCAACAAAGTTGTTATTTATACAAACATGTTGCTGACATTTATGTTCAGTATACTTTCAGGGCTGAAAATTAATTGGAAATTGAATTACATTTTTATGGACCTATCAATTAGCCATCTAGGCCACATGATTTGACTCCGTTAGAGTACTTTTTGTAGGTGTACGTCAAGCCACTGTTCTATGTTGATAAATTAGCTACGATTGACCAGTTGGAAACCAACATTCAGTGCGTAATAGTGTGCAAGGATCAAAATATTTAAAATAAAGGAGCATATTTGATGTAAAGGTTATATTTTAGAATTGGTCGAAAAATGCCTCTGCAGAAAAATCAGATTTTTTAAGTTTTGACATTATTGACGGTATGACCAACAAACAAAGGCCCACAAAATTGATAAATAGGCCCCCCGTGAACGCAATTTCAGGTTGCTCGTCCCTCTAACATAACCAAACCGAATATCGAAATAAAATTTTTTAATTTTGTTCGCAATTTTCCGATTCTTTTTTAAAGGTACGTTACAAATATTAAAACCATTTATTATTTAGACTATACTATAATAACTTATTAATTCTTCAAATCACTTTTTTTTACTATTTTCCTTAAATCCAAAACATTCTTATTTTTTATGGAAGTTGCAATTTTTAATTAGTGAATTAAATTATTTTCAAACCTATTATTTCCAATTTTCTTATTCATTATCATTCGAAATAATAAAAACCCCAATAAAAACATTATCTGTGCAGTTGCGGGATTAAACCCTGGCCCTCAGAATTATATAATTAAATTATAATTATTAGTTGAAACTAAGAAAATGTAAAAGACAATAACAACAACGCTATATAATGGCAGATATGTATAGCTTAAGCATCTTCTGACATTTAATTCACAATAGGTTCATAAAGCTGCTTACGTAAATGGGTTAGGGAATGTCACATCAGGCGCGACTTATTGGATAAGTACCACTCAACTAACCTCGTTTTTTTTTAGCTCACTGCTTTAATTTATAGCTTTTGGTATATAGATTTCTATACCCCAACGCGTACTGCGTAAGGGAGGCGTGGCAGGTATAGAAAAAAATATATATATTTTTGATCAGCATCACCTCCTAAGTCGATTTCCGTTTGTCTGTTTGTCTGTCCGTCTGTCGACACGATTACAGCCGTAATTTTAAAGCTATCGCGAAATATTATAGTTATATATGAAATATTAGTTATATATGAAATTCAAAATATAACTTTATTTTTAAAAAAGGAAGATCAAGTTCGAAATGGGCCAAGTCGGATGAAATCCGCGCCTACCTCCCATACAAGGGGACTTTATTTTAACCGTAAAAGTTATAAATTGACTTTTGTAAAGTAAAATCTCTTAAAAATCTGATTAAATCAAAGAAATGTCTTGAAATTGTGCACATAGGCTTTGATATTTAATATAGACCGTCACTTTAATTTTTGACGAAATTTGATGAAAACCACGCCTACCTCCCATACAAATTGGCTTTATATTATCCGTAAAATATCTTAAAAATCTGCAAAAATTAAAAAAAATGTTTTAATATTTTGCATATATGCTTTGATATTTAAAATAAATCATACTTATGATATATGGCAAAATCGGATGAAAACCACGCCCATTTCCCATACAAAGTGGCTTTATTTTCAACGTAAAATCTCTTAAAAATCAACAAAAATTAAAGAAATGTCTTGAAATTTTGCACATTAGCTTTGATATATAATATGAACCATCTCTATGATATTTGACAAAAGCGGATCAAACCACGCCTACCTCTCATACAAAGTGAGTTCATCAAAATGGAAAACTTTCGTTAATACATATATAAAACTGAATGTCATGCTGTATGTTGTGGCTAAAGACTTGTGGTCGTCTGCTCTTGTAAACTCTTCAGATTCTGCTCGCTGCGCTGCTTCGGCGGCCCTTGCACCAGATCTCAAGTTTTGCACAATTGGCCTTTGAAAAACTTTTAGCCTCATACTGTCGAAATCATTCGTGCTCGTTTCAGCTTTAAAACCCGTGCCAGTTCTCTTTCATTTTGTATTTCACATGCTTGAATTCTCCTCGCTGCTATCTGCCCTCGAAACATAATTCAATCGTCGCAGTCGAACTTTGCGGTCGTCTACCCTCGTAAATTCTTTAGATTTTGCTCGATGCGCTGCTTCGGTCGCCCTTGCAACGGAATCCGAGTGTTAACACGAGTGATCATTGCAAAATAATTTAGTTTTCCTGACTTCGCAACTTCTGATAGCTTCGCCGTCTGACCTCTATCTGATTCAGCTTTCAGACGCCCTCGCAGCAGAACCTTTGTTCTGTACATAAGCTTTGTCATAGATTCAATCAGATGTTATAAGAACCGATAACCCGAAGTGATTAAATATCATAAGAACCGATTAGATGGCATAAGAACCGATCATCTTTTATAAGAAATGATCACACAAACCGATTAAATAACAACCGATAAGATGTCATAAGAACCGATTACATGTAATAAGAAATGACCACCAAAACCGATTATATATCATAAGAACCCATTAGATATGATAAGAACCGATCACCTGTTATTATAAGAGCCGATCACCCGAATCGATTAAATAAAAAATAATCGATTAGATGTCATAAGAACCGATTACCCCTCGTTATAACCGATTAAGTATCTTAAGATCCGATTAGATGTCATAAGAACCGAGTACCCGCTACATGCCACAACTTCTTACTGCATACGCTGTACTGCAAATATTTTGTAAATTAAAATAAGAACTTTCATATGGAATTGGGATTGTTCAATAAAGATTGCAAATAGAAATTCAAATTGCATTCTTATTTGCTGGAAGTTAAGTGGATCATTCAATCATTCAAAGAGTTCTGGGACGTCTAAGTTTTATCTCACCCATGTAGCCACGTTACACTTTTTTCCCATAACACATCCTCATAAAATTAGTCTTAAGGAAATTTTTTACTTGATTTTATTCCGAGCTTTAAACTCTTCCCAAATTTAATTGATAGCTTTGAATCGATTGTGCCTTTTATTGCTAATAAATCATGCTATTTAATGATTATTAAACTTTCCTCAAAAAATACCACACAAAGTTAGTTTGTAAATTTAACCCAAATTTATTAATTTATTTAAATTGTTTTTAATTATTTTTCAAATAAAAAGTTTTACACAAAAATTTCTCAATCACAAAATCGTATTCAAGCCATTAAATTTAAACTTTTTGTGCGACTCTTTCTAATTAACTTGTCCGATCGTCATAGATGATATACGATCTCACATTGACGCATTTATTTAATGCTTACTTAGACTGGGCATTTTTCTGACCTCTGCTGTGCTTACCGCTGATCGCTCGCAGCAGCAGCAGAAGCATGAAAGCACAACTATTCAAACTGTGATCGTGTGTGTTTCAACCAACGATGAATTTGAATTAAAACGCCAAAAAATAACTAAAGCAAATGAAAGAAAAAAAACTACAAGAATGGAACAACAGAAGGGGAGAAGGGAGGGGGGAAACAGCCTTTGTTGTGCTTCACAACAAGATGTTGCTTTTGATCAATGAATGATTGTGATTTGTATGCGGCTTCAACGCTTGCCTTACGATTTTTTTTTTTTTAAATTTGTGCTTTTTTTAAACCTCGGAGGATTAAAACACGATTTTTTTGATGTGCTTTTAATATCATTTCTGATTTCCTGCTGTTAGTTGACGCGTTTTATTGAACCGTATATATCGAGAACGCTTTATGTGTGAAATTCTTTTAATTGAGCTCATTAATAAGGCGTGTTAAAAAATCAACACCGAGGTTTTTGACTTAGATGATTTCTAAAAGTTAAAAAATGCTTAAGCTTAAGAAAAAAAGTGTTAACAGTATTTAACAGATTTTTTTTTAACTTAAGGCTTTTGTTTGGTTATACGAGTAACTGTATCTAAGTGGCAGGAAATCATTATGGAGCATTTTTCATGAATGAAAAGATTTTTTTATGAAAAAAATTCAGAATTCATTTAAAAGTTCAATTCTTTTAATTATTTCTTAAGATATATATTGAACACAACTAAATAACGCCATATAATTAATGTATATTTTAAACTCTTTCTTTTTCGTTTCAGGTAAGCAATCTTAAAAATCACACCAGTTTTCTACTAAAATGATCGTAAAATAAAATGATTCTTCGCAAATACCGTACCCTGCTAACCTATGACAACAACGAAATATTTATCTCTAAATAATATCACGCTTGACATCGCCATAAAACGAGTCCGAAACCACACATTTTCAATCCTTAAAATTTGTGCCGGAACACGCACGAAACTTCAACTAAAAAATAAATAAAAATCATAGTGAAATGTTGTTAATTCTTAAAACTTGCCGACAACTTGGCCATCAAGCAGCTACAGCGTTATGCTGTCACTTGTTGACAGTCATTAAAAGTGACAGCCGAATCGCAGCTAACCCGCGCTGTCTGCTGCCTCTGCACACCTTTTCTTCACCGCAGTCACATCATTATTTTCGGCTATTAAGTTGCGGCTGGTCACCCTAATTATTATGGTTGGTTGCTGTGTAGTGCAAATAGTTGACTTCCTGTCAAAGTCTGCAGATAAGATTTTTGTGGAAGCTTGTATTTTTCATATATAAAAGAAGGTAAAAATAAAACAAAAAAAAAAACGCCAAAGAACTGTCTGTGCCTAAAGCCGTTGGCGCAGGCGCAGACGCAGACTTCTTCAAATCTTATCATTTATCAACAAATATTCTTAATGAAAAAGGTAGAAGATTTTAATTTTGATTGCATGTCACATTGACACCAGTGAAGTTGTAGTTGTTGTTTTTTTTTTGTGACATGGTCACGCTACTTGGGTCGCCTTTTAGAGTCAATCTGTACAGTTTTTCAATTTAATTTGACATTAAATGTCTTTCATGCACTTAATTGGCCAATTAGTAAGTTGTTATTAATTTTCAATTTGAGTTTTTTAGAAAATTCACACAAATTTAACGAAATGTAAGTTATGTAAAAAGTATTCAATTTAATTTGGGTAGCATGACTGTGACTTTTGCAAATATTCTGCTAAATAATACTTTGTATAATCAAAATTTTGGCTCTATGAAATAACAAACAACCGAAAAGGGAAAAAATGGCCATTTCAGTTCTTGAAAGGACTTTGACTGAGCTTCTTATGACCATTTGTGCTGTGCGTCTTGTAAAAAGTTTAAACACAAATGATCAAGAACTGACTTTATGCCGACTCCAAACGGCTCATATTTTCAACAAGCATTTCATGGCAGTTTTTACTTTCAGAGGTTTGCCATTGAAAAATTAATTTAGTTGAAGAAATTTTCTGTGTCAGATGGGATTTGAACCTTGGTTCTACCGCATTCAAGCCACGCATCTCAACTAGTATGCCACGGCTGCTACTATAAAATAGGGCCCCACGAAATAAGGCCCCAAGCTAGAAATAAAATAATGCCCCAAGCATTTCTATACAAAACAACAACACTTATATTTGGGGTATTATTTCCTATTTTGGGGCTTTATAGCAATTTTAAAAATTCTTTCATTATTTTATTTATTTATATTTCATTATGAAGGCTTTATTTCATTATGAAATTATATTATGATAAAAGTAAAAAATAGTAAGGCCCAAATATTTTATTTATGAAAAAATAGCTTAAATATTTGGAGTATTTTTTCGTTTTTGTGGTGAAATAGCGCCTCAAAATTTTCAAAACTCTTAAATTTGTGTTATTTTATGAAAGTAACTAGCTGAATACCCGGCTTTACTCGGGAGTTGATATTAATAATTTTTGAATTCATTCGTCGATTCGAAAAACTTTTCACAAACTCTTCACAAATGAATTTAGTGTGCATCTTTCAAACCGGTAACTTCAGCGAAATGATCAAAATGTTGCTTCAACATCTAAATATTATGAGAAAAAGTTAGGAAAATTGTGATGTGTGATCGCTTGCAAAAGTATATTTTCAGATTTGTTATTATATTCGATAGATTGGGCATTTTTGAAAACATCAGAGCAAAAACTAATTTTTGGCAATCATTTATGTAAATTTTCTCATACATAAATGCTCTCTTTTGACCTCGTGCCGCAATCTTACTGTAGAGCCGAATGTGTTCAGGCTACTGAACTTGTGGATAGTTCAAGTGTTATTATTGTTCACGTAACCCTTGTGTGTGGTTTTTAAGGCTTCACAATATTTATAATTCAAAGATACTTTCTTAATGAAAAAAATATACATATAAAAAAATCAAACATTCTAAGTATTTCTTAAGAATAGACAAAAACTTGTTTGAGTCAAAAAAAATAGTTAAAAGAACGTATGTATACATATTAGATAGTAATATGCAATTGAAGCCTGTTCGTTAGAGATTGCCAATATCAGCTCAGATCATTTTGCAAATATTTTTATGGTCAAGAATTCTTCCATACCTTATTTGTATGTACCTTAAATTTTTACCATGTTTTTGACAATATCTTTTCTTAATTGTTTTCGAATAAGCCCTTATTTTGTAAGTCTTTTTTTACTGGATAACAATTAAATAAGCACTGGAAATAGAAATTTTATTGTTAAAACAACGCCAACGTACGACGCAACTGACAAACTCATCAATGTGTTGATGCGAACTTAAACATCACAGAATTCGGCAGTAGCTGTTGAATATAAATACACATAAAGAAGAAGAGAAGATATTTATCACCCTTCATGCCTTGCTACGCCTTTGTGTATTTTTTAGCACAGCGCCCTCTGGTGTTCAAGATATAGCAAAAATACATAGCGCAAGAAACTCACCGTACCCGAAAACCTCTGATAAAAATCATACTTATCGGGTGAGTGGTTAGGAGCTTTTTTGCATTAGTTGTACATCAGCGACCTCTGATTTTCGAGATAGAACAAAACAAAATAGCGCCAAAGCCATTTCCATACTCGAAAATCCCTATATACAAATTTTCATCCTAATCAGATGAGCGGTCTTAGAATATTTTACCATTTCTTAAGAGATTTGTACTGCAGCGCCCTCAGGTGTTCAAGAAAGCACAGAAAAAAAAAAATCCAAATACTCACCGCCAAATACAAATACAATATACAAAATAGCGCCAAAGCCATTTCCATACTCGAAAATCCCTATATACAAATTTTCATCCTAATCAGATGAGCGGTCTTAGAATATTTTACCATTTCTTAAGAGATTTGTACTGCAGCGCCCTCAGGTGTTCAAGAAAGCACAGAAAAAAAAAATCCAAATACTCACCGTATCGAAAAACCCCTATTTAAAAATTTTCATACAACGGATGCACGGCTTAGGAGTTTTCGAGATTTTTTAAAATATTTGTACTACAGCGCCCTCTGGTGTTCAACATAGAACAGATTAGATAAATTATAGAAACTCACCGTATCCGAAAACCTCTATATACAAATTTTCATGCAAATCGGATGAATGGTTTCGGAGATAAGCTATTAAAACAAAATGCCTAGGACCTGATCGCAGCGCCACCTACCGGATCCAATTGCAAATCTGAATCATCCAGGGATCCACTTAAACACACACAAAAAATTTTATCAAAATCAGTGTAGCCGTTAGGAACAGTTTAACAACATGCATACGTACAAATTGCACAACAAAGGCCTCTTGTTTTCAATACAGAGCAAAATAGATAGCGCTAGAATCCTTGCAAATCAGATAAGCGCCTTCTAGTGCTAAAGATAGCGCAAAAAAGATAAGTCCAAAACACTCACCGTATCAGAAAACCCCTATCTACCAATTTTCATGCAGATCGGATGAACGGCTTAGGAGTTTTCGACGATTTCTAAAATATTTGTACTACAGCGCCCTCTGGTGTTCAAGATAGAACAAAGTAGATAAGGCACAAGAGCTCATCGTATCCGAAAACCTCTATATACAAATGTTCATGCAAATAGGATCATCGGTTTCGGAGATAAGCTAAAAAAAAGAATGCCTGGAACCCGATCACAGCGCCCCTTACTAGGTCCAACCTTTTTTAGTGAATAAAAAGTAACCTATAGTTTTGAGTTTCATTTAAATCCATCCAGTGGTTTTCGCGTGATGCTTTAACAGACAGATAGAAAACAATTTAAAAAATGCGATTTGCGGACTCCTCGTCTTTCAAAATGTTCAACGCAAAAAGAATTTCAAAAAAATATATCATGTACAGATTTTTCTTACAATTTTATATATATATATATACATATATATATATATATAGAAGATTATGAGGAAAAAGTTAAATTATATTATTCAAAACTATATTCATTCTCCCACATTCTATTACATTTCTATGATTATTTCAAAATATATACAAAAACTCTTTCTTTAAATCGACTGCTCTAAGTACAGTTAAAGTAAGAATTTGATTTGTATTTATATTGATTGTATTGTGTTTTTCATTTTGATTTAAAAATGAAGACCACCATACTTATTAACATAAAATATTTTTTAAAAATTTTTAATGAATTTGACACATGTTTGTATAATATAATAAAGTAGATTAAAGTGTCTGCTAAAAAATTATAGAAGCCTTGATTCTTTGCAACATGTACTCTGGCATACCTCCATGACTATATGTCATATGTTGAAACGAAGTTTTAATGCAAGGAATTAAAAAAATTTCTTAGCTCAGCTGACTAGTTAATAGTTGAAGTTGCCGAGGAGATTGCTTAAGATTATTCAACAAAAAGCGGCAATGGAGTTGAATTTCATTGTTTTAATCAACAATTAACTTACAAAGGCTTTAAATAATGACACCCAAATATTCATGCAAAACAAGCAACATTTTATTTAACCATTTAGTGACATGGTATTTTCTGACTCTAGCTCGAAAGTTACATTACAACAATGTGCCGATGCTGATTTGTAAATTCCATTATAAAGAATTTAAAAAACCTACAAAAACCGCAGAAAATTTCTGAAAAATGCACCTCAAATTGTATTTTACATACCCAAAAAATATACCTGCAAAACTAATCCGTCTATGCAAGATGACACTGAGCAACACTAGCAGTGCAGCTAAACTCGGAAAAGATCTCTCCCCACCATTTGTTACCAAACGAGGTTTCAGACAAGGTGATTCTTTATTGTGTGACTTTGTTAACCTAATTATGGAGAAGATCATTCGAGCTGCTGATCTGAGACAAAGCGGTACCATATTCTAAAAGAGTGTTATGCTGCTTGCGTATGCTGATGATATGATACTGAAAAGTTATTTTGTATAAGTTTTTTGTATAGTTTTTTGAAAAAGTTAGCACTTTTTTCCCATATCGCCAAGTACTGACATGTTTCGATGCAAGTCGGCACGGATTCTCGTGGGCCAAGGTACACGAAATTGTACTTACCTTAATTTTCATATCATACGAAAAAATTAAGCGGGTAGAAACGATTCGAATTGTATGAGAGAAAGGGGGCTCACCCTCTTTTCTTTGTAAGCTTTGTGGTTTGTGTATTACTCTTCATGCAGACAAGACAAAATTCAATGCCATCAGACAAGGAAGAAAATAAGAGCGACTACTTTATTTAACATGAGTATGAACAAAATCCGTCTGGCGGTCGAGAGGTAGTGAGTTCGATTCACTCTCGAAACATATGAATATTGAAGATTTTTATAATATTGTAACAATATTATTTTTTTGTTTTTATTTGCCGGTGCGGCGAATTGTTGTTGTTGTTTGCATAGGAACCACTTTTCGTTACATCGGTTTTACCCCCATCTCTATCGCCGTGTTGTTGTATCAGTGACTAAAGAAGTTTCACTTCAAAAAACAATTTTATTCGAGATATTTCGCTAATGATGCTTAGGTTTTAGGTTGACAAGAGATGTAAACTTTGATATCACTCACGAATTTACGAATTTTAGTTATTTAAAATTTACAAAGCAATATGATATTTTAAGCTTTGAACTACTTTCTCGATGATGCTGTTTAAATACTTAAATATGAGTCACATTTTAAGGGTCGAAACTTCAAATGAACATACAAATATAGTTTTATATATTTACGGAGTACCAATATATTTAAATAGAACATCATCATTAACTAAAATATTGGATTTTCCCAAAAACCAAGGCAAATATTGCATTATGTTGATTGTTGGTATTTATTCAATGATAAGCTTTATTTTATGTTCTATTGTTGTTGTTATAATTGTTTATGTTGGCTTTCCTTTTACGTCGAACTCAACAAACAATGAGCCATTATCTGAACTCAAAGCAACGCCTTCGAAAATTCTTTTATATAAAACTTTTGACTTGAATGCCTGAAGCGGCTCATTTAAGACTCATTTGTTTTGAAAACAAATACGTATAAAAACAAAAAAACTGAAACAATCATTATTCAAACAATGTTTTTAAAAATCAAATAGTTAACTAAAAAGTTTCTCACGATAATTTTCGCAGTTTGAAAAAAGGCAGAACTGAACTACAAACAGTGTAAAAAATTTGCAAAAAATACGGTTTTTTGCGCCTAAAAGGCGCCTAAAAGCGGTTTTCAACAGCAGCAAAGTAACCGCTACAATTTGATATGGGAAGAGCTATCATGATGAGTGGTGCAAAATGATTAAAAATTAAGGGCAATACCAACCGCGTTGCTGCACAGGAAGTCATTTATCTTCTGTAAAAAAAAAAATCATCAAAGCGCTGTAGCTTGTCAGAATTGAACATTAGATTCGGCTAATGATTTAACACGTTGTTGGCTATTTTGTGAGAAATACATATTAACGACAGCACAAATGAGACAATGAAATTTTAATCAATATATGCGCTACAGTTGATTTATTAGCAGCCAAACGGCTACCGAGACAGTAGCTGCCAAAAAAATCGGTGTTTAGGCTTAATGTCGTAGAAGTCCTTATTTGGTGTGGTTTTTTTTTCAAAGCTTTTCCTCCCAATTTCTAGCTCGCAATCAAGTTCTATAAATTGCTTGCAAGTAAGTTGCAATCGACAGCTCCCAGCTATTTTTTTAGATATTCTATATGCGCTTTCGTTTTATACAATATAGAATTAATATCAATTTTCTCAGCCTAACCTTTAATTAGATGAAATTATAAGACAACGCAATAGCAACAAATACTCCAACACCTTCATGGTCACTTCCACTATTTCATACCTGAAAAGTTTTATGAGTCTTGACTAAAAAAAGCAGCGGAAGATAGAAAAAACTATATATAAAAAAAACTGAAAATTCTATATAATTACCGTCATTTTTGTTGAGTTTTTGTTGGAATTCTTATGGTTCCTTTTTTGGTTTGGTTTGGTCTGCTTATTGTTGTGGTTAACTTTAAATACTTGCACTCTGGCGCTTCCAACGCGCTACCAACGCAGCTTCTCGTCTGCTCACTGAAACACGCTAAGAGTTGCTTTTACTATTTCATTAAATAAACGTAAAGCAAAACAGCGGCATACGCCAGAAGGTTGGAATTTTTGAATTAGTTCTTTTATTATTATGGTTTTTTTTTTTTTATACAATTTTTTGTTGTTTGTACTTGAGCATCATATTTATTTTTGAGTAGCAGTTGGTTGGTTGTGGGTTATTTTTTTTTTTATTTTTAGGTTACAGATTGTTGTGAAATCAAAGCGAGCTTCAGTTTTTGTGGTAGCAGGCTTGAGACGATCAGCTAAGAAAGCAATGCTCTATAATTAGATTTAAATTAACAGTTTGAAGATTCATTTCTTGATGCTGTCGATTGTGTTGTTGTTGTATTTTTTTAATGTTTTTCTTGTTTTAAGTATTGGTTGTTACTAAGTTAGAAGTTTGTAGTGCAAAATAATTGTTAACAAGTAGAAAAGTCCCATCAAATGCGGGAACTCCTTACTTATGCTTTTTTAGAAGAACTCGTTAAGGAAACCAAAGCCACTTTTAATGTTAATGATTAACATAAAAAATTTTATTGAAAACCATTTAATTTATTTTGCTAAGATTACTTTTAGAAAAGTCTTTATTTATAACGGTTTTACACTAAAATTTTGCCTTTAAGCTTAAACTAAATGCACGTTCAATAAAAACATTTATTGTCTGCTATATAACTGATATAATTGAGCTATTTGGGCAAGAGCTTCTTTCCAAATTTAAATTTTTATAGACGAGTTTCTTTAAGTATACTAAGGTATGTAATTACCAGGAATGTGACGAATGTTATTTAGTGCATCTATAGTTAGTCTTTTGAGAGAGCGGATGCAGCTTAAAAAAATTTAGATTCAGGGATGCGAATCTAATTACAATGAGATTAAAATATACTTTTTTTTTAACTAGTCTGTACATATTTTTATTTATAAAAGTAAGAAACCCGTCAAAGGTAACAAATTAATAAAAATAATTTTAAAAAATTAGTTGAAATTTTCAGCTTTAAAGACTTTAGTAGTTATTTAGTTCGACTAGAAAACTAAAAGTTGGACTTAAATTCTTAAAATTATTTTGAAAATTGTATTAATGCTTTTAATCTATTAACTCTAAATTGTATTTTATAAACATTTATGTTGATGTTTTATCACTTTTTGATCGATTTCAAAGATCGTTGCAAATATACATTTTATCAAAAAAGTACCGGGCATTGCTTAATAAACGACAAAATATTTATTATTCACTCAAATTTATTGTATCGCTTTCAAAGTAGGCCCCTTCCAAAATAATACGCGTATAATCCAATCACCCAATCATTTTTCAATTGCAAATTCCGGACTCGTCTTCAGTTCTAGTCGCCAAATCTCTTTTATGTCTTCGTAAGCCATGTCATTCGAATGCGGTAGTTGTTCGATGATATTTGTTAAGTTTCGGCCAGAAATTCGTTGGTAATGATAGCCTTGTGAGATGGTGCGTTGTCGTGGGGCAAAATCTATGAGTTAAACGTCGCATGACGCCTATATAATATTCCTAATTTACAGTCTAACCTTCAGAAAAGAATTCCATGTGCACAACACCGCGATAATCAAAGAAAACAGTCAACATTGCTTTGACTTTTGACCTCAAGCATGAACTGATATTTTTTTATTATTTCTTCACGCATGCAGTGATCGAACGAAAAAAAAAAACGAAATGGCTATTTTAGCCTTTGAAAAGACTTTGACCTAGCTTCTTATGATCAAATGATCGAGAACTGAACCTACAAGCTTTATGGCGATTCCAAACGGCGTATGTTCTCAAAAAGCTTTTCATGGCAGTTTTTACCCTCAGAGGTTTGTCATTGCCTGCAGAGAGGTGACGGTTGAACAGAAAAATGAATGCAATTGAAAAAACATTCTGTGTGAGATGGGATATCAACCTGGGTTCTATCGCATACAAGCCATGCATCTCAACCATTATGTCACGGCCGCCACACGCCAATGCAGTGATCACAAACCAATTAAATGGCTAATATTTTGGCTTTATTAGTTCGCAACTTTTGTGACATTTAGTGCTTGAACACAATTTTGGACATATGGCTACTACGACTGCGTCTTATGAAAACTATCTTGTCGGTCAAATTTTGCATCACTTTTTCCAGCCTTATCTCGCCAATTACGCTAGTAAAGTTTCGTTTCCAACTTGTCAGTCGTAGGAGGTGTATCAGTTAGATCAGTGTATTGACTTACTTCCATAAAAAAGTAGTCTAATATGATGTGGTCACCAAAAGTTCGTCGCATTTAAGTTTTCACGCCCTGTATAGCTTGTTGCAACGTCCTGCTGGATCCATTACCAAATAAAAATTTCAATATTTGAAGTTATTTCTTTATTTGATTTAATTGAAAAGGTCTTGTATAAAAGGAATTATTCAAGCTTTCCCGAAATAGTCTTGTAACTTGATACATTTTAGGAAGTATTCAAGAAGATCTTTACTCAAGAAAATCTTCATCATAAAAAGTAAGCTTGTCATCACACATTTTTTACTTCCAAACATAGAAGAGAATTCGCTACGAGAACTAAAGTCGAGTCCGGAATTTGCAATTGAAAAATGTTTAGATGATTGGATTATTCGTCGGCATACGTGCATTTTTTTGGAACAGGCCTACTTTGAAAGTGATACAATAAATTTGAATGTAATAAATTGTAACATGGCGTTACAAATTAACATTTAACAATATTTATATATTATACTAATTACACATATTATATCTACTTGATAGAATAATATTATTATTAATTATTATAATATTATTATTATAATATATAATATTACTGTATAATATTAATATAATAATATAATATCACTATAATAAATCATACCACAGAATTATACTAAGTATATCATAGAATTATATTAATAATTAAAGATATTGATAATAATATACTTATTATTTAAGCTATTCTCTTCTTCTTTTGTTACCGCGTCACTGCTTCGACCAACCAAGGTCTTCCTCGTGGCAGCGACACAGGCACTCACTACCGCGTCACGTAGCCTCTTCTCCTTTTGTTGGTATCTTCTAGCCGCGTCACTGTCTTGACCGACCACTAGGTCTTCCTCGGGGCAGCGACGCAGGCACTCGCTACCGCGTCACTATTCTCTTCTTCTTTTTGTATTTTCTGACCGCGTCACTGCCTCGACCGACTGCTAGGTCTTCCTCGGGGCAGCGACGCAGGCACTCGCTACCGCGTCCCGTGTTATCTTCTTCTTCTTTTTTTATTTACCGCGTCACTGCCTCGACCGACCATAAGGTCTTCTTCGGGGCTTATTTAAGATACTAAGTTGGTAAATTGTTCAATAAAAGGAGTATATGAATTATTGAAAACCCTGCGTGTTTTTATTTCAAAATAATTTGTGGAAGTTAGTGGATCTTCCACAGGATCCTGGGACGGCTGAGTTTTACCTTAGCCTTCGAGAAAACCATGTCACAAAATATTTTGTCGTTTAGTGAGCAATGCCAACAATGTATGTTACATTCACTGACCACCTTCAGCAAGTCTTGCACGTTTTTTTTATATGAAGTTTTTGTTGTTTCCACTCAGTGAGATAGACTTGAGTGAGATAAAATTGAGATACGGCAAAGCAAAAATTTCTGTTATTATATCTACCAAAATTTTTTTCTTTGTAATCCAATCTGTCCCAATAATTTCTCCTTTGGAGCGACTCGCTTAGTGACAGTTGCATCTTTGCTATTCGATGTTGAATTTCAAACTGCTTCCTAAAATTGGCAGTATGACTGCCTTTTTTCTTTATTGTCGCGGTGTAGTGCACATAGAATTCTTGCCTGAATATCAGACGGTAAATGAACAATATTATCTGAGCGTTATGCGGCGTTTGAGTGAGCAAATTTGTTGAAAGAGGACAGATTTGTGGAAAGAAAACTCATGGATTTTGCACCACAACCACGCACCATATCACGCCAAAAACTCAAGAAATATCAACGAAAAACCCCCGTATTCACCTGATATGGCTGCGGTTGACTTTTTCTCTAGTCTTTTTGAATAGAAGGCATAAAAGAAGACGCGGAGAACTGAAGTCGGTTCCGGAAAATGTCTTTGAATTAAGTTTTTGTGATTAGATTCTACGTTCGCATAAGTTTTTTGTTTCAGAAGGTGCCTACATTGAAGAAATTACAATAATTTTGAATTAATAATAAATATTTTGTGTTCTTTTTTTAAACAATTCCCAATTCACAGAATGTATAATCCCAAAATAGTTCCGGATTCTTTCCATTTCGGTGCTTGACCAAAAACATTAAACAAATAAAATTTTACAATTTTCTTATTTACGTTTGACTTCTTAGGCCAATTGTATATTAATTAACTGACAGCTGACTCTAGATTTTTTCTTCAATATTAATAAATCTTACACAGACATTACTTAAGATATTAAGAATGAAAAAACACCCTTCTTTCTATATTTTTTTTTTTTTTTTTTTTGTTTCCTTGCGCTTCTGGTATGCTTTTCTAGTACGTATATGCTTCATATTTATATTCATAACTATTTTGGCCACCTGTAAATAGTTTCAACAAAAACGTTTCGATTTATAGCATCTTTGTGTAAAACGAACGACACGTCGATTTAACGAAGCCTTCGCTGGAAAGCCGAGAGTCAGCTGTTTTGGCTTGATGTAAAAATAATGTCGTGCATAAACGAGAACAGCTGTTCCAGTAAAGAACGATAACGTAACCTTAGTATGAAATTGGCTTTGTGTAAGAAAAAAATTACGAACGAAATGTCAAAATTTGACGATTAGTAAATTGTCATCGTTGTGAACATTTTTAAAATGGAAGTTGCTATGAAGAAAAGGTAAATAGAATATAATTTATTTTAATCTAGGAATACACAAATACTTTCTATATTTTTAGTACAAAGAAAACAACAATTGAACAATTTGGATTGCTGGAAATGGAAAAGAATCCAGAGCTGGCAAAAGGCACTCCAGTCTTTGGTGCAATCGCCGAAAACATTTCTTATATTATTTAATTTTCACAGTACATAAATCCTAAAACTGAATTTGCAGCAGAAGTAAACAAACAATTCTCCAATTTACAAAATAAACGAAACAGCTGATGAAAAAATGTTGCCATTTATTAAAAATTGCTTGTAATAAGTATGAAACGTTTAAGGTTTTTGTCAGTTTAACGCAATATGCTGGACTTTTACGATCCGGTAATAATGTTTTTGACAAGTACTCACGTTAAGTGTATTTGAGCAACGTAAGCAACGTAACAGTAGACGACGACGCAAGGAAAAAATACATCAAGCCAATTTTGTCCGATATCGTCCGAAAACGAACGAGGCCTAAGACGAAGGCTTCGTTTTACACAAAGATGCTATTAATTCGTTTTCGAACCCTTTTGGAATAAACTGGTTATTTAAATAATTGGTTGGTGGTTTCAATCTAATACTATTCAATCTAATCTAATACTCCCTGATTTTCCACAAGCAAATCTTTTTCAAATTTATAGGTGTGTGCCCGTACCTTCTTGCAGAAATTCGCAAGTTGCAAAATTTGTAGAGAGTAAGCTAAAAATGCGCTAATTTTGTGAAAAATTGCAAAAAGTACGGTGACAGGTTTTCACAACAAGTAGCAACTTTTGAAGAAACGTCAACTACTGTAGCTGATATTTGCAAAAGAAAATAAGTTATTTTCATTATAAAACACTGCTTACCTCTTTGCATCCTTTTAAATGAACACATTTTTACATTTTATTATTTCTTTTATTAAACTTTTCCATCAGCTGGCAATCGCTGACGCAATATTTTAGCATTAACTGTCAAAATATGGCAGCTTGCTAATTGTTGCGAATTTTGCTTCGCCAAATTTGTGTAGCAGAAAATAGCAACATTTGAAAAGGACTGGATTTCTCATTTTCGTTCTCTTTTGGGTACGGAAACAGGAAAAAGTAGGAAACGGCACAAAATCGTACGGACTCGTACGAATTTTCAAGTACGGGAACAGTCCTTATATTTCATGCATTAAGTGACCTTCAAGGCATAATCTTACATTTTGCGGTATACTAGAAACCTTAGCGTTTTTCATTTCTATTTTCCCTAAGATGTTTATTTTACCAGTTACTTAAACATTTTGAGGTGCATAATTTTTTCATTAGTTTTTTCTTAGCTTATTCACTTGTTTTTTTTATTTATTTATCTGAAACGCCGTCTGGTGGTCATAAAATTTTAAAATAAGCTCTATATTTTCGATATTATTATCTTCACTCAAGAATATGAATTTATAAATAATACCCTCGTGAAAATAGGCTTAAAACAATCTGAGAAGTCTTGGAAAGTAGTTAAAGATTTTTAGGAGAAGGAAAATTGAGACTCGAGTGATTTATTGAAGAGTAGAAATTTTATTGATCCATACTAAAACTAGTTTTCATCTCAACTCTTTCTCTTTTAATCTTTTTCTTAAAAGACTTTTCTGTTTTATTTTATATATTTTTTTTTTCTATTTCAAAGTAACTCCCATGATGACCGATCCTAGATAACGCTACGAAAAAGGGGCCTTAATCTTTGCATTAAATCTCTTTGTTGATGCATTCCTTTCAACTGCTTTATTTATTTTTTGTTTGTTGATTTTTTTTATTTGGCTTTTTTCTGGTTTTAACTTGAATATTATGAGAAGGGCAGCGGAAGCAGCTTTAAACAGCAGAGCAAGAGACGAAAAAAAGTAACGAGTTCTTTTAGGGTAACCATTTAAATGTTTTTATTACCATTTCGCAGGCTCACTTCAAGCTGTACGCTGGCTATGCATGCGTTTCTATGTACATGTTGATGGATGTTGTTGCAAGATGCGCCGCACGGTAGCTCTTTGGAAATCAACCACAACCTGTACCATAAACCAGAACATTTTTACCATTGCCCTCGAATTAATGTCTGTCCACAACTAGCTGCCTTTTTTGCCCCGCGTCTGTGTGTCGTTTCCAAACAGCCGTATAAACTCAGTAGTTTTCCGTTTTCAGGTATTCAAAGTACTTGAATGTTTGCAAGGAATTAAGAGAATAACAACAACAACAATGTGAGCAAGTCACGTTCGCTGACAGCCGAAACCTAGTTTAAATGATTTTCTTGCCAGCTACTTGCCTGATTTATTTGCTCCTGGTTAAGGCCTGCTCTGGACTGAGCCTTAGAAATAAGTCGGAATTTTTTTTTATCTTCACTTTTATTATAGCCAACAGTGAGTAAAATGTTGTTGGTATTGTTGCTGCTGTTGTTTTTGATTTGAGCATCATCTCCGTCGCATCATCTTTATTTTGATGGCCATCCAGGCCAAAGTCTTTTAACCAACTCATGGTTTGATCATTGAGACTGTTATTCTAAGTCATTATTTTGAGCCATCTGTCTGTCTGTAAGACTGTTTGTATGTCCGATGTGGTTAGCTAGACACGTCTGGCTTTTACCAGTCTCTGAGTTCAGAATGATTCCTGGTAATGCATCCTTTAATTTGAAGCCTCTTTTTAAATATTCTCTTCGTTTATAGCCTCATTCGCCTTTTATATGAATGAATATATTTTATATAACCAAAATAAAAATTTTTAAAGAAGTATTTAGGCATATATACCCAGCAAACACAAGTCAAACGTTTGAGTTTGTCAAATTCCAAAAAAGTTCCGGCTCAAGTTGTCTATGTTTACAATGCTTAAAATATATTAATTTGAATACGCATGGCAAGCTAGATGCTTAATAAGATGGTTTTAATTGCTTACATCTTCTTATTGTAACATTTAACTGGAGCCCAATGAATTACTTAGTGACCGCCAGTATGGTTTTTCTAGGGCCCGCTCTACTGGCGACCTTATGGCGTTCCTTACCGAAAAATAGAACCAACGCGTTCACTTATTCGGTGAGAGTACGATTGTTGCTATAGATATTTCAAAAGCGTTTCACCGAGTGTGGCATAAAGCACTCGTGTCTAAATAACGATCCATGTCGTAGTCGATGGCATAACGTCTGGGGGCACGCCATCAATGCGGGAGTACCTCAGGGCTCAGTCCTATTGCCAACTTTGTTTCTGGTGTTTATCAACGACCTTCTGTCATTGACTCACAACCCAATTCATTCGTATGCGGATGATAGCGGCATTTGTCATTCATGCCGTTCAAAAAACGTCCACGCTCTTTGGAGATTGAGAGGAAGAAGTAACATATGAATGACACACTCAATAGTGACTTGAATAAAATCTCCGAGTGGGGTCTTGCTAATAGAGTAGAATTTTATGCTGTTAAATTCAATCCAGTGTAACGGTGATCTTCGTTTGATCTATACCTCATATATTAGGGATTTAATATCTTATTTGGAGCTTCTGGACCGGATTCAAAGACGTGCGATATATTTGATAGGTGATGAAAATATTTCACCTTCTCTCAACTCTCTTATGCATCAACGCAATGTTGGTTGCCTAAGCCTTCTCTACAGGTACTACCATGGGAAGTGTTCAAGGGAGATACATGGTCTGACGCCATCAGCTCGTGTGTTTCCTAGGTCTACTCGGGCAGCTCTCCAAACCCATCCCTTTACCATTGCTTCTTTGTCCAATAGAACATCGCATTACCGAGATAACTCGTTCTTCAGTTGCTCTTTAAGAATGTGGAACAATCTCCCTGCGAGCGTGTTTCGCGCAGTTTGTAGTGTGTAAATTTAAAATAAATCTTCACCAACACTATTCCATCTTTCTACCCTCCAACTAACTATCACCCGTCTTCCGAATCAACACAATGCTTTCGCATTTATAGGGGGCATCCCCTGAGTGTTGGTTAAGTCTAAAAAAATTCATTATCTTAGTCCAGGAAAGTTAAAAAAAAGTTTGATTAAAATTAAAGTGCCACCACACCTGCTAATCTAATCCCGCCTACTCCTTTATACTGAAGACTCTACAAAATAATAAAAATGTGTTAAATTTGGTTAAAATTGGACAAACGATGTAGAAGGAGTTGGATTTACCCTTTTTTCTAGAATACGGGCTGCTTATTATTGAAAAGAATAAATGTTCAAATTTCAGATGAAGTCGTACAAGCGGTTTCGAATAAGTTCAATTTAAATTAAATTTCTACACCCCTCTATATAATACCGCAAAATTTTCTAGGCTTAAATTTGAAAAATCAATGTAGAAGGTGTTCGGATAAAACCTTGCTTAATGGAGTAGATAAATTTCAATGAAAAAGTTCAAGAGATAAAGTTTGTCTCATCCCGTCCATTTTTGAAGGCTAAAAACTTCTCATTATACTAAAAAATATGTATCCGAAAATTGTTTGAAATCGGATAAACGATGTAGGAGCTCGATTATGTAGGAGTTCGAGTTGAGGCACGATGATATTCAGCTTCATATATTAAATGATTGATTAAAGTTGGCGTGGCATTGTCGCCTGAGTAAAATAAGCACGATGATATTCAGCTTCATATATTAAATGGTTGATTAAAGTTGGCGTGGCATTGTCGCCTGAGTAAAATAATGTCGCATGAGTAAAATAAACTCGCCTGAGTAAAATAAGGTCGTATAAGTAAAATGGCGTGTTTTAAGTTAATGATGTCATACATAATTATTAAAGGAGATCTTTCGAATGCCATCATCCATTTTTTATATGCCTTTTAGTTTTCGAGATATTCAGTAAAACAGTATCGTGTGTGACACTCAGTTATCGTTTGAATAAAATATTGTCGTATGTGCAAAGAACTATCACATATGACAATTTTACAAATTTCAATTTTTTTGTGCTGAGTAAAATAATGTCGTATGTGTTCGTTGTAAGAATGTAAGTTCAAAAAGACATTTTCAACGAATATTTAAGCTGATAAATTAAATTCGAGGTCCTTAAAAAAATCTATTCTTGACCTCAAGTTGCGAGTACTATGAGTGAAAATTGATGTTCCCATAAACGTTGTAAAATCTGAATTGTTCCTTAATATTTATTTACTGAACTGAATTTGAATAAATTTATTTTTCTGTTTTTATTTAATGAACTTTATTTTATATTAAAATGTTTGCATAATTATTTGTCGCATGTCATACAAGAGATCAGGCTTAAAACATAAGCATTTTTGTAAATGACAGATACTACAAAAGTTTATTAAAGAAACTCCTCTGTATTTTGTTCATTCAATTCAATTTGTGAAGTAAACGATTTGTAAACTTATAGTTTTTTGTCATTTTTACTACATTTGCGAGTTCGAACAAAATTAACCTTCAAATTATTGAGTAATTCAATTCTAAACATTGATTGCGAGTTCCCAAAACCTGCGAAATGTAACACACGACCTTATTTTACTCAGGCGATGATATATAGTAACCGCTACTTGTACTCATACTTGGAGCACCTACGCACTAAGTTGCACTATCAAAACATGTATCATTATACTGATTTCTGAAAACGTAACACTATATTTGCACTATAACGTAACAGAGAAGTTTGGATCGGTGGGTAGTGTGTAGAGCTAAGAATTGATGGGTACAAGTTCGATTCTCACTGCGGGCCAGAAAATATTTTTTAATACTTAATATTCGATTTTCTTGTTGTAATGGAAGCAAGCAAAAAAGAAATATCAATTTTAAGAAAAACGGTGCTGAAAAAAGTGTATTTTTTGAGATTTCAGTCAAGCAAATAACAGAGCTAGGCGTAAAAACTGCGCTTCAAAAATTAAACCTAGTCGATCAAGTAACTGTAAGAAATACTTATTGATATTCAAATTTTAATATCAAATTAATGTTGCAACTGTTTTTTAATATATGTTGTTTTTTCCATTTTTTTTTTTAGTGGGTGCGATAAATTTTTTTTAATGAAATCGAATGAAATGAGCTTTATTTCAGATTGATTGCTCTACGTATACCGTGCTTTGGCAAGTCATTCAGATTTTTGTGAATTGAGAACGACTACTTTTCCATTTCCTTAATAAACGCCTTTGATTTTTTCATGCTTCTTGCAGCACTAGCGCGACACATCTTGGATATATATGGTTTATTGTTATTTAATATTGAACAGATGTTGTTTCTGCGAAATGATGCTTGTTCGAAAATTGTATATATGTATGTTCGTTAAATAAAGAAAGACAGTTTATTTTATTTCAGACTTTAAAAGATTCATCCTCACTTTATAGACCGCATAGAGATAATTCTTTTATGATCCACAAAGTTACTCGAAACAAAAAGAAAATTTTTAAATAAAAGCTAAATACATAATACATACATACATAAGTAGTAGAAGCTATTATAAAAGTATCTTTATCTTTATTAAAAAGTTTAAAGAATAGAGTGGGGTCTGATTTTTAAGCAGCAATACAAGAGTCAACAGATGTAGTAAATAAACTTTTTGATAGCTCCCAAAGTTGTGTTATATACAAGTCATTGTAAATCACTCTTATCTGTTGAGACATATTCATTTAAGTGTTATAAACTCAGTAAAAGAAATTCTTTGCTTTTAATGCAAAAGATTATTAAAACCACCTATATAAATAGGCGGCTACACCAAAACTAGCCAGTTACTAGCCAACTCGCTCAGGAAGGTTACCTAAGTCGAGAAGATATTTTTCTTCAGTTAATATCCACCGCACTATGAAGAACTCGAATTTTTTTTTTGGTTTGTGACAATAACTAAACACAATGGTACAACAAAGGAATCTAACTATTTCTAAAACTCTTTGGCAGCACTATGTTATCTGTCCTGGGCAATGGCTGTGTCCAGCTTCTGTACAGAAGAATGCACAGCACCAGGTATTGGTGTTCCTGATAGTATGGTGCAGAAATTGGTTGAGGCGGTTAAGGCGGGAGAGTGCAGTTTATATGATCCACAGCTTTGGCCGGAGGATTATGCAGAGCAGGTACTGCGAGATCGTGGCTTAAAGGAAGCCTTTGATTTTGTGGTTGTGGGCGCGGGCTCAGCTGGCTCAATTGTTGCTAGTCGTCTTAGTGAGGATCCTAGTATTAATGTGCTTTTGCTTGAAGTGGGTGGAGATCCACCCAAGGAGTCAGAGGTGAGCACAAAATGAACTTGGAGCTATTTTTGTTTTTTTTTATTGTCATTTCACTCAGATGTCTCTTATGACTTCATTGTATCGCACGGAGTACATGTGGAGCGACTACTCGATACCTAATCCGAACTGTTGTCAGGCTATGATTGATGAGAGCTGTTATTGGCCGCATGGAAAAATGATTGGCGGTAGTGGAGGCGCCAATGGCAATATTTTTTTGACTGGTACTCGTGAAGACTATGAAAACTGGAAGCAGTGCGGAAATATAGGCTGGTCTTGGAAGGATGTCAATAAATATTTTTCAAAGGCTAAAGAGCATAAAGGCAATGACAGTCATCCTATGGGGGGACTAACACTTAATTATATTCAGCGTCTTCCGGAACACCAGCCTCTGACAAACTTGATTTATAACGCAGCTGAGGAGATAGGCTTGCCAGCCGTTGAGAATTTTGATGAGGAACGTAATATTGGTGTCACAACTAATATTTGGACAACTACAGAAAAGGGCAGACGTATGAGTACCGGCAAAACTTATATAGCAAATGTTTCACACAAACGACCAAATCTGAAGGTTATCAAGTATGCTTATGCTAAGAAAATTCTATTTAACGAAGCCAATTGTGCCAATGGCGTAGATTTTACCATCCAGGGCAAGTTCAACTTTAGTGTTAATGTAAGCAAAGAGGTGATTCTGTCTGCTGGTGCTTTAAGTACACCCAAAATATTAATGCATTCAGGTATTGGTCCAAAAGAACATCTTCAGTCACTTGGAATACCGTGTCGCAAGCATTTGCAGGTTGGTGGAAACCTACAGGATCACGGTGTGATGCCGCTCTTTTATAAAATCAACCGTGGAAACTTAACCACTTTCAACGAACGCGCGGAATATCAGAATATTTTTAACTATTTTCTATATTCAGAAGGCTCTTTAGCCAATGTTTACACTCTATTTGGTTACATTAATTCCGATTTAAATAGCACGAGTCCATATCCAGACATACAGATTCTTACGCCTCTCATTATTCCCATTGGTAACCGTAGAACCGAAACATCTTTCGGTCTTAAGCGGGACATTTACCAAATCATAGAGTCGGCCGCTGGGCAACACGAAATGCTTGTCATTTATACCTCACTTATGAAGCCGCTGACACGCGGCCGCCTTAGTTTGCGTTCAAATAATGCCTTTGATGCTCCACTGATTGACCATGAGTATGGCAAACATCCGGGAGATAAGGCAGCACTTTTGCGCTCTGTGCGCTACATGCAGCGTATGCAGAATACTAAAGCTTTCAAAGCATACGATATGAGGATTATTCACGCTCCTCTACCAAAATGTGCTAACTTGGCTGATGACTCGGACGAATATTGGCTATGTTATGCCAAGTATTTTCTTTTAGGATCCTTTCATCCAGCGGGAACTTGCAAAATGGGTCCACTAAAAGATCCTGATGCAGTTGTGGATGCTCGCTTACGTGTGCGTGGTGTACGAGGTGTGCGTGTGATTGATGCCAGTATTATGCCTACCATAACCAGTGGTAATACAAATGGACCGACTGTTATGATTGGTGAGAAGGGTGCGGCTATGATATTGGATGATTGGAAGAAGTAGGAAGTAACTCAAGATTGTATTCAGATAAAGCGTTGAAAAAATATTTACCAGATTATTTGTGTCAAACCGCGGAGGTATATATGTTTATTAAATTAAAGAACATTTTACGGAAGGTAAAATAATATATGTTTTTATATTCTTGTCTAAAAAACACTAGTAACCTTGTTACCCGAATTCAAGCAAATACATAAAGAGGTAGAAATAAAAAAACTAAAATATATTTTGCTACTTACAATATTTCTCTCGTTGCTACTTTCATTATTTAGACTAATAACTTTTTATGTTAATTTGCTGATGGCTCGGCTTAATTTTCATGTGAAATTTTCAAAGTGAACTTGACTATAATCAGCATTTTGGGGTCGTAAACCATCCCACACCAATTTTAAAATGAACCTGTAAATTTTAAAGTACGCATACCCACGAGAAACCAAAAAAGTCTAGCTCAAAATTCCGAAGAAGTCAGCCTTATGTTCGTGCGCTAGTGCTATATTAAGTAATTTTAACAAAATGAGCGGAGATCGTAAATATACTAGACAACATCGGAACGAAATTTTCAAAGATAAATCAAGACAAATAAAACAATATTTCACTCCACATACAGCCGAGATCGACAAGACTTTATTCATAGTTTTCTGAAACTGAATATCGTTTTATAAATTGTATAACTACACTGTACCACACGAAAAAAACAAAAAAAAAAACCTCGCCCACTTTCTCAATGGTTTCTCAAATTTTCGTGAAAAGTAAGTGAAAAGGCATGTTGCCGGTTTCATTGTTACACTATTACTGATTTTATTAATCATAGTTCTTACAATATTTCTATACTTAGGTGGTATGGGTTGACATTAAGAGTTAGGGTTGTAACAAAGAGTAGTAGCGTGTTGTAAGGATTAGTAGTCTCAGCAGGGATGGCACTACAATACTATGCTATCTATTACAAAAATTATTAAAAAAAATATTCGCATTATGTTTATAATGTTGATGGCCCTGGACTTGCAAATCCCACTCTCTTAAGTTGTGGATCCAAATCGTCGTCAGAATCGTCCAAATCTGACTCTGATTCAGAACTTATGGTGTCCACAGGCACGTTACTTCCAGACTGCCCTCCATCATCAGCTTTTTCTTCTTCAGATACTTCATTAACATCATACTGGGTGATCTTGTGACTCCACCAACATACCTGAAATGAATTAGAAAAGAAATCAAAAAAGGAATGCAAAACAATGCATCAATAAAATTGATATTACCTCTGCAAGCAATGCGTCGAGTTTTTTGCCTTTGTACCGTTTTTCCATGGGCATTGTGGTTTGGTGAAACCGTTCTCCTTGCTCTTCGGATTCGGTAGGGGTTGTTTGATAAAATCATCAAAATTAAAAAGAAGAAAATGCAGCTTTAATGTCATCGATGTGCCGATTTTCTCAAAATAATACAGCATTTCTTTCACCCATTCTCTTGCTTCCGATTCCGCGCCTCGATCCCCTCCCAAGACTCTGGTGCATACACGCTGAAGGTAAGTCCATGCCATTGAATGATTATAATCATGAAGCGATGATTCAAAGTTGCTCTTGAATAGCTTTCTAACGTCAGGGCCATTAAGTACTCCTGTTAAATGAAGACAAAAACTGAAATGAATGACGATGAAAATAGTACAATGAGGTGAACAAAAATTCGTTTTAAATTTACTACAATACCTTTTTTAATTTTGTCATCGCAATGCTTTGGGAAAACGCTTTTCAAATAGTCGAATGCGTTTGGACAATTTACAACGTCCACTTCGATGAATTTTTTAACAATTCCCAATTTTATGTGGGGCGGTGGCAGCAAGATGTCTTGAGTATTGTCTATTAAAGAAGCATTCCTTAGTTTATGTTGTTTCATTTCTTCCTCCACACTTCCTCTTGGTCTCCACGAAATACATTGGTATTGATTCAGAGGTGAGCGCGAATCCCAACTACAAAGAAAACAACAGAATTTTGGAAAGCCGCCCTTATCGATGATCCCTTGCAAAATGTTGATGACCTTCAAATCACAACAAATCTTCATTTATTTTCGTAGTATTTGATTTTTTCCATTATATCTTTCAATGTTTCATAGCTTTCTTTCATGTTAATACCCATAGCAAGTGGAATGGAAGGTTTTCGGTTCGACACATGCAACAACACTGCTTTCAAGCTTGAAACAGAACCATCAATAAATAATCTCCACTCACTAGCGATGTAGTTCATTCCCATTTTTACCACCAAAGCTTTTACATCGTTGCAGTAAGCGAACGAATTGTCATCATTTAGAGTGTAGAGGCTCTGAAATTTAGCTTGCCGTTTGCGGTACGCCGTAGAGTTCACATTACCATGTGTGAGTTTTCTTTGCTTTGAAAACGCTGTCAAAAATATGGCAAGTCACTGCAATAGTCCCAATATGGCCACAATGAAATCCATTTCCATTTGTGTTATTAGTTGTGGTCCATCTCTTCCCTGTTGGGGCTCATAATCGGTATCAAATGGATCTTCATAAGTAACACGACTTGCTCTAGTCATTCCTGTACATTCTGTACTACGATCTGGAGTTGGCGGCCTTGGTGATACAAAATTTTCAGGTGCAAGCACTGGTAGTGTGGCTGTTACAGTTGATTTATAAGTTTTGTTTCTCTCAGCATAACGATTTAGACCACATGTGTAATTTACGCATGCATAGCAACTGGTTTCATCATGATCACCTGGGAGATTAATCCAGTTTACCGGCTAACAATACTTCATACTATGTTTGCCTCCACTCAACCATGCCATGAGATAGTTATAACATTAGCGACACACTGTATTAGGTGCGCAATTTTCACCGGTCAAGCCTTCTTCGTCGAAAAACAACTTATATGCTCTCTTGAATTCACTAGTTAAAAGATTCTTTTCCTTTTGAAATTTTGTAGAACTTTTTTTTCTGATTTGATGACCGCAAACGTAGCAAAATAAATCAATATTTTCACACTGCATATTGAAATTGTCAGTTTCCAATGTTGTGTGCGAATTATGCTGTTGCACTTTCACTTTTTTTACTTTCACTTTCATTTTTTCACTCTCACCGCTGATCTCTCGTTGACGTTGCGCTGTGTAATGCCTCGATGTGAGCGTCGTGTCGCTTTTATATTGTGTGCTGCGCCCTTTGTTGCGTGTGCTGAGCTTACTGCATTGCCCGTGCTGCTGCGGTCGGTGCGTGATCGCGTGATACCTAAGCGCTACCTAAACGGTGTTAACCCTTGGACAAACACATGGTTCTGGCCCGGCATATTTCATTTTTGAGCGTTAAGTAAACATACAAAACATTAAACATGACAATAGCTACAATGTGAATTCAATTCAGATGTTTGCTTCCAGGTAGTTTTTTGATACAAGTTTTTTCACAATTCACAATTTCATCTTTATGACAAGAGCTACAATGTGTTTCCAGGTATTTTTTTTATATTTTGGGTTGTTTTTAGGGGAATTCAATGCAAATGTTTGCTTCCAGGTAGTTGTTTGATAGTTTGGGCACGGGAACTCACCCACCAGCTTGAGAATTTTTATTAGAATGCACTTACTATTAGTAAAGGTACAGTGCACTCACACACTCGGCCTCCTGACTGACAATTATTTACGTTCAAAGTTTTGAAATCAACATTTTTTTTTAAGAAATCGCTAATTTTTTTACACTTCAATTGTTTTTTATGCGAAACTTTTGCTCCCAGAAAGTACTTTTGTTAGAAAAACCTCACTATCTCCGGTCTTAGAAGGGTTAATGCGGAGTATTATACCTTAAAAAAAAGCTTGAAGTGTTGTCTTTTACTGAGTCTAGGAAGAAATAAGTTTACTAGGTCTTTTTTTTTGAGAAAACCAGATTTTTATTAAAAAAGTGAGGTAATCTTTTTTTTTTTTTAATTTGCCCCAATGAGTTAATAAAAATTAACATATTTATGTACAGATTTATAGCGTTTTCAAAGGTCTTCTCAATGATACCCATCTCAACCAGATCGGATAAGAAATGGGTGAGATATAAGCGATTATATACTCAAGCTATAAAGGCCTATATCTCAAGAAGTTGGATCGGCCTTCTTAAAAAAGCTTTGGGGTTTTAATCAGCGCTGTAAGCCCTACCAGGCCAAAGAAAATTGGCGCATTTTTCTTAAAGTAAATTTGTTCGTAAAAGCGGAAAATAATAAAAAAGCTTTTTAGGCCATTTTGCGCTAATTTTTTAAAGTTTTTTGCGATTTTGACCTTGAAGATGAAGTTTTTTTTATTTTATACAAGATACAAGATGTATCTGAAGATGAAGATATGATACAACAGCTACAACTTTGCCTCAGAGAGTAAATCAAAATTCCGAACGGTTTGCAAGATATGAGCTTGAAAAATGACACCCAGGCCCCACTTCTTTGGGGGCCCATAAACAAAAACCTGGAGGACTTTGGGCAAAACTGGGAGACAGGGGTCTTTTTTTTTGGTCTTTTATAACGTAGTGGTGTCCGTATATGGTTATTTTTTTCGTGTTCCACTGTGTATTGCGACAATTATTTAAATGTATAAATTTTATTTCATCAATCACTTTTTATTTAAACATAGATACTTTTCAGATATCTAGATAGATTTAACAGGCCGTTTTATATTGATTATAACACGTTGTTGCACACATTTCCTCTATAAATTTTTTTCATGTCCTAACTGGGCGTTGGACGTGGGGGACGTGGCACTTTTTCAGCAGCCTAAGCTTTCGGTATAACTTTGAAGCTTTAGGCCATAAACCTATGAAATTCGATGCAAACTTCACACTGATAAAATTGAGTGAGTAGTGGGTAGAGCATACCCTGGTTCAAATGCCACCTGACACAGAAAGTTTTTTGAATTGAATTCATTTTTTTCTTCGGCCGTCACCTCTCTGCAGACAATGGTAAACCTCAGAGAGTAAAGAAAACTTTCTTTCAAAGCAAGGTAGATTATGAGAAGTATTTCTTTATATTTAACACATCATGTAATTTTAAGGAGCTGTCGAAGGAATCATTGCATTGAATTCAATAGTTATCTGAATAAAAAAAAATTATTGAGCATTCCTCTCGAAGAATCGCGGCCTGAGGGTAGTAAAATCAATGTATTACTTAACGTATTTTATGTGCCTGGTGTTTTTATGCTGCCATATGTGAACAATTTTTTAAAAGATTTTGCAAACTACAATTGTAAATTTTACATTTTGTCTGTAAGGTCGCTTAACAATTTATAATTCACGAAACTATTTTTAATACTGAATTTAGTTATATACATATGTCAGTATTTTTCTTCTCTTTCTCAAACTATGAATCCAAATAGGAATCGTAATATTTTTTTATGTAACTTTTTTAAAAGCACCTTGATTAGCATTGACTATAGTAACGCTAAATCATCATACTCTGAAGCAGGCTTTGCTTTGTTGTATTCACTTAATGATAGAATGAAGAAAATATAATTCTTACTAAAGAAGACAAAAATTTTAATTTTGCCGATAAAATATTCTATAGTGCCATAATTGGAATATGAATCAAAATATTACCGAATCAGATTCAAGTTAACCAAAACAAATTTAAATCTAATATTTAAAAAATATTCTTTTTAGTTTTATACCTGTCATAGCTAATTATTTCTAATAAGTAAAACCTATGAATACATATCTGGCGAATCTTAGTTTCGAAACCATTTTTGCAGTTTACCCCAATATTTTGAGAGTCGAATTCACTGTAATTGATTGCTTGAAGTTCTTCGTAGGTGCTCACTTTGATTTTTTTCTTTCTATAAATCACTCTAATAAGCTTTTTAACAATCAGCCAAAAGCCTCTAAATATTTTACAGTCGAATGCAACAAGTTGTTTACTTTGTCCGCATCGCTCTTTTCAATAAGGTTCCCATATTTTCCCCTACCAACAAATATAATGTTGCCCATATATTAGTGTTTCTTGTTGTTGTGTCTTTGTTCATTTCGGTTTCATTTCTTGAGTTTAAATTGCAAATTTATGAGTTTTTATAAATTTCTTGTTGGTTTTGTAGCATCAACCCTTTGAGCTCATGGAATAAGTATTTCGCTTTCATGTGACATTCTTTAGGGAATCTTAAGAGAATCTTTTTAAATTTATTTTTGACGTGTTGCCATTTTTGTTTTGTATTGCTTTACCTCGCATAAATTTTTTTATGTTTGTATAACTAATTTATAGACCTTGTTATTGGATTAACTGTATTTGACTTCTGGTTTTTGTAATGAGCTATTTTTAAAGGTGACAAACGGCGCCATTTTGTGTGACTATTATTTATGGCTTTTTTTATGAAATTCCAAATTTGGTAGTAAATGAGATAAAAAAGCTAGTTTTGACAGAATTTTTTGTTTGACCTCTTTTGTCACATAAACATTGCTTGTTAAACTAGACAAAAACTACAATTTTCTTAAAAGTAATAAAAAAAACTAACATTTGTCTTTTTTAGATCTTAATTTCGACACTCATAAAAACTGAACGCACTCGAAACGCTATTTGTAGGCCATAATTACAACAAATTGACAACAACAAAAAGCTAGAAAACACCTACTGAACAACTACAACAACAATTAAAAGCAAACAACAGACAAATTCCTGTCAATAAAAATTGACAGTAAATAAAATAAAAAAACATGAACGTTGACACATAAAATGCTGAGAAAACACGAACACCTCACTAAAAAAGACGCATGCGCAACTTTTATTTGTGACCACTTTGCCACCAAAGCAAATACAACCAACAACTTTGCTTCGAATTTTAAAAATGAATGAGAACTTTTATGACGCAGCGTTACCAGCAGCAAATGCCTTTTTATGACTGACAGATGTCACAAAAAGAAAAACAAAAAGCTGAAGAAATATTTTGACTTTAATAGTAACTGTAAATTATAGCCAAGGCTGTACAAATAAGGCGCATACAAAAAGGCAAGTATAAATAAAAAAAAAAAACATAATAAATGTATTGCACAGTTTTAAACAGTTAGAAATAAAAAAAAAAAACAGAAAATACATACGTAAGTGAAGTAAATTCACTTTCGATCTAGTTTAGTAAATTTTATAGCTTTTTAATTAATTGACAATTAATTGTTTGCTGAAGTGTAACAAAGTTTGTTTTTTTTTCACAAACACACAATTTATAGACTGTAAACTAAGCTTAAGTGAGGCGTAAAGTGGGTGTGACTTTGCTTAGGATGTCTTCAAAAATTGTTGAGGCAACACATGTTTTAATAGCTTAACCCTCCAGTAGTCGCGCGGTCTACATATGTAAACCACTCATGTTAAATTACGTACCCTGATGTTAAATAAGTTTTTCTTTCTATTTATTTTTGTCAGCACAGAAAGTTTATTTATGTTCTTTTTAGTTAAATTTAATGAATAATGTAATGATAATGGGATTTAAAAATAAATAAGCAAGAACAATTTAATTTTTATCTATTATTTTTTAGATTTAAAATGGTATGCATATGTAGACCGCGCGACCAATCATGTCACATTTAGGTGCGTAACTACGGTAGGGTTAACCCATTAACTGCGGCTCCTAAATGCTTCGTACGATTTTTTCATGTGCTTACTTCTAATGATTATAGAAATTACCACATTAAATTTTAACTTTGTATCTTTCATCGTTGTCGAGATATGATTTGGGTATAAAAATACCCAACCGTAGTTACTGTGTTCTAAATAGGCACTAATTCTGCATCAATAGGGGGGTTCAGACGATAGCACATGTTGTCGAACCTGGCGTGATGGCCTTGGATATCAAAAATTTTTGATTGCAAGTTAACATGTTGTCAGTCTGCTGTTTCGAGCGTTCGAACGGTCAAATTCCTGGTTTGTCCTACCATGTGCGCCAACATGTGCTATCGTCTGAACCCCCCTAATGGCAACACTGTTTTTTATCAGCTGTTTTTAGGAACGCAAGCAAATGGAAGTGTCAAAGTTGTTTAAAAGTTTCTTGCTTTCAAAATATAGAATTAGCATTATTTACTAATTAAAAGTGCAGTTATTTTATTTTAAAACAATAAATAATACAGGCGTGTTGTGGTTATGCTTAGACAACGAAAGTTTCTGACTGCCTTGGAGCTGCAGGCTGAAGTGGACGGATGGAGCGATGAAGAGGAAGATGCTTGCTACGCGGATGAGATTTATTTATTTATTTATTTATTTGTTTACTTACTATCAACAAAAATGTTTTACAGTCATTGATATCATAATCATTCATAAAATATATTGTAGATAAATTGTGGAAGTATTATTAAATTCTACACAATATTTAATACATTTTGCTTAAAAGTTATTCTATTTTGTGTGAAATCTATTCGAGCAAATACGGAATTAAACGCTGTGCTTATATTACAGATCGGATCACTTCGGCCATAGTTAGTTCTGTGGTACGGAATGTGAAAGAAATCCCTTTGTCTAAAATGCCTTTCAGGGACATAGATTCTAAAAAGTGCCAGAAGAGGTGTGCAGTCAATATGGTTCATCAAAAGATCGCGAGCAAACATGATTAAAAAATACTTTCGTCTAGAAGCTAAAGTTCTAAGGCCAAGAAGGGCACATCTAGATGAGTAATTTGGCACAAAATCCCAGTTTAGTTTACTAATTACAAACCGAGTAAAACGTCTCTGTACTTTCTCAAGTCTTGCTTTGTGTATTTCATAATATGGATCCCATATTACACAACCATATTCTAATACTGATCTTATTAGAGATATAAATATAGTTTTAAGGGTGTACGGGTCGAAGAATTCTTTTGTATTGCGCCTTAGGAATCCAATCATTGCATTAGACTTGCTGATAATGGTATCGTAATGGCTGGCAAATGTAATCATTTTATCAAATAATACTCCTAAGTCAGATTTAGACTCAACTCGCAGGAGTTCATTCATTGTAATTGAGTAATCAAAAAATAAAGGCATCTGTTTCATATAAAACGACATTATGTTGCATTTGGAAATGTTTAAATGCAGTTTATTAACCATACACCAGTTATGAACACTGTCTAAGTCATGTTGCAGAAGCAAATAATCAGCATGTGAATGTACAGATTTAAATATTTTAACATCATCAGCGTACATAAGACATTTGGAGTAATGTATGTATGGTAATAATATCTTTTGAAAAGCTTTTGCCTATACGGACAGTTTGGCATCGACCTGTGAGGTAATCCTTTATCCAGGATAATATAGAAGAATGAAAGCCCATTAATCTTAGCTTGTTTACCAGTATCGGATGCTGCACCCTATCAAAGGCTTTAGCGAAATCAGTGAAGATGACGTCAATTTGGTTTCCTGATTCTAATTAATTTTTTTATGAAATGAGAAAACAAAGTAAGATTTGTCGATGTGGATTTTCCAGACACAAAGCCATGCTGATTTTCAGATATTGAGTTTTTTAAGCAGGCATATATTTTTTTTTTTACTATTGCTTCAAACAGTTTTGGAATTAACGGTTGTTTAGATATGGGACGATAATTAGAAATGTTCTGTCGGGATCCAGATTTATGGATAGGAATTATGATAGATTCCTTCCAGATATCTAAAAACTGTCCAAGTTTCTTAACTTTGTCCAACTGGACAAGTTAAATATAAGTGTAAGTGGTGTTACTAAAACATTTGCACATTTCTTAAGAAAAATTGGAGGGATATTATCTGGACCAATACCTTTATTAATGTCCAAAGTTAATAGTTCGCGCAATACATCCTCTTCAGAAAGACATAGAGATCCCAAATCTGTGATAGGATCACCGTTATAGAGCGGATAGTTGTCTACCGCGCCATCATCATCTAAAACAAAATTTGACTGGAAAAATTCAGCAAACAAGTTACAAGCATCTTGCGAGTTGTTCGATATTTTTTCATTGAAAAACATATTTTTAGGGAACCCCTTGGTATTTCTTTTTTCATTCAAAAATTTCCAGAATGCCTTAGGGTTGCACCTTATATCCGATTCAAAACCTCGTATATGCCTTCTGTAAAGGTATTTTTTAAGAGATTCATAATCTTTTCGCGCTTGAAGATAAGTTTGACGAAATGCTATGTAATCCTTACTTTTCTTGAATAGTTTATTCATTCTATTTTTTAATATGAAAAGATTTTTACTATACCATTCCGGCTTTGTTTTTTCTTTAATTTTTTTATTGGAACAAAATTAAAAAACGTATCATTTATGATATTAATAAAAAATTGGTAATTTTGTAACAAATTGCCACCCAAAACCGCACACCAGTCTACACATGATAAGTAGTTAATCATTGTAACGTAGTCAGCTTTTCGAAAAGCAAACGTAAAAGTATCTTCTTCTGGAGCGGATAAGTCAATAGTTAGAATATCCAATTTAATTAATAACGCTTTATGATAGAAACTATTGTTAGATAAAAGGATATCTGCTTCAACGCAAACCGCATTAAGATTAGGATCAGAAAAAACAAAATCTAAAATTTTATTTAAATTATTTTTAACTGAGTTAATTTGAATTAACCCCAACGACAAAATGGAGTCAATAAAATCAATTTCCGAGCTTAGGCTTGAATTTGGGATCATACTTGTAAGTTCATCCGAATGAGACCAATTTGTATTCCCTAAGTTAAAGTCACCTAAAACTAAAGGGTATTCGTTGTCTTTAAGGCGATCAACAATATTTAGTATATTAATAAAGTGCATCGAATAAATTTCACTATTAGAGCATGGTGGAATATACGATACAAATACATAAATACTTTTAAACGACGATGCAGCAGATCCATCACGCGAAACAGGAACATCCACTCGTACACATATTTGCTCTAAATAGACAGATAGGTGTTGTAATGTTATTTGCTGACAACGATAATACGCACGGACAGCAATTAGGACACCACCGCCGCGGGTTAATCCAGATGGAATTAAGCAACGATCACGCCGAAAAACTTCAAATCGATCATCGAAAAGTTCTGATGTGCTTATTATACCACCTGATGTTGTGAACGAGATAAGTGACGACGAAGATTTGGACGACAATGTCCAAATTATCAACGAAGTCAAAGACAATGAGCCTATTTGTGAAGTGGCAGGTACCTTCGTTGTGGAGTACGCCTTCAATGACGACAATAATCATTTAGGGCGAATTTCTGTTGACACCGAGCCGCAGAAATCTTCTTTCAAGGGCACAAAGAATAAAAACCAGTGCAATAAGTCAGTGTCAAAGTGGAGTCGAAGAACTAGCTATAAGTTTGAAAAAGTTGTCGGCGTTCAAAGTTGGGCGTCGAAAAAAAGTATGCTCCTTGCAGCCCGGATAACTCGACTCCGGATCATCTGAAATGAAAAAAGTAAACGGCGTTCGATTAAGTACAGATGTAATTCTGATCCCTACCCTCAATCAAACCCTACCTCAATTTTGGGATTATTTTTTAAAAAATGGCGGTCATTGAAAAATGAATAAACCGATTTTGGGTAATTTTTTGTAGTTAAGTGTAAAAAAAAAATAGTAAAAAATTGTTTAAAATTGTGATTGTGGTAGGGACCAGAGTGGCAACAATTCTTGCATAAATATTGCACTTTGTTCATCAAAATCGGTTCAGAACTACGGGCGCAATCTGGGCCGCAAGCTCGAAAAACGAGGTTTCGAGATAAACGCGTTTAAGTTTGAAGTTATTTTTTTGGTTCAAAAAAAAAAAAAATAAAATGAAAAATTCGAGCATGCAGTTTTACAAATTCGACAATTCTGCGTCGATTGCATTTGGTTTCATCAACCGGTTCCGGTTTCTGGTTTTCAACCAAAGAAAAGCGGTTTCGAAGTTCAAAAACGTGATTTTGAAAATCTCTTTAAAATTTTAGGCAATAAAACATTTTTCTTTTTGTGAAATACTTACATATATCAATCTGCAATACCAGCCCCATAAAGAACTCCTTCCTCTTCTTCAAAAAATGAGGACTCAGCGGTTCTTTGTGCTCTTCGTGCAGTTCTACCTTCTTTTGATGCGGCCAGAGCTCAGACTTCGGACCTTTTCAAACGTTCTTAGTTCCGAGACGTGACGAAATCATATGTGATGTTGCCAATCGGGATGCTCTTTAGGTTTATTATTTGAAGTATTGGCAAAAAAGCTTCGCTAAATATGACAGTTGCAATATAGTTGGCAATCTCAATAGTGCGTCCGCCGATGTGCATATGCTTCGGTGCGAATGACCACAGCACTGCGTTGAAAGATTCGTTGCTGTTTTGAGTTTCGGAGTCAAGGACTCTGTTCAACAAAGCATCGACTGACAGTGCTTCGTAAATAGGTTTGACTGCTTCCTGGACTCTGATTTAGTGGTGCATACGTATGCTTAAAGCGCGCGAGTCCGGTTTATAACTCAATTCTAAGTGAACTAAACCTTGCCAACATTCGAATACCTAAGCTATAAAATGTGTATTCATTTATTTTTAAAATGCGTATACAAACAAGTTTTTACCTACCAAAGAACGCGTTGAACGAAATTCGGTGGTTGCTTCAAACCGTTGCATTCAAAAAGTAGCCAAATTAAGCAAATCGCATCTTGGCGAAAACATTGTTGGACAAAAAAGGCCATATCTCCTAAAGTATTTCGAATTTCAACGACGATATTCTCAAATATCCTAGCCATAAAAATATGCAAAAAAAAAAAACTAAAAAAAATGTTTGCCAACCAGGAATACTCCCTTAAAAAATAAACTAAACTAAATTAATTAAATTTTTATTAATTAATTATTATTAATTATTGCCTTAAAATAAAATTAGCCGTATAAAACCCAAAAATATTAATTTTGATGTGAAACTGCTTTCGTTGCATATATTGCAATATAGCGAATTGGAATGGCAGTAAAACCTATGTAACAGTAAAATGCAAAAAAATTCCCGGCTCTCAGCAGTCTGTATTCCATTCTGTTATATACGTATATTCAAGTATATATATGATATACTTTCATATCGAGTCAGTCCAAATGAACTAATCCAAAAAAACGATAGTTAGTTGCTCGACTATTTTTATAATAGTTGATATTTTTATTAAAAGTTGTCCAATGTTCAACCGCTTTCAAAAAAATACTTTTTTGTTCTCTTTTCAAAATAGCAGTCACATTTTCTTTACTACCTAGGTTAGGTAAGTAGGGTCGTGCACCGTTACCGGTACCATATCAAACCATTGTTCCGATTTGTTTCTCATACCATCCTGTGCTTTTTATGAACCTCCAGATGTCTAGCAGTGGTGTGTTCACTAACTCTTCCAAGTCTTTGAAAAATCTGCTCCCCATATGTCGGAGTCGACGATTCTGTAGACTTGGACATTCGCATAGTAGGTGAGTTATTGTTTCTTTTTCCTCCGGATCTTTGCAGCTTCGACAGAAGTCTGGCGCTGTTATGCCCATTCTATTGGCCATAACCCTAATGCGGCAATGATCTGTTAGAACTCTTACAAGAATCCGGATTTCCCGTTTGATCAAAAGCAGAAGGCTTTTAGTTCTTCTCTCATTTAGCTCCGGCCAAAGCCTTCGAGATATGTTGCAGTCACCTCTGGAAGCCCAGTTTGTGTTAGCAATATCTCTGGCTTTTAGGTCTATACTCCCTTTGACGACGCCTATTGGAATGTGCACATCTGTATCAGGTCTGTTTGTACTTGCAGTTACTTCACGCCTCGCCAGTTCAACCGCTGCGTCGTTATTGCTATGTCCGGGAACCCAGCAGAGCGTGACATTGTGGGTATTGCAGATACTGTTTAGTGCAAGTTTACAGTTTTACACCGTTCGAGCCTTCGTCGTTTTACTGTTCAGTGCTTTGATGGCCGCTTGGCTATCCACAAAAATTGCTACCCTTGTGGGGGTAAGATTTTTTTTAAAAAGCATATATTTCTGCCTGAAAAACTCTACAGTAATCAGGAAGTTTGATTTGCAGTGTTTCACAGTATCGATCCAATTCCGTTTTCCATTTTGGAACCATCAGTACATAAATAAAGATTGCCGTTGGATTCTACAGCCGTTTTTCTCCATTTTTGTCTGCTGAGGATGGATGTGGTGTATTCTTTACCGAATCTCACACTGTGTATGATATAGTCGGTTTTTACTACCTATAGCAGACATGCTCATCCAGTAGCTCATCTTGCTCGCCTTACCCGCCATACAAATTGTTTTCAGGAGCTTTGTCTTTGCGCTTATGTGAGAGCAAAATCACTTATAAAAAACAGCTACACTATCTAAGTACAAAAAAAAAAAACAAATTACAGTACCCACAAGACGCTGTTGACGATCATCAAATTTTGAACGCGTAAACAAGAACAAATGCATGTAAATTATCCCCTTGCTGGTGAGTTAAGGCACACAGGATCTGTTTTTGTTTTTGCTTATTTATTTTGTAACCGCAGTAGAAATTAAGTCTAGTCGCATTTAAATCTAGTTAATTTCATTTAAATTTTTTTATTTTTGTTTTTTTGTTTTCATTGCCAAAAGTTACGATGCACAATATTTTGTGTTTGATTTTGTTTTTAAAAAATCATTTGCTCTTTTGTGAAATTTCGTGAGCTCCACTGATCTATAGCGATATATGCGTTTATGGAAACTTATATTTCTCAGCTTCTATTATACATAGAATGATGAATTAAAAACCATAATATAAGGCACACTTTAGCCACTCACATAAAAGATGCTTATGAAAAATTTCTTCATATAAAAAAATGATTACATTTTACTGTTCAAAGCATTTAGTTTGAGTCATAATTTATTTTCTAGAGCATATTAACTGTTTATACGTATATTTTTTTTAACATTTTGACTCATCAACTTTTTCTTTACAGCCTCTTAAAAATTTGAATTTTGAGAATTTTGCTTACTTTGGGGTCAAATATCTCCGGTGGGCACGGGTTAAAAAATTTTAAATATAATCACAATAAAGTATACAAACAAATTATTTTGCAGTTAAAATTCTTTGTTGATATTTGCTTCATTTGGGTGATACAGCCCTACAAACTTATGAAAATTTACATAATGCTATGGGCGGTGGTCATATGGCTTTTTTCGAATTTCAATGATGGATGATTATTGATCGGCTCCATATGTCAAAAAAGCTACTCTGCATTTTTTTCAGATTTTGAAATTGAGCTCTAAGTCTCCCTAGCCCGCCCATTTGTCCGCCCCATACAATATATATAAAAACCAAAATTGTGTGGGAGGTAGGAGCGATTGAAAATTTTTCTAATTTTGCACATTAATAAATAGACCCGTACCGAGTTATTTTGAAATCGGTTCAATATGAGGGAAAATATGGCGTTATAAATTTCCTTGATGTATGGGAGATGGGCGCGGTTGTGGACGGATTTAAGTGTTTTTTCTTGTGTGTGTTAATATTATTAATTGTCTTCAATACATATTAAATCAATATTTTTAATTCGAAAATGCAAAAATAAATTGAATCAAAAGACTTTTATTAAAAAAAAATACCTTAAATTTTAATAAATTTTTTTGTGGCATTTTTTGATTTCCCATAAAAAATAGCCAAATGCGAAAATACACAAATGCCTAAGGAAATTCTCAAAAAATTCACAAATATTTTTCAAAAATATTCAAAACGTCCAATTTTCATCAGAAAGTCAGAAAACGCGTGAAGTAAAACTTTCCCCTTGGAAACGTGGCAAAATTTAAAGCTAAATATCTGTTTTGTTTGAGGGTGTATTTTAATCTTTAGCATTTTTTTAAATGGCCCATTTTTTCTATTTTTTTTTTTTGTGCATATTTGCTAATATGACATTGTCTAAATTATTACCGTATTTCAATACAAACTTTAAGTACAGTTATGTAAGTATCTAAGCAAATAAGAAATATTTTGTTACAATTGCTATAAGATACATTGAAAAAATCTGTCAATTTTACTACTATGTGATAAAAGAATTCATTCATGGTGCTTTCAAATTCTTGGTATTTAATAACGATAAAAAATGTATTGCAACTAAATTTTGAACATTGCTGAGTCGTATTTTTTACGGATGCTGTTGTTGTTTAGAGTTTCCTCTGTTCTTTGTTGCAACATCACGTTTTTCAACTTGTTGACAGAAAATATCGTTCATTTCTAATGTGCACAACGACAACAACAAAACTACTGACAACAATAAAGAATAGACTCCAGGAATGTAGACACAAAATATTACAATAGAGCTACGAATAAAATAGGGAACACTGCATTTGAAACTATTCAATATAAGCAAGCAATAGTAAAGGTAAAACAAAAATTTTTCCACATTCTTTCGGGATTCTATTCGTGCGTGTGTTTGTTTGTTTGTTTTTTTTTTTTCTTACAGTGACGCATATTGTTATGGTTACATTTTTTACGCAGCTATTCTATTTGAAAATTTTAATGCTCAACACTCATTGACTTTTGCAATTTTTTAACTTTATCGCTGGCAAAAACAATAGGGCAATTCACAGTCTTCAGTATTTGGTATTGCAAATTTGTGCAATTGTAAAAATTTGCCTTCAATCGTGAGCGGCCTTTTTAGATTTACTTTGCAATACTTTTTGCAAAGCATTAAATTAACAGCTGATTACTCACTGACTCTTAAATGAATTTTTATTTAAAATTTCTCCCCTTTAATTCGTTGTTGTATTTACTTATTTTCCATATCTTATTTAGCGACTTTATTTTTTTTTTATAATCAGCTGTGAGCTTAGAGTTCAGTTTTGCATATGTTTAGTAATAATACCCTATGGGTTTTAGTGTCGCATATTTACACAAACGTGGTAAATGTATCTCTGTATATTTTGCTAGTGTAGAGTAAAAATATACTCTACCATTTTGCAAGTGCTATGATGCAAACCACTTGCACCTGATTGTGAACAGCCGTAATAAGTTAAGGATAGTTTTTTTCTTGTTTTTTAACTACTTAGCAAAGTACAATGTTGCTTTAAAGTTTTCAGCAAAGTTGCTCCAACTTCTTGGCCCACAAAATTAAGCAACATTGTTTCCCCTTGAATTATACTAAATATTTCAGATACCTCATTAAAGTTAAAAAAAAATTATCATAACTCAGAAACGATTAATATTACTTATTCTATAATTCACTAAAGCAATTTTCTATTATTTTATCTTTTACATTGCAGAAAAATTTATTCCTTAAAAACTTATCCTAACAGGTAAAACTTTTATTAAAATTTTAAAAACATTCAACTAATATTTATAAATAAATTGTGTTTTGTTTTGTTTTATCTTCTAAAAAAGCACGCAGTAATTTGTACTGAAAAAATACTTGCATATATTGCACATTTTGATGATAGATCTACCGATTAGGATACGATTTTGATAAGTACAAGTTTAAATAAGTTTTAGATAGAACTAGCTGAACCCCAGCCCGCTTCGCCAGGCATACATACATACATATTTTCAACAGGCTTACATACATATGTATAGCTGTGCCTGTGTACAGCAAGGTAATATGATATATACATATATTATCAATTTTGGTTGTATTGTTGTTGGTTCGGGCCAATTATAACCGAATTCCCTGCATTTAGTTCATTATAAAACCCATTGTTGGTTGCTTTTGGCAGTTCGTTTGTTTTTATTATTTGTAAAATAAAAGTATATTTAGAAATAAAAATAGCTAAAAATGAAAATAGAAGTGGCTGGTAAATTACCAATATCTTATTATCTCAAAAGTATACATTTTCTAATTTCTGTACAAATATTTTGTTAACGCACAAACATAGATTGGCCAAAGGTTTTTATTAATAATTTTGATAAATAGCTTTCTCTAATAACATCAAAAAAATTTTCAATGTGTATAAAACCTGTAAAAAAAAAGTCGAACGATCATTCATAAAATATAGCAACCTTCACTTGGTGCCACTCTTCGCTCTTAACTATGCTTGATTATTTTATGCTCTGCTGATTTATTGCAATTAAATAACTTATCTTATTGATTCTTTTTTTTTTTTTTTGCTTAGACCATTTTTATGCAAATTAAGCAATTATATATTATTATTTAATTATGAAAATCTTAAAAAATTATTACTTCAATGTATTTTTAATTTTAATTTGAAGAGGCATCATTAAAGCGCTATTGTGGTTTAGCACGAACTGTGCTAATGATATCGACGTTGCACAGTGCGATTTTTTCAATCATAGAAGGGCAAAAATTCCAAAAATTTTTTATTAAATGTAAACAAAAAAGTTTTTATTCCGAAAATATGCTATTTCTCTTATTTAAAAACAGTAACTAGAAGCCAAACTTATGTTTGTGTATTTTTCGAAAATTTGACAAAATTAGAACACTATTGAAATTAAATTAAATACTGCAACGCATTTATCGTGTGCCAACTTTCAACAAAAATAACTTCAATATTTTAAAAATATTTTCTAATATCTAGTTTTTATTTTATTTGGATGCTTAATCCGAATCCGGTGGTAGAATTGCTAAAAATCAAGCAAGAATGTTGAGAAATTTTATGGAAATAAATATTATTATGCCTTATTCTTATGGCAATTAAATCCAATTTGTTTTAAAATATTTTATCTTAAAACATTAATTTAACAATCCAATTTTTACAATTAAAATGAAGATTCAATTAAAATGAAGATTCATTTTAATCTATTAAGAAATCTATTAAAGTTTCAATTTAAAATTTTGACCACTAACAAAATGTACTGATGTTCAAAAACAAAGCAATTTAAGCAAACTTTCACTTGCTTTCATTTACTTAGCATTATATACATTAATATTTGAAAAATCGTAACAAAAATTTTCACTTAATTATAAATTTTTGACACAGATAAAAAAAAATAAAAAAAATTAACTTTTTAAAGCTAATTCGGTAGTTCATTCTTAAATAAATCACGAGACCGAAAAATATCTAATTTATTACGAACAGTTCAATGCAAAATTTTGAAATAAGATCAGATCTATTGTAATTTGTTATTGATCGAGGAATCAAAAAAAAAAAAAAAATGCGCCTACTTCTAAAATGTCTTAATGGGCCCTATATTAGAAAAAGAGACAAAAGCGCGGAGCAATCGATCTTGTTGCAAAGTACATCTCTAGCTATTAATACAAAATAATATTTTCGTCTGGCTTCAAGCAATTTATATCTTATGATATTTAGATATCATGAACGGAACTGAAGATATTTCTTCAAAACACATTATGTATATTAAGTGTTCAATCTTATGTCAACAATTAAATTTTTAATATTTATGTTTTGGGGAACAAATAGTTGATGATCATGGTTTCCCAATATTTTAACCGCAACATCATTTTATATTGCATAGATAACATAACAATTTTTGTTTTGTAAAGTTATTTTAAAATTTGGTGACACCCGGGGCAGATACCATCACCTGTATAAACAATTTTTTTAATGAAAAACAAAAACCAAATTCGTTGAGATTTAATATTAACCTTAATACAACCTTTCGTACAAAATAGATATGTTTTTATGCTTTCAAAAAGAATACAACAGATTACATACGAAAACAGATCTTTAAAGAATCAGAACAAAAAATTTCATATTTATACAGTGCATATTTATACAGAAATAAGTTAAAGTAAAGAAAACGGTTTTATTACGCTGTCTTAAAAACTGACTTCTCTTACTTTAAAAGATGTGAAATTTGAAATAACCTCATAAGAATTAATATTACTTGCAAGTTCGCTTTCATGGATGAAACAGATATATCAAGAACTCTTGTCTGTCCCATCGAAGACCTTAAATAAGTCTTTATTAAATTAAACTTTGAAAAATACCTTTCACCGATACACAACTTAATTGAAATAATTTCAGTTATAATACTGCGTTACAAAAATGGTCTTTTGTTCTGTCATATGAATCAAATATACCTTTTCGGAAAGGTGGAAAAAAAATATAAATACGCGTGTATCGCCGTTTTTCATGTACACGTCCGAATTTTTCTTTTTTTACGTTTTAAGTTCTGTGCTGCCCCACACTGAGATGACTCCACACATTTATTGGAATAACAAGAAGTTATTGGATTTTGATGAAACTTCATTTCGTAAAGTATAATGGCATGCTAGTTTCAAAAATCAGTTTTCGCACCGATTTCGATTGTTAAAAAAAACATATCTTTTTTTTTGTTTTAAGTAAATTTGTTAATAGTACATACTTAAATACTATATGCTGAGATTTCAGAAATGCATTTGGTTTTTTTTTTTTTTGCACCGGCTGCGTTCTTTTTTTATTATTTTCATTAATTTTTTCAAAATACATATTAAAAATGCACAATGTGAGTATGACCCGATATGAGTTAAATTTATTATGATTTACTTTGATTTATTGTTTCTAATATTTCGTCAGCGGCAAAACCGGAAAAATATAGAAAACTTGTAAAAGCATTGTTTTGCTACTAGTACTTATTGCGAATTTTGAATGTTGAGACAAAAAATTTATGAAACCGAAAACCCGAAACCCGTACAAGAAACCCATTTTTCTTGAAACCAGAAAATTTTAGAACCAGCGTATTATTTTACTTTTAGAAATGAAGTTTCATCAAATGCCAATAGCTCTGTCTATTTTTGCCATTTGTAACAAATGTATGGAGTCATTTCACCGTGGGACACCACAGAACTTAAAACGTAAAAAAAATAAAAATTCTTACATGTACATGAAAAATTACGTTACACGTTATTTTTATTTGCTCCCCCCCTTTCGAAAAGGTATATTTGGTTCATAGGACAGAATGTGTGTAACGCAGTGTAATAAAATGTTTGGAAAAGCTTACATAAAGTCCCACTATACAATAAATATAAGCATTTCTAACGCTTTCCCATCCCTGGCGTTTTCGAAATCAATCTGTGTTGCTTTTATGTAGCCTCGGAATTTCAACAACTATATCCTTTTCTGAAATTTCTTTGTCGAAATGGTGTCATATCAAAAATTGAGGTCAACCCTCTAGTATAGCTTCTGTATGCTACTATAATATTTTTGAGCTACTTTAATATTATTTGTTAAATAGGCGTTATTGAATTAAAAATGTTTGTTTCAATAGTTGACAAATAAATCATAAATATGATAGTGTATACTTAAATATCAGATAGTAAAATGTTTGAGAAATGCTTCTTAATTCTAAACTGTTCTTAGTGAGTTGAATAAAAAAGAGTTACAGACTAATTCAGACTAATTTTTAGTGCCAAATAATATAAGTATCATTTGTATGTTTATGTTTATAAGAAATTGTGAGTATTTAATTTATTAATGTCTGGTTTTGTTTACAACAACAACTCAACCTTAAGTGATAATAAAGTAAAATGCTGTAAAAGATTAGCCTTCAAATCATCCGTTACAGACATTAGACATGAGTTATAAAACTAATTCTGATTCAGAATAAATAAAAATTAAATAAAAGCAGGAGTGCCAGCTGACTGATCACGCCCTTTTTTTGTAATAATTCTTTTGATCATCAAAATCTGTGTATTTTTAGAGACATAAGTTTTACCATCCTAAAATTGAAAAAAATCGCACTGCGCGCTGTTGCTATAATCATTGACGTCACTGTATACAAACATTACCGTGTGGAGCATTCACGCTCTTTCTGCTGCAGCGATGCTCTCGCAGTCATGATTTAGGAGTAGGTGTTGCATATGGCCGATCTGTGGCATGGTATAAAATTCCAAGTAAGTACCTTTTTTATTGGCTGGCGCACAGAATGAGAAGTGAACGAATTAAAAAGAAAAAAAATCTATATGAAAATCTTAATATTATGAAAGAAGTGAAGAGAAAAATTAAAAAAGATTACTTTTACGCGTGGGATGTCTTGTGCCTGTGTGTGAATGTATGTGCATTTGTGTGCGTTTTATTTTTATTCAAACCTTTTAACTTTAATTCCTTTTTTTTATTCCTACCTATTTTTTTGTCAACTTTTCACTTGGTACAACAACAGCTTTTTTGTGCTGGCCCTACATAAACTGGTTTCGTAAGACATACTGCTTAAATTATTCACTGAATCCATTAAAATTAAAAAAAGGAACCGAATTTTATGCCTCTCAGATAGATAGGAGCAATTATTTTAATAGTCATGAAATGGTTAATATTTCAAGATTTTCAAAAAGTAGTGATTCCAAATGATAGTTTATTTTTAAGAATGTGTTTGCAACAAACTAAAATAAAGTTTATGGAAACAAGGCACCGTTAGACAACGTAGTTAATATTATTTATGGTAACTATGTATTAAAAAATTATATTTTTGTTATAATTTTTTTATTTTCAACACATTTTTTATTCTTGCACAGAATGCACGCTAATATGTTAATTTTATTGATATTTCACACGCTACTGCTGAACGCATTGTAATTGTAGTTGTTGTTTTCTTTGTTTTGCCCGCTATCCTCCCCCCCCCCCCCCCCCCCCCCTCCTTCGCTCCTCTACCACCACAACACAATAATCGTTTGTAATCCACGCTTCAGCCAATGTTTTGAAGTGTGGCCGGAAATATTAATTTTTTAAATAAGACATTAAAATGCGAGAAGTTGTTGATCTTTCATGTAGCTTAATTCAATTTAGCATAAGTTCAGCTTTTTCAAGTTTTCCGTTGAGCTCAGCGTGAAACGGAATGAATGTGAGATGGGTGGATGAAAATTAAAAGTTTCCTGCGCTACTATGTTGGCTGTTGCTTTGAAAACGTTATGCTACAAACTTTGTTTTGCAGCTTGTTGTTACTATTTTTGTGACTACAATGAGAAAAGTCTTAAAAATATTAATTAACAGGTGTTCAATTTTAAGTTACATAATTTTTGGTTTTTTCTTTTTTATTTTATTTAATGACAGTAACCGTATAATTATTTGAAATATTACATATATTTGTTTCATTGTTTCATTATTTTTTTCTTGTACATTAGTTTTATTATTTTTTTTATTTGTATGTTTATATTTTTTGATTATATTTTTAATACTAATTTTATATTATTTTTATTTTAATTTTTCATTTTAGTATTATTAAAATATATATGGCGGCCGTGACGTAGTGGGTAAAGTATGTGGCTCATACGCCAGAGAACCCAGGTTCGAATCCCCATTTGACACAGAAAGATTTTTCAATTGAATTAATTTGTCAGTTCAGCCGTCACCTCTCTGCAGGCAATGGCAAACCTCAGAGAGTAAAAACTGCCATGAAAAGCTTCTTGAGAACATAAGCCATTCGGAGTCGGCATAAAACATGTAGGTCCAGTTCTCGATCATTTGTGTTCAAACATTTGACAACACACACACAACACAATTGGTCATAAGAAGCTCAAAGAAGGCCAAAGTTTTTTCAAGGGCTGAAATGGCCATTCCGTTTTTGTTTTTTATATATTACTATTTTCATTGTCTATTCATTCAAACATTATATCCGATATATTTTTTTTTTTATGTTTTGTATTATTTTTTTTTATTTTAAGTTGCTGACACTAAGCATGAGATTAAATATCTACTTTTTTATTTTATTTTTAATGCCATTATCGTATTAAATAATTGCATTAATATCATTATCGTATTCTATGTCGTTGTCGTTTTCATTATATTTGAAATTGTCGTTGTAATATTTTATGTCAGTATTGTTGTTATTGCCATAATCATTGCATTGTCGTTGTTGGTAACGTTTTATTTGCTATAATTATTGTTTTCACTGCCGTTATTGTTACTGTTGTCATTTTGATAGCGCTGTTATTATTGTTGCTGTTATTATTGTTGCTGTTTTATCGTTGTTGTCGTTGTCGTCGCTGTCTTTGTCGTTGTCATTGTTATTGTCATTGTCATTGTCATTGTCATTGGCAATGTCATTATCATTTTCATTGTCATTGTCATTGTCATTGTCATTGTCATTGTCATTGTCATTGTCATTGTCATTGTCATTGTCATTGTCATTGTCATTGTCATTGTCATTGTCATTGTCATTGTCATTGTCATTGTCATTGTCATTGTCATTGTCATTGTCATTGTCATTGTCATTGTCATTGTCATTGTCATTGTCATTGTCATTGTCATTGTCATTGTCATTGTCATTGTCATTGTCATTGTCATTGTCATTGTCATTGTCATTGTCATTGTCATTGTCATTGTCATTGTCATTGTCATTGTCATTGTCATTGTCATTGTCATTGTCATTGTCATTGTCATTGTCATTGTCATTGTCATTGTCATTGTCATTGTCATTGTTATTGTCATTGTCATTGTCATTGTCATTGTCACTGTCATTGTCATTGTCATTGTCATTGTCATTGTCATTGTCATTGTCACTGTCATTGTCACTGTCATTGTCATTGTTATTGTCGTTGTTATTGATATTGCGTTGATATCGCTTTAATTGATATCACTGTCGTTGCCGTTATCCTTGCCGTTCTTTTTGTTATTTTTGTTGTAGTTGTTAATTTGTTGTCATTGCTTTGTATTTGGTTGTAACGTTTTTGTCATTGTCGATGTTGATGAATTTGTTGCTTTTGAGTTAATTGATATTTTTTTTGCTTTTATTGCTGATTTTTTAACATATTTCAATCCAAAACTTTTGCTCACGTAATAATGTTTAGTTTTTCTTTTTTCGGTTGCTATTGCTGTCATCGTGATTGTTGCTCCCGCCCTTGTTGCTGCTGGCCTCATTCTCATTCGTCTTTATATTGTTTATTTTTTTTTCCTTCCATTTGTCTTTTTCCCTTTAGAAACAAAAATGCATTTTCTTATTGTGTCTGCTGCTTGACGACTACGTGTTGATTGAATAATTGCTGCAATATTAATGTTGCTGTTGTCATTTCTGTTGTTTTTAGTTGTTCAGCTGCGTTAATTTTTATTCACTTTGAACTCATAATTTTTAACAAATATCTTGTTCTCTTTGTATTATTTTTCCTGTTTTTTAAACGCCTATTTTTGTGTTGCTGTTGCTCAGCTTGTTGTTGCTATTGTTTCTTGTCTCGTGCTTGTCTTAATTAAGTTGTTACATACACACTTGGTTGAATGATGTAGATGTTGTTGATGTGGTTTATTTCTGCTGTTTCTGGGCGGTCCAATATTTGAGCTTTAAAAATTTTTAACATTCGTTCTATGCGCATATTCTAAAGAGTGAGTTCGTTTTTTAATTAAAATTTTTTGTTTATTATTAGTATTGCTGCATAAAACATGTTTTTATTTACACATTCCCCAAAATATTTCTACATTTTTTATGTCTCTGAAATATTTTATTTTATCATGCTTCTAAAATTTACATTATTTAGAACCTTAATTCCCTTATTTAGTGTATTTCATCATTCAAACAACAAGCTCCATGACTCAATCCTCATCTAACCTTGTATTTAAACTTCTCTTCCAAATTACGGCGTTCCATCATAATAAACTTATTATGCTTATTTTTCTAAATTTGTTATACAAACACATAAAAGTTAACCACTTCTGAATCTGAATTTAAATTCAAACCGAAATCTGCTTTTTTCAACACAAAAAATAAAAAAAAATTCATTTCCATACCTTCTGCCGAAGTATTCCAATAGAGTGCCTCTATAATTTTTTAAGCGCCAGTACATGTTCAATTTGTTAACCGCTTTTCCGGTAGACCACACAAGCATTAATGCGCAAATCTACCCTACATCTGGATGGGCTTTGTTATTGTTCTGGCTACCTTTTTCACACCTCAAGCGGCGCGCAGCAGCTAAAACGTGCTAGATGCGGCTGCGCGGTGATGCTTGAATCACGTTTTTCACACAGTGAACTCTCCTCAATAACAAGAGATGTGGTGCTTAAAAAAAAAATGTGGTTAATTTTTCCATTTCTAGTTTTGTTCTTTTCGAACTGCAATACAAAAAGCTATGAAAATAATGAAAAAACTTTGTCAAAGTTAACCATTAAACATTTGGAAACATAAGCCAAGACAAACTTCTTTAAGATTTCGGACTTATAATTCCCTGATAGAACTATTTCAACTTTCGAGATTTCTGAATTAAAACTTTCTAAAATAAGAATTTTTTCACACTCGGAAATAATTTCACGCATAAAAATTATTATGTTCATACATAAAAAAAGGCAATGATTACAGTTCTAATATACAGGGTGTCCCGCAATTGAGTGCAACTATTTACGGAGGTGAAAGGTTATGTCGAGCTGAGAAAAAAATCGTATGGGAGGGGGGGGGGTCTATTTTCACATTCTTAGGAGCTACAGGGTTAATTAATAATTCAAAACTTTGGTTTACGTTATTGTTTCTAGCAGAAAAACTAACTTACATAAAACTTATTTTGATAGCTCATTATAAAGACAATAAAGTCACCTTTCTAACGGCATATCAACAAACCCTACCAACTTAACCGTTATCGAGCTGTGCTCGTGTGAAGATGAAATCAATCGATTGAAACTACAAAATTTCAATTTTGAGTGCAAATTTCTCAGAATTTCGCGTAATAAATGAAATTTGTTTTTAGATCAATTTTATAATTTATTTCATTTTCTTTTCAATGACACAAAAATGTAAACATAACTTTAAAAGTAAAAAAATTGGCTGTACTAAAAAATTATACTTATTAGAAAACAATGATAAATAATGACATTACAATTATTTATGCAGTGGATAAAATCGACTTAGTCTAAATAGCAAAAATTCTTTTTAATTAAATCCTCCAAAACATTTTGTTGTTTGAAAATTAAGATTGGGCTAGTAAGTGAATTATAGCTGCAAAAAGATTCAACGCTATACTAAAATAACTTTCTTGGCCTAAATCTCATATGACAGAAAATTTTTATAAATCTAAATTAATTTTTCTGATTGGCAGATGAAAAAAATATGAGAGTAAAAAATGCAATGGAAAAACTCTTCAGAACGTTAGTCGATCAGAGTCTGCCCTTATTAAATCCGTATTCAACACACACGTAGCAAGACTCGTATTGTTTAAACAATTTTTTTGTCCGTGCGTCATATTGATTCACAATTTAAGAGGACATGACACCATCGAAAAAAAATTTTTTAATGTTTCAAAATGCCTATAAGTTCAATAAAAAATAAAATATTATTTTGAAAAATTACACACATATCTTGAGATTAAAAAACGACACAAAAATTGCGTTTGGTTTTTTTTTTATTCCCATATATGGCTACTGGAATTTTTTTTTTAAAAACATCAAAAAATCAAAGCGGTCGTATTGCGGCTTACAGGAACATCTGAAAAAAGCCCAAAAAATGGAGTTTTACTCAACATCGAAACCGCCTCGGAATGAACTAGAAGAACAAATTTTGATCGAAAAATAACAAACTGGCGGCGTTTTCCGAAAATGGCCAATATTTGGAGCAAACATCGGCCAAAAACTCAAAAACTATATTACCGATCTTTCTGTCCGTAGTTTATTCCATGCATTAAGAGTATAAAACATCTTATTAAAATTTCAGTACAATCGGTGATAAAACAAAAACCAATTAATTATTATTTTTTCACGCCCGCAATGATTTTTCAAAGTTTTGTTTTTAAATTCCAGTAGCCATAATGTGATTAAAAAAATAAAAAAAAAAAAAATTTTTTTGTAATTTTCTACCTCACAATAGAAAGAATTTTTCACATTTCAAATATTTTAAAATATTAAAAACAATTTTTTTGAAGGTTTCATGTCCCCTTAAATCTTTATTCACTATATTTTTACTATTCTTAACTTAGCTCAAACCACAATTTCTAATTTCATATCTTCACTTTGCGTGCTGGTTTTTGGTAGGAGAATGCAACTTTATATAAAAGAACTTCGAAATTATTAAAGATATTAGTTTAAATTAAAATGTTTATTAAAACTCTCAGTTTTTCCATCAGTTAAAAAAAAAATGTTTAAATATACACGAAGGAATAAAAAACAATTAGGGTTTCAAATATCCATAGTCCACAAAATTTTCAAAATATTATAATTTTGAAGGTCAATATCTTCAAAGCTACAGAAGATTAAAAAAAAGGTTTATGCAAAACTTTAATGCTGAAATTTTTTAATAAAAATATTTACAAACTATCAAAATTGGTCAATTTGTTATCAAGATATGGGCTTGATTTTTTAACCGACTTCAAAAAGGAGGAGGTTGTCAAGTTCGTCGGTTTCTCTGTTTTTTTCTTTTTTTTCTTTTTTTTTTTTTTTTAAATGTATGTACATCGATAATTCCTAAACCATATGACTGATTGCCATAAGTTTTGGGGAACAGATAGATATGATAAGCATGGAGGTGCCCGTAAAAAAGTGGGCGGTATTCGATAACTGGGCGTGGCAATAATAGATCTCGCAATACTAAATACTACTGTATCTCGAATAATATGGACACTGGGGTACTGAAATTTAGTGTAGGGGTAGACACAGTTAACACAAATTACGGTCAAGAAAATGGGCAGTATTTAGCAAATGGGCGTGGCAATATTAGAAAAACAGAGTATCTTGAATAATTTTGAGACTAGACTACTGCAATTTAGTATAGGGATAGGCATTATTATTAGAAATTATGGTCAATAAAGTGGGCGTTATTCGACAAATGGGCGTGTCAATATTATAAAAACACTGTATCTCGAATAATATGGACACTGGGGTACTGAAATTTTGTGTAGGAGTAGACACAGTTAATACAAATTACGGTCAAGCAAATGGGCATTATTTGGCAAATGGGCGTGGCAATATTAGAAAAAGAGTATATCTCGAATAATATTGATACTATGGTACTGCAATTTAGTATAAGGGTAGGCAATACTATTAAAAATTATGGCCAATAAAGTGGGCGTTATTCGACAAATAGGCGTGGCAATATTATAAAAACACTGTACCTCGAATAATATGGACACTAGGGTACTGAAATTTAGTGTAGTGGTATGCACAATTATTACAAATTTCCGTCAAGAAAGTGGGCGTTATTTGAGAAATGGGCGTGGCAATATTAGAAAAAGAGTATATCTCGAATAATATTGATACTATGGTACTGCAATTTGGTATAGGGGTAGGCATTATTAGTAAAAATTACGGTGAATAAAGTGGGCGGCTTTCGACTACTGGGCGTGGCAATATTAGAAAAACAGTGTATCTTCAATAATATTGACACTAGGGCACTGAAATTTATTGTAGTACAGGGGTAGGCAGAATTATTAAAAATTATGGTCAATAAAGTATGCGTTATTGGATAAATGGGCGTGGCAATACTAGATAAACACTATCGCAGTTAATACTGACGCTGGGGTACTGAAATAAAGTACAAGGGTAGGCACAATTATTGGAAATAATGCTCAAGAAAGTGGGCGCTTATATAACAAAGGGGCGTGGAAATATTAGAAAAAGACTATATCTCGAATAATATTGACACTAGGGTAATACAACTCGTTACAAGAATGGGTATAATAATTTCAAAGCATGTGACATCTAATTTAAATTTAAGAGGCAGATATTTGAAATAACCAACAAACTTTCAGAATTTAATAGAACAAATTTTTTCGGAACAATTGTACTAATGTTGTTTATACTCTTTTTTCGAAAATTTATCATATTCTCTAAAAAGGAAGAAATAAATATTTTTAAAAAAAAAAACAACCGACTACAAAATCACTACAAAGTAAAAAATAATTTTAAAAATACTTTTCCTTTTAATTTCTTGGTCATATTTGATAATTTTTTTAAACATATTATTATATATGAAATCTCATTATCTTAATTTTTTTTCTTATTTGTTTTATTATCATAAATATATTAATTTCTTGATGAATACAAATGCTTTGAAGTTGGCGCTTCTGATTAACAGTCTGATTATATTAGCGCCGACCTTAAAAGCATTTGTATTCATCGAGAAATTAGTATATTTATGATAATAAAACAAATAAGAAAAAAAATTATGATAATAATATTTCATATATAATAATATGTTTAAATAAATTATCAAATATGACCAAGAAATTAAAAGGAAAAGTATTTTTAAAATTATTTTTTACTTTGTAGTGATTTTGTAGTCGGTTGTTTTTTTTTTTAAATTTTTAACAAATCAGAAAAATTACTGTTTTTCAGATTTTTGCCTATAACTCCTAAACTCGAGCTGATGGCGAACAACGAGCACCTTTTCTGAAATCTGTGATCAAAATTAATTTCGATTTCGTTGCCGTTCACTCTGCAACATGTTCCCTGTTCATCTTTAAATTAATTTTATATTCAATTCATTCTATCATTACGTAATTCATTTTATCATTATGATATTGGAATGTTATCTACTTGACTCAAACGATTAAAGATTCTATAAATTATTTCTTCAGTATAACAAATCTTTTTATCAAACCAAAAAAATAAGTTTGTTAATTCTTTTTGTAAAAGCAAAAATTTTTTTCAAACAAATAAAATATTCGTTTTCAAATCAACACAATTAGTTTGCTAATATTGAAATGGATAAAGTTTGAGAATTGGAATTGATTAGACAAAAAAAAAGTGTTAGTGACAAAATTTAATCGATTGCACAATTTGGTTTTGTTAAAGAACAACAAAAGTTTTCTATCAATTTTATCAAGAATATTTTAAGAGTGTAATCTATGCAATCTACATTTTCTAGATAAGCCAAAACATTTAAAGTTGAGCCTAAACTTGAGTTTACTACGGCTTTTTTGAGTGAAATTATTTTAGAACATTTTTGCCAAATTTAAAAATGAATTTGCAACCAAATTTCTAACATAATCCTAACTATCTCTTAAATCCTATTCTAGCTTTAGGCTTCATTATGTTACGGATTCAAAGGTTAATTTAAGAAAATTGCTTTTAATTTATGTCCAACACACGAATGCAATTAAATGTTGAAAATTTCTCTGTTTTCGATTCCATACTGTCAACATAAAAACCGCAACTTAATGATCGCCATGTTTTGGTGAAGCCTCCAGGCGGCAGTGGTGGCGGCGACAAGAAAAAGCAAAAGCAACAATATATATATATGTATATATATAAACGATCTGGCCTGATATGGTAAACAATGGAGTCATAATTTTGTAGCTCTTTTTCGATTGCTGGAATTTTAAACTTTTCAACCGCATCGACCACATTCAATGCGCAACTGACGATCGCGTTATTTCGACTGCGTCTGTCCTGAAGTTTATGCATCCATGTTATACATTTAGCTGTCCAAAGTTGTGGCTTGCTTGCTTTCTTTTGCCATGCCTAACAATGTGGTTTTGAGCGTGCCCTTTTTTGGGAAAATGCATTTAATTTGCATGCATATAAATTTTAGATGTTGCGATCATCAATCTAGCGTTCGATCGCAAATGCTCTAATTTGATTAGTATTGTGTGTGTGAAACTCATTTGGTTTGGAATTCGCTGCTGCTTAGTAATGTGGGCTGACTCTAGATTGCTTAATGCGGGCGGTGTTTGTATGAATATCTTAAAACTTTGGCTTAAATTTAAATATTGCATTGATTGTGATCTTGTTCTAAGTATGCTTTAGTTGATTGATTGATTTATATTTTTTTTTTCTCTTGCAGATTTCTTGGACTAAAAATGCTTGTCTGAATTGGTAAGTTTGGTTTTTTTTTTCTTTAATTTGTTGTCAACACCAACTGCTGTCAATATAAAAGCTCACTGATTTTTCTGCTCAAACCCACTTTGAAAACCTAAAAGATTTGCCCACAATTTAATTTCAAATGCGTTATTTTTTTGTACAATTATTTGTTTGTGTGCTTTTTTGTCGCTACTCTTAGATATTTTTAGCCAATTTAAAATTGTATAGTTTTTCATCACATGTTGTGGCAGCAGCTTGCAGCGGATGAAAGTGGGCAGAATTAAATTGCAGCCCAGTTGTTTTCACTCGATTTAATGTTTTTTTTTTTTCTCGTTGAGTTGTGAAGAAAAGTGGTTCACTTTGTATAGCTAGCTGCTGCTGGCAACCAACAAGCTGCAGGCGAAAAGCTGGCATCTCCGACATATGCCGTTGAGACATCCCACAATGTGCGACTTTTTATGGACGATTAAGTTAGACACCTGCGACGAAATTAACATACAGAGTCATGCTGAGACATGATCTATTAGTGGTAACGATCGCACATTTTATGTTTTTTTTTTTGTGGTTGGGGAGAGAATTTGGGCCAAATTGAATCTTAATTTTAATGAGCTATATAATTTATTTAGAAATTTGATTAAAATATAGCGGCTTTTATGCTGATTTAAAGCGTTTATTTCAAGAAAAAAATATAAAAAATGTTAAATTTATGGCAGTTCAGCGAGTTTAAATGGTGCAATGATCGCTACGGATGCCTATTCGTATATAAATATAATCCCAAATGCACTGGAATAAGTATTGTTAAGATTTAAAAAAGAAATACTGTAACTAAGCTTTAGTAAAAAATGGCAGCGAGACCCTGCCAAACTGTAAAAGTGAAAATCCTAAATAAAAAATTAGAAAATTTTAGGCAGAAACATGTTTTAAAATGTTCATTAATGCTTCCTTTCTATTTCTGTCTAATATATAAAAATCTCGTGTGACAAAATGTTTTTGGCCAAACTCCTCTGAACCGGCTCGGCCGATTTTAATGAAATTTTTTTTGTATATTTGGTAGGTATGAGAATAGGTTGTAAAGTACTTTTCACCATCCTATGCAAAATAGGCGTGGCTTTGACCATACAAGTCACATTTTTAATATAGAATAGCTATGGCAGTAAAAGTCAGAGAACATTGAAATTCAGAATGGAGTTTCCACTAATAAGGAAAGGTCTCCACATGTCATTCTTCGACTTTAATGAGCTTTGGATATGTTATAGAAGATAAAATTTTAAGGAAGACAAAATTTACGAACGCCATATTGAGTTCGTAAATTTTGCAAAAATTAAGTTTTTTTGCAATAACTTTACACAAACATACACAAATTAGGCATCAAATGAAACATACTGAAATTTTACGTTGTTTGGTATTCATTAGAGGCCTGCATGAATATATTCATCAAGTGAATATACCCTGATTCTCTGCTGTAGCAGTCACTGTTAGCAAAGCTGCAAGCGAATAAATGTAAGCAACAGGTCGTGTAGCGCAAGAGAATAACTTTTGTTCTCTGTTATCTTTTCATCCACTCTTGCACTTGCATCCACTCTTCATCGCGTGAGCTTGCGATCTACACCGAAAAAAAAAGCTATAGGTAAATCACCTTAGTCGGCTTGGGTAAAGAGAATTGTATGGGAATTATAAACTTATGCTTATTCACCTAAGCAATTTATTGTTTAATACATTGCTTTCAAGCACATGCTTCGATACCTTGCCAAAAAAAAAAAAAAATATTTGATTCACCTAAGCCCAAAATCCAAAAATACAAAATTAAAAACCAACTAGCATGGATGGCTTAAGCATAGTTTTGAACTATTTTCTGCAAAAAAAAAAAAAAAAAACACAGCTGCGTCATTAGACACACGACAGAAGGATAGATTTTATAATTAATGGTTTTTTTTTTTTGTAATAAAACCACTTTTAAATTAAAAAATAACATAAAGTAAATTAAAAAACACACTTTAATATTCACACCAGTAAATTTTATTACATTTCATCAACAAATTTCTTTGCCCGCCGTGTGGAATCGAACCTGAAACTTTTGGTGACAGTCCATCGCTCCACCAACTGATCTAAGCAGCCTTGCTAATGTTTGCTGACACAACTGCAGCTAGGTTAATTCACCTAAGCAATTTATTGTTTAATACATTGTTTTGAAAGCACATACTTCGATACCCTGCCAAAAAAAAATATTTGATTCACAGATGTTAACAGATGCTGTATTAACAGATGCAGTATATCGCAGTATTCTGTTGATAGCTGCAGCATAGCTTCAGTTGCAATTAATATTGAATAAATCACTACGCGTAACGAAGGAGTTTGGCTCAATGCGTAGCGTAGTGTCTTCAAACACTGGTATCGGTTGGTGTGGGTTCGAATCTCAACGGCATGCGAAAGAAAAACTTTTGTATTTGATATTTAATTTAATATAATGTTCTTGTTATAATAGACGTCAGTCAGCAAGAAAAGCCGAGAAGTCATTAAAATTTCTAAGAAAAAAACGGTGATGAGTTCTCTGTAAACACAGCCACTCTAAATAGAGAATAAATAAAACACAGTAAAAGTAGCGCTTTTTCTTGTGTTGTGCTATGCTTTGGTTGTTGTCCTTGCTATTACAGAAACATCAAATGTTGGCTTTATATTTCATGTAATTGTGTAAAATTTATATAAGTTATACTATGTTCACACTGAGAGCTAAATGCGCATTTAACGAAATGCGCATTAGCAATTTAGAATGCGTGGCCGTATGCTCCTTGTAAGAGTAAAAGAGACAAATATATACATTCAATTTCGTAAATGCGCATTTAGCTCTCAATGTGAACGTAGTATTAGAGAGTTCAAACATGAATTTTTCTCCCAGTGAGGATGAATCTGACCAACAAGTGATTACATCAGCATTGTACGATCAGTACTTTAAGCACACCAAAGGCTCAAATTGTGACATTAAAACGATTTCTAATCGCAATCAACCGCCCTAGTAATCTCCGAGAATGACGTAGTTTTACGTCAAAACTTTAAATTACAAAAAGAAAGATAACTAACTAAATTATATAAGGATTCACATACACAAGTATGGTAAAGGAACGGTTGCGTAATCAATACAATATGAGTAAACATTAGTTACAATCAACAAGAACAAAAAAACAACAAATGTTTTATAATACATACCAAACAATGTGAGTACCTTTCATTTGATGCCTAATTTGTGTATGTTTTGATATGTAAAATAAAGTTATTGCGAAAAAACGAAAGACCTTTCCTTGTAAGTGATGTTCTTTTAATGGAAAACTTGGACAGGCATTGGACAAGAGGGTTTGGCTCCGCCCATACAAGCCGAATTTTTGATATCCAATTGAAATGGAAATAAAATTCACAGAACATTGAAACTCAGAATGGAGTTACCACTTGGTGATGAAGACTTGTACGCGTATTGAACAAGAGGGCGTGGCTTCTTGATATCGAATAGCTTTGGAAGTAAAAATCACAGTAAATTTAAACTCAGAATGGAGTTTCTCACTATTTGTTGATGTCCTGCTACCGGAAAACTGGGACGGGCATTTGATAATGAACGTGGTGTCCAACAAAGGGTAAATTAAATTTGTTTGTTTTAGGCGTAGCCACGCGCGCTGGTTAAATTAATTAAAATAAAAAAAACTAAGAAAACAACATCAACCTATCAACATATCTGATGATTTTGATCATATAAGACTAAAATTTGGTAATATTGTTTGAATGGAAAGTTTACAAAAAATGGGAGTAGTCCTACTATAATTACACCCACTTTTTTAGAAATCATTAAAATTGTACATGCTTTGATAGTGAAATACCACGTTTGGTATGTAGGGTCTGTTGATTTAAGCGGCAATCACTGTATATACAAACCGTCTGTGTATATGCAATGTGGCAGCGCAGCGAGGCGCGCCGGATATAGGCCAGGGATGATATTGGCTTAGTTGTAAAAGGGCCAAAATGTATACAAAAATAGGGCATTTTTGCCAAGAATGGGGCCTTTGGTGGTAATTCAATATTAAAAACTTTCTATTTGAATATTTAGCCTTTCGAAATATTCCAATAGATTTCGATTTAAGTGTTTCGGGAAATTAAAACAAATTGAAGTTCAGTTTTCATGTTTTCGTGTTTTTTTTTTTATTTTTTGCTTTCACTGTTTTAACCTAAGCGGGGAAGTTTTTGGTTTGTCACAAAAATAGTACACTTTAGTTTAAACGATCAGCTCTCACAATCAAAAATTGTGGATCAAAGAGATGTAGCATAAATGTTTTTTTTTAATTGATTTTATTTCATACATAAAGGTCCCATTGCACCTTAGCAAGAAGGTGCATTGCGCAATGTGCATTGATTGCAAAAGTCAAGAATATGCCAAAAAATTATCCATATCAGTTAATTTCTTCAAACTCATTTTGACAAAGCCATTTATTTAATAAGTTAATAATACAAATAAAAATAGAAAAGCATTTCCACAGAAAACCGCAAATTGGATCGATATATTCATCGTTAAAGAGTCTTAGGAGTATTTTTTGAGCCCTTTGTTATATACATAATAATGTCAGAAATATATGAGGAAAGATATGCGTCAAGACTTGTAAGAACTCAAATCAATGATGCGGGACGAAATGGGCATGATACCAAAACAAAATCAGTTCTACCAAAAAAATATATTCAGAAATGACTAAATTGAAAAAAGAATAATTTCATAAATGTTATAAAATTTTGGAATATAGAGCCTTGAACAACAAAATTAGTTAAATCACGTCGAATAAGGTGACAAAAAATATTCCATCGCAGTCTTAATTTTTTGAAATTAAAGAATTTTCATCTCAGGTGCAATTTTGAAACTACTATGCTAAATTTTTTCCAAACCTTATATTTCTTAAAACTTATGACTCGAAAACACTTTTCTATTTCCGATTTTTTAGATCTAAACTTTTTTGGTGGAAAAAATCACTTTTTTATGCAAATAATTGTTTATTATTTCTTAAGCATTTATTTAAGGATGCCATTCTGATGCCATAATCTGAAAGAGCGTAAAATACGTCGGAAATTATTTTTGGTGCAGATAAAATAAAAAAAAATGGACAAAAATTCTTTGAAAATTGACGCCATAGAACTACTTTGGGATACTATTAAAACTAAAATCGGTTCAAAAATTTACACATTCTTTTGGAGAGTGTGCAGGAATTTTCATACTTCCTCCATTATAGTAGATACCAAATGTTTGTAAGAAGTTTTCGTGTAGAGACATTCAATAATACAAAAATTGGTTATTCTTCATAATGCTACCATGGTGGTTTTATAAAAAATATAAGAAAGTCAGTTTCTTAAAAATGTTCTTCAGTTTTAATAGATTTTTACAATTGTACTATTTCTGTAGCCTACCAAAATCGTACCTGCGTTGGCGTATATAGCTTAAAAAAGCAAAATTGGGGAGAATTGTTTAAGTCTTTTGTTTTTTTTTTGAAGCTATAATTTGAAAACATTCAACAATACTTATTTTACTGAGAACGATTTTATTACAAATTTAAAATTTGTGCCTCGATGACATATTTACTTGATATTTTTCAGTAGAATTTCAGAAAAAGGGCCTAAATGAATCGAAAGGCTTTGGGGCTTACGAAATCAAAAAGGGCTCCAAAAAACCCCAAAAGCCCCCAAATATCATCCCTGAAAAAACATGCCTTGCGTCAACTGATGTAAAATGTAAGTAATTTGGAATAATTGGACCAAAGTGCTGATACCACATGGAATGTTATTTCTCGTACTGCAAAACTAAGCTTTGAAGTTTTTAGAAAAACTAATTTTTTTGCGAGTTGTTGGCCAAAATTAAAGTGTGTCAAAATTAAGTTCTAGTTTAGCAACCTTAAAGATATCCTGATACCAAATATCCTGTCATTTTTACCATTGTAAATGGGTCCGTTATTATAGCAAATATGCCGGAGCTTAATAAATACAATAAGCTCTTCGAATTGTTAAACAATTTTTTTTTTGGTAATTTCGCTATTGATCAATGCAAATTTATGCTTCAAAAAAGGCGTCTGTTTCTTATTTCACTCTGCCTCATTCGCTTTTTTTCATGTTTAAACCTTGTTAAATGAATGTTCATTAAGTGCAAATGTCTGTTATTTTTAATTAATTATGTTTTGACACAGATAATATAAACGAAACGTTTAAGACGTTAAGAAACATGGTTTTTAACTAACTTAATGAAATAGTTTTTAATGATTTGTAAGCAAGATTAAACTGATAACAATAGAGCTACATAAAAATGTCGAAATATTTAGGAATTGAAATGCTTTTTATATTCAAATATCTCAAAAGAGATTAAATAATCAATGATTAGATTAGAAATGAAAAAAAATTATTAAAAGAAATTGAAGATGCATAGATTCAAAATAAAAATAAAACATGAATATTCTGAATTATTTAAAATTAAGTTACTCAAAATCCCCTGTAATGGGTAATGTTTCTTTCTCTCAAAAAATGAGTTAAGTTAATTAGAAGTAGTTAGTAATTACTATGGGCTTCCAGTATTATAAAAAATTATTTTAAAAAGAATTTTCGTGATAATGTAATTTATAGTTAATTTTTTTAATCTGAGTAGCTCTGGTAAAAATTTATCTTCTTGCCCTAATTTATTTGAAGAATTTTCTTTGTCCATATTTCTTTGTGTTTAAACTCTACAGGTAGCAGAAACATGTCAATAGAGTAATTTTTTCGAAATGACGCGCATAAAAAGTGGTTTTTTTTTTTTTTTTTTTATTAAAAAAAAAAAACAAATATCAAAAATTTACTTGTTTTTCGGATGCTACTAACATCTCATCGCTGACATTTAGGGCTGATATGAAAACAAAACAAAAACAAAAACAAAAACATGTGAATAATTGTCTTGTTCTAAGCGCCATCATTTTGGTTTCACTGCCCACGCTGTTATTATTTATGGATTTTAGTGATTTTTTAATTTCTAGTCATGAATTTATTAAAATATGAACTTAACAAAACCGGTAGGCTGATATTTTTTAAAATTTTTAAATTGCTGTTTGTTTTGTTTTTGTTTTTGTGTAACGACGATGCTATAAATGACTAAATTCAAAAAGAACATCTTTGATGGTCACGCGCACTGGTATGCGGAGGACGATAGAGAATGTAGACTCACCTGTGTTAAGAAAAAAAAAAAAGAATTTACATGTATAAAAATGCACGAACACGGTTTTTAAAATATTTATTTCTTTTAGTTTAACTCGCAATTGATATAAAGTGAGTTTTTTGATTATTGGTCTTCCTATACTTTGATCTTAAGAAAATATTAATATATTGTTGTATTTATTTAAAATATTTCAACTATTCTAATATTATTCCAAAGATATGAAAATATTTTTCCCAATAGTTCGTACAAAGAGTAAAGCAACTTCTATAGCAATTCATTTGGTGCAATAAAGGAATTCTTTTTGGGAACAATAAGCAAGATTATTTGTTTTTCTAGACGGACACTTTTGTTTTCACTTTTGACAAGATATTTCCAAGTAACTGATGGCGCAGAGCATACCGTATAGAACCATTGTTCGAAAGATAATGCAAATGTGAACTCAAGCTAGGGCTTCGATTTGTTTCGAGCTTTGTTCGGATGCACGGGCAACTGGGCACTGGCCCAGTTACGGGAAAAACCCCTGCTGGCTCGAAAGCCTTTATATTTGGTGACGGGTAATTTGATAATCAATACCCGGGTAGCTTCCAGCTTCCGAGTTACCCGGATAGTATAGCCACGAGCTTGGAATGTACTAGAAATTTATGTTTTTTTGTAGGTGGACCTCCAGAAGGTTAGCAGATAGACGATGTGAGTGTGTTCAGAAGAAATGTTGAAGGGGGAAAATAATATGACCAACTCATTCATATCATCTCTCCGGGGCTTAATTTGGGAAAGATATGAGCTGTTAGCGACATTTTCCCTCACTTTTTCTGGTTTTTGTAAGTAGACCCCCAAAATGGTGGCATATAGAGGTATATGTGTTTATAGGAAATGTTAAGGGGAAAATAATAGGATCATCTTATACATCTGGCCCCTCTAGGGGTCGATTCTGGAGATATATAAACTATAATGGACAATTTTCATCAGTTTAAATATTGTAAATTTTTTATGGCTACTCTCAGAAGGTTGGCAGATAGGGGATGGCTGTGTTAGGGGATGACCTGCTCAAGCATTTGACTTCTCTAGAAAATTTGGTAGAGATTTCAACTATTTTCGACATTTTTATTTTTTGCGTTTTTGTACGGGGACCCCCCCGAAGGTTGGAAAATAGGCAGTGGATATGTTGCGAAGAAATGTTGGAGTTGAAACATGATAGGACCTAGCGATATATTTTACCACTCTAGGACAAACTACCCGAAAAGCTCGAAATTACCCGGGTACTCAGGCACCTCGAAATGCCCGGGTTCCCATGTAGGCCTGTATAGATCAAAATACCCACAAATACTCGAAAGCTCCCCTGGGTAGGCCTGGGTAGACCGAGTGCTTGAAAATCGATAGATCAGTTTAACCCTTACATGGGGACAACATTATTTTGTTTAGTTATCTCTGATTGCAAGACCGTTTTCAGTGGACATGTCCATGATAAACTCAGAATAATACACGAGATGTTTTTTTTTTTATATATAGATATCTTTTTCTATACAAGAATCTTGGTTCCACTTTTGTCAATTAATTTCTAAGCAATTGATAGCACAGATGATATTGTATAGAACTAACAATAGGAAATTTTTTAAGATTTAAGATTTTTTTTTTTAATTTTATTAATGTTCATGAATTAATGAATGAAGATTTTATTAATCTTTAATGACTTAAGATTTTTTTTTCTAATTTCTAACAGGAGTGATCGAGTTCCTGTGCAAAATATGATTTAAACGGTCGAATGAAAATACTTCGCTCGTAATCGAACAATTATGGGGTACTCCATGGGTATTACTTTAAGAGACCAAAAAAACTGATTGCGTCCAATGACACACAATATAAAAAAGAAGTACGAATACAAGTGACTCGGAGCAATAAATAGCGAGTAATTCATTAATCGCAAATAAGCAATCCATGATTACTCTTTGGATAATACTTTATAAACTGCGTTATTTATATCGCAAACTAAAAATAACAAATTTTTTTCAACTTCTTCTCATTGGTTATTCAAGCAATTTTGTATAAATTATTTTGTATACAATTGTTAAAAAATTTTTTTATTTTTATTTGTTTTTGTTAAGTTAGTTCAATAATGTTTATAAAAAGTTCGAAAATTATTTAGAAGTTATCAATTCTTTGAGAAATGACATCACTGGAATATTTTGATGACATCCATCGGAACTTAAGTAGCAATTTAAAATGCAGAATTGTGCTAGAGTCTTATTAAATAACATGAGAGTTGCTTTAAAAAATTGCAATTTATTTTAATTTATTTTAAGGCAGAGTGTGAGAGAAAACTGTGGCTTGGTACAAAAAGCTGAATGTGGAATAATCAAAAATAGCTTATTTTCAATTCTAATGTTCTGGAGAATAACTTACAATCGACTCACAGTATGAGATTTGACCAATCTAGCAGGACAATATTTAAAATTTTTGTTAAATTTTTATACAGGGAGTTTCATTAAATTGTCTATAGAGCTTAAAAAAATGTTCAACCTTGAAACACAAAATTGTATTTTAAAGCGCATTAAGGTTTATATGTTAATGATCGTGAGCTATTGTTATTTTGTAGGACATTGTAAAGTTTCTTTTCTGATATATTGAAGACTTCAATTGGAACGCAAATATTTAAAAAAAGTTGCAGCTCAATATTTGTATAAACTATTTACGGCACTCAAACATAATATAAAAATGAATGCAAATACGTTATATGTGAAAACATTTTTTGCAGCCCAACAAAATGAAACCTCAATTTTTGTTTTATTTATTTTTTGCTATACTTTCTATTGATAATTTTACTAACATGGTTTCATCAAACAATTCATTTTAATGTATATTAATCTGTATACATTCAGAAAAATTTTTTATTGCAAAGGAATTGTAAAATTTCAAAACTTTAGCACTTAATACAAAAACTGGGAAAACTTAATAATTGACTGGAAAATAATTTAAAAATTTACAAAAAACACCGTTTTCGACAAACGTTTTAAATATAACAAGTTAACCAATCACTTTGGAATTTTGTATATGGCTTTATGTGTTTATCAGCTATAACACTGTTAAAAATCTTGGAGTAATTTTTAAACCATTAATGTATTTTTTTTAATCCATTTTTTATTAGAATTAATACTTTTCAAAATACTAGGAATTTTTTTAGTTAAAGCTGTACTTATATTTGATAAAGTTGGAATAAAATTTGAACTTTAGTACACACGGTTTAAAATTTAATACAAAATAACTAAAAAGTAATAAAATCGGTTTAAAAAAGTAGTACAATTGGGCTCTACGAAATAGTCCCCAAGCGAAATAAGCCCCAACGAAAAAAATTAAATAACACACAATGAAAAGGCCCCAACAAAAATGAAATAAGCCCCAAAATGGCAAAATGAAATTATGCCCAAATAAAATGGAAAAAACACCCAAATGCAAAAATGAAATGAACCCCAAAATGTTGGGGTTTATTTCATAATGAAATAAACCCCAATAAAAAAATTAAATAAACCCCAATAAAAACATGAAATAGACCCCAATGAAATATTCCCCAATAAAATGAAATAAGCCCCAAAAGAAACAATTAAGCTCAAAATTAAATAATCCCCACGCAAAATGAAATAACACCCAAAGGTCGCTGTCATTTTCCAGTTGTGCACATGGTAATTTTGGGAGTTGGACAAGTAAAAATCATTAGTAAAGTAATAAGGAACAGAAAATAAATCAACGTGTGGGAAGATATCGTTTAGAAGCCCGTAGGCGACTTTTAAATGGAAGGGATATAATTAATTTTAATGCTGTTTCAGAGTTTATACCTAATTCTAATTAAAATAATATAAATATTATAATTAATATTGGTTTCATAAGCGCCTCTTTCAGAATTGAGATTTTGTAAAAGGCTCAGCTACACAGAAAATATAAATACAAGAACAATCAAAAATTTGGAAATATGTAAATAAAAAGCTTTAACTAATGTTTTAAAATTTTTTTAAGTGCATTTAATTATGTCAAATAGAACTATTTTTTTTTATTATATTCAATCACATATGCTTTTGTATAATTAGTAAACTATGCGCCTTTTACAGAATGATTATTTTGTAAATGTCGCAGCTTCACAGAAAATATAAATATAAGAACAATCAAAAAATTTCAAAAAATGTGTATAAAAAGCGTTAACTAATGTTTTAAAATTTTTTAAAGTGCATTTAATTATTACAGCATGAATATTTTTTAAAAGGCGCAGCTACACAGAAAATATGAGTACAAGAATAACCAAAAACTTAAAAAAATTTGGATAAAAAGCTTTTACTAAAGGGTGATTTTTTAAGAGCTTGATAACTTTTTTTTTAAAAAAAACGCATAAAATTTGCAAAATCTCATCGGTTCTTTATTTGAAACGTTAGATTGGTCCATGACATTTACTTTTTGAAGATAATTTCATTTAAATGTTGACCGCGGCTGCGTCCTAGGTGGTCCATTCGGAAAGTCCAATTTTGGGCAACTTTTTCGAGCATTTCGGCCGGAATAGCCCGAATTTCTTCGGAAATGTTGTCTTCCAAAGCTGGAATAGTTGCTGGCTTATTTCTGTAGACTTAAGACTTGACGTAGCCCCACAAAAAATAGTCTAAAGGCGTCAAATCGCATGATCTTGGTGGCCAACTTACCGGTCCATTTCTTGAGATTAATTGTTCTCCGAAGTTTTCCCTCAAAATGGCCATAGAATCGCGAGCTGTGTGGCATGTAGCGCCATCTTGTTGAAACCACATGTCAACCAAGTTCAGTTCTTCCATTTTTGGCAACAAAAAGTTTGTTAGCATCGAACGATAGCGATCGCCATTCACCGTAACGTTGCGTCCAACAGCATCTTTGAAAAAATACGGTCCAATGATTCCACCAGCGTACAAACCACACCAAACAGTGCATTTTTCGGGATGCATGGCCAGTTCTTGAACGGCTTCTGGTTGCTCTTCACTCCAAATGCGGCAATTTTGCTTATTTACGTAGCCATTCAACCAGAAATGAGCCTCATCGCTGAACAAAATGAAATGCTCGAAAAAGTTGCCCAAAATTGGACTTTCCGAATGGACCACCTAAGACGCAGCCGCGGTCAACATTTAAATGAAATTATCTTCAAAAAGTAAATGTCATGGACCAATCTAACGTTTCAAATAAAGAACCGATGAGATTTTGCAAATTTTATGCGTTTTTTTTAAAAAAAAAGTTATCAAGCTCTTAAAAAATCACCCTTTAATTCAAATTAGAACTAACAATGAGTCGGAAAAAAAAACGAAATGGAAATTTCAGCCCTTGAAAGGACTTTGACAGAGCTTCTTATGATCAATTGTGTTGTGTGTGTTGTAAATTTTTTGAACACAAATGATCCAGAACTGGACCTACCAGTTTAACGCCGACTCCGAACGGCTTATGTTCTCAAGAAGCCTTCCATGGCAGTTTTTACTCTCTGAGGTTTGCCATTGCCTGCAGAGAGGTGACGGCCGAACAGAAAAATTAGTTCAATTGAAAAAAATTTTCTGTGTCAGATGGAGGATTCGAACATTGGTTCTTTGGCGTATGAGACACACACTCTACCCACTACGCCACGGCGGCCATCTGACACAGAAAATTTTTTTTAATTGAACTAATTTATCTGTACGGCCGTCACCTCTCTTCAGACAATGGCAATCTGCAGAATGTTTTTTGTAAACATTTCTTTTAAGTTTTACAAAACCGGCTTTAAAAAAAAAAAAGAAAACAGTTACAAAAAGGGAATAATGTTGTAAACAACTCACTAAAAACTTAAATTATAGAAAATGAAATAATCCCCAAATAAAATTAAATAATTCCAAAACGAAATGAAATAACCCCCAAACAAAATGAAATAACCCCCAACCTCGAAAAATGAAATACTTCCCAAATGAATGAAATAACCCCCAAAAAGAAAATAAAATGAAATAAGCCCCAAACACAATTTTATTTGGGGAATATTTCATTGGGTGTTATTTCATAATGAAATAAGCCCCAAGAGAAAGACTGAAATTTCGTCCAAAATTTATGAAATTGTCCGCAAACAATTCCCCAAACAATATTTCCTATACAATAACACCCAAAATTGAATGGGCATTTTGGTGCTTATATAATTTTTTTTTTTGCGTTATTTCGTTTGGGGGTTATTGCGTAGAGCCATACAATTGGAATAGATTTTGAATTAAGATAGCCATGATATTAGATTTAATACAACATGTATTACATTTTAAGCCATGCTGTACTGTAAGCCATGTAATTCATGTAAGCCATGAATCCGCCATCTGACACAGAAAGTATTTTCAATTGAAAACATTTTTCTGTTCGGTACTCACCTCTCTGCAGACAATGGCAAACCTCAGAGAGTAAAAACTGCCATGAAAAGCTTCTTGAGAACAGAAGCCGTTCGGAGTCGGCATAAAACATGTAGGTCCAGTTCTCGATCATTTGTGTTCAAACATTTCACAACACACACAACACAATTGATCATAAAAAGCTCGGTCAAAGTCCTTTCAAGGGCTGAAATGGCCATTTCGTTTTTTAATTTTTTTTTTTAATTATATTACAATAATTTCCGTTTTAATTTTCAGATTGTTAAGATTCAAAAGTCTTATGATTCAGAGTAACTTTTCCGGTTAACAAAGCTTTATAATACAGTTTTTGTAAAACATTTTTTATTTGATTATGGCGCACAAACAACGTATAGACGAGAGTTCGAAACCTACAATAGGAGTTAGTTAGTTAACCAAAAATTATAGTACATAGAAATAAATTGTGTAAACAAAACCAGTTTCGTTTTTAAAACGCTATGGTTTAAAATCGAATACAACTTGTAATTAGGTTTTTAGTCCACATCGGGTATTGCAATTTAAGCCCATGCGGGAATAAAACTAAGTTTAAGTATTTGCCGTGGCTTCAATTTTAATACGCTTTCAGTGTCGTCATATATACAGTACAGGATTTACTAAAATTTAGTCCAAGATTTCTAACCGTGTATATTTAAAAAAACAAAAATTTTTAAATTTTTGAATTATTTTTTGAATTTTGTGCCGCTAGAATGAGAAAATGCCACATTGTTGTAGTAAAATCTCAATCAGAAGACATGCAGACTGCTTCAACAAAAACAAAACTGAATTCTCTTGAGAATTCCTGGGTTTTCTTTAATTAGCCCAATATATATCTATGCATGATCTTAAATTTTCTTACGTGTTTAATTTATTTATTTTTATTTTCTAATAATAAAAGTGGGCAAAGCTTCCAAATTTATTATGGAGGATTTCAATAGATGATTAGATCATCATGTAGAAAAAAAATGTATTGAAAAGGCGAGTTTAAGTTATTTATTGTCAGAATGTAGAATTTCTCCATCCTCAAATTTCGGCACATTTGTCTTCTATTTGTATCAAAAAATTTTTTTTAGAATGTATCATTTCTTCATAAAAATTTTTGAATTTTTGATTTGTGTTTCAATTTTATCTTTTGTTACCAAAATTATTGCATTGGTTACTGAAAACAATTAACTTTTGCTTAAATTTTCTCTTCAGGATTGGAGCCATATTTAACTGTAGGGATTAATTGGTTTAAGTATTTTGCTGAAAGGGTAATTTTTAACATTTCGTGGGAAATATTTCATTTTGTGCCTGAACATATAAACCAGATATAATTTTTTTTTAAAAGTTGTGTTAGATAATAAGAAAAGTCATATGAATTCTTTTTAGCGTGCTTCAATTGCGTAAGCAGCTATTTAATATCTGGTTAACATACACTCTATATCATAAAATTTATTCTTGCTGCAAAACTGCCATAAAATACCCTTAACAATGCAATGCCATGACGTCAATTCAAATTTAACAACAACAGTAACAAAACAAAAAAAAAAATGTATAGCCAGCAATTCAATTGAGAGCTAAGCGAATGTCAAGACGAATTAATACTATTTTCCACAACGATGAGCACGTTTCACAAAAAAAAAAAATAAATACAAAAATTTTGCAAAAACCCAAAAGACGATAATATTAAATGTTAAAAAAAAAAAATCCAAAAGACAAGCGATAAAAGAACTAAAATGTGACATAAAGAAGCAGCAAAAATGTTGATCAAACCCTTAAAAATAACACAGAAGAAACATAAAATTTAATTATGGTAAATTGACACCAACGAAAGAAACCTCGACTCGTGCGCATGCGTGATATATTAATTTATATGCACGAGCATGACAAAATAAGAGGCAAAAATAGCAGAAAGAACCGAATGCTGGTTGAAATATGAGATGATTATGTTTTAACATAATTAAAAAAAAAATACAAAAATTAAAATAAAAATAAACAAATTAAAAAACTCTAAAAGAACACATAAACTGCAAAGAATTGTATAAAAAAAAAAACTATTTTGTCTATAGCAGCTCAAGTTTCACAATATTTTTGAACTAAGTATAAAAACTTTCTAAGGAAGGCACGCTAAGAGTTACGAAACTGAGAAGTTATAATTAAATAAATTAGCTATTAAATAAAATAAAAACATTCACTGATCGTTTCAATCGAATATTAAAGATTTTGCTCACAATATTAAAAATAAACAAAATATAAGTGCAATTTAAATAAATTGAACAACTTTAAGGTAACCTACTAAACCTACTAAACCTACTAAAATACTAAAATATTAGATACAACTAAGATAACAATAACTCTAAAAGTTATTTTTAATTCCATTCTAAAAAGTGTAATTTTTGGATTTTTAAAATTTTTTATTAAAAGTCAAAAAGCCAAAAAGCCAACCATATTTTAAGCCTAGTCAAAAAGCCAAACAAATTTTATGGGAACCTGTTAAAATCTCTTGAATTATAATTATGTATGAGTAGGCGACAAAACTTGTAGTGGGAAAAAATATCATAACGATAATTATATTACAAACAACTGGACAGACATGCAGACATAAACAAGCAAACGAATAAATATAAATAAATTATTGATGAAAACAACAGCCTACATAAAAAACACCAAATAGTTAATGGAAATACAAACAAGCTGGTAAGAGCGATAGACGGTCAGAGCCTATGTGAGAGATGGATAGACAGAAGGTGTTTAATTTAAGGGGCACTTCATGTGTAGTAGACAGCCTAAACAATTATGTTATTTTAATTATGTTTGCTTTTGGGTATGTAACAAATTTTTAAGTCCATATACTGTGTACAAAATGTTGGTACTGTGTGATGTTGCAACTAAATTAAGGGTTTCATAAAATACCCTTAAATCAAAATATGACTTTTTAGCTAAAGTGAATTTCTAAGCAGAAAAAAGTTTATCTTTAATAAATTTTATAAAGTCATTATTGTGGAACAGCAATTTTCCGTTATAAAATTATTTTATAAAACATTTAATAACATTTTTGTAAGCTTATCATTTTACGATCAAATTTTCTTGTCTTATATCTCAAAAAATGCGTATTATTTGGAGAGCGGCACAAAACTACAGTTACATAACAAGATAAAGTTATCCAAACATTTTTTGATAAATTAATAATACAGTAATAAAATTATATTGAATGATGTTTTTTTTTTTCATTATCATTAATAAAAGTTCATTGTTTATGGGCAGAATGATTCAGAGACATGTAAAAAAGGACCTAAATTGGAATTCTGTTGCAAATTTTTCTTACTATTGCTGCAAGTGTCTTTAGTTATGAAGGGAGCTTTTCTACAATGAATAATGTTATGAAATAAATTTTGACAAACATTTTTGCCAATGAAAAATATAATGTTTAAAAAAAATTAACTAAAATTTAAAATGTTCTCAGAAAACTATACCTACGATCTTTTCCATGCATAAGATTTTTTAAAGAAGAAATTTATCAATTATTTCTGTTTTTTTATTAATATTATGAACTAAAACTTTAATAATTTCACAGAGCATCAACCAATTCCGTCTTGTGCGCAGCAAATTTTAATAAATACGCGTTTTCAACTTCAACGCGTTTTCTACCAAAGATAAAGAGATAGGAAACTTCGACTGTGAGAAAGGGATAGCCTTACATCCTTATTGTGTCAAATAAAGGGTGTTTTTTTTTAGAGGTATAGAACTTTAACTGGCGGCCATTTTGTCAGCTGTCAAGTGATTTGTGTTAAGGTTGGCTTGGCATTTCAACATGAATAGACTGACGCCTGAACAATGCATCCAAATTGTGCAAATTTATTTTGAAAATAATGGTTCTGTTCGAAATACGTATCACGCACTACGTCCATTTTACGGTCAACATAATCGTCCATCAGAGCAATTAATTTGACTAACTATGGACCGTTTTCGCACCACGCTTACTCTTAATGATGTATTAAACACAGCAATGAATCGCTCACTGGCATCCTTCTGCCCGAAAAGGGCACTCAAGGGAAAGCTAAAACCAAAATGGTCGTCTTCCGAACTGAATGGCCTAAGAACTAACTGCAAGAAGCTCTTCAACGCAGCAAAATGCTCGAGAGCGGAACATGATTGGGCTGCCTATAAGGTAGCTCTTAAAATATTCAAAACCGAAACAAGGAAAGCTAAAAGATCCTCTTATAAACAATTCTGTGAAGGAATTGAAGATTTTTCAGAGGCATTTAGGCTGCGTAAAATTCTTGCTACCACACCATGCACACCCGGCTACCTCAAAAGCTCGGACGGCTCATGAACAATGTCTAGCGAGGAATCTCTTAACCTTCTTTTAAACATGCACTTCCTTGGTAGCGGTGCTCCCATGTATGCGCCCCTGCCACACCTTAGCTGTTCCCAGCATGAGATCGAAGACATTGTCTCTGATAGAAAGTTCAAATGGGCGGTAAACAGCTTCAGACCCTTTAAATCACCGGGATTTGACGGCATTTACCCTATAGAATTACAGGAGGCCATGCATAGAATAAAACCTTGGCTTTGTATAATTTTTAATGGCTGCATAAGCTATCATATATTCCCACAGCTTGGAAAAAGGCAAGGGTGGTCTTTATACCCAAGGCAGGGAAGACTTCACATACCACCCTTAAAGACTTCAAGCCCATAAGCCTAACGTCTTTTCTATTAAAGGCGTTAGAACGCCTCTTAGATCTGTATCTCCGCAGTAACATTGATTCTGCACTACTATCGGCTTCACAGCATGCCTACAACAAAGGAAAATCCGTCGAAACGGCCCTGCATACTAAAAATTCTTCATCTTAAATAATGAGTTTACTTTGGTTTCGTTCTTAGATATAGAAGGAGCTTTTAATAACGTAACACCACAAGCAATACGACGAGCACTAGTCGGACAAGGCGTGAATAAGATCATTACAGAGCTTATAGACAAGCTACTCAACAGCAACATAGTTCTATAGAACCAAGGCGCATACAGCTCCATTAGATCTGTCTCAAGAGGTACGCCTCCATCCCTCCCTGGAGAGGTGTTCCCTCTCCACTCCTCTGGAATTTGATACTTAATGACCTACTGCTATCTCTTGAGAGAGATAGATTTGTAGTGGCAGACTACGCCGATGACCTAGCAATCGCAGTCAGAGGCAAGTTTCTTACTACTCTATGCGACATTATGTAAAGAGCCCTTTGCAGACTTGAACAATGGGCCAAGCCCTGTGGTCTTGGAGTTAAGCCGGCTAAAACAAGCTAGTCCTATTTACCAGGAAATATAAAATTCCGTCCTTAACATCAATCATACTATATGGGTCTGTTTTGTCCCTTGCGAATAACGCAAAGTACCTGGGACTTTTACTCGATAGAAAGCTCAACTGGAAGTTAAACATAGCAGAGCGCACTAAAAAAGGCACATTGGCACTTTATACTTGCAAAAAAGCCATAGGGGCAAGATGGAGGTTTTCGTCTCGTATCGTTCACTAGCTGTATACTGGAGTCATAAGACCAATTCTTCTGTATGGAGTAGTAATATGGTGGCCGTCCATAGACAAGGTCACATATATGAAACAACTCCAAAAAGTGCAGAGAATGGCATCTATACAGACAGCAGCCTGTTCGGCGATAAGACTTAGAGAACTGGGAGTATAGAAAAGTAAGACAACGGATAACTCGTCCATACTTAACAACTTCAAATTCATTCCATCAAGGACTGATTACTGCAAGCCCTCGTTTTCCTTCGAAGGAATGTAGGGTACGCTTATTCCGTCTAGAACATACTGGGCCAATGGTGCACCATGGAAACGAGGGTGTCTATATTTCTATACAGATGGATCAAAATTAAACGACAAGGTCGGATATGGGGTCTACTCAAAAGAGCTTGGGGTATCTCTGGCTCGTTGGCTTCCTGACCACTGTAGTGTGTTTCAAGCCGAAATGATGGCAATAGGAGAGGTAGCATCGTGGCTTTCTAAAAACGTTGTCTCTAAACGGGAAATTATATCTTCTCTGATAGTCAGGCTGTGATAAAATCGTTGGAACAAGTAGCCACAAATTCTAAAGTAGCCAAAGAATGCCGTGCTTCATTAGGTGAAATGTCGAACTATTTCAGCATCAACCTAATATGGGTACCTGGGCATAAAGGCATAAAAGGTAATAAAGAGGCAGATGAGATGACATGGTGAACCCGCCGGGTATCCCGTTAGCGACTCTCAAGCCGCTAGTCAGAAACAATATCATATCGAAAGCCAACACTAGGTGAGGTGAACTCTCGACATGCAGAGCATCAAGGCTTATCTGGCCGACACTAGATCTCGGGTGATCGAGAGCCCTTCTCTCACTGGCAAGACCAGAATTAGCCACAATAGTGGCTGTCATCACAGGGCACTGCTTGATAGGCAGACATGCTTACATGTTAGGAGTTATCTCAAATGACTTCTGTAGAAGCTGCAGGGGCGAGGAGGAGGAAGAAACCATCTCCCATCTTCTGTGCTCCTGTCCTGCTCAGCCAGAAGAAGGCATAAATATTTAGGCTCTTCTTTCACGAGCTTGACGACCTGTCAACGACTGATGTCAGGCGTCTAAATGGGTTCATCAGGAGCTCAAGTTGGTTCCATTATTAATAAAAACCTGTGTGCAGCAGTATCACAATGGACCTATCTGGTCTAAGTGAGCTGGTGTATGTATTTCATATACACCGACTGCCGCATCTACCTAACCTAACCTAGCCTACTCTAAATGATAATACGCATCCACAGAGACGTCTTACAGTGCGTACAGAAGAAGCCATTGCTGCTGTAGAAATAACGTAGAGGAAGACCCGAATCAGTCTATCCGCCATCGTGCATAGGATTGGATATGTGTGTCCATCCACTTTATGGAAGATTTTGCGGAAAGATCTTGGTTTGCGTGCATACAAAATCCAACTCGTGCAAGAATTGAAGCCACACGATCACCTAGCAAGGCGTAGATTCGGTGAATGAGCCCAAAACAAGATTGCCGTTGATCCCGATTTTCATAAGAGAATTTTGATTTGCGATGAAGCTCACTTTTGGTTGAATGACTACGTCAATAAACAAAACTGCGGCATTTGGAGTGAAGATAATCTTCATGTGTATGTTGAAACACCGTTACATCCAGAAAAATGTAATGTTTGGTGTGCTTTATGGGCCGGTGGAATCATTGGTCCGTACGCATGCGCATTAAGCTCTCAGTGTGAACGTAGTATAAGATTTTCTTACAGAAACTGAATATCAGCTGTATTGCGCTATCCACCATCTTGGATTGATTTGACCATTTTCGACTTGAGATACGTTATAATCAACATAATTCCGAAGTTACAAATTTATATTTTTTATTTCAATAAATAAATAAGGTGTTAAGTTGGGATACGTTAGTTGACAATTGACAAGAAAAAAGAAAATAGATTTATAAAAAAAAGAATATCGCGTCTAATGTTCGATATCGGTTTTGTTAAAACTATAAAAATAAGTTATTCAACTATGTTAAGCATAATTGTAACATAAAAATGTAAGATTACAATAAGGAAATTAAATTAATAAAAACTGGACCCAGCTAAATTTTCAATACAAATTTGGTATGCATTCTTAAGAACGCTGCCTCCAGAAGACATTCCATGGATCCAATTATGCTTCTTAGCCTTCTCGAGAACCGTATTTATTGACATTCTCATGGGCTACTTCTGCCTTCAAATAGCAATTAAATCGAAAAATCTTCATTTTACTTAAGTCATATTTAAGTTAACTTGTATTTATTGGATTACAATCCACAAAATACTTTGATTCAAAGAAATCTTCCTTTAAATAAGTTCTGGAAGCACTTTTTGGAGAAGATTAAGGATAGCATTCAACCCAATGACATGCATGTGTTGAAAGAATGCCTTCTGGGTATGAAATTGGAAGGCATAGACTTCAAGACTTTCACTTGCACTTTACCTTGCTGGGAAGTTCTCAGAACTTTTTGTTAGTTGGGAAAAAAATTAAATATAAGCATTGAAATAAGAATTTCCTAATTACAAGCCACGCATGGTGAGGTGCATTCATTCGGTTTGACCTCCATTACATTAACTTGTACAACTGAATGACAGTGTTAGCCATGGCAAAAAACGACATTGTTTTCCCTCAACTTCTCAACAACAAACGCAACAAAGACGTAGACCAAGAAAATAAAGCCAAGTTAGTGCAAGGCGACGAGTTAAAGTTGAAGTTAAAGCCAAGTAAGGAGTTTGCAGAGACCGGCTTTTGATGACATCAAAAAAGCTGGGTAGACTGCAGAATGAGGTAAAAGAAAAACAAAAACAAAAACAAAACTGATAAAATCACTCTGAAATTCAGTAGAGAGGTACAAGAGAGTGCTTATGTGTAAGGGTGTATATATGTGTGCCCGCCATGGAAGTCTTCAGAACAAAATGAGTCACACTTCGTCAATGCGGTCGGTCGCTCACTCATACAGTCTGGTCGTTTGCGTGGTGCTTGTCTATGACATTTTATGCCACATTTTAATTGCATTACATAAGCTTAAGCTATGTTATGCGAGTTCACGTTATTGTTGTTGTGAAAGTATGTCGTAATGTGCGCTCATAGAATAAAATTGCATGCATGCATGACACGTGCATTTTCTGTGATTTATGGTAACTTGCTATAATTCTTTGCAAGAAAAATATTGTGTGAACTATTGCTGTGAATGAGTTTCTGAGAGACATGCGTTTTTATATGAGGAATTTTTTCTTCATTAAATTCTCTCAAAAAATAATAATAAATAACCCATTTAAACCTTGGAAGGGCTTTGATCAAATTTCTATTGATTAATTTGTATTTTGCGTGTTTTTAAATGTTTGTGCACAAATTATCGAGTATTTTTTTTTACAAAAAGAAATGTTATGCGTCAGATGGGATTTGAACCCGAGTCTACCGGCATACGGGCTGAGCTAATAGGACAATTTTCCGTTATATGAAGGTTAACAATCTTTGAAGTCTTACAGACTAGGATTTAATGACAAAAAATAACGGGCGTGGCAGTTCTTCAAACAATTAACTTTCTGTCAATAAAACACAAAATGTTTATAATTTATTCAAATTTATTGTATTACCTTCAAAGCAGGTCCCTTCCGAAATAATTAGCAAATGCTTACCATTTTCGAAATAGTCTTCAGTTCTCTTAGCAAATTCTTAGCAAACACTGGAAACGGGTGCCTGAAAGTGGTAATTTGAGTTTTGGAAAGAGAAAAAAATCAGTTGGAGCCAGGGATGATATTTGAGGGCTTATAGGGCTTTTTTGAGCCCTTTTTAATTGTAAAAGCCCCGAGGCCCTTTTTAGTCGTTTTAGACCCTGTTGAAAAAATTTAACCCAAAAAAAATAATCGCACTTTTTAACAAGAATAGTTTAATGGTTGATGTCTGTTGACAACATTTATGTACTATGCAATCGTTCTACAAAATTTTAAATTTGGTGGTAGAAAATGGAGGTAGGAAAAATGCAATAAAATCACCCAATATAAACGAAAAATGCCCAAAATTTTGGAAAATTGCCTAAAATGCAATTTTGCGGTGTCGGAGTGCTTGACAAGAATAAGCTCACTTGAATTTATTAAAAAAATGAAAATATCTGGAGAAAGAAATAAATATTATTCATAAGTGGTAAGGTATGACTATCGCGGGACGGGGACTGATTTTAACTAAAAACTTTTATTTTTTTCAAAAACATGATGATCGAGTGATAGTAATAGTTATAACCATTTCACTAGTAGTCAATGTGAACTATTACTCGAAAACAAAAAGTGAAATAGTCCTAATAAATTAGGTGATTTTTGTGTGGCAAATAGCCAAACCAAAAAACGAAATTTCGCCCAAAAACGTTCAAAACCGCATAATTTTTTTGGCGGTTTCAAAACGAAAATTAACCGAATTTTGTATGGAGAAATTTTCGGTGATTCTTATTTAAAGTCTATATTTCCTTTAGCCTTTTTAAATGTGCTCATTAAAAAGTTCCGTTATATACAGCAATGATCACATAAATGCATACGTTTTAGTAATTTCAACTACAAATTTAGTTTGTTTTCCAAGCTATATGCAAAGAGCGAGCTCTTAAGGCTCCATCGTAGTCCTGACAATGCCTTAATATACGTACAAATTAATCCATTTTGTTATCAATTCAATATCAAAGCTAAAAAAATCAGGCCAGTACCATCTCTCTACACCCTGATAAAGTTTTGGTGGAAAATTTCAAACTTATTTCTTGGCGATTGTTTTGTCATCTTATCAGATGTAATTTGACTTAATTTTCTTCTTGCAAAATTCTTTATTGTAAAATTGTGGTCATTTATGAAACTATTTTTTGTTAAATTCAGCCATGCCTCAATATATTTTTTGACAGGAGTGAATTTTTTCTACTCAATTAATCAATGAGAAGAGTCTATATTAAATTTCTCATCCATTTCTGACATTCTACGACTATTTAAAGGTGGATATAACCGATTTGCGGTTTTATGTTGCTTTGCAATTTCTGCTAAAAATTTTTTTACAGAAATACTCTATGTATATCTAAAGATTGTTTTTGCCATTTTTATAATTAAAAAAAATTTTGAAATAATCACCTTAAACACTATTAAGATGGAGAGTGATATAATTTAATCACTTAAATTAGAGCTTGCAAGATCTTTGTGATCAAAAAAGAACTTCCTTCCATGTTCGTCTTAAGCGGCACAAACGAAATAAAACACGAAAAAGTTAAAGTTTTTTTGATTTCCCAAAACTGTTAATTCGAGATTTTGACTATTTTCACCAAAAATAAACTGGACTTGTTGAGATTATTAAAAAGTGTGCTATTTGTGAGACCATAGCATGACCTTGTGACCATAAAGAAGGTCTTCAATATTGAATTGCCACTTTTTAAAACTAAAAGCCCTATTAACGTCAAATTGGCCCAATTTTTGTTTGAATTCTGGCCCTTTTCCAACTAAGCCAATATCATCCCTGGTTGGAGCCATATCAGGTGGAAAACGGTCGATATTCGATGATATTTGTTGAGTTTTTGAGTTTTATGCGATTGAGTTTTTGAAGAAAATTCAGGTCTTTCGGAACAACTCCAGTGACAACTCCTTTCATGCCGAAACCCAGTAGGCATTGGCAGGTTTTCGAAGAGATACTAGCAGGCCTTGAAATGGATGTCGGAGGCCTACCCTATTAGTAGCCAATACCATTTACTTTTTTATATGAAATGGGAAAATTTTTCATCCCTTATGCTCTCCCTGATCTAAAGAGGCATACTAGAAGCACTTCTTTAGAATGGCTAAAAGTTGAGTTGAGTTGAGTGTTTAAGTTGGCCTGGGTGTTTTTAAGTTGGCAATAGTACAAATATAAGTTTGAAATTTTATTTTTTCTTTTTTTTTTTTTTTTTTGGAAAATTAAAATTTCAGTTTCGGACACGCGGGGATATAAATTACTTTAATAACTTAAGGGGCCTCATTAACATTACTTTAATGACTTAATTTGTTTAAAAAATTTTACAATACTATGTTCCTTGAATATCCAAAACCAAAAATTTGCTAAAGAAAAATAATTACAGACTAAACATTTCAACTTCTCCTAACTTAGCAGCACCCGGGCAACGCAAGGTGCCAGATAGTTAACATTGAATATGCTAATTTTAAATCATTTTTATCTAAATTTTGGTATAAATTTTTGCATTTAAAAAAAAATTCAGCTACCTACAATAATAAATATGCTAATATAATTTGAGCGTTATATATTCTGTTTATTAATTTAAGACAAGTTTTGTTACGAAATTTATGAATGTTTATTAAGATATTAAATTTCAATTTGCTAATTTTTTTTTAATGAAAACAGATAAAAAAAACAAAAATTACAATTAGTTGCGCATTTTAAATTAATAAAAATTATCACGCAAAAATTTTAAAAATGCGCATACATAAATTATAAAAAAATTATAAAAAATTTGTGTGACGCAACAACGAATGTGATGCATGCAGTAATTATTTCAAATATTTTAAATTTAAATATGCTTTCAGAAATTTTACAAATGTTTCTGAATCGAACTTTCTACATGATGCTATATTTTAATAGCTACAAAAATGTATATGCTATATATCTTTCTTTCTCTCAGAGTTGTTCACACAAAGGCGCCACTTCATAAATTTACGCTTAATATTTCTGTTGGCAGCATTAAAAAAATATATATACAAATTTAAAAAAATACATAAGAACATTAAAAAAAAAAATAAACAAAATTTAAAAACATATACTATAAAAATATAAAATGAAATGCATGATTTGTGCCAAAATACTTTATATTTTGATACACAAAGCGTAAAAAAATTATGCAAGAATTTTGATCTAAACATCAAAAACTTTGCGTAAGTTTCCTCAAAACAAACAGAGAGTTGAATAAAACCATTAAATTAATCCCTCGCGTGCTCAGAGTTTTTAAAAGCGAACATTTATTTCAATTTAATTGATAAAAATTTCAAAAAATTAGCAAAATAAACTCATAAGCTTAGTAAGCTTAAATTAACTTTGAATGGCTTACAACTGACTAATCTACCAAAATAAATTGCTTACATAGTTTTAAAAAATAGACATGCTTGTTGTTATACTGATCAGAAACGTCATTAATAACTAAAGTTTTTCTTTCTTTCCTAAATAATAATCAAAAAAAAAAAAAACAATGTGAAATTTATCAGAAGAAATTTTTAGTAGAGCTCATTCCACTAGAAATAAGTGGAATAAATTTTGCACAAAAAAATAATTAGAAAAAAAATTCAATGAAACTGTAGTTAATTTAATAAAGATGCCATCCAATGACTCAGCTTTAAGCTGTTCAAATAGAAGTCATAAGTTATTTAAATTCGAAGAAAATTTTTCACAATTTTCAATGCAGGAAATCTAAAGAAATTTTAAAGCATTGTCGTCGAAGTCAAGTAACAACAACAACGCATTTTCATGAACAAAGCACCATTTGTTTTTCCCATCAATTTTCTCAAAATTACTGTGCAATGCGAGATAAAATTTTTCTCAAAATCTAAATATAACAACAACATTAATTTTCCATTAATTTTGCATTTCACAATTTATAACATTAAAAGTGCATTTGAGAAAACTATAAAAAAAAAATTAATCTTAATTGCATAGCTTCTGCACATAAGACTCACACATAATAGAAAATAGATAATAATAATAAAAACAAAATATTCTACACTGGCGTTGCCAACTTAATTGAAAACAAACGCATTCGATATATGTGCGACTTGGCGACAGTTCAAAAATTTTCTCAGTTTGTAAATAATTTTTAGGTTGTTACAAAAATAAAATTTAAAAAAAAATATAAATGAGAGTGGATTTGTAAAAGAGCTTAAAATAAAATTTATGTTTTAAAACATAGTTTCATGTTATAATAACAAATCAAACAAATGCCTTATTAATGCCAATAAAATTTTGTTCTACACTATTAAAAACAAAACATGGAGTGAACTTAAAACAAGAAATCTTTTTAATGCCTACACAGTCACATTTGAAAAACATTCATCAATGGAATTCTTAAATTTAAACTTTTTGAAATTATATTTTTAAATATTTTCAAAACCTTAACTATGTTTATTACAACAACAGCTTTATAGAAACCTTTTCTTTATATTTAAATTTAAATAAAACTTAACTATTATGAAGTGTTGCTCACATCATCGCAATGTATTTTTTTTTTTTATTTTTTTTTTCATTACAGCAAAAACTCAAATTATGTCAACTTTATATTTAGTGACAACTTAACGATGGCGTTTAGGGCAGGCATGACGCTCGGCGCTATCTCTACATAAACAAGCAATAGTAGCAGCAGCAGCTGTAGGTTGCGTAAATTATGAAGCGTGCCGAAATATGAAATTATTATTTTTAGCATTTGGAAATTTCCCCACAAAAAAAAAAAAGAAAACCATTAAGTTGACAAAACTAAAAAAACGCTGACTCACACCGTGTTCTGTGTGTTAACGTTGCTTGGATTTAAGAACGAAATTTTTAAATATATGAAAATTTATTATTATAGTTTGATATTTTTGATATTTATTTTATTTGTATGTTTAAAAAATTTTTAACATTTTCCTACATTATTCATATTGTACAAAAACTAGGAAGGAAATTTTTTTACCTGGATTGTAGCTTAAATATCTCCAATAAGTCGTGGATCTGGGACTCGCCAGAGAGGTAAGGCCTAAGTTAGTAACACAAAAATTAAAAAAAAAATAAATTAAAAATTATATATATCGGTGATTCCATATCAAACCGGACGCTTTTTGAAACTCACATATTTCTAAAAATATGTTACTATGCACGTCGATAGTATTTTACAAAATAGTAATAAATATTTGCATATTCTTTTTTAGTTTGTTTTTTTCTTTGCAAGTTACGCACTGTGGAACATTAACAAAAATTAAAAATGATGACGACATGTTGTAATAAAACTATATCTTCAAAGCCATAACTTCCACTAAAAAATGTTGAGGACATATCTTAAAGACCTTGAATTGATCTTCTTGTATTTTCAAGGTGATACAGACCTTGCTTGTTATGCAATTTTTTACCAAAACTTTCATAAAAAATGTTATTCTTTTTTTTGGTCACTTCAAATCTCATTCATATTTTTTATGGTCAGCACTACCATTTTTTTTTTACGTTTTGAAAACATTTCCGTATACAGGGTTGTCAATATTCGAAGCGCCCATCTGGCAACACTATAACTTTCCGCAGTGATGCCAAATCGACTAATGACATACCGCGTTTGAAGCGTCATTCCAAGCAAATGTTTACAATGGAACAGTACACGCCACGCGAACGCTCTAAAATTGTTGAAATTTACATTCAACACAACAAGTCAATAGTGAGAACTCAACGTGCTTTCAAAAAAATAAATAAAGTGAAAAGTGCGCCTTCCAAGAAAACAATTTATCGTTTGTATGAAACTGAAAATCCACAAGAGATTCAAGATTATCGTTTGTATGAAACTGAAAATCCACAAGAGATTCATGCTAAAATGCTCATTGGGCCGTTCTTTTTCGAAGATGATAATGGCCACAGAGTTACTGTCAATCAGGAGCGTTATCGCGATATGATAAACAATTTTTTCATGCCAATCGTTCGTCGAAAGCGTATCAGGCACTACTGGTTTCAACAAGATGGCGCGCCACCACACACAAGCCGCACTACAATCGATATTTTGAAGCAATTGTTCCCTGGCCGTTTGATGTCAAAAAATGGTTTGATGTCAAAACGCCTCCAGACTTCTTTTTGTGGGGTTATTTGAAATCAAAGATTTACGTCACCAAGCTAAAGACCCTAGAAGAGCTGAAAATCAACATCCGTCAAGAAATAACCGCCATTCCCATCGAAATGTTGAAGAAACCCATGGAAAATGCTGCAAAACGGGCACAATATGTCGTAGAGGCCAATGGCGACCATTTACGAGATATCATATTCAAGAAATGATGTAAGCAAATCTACTTGAACCCAATTAAATGATATTCATGACGAACAGACAAAAAATTGTGGTTTCTTTGATTTATTTAAAAATAAAATGGGCGCTTCGAATATTGACAACCCTGTATGTAGGAAGATTCTGAAAATTTCTTTTAATATACTAAACAAATTAATGCCTCAATACGACAATGTTTTCAAAAAGCCAAGAAAAAGGCACGCTGACCATGAAAAATGTAAATAAAATTCTTGGTGTTTAAAAAGATTAAAATTTTTCATGGAAGTGTTGGTAAAAAATTATACCACAAAGCAGATCAATTCAAGGTCTTAACAATGTGGCATCAACTTTTTTTGTAGGACTAACGGTTTTGAAGGTATAGTTTTTTTACCACATTTCTAAATATTTTCCCACTTTTTACATTTTATAAAATAAAATAATAAAATTCAGCTTCTTATATATATGAGTTTTTTACTTCGAAGTGCTTTTGAAGCATCATTTAGTTTGTTAAACAAACTCATAAACTATTCTGAGAATCATTTTGTTTTTTTTTTTTTGCTTCTTTTGGGTGATTTTCAATACAGCGTGTTAAAATATGATAAACTATAGTAGGCAAAAAATGCTAGAAAAATAATTTAAAAAATTCGTGATTGGGAAAATACATTCTTTGGAATTATTGTGTGTTTTTGTGACTATATGTGGATATGTAATGTTAATCAATGTGTGTGTTGTCCTACAGTGAATTTGGGAATAATTTAGAAGGAACTATTGCGGCAAGAAATTTTATAATATTGGGAAAAAATAAAGACAACAAATATATTAAAAGTTAATAACAACATAGTTTAATTTGGGTCAAATATCTAGCATTTGAGCATAATGTCGTATGCATTCTTATTTTTCATAATATTAAAAATCATATTGGGCTTAGAAGATATTTCGAGAACTCTGTTAACCGATAGCTGCCACACGAGTTTTTAATTCTAATTCTAAAATTTTTTTCTATTTTATTTACAGTTATCATCATGTTTTCTTGGGCATTATTTTGAAATCATCGGAATTATTATCTAATGTGAGTTATTAAACAAAATAAAATTTTTTGTAAAGATTAAGCTATTAAAAATAACTAACCAAACACATTGCGGTTAAATTAACAAATCTGAATGCGCAGAGTTTAGAAATTAAAGTGAAAAGTATTTATGAAAACTTGCCGAACGTGATAAAGAGAGCTTTTTTGAAGAACCTCTTCAAAATACATTGCCTTTATTTTTACCTTTACCTTTACCTTTACCTTTACCTTTACCTTTACCTTTACCTTTACCTTTACCTTTACCTTTACCTTTACCTTTACCTTTACCTTTACCTTTACCTTTACCTTTACCTTTACCTTTACCTTTACCTTTACCTTTACCTTTACCTTTACCTTTACCTTTACCTTTACCTTTACCTTTACCTTTACCTTTACCTTTACCTTTACCTTTACCTTTACCTTTACCTTTACCTTTACCTTTACCTTTACCTTTACCTTTACCTTTACCTTTACCTTTACCTTTACCTTTACCTTTACCTTTACCTTTACCTTTACCTTTACCTTTACCTTTACCTTTACCTTTACCTTTACCTTTACCTTTACCTTTACCTTTACCTTTACCTTTACCTTTACCTTTACCTTTACCTTTACCTTTACCTTTACCTTTACCTTTACCTTTACCTTTACCTTTACCTTTACCTTTACCTTTACCTTTACCTTTACCTTTACCTTTACCTTTACCTTTACCTTTACCTTTACCTTTACCTTTACCTTTACCTTTACCTTTACCTTTACCTTTACCTTTACCTTTACCTTTACCTTTACCTTTACCTTTACCTTTACCTTTACCTTTACCTTTACCTTTACCTTTACCTTTACCTTTACCTTTACCTTTACCTTTACCTTTACCTTTACCTTTACCTTTACCTTTACCTTTACCTTTACCTTTACCTTTACCTTTACCTTTACCTTTACCTTTACCTTTACCTTTACCTTTACCTTTACCTTTACCTTTACCTTTACCTTTACCTTTACCTTTACCTTTACCTTTACCTTTACCTTTACCTTTACCTTTACCTTTACCTTTACCTTTACCTTTCCCTTTACCTTTACCTTTACCTTTACCTTTACCTTTACCTTTACCTTTACCTTTACCTTTTCCTTTACCTTTACCTTTACCTTTACCTTTACCTTTACCTTTACCTTTACCTTTACCTTTACCTTTACCTTTACCTTTACCTTTACCTTTACCTTTACCTTTACCTTTACCTTTACCTTTACCTTTACCTTTACCTTTACCTTTACCTTTACCTTTACCTTTACCTTTACCTTTACCTTTACCTTTACCTTTACCTTTACCTTTACCTTTACCTTTACCTTTACCTTTACCTTTACCTTTACCTTTACCTTTACCTTTACCTTTACCTTTACCTTTACCTTTACCTTTACCTTTACCTTTACCTTTACCTTTACCTTTACCTTTACCTTTACCTTTACCTTTACCTTTACCTTTACCTTTACCTTTACCTTTACCTTTACCTTTACCTTTACCTTTACCTTTACCTTTACCTTTACCTTTACCTTTACCTTTACCTTTACCTTTACCTTTACCTTTACCTTTACCTTTACCTTTACCTTTACCTTTACCTTTACCTTTACCTTTACCTTTACCTTTACCTTTACCTTTACCTTTACCTTTACCTTTACCTTTACCTTTACCTTTACCTTTACCTTTACCTTTACCTTTACCTTTACCTTTACCTTTACCTTTACCTTTACCTTTACCTTTACCTTTACTTTTACTTTTGCCTTTAAATGTTGTTACTGAAAACAGCTACACCATCTTAACAGTAGTTTCCGCCCTAACCAGCTTTACCATTAATCTTATCCTGACTTAAACTAGTAAAATTTATTACAAAACCAATTACAACAAAAACCTCTTCCACCAATGTACATATGTTTAGCTAAAAATAATCATTACATTATTGATTATAAAGATGCTGATAGCAATTAAAAATCGGTGTGCATTTTTCTCTGTCACTCACTCTTACCAAGCGTTCCTTTAGCTTGGTATAAAAAAATTGAAAAAATACAAAAATAATAAAATTGAATAAAGCAGACAAAAACTTTGCTCACTACAAAATCAGATAAGATTGCATCAATATTCACTCATACGCATTGTCTGTATTTCGTTGTTGTTGAATAGATTGGCCGACCAGCAGACTGTCCACCATAATAACAAAAGAAAACAACAAACAAAGCACAACAACAACAACAACATGCTCTGCAAGGATAACGTACACGCCTACTTTTTCATTATTATTTTTTAAAAGTAATTTAAAAGCTTTATCAACAGCAACAACAATAACAATGATCACGCCAATTTAAAAAAAATAAAAATAAACTTAAAAAGACTATTAATAAAAGTTTTGAAAAGAATTTTCAACATCTTAGGATGTTTTAGTAGACTTCACTATACTGAGGCTATTTAATAGATTGTTAAAAACTGAAGAAAAATTAAAAGCAAAGTAGTAAAAAAAAGGGATATAAAAAAGAAGATAAATGCTTAATTAAGACTTCAATAAACTTAATCTCTACTTAATTCTTGAAAAATTAATCCTTTCACTAATAGTGATGTACGTATACTTTATATCAACGTGTGTGTAAAATGCCACACAACTATTTAGCCGGATTTGAACGCTCTTAAAGTTTACAAATACTTATAAATTGTTTATCTCTTTGTGGCACAATGCAGCACAACTTGTCACATAGCAGCACAATTCTTCAATTGTTTCACCTAACTAATGTCGGAGCTATCTTCACAATATAAAACCTCGGGGAACTGTCGACTATTGCGAATAAAATTTGGCATCAAATGCCTTTTTTCGTAATTAACACGGTTAGAAGTTTTGGAATTAATTTTATTACAATTGGGCTTACATATACGACCACACCAAAATTGTATTAACTTTGAATACTTACCGAATATTACATTTAATTTCTAATAAAAATTTGTACTAGAACTTAATGCTCAGTTCGTATTACATTTTAATACTGTTTTGGCTTAAATTTTAATATTAAAAAGTTAGCATTAAATTTTATTGCAATATTAGATTAGTACACAATTTATTTTTTTTTTTTATACTTATAATTTTTAAATCATCTCCTATTGTAGGTTTCGAACTCACGTCATCATTGAAATCAAAGTAGTAAACATCGCTTGTGCGCCATAATCAAATAAAAAATGTTTCACAAAAATTGTATTATAAAGCTTTGTTAAACGAAAAAGTAACTCTGAATTATAAGAATTTCGAAAACGGTAAGTATTGAAATATAATACAGCAGGGCTTAAAATTCAAATACAATATTCTCAATAATATCAAATTTATTCCTAATAGTATAAAGTATCGTTGTAATTTGAATTGTATTAAAATGTAATACAAAATTTATATAAAAACTTTGAATTAAAATCGTTGCAATACTTCGCTTGTATTAAAATATATTCCAGGATGTATAGCCGTGTACATTTTATTTTTTTAATAGAAATTTCTGTAATTTTGACAGCTGTAAACAGTCTGTAAACAGTTTTGACAGCTTTTTGTGATTTTTTTTTTTTTCATGTTTTGAATTTGATTCGTTGATATACCATAAACTCTATGGAATACTATGTCTAAAGTTGTTAAACCTTTACGTTATATTCAAGATTGATTCTTTTAGGCCCCTATGATGCAAACAACTCAACTTAAATTGACTCTATTGAAGTAAAATTTTTTTGTATAACGCATTACATACAATTGAATTGAACCATGTAGCCTGCTTTATACTTTTAGGATTTTCAAACTACATAGTTCAACTGAAATTTTTGAATACGTTATACGAAAAAAATGTAGTTGAATCGAGTCAACTTAAATTAAGTTTACCCAAAGAACCAAAATGAGCAATCGCCCAAAAATTAGCCTTAACAATTTTGGGCGATTGTTCATTTCGATCTGGGCAATTTAATGCAATATAATTTTGGGCGATTGTTTAAAATGAATGATCACCCAAATTTTCAGAAATGCATAATCGCCCAATAATAAATTTTTGGCAATTACTTATTTTATTAAATAAGTCTGAAAACGTATGTTTATGCAAAAAGTTAACTGTTGAAATGTTTGTTAACCGAATAATATAATAACACTTTACAAAAAAACAACAATTATAAACATTTATTAACTATCAAAATTCAATTTGAACTTTTGAAGAAATAACTGTATAAGTGGGTATATATACAAAAATTATTCTTTATATTATACTAACGTTTTGGTTATTTCGTAAAAGGGTGAACCGGTAAAACCGGTAAAGTGTTACCTCTTGAGGGGCCTTTTACATTTTCCAGTCTTTTGGTGATTGTTCGTTGTGTTTTTGTTCAAATATTCATTATGAATAAATACCCAACATTTTGGAATATTGTTCATTTCAAATTTGGGTGATTATTCGCAGTTTTGGGCGATTCCTCTTTTTTAGCGATTTTTCATTATGAATAAAAGATTAAATTTTCGGGTGATTTTTCATTTTGGCACTTTGGGTGATTTTTTCTTGGGCGATTATTCGCACAGCCTTTCCACGCTGTGCGACTAGATATGTTTGAATAGCGCAAAGTCGAAATTTCGTAGGCACTTTAATTTCATACATACATATAAAGAATCTGTTCAAAGCAGAGACCGTACCAATTATGCATTTTATAATAAAAAGCCAAAAATAATAATTATATTTTGACTTTTAAAACTTTTTAGGAAAAAATAAAAAGCATAATGTGGATCTAAGCTTACGATTGAACCAAAGTTAAGCAATTATAATAAGGCGAATCATATCATTTCGTAAGTGCATATTGACACCAGCAAAACTTTTATTATAATTGAAATTATTACTTTATTGCATAAACTCATTATCAAACTAAGTTAGCATTTTATTTAACCATTAAGATGGAGTATAAATGTTCATCGCTAAGGTTGTAGTATCTCTGATACCCCTTGACTAGTTTTAAAGTAGAAAATGCACACTCCACGCTTACTTGAGTAGCAGGAACAGCGTGTGTAATTAAAACTAGCCGTCTAAGCCGAAAAATTTCATACTTTTTTCGGTTCCAATACTCAATCAAATTAGTCTCTTCATCAATAAGAACTCTTTTGTAACTGTCTACTTCCATCAAAACTTACCAGTTATTTACTGCTCAAAAAAATATCTGTTAGATTTTGATTTTTATTTTTGCCTTAAAAAATAAAATGCAGAAATAATTATTATATTTTGATAAAAATTTTAAAAGTCAAAATTTCAAAAATCAATCCGTAAACATGTTCTACAATGTGAGAGGAGTCTAATGGTACCTTCAAAACGACGGCGCAACCATTTTTTATACTGCTTTTTTGGTTTCAAAATCTAAAAATAATTATTATTTACAGTCTCTAGTTCAAAGTTAATATGAAATTTCTACTTTGCGCTATTCTACTTAAGTATGTATTATAACAGGATTTTTTTTTTTGTTTTTTCAGATCTTGAGATATCCTACCCGACAAAAGAGACCTTTGTTTTTGGTTCCTAAGGGATTTTATTATTACAAAAAAAAAAGAAAAAAATCAATTTCTAAATCAATATCCATAACCGTTATTTCCTAATCCTTTCGTTGAACGCACCTAATTTTCCACAAAAATGGATATGTTTAAGTTCCTTTAACTAATTACATTGAAAACTGTAATTTGTAATTTCAATGTTACTGTAATCTGATCCAGTTTGTTCTAACACCATAAATTGTATAAATTGTATTCATCATAAATTTCTTAGGTAATGCTTAAGTAATTTTTTTGTACTGTGTAACAAATACATAACTCACTAACAAAAATATGAATTTAATTTTTTAAAACAATATGTCATATGTCATAAATTTTTTTCTCTTAATTAAATGAATAAATAGAAAATATATCAAGTTTGTATTTTTACATAAATAAAAATTGGGGCATGGCAACCCCGGTGTGCAAGTTGCATTGCGAAAATCATAATTGCGCTCAAAGCCATGATATAATTCTCGAAGTATTAGAGGTAGTTCGTTTGGCGAACATAGCTTGTCAAAAAAAGTATAAAGTAGAGAATGAAAAAAGTAAGAAAATAAAAACTAAAATATAGAAAAAAGTGACAACCAATGATCGCCGTCATCGTGCTCAAAGCTTTACTATATTGTATTTAACAGAGCTGTAAAAGAATGCAATCATTTGTGATTCATGTGATTCAAAATCATGTGATTTATATTCAAAATAAATGCATAAATTTTTCAAATCATTGATTGGGACTTGACATTTCACATCACAATCAATGATTGGAAAGAATGATTGCATTAATTTTTTCAAATCATTGATTGGGATTTGAATGATTTTAAATCAGAAATGATTGCATTCTTTTACAGCTCTGGTGTTTAATCTATTTTATATTATTAAAGTAACAATAAGGTTCTTGTCAGTTATGCTCAAAGTAAAAGTATTAATTTATTATTTTACTTCAGTTATTAAAATATATTAAGAGGCAGATGTAGAATAACGGTTGTGACATGGTCTTTCGGGACCCCTTATAAATATGCCGAAAACTTTTTCTGCAAAGCGTTTTTATAAATGCACATAAAGATCGGTTGGCAAAAAAAAATATCGATTTTTGTAATAATGTAAAATAAAAGAATCCCTTTCAAGGTGCAATCCTCCTAATATGCATGATATGCAATACTTGCTTGCTTGCAACAGCATGCTCTCTCTTTCAAGGTTGCTATAAAGCTTTTAATAGTCTCGCAATTTTCCGTTCCACTTCCCGATACCATAAATACCATTGTATTTATTTTTTCAGAAATATTTAAAAAAATACACATATTTGCAAACTCTGAGACTTAAAAAAATTTTATCAATATTTAAGCACTGCCTATTTTTTGCCAAAAAAGTGAATAAGTTATTGAGATTACAAAATGTTGCTGTTTCATGTGATTATTACTTTAAAGCTTAAGTTTGCCGTGCCACTATTTTTTTAGAAATTTGGAATTTGTGCTCGAGTTGTGCTATAATGTATCTTAGTAATAATTAAAAAGTTCACATATGTGAGAATTTAAAGTGTCTTAATAGACGCTTACTTCCGTTTTAAAAATGTGCGTAAGCTCTCGAAACTAAAAAAGCTTAGTTGCTGTTTGAAAGCTTAATTGACCTTAAAACTGCATGCAATAAAGTTTTTATTTTTAAACTAACATAAGTTAGTGCACGCAGCAATATGAGCAGTTTTTTAGCTATCTTTAATGAAATTCAATTTAGAGAAATAGACAAAAAAAAAAAAAAGCACCACAATGTTGCTGTCAGTCTGTGACAAATTGAGCTAATTAATAAAATTCTAGCGAGCACGTCAGGCTTTACATCAAAAAAAAAAAACAAGCAAGTCACGAAATAAATGCGTCCGAAACACCTTTCAATGAAGATAAAAAAAGCTTTTTAATTGGAGTTGCATTAATTAAGTTTTTTCTGCTATGTCTTCAGGCATATTTATGTAGACTCAAATATAATAAAAAAAATTAAATAACGATGTCTACCGCAAAATGAAATGAATGTGACGGGGATGTGAGACAGTTTCCAGTTTCACGAGCTCATTTCACGGGAGAAGCTTTCATAAGGCAGAGAAAATGCAAATAATTTCATTGAGTTTAAAGTGCGTAATACAAAAACAAACATGATTGTTTTTATGTATTCTATTTTAATAAAATACGATATTTGATTGGCAAAAAATTCCAAAATATGGAACTTATGGCGTTTTCTTTTCTCGAAAAAATTCTGCACTTTTTCTGCCCTCCTTGAGAATTCTGCGCTTTTTGTGTTCTTTTCTCAAAAAAATGTTGGCCTCTAAGATTAAATCGTGTTCTTTTCTCGAAAATTTTGACCTGAAAAGTATAAAAAATGCAGAATTTTTGCACTCGCAAGATCGACAGTTTCGGAGTTCTGCCCTCAAATGCTACCAACTGAAGAAACAAAAAAGTGACATGTTAAGAAAATACTGAAGACTTTTGCAATATATTTGATGTTTCTCGATATAACAGGGCAGCCAACACAACATTGAAAGAATTTTGCATTTTTATGTTCTTTGCTCAACTAAGAACAGGTCAACATTTTTTGAGTTCAGGTCATGTTTTAAAAAATTCTGCACTCTCAGAGGACATAATTTTTTGGCGAGAAATGAAAACGCCATTAGTTTCATTGTTCACTGCCCTACAAAACATTGGCCCAAAAACACTGTAGTGGTCACAGTGTACATGAACTGTGTTTGATTTTATTAATGTGGTAATTTTTGCGAACCCCTAAATAAAATATAACGATTTGGCTTATGTGTGCGTGTTAGTCATTCCCCTGTTGGAAAATCAACTAATTTAAAAGTAGTTGATAAAGTACTTTTTTGTCAACCACAACTAGTTGAAATTCTGACATTTCCCCATAGAACGAACTAACATATTTTGTATGGTGATGTTCGCTAAATAAGTCAATTGACTTTCGTCTGCATATATTTTTAACTACTTGTTAAATTAGTTTAATTTAAATTAGTTTTTAATTACTTTAAAATAACCAATTGAAAACAATTACTGATGGCCTTAAGTTAATATTTGATGAAATAAGATGGTTAAATATATATAAACTTGTAATCTAATAAAAATTTGCAATTAAAACATGTCAAAATCAGAGAAGTTGCCGCCTTAATATAATTCAAAGTAGTTTATCAATCACTTGTTTTTTTAGTAGTATTTCAGTTACTTCATATATAATGCAATAAAAACTATTAAGAATTGAAGTGGATACCGCCTTAATATAATTCAAAGTAGTTCATATACTGGTTTATTTTAAATTAGTTTTTTAACTAGTTGTTTTTAAAAACAAGTTAGTTTGTTCCTATAGGGTCGTAACTGCAGCTTTTTCGGTGCGTTAAATTTCACGCACCTTACGTCGCCTGCCTCACATCCCTTGCCTAAGAAAACAGGTTTCGCGCAGACTGAGCAATACAGTGTATTTTAGGCCATTAACGTGTTCTGGCCAGTAGCCCTATAGGAACAAACTAACTTGTTTTTAAAAACAACTAATTAAAAAACTAGTTTAAAATAAACCAGTATATGAACTACTTTGAATTATATTAAGGCGGCATCCACTTCAATATATGAAGTAATTGAAATACTACTTAAAAACCAGTGATTGATACACTACTTTGAATTATATTAAGGCGGCAACTACTCTAATGTTGGCATGTTTTAATTGAAAATTTTTATTAGATTACAAGCTTATATATATTTAACCATGTTATTTCATCAAATATTATTAACTTTTGGCCATCAGTAATAGTTTTCAATTGGTTATTTTAAAGCAATTAAAAAAATAATTTAAATGTAACTAATTTAACAAGTAGTTGAAAATACATGCAGACGACAGTCAATTGACTTATTTAGCGGACATCACGATACAAAATAAGTTAGTTCGTTCTATGGAAAAAAGTCAGAATTTCAACTAGTTGTGGTTGACAAAAAACTACTTCATCAACTACTTTTAAATTAGTTGATTTTCCTACAGGGAATGTCAATCAATCACAACTGTAGTAGATCTATATCTTTTTTTTTACTTTTATGTCTTTTACCTCTTTTACCACACACTTATTGCAATTTTACAAAAAATCTATTACTTTTTATTTAAGCCTTAATTTTATAATTTTTACTTTAAAATTGCTGTATTTGGTTAAAAATTTTACTATAATTATTATTTCAGTTCTTTTGTTTTTGTTTTTTAACATTACATGAGAATTATTTTTTTTTTTTTGGAATACAACTTATTGAACGTGCAAAAAATGTCTTGAATGATATACTTCTTATAAATTTCAATGCAGCAAAACTCGAATCAAAATTTTTGTCGATCTGTTTCTACTTAAAATATAAAATTTAAGCAAAAAATTTTACTACTTAATATTTTCAAATAACATCACTGGCTCTGACTATCCTTTTTTGAGCTTAGTTTGAAGGCGCGCTTGCGCAGAATATTGCGTGTGACACACACAATTTGCATTTACGAACAACGCAATTCGCAGCATATAATTCCAGCGAATCAAAACAACCATGTTTTAAAGCAGCCATAAAAATAAAGCAGCAATAACACAACAAGAACAACAATAACACTACAACAATATCTAGCAAAAACAGCAACAAGTTCAATAAACGTGTCGTTAATTTAGTGCCAACAGCGTTGCGCATGCGTAGCCAATAAATGTGCATCGTAACTAAAATTAATTTTAATGTAACAGCGAAATATTAAACAAAGACAAAAGAAACAAAAATAAAACTATATCAAAAATACGCAAAATAAAGGCCTCAACGAAATGCAAAGAAAACAAATAAACAATAAAAATAAAACAAATTAAAATAATAAAAATAAATTTTGCAGCTTTCGAGTCGATGCCGAATCAATGCAATTTTGTACGGAATTCTTTTGGCGTGTTCAGGTTTAACCTCAACACGCTTCGATACCGCCTCAACATAGAGTTCCAAGCCTGTCTTCAGCAAGCCTGTTTTGCTCTACAACTGAGTGCCTGGTCTTACTGTTTTGTCTTGATTTCTTTTACTGTCTGTATATTCGTTGTGCTGTCTTTCTGTCTGTCTGTCTGTCTGTCTGTCTGCCTGGTCTTCTCGACTGTCCTGTCCTTTATGTTGTTTGAATAAATTTCCAAACTTCACGTTTGTAAAGTCTTTTCAAGAGTCCGTCCTCGACATGCCAAAGTATGTGGCGCACACATCTGTCCAGTCTTATTTTTATCTGTTATGTTGAACTCTGTTCAGTTTGCTCTCCATGCTTTAAATTCACAACACGTGTTTCGAAACTTTAATTTTCTAATTTTGTGCGCTTTTCTACAGCTAACTTAAAAAAATATAAAAGTTACTAAAAATTGCATTAAGGACTTGAACTCTAGAACAAATTTAACCCATAGCTGCCATAAGGGCTAATTCGTTACTCCAGACGTTTCTCTTAATTCGACTCTTTTACATTTTTAAACGTTGTTTGTTTTTCATTTGTTTTTATATTAATTAAGTTTAGGATAAATGGACCAGCAGAACTTTAAAAGCATAAATCAAAAATAGTATATAAACCTATTTTGGTAAGTCAAAACATCTTCAACTCTAGTTTTGCGATTTTTACTGTTGGAGTAACGAATAACTACAGTGTGACAAGATGTGACAATGCACATCAGGGTTAAAGGTAAAATTTAATTTTTTGTATTGAATTTTAAAGAAGCCTTTTAGTAGGGCATAATTAACCAAACTGAGACAAACCAACTTTATTTTTTTGTAATATTTGTTATTCAATTTTTTTTTATAATTTTGCTGATCATTATTTCATAACATTTTTATGTGTTCCAATTTTGTCTTTTATTTGAAATTAGTCTACGTAAAGTATGAACATAATTGTAAGATATTCAACCCATTAAAAGCTCATTTGCTTTCTTTGATTTGTTTGAAATTTATATCAAAATATTATCAGATGTTTATCTAGGCGATAAGCCTTAACAAGATCATATTAAATTTATGGTTTTTTCAAAATCCTAAAAAAAAACCAAAAATTGGCCAACTTGCTGCAATAAAAATCTCTGATAAATATTTTAACTAGCATTTGTAATTGGGTTCCGCTCGGGATTCGTTTAGAATTTGAGGTTAATAAGAGATGCAACGGATAGTGATTTGGCCGGATACCGGTGTCCGCCGGATACAATATACGGATTGAGCGCTGCCATTTGTTTATGGCTAATAAAGATCAAAACACCTTTTACGTATACATAATAAAAATAATTGCTAAAATAATAAACTCTAAATTTTTTTGTCAAATTTACCAGTTTTGCAGGTTTTAGTCCGAGAAGCGTTTCCGTACTAAAAAAAATTGTAAAATAGAGTGCAACCGAGAGAGTAAAATATTTCCTCTCCCTGCCAAAAGGTGCAAGTCTTAGTCCGAGAAATTTCTTCTGGCCAAAATGGTAAAAGTGTCCAACTGCTTAAAATCAGCTGTTTACAAGTTAGCAAAGAAATTGAAAAATAACAAAAACTCTTTGAAATAAATAAAAGCTATTGGAATAGAAACTAAAAACATGGGAAATTGTTTAAAAACTGAATGTAAACGTTAATTTGATAATTATTTTCAAGCTAAAGATATAAAAATTTTTAATCATCAAGCTAGCGCTGGAGGCAAACGACTTTATTTTACAGTGTACACAATTTAAGTTCGAAGTTGTATTTTGCTATATTTTTGAGAGATTTTTCTTACGCTCGGAAAACAAACCTAAATAATTTTTACTCCTTTTTGTTCAGCGTAAGTTCTCTTCTCAAAAATTTTTTAAGCCATGACGCAATCATAAGGTAGGTTCATTCTAAAATAGCTGATCAAAAGACAAGTTTTCCAACAACAAAGCTGTAAGGGCCTTAAACGTCAGATGCTAGTGGCAATAGTAACTTTGACGTCTAGCTCCTTTTTTTCTTTTCCTTTTTTTCCTTTCTTTTTATGATTGTGTAATGGTTCCAAGCTTTGAAAAAGTTAAAAACTTCAACCTGGCAATACTGAAAACCTTCATATTAAAACAGCTTACTTGCTTTGATTATATTATTTGTTAATTTGTCATGTTGTCAATAAAAAAAAAACATCTTTGTCTTCGAACACTAAAAATTTAGTTTTTATTCACCATAATCTACCTTTTCATAATTTTGATTATTAATTTTAATCATTTTACTAATTGAACGTTTTCCTAAGTTTTTATATGAATTTATCGTTAAAGTGAACACTAAGTTTTTTTGCAAGATACTTTGCAATTTTTTTGTTACTTTTTTATTTTTAAATAAAAGTTTGACGTCTAGCTCCTTTTTTTCTTTTCCTTTTTTTCCTTTCTTTTTATGATTGTGTAATGGTTCCAAGCTTTGAAAAAGTTAAAAACTTCAACCTGGCAATACTGAAAACCTTCATATTAAAACAGCTTACTTGCTTTGATTATATTATTTGTTAATTTGTCATGTTGTCAATAAAAAAAAACATCTTTGTCTTCGAACACTAAAAATTTAGTTTTTATTCACCATAATCTACCTTTTCATAATTTTGATTATTAATTTTAATCATTTTACTAATTGAACGTTTTCCTAAGTTTTTATATGAATTTATCGTTAAAGTGAACACTAAGTTTTTTTGCAAGATACTTTGCAATTTTTTTGTTACTTTTTTATTTTTAAATAAAAGTTGCCATAATTAGTACATTCTTAAAATAATATTTAAAATAATTTTAAGAAACTATCCGGTCGGCTGGATACCGGATATTGAGTTGCTATTCGGCATCCGGCTGGATGGTAAATTTAGACGCATAGCCGGCAAATATCCGGTTTGCCGGGTATCCGTTTCATCTCTAGTTTTAATGTAATACGGTCCGGTCTAATGATGAGGTCCGTTGTCTAATACAGTTTTTCAGTCATAATTTGTGGAAGCATTTACTTCTAATCTTAGTGCTTAGGTAATTCATTGAAATTATGGTTTGCATATAACAGAGCTGTAAAATAATGCATTGAATTTGATTTTATTTACAAAAATTTTAATCAGTGAATAACGAAATAAGAATATCATTCAATGAATGCGAAATTGATTCATAAAAAAGTTTTTAATTAAAAATCAATTTTTAAACATTGATTGATTATTCATTTCAATTATTATTTATTTTCTCTATTCAGAGTAATGAATCAATTTTTTTGTTCATATGAATGCATAAGAAATTTGAGAATTTTCAATTATTCTTTTTTTTTTATATTCACTATTCATTTTTTATTCATCGTTCATTGGTTAATCAATATTAATTTTTTATTCATTTTTTAATCATTATTCATTTTTTAATCATTATTCGTTTTTTAATCATTATTAATTTTTTATTCATTATTCGTTTGTTATTCATTTTTTTATTTATTTCCAACAAAGCCATGAATAAAAAATCAATAATGATTAAAAATTGAAGAATGAATAGAAAATGAATAATGAATAACAAATGCATACTAAATAAAAAAAGAATTGAAAATTCTGAAAATTTTTGTAAAGTGCATTCTTTGTGAATAGCATTCATATTAATAAAAAAATTTATTAATTATTATTAATAACAAAAATGAATAATTGAAATGAATAATTCATCAAACTTTGTTTATTGAATGTGAATTAAAAATTTTATTAATGAACTAATTGTCCATTCATTGAATGATATTCTTGTGTCGCTATTCAGTTGTACTTAAAATTCTGAATATGAATTCCGATTTTACAGCTTTGGCATATAAGTGGTACCAGTCATTCTTCGCTTTCCAATCCCGACCATATATGTTTTGATAATATGATTTGATAACATAAACATACTTATGTATGTATCTAAGCCTAAGTCTAAAGTTTAATTGAGTGCCAGATAACTTTTTATAATGCCAATAAGTTCTAGTTATGTATACCTTTATGCCATTGACTCAGTACCAAGATAGTGAGTTCTAAGTGTTGGAGTTGCATGAAATGTACCACAATTCTCCCTATTATTGTTATGGTATTAAATTAAAATTGGGGTTCTTATCTGAGACTGGTTTAGTTTTCATTGGGCAGTAGTAATGTGGCGGGACCCAAACCCTGCGCACATTCCATGTTTAGGGTCTATGGATCGACCCGCCGCTCAAATTACCCATCAAACTGACGGATGCCAGTTTGCCATTGCCCAGGGAACACCACGTGCAGGTTTGAGTCGACTTGAGACGATTTCGACATGGATAATACTGGCCTCGCCATGTTGAGGCGGTCAGACACGTTGCCATGTGAAGGTTCGCCCCCTGTTGTGCAGCGACTACGCTGGCTGGGTCATGTCCATCGTATGGACGACGAAGCTCCAGCGAAAAAGGTGCTCGAGTCGAGGGTCGCTGGTCAACGACGACGAGGGAGACCATGCCTCCGATGGATGGACCAGGCTGAGGAAGCCCTAACCGCACTTGGTGTATCCGATTGAAGAAGGCGCGCGCAAAGCAGAGGCGCCTGGCGAGAGCTGATGAGGTCGGTCGAAATCCGGACACGGATTGTTACGGCCACCTAAGTAAGTAAATAAGTAAGTATTAAATTAAAAAGTTCTGTTAGCACTTACCAATGTTTTGAATTTAATGACTATAATTTCTTCAACTACTAAAAAATTTCGATTTAATCGATGAAGTTGTGTGGGTGGTACAACGTGCCAGTTTTAAATACCATTCATTTTTTCATGAAGCTATTAAAACTTAGATAACACTTTCCTAAAGTTTAATTACTCTAGGATCAACGGTATTTTTGCAGCAAGAGCGGATAAAGAAACACACTATTTAAGATTAAATGAAAAATAGAAAAAAATGTTTAGCCACTTTTGGTTCGATCTGGCAACGGTATATGACATCTTTTAAAACTAACTTTTAAGCTAGTGCAGCACTTTGTGAACTTCCTGTATAAAATTAAGTACAAATTCAAACAGGATTCTATTTTTTGACTTTTTGCTATTCAGTAAATCTAAAAAAAAAATTGGTTTTTGCATTGCAATAATTTTTTTTTTTTGGTAACTTTTATAAAGAGCCAAGGGTTTGTACTATACATTTCAATAGGTGTACTGACTAGGTTTTGAATAACAAATGCTTTTTGATTTTTACAAATTGTTCGAGAAAAATTTGAGATAATTTTTTTTACGAGTTCATTAAAGAATATCGTTTTGAGAAAAACGCGTGTAAAGTCTGAAATTATTTCATATTTGCACCGGTACCATTACCGTTATAGTAAGGAACCGTTACTTAATATCTATAATTTTTTTCTTTTTATATTTCTTAAAACGATTTAGGAAGAGTATTTGTATAATGTTAAGAATATTTGTGTAAAATGTGTTTTTATTCTGAGTGTTTAATTCTGAAAGCGAATGGCGCATAAAAGGCCCATATTAGCTTAAAAGGAAGTCACAACAAGCAGTTAAATTATAGAATCTTTGGAAAAATATTATAAAAAGTTACATAGAAAACAGCTCATACCCGAGACTATGTACTTCTTTTAATACAGTTACAATATTTCAGCTTCCCAATTTTAAAGATTAGACAACAGAATATTCTCTTTCAACAGTTAAAAATATAACTCTCTCCACTTGCTTTCTTTTGCTTGTTGTTTTTGAATTGCACATAGAATAATACAACAACAAAGCAATAAGAGTGCATGAAAAAAGTTCGCATATGGCATGAAGTGCAACAAGAAATTCTGGTGTAAAACCACATTCCAAGCAATCTAACAAACAACAGCCAACAGGCTAAAAAAAGAATTTCAAAGAAGCAGCAACAGATTGCAACATTGGCGATACTTTCGACCAAGAGGCTTAAACTTGTCTTCCAGCCAACTTCCAGCAAAACTTCCATCTCTCGATCTTCGGCTATCTTACGTTCTTGTATGCTGTCGTAAACATGATTTTAAGCCACTTAAATGAAAACCTTTAATAAATTGCATCCTTCGATTGCAAAAATTGCGATCAGATCAACGAACGCAGCGAAAAAAATGTTTTTTTTTATAATCAATATGTTTTTTTTTTATAATTTGCTACACCGAGAACAACTAAAGGACAATTAAAAATAAACTTATACCAACCTATTCATTGGCTTGAACCATTCGAGCCTGTTTAGTTCTTAGTCAAGGCTGCAAAGGTTTTTATAGTCAGTTCAACGCAATTTATGTGGTTGATGAATTAGTGAAATATTTACAGATTCATAGAAGTTACTTGTATAATTTTTTCGAATCAACATTAATAAATTCAATTATATCTTAGATATATTATCTTTGAATCAACAGCGGTAGTTCAATTACTGTGCAGTTTATTGCTTCGAATATTCATTGAAAATATTTTCAAATATTTATAAGCTGAATTTGTAAATCTAAACTTATAACTCGTAACAAAAAACTTTGAAAAATTAAATATTAAATTTTGGTCAATAAAAAATAAACTTTTAATAAGAACGAACCATCATTAATAGTTGATTATTTGCTTAGGTATTAATAATTAGAATTTTTATTTAAAAAATGCTCTCTGTGAGACCAAGCTTTTTTAAAGATCATGCCATATTTTAACTAAAACCTTAAATACAAATTCCTAAACCCTCTTAAAAGCTTATTAAATACAACCTTAAATTAAATGTTCTTCATCTTGCTTATCTTAACAATAAACAACCATCAAATGCAGTTCATTAAACTTGATAAAGTTTTTCGTTGCCAAGGCTTAAACCTATTTGTTGTCAGCTATTTGCCAGCTTTTTAAAAATTGTTTTTGTATTATTGCACTAATATAATTTTTGTTGTTATGCTTAATAAGTTTATACAAATGTTGGTGATGGTATGTGTGTGGCATTTCATGGCATTGTCAGTAAATAAATTGAGCATGAGCAGCAACGTGTTCTTCGTAAACTTGCAAGTGCGCGCGAACTTGTTTCGTTTTGAAACGAAAAAATGTCGAAGAAGTTGAAGGCAAACGGAAAACAAAAATATAAGGAAGTGTAACAGAAGCAGGATGAATGTTGGCTGTTAGCTGTGTCTCTGTGTGTGTGTGTGTGTGTGTGAATGTGTAGCAAAAGCTCTACACAGGGTGGTAATGAAATATACCATACATATGAAGGTATTCTTTCTCAAATCAGCCGCGCCCTGATCATTTTATTTTTTAGGCAAAATTCTTTTAAGGGTCTTAAAATTTTCGTTGAAATCTCTATATTTTTATACCGACGACGGATTGGAAGCATTTACCCTCAAACTTTTATTAGTTTTTGCCATTATTACAGTGCTTTTCCAACATAAACTGTCCTGAAAAATGTTCAGAGTGAAAGAATGCACATACATAAAAGGTAAGCATGCTGCTGTCACTGATAATTATCAAATTAATTTTCTGTGCATACTTTCAGGCGGAACATTTTTCAGGACAGTTTATGTTGGAAAAGCACTGTAATAATGGCAAAAATAATTACAGTTTGAGCGATATAAGGTGCGGAGCAGCATGCTTGCCTTTTGTATATTAAGAAGATAGTGTTTTTAATTTTTTCTTAAGAGCGTTTTAGCGATGGAAATACGGTGGCATTTTTTGCTTCACCGGGCAAACATGCTGAATGTGGAAGTTGATGAGTTCATATCAATAGCTAGACAGTTGCATCAATATTATTCTGTGAACGAATTGGAACACGAAGAAAAGCTTTTGTTTAAGCTTTAGAGAAGAAATAAATGAGCAAGCAAATTTCCATGATGTTGTCGCTTTGCGAGGTTTTTAAAGAGGCCAATACTTCTTTCCTGGCTATTTCTCTCGCCTAGCTTTTCAGTACATTAGGAAGAGTGAAGACTTGGTTACATTTGATTATGATTGAAAGCCGGCTGAGTTTTAAAATACTTCATAGATAATAATTTCACCTAAATAAGTTTTGAGTAAAGCTTTGTATAAGGAATTTATGTAGCAAGGAGAATTTAAACTTATTTGAACAATCCTTGAAAAAAGTTGTATAAAATGTATATGCAAGTAAAAAAGGCGTATGAAATTATTTCGTTTATACAAGAACTTACATAAAGTTTGATACACGATTTTTATTCAAGGTTTATTCAGAAACTCGGACACTGAAAAAAATTTAATTGTTATATGTAATCTCCTTCTACGTTTCATCATTTCATTTTATTTAGAACAGAAAACTTGTAGATTTTTAAAATCTTTGTGTATCTTTGTATATTTACCATTGCCCAACCAGTGCGGATTGAACTCGGATCCTTTGTATCGACAGCCGCACGCTCTATCCACTCGTCTATTCAGGAGTTTCCTCGTGCGACGTTGAAATTTAATTACTATTTTATTTAAGTTCCCCTAAGTAAAATTATATAAAGGTCTCAATTGCAATCATTTCATATATGCACTTAATTTGAAAGCAATAAATTGGCTCGGTAGGCCAGCGTTTTAAAGAGACAGTTTATCAACAGACAGATCCACGGTTCAATCCCGGGCTCAGACAAAAAAAAAATGGTTTTTATTATTGAAATAGTTTTTTTTTTATTTTTTTTTTTATGATAGCCCAATAAACCAAACGAATTCGTTTCGAATTCGAGATGAAACCGATATCTCGGATATTCATTTCGAAAACGAAATTCGTTCTCGATTTGCTATTGAATCCGAGAGCGGGAGATATGCACACTTCATTCTCGAAACGATATTTTCAATATAATCGAATTGAACTTACGAAACGAAAATTTAAGAATTAGCAAATCGTTTTCGAATAATTTTAGCAATTCGTTTTCGAAACTAAAATTTTTATAATTTTCACTACTTACCCAAATCGATTATTATAAAGGTTTTTGACCTGCAATATACATTGCTTGCAACATTTGGCAAGCGATGCTCGAAACATTGGATCATTAAATAAATTCATTGAATTAAAATATGAAAATTTCTTACATGAAATTAAGCGTAAGTCAAAAAAAAAAATACAATTTTGTACTCAAATTTATAATAGGCAGGTAGAGCAAAGCACATGTGGAACACTAAAACAAAAATTATAACCAAATTAATATTGGTGACTTTAAGAAAGTGTCATTTTCTTTTCAAGCATCAAATTTAAAAAGTGGTTTTAATATTTTATCTTCTTAGAAATGTGGAATTTCTTACTAAAATGTATTCGCTATTTTAAAAGTTTTCGGATTCATCTCGAATTCGAATCGATTAAGAGATATCTGACCCGAGTTCTCGGTTTCGTTATTAATTCGAAACCAACCCGTTTTGTGGTTTATTGGGAGTGAATGTTTTTTATTTAATTCAAAATAATGTCACACATAGAAAATTACTCTCTAATTATCCCAGGGGTCAGATCTCCAGCCCAACTCCGTACCAAGAAAATTACCCCCACACTATGTTACCAGCTCCATGCTAGAACGTCTTTATGATGTGCTTTGAATTGTATTCTGCATTTTTGTCCTTCGAACCTATGATTGACCATCACTTCCGATTAAATTTATTTCTATTCCATTGGACCAAAGCAATTTCCACCATTTTTTGGGATTTTCTGGACCTACCCATTATTTGTTCGATTTTAAAGTAATCGCAGGTAAGGTAATGCATTAAGGTAAGCGTAGGTAGATCATTCGCGGAAATGTGCCAAACAGTTATTTCTCCGCCAGACGTCGCTAGAAATTTCAAAGCTTATCTCTTAACCTCTGACACTCTTTGCTTAGTTTCTCTACGATGAGTCGTACGACATCAGTGCAATGCATAGCTCCGCCCATTTTAATAATTTTTTGACTCTTTTTTAAGTTTTTTGATACTAATATAAAAACAAAAATTTAACACTTGGCTCGAAAGATTTTTCAGTTAACTGATTTTCAATCAAGTGATTCTATCTTAATGTCTCATTATAATACCACGTGCTCTTACAATTCCGAAAATTACCCAACAAACGGTTGTGTTTTAACGAAATCTAGCTAGCATTATTAACGTGTTTTATAATAACGAATATTTATGACATAAGTCTGAATTTTTTTGTAGCTGAAAGCAACAAAAAATGCATATATATGCAATAAATATGAATAAAATTAATATTACCTGACCGGTCAGTAAGCGTGACAGTATAGTGCTTCCACTTATACTACCGAAGACTTGGAATGTTAATTTTAGAAAATTCAATCACTGTTGTTCTTAAATTTTTTTATGCAAAAAATCATAAACTTTTATAAATTTGTCTTAATCTTCATAAAGTCGTTTATAAAAAAAGTGACAAAAATTACTTTGAATAAGTTTACAGTCAGGTAATATCAAACTTTCTATGTTTTCGCCCAATATTTTAAATGGCTTAATTTTATGCTTCACGTAAGTTCACCCTGTATTCATCCTGTTACTGCTGCCTGTCCTTTTGCAATTATTTTGCAACCGAATTCTAAGGAAACTGTTTATGCTGCTGCCAGCAAGAAAAGCAACATGCTGCACAGCTTGCAGGAACAACAACAATAAAAACAACAATAAAAAACAATCACTTAAACAATCCCCTAAACGAAATTCCAAAGCGTCTCCAACTCCAAGTGCAGTCTAAGAGAGACCCAACAACACTCAGCAAGAAGAAGGTTTTGAAAAAATAGAACCGTTCACGTTAACACTAAAAACTAGCAACATTCTGTGGCAACATGTAAACTTAACTAACAACAACAACAACAACAACAACAACAACAACAACAACAACAATAACAATAACAGCAATAACAACGACAATGAAAAGTATTTATTTGCAACATATCAGCGCGGCGGCTAAGGCTACATTTTAAGTGCGCATGCGCAACGTCGATGGCGTCTAAGTTGGTATATCTTAAGTTTTATCTGTTGTTCTTCTTTTTTTTCTTCTTCTTTTCTGCTGCCTTTTTGCAACTCTGAGCTGCCGCTTTATGCTTTTGCACTTCAGCTGTCCTCAGGTTATTTTGACCATAAAGCGCAGCCGCGCATTTTAAGGCAGTCGAAGAAGGTAGGCTTTGTGAAGCTTCGGCTTGAAGCATATTTTGACTTAACTTGATTTCAATTCAATTGGATTGTCTTGTATGTAGTTTTGTGTCCTTTATTCTGCTTCTTTATGCCGCTAAACTGGTTCTTATAACAGCCAACAAGTGCGCCTGGCTGCGCATCAAACAGCAGCATCGCTTTGCGCGTACGCAGAATCGTTCTTTTTTACGACGATACCAATTTACCAACTCCAATTTTATGTTTGGAGTGCTTAACTATCTGCCAAACACATTTAGTAAAAGAATTGTTAGAAGTCGTGTTACCAGTTTTCTGGTACTAAACCGTCAAAAACCACCGAAGTTTTTTTTCACAAAATATATAAAGAATATAAATAAAAACATCATATATTACTCTTTTTATTTTATAATACAATAATATTTAAATACTTTACTTAAAAAAACTTATTAAAATACATAATATGTTATAATGAACAAGGTAGCTGCTTAACCATAACTGTCAAAGTCGTTTAAATTTTTTTTAGTTTGCTTACATACTGTTTTCTTACTTTCTATAAACTTTGACAGTTTTGAGTCCACCCTCTATCCTGGTTAATTTTGTCATGTTAAAATATAATCTTTATTCCAGTGATTATTATTTGAGATATTTCAATACTTATAAAAAAGAATTTTCATTCTGATAAATCTTTCTGAAGACTCTTTGTAATTCAAAACAAAAATTTTTATTTCGTCAGTTACGCAAAACTCTATGAATAACTTACGATTTTTATCAGACAGTTGGAAGCAAATAAAATCTATCTTTGTTCGTACTTTTAACCCAGCACATATAGAAATTCAATATAAATTCGTATAAAAATCTAAACTTTTTCGATATTTGCTGTAACAAAGTCGTAACTAATTCTTTAAGATAGCTAGTAATAGTTACGAATTAGTCTGAATTTCGACAAAGTCGTCAGCTTTGGTTTGCTGGGAAGGAATTGCATTTAAAAAAAATCAAGCAAATTTGATTTTATTAATTTTTTACCACTTTGTAAATTAATTGAGTCAATTCTCTTTTGTGCTTTTATATTGGTACTCAACAAATAGCAATGTAACTCTGTTAGCACTATAACACTTTAGGACTCTTACTAAATAAATTAAGAATTAGAGGCAAAAAGGGTTTTTGTTTTGCAATAAGATTTTAAATTTCTCGAGTATTGAAATATCCTCACGTGTTGAAATACCTAACACGAAATTTTAGGTTTTCTGAAAGAAATTTTAGAAAATCATAAACTACATGTCCGTATAGAAAAGTTGCACAAAATGTGAAGCTTTATGTTGTATAGAAATTTAGCTGATTGACTGTATATGTAAAGTGTGTCTTTTAAGTTCTTCTGTTCATATTATTTCAATTAAAAACTATAATTTACATATCATTTCTACGTTTTATATTCTGTTTTGTCTTTCCCTTTCGATCCAAGACCAAACATTGATTGTATAAAGCGCACGCCTTGATTCATGGATCTATGTATAAATATGATTTACTCTTACTTTTATAGGACAATGAATTTTCATTGATTTTTCATATCTTTTTGGTCCTGTATAGATCTGCAACGTTCGCATAGATAAGCTAAATATAGATGTAGGGACTCTTATACTACATTCGCATATAAGAAACCTAAATGCCGCATCTAGATTTACACTTTCTAAACGTACGTGCAGATTGTAGTATAATGAAAGACCGGTTTTCGACTAACTTAAGATTACTTTATTGATACATTAAAGAGTTCGTACATTCAGTGATATCAGTATAATAGTATGGTATTCATATTGTATAACAGTACTTACAGTAAACATGATTTGTTAGTGAGAGAATACTTTTACTACATCTCCCCCCTTAAAAGTATAACCAGGATTTCTAATGAGAAAGTGCTTCTACTACATCTTCTATTTAGAAGCGTTTAAACAATAGAAATCTGGTTTTGAGTGTGCATATTATAATATACTAACAGGCCCCAGTGGACCGCGGCTTCGACACGGACGTTCCAGCAAACATACTTTTTATATTTATGGGCGGTAAAAGGGGGTGTGGCAAACTTTTTTCCCGTAAGCCATTTCGTTCTTGAAAACAATATACTGCAAAAATTTCAGCGCAATCGGCCCAGAAGCTTTGGAGTCTTAATCATTTCTTAAAAGTGGTCGTATTTATAGTGCCACCGCGCCCATTTTTAGTACAGTTGCCGACGGTAAGCATACAAACTCAATTACCAAATTCAGTCTTATACGAACAAAACCGTTTAAAAAATATAGCATTTTCATTGATTTGTGGGCGGTAAAAAAGGGCGTGGAAACCCATTTTTGATACAATTGCCGAAAGTAACCATACAAACTAAATTACCAAATTTTAGTCATAAAATCGAAACAGCCGGAAATATTGCAATTTTATTGAAATTTTGTGGGCGGTGAAAGGGGGCGTGGTTAAAACTTAGTATGCAATAACCTAATCTAGGACCTAAGTAATACACTTTTTAATTTTGAGCGAAATCCTTTACGCTCCATTTACCACCACACCCATTTTTATTACAGTTGCCGACGGTAAGCATACAAACTTAATTACCAAATTTCAGTCTTATACAACCAAAAACGTCTGAAATATAGTATTTTTATTGATTTGTGGACGGTAGAAGAGGTTGTGGCAATCACTTTTTTTTTTACAAACCATCCTCGCATAAATATCAACAAAATAAAGAAAAGCCCATCCAAATCGGTTGAGCCGTTCATGACTTCATCGGAATCCAACGAACACCATTTCATTTTTATTTATATAGATTAATACAACTTATAAAGCAAACGGTATAAGCTTTGTTCTTATCTACTTCTAAATTGTCTGTGCCACTTCTTAATTTCATATTGTTGCTTATAATAGGTGATCTATTATTGACCTCCTTGTTAAGTCTCATTTCGATGAATTGATTTTTGTCGTAATCTTCAAGTGGTTCCCTATTATCTTCCGTTGCCTCTCGTAAAAACTGCTGTTCCTTCTGAGCAAAGTTCCATTATTCAATTTAACTTTATATGAACGTGGTGTTAAAAATGTATTAACTATTTTTTCGCGTATCGATTTCTTATTAATTTTAACGAAAATATCCTGTTCTGGTTTAAATTCTTGTTTTTCAAAAGTACCTTTATTGTTATATTTTTCACTTTTTTCATTTTTAAGTTTTGGTTTGCGGATTATTTCTGTATTGTTTCCCATCGTTTTGCCTAATTTCGAAGGTATCTTTGAACGTAAAATTCTGTTATAAAGAATTTCAGCTGGAAACTTACTTTGACCTTTCGATAAAGAATTTCTGTACTCAAGCAATTGTTCACTTCCATTGGTTTTCTTTGAGTACATTTTTTTCAATTTGAACACTTTTCGGCCATACCATTCGATTTTGGATACAAAGGACTTGATATAACAATATCCATTCCCCAAGACCTTGCAAAATTTTTGCATTCCCACGACCCAAAAGGAACATTATCTGCAATGAGTGTAGTAGGTATGCCAAATTTTGAAAAAGTTTCTGAGCATCTCTTTATAGATTCGCTGGAAGACTTCGAACTAAGCAGGAGCACTTTTATCCATTTAAAAAATATTCTATAATGACTAGAAAACTTTCAACCTTCAGTTCAAAAATATCACATCCAGTTTTTTCAAATTGGTACGATAGAACAGGATGTGAAATGATTTTTTCTTGACGTTCTTGCGGCTTAAGAGGTTGACAAACCACTCATTTATTTATTATCTTTTCTATATCGTTATTAATAAGTGGCAAAAACACTACTTGACTAGCTCTTCTTTATGTTTTAGTTATACCTTGATTTTAAGACTTCTTTCCTCATCGTTTTTGGCACAATTACCCTATCGTTCAAGTAGGGAATGTCATCCTCTATATAATATCATTCTTCATGTAATAAAAATTTTTCAAGCTATCTTTAATGTTTGTTTTGTTTCCCGGCCATCCAAAATTACAAAATCTGGAAATTTTTACTAAATCCGTATCTCTTTTAGTGGCTTTTAACTTTTAGCAACAAATTAATTTGGTAACCAAATGGACGACATCTACAAATCCTTTTCTACGTCACCACTAAAGTATCCTCTTTGAGAGCGTAGGTTCGGATCCTGCCGACTACGCCATGTAGTGTAATGAAAAACAGGTTTCCGACTAACTTAACATTATTTTATTAATAATTATTAAAGAGTTCGTACATTCTGTAACGCCGTGTCTAGCGTAGACACGGGCACGATTTTACGTGCGGTGCGTTTCCCGCACACACCGTAATAATTTGCGGTGCATGCGGAAAGTGTCCAATAACAACACGATAATTTGTAAATTATCTTTGAAAATTGCTACCAAAAAGCTGGTTATTCGATGTAAAATGACTTCGATTTCAGCAAGTTAAGTCTTTGTAATAGAAAGCCGTTTATTGAGAATAAAACAATTTAAAAAAGAACCGTGAATTTTCATTTTCTTTCAAATATTTTCCGCACGATATTGCGGGCAAAATCAAACAAGTTTTAGTTTTAAACATTGCGTGCGATGCGGTGCGATGTAATATCGGTATAATAGTATGGTATTCATATTGTATAAGAGTATTTAGATTAAACATGATTTGTTAGTAAGAGAATGCTTCTACTACACAGATAAGCTGCACAAACGTGATGGGTGCAAAATCCCGGTCAAAACGTGTAGGAAAGCAGCATATACGTGTAGCTTGACTTTGTATTTCCTTTGTACAAATAAATAAAATAATTCATCTCTTCCACAGAAAATCTCGCCAAAATATAGTTCAACGGTTGTTCAAACCGCCAATTTGCCGAGATATCATCATAACTGGTGATACTGCTTTCAAGTTGAACTGCTACGGTGCTTATCAAAATTATACGACACCAAACAAATTTTACTATACACTCTCGCCAAATCTATATTGATTACAGTTAGAAAAAAACTCAAGCATAGAATAAGAGCACAGAGTGTACTACTTTAAAAAAAGTATCTTTATCAGTTCTGATCATTGATTAAAAGTAGCACTGTTAGTTATCATCGAAAAGCACTCATTTCTGCATTACTGCAATCGTATCAAATCTATACGACAGCTATTTAAAAGTTCATCAATAGAGAGGTCGTGTCATTGTCAGTCTGCATATAAACATCAATTGTGATTCCCAGAACTTGTTAATAAAAATATCGTGCGGGACTTTGCTATCTAAAGAAGAAAGGGGCGAAATTTTAGCATATAATGACCAGGGGCTAAATTTTTCACAAATTTAAAAAAAAAAATGGTCGTACACGTTGTGAAATTGCCTCCTTATTAAAAAACCCGAAAATTTACGGCAAAAAATACAATACAGGTTGTAAAGCTAAGCTGTCGGAGCGTTATAAGCGAATGATTAGTAAGAATGTCAAAAATTCAACCATATCTTGTGACCAACTTGCGAGCAATAAGTTTCGAAAAAGACACTGTGGCTTGTCTTAAACAGTTCCGAAGCATTTGCTTTATCCATAATGACGAAAGTTTCCACTTTACTTGCCTACCATAAGACAGAGCGGCTTCAATTTGCATCAAATAATTTGGATACCAACTGGGACTCTGTAGATACTCGTAATTATAGTTACCCTCCTAACACGTGCTGTGAATGGCACCCCACACCATGACGCAACAACTACCAAAATTTCTTTTGGAAAATAGCCATCCAAGTAAAACTTCTTTTCGTCTGAAAATTATTTTTCAAAAAAAATTATTTAAATGGTACGTGTTAGGAGGGTTATTATTATTATGTATCGAATCCCAGTTGGTATCCAAATTATTTGATGCAAATAAAAGCCGTGCCATCTTATGGTGGGCAAGTAATGTAGGAGCTTTCTTCATTATGGATCTAACTATTGTTTCGGAACTGTTTGAGACTCGCTGATTGGCTGTATTTGCTTGCAAGTTGGACACAAGATATGGTTGAATTTCTGACTTTCTTAATAATCATTCGATTATCACACTCTGAGAGCTTAGCTTTACGACCTGTTTGGTATTTTTTGCCGTAAATTTTCAATTTTTTTCAAAAGAAGGCAATACACAACGTTAACGACGAACTTTTTTTTTAAATTTGTGAAAAATTTAGCCCCTGGTCATTATATGTTTAAATATTGCCCCTTTCTTCTTTGGATAGTAAAGTCCCGCGTGATATTTTGATCAACAAATTCTTGGAAACACAATTTATGTCTATATACAGACTGACAATGACACGATCAATGACTGCAGTTAAGCAGAAATGGGTGCTTTTCAACGCTAACTAACGGTACTTTTTCAAATCAGTGATTAGAGCTGATAAAGATACTTTGTTTAAAGTAATACAGTTTGTTCTCTCATTTTGTGTTTAAGCTTTCTTCTGACTGCAATCAACATAGATTTGGCGAGAGTGCATAATAAAATTTGTTTGGTGTCGTATAGTTTTGATAAGCACCGTAGTAGTTGCTGGTTGGTTTTTTTTTTCAGCACAGTACAGTACAATAGTATATTTCTATATAAAACTGAGATAAATGCCAAAATCTTACAAAGTTACTTACTGTTTTTTGGACTTTTTTAATGAAGGAACAATATTATTTTTTAAGCCTGTCTACATAAAAAATAAAACATATTCCGCATGAACATAATAATATCCTGATATTTTATTTTAAATCATTTTGCATTAGTTACGCAAAAGCTAAGCCTTTTTCAAAAGACTTCAAAATAAATAAAATAATCATGTCATAACTTAGAAAATTTTGTTGCCACTTTTTTTGACAATCACAACTAACAAAAGCACAAAGAATCTAGCAAATCAAGGTATTGTAAACAATTTCAATTAATCAAATTCGTGATGAATGCTAATAACAACAGCATACAAAAAAAAAAAACAGCTTGCCATTGACTTAAGAAAAGAATCTTCATATTTAAAAGAACCTAAGCTATAAATTTGAAAATAAAAAAATCAGTACTAAAGAAAACGCAAATTATTAGCATAAAACTGTAGAAATTCACAAGTTAAACGCTTGTAAATACTAACACCTGATACAACAAACAACATAGTGCCAACAACAGCAACATCAGTAACGTATTAGTAACAAAATTAGCAACTTTAATTACAACAACAAGGAGCAGCAGTTCTAGCAAGCAGCAGTCATAAATAAACCAGTAAAACTAAAACAAAAGTTCAATGAAACTCGTAGAGAGCCATAAAATTTGAGTACAATAAAGCATATTTTGAAGTACTTGCAAAGTACTTTATAACGGCAAATGTTGTGTTTGTAGTAATTTATATTTATTATTGTAAAAAGCAATAATTTCATTCCCCGATAACAATTTCAACTAAATATTTGAAGTTATTCATACTCAAGTTGAAAAGTAATTATTCATGCTTTTCTTGAAAGAGCCTTGTGAAAACCTTGAAAATGTAAATTTCTTGTATAATATTTTATGTTAAGCTTTATTCAATGACAAGTTCTTGCATAAAGGATTAACACTGAGAGTTGCACTGGACTAGTATATGCTTCAGAGTTTTAATTTTTTTGTGTTAATTTTTAACGTTTAATGTTTATTTTTTAAAAAAATTTTTGTGTGTATATAATATTATAAAAATTAATTAAAAATTCCCCTGAAGATGTCAACAAAAAATTGACGAAACGTTGGGAGATAAAATTTTTTTGTTTTTAGTAAAAATTGCAATATAAAAGCATTGGCCAAGAACCTATCTATTAAATAACCTATCTAAGTTAAAAGTTACCTTTTTTTGGTTTCTTTAACTTTTACCTTTTTATATTAAAAATTTCTTTACTATAAAATGCACTTATATTCTTAAAAATAAAATATTTTGTTATAGATAACGACCACATTATGGGAATCAAAAAATTTTTTTCTCGAACCTTCCGTATGTGTAGATATTTGATCCGAAATGTTGATATTTTATAGTGCTTCCATACAAACTGTGTGCTTCTTACTTGTTTGCCCGAAAATTGAGAAAAAAAATCATCCGAAATTTAAAGATATGAATTTCGATGCAAACATCTCCGCTGCATATGCAATAATGAAAGTTTCTCAAAAAGTTACATAAAAGTCGGTTTTGTTGTAAAAAAAATTTAAATCAAAAAACACAGGTGCGCCGTTGGACACACGAGAGAAGCGAAGCTTTTTTACAGTTCCATAGATATGATAATTTAATTTTTTTTTTTTAATTAACTTAAATTATAAAATTTAAAAGATTAAATATATTAAAAAAACACACGTTAATATTCACACCAGTACATTGTATTACATATCATTATTATATTATTTTATTACACGTTACTATCATTGTTTTTTCAACGCACTAGTGGGCAATTGTTAATTTTTCTTCGCACTATGCAAAAACAACACAAAAGCATGTACCAACAACAGCATAAACAAATTCACATAAAAAAAAAATACCACTTTGCCCACCATGAGGATCGATTCCATGACCCATTGATTAATAAAACTGCACACCTTCCACCGATCCAAACACTTCCGTTAAATCCTGACGTTGATTTAATATTAAATACATAACTGCAGCTATGTTAACAGTTGTTAACAGATGGCACTAACAAGCTGAGGATGATGACCAGTGTTGTCATTTGCAAATTTTAAATAGTGGTAGGTTGTGTCTAAAATGAGTGGTGAATTTTAAAAAACTGAAATATATATTTCTTTTTAAGGAAAAATTCGACTGAAGTCCTACAACAAAACAAAACATAAGAGGTATACCATACAGTACGTTTTTTCACGCTGAATTAGTTTTATTGCAAATAATTCCCACATAATGTTCTTAAGACAGTACTAAAATACAATATTAAATGTTATAATAAATAAAATATATGCAATAAAATTTCTAAAATTTTAATTATAATGCAATAATTTTTATATAAATATATCAAGCAGTGATAAATTTTGTAAAAATGCAAATAGTGGGTGATAAAAGTGGTAGAAACCAAAAAAGTGCTAGACTTACCACAATTGTGGAAAAGTGACAACACTGATGATAGCAAGTGGCTTAGCAGCTACACAAACCATAAAAATCTATTAATCAACTCTTGTAGCAAGTGGCTAAGCAGGTACCCAAACCACACAAATACATTAATAGGTTATTGGATGTGCTGCAACATAACTTCAGTTGCAGTTAATACTGAATCAATGCATCTGCTTAAGGAGGATGTTTGGCTCAATGGATGGAATATAGATCTCCCAATCAAAGGTTTGCGGGTTTGAGTCCCCACGGCAGGTGAAGAAGTGTTTTTTATATTTGTTATATTAAATTATCTTGTTGTAAAAAACACAGAAACAAAGAAACCATATAAAATTCTAAGAAAAAATCTGTCGAAAATTTTTCAGATTTCACTCCAAACAAATCACAGAACGGGGCGTAAAAAGCTTCGCTTCAAAATTACATTTTATATTCCCTTTTACATGGCATAATATATATAAGCAAAAATTGTTTCAGTCTTACACAAAAATTAATTAGCTGTTTCTGTCATTAAAAAACAATGGTACACCCTTTGATTTTTTTTGATGAAATTTATTTTTTTAAAAATGTTCCTTTTCTATTATTTTTTTTTTTAATAGTCTAGCTTAGGAAATAATTTATTTTAAGGAAAACCCCAATATTTCTTTCCAATCAAAAGTTATTACTAAAAATCAGGCCCGTAGCCAGGATTTACCCAAGGGGGGATTTTCAAAAAAAGTATATCGATATTTTTTGATATCGATGAATCAAAGGAATTTAGTATAAAACTTAATTTTATTTATTTTTATATGTTTGTATTAAGTCTTCACTTTTTTTTCGCCAATTCTGACAATACATCATCCTCTGTGACTTCGCTTTCACTATGTATTCTTAAGGATGCACAACCATTTAAGCGGTTTTCGCCCATATAACTTCTAGAAATACATTTCAAATATCAATTGTACTCCTTCACCTATCACCACACTTTCCTTATATTTGCGCCAGCATCCGCTGCTGAACTCTGATTTAATTTATTCCTATGGTAGTGTTACCAGAGCAAGGTAAAATTCTTGCATATTGTTTAATTAAAAATTTTGATCGTTCCTCGTTTTCCGATGTAATCATAATCAAGTTGAACGATGGCAAAAGCCAGCTGTGCTTTGTAAAAAGTACTTCCATGTTGTAAATTTTTGCACCAAGGAAAGGTATATAAACAGTAATTTTGTAAAAATTTACCACACCATTAGAAATTTGACTTACAATGCAAACTCCTTTGAAACAATATTTTCGTAAGCGTCTCAATTTACCTACAAGCTGCTATCGGGTTAAAATTCTGTATAAAGCAATATTTAACTATAAGCCACTTGTGAACTACTAGAAAATCTACCACGATAAGAACACTAACATTTTTTTATAAGTAAATCTGTAACCAACTCCAAAACTATAATAGATCACTTAGCAAAATTCTTAAATTTAATTCACTTTTTCGACAACATTCAAAAGGTTTGAAAATTTTGTTGTCCCAAGAGGTTGAGATCCCGCGTCAGTGTTTAAAAAACGCAAAACTTACAATAAGCTCCGTTTTTCAATTTTGAGTAAGCTAACTAATGCCAACGGTTCAACCAAGACTGCTTAAATCGTAGATTAAGTGAACCACTGACGGGAAAATTAAAAGTGGGGGGGGGGCGAGAGTGAGGGAAGGGGGACTTTAAATGTTTTAAAAACTTGGAATGAAATAAAATTGGAAATATCGTTGCTTGCATCATTATGTACTGCCTAAGTCGAAGGCAGTTCCGATGTATCAAACGAAATTTCTGTTTCTGGAACAACTTCTACAATTATACACACAAAACGCACAAACTAAACAAACGAAATTATTAACATAAAAAGTGAAATATTCTTAATTACACTACTTATACGACCGTTTTTAAAATTAATGTCAATACTACCACCTGCTGCAACTGCCGGTTCCAAAGGCAGTTCTGGACACTTTTCAGGCTATAAAGATTCTTTAACGCTTTCTACAATGCAAACAAAATACAATATTACTTTATTATGATTTAGCTTAAATTGTAACCATTAAATAATTATAATATAGAATGAACACCGCACACATTGACCACTACACCATTCTGGCAGCGCTGCACTCGGTTGGTACATCAGCAAAGTAGTTCTAATGTCGCTTCGACTTCGGCGGTATCATCTTCTTTTTATAATTGCTCGTATTTAATTTTGTAACATTGGATCAGAGTATTAAAGAATATCAATAAGTCGCCATAATAAGGACGGAAATTGATAAAAGAAAAAAATTCATTAAAAACGAAGCTTTACTTTCTCCTTTCTGGCCTTTTGTAATGACGGTTTCTGCAGCTAATTAAGTGGCATCGTTTTAGTATTTTTGCACAATAAAATATTCAATAGAAAACACTTAACACAAATGGTTTAAATTTTAGAAAACCACAATTAAAACAAATGTAAAAGGCAAATTTTTTCCTCAATTTCATTTAATACTTTCCAACGCAATAGATTCTTAAATCGCATGTGATGGACAAGGCGTGTTGCTGTTGCTGTTTATACTGTTAATGAAGAGAAACTTAGGCGCATTAAGTATGCGCATATAAAAAATGTCATATTAATGATTATATTTTATTTTTTTATACTTTCTGGACCATAAGGGGGGTTTGAACACCCAAAACTCCTCCCTTGTCTACGGGCCTGCTAAAAATATATTTTCATACCATGTGGATCTGTATTTACAAAACTCATTTTCTGTTAATTATGAAATTCAATATATGTACTTCCCTTGCTCATTTTTATTAGAATCGCCTTGTTTATTTTCAAAATTTTAGGAAAAAGAAATATTTTTGCATTGTTTTTACTTTTATAATACTTTTTTAAGCAACTGAAATACAGAAAAGAAGGTTGGTTACAGTATTTTTGATGTAAAATGTAGAAAAAAGGTTTATTGTGGTTAATAACGTAAAAATATTAATGCACGGCAATTGGTATTCTTGTAGTTGTTTTTATCAAGTAATTTTATGTAACTTTTTGACAAAAAAGATTTGAGTGAAATATATTTAATACCAGCGGAGATGTTTGCATCGAAAGCCATATCTTTAAATTTGGGATGATTTTTTCTCATTCTTCGGGCAAACAAGTAAGAAGCACACAGTTTGTATGGAAGCACTGTAAAATATCAACATTTCGGATCAAATATCTACACATACGGAAGTTTCACAAAAAACAAAATTTTTGATACCCATAATGTAGTGGTAGCTATAACAAAATATTTTATTTTTAAGAAAACTATTGCATTTTCTAATAAGAAAATTGTAATATAAAAAGGTAAAAGTTAAAAAAAAAACAAAAAAAGGTAACTTTTAAAATTAGCTGAAATTAAACATAAGTGAAAATGAAACAATTTCGAGTACGGGCTCTTCATGATATCGACTAAATACTGTTGAAAATTTCAACAACAAAATAAAAATAAAACTCCTGTCTAAAAATTAGATGTCATCATGTGAGCCATTTTAATACCTTTCGTTTGATACCAAATTTGTGTATCTCTTTTTATGGGAATTAGTTAAATTACGGCGAAAAAACGAAATTTCCGCTGATTTTAAAACACCATTTTGAAACCCTTAACCATCGATTGAGCACGTATAACAAAATACGTCAACCTTAGATTTTTGTCCTCTATCACATATTTAAAAATCATTCAAATCGGCGAGTGACACCTTGTCAGTATTTACTGAAAAATAGCAATTTAAAAAGAAACATACACATAATTAATTTGCTTACCTTTAAACGTTCGTAACTATTTTTTTTATATCAATATTTACTGTGAAATCGCAAATCAAGAGACAAGTATGCGTAAAAAATAATTTGATTAGTTAACATATTTGAACAAAATAACAAGAGCATTCATTTTAATCAATAAATCTTCAAAGTTCTACAATAAAAAGTAAAAGTTGAACAATTTTTATTGTTTCCACTTCAAAGAGCTTGACTCAATGAAAATTATTTTAAAACTATTTATTTTTTTTTTTTTATGGAAATATTTCGCCCATTCCTCAATGGATTTAGTATTCGAGGGGTTTCAGGGGTCGCTGATCACGAATCTGACGTCGAAAAAATTAAAAAAATGGCATCGAAAAATTGGGGGCTTAAAATACGTGTTTTCAATATTAAAGTTTTTCTTTTATTATTTTTTTTTAATAAATGTTTTTAAACTGAGAATTTTTACTTTCAAAGTATATTTAAAAAAGGCCTGTACCCAGGATTTACCTATGGGAGTTTTGATATAAAAAATCTATGAGTTAATACCAGTAAAAAACTAAAAGCAAGAATATGAAAATTTTTCTATTCGTTTTTTCTATTCGGACTATTCGTGAATATACCTGTTTTTAAATGACCATAAGAGAAATGACAATGCATTTCATATTCACATTTCAGAGAATTTTTCAAAACCCGTAATTCGACAACTGGTTTTACACAGCACCAATATCTTATACCCAATATATTAGTTAAGTTATCTGATCAAAATAAGACTTTCTTTGAAAATCATTACTCAGCTGGATAACTTTTTATATAAAGAATTGAGCATTTACTTTTTTTTTGGATATTTAAGAATTTAATCAGTCGTTTATTTAAATTTAAATTATGACCCAATTAAAAAACTTAAAAAAATAATAGGTACATTTATTTTTATTTTTTAACAACAAAAAATTATTTTAAAAATGCCGAAGTTTAAAAAATGTTATTCTTCAGTTTTCTTATGAAAATTTGGTAACATGATTAAACAAAATCTTCAAATCCCCGTAGAATTGGACTGTATAATATTTTATAAAAATATTTTTTTATTGATATTTTTTTCGGAAAAAAACATATTTAGATTTTAGGTGATTTTCCGAAACCTGTAATTTGGAAAAAAAAATTCGGACAGGGATAAATTTTGCGCCAAGTCGGAGATTTTAGATTTCTTATAAACCAAGAAAAGCAACAAAATAGAATGGGCACACTTTTTAGTCATCCGCCTTACGTGGACTACCATATAATAAGTTAAATTTTGTGGTGCATGTATTTTTTGCACTATACAGCTTTTAAAAATTTAAAAAAATCCATTCAAACGAATGCTTTCTCAAAGGTTTTGGGTCAAATAAGCTTAGATATTGGTACTGTATAATAGGTATAATTTCAAATACATATTTTTAAGGATATCAGGGAATTTTCGAGCATCAACATCCACAATTAAAAATGTTTCTTTAATATACAAACGCCTTGCAGTTAAATTTCAATATAATGATTTTGACTTTAATAAACAAAGTTAATCTTTCATTTGGCCACAAATATTTTCATTAATAAAACGTAGTTTTTAAATTGGCTATGAAAATGTTGAAACTTTTGCATCTTCAAGTAAATTAACATCATTATCTCAGCTTATCTTAAAAAAATTTTTGAATTTAATAGTCTCATTTGTGTTTTTTATACTTTCTGGACCTTTCGGGGGGAGGGAGGGACAACTAAAGCCCCTTGGCTACGGGCCTGATTTAAAAACATTGTTTTGAAACAAAAACCTTTGTTTTAAATTTTTCTTTACAAACATTTGTGCTTAACTTAAATGTAATTGTCCAAAGCTCTATTTCAAAAACTTATTCATTTGATATGAACACAATTTAATTTAATTTTAATACTTATTTCCCTCAGTGTTAGAATCGGTTATTTATTTCTTCGTTCTTGACCCAAGATTCCAAAATCTCAATATTTACTCTCATGAAAAACATGAAGTTAATTTTTTTGCAAGATCTCTTCATACGTATCATAATTCTTTTAGTGGCCACAATTAAATGTAACGCTCGCATTACAAGTTGTTACGTAGATGAAATAGTTAAAGAAAAAAACTTAAATTCTCTGCAAAAAGTAGATAAAAGAAAAGAACTAACTCATAAGATGTCATAAATGTTGTTAACCGACTTGACATGGTCTAAACGATGTGGTCGAGACGTAGTCAAGACTTTGGACAAAGATGATGCTATTGGCGTTGTTTGTTGTAGTCTCGACATCTTATTGCAAATGATTGACGTAGAGACTGAGCAAGTAAGTGACTGACAAACTGACAGACAGCTAGACTGTCTGGATTATTCTAAGATAGTTCGACTAATAGCCTGTTAGACATATATTCAGCAACATGGGCTGGCAAGCTTGTTGAACTATCCAGCAACAGCGAAATTCAACAAAATGTTAGTAGAGCTTTTCGTAAATTATTGTTGTTATAGTTGTTCTGGTTGTTGCCACTGTAGCGCAACAACATTTCACTCACACGAATGTCAAACTTTCTGTGCTCTTTTGCTCAGTTCTAGCTATCTTTGCAATTATTTCTTACACAATATTGCTAGCATGTCGGTTCTGTCTGTCTGTCTGTCTCTCTGTCTGTCCATCCGTCTGTGTGTATTTCTGTCTTAAGAATGCTTGTAATCAATCTTGTCTCGCTAAGCCATAATATTTGCCATTCCAGCTTTCGGCATTACATTCTACACTTTGCTGTTAATTGTTTTCTTTTTTACTGCTGGAGCTTTCAACTCTTTAATTTTAATGTCAAAGTGACTTTTGTGACAGCCGATGGTCAAAATATATTTAAACATGAAAGAAAGAAAACAAAACATTGTTGGTGGCAATAAATTTATTTAAGTATAAAACTTTAAGTTATGCCATTAAAACGGTTGTAAAAGCTGTTGTCATGCCGAACTTTTTTTTGCCGAAAAGCACAACTTGAATTAATTCATGAACAGCTTGGCTAAAGATAAAATAACTGTGTCGCAGGCATTCCCAAACAGTGGTGTTACAACCACAATTCTGGTAGATCTACCACATTTTCCGACATTTTTGGCTGTTTTCGGAAATTGCCAAAATATATGACTTTTATAAATATTTCACTCATATTTTTTTTTTTCATGTATTAATTTTTCATGCGCAACATGGCAGTTAGTAGCACCAGATATAAGCACCTCGACATCCACAAGGCCACCTAGCTGTCCCCGGATCAAAAAACGCGAAATCAAATTGATCATGTTGTAATCGACGGAAGGCATGCCTCTAGTGTTCTAGATGTGCGTACATTTCGGGGGGTCAACATTGACTCCGACCATTATCTTGTTGAAGCCAAGATCCCCATGCTATTATGCAATGCGAAGAACATACGCACAGGAATGCAACCAACCTCTGGACCCGACGACGCCGGCGGACTTTGGGCGCATATATCCCAATTCATGCGCACTGCCGCTGAAGAAGTCATTGGTTTCCGGCGCCCGCAACCTCTGAACCAATGGTACGATCAGGAGTGTCGCATCGCGATAGCAGTAAAAACCGCCGCATATATAAAAACGCTGCAGTCAGCTGCAACGCGAGCCGTGCGAGAAAACTACCGCGAAAAGAGGAAGGAAAAGAGGCACCTTTTCAGACGCAAGAAAAGAGAGCAGGAAAAGGGTGAGCGTGAGGAACTAGAGGTATACCAGGGCAAGAAGAATGCACGAAAATTCTATCAACAGGTTAAGCGTCTAACCCAAGGTTTCAAGCCCGGAGCATCCACTTGTAGAGACGAAAATGGAGATCTGAATACGGACACACAGTGTGTGCTGAGATTGTGGAGACGGCACTTCTCCAATTTACATACTTGCGACGATTCCACCAATGCCGCCCATGGAAAGCGCAGTTCAGTGCCACCAATCAACGATGACGGAGTGGAAGTATCACAACCTAGCCATGAAGAGGTTCGAGTTGCTATCCAACGACTTAAAAACAATAAAGCAACTGGTGCTGACGGCCTGTCAGCTGAATTGTTTAAAACCGGCGGCAATGAATTGATAAGGCGCATGCATCAGCTCATCAGCAAAATATGGCTAGCAGAAAGCATTCCCGACTATTGTAACCTCAGTATACTGTGCCCTATACTTCAAAAAAGAAGACCCAACAATCTGCGCCAACTAGCGAGGTATCAGTCTTATTTCCATCGCATATAAGGTTCTCTCAATAGTACTGTGTGAAAGATTAAAGCCGATTACAAAAACACTGATTGGACCTTATCAGTGTGGCTTTCGACCTGGAAAGTCCACCACAGACCAGATTTTCACACAACGAAAAATCCTGGAGAAAACCCGAGAAAATCAAATTGGCACACACCATCTCTTTGTCGATTTTAAAGCTGCGTTCGATAGCCCGAGAAGGGATTGCTTATACGCAACAATGTCTGAGTTCGGTACACCTGCAAAGTTGATTAGTCTTGCGATCTCTTTAACATCATCATGAAGGGGATAGTACGAAAGACCGGTGTGCATCGTAATGGCACCATTTTCTACAAAGGTATCCAGCTCCTTGCGTACGCTGATGATATTGATATTGTCGGCAGAACCAAGAGAGATGTTACCGCTACTTTCGCCGCTATCGAAAAGGAATCAGCCAAAGTAGGTTTGACGATAAATGAGGGTAAAACAAAGTATATGCTGTCTACAAACAAGGAAGCGCAGCGTTTAGACTCCCACGTTTCATCCGGCAACTATAACTTTGAAGTAGTCAAGTAGTTCGTTTACCTTGACACCGCCATTAATACCACCAACGAAATCAGCCTGGAGATAAAGCGAAGAACAATAATTGCTAATAGGTGCTATTACGGGCTCAGTAAGCAACTAAGTACCAGGGTCCACTCTCGATCGACAAAATTAACACTCTACAAGACGCTCGTTCTACCTGTGCTGCTTTATGACGCTGAGGCATAGGTAGTTTCGCAAACTGACGCAGCCGCTCTGAGGGTGTTCGAGAGAAAAGTTGTACGCAAAATCTTCGGACCTGTTCGAGTCGGCGATGACTATCGCATCCGAATGAAGCATGATCTGTATGAGCTCTACTATGACATTGGCGTAGTTCGGCGTATAACTGTGCAGTGACTACGCTGGCTGGGGCATGTCCATCGTATGGACGACGAAGCTCCAGCGAAAAAGGTGCTCGAGGCGACGGTCGCTGGTCAACGACGACGAGGGAGACCATGCCTCCGATGGATGGACCAGGCTGAGGAAGCCCTAACCGCACTTGGTGTATCTGATTGGAGAAGGCGCGCGCAAAGCAGAGGCGCCTGGCGAGAGCTGATGAGGTCGGCCGAAACCCGGACGCGGGTTTTTACGGCCACATAAGTAATTAAGTAAGTAATTTTTAAACAATAATAACAAGGAAAGGTCGCCACGTGTTACTCTCCTTTGGATGCGTAATAGAAGACAAAATTCTAAGATTGACGTATTTTTTTATATCTGCTAAGTTCAAGGTTAAAGCTTTCAAAATGGCGTTCGAAAGAAGACTCCGAATTGTGATGATTTTAGGAGCGCTCATAACTTGATTATTAAAAACTATAACATAATTATGAGCGCTCAAAGAACCTTCATAAATAAGACACTTTTCTGACTCATAAATATGAGCGCTCCATAAAACCTTAATAAATAACACAATTTTTGGACTCATAATTATGAGCGCTCTTATTATTGTTAAATATTTTACACTTTTTTGTCACACACAGTGATACATAACTCTCATAATAGTGTTTATTGGGAAAATATCTATAAAATTCGATAAGCATGCATGAGAAAATAATTTAAAATTTTCAAAAAAAAGACAAAATTAAAATGAAAAAAGTATAAATAGTACCTGCACCAACTTCAAGAAACTTTAACTAGAATTTGTTTTTGATCAAAAGGAATTCCTTAAAAAATAAACCAAAATATTTGAACAGGCACTGTCCAAATGCTACCACAACTAAAATCATGAAAAAAAACAAGGATAACCTTCTATCATACCTACGTGTTGCCAATCGCACGCTTCATGGGTGCGAATAGTCATTAAATGCTTCACTACAACAACAAGAGCAAAAATAACAGCCACTACAAAAAAATATTGACCAAGTTAAAAAAAATCACTTTCAGCAGCTTCAACATTCTGCGAACAGTGATCGATCTTCTGAGCCTCGCGTTGCCAACTGTAGCTTAACAGTCTACTAAATGTGACGATCGCAGCTGCTACCGCTGACAAAAACTTCGTAGCTCAGCTTCAACAACTCACACAACTCACAACAACAACAACAACAACAGAACACAATGGATACTACAAAAAATGTGGCTAAATAAAATAAATGAAGTTTAACAAAAACTGGTCCTATTCTGATCCTGCAACAAATGTGAAAATAAACGATGTCTTGGAATTTCTGCACAAAGCACTCAAGACTAAGCAGAAGAATACAAAAACCAAAACAACATAAAAAAAAGAAAAGAAAAGCTTTCAAGCCTGGAGCTAAGAGCTGAACATTTCATTTAGAATACAAAAACAGGGTGTTTTACAGATAAACTTGAAATATTTGTTATGCGATCTTTTGACCATATTCTTTAGACATGCTTAGATTTACGAATTTTTGTGTGGAACTAATTAAATTCAGACTCAGGACGTTGCTTGAATATGTTTGAATATAATTGGCAAACAGCTGCGCTTGTTGGTGCCAATAACTATAACTGTAACTTTTAGCCATTGCAACCCTGTTGCAGCATCAGCAAAGCACCATTATCAGCAAAAGCAAGCCATAAACGCAACATAAATCGAGCGAACGGATATATCATTTTGGCCCAACTTAATGACTGATAATTTTCGATTTTGTTGGCATTCCCTTTTTTATGTTGTATCTGCAAGAAAACAGAAAAAGAAAAAAATACGCAACTACGAAATGACAAGGTGTGGAGATGCACAAATTCATTGCTGGCAACAGTAGAGCAAATTGGCTAAAATCCTCATACATTTTTTCTCATACATACATTTTTGCATCTTCAATGCAAAACTTTTCGGTTGCTCTCATTTGTATGTTTTTAAATGTAAATGTTCCAATGTGCGATGCTTTTTTTTTCTTCTGTTCTCAAGTTAATATTTCAGCTGTTAAATTTTTGCTGTTGTTTTTGTTGTACACATTCGAGCGAGCGTGTTGCATAAATCCTGTTTATGCCTGATTTTATGGCGGCTATAATTTGGCAAAAAACTTAATGAGTTTCTTCCTTTCTGGGACATTTTTTGCTGGCATTTTAATGGTAGTTTTGAGATTTTTTTTTTCCTTTAATTTTTGCTTACTTTTTTGTGCGTTTTGATTATTTGAAACCTTTTATGTGTTTGTAAATTGACCAGTTTTTAAGACTGGGCCAAAAGTGTCTGAGTCCACTTTAAGGTGATAGCGTCTATATGATATTAACTTTAGTCTAAACTTGAAAGTGATAATATATTGGCTTTAACTTTAACTTAAATTTAACTATTTTCGTTACTTTAAGTGTTATTGTATCAGTTCTACAAAATTCGAATCGATACATTTAAAAAGAAAATTCCATCAGCCGTCTATATGACAGTTAATTGTTATGATAGTTTCCAAGATTGAACTAATAAATTCAGATCCCGAAAATTTAAATGAAGAACAAAAAACAAAAAAAGGAGATGTTCATTTCAGCCCTTGAAAGGTCTTTGACCGAGCTTCTTATGATCAATTGTGTTGTGAAATTTTTGAACACAAATGATCGAGAACAGAGTTTTTTCATTGCAGTTTTTACTCTATGAGGTTTACCATTGTCTGCACAGAGGTGACGGCCGAACAGAAGAATTAATTCAATTAAAAAAAAAAAACATTCTGTGTCAGATGGGATTTGAGCCTGGCCCTTCTATTGCATACAGGCCACGCACCTCAACCAGTTTGCCACTGCCGCCACAAAATTTTAATAGCGGTATTAAAAGCTGCTACCCATTTAGTACAGTAAAATGCTAAAAAAAATGCAGAACTATTAAGTAAAATTCATACTTTTTGACTTTAAAAAATGTTCAAATATTTTGCCTATAAAAATATTAAAAAATGATATGGAACTATCTTCAACTCGCAATTATGAAGGCTTTATTATTTTCATGAACTCACTATGTATGGAAGATAGGAGTAGTTTTCATGCAATTTTGACAAAATTTCAAACTTAGAGTATTTGGGATCAAGGCTATGTATAAAATTTCAAGTCATTTGTTTAATTTTTGTGGAATTTTTAGAGAGTTTACTGTCTTCGTGAAGATGCATTGTAAGTTGCAGTTTTATTATTAACCGATCAGTAAAATAAAAATTTTTTTTCGGGTTCTAACCTAAAAAGGAGCCGTAGTTTTTTATTCAAAATACGCAAAGAAAATATATTTTAGCCTACAAAATCAACACCACTTCGACGTATCGAGTGATGGCAACATATTGTCATCGCCTACTATAGGTTCTAAATACATAGAAAAAACTGTTTTGTAATCAAACAGTGCGAATAATTTTAAATTTCTTTTTTTTCGTATGTCCACATACGCAACCATAGGGAACATAGTACGCAGCCGAAATTTTAGTTCTTATAATTTCTGTATATAATTTTGAATTTATTTCCAATATATTATTGAATTCTATACTGTTCAACTTTTCATAAAAATAAAATGTTTCTTGAAGTTTTAACATATTTCGCGGTCTTTTTGGTGTCCTCCGTACGCAACCTAGTAGATACTTTATATTTTGGTTAATTTTATAATAAATCGATTAAACCAAATTTTAATTTTGAACAAAAGTCGATTTGTCGATTTAAGAAAGTAAAATTTAAATTCGTTTTATCATTAAAACGCACCAAAATACAAACCCAAATACAAGCGGATGGCTAAATCCAATGCTGATCAGGAATATATTGGAACGATTGGGGTGCACTTTACCCTATCACATCTTCAATTTTCTGAATTCTTTCTTTAGGAGTTTTTTAAAAAAATTTTTTGTATATAAAGGTGCACAGGTAGAGCAAAACTGATGCCAAAAATGAAATCCTCAAACTAAAACTGGTCTCACATTTATACGTTTTTATACAAAAATTTATCGTAGAAAATGCCTAAAGAAAAAAATTCAACCAATTCAGGGTATAATATTTTTTGGAATTCGTGATATTAATTAATATTTATGATATTGATAATCCAAATTTAATCTTATTTTTTTGGGTTCAAATTTGCCAAAGATATTCTTTTTAGTCAAATATTATATGGTGTGAACTTAAGCCAAATCGGTTTACAAAGATATTTTTCTTTTCTAAATCGAGCACAGTGCCACATAGGGGGATTTTAAGACCCAAAAAAATTTTGGAGGACCACACGAGCATATGTGATCGTGATGGTCAAACCTTGAATTTTGTGAATTTTTTTCTTTATGAATTTTTTACGATCGATTTTTGTATAAAAACGTATAAATGTGAGACTGGTTAAGGTTAAATTGGCAAATTGGGTTCTAGAATTTCATTTCTGGCATCTGTTTCGTTTTAGCTGTACGCGTTTATATACAAAAATTTTTTGAAAAAAAATCATAAGGAAAATATTCACAAAATTGAAGATGTGATAGGTTAAAGTGCACCCCTATCGTCCCCCTTTTATAGTTTTTTTAATAACTTTTCATGTCCAATCCGAAAATTGCCCAGGCAACATCAATTTTTTACCTCCATACAAATCGACCCAGCCTAATATATATAGTTCTCAATACCTGTTAACGGTTTAATTTTCTTAACCTGGAGATCATACAGAGATCGATTTTCATGATCTCCAAATAGAATATAAAACTTTAAAAATGTATCTAATCGACCTGTTTTCGCTCAAGGCTGAACAATTACGTTTACTTACATTTCCAAGCTTGGGAAATTTGGGAATTTTCCATTTTTATCTTCAGTTTTAAACCTCTAAAAAATCTAAAAATAAATAAAGTAAAATATCCTTATACGATCGTTTTTCTTAGGATATATATTTAACTTTTGTGAATGGCTTTCGTGGGTTGACACGACGCTGGTCCTTAACGAAATACGTTATACGAAAACCCATTATGGACTGACCTATGTTTTCGTTGAACTAGAATGATGAAACTTTCCAAAAATGTTTAGTTTGGTCTAACTTACAAAAAAAAATTAAAAAATTAAAAAAAAAAATATTTTAAAATTTAGTTGCCACCTCGAGTTTATAAATTGATCGATATTGAAAGATATTTTACAAGCAAAGTCGAGCATTTTGCACCAATATTGATCTCAAGAATTTCCACAAAACAACAAAATATATACAAAAACGTATTTCGTTAAGGACCAGCGTTGTGTCAACCCACGGGAGCCACGTGTGTCAGCCAAACTTCATAAAAATTCACAAAAGTTATATATATATCTAAGAAGATACAATAAATAATAAATGCGAAAAAAAAAAATGTATTTGAAAACAAAACAACTATGCCAAAGTAATAGACTTAGAAGTTTTCTTACTCTTCACGTTAGTTAATCGCTAAATTTAGCACTAACTTAAAACATATATTAAATATTACTCAGACATAAACTTTTAAACCCCTTAAAAGGACTTTGACCAAGCTTCTTATGATTAACTGCATCGGTAAGCATTAGCGAGACACTATATTTTTCATATAAAATGATATTTTCGCTATATACTTCGTTCGCTATAAGTCTTCGTTTCGTTGTACAGCAAGTTGCGGTAATTGTTTTGTGAGTGTTGTGAAGTGTTTGAACACAACTGATCGACAACTGCATCGACAAGGAATTCAAAAATTTTCTGACTAAAAGTTAGAAATATTTTCTTAGAATTATTGAAGGTGCTCCAAGTGAGAAGTATTTGTTTTTCGATTTGTTATGATTTTTTTTTTGTGATCAAAATGCTAGAAATGGACACTTAAATTTTTAAAAAAAAAAAAAGTCAAGTTTTTTCCCTGATTTCGGGTTATTCAAATTCTTGCTGAAAATCGCCGAGACTATGCTGAAATCATTCGTGCTAGTTTTTTTTAAAAAATTTTGCGTTTTTGGATTTTTGGGAGTTTTTTTTTTTTTTTTAAATACTCAAACCCAAAATTTTCAAAGCGTTGCACTTCAAGCAAAAAAAAAAAAATCATGAAGACCAAGTTATTTAACATTATAACACAATTTCTTGCATCTGCTTAGGTATAGCTTAAGAAAAGATTTCCACAAGATTTCATTTACATTTTTTCAAATTTAGATTTCTTAAATTTTTTAATGCAACGAGAACAAGAAAGAGTTATTTTCGAAAAATAAAAAATCACAACTCTGGAGATTTTCGCCCAATTTTCATGTTTGATAGCTTATTTCAAAGAAAATAAAATAGAAAACGAACTGTGAAGCAGTTTTTTCAAAACATACACTTATAAAAAAGTTATTTGGGATTTTTTAAAAAATCAGCACTTTTTTCCCTATATAGCCACGTACTTATATGTACCAATGCTTGTCAGCACAAGTTTCCGTTTTCCTAGGTGCACCAAATTTTATTTACATTTTTTTGAACATCATACAAATAAATGAAGGAGGTAGGCCATAAAAAAAAAAACTTAAATTTTTAAGGGACACTGTAATAAAGATGTCAAATAAGCTCTATTCACAAGGTTACATTTTTGAGATGATTATTTTGGACCATTAATAAGATGGAGTTTGTAAAATGAAATATTTTTAACACATACTAATAAAAACATTACTCTAGAATCATAACTACAACTATAACTACATTTAAAAAGATCTTTATTAATTTCTCTTAGCTAGCACTTGTAGTTTTAAATTTTACTGACAAAAATACTATGAAATATTTTTAAACTTTGGGCATGCTATTCTCACTTCTTTTAGCATATAAATAATTACATTTAATACGAACTATTATTTAAAGCGTCCAATAAAATTTTAAGCTATTTTTTCTATTATTAAAAACTCAAGTGTTTTTTTATGCATGTATTAATCGCCGTGCTTAAAGAATTAATCTACGGCTACTTAATTAGTTTAGCTTTGGAGTTAACTGCTAAGCTGGTGTTAAAGTTGTTGTTGTTGTTATTGTTGTTAAGTTCTATGAGCTGAGTAGCGATATAAAGCTGCAAAAGTGCTCATGATTAAGATTTCATCATTATGAATACGTGCCATAAAATATTAAATACTTTAAAGAAATTTAAAGCAATAAACTTTACGCACTTTTTTTAACACGAATAAATTAACTTTTGAACTGCTAGTTAATGGGGAAGCTTTAAATAAAATTGTGTGTTAAGGCAATTTCGGTTAAAAAGAACTTTAAGCTGAGAGGTGAATGATTCGTTCAATTAAAATTTGGAAAGCTATGTACATTCTGTTAAACAAATATTTATTATTCATTTAACTTTTTTGCATTTTCTTCAAAGTAGGTCTCTTCAGAAATAAAAAATATTCCAACGAAAAATCGAATCATTAAAATATTTTGTAAGCGCATTTTCCTGAAGCAACTTTAGTTTGAGTTTGAGGGAAGAGAAAAAGCCGATAATTATAATTAATTGATTAATAATTAAAAATGTTATATCATAGTGTTGGTCAAATTTTTGACCAGGAATTCATTCGACCAGGAAGCCTTGTGAGATGATGCGTTATCGTGGAGCAAAAACCATGAGTTTTCTTTCCATAAACCGAATTTTTTTTCGCTAATTTGCACTTTCGAACTTCTCATAATGCCCAAATAATATTCCTTATTTACTGTCTAACCTTCAGGTAAAAATTCGTTGAGCACAAGACCGCGATTATCAAAGAAAACAGAAAACTTTTAATCGACATTGATGTGGTCTGTTTGGTTTCTGCTCATTTTGAAGGCGCCATTTCGGTGCTCGTTGATTTGTTTGTTTGTCAAATACGTAAACCTATGCTTCCTCACCATACGAGTATATAATGCATTTTATGAAAGTTGGATCGGAATTGGTGCGTTGGATTCGGAATTCAGTTCTTACGGAACTAGTCGAGTGGTAACGCGTTTCATGTCAAAACAATCATGCACAATGGTATGAATTGATTGGTCAGACACAAAAAGTTAAACGACTTTCTCCCTCGAACCTAAGTTACCATTTTTCGTCACCATTCCGTTCATTCTATTGATGTTAACTTCTGATGAAGACGTTGATGGCGACCAGAACGAGGCAAATCTTACACCACATCTCGATCGTTTCGATCTGTAAGCCTTCTGAAACATTTTCAGCAATTCAGCAGTTGAAATTCTATTAGCAACACAAAATTTGAGACAAATTATTTGTTCGATATTTTTATTCATTGCACATTGGGGTTTTTCCAATTTTTTTTTTTTTGGCAAAAACTCATAACTTTTATATTTAAGCATCTACAGCTCTGAAATTTTCACTGATGACAGTTTATTTAAACACCTTTCTTGACACCAAAATGCCACGTCTAATTTCCGTATGGTCTGATGTGTAATATAGGGTGTTTGGTAAACATATGCTTAAAGTGGTAAAACTGAAGTCTAGGGATCTCTGTGGCAAAAGATGTGCAAGAAACCACTCCTCCAATTTTCAAAAACTAATTTTGTACTCATAAAATGGTTGGCCACTCATAAGAAGACTTTCAGCTCTATGGGTAGCATCCATTTGATCAAATAGAATCTATTTGTCAAGAAAAATTTTATTCAAAGATTTTATTAAGCCCAAGAAGTTCCAATGACCCAACTAGTACCATACATAATTCATATGAAATCTAAATCTTTGTCCAAAGTCTTCAAAAATCATAAAAGTTGCAATGGAGTCTACTGGGAGCTAAATACTCCTAAAGGGTGGTTAAATTTTAAGGGCCGATGTTGAATGTGAACCACACCTAATCGTCAAGTTTTTTTCTGCATTTCATTTGACATTTCTCAATTCAGACTTACTCAATTTGAACCATGGAAAGATACACATCGAGCAACGCGTTAAAGTTATTCAGGCTTATTGTGAAAATTTGCACTCATATCGTGCACTTCGTGACTTTTTCGGTCAATTTAATCGTCCAAATGTGCGTACAATCCGAAAAATCGTGCAAAAATTTGAGCAAACCGGGTCTGTAGGAGATGTGAAAACACCAGTGCATTCTCGTACAGCTCGTACTGCAGAAAATATTGCTGCTGTTCGCGATAGAGTGGCTGAAGAGCCGTCCACCTCAACTCGTCGTCCTGCCCAACAATTGCACTTCTCACGCTCGTCGTTGATGAACATTATGCATAAAGACTTGCATTTACACGCTTACAAGGTGCAATTGACTCAAGAACTAAAACCTCTTGACCATTTCAAGCGTCGTCAATGGTCAGAATGGTGACAAGAAATGGCAACAGTGGATGATCAATTTTCGAAGAAAATCATCTTCTGTGATGACGCACATTTTTACCTCAGTGGATTCGTCAATAAGCAGAATTGCCGCATTTGGGCGAATGATAATCCAAGAGTGATTGTCGAAAAACCAATGCACCTACAAAGAGTGACTGTTTGCTGCGGCTTATGGGCTGGCGGCATCATCGGGCCGTACACGCAGAGAAAAAAAAACGTTTATCGCCAATTTGCAGTAAACGAACTTCGTTTATCGTGCGTGAAAACGTTTTTTGCAAACGTTTCAACAGTTACGAGAAACGGAAAAAGTTGCGGAAAACGGGTTATTTAGTTGCAGGAAAAGAATTTCGTTTGTTATAAGCGCATGCAATTTTTTAATTGCGGCAAATAAAGAATTTGTTTGGCATTCCTATTTCTATTCAATTTCTATTTCAATTCAATTCAATTCAATTCAATTCAATTTCTAATAAAACCAAACAAAAAAAACAAAAACAAATTTGTGTCAGCTGAGGACTCGAACCTAGGCTGTTTCGCATACACATCAACCACCTTAACCACTATGCCACGGCCACCTCAAAAATCTGGTGGAAAGTTTTCGTTTTTGTCGGGCTTCTGTCGAGCTTCTGTCCATGACAAATATTTAACTCTTGGCATAAACGAAAAAAAATTGTGTAATTTTACTTCAATACAATTGAACTCCAAGCAGCAGCACTAGGCGAATATTAGCCGACTGAAAATTCAATTGACGGTGGTGCAACACGTTAAGCAGAGCGCGCAGTAAACAAGACATCGACGAGTCCGGGTTCGAATTCCAATGATTGAAGTAAGATCAATATCACTTATTTCAAATCATATTGAATTTATGTGTTTGAAGTAAAGCGAATTGCGTTGCTATTTTTATTTATTTTTTCGATATTTCTCGCTATTTTTTCGTAAGTTACAACTGAATATTCGTTTGCAGCTACTACAGCTCGCAAATGAGGAATAATTGGCTAATTTTTCAGTTGCGCTAAACGAAAAATTTCTCTGCGTGTATTTTTTCCAAAATGAGGCTGGTCAGGCAGTTACTGTGAATGGTGTTCGCTATCGTGAGATGATAACGAACTTTTTATGGCCCGAATTGGAAGATATGGATGTGGACGATATGTGGTTTCAACAGGACGATGCCACTTGCCACACAACTAACGAAACAATGGTTCTCTTGCCCGAAAAATTCAATGGCCGTGTTCTCTTGCGTGGTGGCGATGTCAATTGGCCGCCAAGATCATGTGATTTGACACCGTTGGACTTCTTTCTTTGGTATTATTTGAAAGAAAAGTTGTACGTCCATAAGCCAGCAACAATTCAAGAGCTAAAGGATGAGATAATTCGGCACATTAACGGCATAGAACCTCACTTATGCCTCAGCGTCATCGAAAATTTGGACCATCGGATGGAGGTGTGCCGCTGAGGTCGCCGCGGCCATTTGGCCGATATTTTGTTCCATACATAATTGAACCATACCAGTATTATCATAATAAAAAGAAATGACAATAATTTCCTAAATAATTTGTGTTTTATTCAAAATCAACATCGGCCCTTAAAATTTAACCACCCTTTACTAACTAGCTACTTTTTCTCTTAACTGCTTAGATTTGATTCCTGCCTTTAATTTCCATGAGCGGCTCATGAGCTGTCACATGAGTAGTCTCATTTACATTCTAATCCAAGAGCGCGTACGTTTTGGTAGGCACACGTAATGATACCTCATTTCAAAGTCTCACCAAAACATACGCGCTCGTGGACGAGAGTAATACAATTTTTATTGTGAGCGAACCTTCAATGAAGTCTTGTATTTTTAAAATCAGCTAATTTGTGCATATATTTTTGTTTGAAAATATGAATTGAAACGCCTACGAAATAATGAAAACCTTTTATTGAAACACTAATAATATTAAATTTATTTAAATAAACTCACATTGCAGCCGTAAGCTTCCTCGATGTTGAGTAGGAATGCTTTTGCGATCAGCTGATCACATATACAACGAAATTTACAAAGAATAAAATAGGGTTTCGTCGTTGTATTTTTGCTACAGAGTTGTATTTTGAACACTGTGTATTTTGTTTTTGCGACTTTACAAAATTTACTACAAATGTCAAATTTATCAAAAATACACAATACAAGGGCAAATACACCGCATCGTGAATACCCCTATTATTTTGCTTTGGTTGGAGTTTCTACTTTGCGAAAAAAGTTTTGTTAACCTTTTTTTCGCTACCTGAAAAATACGGTTAAAGCCAGTAAATCGCACTATTTTCCCCATGTGCATTGTTAAAAACGTAAAACACACTTTAGACGATAGAACTGACAAAATCGAGTATTGGTAATAAACTACGAGTAAACTACCTGTCAAGATAGAGCGATGAAAGAATTTTTGCAAGCCCTTAAAGCGGGCTTTTTAAATTATCATTTCCCGATACTTTTTAGACAGAATGTATATTAAGCATATCAGTCGCGGTGACCTTTGATCTAATATTTCTTAAGATACAAGATTTAAGAAATATTTCCAGAAAAACTTAGCAATACTTTAAAGTTTGTAATTGAAATCAAAGGTTCTAGAAAAAGTTTCAAAAACTAAGCTCGTTATACTCTGTAAATGATTTAAAATGCTTAGCTCTACTTTTAAAGAAGCTGCTTTATATAATCACGTTTTGACTATTGTAACGACGGCGTCCACTAAAAGCATGCATTTATGCAGCAGCATACGTAACAAATATATATGTATGTAAAAAGAACATTAACAAAAGAACAGCGGCTGACAAGAAAAGGAATTCCATTTAAACTGGAGCTGACAAGACACAAAAAAAGATATTGAAAGATAAAACTAAAACTAAACACCGAAGGAAGCGCAGCTGAAAAGAATTGCTGATGATGGGTTTCTTTTTCTATGCATTCATGATGAGTTTCCTGAGTGTGGCTAATGATCATGATTATGAGCTGCTGCTGATCGCTGTACGTTGATCGGCTGTTTAATGTTGATGATGATGATCAACTTGATGATGAACTTCATCCTGCTATACCTACTTGAGATGCAAGGCTATGATGATGAAGATAAGCTTGATAATCAAGGGTTGGTGAAGGTTTGTGCTCTTCAGACGACATTGGCGGCTGTTGTTAATGTTGTGTCAAAATGTTGACACAATAAAAGTTGAAAAAATGGTGGACCAAGAAACGAAATTGTGCAAAATATCAGTACAGGACAGGCCCGTAGCCAAGAGAGGGAGGGGATTTATCGGGGTTCTAACCCTCCTCCCATAGGGTTAAAAAAGTATACACAATTATACAAATGATTTCTTTTCTTTTTAAATTTTTTACAAACATATATTATTTTTTAATAAAAATTGAGATTATGATGTAAATTCGGTGGAAGAAGCAAAAGTTATCATTTTCAACACAAATTAAAAAAAAATTAGCCTGAGCAATGAAAATTTTTTTGGCCAAAGAAAAGCTAATCACTATATTTGAAATTATTACACGGTGCAACACGGAAAATTCAAACAACTTTTTGACTGCTGTCCTTTAAAGTGCTGGCCGTAAATAGCTAGTTGGCTACTGATCGGATTTTTTTTTGAAGCGAAGCTTTTACGCCTCTTTTTGTGATTTGCTTGAGTGAAATCTGAAAAACTTTCGACAGATTTTTTCTTAGAAATTTGATGGTTTCTTCATTGATTGCTTTTATTACAACAAGAAAATTTAATTCTTTAACATTAAATATTAAAAATATTTTTAGCCCCCCGTGGGGATTTGAACTATTACCAAATGATTAGGAGTTCTATACACTATCCACCAGGCCATCAAGCTGTGTTAGCAACAGTTGTTGATTCCATGTTAAGTATAACAGAAGCTATGCTGCAGTAGATCGTCACAATCTATCAATAGATAGAGGATTATGTATTGGCTTACTACAACTACTTACAAAAATGTGCTTCTACTTTCCACAAGATCTCATCAGCATCGGTTCGTTTTGTTTTTTTTTTTTTTTTGATGTGAATGCGCAAAAGTGAACACCGACGATGGTGACATCTTGTAGAAAGTAGAAGCAAATTTGTGTTAGTTTTGTAGGAGAGTCAATACACAATTCTCCATATATTAATAGATTATGTTGCTATGCAGCAACATAGCTTCTGTTTTACTTAATATTGAATCAACAGCTCAGCGAAACAAAGCTTTTTTAGATTGGTGGATAGTGAAATGAACTCTTAATCAATGGGTACGGGTTCGATCCCCACGGCAGTTGAAGAAATGTTTTTTTAATAATTTGATATCAAATTTTTTTGTTGTGATGAACGCAAGCAAAAAAGAAACATCAATTCTTATATAAGAAAACAGTGTTGGAATAACGAAATGTAACAAAATTTACTGGTGTGAATATTAACGTGTGTTTTTTAATTTAATTTATGCTGTTTTAAATTTTTGAATTTAAAAATTAATTTATTAAAAAGAAAAAACTATTAAGCTATCAAATCTATGTCACTGCGAAAAAGCTTCGCTTATCTCGTATGTCCAACGTCTCACCTGTGTTTTTTTATCTTTAGTCTTTTGTCTCAAACTTGATTTTTCAAAAGAAATGAATTTTTTCTCATGGCTATATTTCGTAAGCCATTTGTAATTTTGTTGTTTTTTTTTATTAAGTAAAGTTTTAGCTTTAGGGGAACAGGGGGCGAACCTTCACATGGCAACGTGTCTGACCGCCTCAACCTGGCGAGGCCAGCATTATCCATGTCGAAATGGTGTGGTGTTCTCTGGGCAACGGCAAACTGGCATCCGTCAGTTTGACGGTTAATTTGAGCGGCGGGTCACTCCATAGACCTTAACATGGAATGTGCGCAGGGTTTGGGTCCCGCCACATTACTACTGCCCAATGAAAACTAAACCAGCCTCGGAGGTATACCAGGGCAAGAAGGATGCACGAAAATTCTATCAACAGGTTAAGCGTCTAACCCAAGGTTTCAAGCCCGGAGCATCCACTTGTAGAGACGAAAATGGAGATCTGAATACGGATACGCAGTGTGTGCTGAGATTGTGGAGACGGCACTTCTCCAATTTACTTACTGGCGACGATTCCACCAATGCCGCCCATGGAGAGCGCAGTCCAGAGCTACCAATCAACGATGACGGAGTGGAAGTACCACCACCTAGCCATGAAGAGGTTCGAGTTGCTATCCAACGACTCAAAAACAACAAAGCAGCGGGTGCTGACGTCCTGTCAGCTGAATTGTTTAAAACCGGCGGCGATGAATTGATAAGGCGCATGCATCAGCTCATCAGCAAAATATGGCTACAAGAAAGCATGCCCGACGATTGGAACCTCAGCGTACTGTGCCCTATACTTAAGAAAGGAGACCCAACAATCTGCGCAAGTTATAGAGGTATCAGTCTTATTTCCATCGCATATAAGGTTCTCTCAAGCGTACTGTGTGAAAGATTAAAGTCGATTACAAAAACACTGATTGGACCTTATCAGTGTGGCTTTCGACCTGGTAAGTCCACCATAGACCAGATTTTCACGCTACGACAAATCCTGGAGAAAACCCACGAAAATCAAATTGACATACACCATCTCTTTGTCGATTTTAAAGCTGCGTTCGATAGCCCGAGAAGGGATTGCCTATACGCAACAATGTCTGAGTTCGGTATACCTGCAAAGTTGATCAGACTTTGCAGAATGACGTTGAGCAACACACGCAGCTCCGTCAAGGTAGGAAATGACCTCTCCGAAACCTTCAATACCGAAAGAGGTTTCAGGCAAGGCGATCCACTGTCTTGCGATCTCTTTAACATCATCATGGAGGGGATCGTACGAAAGGCCGGTGTGCATCGTAATGGCACCATTTTCTACAAAGGCGTCCAGCTCCTTGCGTACGCTGATGATATTGATATTGTCGGCAGAACCAAGAGAGTTGTTACCGCTGCTTTCGCCGCTATCGAAAAGGAATCAGCCAAAGTGGGTTTGACGATAAATGAGGGCAAAACAAAATATATGCTGTCTACAAACAAGGGAGCTCGGCGTTTAGACTCCCACGTTTCATCCGGCAGCTATAACTTTGAAGTAGTCAAGGAGTTCCTTTACCTTGGCACCGCCATTAATACCAAAAACGAAATCAGCCTGGAGATAAAGCGAAGAACAATAATTGCTAATAGGTGCTACTACGGGCTCAGTAAGCAACTAAGGTCCAAAGCCCTCTCTCGATCGACAAAACTAACACTCTACAAGACGCTCGTTCTACCTGTGCTGCTTTATGGCGCTGAGGCATGGGTAGTTTCGCAAACTGACGCAGCAGCTGTGGGGGTGTTCGAGAGAAAAGTTCTTCGCAAAATCTTCGGTCCTGTTCGAGTCGGCGATGACTATCGCATCCGAATGAACCACGAGCTGTATGAGCTCTACGATGACATTGACGTAGTTCGGCGTATAACTGTGCAGCGACTACGCTGGCTGGGCCATGTCCATCGTATGAACGACGAAGCTCCAGCGAAAAAGGTGCTCGAGGCGAGGGTCGCTGGTCAACGACGAAGAGGGAGACCATGCCTCCGATGGATGGACCAGGCTGAGGAAGCCCTAATCGCACTTGGTGTATCCGATTGGAGAAGGCGGGCGCAAAGCAGAGGCGCCTGGCGAGAGCTGATGAGGTCGGTTGAAACCCGGACACGGATTGTTACGACCAACTAAGTAAGTAAGTAAAGTTTTAGCTACAGACTAGGAGAAAAATAGTGCAGAAAAAACTGTGCAGAAATATTTTGAGTTGTTTTCCTTGGGATAAGTGAAAATAATATAATATTAAAAATATCCAATTTACAGCCGAAAGCTCAAAGTAAAAATGTCTTGGAAAATCATAAAAACCTCATAAGAAAACGTTGTTGGACTGAGCAATATTTCACATGATTTTATTTCTTTTTATGGAACCGTTAAGTCGCAATTCATATTAAAACAGAAAAATTTGAATACGTCATATAATTTTTTCGTTAAGTTTTGAACTGAATACTAACCATATACAAAATTAAAATTTAGAAAATATTTAATAAGCATTCCATAATTTTTTTCATGCAAGTTTATAGAGAGCTTTTGTGGTTTTTCATTTGATAAAAATAAAAGAAAGAAATGTAGGTGAAAGTGGGGAATCGTGAGCCATGAAAGCCAACCACTCCATCTTTCGGCATTATGTCTAGATAGATTTTTTAACATAACCGTCAACGTCGTCCCTTAGCCCAAGTATATTTTCACATTGGTAGTTGCTCAGTGTACGCGTATAATTTGCTCTGTACGATACTTGACCGAAAAAAAGTTTCTGCAAATCTTTTTCTGCGTTTTTAATTTGCATCAGTCTTGAACGTATCGCTGCAAACCAACGCAGGTCAATATGCTGATTATTCTCGTTGGACCTTGGCCTTTCAACATACAAAAGAAATTTTGCATTACATTTCAACAAGTCACCCACACATCGCTATCTTGCAAGCCATAGCTTGTGGGGAATCATGAGCCACTTTTGGTGGCTTGTTGTGTGGGGGGTGTATTCATGGTTTTTTTTATGCAAAATAGAGGATGTGATTAAATAAAAAAATGTTATTAAATTTTTCTGTTTTTTGTTCATTTTCAGGTGCCCAAATTGAGTATCTGATTGATGGTGCATAACCCGATTTTTCATTTTTTCAATTGAAATTATTTGTCATTTTCAGTTATTTAGTAAAGTTTTGCATCGTAATTCTTTGGTTTTGACTTAATTAAGGCGGTGGCTTACAATTCGTCATCATTTTTGGAAATCTCGAAACATTGATTTTTTGCAAACAACCAATACCTGAAAAAAAACATTAAAAAACTGTAATGGTCAAAATTTACGTTTGTCCACGTAGCATACCATACCCTATTACAATTTGCAAACTTTCAACGATTTTCTGACGATTTTCCACGTTCCCCTATGTTTTATATAAGGGCATTTTTTTGAAATGGTCAACAGCGGCTGAAAAATTAAATGTTAATTAAAAATTTGTTTTAAACCAAAAATATTGAAATTTTATCATGTGAGAATATTGAGAGCTAATCTCAAGTTGCATGTTAAAATAGTGGGAACAAAAATAAATTTCTCTTAAACTCAGTTTTTAACAGGTCATTCAATAAGTCCGTAGGATAAGTAAGAAAAAAACAAAATTTTGATAAAACTCGATTATATAATTCAACATAGTTGCCTTCGAGAGCGATACAACGAGTATAGCGATTTTCCAACTTTTCGATACCACTTTTATAGTACGATCTCTCTTTCTCGTCAAAATATACCTGTTTCAGCGATTACTTCATTATTGGACTTGAATTTCTTTCCAGCAAGTATTCTCTTGAGATCTGAAAACAGGAAAAAGTCGCTGGGGGCTAAATCTGGAGAATACGGTTTCAATTACGGATGGCAATTCATTCAATTTTGCCATCATTTTCATCGATTTGTGACACGGTGCATTGTCTTGGTGAAACAACACCTTTTTCTTTTGCAAATGTGGCCGTTTCTTGCGGATTTCAGCCTTCAATCGGTCCAAAAGTGCACAGTAATAGTCACTGTTAATGGTGGTTTCTTTTTGGAGATAGTCGACGAATATTATTCCTTACGCATCCCAAAATACAGACGCCTCACCTTACAAGCCGACTGTTGGGTCTTTGCTCGGTTCGTCGACTGTTGTCCACTCAGCTGACTGTCTTTTGGATTCTGATGTGAAATAGTGAAGCCATGTTTCATCCATTGTCACATATCGATGATAGAATTCGATTTTATTGCGGTTTAACAGTGCCAAACACTCCTCTGAAGCATTTCGTTGTTGTTTTTGGTCGGCTGTGAGCTCACGCGGCACCCTTGCACAGAGCTTTCGCATACCCAAATGTTCGTGTAAAATGGTTAAAGCACTACCATCTGATATCTTTGCAATGTCAGCTACCTCGTGCACCTTCAATTTGCGATCGCTCATAATCAGTTTGTGAATTTTTTTTGATGTTTTGTGGAATAACAGTCTGATTTGGGCGTCCACTGCGCTCTGCATCATTTGTGCTGGTACGACCACGTTTAAATTCAGCAATCCACTTTTCTACCATATGTCTCGAAGGCGCAAAGTCCGGATAATGTTTATCAAGCCATTGTTTGGTTTCCACTGTATTTTTTTCATCAAAAAGCAAAGCTTTAAACTCGAAATTCACTTTTTTTCAATATTTTTTTTTTTTTCAATAACAATAGTTGCACAAAAAATGCTATAACTCACGAGTCAGATTGTTGTAAAATTTGTATACGTCTCGTCTGAAGGTTGGTACTAAATAGAAATCATATGGAAAAAATCTACTAAAAATGATACTAAAATCATAGTATGTGTCATCCTATAGACTTTTTGAACGTACTGTTACCAAGTTTAATGAGTTTTTCTCTTTATGTAATGTAAGTGAATTGAAAAAAATTAAGATTATATTGCTTGCATATAGCTTGCAAAACACTTACAACAACTAAATATATAAAAATAAAAAGAGAGCATTCGGAGCTCAAATAACGGTAATTTTAATATATGGTTTTGACTCTGTTCCAATGTCGCCTACATGTACCGAAAACATAATTTATTACTACCATTAATTAGTCTATATGTAAGCGAAAGTGAATGATTATTCACGTAGTGCTTATTATTGTAAATTTCTTAATTTTTAAGAACATGTATAAAAAAATTTATAGGCGCTAAAACTTTGTCGCGTACGCAATCGTTAGTAAGAAAAAACTTCTTATTGAAGCTTAATAATGGTATTTACGACCCGGAGCTCTTTATTTTATCCGAACTTAATTTTGGATAATGATTTGAATATTATATACTAATTTTAAATTAGCAATACACTTAAATTTAAAATTTATTATACAATATATATATATGTATCATATACATTTATATTTTTATAAAACTGTTTTTTATGTTTCAAAAACAAAGATGAAAGAAGCCCACTTTAGTGGGCACTAACTTTTCATCATATAGGCAAACTTCTAATGGAGTTCCTCAAGGCTCGGTTCTTGGCCCACTTCTATTCTCTATGTTCATCAATGACATATTCAACAAGTGCAATAACGTCACAACGCATGAATATGCTGACGACCGACAGCTGTATTTGTTCAGACCTGTCGGGTTAATCGAAGATCTTTGTGTCAGAATGGATGAAGACTTATTTATGGGCAAAGGCTAACCAATTTATGGGAGTATTCCTGGTTGGAAGGCTGTTTTTGACCCTCATTGAAAAACTTCTCATTTGAAAACGAGTTATTTAAATTCTGTTTTTTTTTTATTCTATTAAGGACATATTAAATTAAATAAAAACTTTTTTATCCTTTGTACGAGGGCTGTTCAAAAAGTTGTCGGCCTTCAAAGTTGGGCGTCGAAAAATAAGGTATACTGCTTGCGGCCCGCATAACTCGACTTCGGATCAACCGAAATGGAAAAAGTAAACGACGTTAGATTCAGTACAGATGTAATTCTAGTTCCTACCTCAATCATAATTTTGCGACTATTTTTTACAAAATGGCGGTCATTGAAAAATGAAAAACCGATTTTGGGTCTTTTTTTTTTGTAGTTTAGTGTAAAAAAAAATAGTAAAAAATTGTGATTGAGGTAGGGACCAGAATGGTGACAACTTTGCGTCGATTGCATTTTGTTTCATCAAAATCGGCTTAGAGGTACAGGCGCAATCTCGGCCGCAAGCTCGAAAAACGTGGTTTCGACATAAGCGCGTTTAAGTTTTATTTAAGTTTTTTTAAGTTATTTTTTTGCACAAAAAAAAAATTGGAATGAAAAATTTAGGCATGCAGTCTTAGAAACAGAATTCTAAATTTAGAATTTTGAAAGGCATGCAGTTTTAGACAACTCTGCGTCGATAGCACTTGGTTTCATCAAAATCGGTTTAGTAGAACCGGAGAAAAGTAACTTCGAAGTTCAAAAACGTGATTTTAAAAAACTCAAAGACAATTTTAGGCAATAAAACATTTTTTTTTTTTTTGTGAAATACTTACATATATCAATCTCCAATGCCAGCCCCATTAAGAACTCCTTCCTCTTCTTCAAAAAATGAGGACTCAGCGGCAATTTAATACGGCGATGCTTTTTTAAACTCGATTTTTACTTCACATTTGGCACATATCACCAGATTAGCAATCGCCGAAAAAAACTGTATAAAATTCCAAAATGCAATTCTCCGTTTTGTTGTCAATGCTTATGTCTTCGTTATCATTATTTTAAAATTTTTTTCCCGATGTACTTACTTGTGAATTCGGTGTCCTCATCTCTTTCGTGTTGGTTACCACGAAACTGGCGTTTCAAGGGACGAGTTTTTCGATTGCTTCCAGTGTTTCTTTTATTTTTATTTCTATTACTTTTTCTATCCATTGTCATTTGCACAAACAAAAATTTGTATCAAAACACTACTTTTCAAAACTGTATGCGAGCGCGCGTCCTGTTTATAACTCAATTCAAAGTGAAGTAATGTAAAGTGAAGTGAAAGTAATCTTTGGAATGTTTCCCTTCTCAAATATACTGGTTTGAGCAGATAAAATAAATGATATAATAAAATAGCAGCTGTTAAATAGCTGTAGTAAGTTGATTTTTATATTATATCGAACTCACGAGCGGGTCTCTTTTCAAGCTTATAACTTTCTTAATATTCAAGATATTTATAATTTATTTATAATTTTTTTTTTACATATTTTTGAGATGTTTTTAAGTCTCTTGAAATTTAAAAAAATTAATTCTGGTAGGTCTCTAAATGTATTGCCGTCCTTAAAAGTTTAAAAAAACTTTTAAGGTATAAGGAAGCCGTCGCTGATTTAAATTTTAATATCACATTCCGAAATCTTAAAATAGTTTATCGAATATGGAATTAAAATGACGTGAGCCATATTTAAGTCATCATGTAAAATTTTTTCAATTTTAACATAAAATTCGAAACCAGCGGCCCCGAAAAACCCTCTACACAACGTTTCATACAGATACAATGACATTTTGATATTTCCGCAGCATGACATTTTGATATTTCGGTCACATGTAATAATACCATTTACGAATCATTTTTGTTTCTATTTTCATATATATGATTTTTTCTGAATTAGAATTTAAGTTTTACTTTTGTTTTTAATAAAAAAATTATAGTTTGAAAAATTATGTGTATCGATACTTCTGTTATTTTAAAGGGGAAATAAGCGTAAAAATCGTAAAAATCGCGTACGTTTGGTTGCGTAAGTTATAACACTTTATTTAAATATAAAAAAAAAAATCAAGATAATTATGATTTAAAGTCATTGCAATATAAAAAAACTTTGTTGATTTTAGATTTAACATTTGTAGAAAAATAATTTTCGTACATATTACGCAGAATTTCAAATATTTTCGCATGCACCTCAAAATCACTTACTTTTTGGTAGTGTACGAATCGCCATTATAAAGGCGGATATTATAAAACTCAACGCTCGACCGTACCTGATTTTACTCCTATATATAGAACTCTTCTTGGGCTCCACAACAACTAAAATATAAACTACAACTTCTGTTTTCACGTCGTTTTTTTTTTCTTTTAATACATTATGTATATGTTTCTAACGTTTTTGTACAAAAAAGTATGTATGTAGTTACAAAAGTTTAAATTAAAAAATTATAGCTAGTACCAAGTTTTAGTACCAAGTTTTGTTAAAACAACAATATTTTCAGTATTTTTATCAGTGTGTTGAGAGAATTATTCTCTACTAAATTTCACTCACTCGATCACCTCATTTAAAGACTTTACCAAACATTTACTTTAGTCTCAATTAAAAGAAGCATTAAACCACATAATAAATATCGCATTAATTTTGAAGTCGACTCTTTATCGTTAAAAATATTCTCTCTTCATTAGCTTCTTTTAAAAAACTCGCATAAATTTTAACGCACGAAAATAAATCGATTTTTAGCTTCGACAAAATGCATTGAGAAAAGAAATAAAGTTACTTAAGAGCGTTTTTAAACTCCCATCCATCAGATGTTCCAAGTATTTTACTGCGCATCTTGCCATTTATTTCGTCGTATCTGCTACTATTTTTTTATATTAAAGGGGATCTGAAATTCCAACAATAACAAGTGTCATTCTTTAGCATGCGTTTCTTTTTAGAACCTGCTTGCAAGAAGCTGCCAACATATTATATGTAAACAGTTGAAAAATTGTAGAGCACAACAAAAAATAAATGCAGCAGGATGCTGCAATAACAGCAGCAGCAGCAGGAAAAGGAACAAAAACGCGCCTCGCAAGAAGCACTTCATCAATTTTTATGACTTTTCAAAAGCATAGCAAAAACAGCCAGCCAAAGCAACAAATGATAAAAACTAGTGAAACCAGAATTGAAGCTGGCAACATTCCTGAGATGCGCAGCAGTCACAGGTATGAACAGCGGCAACGGACAGGTCCAAAGAAACGTACTTTAAAAAGCAGCAGCGGATTCTTTTGTAGGATATCAAAGTTTTAAAATAAATAAACGGCTATGGTAAGGTTAGAACAGAAGGAAAAATATTTTAGAAATTTTGTTGACTGCAGTAGAAGTACCTAAAAGTTTGAAAAATGGAAAATACTTTTACAAAGCGTTTATCTTTGTGCTTTATGAATTTGAATATGAATATGAATATGCATATGAATATGAATATGAATATGAATATGAATATGAATATGAATATGAATATGAATATGAATATGAATATGAATATGAATATGAATATGAATATGAATATGAATATGAATATGAATATGAATATGAATATGAATATGAATATGAATATGAATATGAATATGAATATGAATATGAATGAAAATTTTGCAATAATACGTATAAAATGATTATTTATATGTAGATATAAATATTTATTAAAATGTAAAGAATAACTTTTTAAGTCAAGCCAAATTTTTCTGAAAATATAGGCAACATTTTCTGACGCTTTTTACGATTCGTTATTAAATGGCTTACATACAACTCTAGTTAGTTTTTGAAATAGTTTTTGTATTTTTTTGTTTTGATTTTATTTCTGTATTACCTGTATATATTTTCCATTTTACCTTGCTCATAAAAGGAAAAACCTGCCATTAAATGATATAAAGTATTGAACATTGCAAGATTGTTGCTGCAACATCCCTAGGAAGCAAGACAATGTTGCCACCAAACTATAGCTACGAGCTATAGTATTAAATCATTGTTGCCACCTAAGATATTATTTGCCTGAGATAACAACTCACACGATTACTGTATCCACACGCTAAAGCAATCATGATATTGTTGCCACCAGTTATAACTTTCTCCTACACTGGAAAAAATCAAGGATCAAAGAAAATAAATAATTTTTTAATATATTACAGATATTGAATTAATGAATTCAAATAAAATATATAATAGAACATCATATCTGGATACGATTATATAGAAATAACAAACTGAATTTTACCTAACTTAACTTAACTTAACGAAACTATCGACAATAATTTTTTTCTATGCAATAATCTATTGCCCCTTGGTCTTGTTTGTTGTTGGGTGTACTTTTCCGTGACATCGTGACTCATAATGAAGGGATAAGTCAACCTTTTTGTAAGTCGTGCAAATTAACACCAGTTCTATTGAGGCATTGTCAAAGGGGTATATACTATAATCAAGAAAAAACTTGTTAAATAAAATCTACAAATTGGTGTTCTATTTTATACTATACTTAAAATATATGTTTATAATTTTTTTTTGATTTTATACAAGTTTTCACTTTATATAAGTACGAACGGGCTTAGTGAAGTGTAATTTGCTATCAAAGAAATTGATATCTAAAATTATTAATTTTCAATATTTAAAATTTTTACTCATAAAACCACACATGTGTCATTAAACTGTTTATATCCATCGATGTTCTTCTTTACAATGTAAGCTTTTCAATGTTAGGTAGTTAAAATAAGAATATTTTTCGATTTTTATCACAATGGCTTTGCGTTAAAAAAAAAAAATACGGATTCTGAGAGTCAAGTTAGATTTAGTGCTGCAAAAGCAAACATTTTGCAGAAACATTTGCGGCGGTTTGCATCTTTCACGTATTAAAAAAATAATTTTAATAGGAAATCCTAAGGATCAGGTCAGAAGAACAACTTCACAGACATGATCACTGAAATGAGCTCCCCATACAAGAATTTCGCGTATACATTTTTTCAGAATTTTTGTTTTTTACTTTTTTTGTTTCTTTTAACTTGAGTAAAGCGTAAACATATTCGGCTTTTTGCAAAAGAATCGCTTAATAGCAATATTTAGTTTGTGAATAAATGTTCTTTATCCTTGGTCTCTTTGTCGTGAATAGATAAGTTCTCCTCACCATAGCAGGTATTACCATAGGGCAGGAAAAATTACAGGCTCTGTGAATACCATATTTTTGAATACTTTTTACTTTATTTCATTATTTTAAGGAGTAATTTAAAAAAAACATATTTTAGCATTTTTGGAATAAATATTTTATGCTCTTATTATATATACTTACTAAAACTATAAATTATTTTAGAACATAATTCAAAAACGAAAAATACTCCATTTTCTTTGAGTCAAAACAAAGTGTACACTTAAAGTTGAAAATAGAAAAAAAAATATCTGTCCAACTATTAATATTTTGTTTGTCTTCCTCGTGCTGAAATTACATCTTTCAACCGTCTCGGCATTGATTTCACCAATTTCGTTTTAAGTTCTGATGAAATTTTTTGCCATTCTTCAAGTAATACGGCTTTGGTCCCCTTCCTTATTTGTCTATCCAGATGTTCCCACAATTGTTCTATTGGGTTGAGGTCCCGCAATTTTGGGGGTGATCCAGCTGTTTTGGAGTGATGTATAGCAATCATTCCTTCACTACTCTGGCTGTATGTTGCAGATCGTTGTCCTGCTGAATTATCAAAAAGCGATCCACTCCTAATTTGGTAACACTGGCCGGCAGATGGTCTTTTAAAATATTAAGGTAATCGAATTTATTACTATTTTTTTTATATTGATATACAATATACAATAATATACAATATTAACGTTTATTATTGTGCTGTCAATAAACATTAAATTTCCTACTCCGTTTGCCGCCACACACCCCCACACCATCACCGAGCCCCTACCATGCTTTGTTGTAGAAGTAATTTTTTGCTTCTGGAACTTCTGATTCTGCTTCTCCATATTTTTGTAGATGTTTTTTTTCCAAAAATTTCATATTTTTCTTTAGTCAATAAAAACTGTTTTTCCAAAATGAAGTTTTATGCTTTTCATACTTTTTAGCAAAATTCATGCATAGGCTTTGATTTTTCCTTGATATAAACGACTTTTTTCCCAAGAACGATGCAAGTTGTAACACCTGACTTGCTTCGGAAAATCTTTTTTTTTTCAAAAATCAACAAACTTTCTCATAACTTCTCTTTTTAATATCGTGAATAAATAGTGGGGCTGTAATCAATTTCAGTTGTAATCTCAAAAAGTTAAAAATATTTCAAAATAAATTTATTTTTCCAAACTTTGCTACAACTAACCCCTAGTTCCCCTTTACTAAATAGTATGTATTACAAATTAATGTAAGAGCTGCGCAAACATGTCTGTCTCACTTACACTAAGGATTGCCGGCGCTCACAAATCGGTACGCAGTAAAATTGGTATACATACAATTATATGCTTCATACGAAACTCTATCTCCATTTGGACGAATTATTGAGTATCTAGTGAACGAACTGGTAGCTTTTTTGAATTAGCCCGCAGCTTTCTGGAGGGTACTAGTTGATTACACCACAGAGTTTAAGGACCTTTTAAGGTAGGACACATCCAACAGACTTTGTGCGACAACAAATTAATAGTTTTTAAGCAAGTGGTATCCGGTAATTTTTTTATTAAATCTGTATTCTATAGAAGGGTGTGTGTTATATCAAAAGACCAAATAAGAGATTTAAACATGGTGTCGCCTGACTAAAAATCTCTTGCGAACTGCTAGCGGAAGGAGAATTTTTATATAGTAGATGGGAAAAGTGGTCAACGACGACGAGGGAGACCATGCCTCCGATGGATGGACCAGGCTGAGGAAGCCAGCCCTAACGGCACTTGGTGTATCCGATTGGAGAAGGCGCGCGCAAAGCAGAGGCGCCTGGCGAGAGCTGATGAGGACGGTCGAAATCCGGACACGGGTTGTTACGGCCACCTAAGTAAGTAAGTAAGTAAGTAGATGGGAAAAGTAGTTTGCTTTCAAATAAATGCAATCAGTTGGTAACACTATTTATTACAACACTACTGCCAACATTGTTATTTCGGTGCTAGAGGGACATGCTTGGCAACATTGTTGTTAAATGCGTTGATTTAAAATTGCGATGTAGCGATTGTTTTGCTTTTTTCGTTCACATAAAGAACGATTTCTTCACTGTATCATATGGGGCTTAAGAAGCTTTATATGATATTTCTTTTTATTTATTTGTAATTTTTTATCTTTCTTTGCTGTATATTGTATATTGTCCAACATGCTGCTGCAGCTGGAAGATACAGTGAATTTATTGAATTGCTTAGTTGGCTACGTAAATATTTTTGCGAACTATTTAAAAGGCTACAATGCAATTGATTCTAAAGGTTGTTGTTTTTGTTGTAATGCCAATACTTAGTTCTTGTTGTTGTAAATGCATGCTTCATCAATGTTTATTGGGTTGACGCTATCCGTAGCAATCAGTTGCGAACCATCATCTATCTTGGTGTGGTGGTGCCTCAACTTTTGTTGTTGTTCTCGTTGCTTTTGCTGTTGTTATTGTTGTTGTTGTTGATGTCAGTACCTCGATCACAGGAATTTGACTGGGCTGTGGCGCTGATAAATATCGTTCAATGAATGAAAGACAAGATTGAGTCAGCAACAACAACAGCAACAGTTGATAAAAAAAAACCCCTTTTGATGTGCAAAAATTATTACACGTTGGCATTTAATGACATCTGGTCGAGGATGTTGCTGGGCTAGCCAGCTAGCTTCAAGGATTCCAAGGCATGGCCTTTGATTTATGCGCCATATTGTGTGTTTTTTGTTTTTTTGCTGTACTATTTTTTCCTCCTCTTTTATCTTTTTGTGTAGAGTTAAAAATATCTTTTCATAAAGCTTCCCATATGGGTTAGGTTCTAAAACCAACTCCGTTCACATAGTAGCCAACCACTTCTTAAGACATCATCACAAACTCAAACTGGTTTTAATTATAATTTAGTTGCTTATTAATTATTTATAAGTTGTTCTTGTATTTCATTCATTATTGATTTCTTATTCTTGTATTTCCTCTCATTACAGCTCCTTTCGGCATTAACTGAGGTTAATTGAAGAAAGCAAAAGAAAAAAAAATATGTCTCATCCTCATGCTTTGCTGCTGAATGTGACGATGTTGCCGCTGCTATTGCTGTTGTTGGTTCTACAACGATATCCTACCATAGCGCTACAGTCCGGCTCATTGGGCGTGCATATCGTACGCTCGCCGGAATCTGCTGTTGCTCCCAAGGGCGATGAGGTGGTTTTTGAGTGTGAACTGAACCTGGTGCCAGAACGCTTGGAATGGCGTTTTCGTCACACGCAGAATCGCGCGACAAATGCAAATAATTTCTATTATCTTCACGCTAAGGTAAACTTTTATAACTTTAATATATATATATATATCAGAAGAAGTGAAGTAAGATTTTAGCGATATTTCTTTTTTTATGTTTTTTTATTACAAGTGATCTTTGGAAAGCTTTTGTGTTGTATGAAGTTGAGAAAGGATGTTGTACACTCTTCTCATCCCATGAAAAGGTTCAGTGTATATTCTCGTCACATAAATTGCGAGGAAAATCAGAGACACCAAGAAATGCTAATAACGAAATCGTATTCAGCTCATCAAAAACCTTCCGAAAAGTATATTTTGCTTTCTGCTGTTAAAAAAATCTGTAGCATCGGCCTATCCTATTAAATAGTTTAGTGTCAAATAAAGATGTGCGATGTGTTAACATAGTTGTTTTTAAAGAATTTATCTGTAGATAAATTTCAATATAAAAGGTTTTATAAACATTTTGATTGAAAACATTTCTTCTTATAAAAACGAAATCTTTTTTTTTTAAAGATTCTGTCATTCTTACTTACTTACTTACTTACCTACTCACTCGCCAGGCGCCTTTGCTTTGCGCGCGCCTTCTCCAGTTAAATACACCAAGTGCAGTTAGGGCTTTCTCGGTCTGGTCCATCCATCGGAGGCACGGTCGCCTTCATCGTCGTCGACCAGCGACCCTCGCCTTGAGTACCTTTTACGCTTTAGCTTCCTCGTCCATACGATAGACATGACCCAGCCAGAGTAGTCGCTGCACAGTTATACACCGATAATAACCTACGTCAATATCTTCGTAGAGCTCATACAGCTTGTGGTTCATTCGGATGCGATAGTCATCGCCGACTCGAACAGGACCAAAGATTTTGCGAAGAACTTTTCTCTCGAATACCCCCAGAGCGGCTGCGTCAGTTTGCGAAACTACCCATGCCTCAGCGCCATAAAGAAGCACAGGTAGAACTATCGTCTTGTAGAGTGTTAGTTTTGTCGATTGAGAGAGGGCTCTGAAACTTAGTTACTTACTGAGCCCGAAATAGTACCTATTAGCAATTGTTGTTCTTCGCTTTATCTCCAGGCTGACATCATTGCTGTTATTAATGGCGGTGCTAAGGTATATAAACTGCTTGACTTCAAAGTTATAGCTGTCGGATGAGACGTGGGAGTCTAGACGCCGCTCTCTCCTGTTTGCAGATATTATATACTTTGTTTCACTCTCGCTTATCGTCATACCCACTTTGGCTGATTCCTTTTCGATAGCAGTGAAAGAAGCGGTAACATCTCTCAGCAGCTGGACACCTTTGTAGAAAATGGTGCCATTATGATGCACACCGGCCTTTCGTACGATCCCCTCCACGATGATGTTGAAGAAATCGTAAGATAGTGGATACAGGAATATCCAGGATCCAGGACTTGTCCTGGAAAACCAGACTGTGTAAATCTGGTCTATGTTGGATTTTCTAGGTTGAAAGCCACACTGATAAGGTCTAATCAGTGCTTTTGTAATCGGCTTTTAATCTTTCACACAGTACGGTTGAGAGAACCTTATATGCAATGGAAATAAGACTGATACCTCAATAGTTGGCGCATATTGTTGGGACTCCTTTCTTATGTATAGGGTAATGTACGCTGAGATTCCAATCGCCGGGCATGCTTTCCACTAGCCATATTTTCCTGATGAGCTGATGCTTTGCGCTTTATCAATTCATCGCCTCCGGTTTTAAACAATTCAGCTGACAGACTTTATTGTTTTCCTCTGCTTTATTGTTTTGGAGTAGTTGGATAGCAACTCAAACCTATTCAAGGTTGGGTGGTGGTACTACCACTCCGTCGTCGTTGATTGATGGTGCTGAACTGCTTTTTCCATGGGCGGCATTGGTGGAAACGTCACCAGTAAGTAGATACTAGAAATGCTGTCTCCACAATTTCAGCGCACACTGTATATCTGTAACTAGATCTCCATTTTTATCTATACCACTTGTATAGATGCTCCGGGCTTGAAACCTTGGGTAAGGCGCTTAACCTGTTGATAAAACTTTCGTGCATCCTTTTTGCCCTGGTGCACCTCGAGTTCCTTACGCTCACGCTTTTCCTGCTCTCTTTTTTTGCGTCTGAAAAGGCGTCTCATGAAGACTGAACTTACCGACTGTGGGGCCAAATATGCCTCCCCTTGCGACTTTCGCTTAAAAATCGCCGAGGACTATTTTCACGTCATAAGCCGGAAGGTGGTCGTGTACGCCCCCAAGACTAATGAATTCTGTCATTCACTAAAAACAAAAAGGAAAAATGTTTTTATTTTATGCTTTTTATTGTAAGTTAAAGTAAGTTTGTAAAAGTTTCAAGGCTATTGAATAATTTAATATGTGGGACTATAACATTTAAGAATTTAATTTTTTTTTTTTGGCAGGTTTTCTGAACGTAGAAAAAAGAATAGAACATTATGCTTTCAACTTAATTTTATTTAAGTTCGAACTGTCTAGAAGCTTTATAATTTTTCCTTTAAATTTTAAGTTAACCAATTAAAAGTATTGTTGTTTGTAATGCCTGGGTTATGCTAGGAAAACTTGTTTGGTGAGCTTTTTTGTTGTTAGTGCTTAAGAGCACGTGAGAAAATATTATTTTTTATTTTATGTGTAAAACCCTAACAACAAAAAAAGCTCACCAAACATGTTTGCCTAGCATAACCAGGGCATAAGAAAAAAAACTTTTGATTCGAAGTAACTTGAATCCTTTTATTTAATTTTTGAAGTTTTCAACTGCTAAAGATTTTCTTAAATCAAAAATTTAAAAAAACAAAATGGACAATATTTTTATTTTCTTATTTAATTTTTTTTTTTTTTTTTTTGATATAATTGATAGAATTTTTTAGTTGTTTTACATTTACACAAAAAGTATTAAAGTTATTATGTCTAACATAAGTTATAAATTATATAGATTAGATTTGCTTAATCAAATACAGGCAAGTCTTACGTGAGTTTTTATACGATTTGTACCTAACTGTAGAGATTTTTGGATGTTCTTAAAAACTTATTTGTTGCATCGAAAAATAACCAAACGAAAGTTAACAATAAACTTTTGCTAAACTATCCACTGGCTTCGACCGTTTTAAGCCTGTTATGTTTTTGGTCAAGACAGCAAAGTTTTAGTACAATGAAAAATGAGCAATTAGCGATCTATTTACATATTCATACAAGTAACTTGTATAATTTTTTCTCAACAATTTAAATATTGTTATATTTTTATCAAAACTGTGTCTTCAATTATTGGCGGATTATTATTATTTCAATATTGAATCTGTAATTTCATTTAACAAATTTTTAAATTACAAATAAGTACTCACCTTAGAAATTTGCCCGATCCCATACTGGAACCCACGTCTCGGTGATTTCAAGGAGAACGTGCTATTGATTGCACCATAGCAGATCTTTAGTTTATTGAGCTTTGTTTACTTGAAAATAAAACAATAATGCTAAATGTCTTAAAAAGAGATTGTTGCATAAATTTTTGGATATAAAGCATCCAATTATTTTTTAAGGGGATGGTACTGTTTTTAAGCCGACATATGGCATTTTTTCATGATTTTTGTTTTGGAGACATGAATAATGTTGGTGTATTTATTTCTTATACATGTTATAGTTTGACTTCTTAAGTATATTTGGAAAAAAAAAAAAATTTTAAATTTTCGATAAATAAATCCGTGGTAGATTCTCCGGAGGCGCGTCGAAAAAAAGTTCTTTCTTTCACGATAAGAGATAGCGGATCATCTGAAAAAAATAACAATTAGTTTAAAGGCAATACCTATGTTTCCCGAGGTAATACCGAAGAGTTTTTTTTTTATGTTTTTTTTTTTTATGAAGACGCAATTTTTGCTGAAAAATTATCGGTCAAGTAGATTTTGCGGCATCGTGTTCACCGAAAAACAACTTTTTTTTCGAGGCGCCTCCGGAGAATCGCTGCCACAGATTTATTTATCGATAATTTTTAATTTTTTTTTTTTTCTGGCACAAAACTTTTGTTATTACACATAAGTTCTTCAACTCAGCATATTTTTTCTTCACAAAAGTCAACTTGTGTAATCTCACTTCAGTTTTTTTCTCGTTGTATATTTAAACCATGGTCGAATTAAAAAAGGTATATGCATTTTGAGCTGCGCTCTCTTTCTCATAGCCAAAATTGTCAAAATCAATACAAATCACATTTTTGTTTACATTTTTCAAATTAAAGCTTTCTCATCGCTTTCATATTTTCTATGAGCTATCATATTTTCTATGAGAAAAAAAAGCGATCAAATTCGTTTTGACAGTTATGGCAGTCTGCCTCTCCGAAATGCATCTAACTTCTCTTATTCTACCATGATTTAAACTTTTTCGGTTTTGTTTTTATTTTTCTTAAGCAGCATTATTAAGCTTTTATGCTGCTAATTTTGGCGAATTTCAATAATTTTGCTCTTATATAAATTTCTCTGAAGCCTTATATAATATTTAATTAAGTTAAAAAATATTTTGCTTTCCATATCTTACGTAGGATAGCAATATTTCCAACGACGAACGCACCTCCAAGCTGCGCATCTTTGTGTCGCCGGACACACTCGGCGACTATCAGTGTGTAGCCTGGTTCGGCTCTGCCGCCATTGCCTCCGTTACAGCGCGCCTCACGCTCGTCTCCATTTCCATCGACAACTCGAACGGCTATAGCCCCAATGCTAAACGCTGGAGTGTGGCACCTAAAAATTGCATACTCATACGTTGTGGCAGCGTAACCTCCAATCCACCAGCTGTGTGGAGCTTTTATCGCAATGGTGAAAAGGTGCCGCAAACCGAGGTTCTAACCTCAAATGGTGCACTCATACTGAATAGCGTTACAGCCAAGGATGCAGGTAACTATACATGTTCGGCGATGAATGCCATCACGGGAGTTGAGGTTAAACTACCGCAACGTATTGATTTGCGTGTCGACTATGCGGATAGAACACCGCCCTATTTTCTTAAACAGCCTACGTCTCAGGTGACTGCGCGTCCTGGCGATACTATTGTGCTGGAATGTCCGGGCGTCGGCTCACCACCTCCAGAAGCGGTATGGAGCAGTCCAAATGTGGCCAACATTTACAATAATAGGACAAAGATTTTGCCTTATGGCCTGATGATTGCCGATTTACTGGCAGAGGATCAGGGCACATATGTATGCCGGCTTGACAATGGCATCTCGCCGGCGCTGGTGCACATTATCAAGCTTAATGTGTTGCAGCGGCCTGTTATTTTACGAGGTCCTGCCACAACGCTGACCAATGAAGGCGACGCTCTGGAGTTGGAGTGCTCGGCAACAGGCAACCCGCAACCGGACATCTATTGGCTGATCAACGGAAACGATACCTCGCAGGATAATGAAACGTTTCATGAGGATCGTCGCTTGGTTATCAAACATGTGCAAAAGCGGCACGCGGGCATCGTGCAGTGCTTTGCCAAAAACGAAGTGGGCGAGGTAAGTCGGTGAAATGCGGCCAATATTGAACTTGAATCCGGATTATTTTACTCCACTTGCAGACTAGTGAAGGTGATCTACTGCGCGTCAATCCCAAGCAGATACAAGGCGAAGTTGGCAGTACACCGTTAGGCAATGTTCCTGTCCGAACCACCTACGAGCACACCGGAAACAAAAACAAGGGCAAGCGGAAACACATGAAAATGCGTAAGTAATGATTTTTTGATAAATTGCTATATATATAATAATAAAATTTTTTCTATGCCCCTGACAGGGGCATGGATATGAAAGAAATCCGCGGGTCCAGACCATTCCAAAGCCATGAAAACTATTACCATATATCTCTAAGCACGAATCCACTTGTATATGTATTGCAAACAAATTTTATTTTTCTCAAGAAAGTTCTCAAAATTTGATTTATTTCAGTGACATGCATAGTAGATAAGTCAGATTTTCTACTAAAATCCAAAAGTGTTTCTGAAAGGTGGTGGTAGGAGGATGAAGAAACCCGAAAGTTCAGTTTAATATCTCAAAAACTTAGGCAGCTAAAGGCAAAACCCGTTTTTTTATGTAATTTTTTATTAGACGTTTCACGTTTACTTATATAAAGGATATTAAAATTTATTTTAAATCAGCTTGGTCAACCATTTCCTTGCAACAAAAAATTTTGCCCTACCATCCAACAACAAAAACAGTATTAAGAGTTAATTATCAATAATTAAAATTTTTTACTGATTCAAACTGGATTTTTTTTTTACCCAAAACTTATCCGATTGCAAATTATTTTTTTTTAATAGTGCACAAAAAATTTACTAAACCCTTATTTAATCCCGTTTTGCTATATCATCTGCGTCTACTTTGATGGATGCGGTGAAAACAAAAATTGCAAAAAAAAAAACAATGGGACTTTGCATAGCGCTGAAAACTGGAGAGTTAAGTTTCGCAAATTCTAATGACAGCATTCGATTCACCGATGAATTTTAGATATAAAACGGTTGACCAAGTTGATTTAAAACTAATTTCAATATCCATTATATTATAAAACATGAGACTTTAAAAAAATTCCAACAAAATAACAGTTGTGAAAAATTCTTCCTTTTTGAAATTTTTCAAATTCCTTTTGAAAAATTCTAAGTAGTATGTCATCGATGCACAAATTTAAAATTTTTAATAAAATGTTTTTAAATCGATCTCAGTAAAATAAGTTCTGTTGAATTTTTCGAAATTATAGCTTTAGAATTTGTTTTTATTTAAAAACAAATAACTCAGACTGTTTATAAGCCCATGGCAGAATTATAAGGTAGGGCCGCTTCGCTTAGTGAAGTTGTCAAAACGACGAATTTCGTAGAAATTGCAAATGAAGAAAATATTTTATGTTTCCAAGTTGCAAACAGTGCGGTTGCGGGTGTTAAATTTGTGATAATTTGAGTGAAAATATTATTAAAAAATGTGTAATAAAAATTATAAAATGTGAAAGAAGTCTTAAAATTGCAACAAAACCTGTAACAGTTTTAACCTAAAAACAACTGCGAAACGTGAGCATAAAGAAATTCGCGATGAACAGCTGATTTTGCCATCTAGCTCGCTTTATTCTGCTTTCTACTTCATTCCTCTCCAAGTCGGCCCTACCTTATAATTCTGTCATGTATAAGCCTACGCAAGTACGATTGTGGTATGCTACAGAAATACTATACTTGTAAATATCTATTGAAACTGAAGAAAATTTTTAAAAATCTGACATTCTTATATATTGTAAAAATCTAATATGTTAGTATTATGCAGAATAACCACTATTTTGTATTATTGATTGACATCTACAGGGAAACTCCTTAAAAAAATTTTGTATGTACCATAATGGAGGAAGTATGAAAATTCCTGCACACCCTCCAAAAGAATGTCTAAATTTTTTTACCGATTTTACTTTTAAAAGTATCCCAAAGTAATTCTATAGGTTTACCAATGAATGTTTGAGGTGGACAGCTTCATGCACGAAACATTCCTTACATCATTTCAAAATATTATCGTCAATTTTTTTGAATTTTTAATCATTTTTGTTTTTTAATTTCATTTGTACCAAAAATAATTTCCGACGTATGATATCCCATATAAAACTTCACGCTCTTTCAGATTATGGCGTCAGAATGTATCATTAATAAATGCTTAAGAAGTAATAAACAAATATTTTCATAAAAATGCGATTTTTCCACCTAAAATAAAATTTAGATCTTAATATGAAATCGGTTTTATACACACTCTTTTCCGAATACTAGAAAAGTGTTTCGAGTCATAAATTTTTAGAAATATGGATTTTGGAAAAGATTCAGCATTGCAGTCCCAAAATGCCACCCGAAATAAAAATTTTTACAAGCTTTTTCAAAAAAGATAAAATTGCGGAAACTACGATGGAATATTTTTTTGTCACCTTATTCGATGTGATTTAACTAATTGTGTTGTTCAAGGCTCTATATTCAAAAATTGTATTACATTTATGAAATTATTCTTTATTAATTTTAGCCATTTCTGAATATATTTTTTGGTACAACTGATTTTATTTTGGTATCATGCCCATTTCGTTCCGCACCATTGATTCGTCATCTTACAAGTCTTAACGCATGTCTTTCTGACATTCTTATGTATATAACTAAAGACTCAAAAGTATCGATCCTATTTGCGGTTTTCTGTGGAAATGCTTTGCTATTTTTATTTGTGTTATTAACTTAAATGGCTCTGTTAAAAATTGTTTGCAGAAATTAATTATATTGATTATTTTTTGGCATATTTTTGACTTTTGCAATCAATGCGCACGCCTTTTTTCAAAAGTGCAATGGAACCTCTATATATGAAACAAAATCTATTTCAAGGAAACAATTAAACATATCAATTTGACCCAAAATTAAAAAAAAAAAAACACACACACACGAAAACCATGATCTTCTATATATATTTCTTATATATTTATTCCTGTGAGGGTCCTCCTATTCCAGCAAATCTGCAAATGCTACATCAACAAAGGTCTTGAGCTGTAGGTAAGCAGAAAGTTATTAGATTTTTTATAAGAGGTAGCGTTGAGCAGGTATGAGCGTTTGAAGTTGAAAAAAAATGCCAAAAAGACTTTTCAAGACTCGAACTCGCACTAAAGTGAATAAGAAAGTGTGATTTCCAAAGCGAAGTAGGCAAGTACACCCGATTTTCTTGGCGTTATCACTAATTGTTTTTATTTCCCGAAACAGTTAATTCAAAATCTATTTGGATATTTGTGGTCATGGCTGAATATTCAAATAGAAAGTCTTTAATATTTAATTACCACTAAAGGCCCCATTCTTTCCAAAAATGCCCTATTTTTGTATTAGTTTTGGCCCTTTTACAACTAAGCCAATATCATCCCTGGCTCATACCTGCTCATACACTCTCTTTGTTTTATTCAGATATAAGAAACGAAAAGAATTAGAGCACGATGCTTTACTAACACCAGCAGGTAGCAAATAAAGCATTAAAAAATAACAAAAATATCAGTGTTCATACCCTGAATATTAAGCGAATATTTTTTTATTCGTTCGCTCGTAGAAAATAGATGCTTTTTGTATGGTGACCCAAAGAAGGGTGGTAGATACGGGGTAGGTGTGTTGGGGAGAAATGTTGAGGGGCAAATATTAATAGGACCTAGTCACATGTTTGACCCCTCTAGGAGTCCAGCTACGGCCGATATAAACTATTTTCGACAGCTTTTGTGTTTTTTGTATGGTGACCCAAAGCAGGGTGGTAGATAGGGAGTTGGTGTGTTGGAAAGAAATGTTGAGGGGCAAAAAGTAATAAGGCTACTCATATATTTAACCCCTCTAGGAGCTCAGCTACGGCTACAATATAAGCTATTTTCGACAGTGTTTGTGTTTTTTGTATGGAAGGTTGCGAATAAGGCAACAAAAAATAACACAAATATGCATTAACAATAACAAAAAGCTTATTGCATGGAAAACCCAACATATTAACTCTTATTCAGGTCACTGCAGCAGATACCTGAGTTTTCGTGTAGTTTATTAAGTGCTCAGAGAAAAAACTGAAACAACGCGTAGATCGCAAGCTCACCTCAGTGCAAGGCTGCCCGCATAGTAAACGCAGGCAGGCAGACAGGCAGGCAGACAGGCAGGCAGGCAGGCAGGCACCAGTGCGACAAAAGTGACTTCATACAGTTGCATATAAATCTGATCGAAGTTCACATAGTGACGGCAGGCAGATAAAGCGAGAAAACTGGCGTGTCCTGGTTTCTCGCAGCTGATTTTGCGTGTTTGTCTAGTTTGCATATGAAATGTAATAAAATTTAGATTTAAGGAAAGTTTTAAGGAATTTTTTTTTTAATGCAAGAAAGAATTTATGTTAGATGCATTTTTTGTTTATTTTTTCGTTGGACGAAACACCCACACAAACATGTGTAGTGTAGTGTATGTGTTCGTATACACAAACATATGCAACGGAATGATGAGCCATGCTTTTTACGGTGTACTAAAACTAAAACAACGTTTCGTTTATTTTCATTCTCTGCTTCTGGGACTACCCTCAAACGAAGTCGACTTTATTAGCAGTGGTTTCTCATTTTTCGATTGGTTATCAATTGCTATTGATTTCTTCAGTCCTCTCTCAGAATACGCTACCCGGATAAAAAAAGACTCGACAAAGCAAAGGTCGACTTTTAACATTTTTCGGGTGGACAACGATCGATGTAAATTTTGGCACAGCACTGACCATTTAACTTTGAGAAGGGGAACAGAACGTGCTGGGGTTACAATCCCAGCAGCGATTTGAATTACAAGCGATTAAAAGTAAATTTATATAAATTGTTTAATGGTACTTTAAATAAAGAATTAAAAAACCACAAATCATAGAATTAATACGTGAGTTATTATATGAGAGTTTATTAAAAATTTCATAATAATAATATTAATATAACTATTGTGAAAAGTCATTTTAGTTTTAACGTTTCTCGCTTTAACGTAAGTTATCATTTAAACATTACAATATTTGTTAAAGATATTCTTGGATTGCCGTTGGTGGATTCGTTCTTGAAAAATCTTTCTTAAATAACTTAAAAGTGTTTATCTTAAGAACCTTAAAATTATTCTGTTTCAATTACAACAGTTTCAATTACATACAATTTATGTATCTAGACATATATTTATTTCATAATTTCATCTTCGTATATTAAACGTAATTATATATTCTACACATAAACTAATTGTAAAAAATTCATTTAAAAAAGCGTTTCAATCGCTGTCAAGACGTTTGTTTAAAATTAACAAATTCAAATAAAATATTAACAGCTCTTAACTCAATTAAAATGACTTAAAACTAGATGCAACTAAGTGCATCAATTAAAACTAAACACCACACAGTCACATACATAGTTCTCCTTACAAATTGTGATTTTTGCGCAGGAGCTTCTCCTCTTCTTGTAGAATGCGTATCTTCATTTTGACCTCTTCCACCTGCAGTCGATGCAGCTCACGCATATGTTTCAATTCTTCTTGAGCGCGATTCAATTCAATTTTTTTCTTTTCCAAAGACACCTGCTCCTCCTTGTAGCGCAGCTCGGCTTCCTTCAGCTTAAAATAGTTGATCTTTTCTTCGAAGTTTTCTATGGCAGCGGAGGCAGCGGCCGCCGCAGCAGTGTTATTAGCGGTTGGTAAGGCGGTGGGCGCGACTGTTGTAGGCGTCACGGCATTCGCCAAGGTATTGAAGGTAAAAGTGGGTGTGGCAGCGCTAACAAATTGTTGCGTTGTAGCTGGTGATTGTATTTGCAGCTTAACTTGTTGCTGCTGTTGTTGTTGTTGCTGTTGCTGCTGTTGATGCAGTTGTTGCTGTACAGCTAGTTGTTGCTGCTGTTGTACGGCTAACTGCTGCTGCTGCTGTTGTTGTTGGGCCGCTAGCTGTTGTTGCTGCTGCTGCTGTTGTGCCTGATACTGAGCCAGTGTTATTTGCTGCGGTTTAATTTCGCTGATGATTTGTTGATTGTAGCCGCTCGCAGTGATAGTGGCCATTGTATGCTGCTGCGGCTGCTGCTGGTGATGCGTTGGGATAGTTATGCGTGTGGGGGAGGGTATCGTAATTTGTGTCGCTGCAAGATGTTGAGAAAAATATATTTGAAATTAACAAAAAAATATTCTTTTGTAAAAATAAGTGTATTATACCTGTTGTGTCAGTTGGATGCTTTATCTGCAAAATAATTTCCTCGCGTGGACGAGCTGTCTTAAATTGCAACAGATCGTTGAGCGTCAACTTTTCTGCGCTGATCTGATCGACACTGATTTGTTGCGTTTGTATGGTGGTTGTTGGTTGCACATGTTGCTGGTGCTGCAGATGTTGCTGCTGCTGTTGGTGCTGCTGTTGTTGTTGCTGCTGTTCGTCCAGTGGGTCATCGTCTAGTGTTGTCACACCGCCACCATCCAATTCCATTTCTTCGTATTCATCTCCCTGTGATTGCGGTTCCGGGCTATCGTTGGTGTTAATTTGAAAATCAGGCTCAACTTTGATGGCATGATTGACCAATTGTTGTTGTTGCTGCTGTTGTGTACCATTGCTGTTGTTGTTGTTGTTGCTGTTTGCAAGCTTCTGGGCAATGTTACGGAAAGGATACTGTTTGCGAAGTCTAAAATGAGAGATAGAAAGAACAATTTACTAAATCCCAAAAATTAATGTATTTTAAATAGATTAGCATATTATTAATAAAATAATTCCATAGGCAAGTGAATACATAACGCAACGCTTGAATTATACGATGGCTATGCGAACGATGTTGAATTCAAGCTGAAATATGTATTTCGAACGAAGCTTATCGTTCACTCATTCGACAAACACTCAAACTGTTATACACAAGCAGTTGCCAAATGGGGCGCTGCCATATCAAACACTAGGGAAGCTTTCTGTATGTTGTCTACTTGCTTCAAAGATTTTTTAAATATGTTGCCTTATTTCGTATATGTTGGCAGTGCTTTTTGCTTTTGTTCGGTTTGTGTATTTAATAAATAAACTTTGAGTTTATGTGGTTTGCGGATTTGTTTTTCATTAGTATTGTTTTCAGTGATTGAGTGCTTGCTTTTGACATAACAAAATAAAGTGTATGCAGCTATTGCAGTTTTTATTTTTATTTTATGTATTTAAAGTGCTTCACAGCCTTCAGACACTGTATATAATTATATATTTCATAATTTATTTACCTTTAGGTTCAGAATTTTTCATTTTTTAACCATTCTATTAACGACTGCAACCACAACGATAGCATAAAAGTGTTCGTTTGATTTTGACGATCGGATTCGTGGTTTCAGTGTTCGTTAGAAATACATATGCAAATATTTAACTGTACTACGGCATCGTTCGCTGGCTGATCAGCTGTTATCGTTGTTTGATTCTGTTCGAATTACAAATTATAAAAACACGAACGAACACTGTTTTGAACGAAACGATTGATCGGATAGGAATACAAAATGAAACCATAAATCAGTTATAACACTAATAATAAGAACCCAAAACTCTGTATAACCCATCCCCCGGTTTTCGGGGTTTGGGTTAAAATTCACCAAAGCCGTAGAGCACTAAAATATTTTGTTACAGTTAATTTTAATGCCGGGAATACGAATTTGTTTGCTATTTGTCAATTTCTATTAGCAGCATAGCTTCAACGTGGAAAAAAATTGGAAAAATCTTTTTAAAAAATATAAGAAATTTTCATAAAACTATTTTCTATGCTTAAATCATACAAAATGAATGCAGAAAATGGTAGGAATGCCATAATGCATTTTGACAGATAGAACTCAGCTAAATCCAACAAGTTTCGTTGAGTTTTTTTGGGTTTAACGAAATTCTACCTCATTTCAACTCTCGTTTACATGCAAACTCAGTAAACTCAGTATATATTGTAGGTTGATCAAATCTTTTGAGTTGTAAAAAAATTTCAAGCTTGAAAGAATTTAACAAAATCCCATTGGTCAAAAATCATAAAAAAACTTAAAAAATCGATAACTACCTCAGTTGCGGGGATTCCCAAACGCCCTAACGACGATTATCGCTGTAATTAACTAGCGAACACTCATTTACTATGAAACTGGACAATGCATGGACAATGACCGATAACGACAACTATGATTATCGTAAACTTTTTGGGAATCCTGCTACAGGGCTGCTTTGCAGGTTAGAGGGTTAAAATCTATTAACAATATTATTTTTCTCTTGCATAATCTATTAGCCGAAAAGCAATTTCATACTTTTTTTTCTTAATGAAAATCTAAATAGAGCAGGGAAGAAATTACTTTAAAGGCGTATAAAAATAGGTCAAATAACAAAAAAATAAGATTGACTTTTCGGAGCAGGTTTTTTGAATAAAAGTATTTTTGACCCTCAATACTACCTAACAAATTTTTTATTTTAATTTTAAGAATTATGTTGAGCTGAAAATGCATAGTGCAACAATTATCGAAAACTAATTTTCTAACAAACGCACAACACAATTGATCATAAGAATGCCGGTCAAAGTCCTTTGCAGGGCTAAAATTGAAAATTTGTGTTTTTAGTTTTTGAATACAATCACTCCTCAATTTTATTTTTAACCCTGCTGCTAGTTTGGAACCATTTGGTCCAAATTGCATTTCAATTCCAAATTTTAAAAGTTACAAGTTGTTAATAAACGGTCAATGCCGTTGCATTTTTTTGAACAGTTCTTGTTCAAATCAAAAAAGCTGCAAAAACTTCATCGGAAATATGACGAACAACTTTTGAAATTTGTAATGAAATCTGGACCAAATAGTCCCAACCTAACAGCAGGGTTAAAAAAAAGCTATTCCAAAATCAAGGATTTATTTAGAACTTTTACACAGTTGATAACCTTCAAGAGCCGTTTCAATGATTTTGTTAATTAGTGAAAACTTAATTTTGTTTAAGTTTTGTTTAATTTTATTGAAATCTGCTCAGATTTTCAAAGAATTTTGTTGATATTAAGTGCAAAATTTGCTTGGAATGCTTCGTAGAAACTCTATTGGAAATAATTTTTATTAAAAATGCGGTTCTCCAGATTCTCAAAATAGAGTTTCAGTCTCCCTGTGACAAAATAGAAAGCTGAAAAAGCGTGATTTCCCTGGATTTTGTATTCCCTACCTTAAAAACGCTTTTAAAAACTTGAATTGCAATTACAATTTTTGAAATTGTATCATTTCTTGACCTTCAAAACGTAGTTGAAGTATACTATTCATGCACATTTTTCAAAATTTTTAATATTATTTAGTATATGCTGTTCATGTTCAATATATATATTTCTAATTACATTACATTACGTTTAAAAACAAATTTTGTCCTAAAATGTCTAAAAGTCATGTAAACAGCAAAGTCTCTTAACGAGTCCTTAACTCTTTTAGGAGTAAGATTCGAAAAAAAGCTAACTGTTTAAAGTTCTTTTTGCATTTATTTTGGTATTTAGACGTATTAATACTCTTAGTAAAAGTATTAAGGATTTTCTTCAAACCTTCCATATCGCTATTTAATATAGAAAAGCCCTATCTCATAAGGCCCTAAGTCAACAGGAGATGGAAAGGACTATATAAAAATAAAGTTCTGTAGTTTCGAATTTTTTGTAAATTAATTTTTTTAATTAAAGATTATAATAACTTTGTTTTCATCAAGTTTTTTCTACTCTTATAATGTGAAAAAAAAGTTGAGTTAGGGCTTTTCTTTATTAAGGTAGCGGATATGCATTTTTATTGTGGTTACATGCAATTTTTTTAGTCCCAGTCGGTGACCAGCATATCTCAACTTCTGAAACAAATATTGAAAAAATCTTCGAAATTCAAAAAGATGCATAAAAAATGTATAGGAACGACAACTTTTAACCCGTTAGGCCTTTTTCACACTTAGTCAACGCAATTCCAACGCAACTTCAACGCAACAGCGAAAAAGTTGAAAAGCAATGCAACTAGAAACCGAATGCTTTCAAACTTGCTTCGAAAGTCGAGCAACGTGTAATTATATAATAATTCATGTTTTTCGACTTCTTACACTGCAAACTATTTCTTCTTCTTCTCGATTCTATTAATGAAAAAAGGAACTAATTAATTAATTTATTCACCTTTGATTAATATATAGCATACTGCACTACAAATAATTGAATTCACAAAACAAACAAATTGATGCAACAAGCAGCCGATGAAAGTTGCGGAAAGCCGCGTTGCGATGAACAAGTTGAGAACGTGTCGAGAACTAGTTGCGTGCAAGTTGCTTAATCAGAAGGTTCCGGCATAAATGCACAGGCTAGCAACTTGAATTGGTGTTGTGTTGATCAAGTGTGAAAACTGTTTTCTTTTTTTGCGCTCTAACAAATGGATTTTTTATTTAAATAGTTTAAAGTCGTTTTAGTCTTATAAAAAAAAACACCTTAATATAGAGAACTTGAAAAGTTTAACCTTAACCGGCCTTATAATTTTTTTTCTCTAAGCCGATCACCGTTTTTAAAAACTATTTTGAGAAAAACGCATTTAAAGTTTTTAGTTTACATAAGTTTTTAGTGTACATAATTGTGTGCATATGTCTATAATTTTCCTATTTTTTAAGATACCGATTTAAAGTTTTTAACCAAAATTCTACACTTATTAAAATCTGCTTTAATAAGAGAAAAAAAAAATTGATAAGAGCATTATCAATTTAAAAACTATTGAAGATAATGAAATAAAAATTTAATAATATATTTGACAAACCCTTTAATAAAACATTCTATTTTATGATTTCATACAAAGTTGGTAATATTAAAAATGCGCCTTTTTTTATAAACCTGTAGTTTCCTTGAAAAATTTATTTTCAAATTTTAAGCAAAAGAACTAATTAAACACCCCGCTACTGTATTGTCACTGTAAAGATCTAGCTACCACTAGAGTCCGCTAGTTACTTCCGCCAATGAGTATATATATACCAGAGAATTTTTTTCGCTCTTGAGTTTTAACTCATTCAAATGCTGGTTCACAAATAAAGGGACACCAAAAAATGTTCGAAAACAGCGCAGTCGGTATTTGTGCTTCGAAAGATTTTATCTTCGAAAACAGCGCTCTCGGTATGTGCGCAGGCGCCGCCATGATTGTTGTGCGCTCTCAGAATCTATGAAAGTGGTTTGACTGCTTTTTTCCTTTTATTGAAATAGATTCTGCACAATGTCTACATTTTTGGCTGGACGGACTTGCATGGATTTATTTCAATATGCCGATTGGATATTTGCAAGATTCTGGCATTTGTATGAACTTATGAAATGATTTTTTTGCAATATTTTTATGTAAATTCCTTTTTTTTAGGTCATATAGGAAATTTTCATTCATTTCAAGTCTAATTTAATCGAATTTAATTTGAATAAATTTTTCATTTAATCCAATTTTTATTTTCAAATAAATTGGATTAAATGGAGTTTAATGTTACATTTTTTAGCTTTAAATAAGTTCTTAATTATCTCAATTTAATCGAACTTATTGTAATTTTAAAAAAATTCCAACAAATAAACTTTTTTTTACCACATTGCTTGCATGCATTTATTTCTATATGAAAATATTGAGTATGAAAATGATTTTTTTCCCAATATTTCTATCTAATTTCATTTTTTTTAAGGTCAAATAGGAATTTCTTTCATTAAATCCAATTTATATTTTCAAATAAATTGGATTAAATGAATTTTAAGGTTACATTTTTTAGCTGCTTTTGCTTGCATAAATTTTATTTCAACTTGTCAATAAGATATTTGCAAGTTTTAAATGTTTTCAATCCACTTACAGGTATTTTAGAAATTATTAAATGTTCTTTTTTTAATATTTGTAATTACCTCTAAGTAAACCAACAAATTTATAAAAAAAAAAGAAAAAAAGTGCGCCGCCACCGGAATCAACAAGCAGACGATTTCTGCACCTTGATTTGATTAAATTTTGGATCGAAAATATTCTTTCAACATTTTCTGAAGAATGTCGAATTAAAAAACCTCCTGTGAAATTCTGTAAATATTGATCGGGGTGGCAGTGCGTTTGATTGTGTTGTGAACATGGTTGCAAAAAATGCACAAAGAGGTACTAAAAACTTTATGAAATTAAAAAGAAGCAAAGAAAGTCGATATGACGAAGATCAAGTGTATGAAAATGTATTAAAAATGGCTTCGTAATATTTACGTACTTTTTATTATAAAATTGTATTGAAAAATCCAACCCTGTTTCACAATTAAACTCAAACCAACGCAATGGTGTGCTCGTTATTTTCTACGAACTAAACAAGTGAGCACAAGTTGCTCTGCTAGTTGTTGTTTTTGTTATCGCTGCCAAATCAACGTCTTTTTACTCGAAACTGTACTCGTTTTGCTTGCTGCTTTTTATGCTTCGTTTACATTTTGTTGACTCACACTCTTTGGGTTTTGTGTTTTTCCCCTTACAGCGAAAGAGATAGCAGAAACCTTAAAAACTCGAAAAAATAACCAACAAGTAAATTTACTTGTATGAAAAACGAAATAAAAGACAAGCATTGCCGCCATTTTAAATTTCACTCGAACTCAAGCGCAAAATATTGGCTACAGAACAAAAAAAGCAAAGTATGAAAAGTACTTATTTTTGTTTACGACATTGCGTTGTTATGAGTGTGAAGTTTATGCAATGTTAAGGGAAACAATGCCTGGAGGGGAAAGGTGTTGGTTGATTTATTTTTCAGCTCAGGCAGCCAGGCACAGCAGCATTTTTATTTTTGAGTAGATACATAAATAAAATAATTTTTGAGACTAGTTTTTCTACTACTTGAGTTTTTAGCCTAGATATTTTATTTATTTTTTCGCTGTTCAATGAAATGAGTTTTAACTTATAAAATTCGAGAAAACAAAATATTGCTTTGTTATGAGTTGGAAAATATGAGATATTTTATTTTCGAGTGGCATGAGTTGAAATGATTTGTGCTTATTATACAGGGTTATAATTATTATTATATTTATAATTTATAATTATATATTTATATATTATATTTATAATTATAAAACAAGAAAAAAAGAAAACTGAAAGAACATTAGCAGCAATTTCGCCAAACAATGTTAAAAAAGTTTGATTACCAACAAATTTTTATACAAAAATTTTACGAAAAATCAGATTACTTTCTCAATATATTTAAAGATTATGCAATGTTTTCAATTGGGCAAATCACAAGGTGTTGTTAATTTGTATGTTGTATTGTTGTAAGTGAAAGGTTTTCCCATTTTCTCCCTTATAAGTAAAGAGATTTTTTTTTTAAAATTTTGGTTGTACGTTTTGTTTATTGTGGTTGTATGATGTTTAAAATTGGCGTGATCGGACCGGAAGTACGCCTACCTCCCATACAAAGTGAATAACAACAATTACTTTATACTACCTGACTAAAGAACTATCAGGGCTACCTCTTTTTTTTGTATCATGATTCATACTAGGCATGTTTCTGTGCGCACTTCAAGTAACATTTTTCGAACATGTGAGAGAAAAAGAGTACGCAAAAGTTTCGAAAAGCCATCAAATATGATTTGGAAATGTAAGGAGGTCGTTGATTTTCAGAGTTGAGAGTTGTCGAGGAAGGGTTTGCCTAGTGTTTTTAATCTACATATTGCCAAACCCGGACAAGTGAATAAAAAGTGAGGTAAAATTATGAATAAAATTTCCCTCGGGATTGAAAAAATACCTTTCATATTATAGTCAGGGGATAATGCTTTTAAAGATTTTGTCAGGATCTTGAAAAATTACGATAAATGTAAATATTTGTGTTAAAATTTGTCAAAAACTTCGTGAACATTGTTAAAAACACGTAAAAATTCCTTTTTTAATTCCGTGCGAAATTTTATTCACGGTAGAGCTAAATGTTCGCTTTTCTCTAGAACATTGCAACTGCGACAGTGGGAGTTGAAGGAATTTCCAATTCTTGCACGCCAATGCACCGTGGTTCTCGCTATGTCAGCCCGGGATCTTGTTATTAGTTCGCGTATAATTAAATTGCTCTTAGCTTGTATTTTACTTGATAGTTATTACCGAAACAGCCCACAAAATTCTAGTATTGTTTACTTGTTTTAGAAATAAAATAATTAGCCTGTTTACAGTTTGTATACGCAAGTCTGTTATATATACGATTTGTTAATTTTACGCAAACATACGTAAGTGTATTTGGCTTTTTTGTTGTTTTGCATGCAAACGCCAATACGCAGCCACGCGTAAATATAAGTAGCCCTTGAACGTGTATTTTGCGCCTCGTATTTTTATGCAATGTCTGTTCTGTCAATTTCTAAAAATTGTTTAAATTATAAAGTTGGGCTCATCCTCTTTTTAGTTTTTTGTAACAATTTAAAAAAAAAAATAAAAAAATTGTCAGCTGCTTTCGTATATTGACAATTTTATTTACAAATTTTATTTTTTGAGCTTCAATTTTGTTTTGAAATCAAAAACTTACAACAAACATACGACAGTCACATACCGAGGTGCTCACAGTTTCTAACATAGGAATGCTATAACTACGCTTTGTTAATATACGTCTAAACTGTGAATAGCCTAAAAGTTTACGCAGAAATTACCCTTTCAAAATTATCCTTTTAAGCTTAAGTTTTTCTTTATCTGTGACGTGCTTGCACAAAACTGATAACTTCAAAATCCATTAGGGGTGAAAAAAATAATATTATGAGGATTTGCGTTATTCTACCTGACAGATCATTTAAATAAATTTTCAACTCTGAATTCAGTTCGCACCCTGTTTACCAGCTACAGGTGCGCTTCATTATTTGAATGAAGGTCGTGCTCAATACAAACACTCAAAACACAGTATGAGAAACTCACACTGGTACAACGCACAACCATGGCATTATGACTAAATAACTCATCTCTAGAGTTCCTAACATAATTCGACCACCACTTTCCCAAACGCTCGAAATTAGTAAGCAACCAAAATTAAATAATTCCGTCTTCATATTGGCCCTAATTACCTTGCATTAAGCCAGAATTTCTGAATCTGCTTCAGATTTCGCATTGCCGAGATGGCCTGATTGGAGTTAAATTCCCGCACAATCTGTTCCCAAGCATCGCGTACCGAATACTTGCTCTTCTGCTTTTTGCGGAACTTAATATCGATGACTTCCTCGTGCAGATGAAACAAGCTATAGAGAATTTCTTTTTCTTCTTGTGTGAAACGCGGCGTTAATGAGAGTTGGCCACATTTGCCTCCACTACCACCACTAGAGTTACCAACATCAGATTCGTTGCCGCCACCAGATCCAGCAGTGGCTGTGGTATTAGCGACCATAGTGCCAATATCTGCGCCTACGGCGGACATATTAAGACGCAGCTTTCTGACAATCCTTGCACCTCTACTACCACCAATCAGGTGAGGAGCTTGAGTTTCCAATGTTTGTCAGATGTTGATTATAGGTTCCGAAGTTGTCGGCGGCAGCTGTTGCTGCACCCGTTTGCGTGGAATTTTGAGGCTCTTGATTGTATGCAGCAGCGTGGAACAGCAACTAAACTCAACTCGTCGTATCTATTGAATTTTCTCAAAAATATTTCTCCAAGAACTCGAGTACTATTTGCTTTGATATGGTTTTGTCAGCATAAAATTTTTATGATTGGGCTGCTTTTTATAGTGGCATGTGAAGTATTACACACACTTGCACATTAATTGGCCGCACCAACAATTTGTATAATTTTTCTCACTCCTAATTTTGTAAACAATTTCTGTTTTATATTAGCAGCGCGCGTAAAATAAATCGAGTTAATAATTTAGCTTTTTTGTTTCCACTCACTCCGCGTATCACTGAGCAACTGACAAAGGTTCGTTGGATGTCTTTTGAGTTGAGTCAGCATCGGTGTCATCAACGAGTGGCGGCCATGTTGATTGCTCGAGAACGAGTGCCTCGCAGGGTTGAGCGAAAGTTGTATAAAAAGAATAAAAAAACATGAAATTTGGTTCAGAGCTAGGGTGCTGGTTCGTGGCTTAGATTTGTTTAATTTTTATAGTTCCGTCAGATGGCGCTTGATTCAACAGCAGACAACTGATGAGGTACAGGGTGTGTTGCTAAATATTTGCACGGAATTTTTTATTTTAAATACTTAAAAAAAGTGATGTTTTTTATAAACATAATGAGCTTCACAGGTAATATGTGCTTGCCGTCAATTTTTCAATGTATGTATGTATACAGTTTCTTATTTGATAAATTAGCGGCTGTAATTGTATGGCCTGCATATACTTTCGTAATATTGAAACCTAGTGCGATACTAGTGATAACAAATAGTATCTCTTATTTCGATTGTCATATTTGTTTTTTTTTATTTTTTTTTTTAACATCGAGTATACATAAAGATGTACAAATTTTTTAGCATTAATTGCAAATATCTAGATTACTGATTGCAATATTGTAAAGTTTAATACTTTTTAGAAAAATACCGAAATTTTTTTTTTTAAATAATTTTATGCAGTTTTTAATATGAATGTTACACAGTCCTTTCATAAGGAAAGATAAGCCAATATTGTGTCACATATTTAACCCTTCGTGGGACCCTAAGGTCCGTAGGGACTTTTTCGATTTTGAATCGCAAATTACTCCTATTTTGGCCACTACGACCCCCTCCCAAAGTTACCATGTATTCCTGGAACATTTAGTTCTGCGCCTTTTACGGGTTCGATCATTAAAATCGGACCAGTGGTTACCGAGATCTAAGGATTTACTTTTACTGCCTACGAGAAAGGTCCCTAAAGTCCCCTAGGACATAGTATGAAAATTAAGCAAATTAACGGTATTACTTCGTGGAATTCATTGTTTTACGGCTCAAAATTGCAGCTTCGTTTAGTTTCAAGGTAAAATAAATATTTTTGCTAATTGGGTTTTCCAAGGAATGAGCAGGGGGAGGCATAAGTTTGCTTATTTAATTGCTTTGTTCATCCCTGATGCATTTGTCTTATACCTGCGTGCCTACCTGAATGTTGGGGGAAAAAAAGGTATATAAACCAGTTGCTTCAAGAATATTCAACAGTTGTGTACTAACTTTTGAATTGAATTGAGCTAAAGAAAAATGTGGGATGCAAATATCAATATAAATGAAATACTAAATGAACAAAGTTGTGATTTCGATGATGAAATAAGTGATCCATCGTTCCAAATAAATGAAGAAGCCTCTGATTGCGAAAGTGGAGCCACTATTGAATACTGGGACGAAGATACAAGTGACGATGATGATGAAACGCCGCCAAATCAAGAAACAACTTCAGATGACTATTATGTTGGCAAAAATGGTATGAAATGGAAGAAAGCGCCGCCACCAACTTCACGTGTAAGATCGCACAATATCTTCACCATGAGAAGTAGGGGAATAGGACCAATAATAACTTCGGATGATCCATTGAGCATATTCAAAACAATTTTTACCGAGGAAATGTCACACATAATCGTAAGAGAAACTAACCGAAAAGCCAAACAAACTATTGAAGCGTGGAATGAAGCTAATCCAACACGACCCAAAGAATGGCAACCACTGACACCCAAGGAGTTTGATGCGTTCCTGGCAATGCTTATAGCTTCTGGTCTATATAAGTCAAACAATGAACCAGCTTACTGCCTGTTTGATACAAATCATCCACCAATCTTCAAAGCTGTAATGTCATTCAAAAGATTCAAACTGCTATTGAGGTACATACGATTTGACAACGTGAACACACGCATGGAAAGGTCACAAAGCAGCAAAACGGCAGCAATTGATGATATTTGGCTCATGCTGCAAGCTAATTTGGCAAGTCGGTACGAACCACATGATGCTCTAACAGTAGATGAACAACTGTTTCCATATAGAGGACGGACATCATTTACACAGTACATTCCATCAAAGCCTGCAAAATATGGAATAAAGGTGTGGTGGATATGTAATGCAAAAACCAAATATCCGCTCAAAGGTATCATATACTCTGGAAAAGCACCAGGACAGGAGCGTGAAACCCAGCTGGGCTACAAAGTGACAATGAAGCTCGCGCAGAAATACTTATTTACTGGCCGCATTGTGTATGCAGACAACTTCTTTTCATCTCTTGAATTGGCTGAAAACTTGATTACCCAAAGAACAGCATATGTTGGTACCTTACGCACAAATATAGCTTGTATTCCCAGTGAGTTTAGGAAGAATCGCAATCGCCCAATTGATAGTACATTGTTCGGCTACCATGACAACAACGTTGCGCTATGCTCATATGTGCCGAAGAAAAATAAAGCAGTGGTACTCATTTCAACAGCACATTATACAAACGCCGTCGAAGGAGCACATAAAAAACCAATGGCCATTGTGGATTACAACAAAAATAAAGCTGGAGTGGACACGATGGACCAAATGCTAGGTACATACACGTGTAAAAGAGGTACTAAACGCTGGCCACTGGCCATGTTTTATAATATTGGGGACGTTGCTGCATTGGCGTCATTTATCGCCTATAATGACCTCAAAGGTACATACACGTGTAAAAGAGGTACTAAACGCTGGCCACTGGCCATGTTTTATAATATTGTGGACGTTGCTGCATTGGCGTCATTTTTCGCCTATAATGACCTCAATCCGAGCCAGAAAAGCGACAGGAGGCGGTCGTTCTTATACAAATTAGTTCAGCAGTTGGCTACTCCCGAAATCGAAGAAAGGGCGCTCAATAATCGTATAACCCGCTACCCCCATATCAAGAGAGCTATGATGGACTACAACGTCATACCACTAGAAGAGAGCATTACAAGCGAAGCACCACCAATCCAACACAGGGATCAACGGAAAACTTGCTATTTATGTCAACAACACAACAACAGGCAACGTAAAACAAGGTTTGCATGCTGCGATTGCAGGAAGTTTGTTTGTATGGAGCATTCAGAGCAGATGCACCGTTGCATGCCGTGCAAAACGTCCAGGACTCAGCGAGCAGAACAATAAAATAATATTAGATTAAGACTATATCTCAATAAAAATAATTAATATTTAATTTAAAACCAAAATTTGCCCGTGTTCAATCATTTTTAGTGCATTTTATAGGCAATTTTCATATTATGTCCCAGCGGACCTTAGGGACCTTTGACGTATAATTTAGTTAGGGTCCCACGAAGGGTTAAAATTTGTCTGTTAGTTACACAGAAGGTCTTTATTGTTTTAAGTTGATTTTTTTTTCCAATTCTTAACTTTTTCTTAACAGTACTTTTCTTTAATACAAAAATAACATTTAAATGGCACATATATTAAAGATGTGTTAAGTAAAAAAAAAAAAAAAAAATTAATGAAGTAAACTATGCCCTCCATAGACAATTTATAGAACAATTTAAATAATAAATAATTAGCCTCAATTATGGCCTGAGATTGCCTTTATATAGTGAGGAATGGGTAATCCATCGGGCACTGACTCAAGATCCTCAAGATCCTCAAGATCAACCCCGACAGGCGAATGATATGAAGAACTATTCCAAGAAGTGTTTGCTTGTTAAAAGTATATATTTAATGTCATTATTTATCGCATAAAATTACCTGATTCAAAAGCTCTTAATAGTGCATTCTCTTCTCTTGTTATGATGAAGAATTATTAATATTCTTCATAAATAACCCGATCTTACCCAGAAAATCCCTTACATTCACCCCAAAAAGATCTTTGGAAAGACTAAAAAAAATGACTCAAAACATTTGAATTCAAATTATTTGTATTGTGTGAAACTGCAGAAGGATCATCCTGCTGTCTGAAGTGACTTGCATAAGACACAGTGAGTGCCGGTGGAGCTTTCGCATTTAAAAACACGTTTCCGTTTTTTAAATTAACTTTTTCTCTCAATTTGTTTTGGTTTTCCTTCCTTTGAGATGCATATTCCTTGTATGCTTTACAGCCACGATAGTTAGCAGGATGATCCTTCTTGCAGTTAACACAACAGGCCTTTTGTCCTGACTCCTTGGTGATGGGACATTCACCTGGCTGATGAACAGTGTTGCATTTAACGCAGTTAAATTCATTAGCAAAATTTTTGGCCAGGTGACCAAATTTCTGACATCTCCAGCACTGAAGAGGACCATTATTACTTTTTGGTTTTTCCCAATAAACTTCCGTGTTGAACAAATATCTGATTTTAAGAACATCAGCAATCAGCAAAGAAAATGTCAAACTTAATTTTGTCCCTAACAGATCGGGCAGTAGTGAAATTTGTTACTTTATCTACACCACCTGGGATTTGTTCAAGCAACTTTTCAAGAATTTCACTTCCTTCGTAATCAGAGGAAAGTCCTCTTAAAATTAAACAAGAGGTAATTTCCTCTTTAGGCGTAAATGATTACACCTGAACATCAGGGGTATTCCTGAATTTCTCAAGCAGCGCCCGATGAATCACCCTATCTTCAACATACAATTTGCATTTTTGTCCTTTATTGACAATTTTAAAAATAACCAACTATCTCTCAAATTTCTAACAAGTTCCTTTACATTAATATTATTTATAAAAATGGGAGGGCAAAATTTACCCCTCTTCAATCCTGAAAGCCTGTCTTTCTGACTGTTGTCCGTATTATCTGGATCATTTCTGCCACCACTAGCGCCTCCATCGATGGTATCAGCCTGTTTACTCGCAGTCGTAGGGACTTCTGGATTCTGTTTCACATTCATCTTTTGTTTGGCAATGATGGCCATGTCATTAAAAATCTCAAATCTATTACACGATACTTTTACTAGAGCATCCTTTTCGGACACACCATTGCCATAACAAGAGCGTCTCAGCCTCGTATTCCTCGAAACTTCCATCCAATCTAGCTGCATGGCATCAGCAAGCTGTCTGCTATTGGAATGTTTCATCGCATCATGAATCAAAACACTATCTGGACTCTTTTGTCGATTTATGGTTTCATTCTTTTTAAACGACGTGACTCCTTGCGAGAGTGCCATTAAATTGTGCGCCGCATCGACTTTTCTGGGACTAAACAACGTAGTCTGACCGCCTGCTTTCGCTTCTCATTGTTTGCTAATCACAGCTGGATCAGTGACACAAGCTCACGTAGCCCCATCCAGCACAAGAAAAAAACCAGTACAGACCCTCGTAGCAAGAACTATGACACGAATCCAGACAGCAGCCATTGTCAGCCAAAGTACTTTGCACATATATCTCTGCAGTGCAAATAAATCCGCAGAATCAGCGGATAGCGGATAGCTTCGTCAAGTAATAAACACAAAATCCGTTCAACAATAAAATGCAGAAAATAAAATGTCTGCACTCGATGATCAAAGAAAAATGACTGAAAAATCAAAAAAAAAAAAAGAATCAGCCCTTGAGCGGTGCTCTAATGTATTACAATAATATATTCTTTCGTTTTATTTTAAAATTTAGTATATTTTTTATTAAAAAAACAATTTAAAACTATATTTGCTTTTTAGCATACAAAAAAGTAAACTTCACTCGAAGACATCCACTGAACCTCAATTTTTGAAGTAGAAATAAAAACATCTTAACATCTTTCTGCATTGCTGTATAAAAATAATACATAAAAGTGTTCCATGATATTTCCTTAAGGTAGCCACATATGGGAAGTATTTCACATTATCAAAGACTCTAGAAACTTTACCGCACATCTCTCTGCCACCTTCTTTATAAAACATTTATTGAAAGAAAATTAATTAAATTATTCAATTAAATGCTTCAGAAATAATTTATTGGAAGACAATTAAATGCATATTCATATACAGCCATGGACACATAAATAGCACAAATGTCAACTTATTGTTTCAACCTAATAATTTTCGTTTGAACCTAATAATGCATTCATTAACTGTAGTTATAATTTTTTGAGACTCCAGTGTGACGTTGCTTAAAACTCCGAGAGAGATGTACCGAAACTTACTTTTATTTGCTCAGGCCATCTTTTTCTGTATAGGCATCAGAGATCTGCAACGAGTCACGTTTTTGCGACTTATAGTGATTCATGCAAAACCGAGTTGTAGTGCGTGCACTTCAAACAAAAACCACCACTACTACTCGAAGCACTCTTGCTACAGAAAGAAAATCATAGTTCAATGTTTGATTCGTCAATCGAACGTCAAAGTCTACCAAATACTCTGCAACATCAAAGAACTTGTTATAAATCATACCGAAAACCCATAGCTCAAACAAAGTACTCATAGCTCAAGCTAAAGTCCCATAGTTCATTAGGAATGCGTGCGAATTTTTCCAGTCAAACGCAGTGGCTGTTTTTGAACTTACGCTCGCTGTTAGAAGAGAAGCAGGGTTACCATTGAATTTTTTATAACGAAATACATTTAATTGGATTTTAAGATGCAGTAAACACTTTTTTATAGAATTTCGATGTGCGTTTCACGAAATGGTATAAAAGTAAAATAACACACCTTGTATATAAAGGGAACTTCTCCAAAAGAAATAATAAAAATAAATTTCAATTTAATAAAGTTTGTTTATTTAAATTCAGCAAAATAATTATATAAGTAACTTCACGTATATTAAATAATATACTCAATAATTCAATATATATATATATATATATAATTATATATATATAATATATATAATTCAATAATAGCATTTATCAAACTAAAATTCTTAATTTATACCAGAGCTGGTAACCCTGAAAAACACATCATTCCTTTGAAGTGCTTGTGCATGTTGTTCACAACATGTTGTACTTATTGAAATGAAGTTAGAATCATACCGACTACGTTCGACTGTGAGTCAGAGTATGACTCTTGAAGCATTGGATTTAAGTTGCGTGTTATGAATGCTTCAACATTTTTGATAAGTCTGAATATGAAGTAGAAGCCAAATTAATGCGTATATACTCGAGTCAACTATGTTTATAATGACTTGCTGCAGATCTCTGATAGGCATGTACGATCTGCTGTGGTCATATAAATAGCACACATGTTAGTTGGTGAATAAAAGTTAACAAGATCGGGTGTTTGTAAAAATTTTAGAGTTATATTCAGTTAATTTCGCCGATTCTAAATAAAATGGTTCGTGGCAAACATTGCACTCCGGAAAAAAATGTCTATAATTCAGGAACATAGTCGAAAAGACACAAAACCATCTGAAATCGCGGATATTCTCAAAATTTCGCGAAAAATGGTCAATAATGCACTCAAGCTGGTTACATCAAATGGTTAAAATAGTTTCGAGAATAAGCCGCGCATTCCTAGACCGCGTAAAACCACCGCTTCTACTGATAGACTTATAGTTCGCAAAAGTAAGACTGCTCCTTTCAAGTCAGCAAAGCAAATTATGAGGGTATTAAATGAAAAAAATAACCTCAATGTTTCAAGAAAACTAGTATCTAGGAGACTACATGAAGCTAATCTTTATGGACGCATTAGCCAAAGAAAGCCGCTCTTAACAAAAAAAAAATTAAAAAATCGTTTAGCGTTTGCAAGGGCCCATGTGAATAAAGAAGACCAATTTTGGAAGAACGTGCTCTGGTCTGACGAAACTAAATTTAATAGGGTTGGACCAGATGGAAAAACTTTCGTTCGGCTCCACAAACGCCAAGAGTTGAACCCGAAGTATAAAAAAAAGAAATCATTAAAGCATGGAGGAGGGAATTTAATGGCTTGGGGAGCTTTTTCCTGGCACGGCGTTGGACCAATTTTTCGTATATCAGGAATAATGGACAAAAATATGTATTTAGATATTCTTAATAACCAAATGGAACCATTTGCATTTGAGAACATGCCTATTAGGTGGACCTTTATGCACGATAATGAACCAAAACACACGGCAAAGGTTGTGATTGATTGGCTAAAAAAGGAAAAAATAAATATTTTGAATCGGCCGGCTCAAGGCCCAGACCTCAATCTCAATAGAAATTTATGGAATGATGTGAAGGTTAGCATAAGCAACCAAAATTTTCGAAATTTAGATGAGTTATGGGTGGAATTGAGAAGGCTTGGTACTCTATTCCGAAGGATAAGGTCAGGAAGCTTGTGGAGAGTATGGGACGAATATGTCGGGCAGTTTTGGACAATTCGGGATACAGCACCAAGTACTAGTAAGCATATTCGTAAGTGCATGTAAGTAAAAATAAATCACTGTCTTTTTTTCAGAATCCAAATTGTGCTACTTATACGTCCAGGAGCAATTTCAGACATTTCATTAATTTTCTAATTTTGATTTCGTAATTACAAGTTACTACTGGTTTTAAGTTTTTAATGTTTAAACTAAAATACAATGAAGTAAATTCTTGTTTTCCTCTATGTATTTTATTTAAATTTATGTGAAACACCCTACATGTATTTTTGTGGTATTTATGTGTCCACGACTGTATATATTATAGGCCCTTATAAATATTGCACTAAAACAAATATCAAAAAAAAAAAAAAAAATTAAATATCAAAAAAAAAAAAAAAAAAATCAAACGGCCATCTCAGCCCTTGAAAGGACTTCGACCGAGCTTCTTATGATCAATTGTGTTGTGTGTGATGTGAAATGTTTGCACACAAATGATCGAGAACTGGACCTCGATCGAAAAAATTTTCTGTGTTAGATGGAGGATTCGAACCTGGGTTCTCTGGCGTAATACTCACACACTCTACCCACTACGCCACGGCCGCCACTAATTAAAAATCACCCAAAATAAAAATTACCTAAAACTGAGTGAAAAATGGCCGAAAACGAAAAAACAAAATTTCTCCCAACAAAAACGAAAAAAGGGATAACAATTTTTAAAAATATGCCCCAAAAACAAATAACGAAAATTCACCAAAAAATAACCACCAACAAATGCTTCTCCAAGTTGTAGAAGACCACCAAAAAATTTTCCCTATGAATATAAAAAAAGGAAACTCAACAAAAAGTAAGAGAGAAAACGTATTAAAGTTTATTTTCGTAAAAAAAAAACATTTTGAAAATTAAATAAACAAAACAAAAGCAATGAAAAAAATTTTGAATTTAATTTTTTAGTTTTACAAAAAATGCAATATAATGTTCTTCAATCTGAACTAATGTCTTTTCAAATACTGTAACTTACCATAACGTGGCAGATAACTGAATTCAAAAAACCTGATAAAATTAGCAAATTTCAAGTTCGCGGGCTTGCCTCTACCTAGATAGATACCTTGTTGTGGTGTAGTGGCTTAGGTTGCAATGACACAAACAGGCTATGATGATGGGAGCCTTGGCTCTGGTAGGGATACCCATGTCATACAGGCTGTTGTGAACAAAATGCTATCCACTGCGCTAAATCAAGGCGGCATGCGAGCCGTACCGAGGATCAACCTGGCTGGGGGCTCAGCAAAAATAGCCCAGCCGCTAACGGTGCCTCTCTGATACCTGGCCGCCTCAGGGAGTAACTGTGGCCTTACCGCGGCATTGGGGTTAGGGCGCGGTGAACATCTTTTCCTCTCTTTACCAAGTCGATCTACCAAGGCTGCCTAGACCTCAATCACATCCCCACACTTTTGCGACATATGAGGGTAGTCTTCATACCTAAGGTGGGCAAAAGCTCATACGTAAACCCAAAATATCATCGACCAATTAGCCTCTCATCTTTTCTGCTAAAAACTCTCGAGAGATTAATAGAAATCCACTTGAGACAAAAGATAGTAGAAAAACCATTGCCATCGGCACAACATACTTCACCCAAAGGCAAATCCGTGGAAATAGCTCTCCACTCCATAGTCTCCATCATTGAAAAATCTCTTCTTCAAAAGGAATATACAATGATGGCTTTTAATGATATAGAACGTGCCTTTAACAACGTCAAAGCAGAGGCTATCACAAATGCGCTGACGGAGCTTGGGATAGATGCTACGCTGGGAGAACTCATAAATCAAATGCTAGCGGACAGGTTTATAAGTGCAAATCTCGGTGTGGCATCTAGGCTAAGATCTGTACCAAGGGGAACTCCTCAAGGAGCTGTTCTCCCGCCTGTACTCTGGAACCTAGCGTTTAACGAATTGCTGGAGAAATTGGAACGGGAGGGGTGCAAGGTGCTAGCTTATGCAGATGACATTGCTATTGTCACTTCTGGAAAATGTATATCCACACTTCGAGACATTATGCAAAACGGCCTTAATACTCTTATACAATGGGTTAATAGCAGTGGACTCTGTGCCAACCCTGAAAAAAAGGATTTTTCACAAGAAAACACAATCTACCAACAATCAGCCCTCCAAAACTGGAAAGCATAAGACTAAGCTTCTCAGATCAAGCGAAATACCTGGGCGTTATTCTACATAGAAAACTAAACTGAAAATTAGAGATGAGTCGCTCCGAACATGTACAGGGTTGTCCATATTCGAAGCGCCCATTTCAAAAAATCGATTGTAGTGCGGCTTGTGTGTGGTGGCGCGCCGTCTTGTTGAAACCAGTAGTGCCTGATACGCTTTCGACGAACGATTGGCATGATAAAATTGTTTATCATATCGCGATAACGCTCCTGATTGACAGTAACTCTGTGGCCATTATCATCTTCGAAAGAGAACGGCCCAATGAGCATTTTAGCACAAACGCCGCACCAAACAGTGACTTTTGCATCGTGAAGAGGTACCTCTTGAATCTCTTGTAGATTTTCAGTTTCATACAAACGATAAATTGCTTTCTTGGAAGGCGCACTTTTCACTTTATTTATTTTTTTGAAAGCACGTTGAGTTTTCACTATTGACTTGTTTTGTTGAATGTAAATTTCAACAATTTTAGAGCGCGTGGCGTGTACTGTTCCATTGTAAACATTTGCTTGGAATGACGCTTCAAACGCGGTATGTCATTAGTCGATTTGGCATCACTGCGGAAAGTTACAGTGTTGCTAGATGGGCGCTTCGAATATTGACAATCCTGTATAGTTCACGGAGCTATGTTCACAGTCGGACATGGTTCCAATCATTCCTTCGATCCATTCTTAACATGTCCAAACAGTTGGTTGCAATGATTTCTTTTTTACTTAGGCAATATGAACTGTTATGATATGAATATGAATTGTTTGCAAAACTTATAGAAATAAAAAATATATCTAATCATTCCTTCGATCCATTCTTAACATGTCCAAACAGTTCCGGTTGCAATGATTTTTTTTTTTTACTTAAGCAATATGAACCGACATCTCTTTCGTACCTGCTATTGCTTTGCCGAGTTGGTTGTAAATCTGATAGAAATAAAATATATATCTCTCCTTCTTTGGTAAAAATAATTAAAATAAATAACAAATAAAACTGTTACAAGATATATCGCCGTTCTTGTCACTTGCATTGTTTCGTTCTTTTGGTTGCAAATGCAAACTGGCGGAACTAGATAGCTCCGAACATGTTTTGACTCCGAGAGAACTGCTAGTGTTCTTGTCATGTGCATTGTTTCATTCATTTGGTTGAACATGTGAACTGCCGGGTCTAAATAGCTCCGGGACATGTTTTGGCTCCGAGAGAGCTGCTATGAATGAACATGTTTAAACAATGAAAATATATAGCATAAAGTTTTATATAAAGAATGTAGAATAGGGCTCATTATATTATGCATATGAGTGCATATGAGGTTCATTATATTATCATATCCTTAGCAGATTATATTATAAATTTAGTACACAATCATATTTTTCCCTTCTACATATCAAAGGAACTAAATGGCTCCGCGGACATGTTCCGGGAACTATCATAGTTCCGCTGTACGAAATAATCATTCCATGTTCGTTCCGGCTCCGGAATGATTAAGCACAAGCCTACTAGAAACCCAATCTGCTCCAAAAAAGCCAAAGAGCCAAAAAAGCCAAAATAGACCTCTACTCACGCAAAAAGGCAGTGGGTAACAAATTGGGCTTACAGCCAAGTGTTACTCACTGGCTTTACACGGCAGTAGTAAGGCCAATATTGCTATATGGTGCCACCTTCTGGTGGCAAGCACTAGACAAACAAATACACCTCAACTCAACATACTTCGCAAAGTTCAAAGATCAGCTGAGCTGTGCATTAGTGGAGCATTACCAATATAGCCATCCGTCTAGAAGCCACCTCTCAATGGAGGGAGAACACATTAGGACACTCTAGCATTAGGAAGTTCCTTCCTCCGATACCGAAATCCGTAGACTACATCACACAAAAACTTTTCTTTGGCAGGAAATTTGATGATATCCATTTCCTTCCGCGAGGAGTGGGCGATTGGAAACCTTTCACCTAACAATGCCATCAGAATCTACACAGATGGATCAAAATTAGATGGCAAGGTTGGATGAGGAGTCCACTCTGACACATTAAACATTTATCTTGCCTTCAGGCTCCCCGACCATTGCAGTGTGTTCCAAGCGGAAGTAGTCGCAATACATGAACCAGTAACTTGGCTTCAAATGAATGCAATATCTGAGGCCGCCTTGAAAGCCCTAGAATCTGTTGAAACAACATCCAAAACAGTACTTCGCTGTCGCACATCCCTAAATGATATGGCAGAGCAGAGCAAAATACGCCTATGCTGGATTCCCGGACATAGAGACTTTCTAGGAAACTGCAAAGCAGATGAACTTGCTCGCACCAGAACAACCAAAGAACTTTCGATAGAGAAAGAAATTATTGGTATATCCCTTACCACATGTAAACTAATCACAAATGAGCTATCCCTAAAAAAGCTAACAATAGAAGCTAACAGCGCATCAAATTAGGCCAAAAATCACCCTAAAATGCTCAAAAGAACTGATCTCCCTGAGAAGGGATCAAATCAGTACAATGATAGGTATCTTAACAGAACACTGCCTAATAGGTAATCATGCACAAAGATTAAACATCCTCCACAACGACTTCTGTAGAAGCTGCAAAAATTAAGAGGAGAAGGAATTTACAAAACATCTTCTCTGCACGTGCCCAGCGCTAGCTAAAAATCGTCACTTTCACTTAGGTAAATAATCTATAACAGTGATGCACACGGGAGCCTTACGGAGCCACTCGGCTTCCACATACAAGTCGTGTGTGCGAAGCTACCGAAGTTCTGCGACGCTTGCAGAGAATCAGTTCTTGTTTGTACTTCAAGCAGTAAGCATCTCATGCGCAAATGGTTTTGTTGAATGTTCTGCTTGCACACACATACTAAGACAAAAAAATGTTGCGCTCGTATTGGAAGCTCTGCCAACACTGTGAATCACTGTTCTATAATGATCTCGATGATCTCTCAGAATCACCGGTCTACCGAATCCTTAGCTTTGTCAACAGCTCAAACTTCTCCCACAAATTAAGCCGTTGTCAAATAAATAAGTACACAGTTGTATTAAGCGTAACATTTTTTACTGTATCGATTAAATTTTTTTTTTTAATTTTAGCCATTTAGTAGTGATTAAAAATTAATAAGTTAAATTTAAAAAAAAAAATGTACCTCAAAAATCACCCTTTTAGGTGGCGCCCATTCAGTTTTTACAAATTAGAAAATTTTTTTATGCTTCGTGACCTTCAAATATTCTGTATTCAGAATCTGACTGCGGAGGGAGCATCTGAGATACTTTTGCAAATTAAACAGTGTAATGTGCAAAGGATAAACATTTTTCAGGACAGTATATGCTGTAAAAGCACTGTAATAGCAAAAAATAATTACAGTTTGAGCGTTAATGCTTCCAACCCGTCGTAAGACGGCCTTTTATACTAGTCAAATAAAACTAATATAATTAACTTTAATATACGTAAACAATACTTGTAAAGCTCTCAGAAATTCGTAAAACGATTCTATTTAACAAACAACACAATGTTGTGTTCGAGATTTTGGCACGAACTAAAGCAACAAGCATAGAAACGTCAGCAGCAAATGATGCATCAATGCGTGATTTTCTCATCAAAAATGTGAATTTTTTTTCTTTTCATTTGCTGTCTTGTGGCTTTATGAAAGAAGTGACAAAATGCAAAGTTATATATTCCTTTCATTGACGATATAACTGATATTTTGGCATACATTTTATCTTTATACGATGAATATTAAAGGCTGTATGTATGCCCTAAAGTGTCCCCCAGAAACGTTAGCATGACCTTGGAAAAATTTATAAAAATACTCCCATAAAAACCGCGCTGTAAGACGTAATTCTACGTCAAAAACCAAGTCAATTCATAAAGTAACTCTTGAGATATCGTGGTGATCAGTTTATGATCATTACATAGAGAGGAGACTAGGGATTCGAATCTATCAAAACAGGCGGCAGTGTCGAGGTTAATAAATTCACTGACCAAATTAATACACATGATAGCCCAATTTATATTATCAAAATAACAAACTGAAATTTAATATGCTGATTCAAATAACTTAAATGAATAAATATAAAATATTCATTATGAAATAAAGCGACAGTTCACGCAATAAAGCCCAAATAATTCGTTTTGTTGTAATGTATAGAAATAGTTGGATTTTTTTCGAGGACATTCTTTCATAGTGTTCTGCTGCAGTACTTTTTACTCAATATATTGAATTACTCAATATAGTATAAAAATATAATAGTTTCCATTACTCAGCCGCATGTAACATTATGTAACTTTATGTTCCTGTTGTAAATGGCCTGCTGTGAATGATCCTGATTTACTTTTCAAATACCGAACATGCTAAATAAGCTTAAACTGACTCAGGCAGTTTCCTCTCGGCCAGCTCCATTTTCATCAATATTTACTGCAGCGTCTCCACCATAATGTTCATCATTGTCTTCGTCCTGATCCTCCTGTGTTGATAAATCAAAGTAAAATTTTTTCAATATCGCTCGCACTTCTGGCAATAGCGAAGCGTAAGTCTTTGGAAATTTCTCTCGTCGTGGTGGACCTTTATCAATGCCTGACCATATATTATGCACCGAAGTACGCGCTGTCTGTGAGAAACCGATCTCAAAGGCTCCAGGACGTGGTGGAATTTTACCATTGCCATTTCTTATCAGCTGAAATATACGATCCGGTATTTCGGTCTGTAGAAACGTTTGAAATTCTTCGGCCTTGGTTTGAAAAATCGGACATTCTTCGGTGTGTTCAATGTAAATCATGGCACGATTTTTGTTGAAGTTCAAGTCGGCCGCCCAGTCAATTTCTTTGCGTTTTCCTTTACCTTTCTTCTTTCCCTTGGGCCTGGGCATTTTTTTGGATGTGTTTTTGAAATTTTTGTAAAAAAAGAATGATTAAAATTTTGACATGTTTTCAAAACAGTTTCTTTAAAATGTACTAATTTCTTAAATTTGACAATCTATTCACAGCTAATATGATCCCGCCCAGTCGCCCAAACGTGACACGCCTGTCAGACGACTCTGTTATGCTGCGCTGGTACGTGCCCAAGAACGATGGTCTTCCCATACAATTCTTCAAGGTACAATATCGCATGCTAGGCGATACAGCGCGCAAGATACCTCGCGAAAATTGGCAGACCACTAACGAGGACATACCCTATGGCAAGCGTGACCGTAATTATGAGGGTATCAAAAATTTTACCTCTTCAGTTTCGGGTCTTAAACCGGATCGGAATTATCGTTTTCGCATTATTGCCGTTTATTCGAACAACGACAACAAAGAGGGCAACACTTCGTCGAAATTCTTTTTGCAGCGTGGCTCTGCCTTGGGACCGTCCAAGTCAAATTTACCCGCACCAGAGTTGGTGCGTGTAGAGCCCTTATCGGAGACTGCTGTGATGTTGCATTGGACACTGACTACTGCAAATCGCTCCAATATGGTTGATGGCTTTTATGCCTACTACCGTCCCGCCTCCTCTGCGGGCGAGTATCTGAAGGCCACTGTAGATGGTATGCATGCGCGCAAGTTCAAGATCGACATGTTGGAGTCAGGTACGGCGTATGAGTTCAAGCTGCAGTCCTTTAGCGCAGTGGCTGCCTCCGAGTTTAGCGCTATTCTGCAGGGCAAAACTAAGAGTAAGTATAAATTTTAAGACATCTGTATATTAATACGCACCAAAAAAGTTTGTGATCCCTTTTTTCCTGTGTTAACGTCAACATATTCACATAAAACTAATATTGATGGAAAGGTATTTTCGAGTAGATGTGCACAATGTAATTTTTATTCGAATATATTGTCGTTAAGATAGGTAAAACTAAGCAAATGTAAAAACCCTTTTTTCCTAATTGGATGAAGCCAACAACTATTAAACATCGTTGCTGTAGCATATACGAGCAATAGTAGAATGCGAGAGTCGCAGGCACTTCAAAAGAGCTGTGCATCATTATTTTTGTTGGGGCTTTCTCTTAATTTCTCTCTCAACAAAATAAATTTGCCACCGCGTCAGCGTCAAAAAAAACTGTTAAACTACTGCTTGCTTCATATAACACATGGAAAGACTTATAATTGTTTATTTTGTTCAATACTTCAGTTCAGGATATGGGTTGGTGCGTTCAGCAAAAAAAAAAAAAACAAAAGAAAAACCAATTTTGATATGACTGGATATCGGCCAAAGGCGATACTAGTATTTTATATTAGTGAAGAAACATGGGGCGTTTGAGCAAAAGACGTGGAAAAATATTTGAAGTCGTTCTATTTTGGTATTGGTTTTTTGTTCCAGTTTTCTCATAGTTTTGGCAAAAAATTTTAGAAACTAAAAACAAAAGTTTTACAAGAGATGACATACGTAGTGTTGTATAAGTTTTACCTTTAATCTAGAGTTGAATTGCCAGATTTATTTTCAAGCGAAGTAGGACGAAAACAAAATTTTCATAGGGAAAAATGTTTAGGGGATGTTAATGAATTACGTAACATGTTTTTGGACAATTTTTGATCCCCCTCCCCCCTATATTACACTTCGTTGAGAACTCCTTACCCCCATTTCCCCGATGCAATATCACAATTTTAATTTTTTAAATTTTTTTCCTTTTTTTTATATTAACAGTTTGTTATGAAAAAAGCATGGACGTTGTAAACACGTTATATTTATTATAAGTTTTATTATTATAGAAATAATTTGGAAATTTGACGGTGTTCTATTACAGACATGTGAACAGAGCTGAACACAAATGAACAAGTGGCAATACGTTATAGCTTTGATGTTCTACAATTGTGAAATTGTTGTTTGTTTTATGCCATGTTCTCACGGCGCACAGTGAATCACCTCGTTACAAACGATGGACAAAAGTAAAACGAGTGGTCGTAATTGATAAATGATAAATGACACCATACTAAATCCAAAAGTGTAAAAGAAATTCCATTGCCTTAAATTGTTTAAAAGTAAATGGGGTTTTAAACTGATTTTTTTTTTGTGTTTTATGCTAACAAATAATGTGAAAAAAAAAATATATATTTTGGCTAAAGTCGAAAGAAAAAAAGTTGTGATATCATGTATTTTATATAAAATAAACAATTAAGCATCTGCATTTTATTACTGTAAATACCTATTTTGACGTAATTGGCCAGAAACTTGTTTTAAATAATTATTTAAAAAAAAATTTCAAATTAAAATATAACTTCAAAAGTACTTGTTTTATGATTACAGTTTTGGAAATATCAGCAATATTTATGTTTGATACATGTTAGTATTTGTTATAATTTGATCAAATGCTATCAGCAAAATTTTATATTTAATTTCCTCGTTTGTTCCCAAAGCATTTCAATAAATAATATTTATAAAACATAAATAACATAAATAGTACAAATAAGAATTAAAACTTCATAATTTTAATAATATATTTACTTTGAAATTGAACTTTCTTCAGCAGTGCTTTTATCTGAATAAGAAAACATATTTGCAAAATTGTCTAAATCTTCTGTCCCTTCATTATCACTTTTATGTAAATATTTAAATATGTGTTTATCATTTTGCTTTTTAATTTGTGATATTAAGTTTATTTTCGATACAAGCTTTCCAGATGGTCTTCCATTTTTACAAAGGTCTAAAATTCTATTTGTTGTGACGCGCAAGAGAGATTGCAAATCTACTTCTGCTGAAATTTCTGTTACTTTGATTTTTGGTGTCAAAGTGCGTCTCAAGTTCTTAATGGAATAAAATTTGTATTTTGCATCAGATAATCCTAAATCAAAATACAGAGAAAGGGCTTGCTAGGCTCTATTTTTTTTTTTTTTTTTGCAGATTTAGATTTTATGAGCCCACTTAAGTTTGTTCTTACACAATATATTCATTTATAAGCTTTCAACCCTTCGAATTTTTGTTTTTTCTGAACCGTCTTCGAAATGTATTTGAGGTCTGCCGCGTTTTACAGTACTATTGCTTACTTCCTTTAAAAAAAATTAGTGATAAACAAAAATATTCTTCAGATATAAATTATTACTTAAATTTATAAATTATTACATTATCGGAATTATGTTTATAAAAAAAGTGACCGCTTTAGCCAAGCAGAATTTGTTGCATATAACTTCTCTTTTTTATATTGACTTTGACGCCACTTTTTAATCATTTCATTATTAAATTCAACAATTTTTATGCGCAACTCACGATCACTGAAATTAGATTTCTCAAATTTTGACACATAAAACGTATGAAGATCTGATGGTTTATTTTTAATATCAGTAGATATCCAAAAATCTATTAATTCTTCATTAATTATTACTTTAGACAACTTTTCTAACTGAAAGTTGCACTTTTACTTTTGGTTTCCACACGATTTGTGAAAAAAAATGCAAACAAAATGAACCCTTTAATGCATATTTTTGATATTAATTATTAATCTGAACCAAAACTAATTTGAAACAAAATACATAAAAAAGAAATATTAAAAGAATGTTTAACAAAATAAAACAAACTCATTGAACAAAAATTTACTAACTTCAAAATTATATTCAGACTTAATTTATATTTCTAAAATATTTTACACGCCATGAAATAAGGAGTTAAGCTTGTTTTCGAGTTTCTTTTATGTAACGGTTTCGCTTATGTGTTGACAAAGAAAGTGTAAACAATTAGAATTTTAGACGCAATTAGCACTTGCAATTAGGATTTTAACCATTTAAAAAAAAGTACTTTATTCAAAAAGGCGGAAGAAGCCAGAGTAGATTTCAATTGTTATGAGTAGGTGAAAGTCAAGACTTACGGTATTTGAAAATAATGCAATAATTTTTACCATGTTTTTTAATTTTTTTTTCTTTGCAAATTTACTATTTTATAGATTATTTTATAAAAAAAACCCCTTCTTTAAAGTAACACAAAATCTGTAATTTTTTTTCTAAATTTTCCACAATTTTTTCTAAAAAACCACAAATTGAACTAAAATATGAACTTTATGTTACAACAGGATTACATTTTTTGTTTTACTTTAGCAATTGTATTTTTGGTCTTTTTTTTCTTACCCCTTAGCCATGGCGCGAAAGACATAAAATCCATAAAAAACTTCCAAGTTTTGAAAGCTGAAGTGGATACAAATATCAATATTTTTAAAAAATTGTTACTGATCTATGGTATTTTAGAGCATGCTTTATCTTTAAAATGATACCCATATTTTCCGATTTGCAATCAAAGCATTTTTTGATTTTTGTCTATGGGACGATTCACTGTGCGGTGCTCTGAATAAAGTAATTCGGCGGCAAAATCCTGCGTCATTAGACCAAACTCTCTTTATAAGAAATACATCTAAAAAAAATTCGACAGATGCGGCAAAGTTGTTGTATTCGTCAATGTGTTCAAGCTATCATTCTGCTTTTATGTACTAAGCACAACTATTTAAGCAAAACTATTTAATTCATCCATTCTAAATAGTTCAGTGAAAATAATCGAAAACTGTTTTACTACTCAAAACATTGCGTTGTTGTACACTAAAAAAAAATATGCTAAAATCAAGGAAAATTTCCTTATTTCAAGGAAAATATGGGTAAAAAATTGCACTAAGGTCATCATACCCTATATTTAAAATGGCACTTTCATTAGCCTAAGTAAGTTTTTCTCCTAGGACTGAGGATATTTCCTTAATTTAAGGCAAAGATGTTAAATAATGATTAGATAATACTAATGATTGCTAATTAACCTTCCTTTGTGAAATTCTCTAATTCATTAAACAATTAGAATTAGTTCAACTAATTCCCATTAGATAATTGAAATTTTTATTCCAATGGTAAAACTAATTGCAATTAGTTGCCATTAGCAAAAAAAATTGGTTTACCTTTACAATTAGGAATCTAATTAAATTCTGCTAATGCAATTAGATATTCAATTAGCTCGAATTAGAATCAATTATTTTGATAAAAATAAATTTTTTCAAAAGAATTATTGAAGTGAACGAATAATGATGTAAGCCACTGTATGTGGAAACATGTGGTTATTCGATTACCGTAAGTCTACTTTTACATTGGCAATTATAATTGCCGCAATTGTTGTGTTCGTTGGAGAGAGAGGTAAGAAGAATGGAACAGGGAAAAAACTTGCCCGTACTAGCAATTCGTGTTGTTATTCTCATTCGCAATTTTCTACGCGTTGTTTTGTACTAGAATTGCTCTAAACAGAATTGCCCGTGTAAACACAAATGGCAATTTCAAAAGAGAATCATAAAGAATTGCGGCAATTATAATTGCCAATGTAAAAGTAGACTTACGGTAATCGAATAACCACATGTTTCCACATACAATGGCTTACATCATTATTCGTTCACTTCAATAATTCTTTGGAAAAAATTTATTTTTATCAAAATAATAAATCTGTTGTAAATCGTTGTAAATCTGTTGTAAATCGAGTTGATCTCGTTTATTAGCCGGTGTCGGTTGTGTTGTTTATTAAATTGATACGTGTCTGTTTTTGTCTTGTTTCGACGCTCCTGTTGTAATAATCGTGAGTGTCTTTATATTAATATTATTATTTCATGTTTAGTTATTGTCATTAATTTGAATTTTATTTTTTAACATTAAAAAATCATTTCACCAGTTTCTAACTAAATTTGCTTATGTTAATTGAGAGGTTTTGTTTGCATGCTTGCTTGTTTTGTCGTTTTTTCTTTTTCTTTTTGGTTTCCTCTTTGTGCGGTGTTTTGTTTATTGCTAGCGTAGTGGTTGTTGTTGCTTTTTAACTGTTGCGCTCACTGCATGTTAAATATTAAAATAATATACCCTTAAAGCACTTTTTGCATTTAGTCATTTTTATTTTTCACAAAATAATTTAAATTTTTTTTTCCAATGGATTATTTTTCCATTGATAATATTGCTGCTTGTTCTCTGAACGAGCAATGCAAAAGCCAGAATATTCTGTACCCTATGTTCAGCTGTTCTGGCCCATGTGAGCGAATGTTCCATGCTTCTTGTGCTGGTATTTCTAAATCGTGCCTTGACGATTTAATGTCAGTCCAATCTGGTCTTCGCTGGTATTGTGCTTCGTGCAGGGCCCTTTCCCCGGATGAACTCTATTCTAAAATAAAGCTTTTTGGGGAAAGCCTTAACTTATTAAATAATAACTTCAGAGAAATTGTTTCATTTTTTAGCGAAGTTAGTGCCGCACCCACTACCAGCGTTTCTGATGAAATTACTGTTCAGGATAACATTTCGGTTCCTTCGTCCATGACTGCATCTTCCGGAATTTTGTCAGTTTCATCAGAAAAAGACCTAAAAAGCTCTAAAAGACAGAGGAAAAACAAAAACAAAAAAAAGCGTCGGAAGGCGTCCTCCAGACCTTCCAAGGCAGAGCAGCCCCCAGCAATGCCATCAGAAAATAATAATACGGTGATTTCTCATACACCATCTTCTATTCCTCCATTGACTAGTAGCCCAAATACGATTTCAACTACGCCTAACAGTCATTTGACTTTAAGAGCAGTTTCGAGGACCAGAAATGTTTTCATTTCACGTCTTCAGCCCGACACATCAATAGAAAATATATTGACGTTTGTCAGGCAATCCAAGTTAGAGAACTCAAATGCATTCTGTTTATGCAAAAAAATTGGTAATAAGCCTTCCCATGCTTCTTTTATTCTAACAGTTGCAGCCGAAGATTTTACAACTGTTCTTAAATCTAATTTGTGGGCCGATAATATTCTTGTTACTGAGTTCAAGCCAAAAAATAAGTCTAAAAGGGTGACTCAAGCCGCCCGCCAGACTCAAAAAACTAAATAGGCTGTCCCTTTACTATCAAAATGTAAGGGGACTACGGTCTAAGACGCAGAGCTTATTTCTATCAACTCAAAATTGCTCTGAGGATATTATCGCGTTAACAGAAACAAGGCTAAACGGAAGCATTACTGATTTGGAATTGTTTGACAATAGTTTTCAAGTTTTTAGAAAAGACAGATACACTGACAATATTTCTTCTGTCGGTGGTGGTGTCCTTTTGGCTGTGAGGAACTGCTTTGTCAGTTTTATTGTTGACATTCCCTGCTCTTCTAATATTGAACTAATTTGCGTTAAAGTTATACATTGTAACTCTAATGTATATGTTATTAATGCATATGTTCCTCCTTAGAGTAGTGTAGAGGTCTATGCAAGCCTTGCGGAGTGCATAGATTACATAATTGATTTACTTGACGTTAATGACGACATTTTATTATTGGGCGATTTTAATCTACCTGATTTAAAGTGGCATTCTTCTGACGATGATACGTACTATTGTGCATCTAATTCGAAGACCCGCCAAGAACATATATTTGTTGATAATATATGTTCAGACTTACAACAAGTGAGTTGTATTTATAATAGTCTTGAAAGACTTCTTGACCTGGTCTTAACTACAGACAGTAACAATGTTGTTGTTAAGAGGGCCTTTCATGCTCTAACTACTGTTGATGAATATCATCCACCATTGAGTATTTGGTACAAATCCGACAGAGCAAATATAGTAAATTCTAATTCAGCAGATAAGCTTTATGAATTCAATTTTAAAAATGCTGACTTTTTGAAGTTGAATCAGTTGCTTTATGGTAAACTTAATGCAATTTTAGAATATATAAATGTAAATTGCCTTGATGACTCCATACATTTTTTTTATATGGAACTCTTTGCTGTGTTTTCTCAATCAGTACCTTATAGTCTCAAATTTGCGAGGAATTCTGCGTACCCGTGGTACACAAAGGATTTAAAGACTCTTCGCAACAACAGGAATAGGGCATGGAAGAAATACGTCTGTAGCTTAGGCTCAAACGACCTAGAAACTTACAAACGTTTGTTTCTGGAATTTGAAAATCGCTCAGCTACATTATATCACGAATATTTAGATAATGTTAAGCTGAGAATATATATTAGATCGATCGATGAGGAGTTTGGTGCTGGACCTGACGGTGTTCCTGCCGCAGTGTTAACACAATGCGGTTCCGTTTTGAGTCAACCACTTTCTTTATTATTCAATAAATCTATTAACGAAAGTTATTTTCCACTTTTTTGGAAAAAATCATTTATAAGTCCTATTTTTAAAAAGGGTTGCAGGAACGATGTTAGTAACTATAGGCCTATCGCTAAGCTCTCATCGATCCAAAACTTTTTGAGCGGATGGTGTATGATCGGGTGAAAATTCACTGTGGGGAAGTCATAACAACTCGTCAGCATGGTTTTGTGAATGGCAGATCCACTGTGTCTAATCTTCTCGATTTTACAACATTCTGCTTAAATTCTATTGATTCTGGTAACCAGGTCGATTGTGTTTACACTGACTTTAGTAAGGCATTTGATAAGCTACCACACAATCTAATCTTATTTAAACTTGAGTTAATGGGATTTCCACAATATTTTGTGAACTGGATTAAATCGTATTTGGTAGAGCGATCTTATCAAATACGTTTCCGAGGCGCATTGTCTTCTGAATTTATTGCTGGATCAGGTGTTCCTCAGGGTAGTCACCTTGGTCCTCTTCTGTTTATTTTAGCTATCAATGATGTAACTCACGTCATTGAACACTCTCATCTGCTTATTTATGCCGATGATATGAAAATATACAGAACGATTAATTCTAGAGATAATTCAGATCTACTCCAGTCTGATCTAAAATCCTTTGAAGTTTGGTGTTCTAAAAATAATATGTTTTTAAATTCAGATAAATGCCAAACTATGACCTTTTCGCGAAAAAGGAATAATTTTATATTTGATTATAAGATTAAAGATACTGCCTTGAGTCGTGTAGACACCGTCAAAGACCTAGGTATATGCATGGTTTCTAAGCTGTCGTTTAACATTCATATTGATAATATTTGTAAGAAAGCATCTTCAATGCTTGGTTTTGTAAAACGCTGGGCCAAAGAATTTAATAGCATGATTACAACTACAACGTTGTACTCGTATTATGCAATTGTGCATCCTCACTTAGAGTATGCAAGTCAAGTTTGGTCCCCAAGTTACAATGTGCATGTTGATCGAATAGAAAGAATCCAAAAACGTTTTGTTCAGTTTGCTCTAAGGGGCTTAAGTGGAACTGACATATTAGACCTTCCTCCTTATGAGGATCGTTTAAAACTATTAAAAATGCAGTCTTTAGGTGATCGAAGGAAATCGGCAGATATCGTATAATTACACCAGCTCATAACAGGTGTATTCGATTCTCCAGAACTTCTTTCTCACATAAATTTTAACACTAACCGTAGAAGCAGTAGAAACGCTAACAACTTAATTTATTTGCCATTTAGTAGAACAAATTATATGGCTACTGCTTCTTTAAGTCGCATGAGTTCCTTTGTTAACAATTGTAGCGTTTTTGATGTTAATTTGTCAAAAGGTCAACTCAAAAGTAGACTAAAATTAGTTGTGTAATTAGATCTATATATACGCATGGTTAGTTCTTCCGTCTTGTGTTGTCCCTGAGCCCAACCCATTTATTGGTGGGTAAATTTTTCCCACATTAACTTGTTTGTGGTCACGGTTATCCATAACATTGATATTTTCAATGATTACTGGGTAGTGGCTTTAGATGGGTTAATGCTGAGGAAGTGCGATATAGCTGTAGTAGCTGAACTCTATTGTTATTGCATGTAAAATAATTGATTCTAATTCGAGCTAATTGAATATCTAATTGCATTAGCAGAATTCAATTAGATTCCTAATTGCAACTAATTGCAATTAGTTTTACCATTGGAATAAAAATTTCAATTATCTAATGGGAATTAGTTGAACTAATTCTAATTGTTTGATGAATTAGACAATATAAACCAATTGCATCAATTGCTAATTCTAATTGGAATTTAACATGTATGATTTAAGGTACAAAATACGCGCAAGTAAGATTTTGATGAATAAAAGCAACACAATAAGTTTTTCTAATGTTCATCCTTGACTACATTAACATTTTTTAATGGCGCACCCTCTTCTCTCGCTTTTTAGATGTAAAAGCTACTTATATATAAGAAAAATTTTCTCATATATGTATTAGGATATTTCCTGGAATTACAATTGTTGACTAGCCTAAGTAAGTTTTTACTAGACGTAATGTTAAAGAATATTTTTCCTAAGTTCAATGAATATTTTCCTAAAATCAAATGAGTTTACCGCTGTATGAATTTTGTTACTCAAGTTAAGCAAAAATTTTCTCAAATCTAGTAAATTTTACTTGTTTTTTTTAAGGAAGATGGCGTCCTACGTTTTAGGACAACTACCTAAAATTTTAGGATATAACCTAATGTTGAGTATAAACTCATTGCACTAAGGAAATTTTATTTCAACTAAGGAAAATTTATGACTGGAATTGAGGAAGGGATCTACTTAGTTTTGCTTCGTGCTTTTTTTTTAGTGTAAAGAAAAAATTAACCATATATGTTTATGTATTTTTATGATAAACATGAATAAGTTGATATATTTTATTTATTAATTTCATATTTTAAAATTACACCATTTAGAAGCTGTGACAACACCTTCCCCCGCGGCACCTGCTGTAATACCCACTACCAATTCCAACGAGGAGGATAACTCAATCTATCCAGTAGTAGCTGGAGCTGCAGGTGGTGGAATTTTGCTGCTCATAGCTAGCATAGCAGCTTGTTTATGCATGAAAAGACGCAAGAGTTCTCAGCCAGAAGGTACGTTATTTAAACTCTAGAACTCAAGTCACTGATACCAAAATCTAACTTTATCTTCTTAGATGAGGACAAACCACAACTCGATCACATACAAGCGGACTTTGTAACACCCTCTGTGTTGGGAGTGGCCTCACATCATAAATCCGGACATCGATTGAATGGTGTTATGCCGCGTATGAATATAACGCCCAATCCGCTGGCACAGGAAGCAGATAAGGTGAGTTCCACTATACAAAAAAAGTCGCACTTAAAAGATACCGAAATTATGTTTTTCTACTTTTGGCAATATTTTAAAAATGAAAAAAAAACAAATTTTTACTATGCATTTCTTTGCTTTTGTATTTAGTTGATTTCTCGTGTGGGGTTGTATGTTTCTCAACAGCTGTTGGTGTTTTCAACTTTATGCAACTATTTTATGTATATATATAAAAACAAAAAAAAAAAAATATCAAAAAGAGGCACTTAACGCTTAAGCTATTGTAAAAAATATTAATTTTATATTTTTATTCAAAAAATATTAATGGTTTTCACGATCTGGAGTACTTTGTTGTGTTCTTGTGCAAAAGAGTAAGATAGTGAAACTAACTGGGAACATCCCTCATAAGTAAAATAAGTAGATTAGGTTGAGTTCAAAGCTTTCAGCTGTCATTTTTGATAAATTTATTTTTTTCTCTTATCATTTCAAATAAATATTAAAGGCAAATATGAATATTTTATTTGGCAGAATGAGCATTGTTTTGCTCTTTTGATCAAGAACACACCAAAGTACTTCCTGTCGTGGATACTCCTTTTTTGTTGTATTAAAAGAACTTATAAAGAGCTCATTAATTTTTGTTTTCTATCATATTTTTGGCATATGTACCATATATTTATCCAAATTTTTGTAAATTATTTTATAAGATTTATCAAAATTTTACTCTACCCTATGCATCAAATCTCTTATAAGCACTATCCGCCACTATTTTTATGTACGTAGAATCGTTTCAAATGCTTTTTTAGATGGTACAAAATTACTTACGACGGGTTATATGATATGTTTAGAAAATAGAGGAATATATGATATACATTTTTTTCTATATACCATAACACACGGGTCTACAAAATTTGGAATATTTTTTTTTATTAAGAAAAAACCGATTCTAAATTATAATTGTATAGGTATTTCAGCCCATATAGGTATTGCGTATGAGTCCAGGCCTTACAAAAAGGCGCCTTCAAAATTTCATGAATGTGAAAAACCACAATAGAAGAAACAAGGTAGTAGTGACAGTACTTTTGGCGAGCATAAGTATTAAATCTATGATAAAATAGAGAACAAAAAAAAAAATTAAACGTTAAGTAAATGGTGCCAAACCAGTTGTCAAAGAAAACACATATGTTTGTTCAGTATACTTTGGAAACTTACCATGCAAAGATTTATGGTCTAATTATGTTCGCGTAACGCGACGCAACGTGGCCGTAGGAAATGTCACTTGAATTTCTGTTATATGGGCTATGTGTGTATCTAGTTATACTCCACGCAACGTAGCTTAGAGAAATGTAGATAAAAAAAGAATTTTATCGGGCAATCTTAAGATAAACGTGGAGCAAATAAAAAGTTTAATTTCATTTTGAACTCTACGTAGTTCTGCGTTTTTGTGACAGCTGAATTGTGATTGTTTATGTGCGTTTAGCTTATGTTCGGTTAATTTACTGATAAATTCTGACTTTTAACTCAGAATTATTTTATTCTTTCTTTTGTTTTTAGTGCCGTGAATTTCCAGTTAAATATTATATAAACTAATTTGTGCGTTAAAAGTTTCCCTCCTGTTGTTTTATGTGAATACAATTCAGGGGCAATCTGAGTGCCATGAACATATTGAAAGTGGAAAATAAAAAAATGTATGGCACACTCACATGAAAATTGCGGAGCTGCTGGCGCATGCAAATGGGAAAAGGCTACCGCAATGATGCACGGCCACAACATATGTCCGCTCCACTGCCAAATGCAATGTGGTGAGCAGCTAAATATTCCTCCGGTCCGCGATGCCGGCGTGATTGTTCAAAGCAGGGATGAAAAATGAAAATTTTAAAATGTACCTAATTTCCCAAAAAATATGTATCTTCTTGGTCACGAATGTGGGTAAAATTATTCACCATTGATTTTTTGTTTTTATACAAAAAGTGGAATAGCATTCAGGGTGTTTATAATGTATGGAAAGTAGATAATACAACGCACAACGCAGGTGATCTACCTATGAGTAAATATAATATGCAGGGCTCGGATTTTGTGGACATATCAACTTTTTTCTGCTCTAACAAAGACATTTTCTATTGATGTTAAAATATCGTTCATAATCCCCAGGTACTGAAGCCAAGAGTTTTTAGGGCATTTTTGTGTCATTTTTAGCCATTTATGTTTTTTAAGATCTTTTTCCATAGTTTGAGGTTATATTTTGAGTAATTTTTATCGATTTTTAAATAATATCTTATAATTTTTAGTGGTTTTAGCGATTATTAGGGACAGTAAACTATTTCGTAGGTACTTTTAAAAGCCTTTAAGTCAAAGAAGTTGAAGAAGCAGAAAACAAGAAGAAGTTGAATTGTTTTCCAATTAAAAAAAAAATATTTGAAATTTTCAATCTATACCACGAGCCATTAGAAACTTGCCAATGCTGGTGAGAATGCTTTTGAGAATGTATTTAGAAATTTTTATGAAGTATTTGGAAAAATGGAGATATGCAACTAAAAGGACATTCGGATTTAAACGATATTTCATCTATTAAATATGCGCTCTTGCCTGTGCTGAAGTGGAAAGAAGTTTTTTCGATATAGAAGACAGTTCATACTAACAAAAAATGGTTGTTTGATTTTGATAATTTAAGACTGTACATTATTATTTATTGCAACGTAATGCAGTTACAAACATTTTAATTAAAAACAATTAAAAATAAATTCATTAACTTTAAATTTTTGTTCCAAACATTTTAATTAAAAACAGTTAAAATCATATTAATTTATTTTCATTTTGAGGGCATTTTTATGGGTTCTTAAGGCGTTTTTTAATTTTTGTTTTTTTGACGTTTTTAAGGGCTTCAAAATCCGTACTCTGATAATAAGTACTTTGTATCTGAGAAATAATTTTGATAAGCTTACTTATCCATCGCTGTAATATTGTAAAGCTGCCAAAGAAAAACCGTGCAAAGGAAAAGAGTTCATAGAGCTTATATTTTTCTTCTTTTTATATTTACTATTCAAAATAGTGTGGAATTGAAACTAGAATAGAATTGACAAAACAAATTTTTGGCCTTAAAGCCAGTAGTTGTTAAATTAATTACTTGTTAAAGAACAAAAAAGAATTTTTATAAAACTTAGTCGAAAATTCATTTAGTCAAAGGCGGAATGTACCTAAATACCTAAAATGAAGCAATTGTACCTAATGTACCAATCTACCCTTCAGGTCAAAAACGTCGGAAAAAGGTACAATTGTACCTACTTTTTCAGCCCTGGGTCAAAGCTGCATTTGAAACAGGCATAGTTTTTCTTTTCCAATCCAATTGCTCATGGCGCTCCGATTGACCTTGGTTCATAGTGAAATTTATTGATTACAAAAAAAACAAACTTTATTTCATTTGAATTTGTATTTTCGGAGACATTTTGTAATTTATTTAACAATTTTTGCTTCGTTTCTTTAATTTTGCCACCATTAACAAATTTTTTACTTTCTGTAAGTAAAAGCAGCTGATTTGAAGTTTTTTTAAGTAGATATACGTATACGTTTGCATAATCAACATGAGATTTGCTATGTGCAATCTGCCATTTGCTACAGCCACGTTACGTCGCGTTACGTGAACATAATTGAATCATTACACCGAACCAACGTTTACAAATCGTTTACGATGCGTATAATCGTGCATCTGAGTACATGTCTACATTTACTCTTACGGACAATATTTATCCAATACAAGATCATACTGTGCGTACCGAAGAAACCATCACCGCAGTAGAGGTGAGTGTGACCGAGGACCTAGGTTTATCGATTAGACGACGTCTTCAACAACTCGACCTTGCCGGTACATTACGTGGACGACTTTGGGGAAAGGCCATGGTATACATCCGTATCAAATACAACTGGTGCAGTAATTCGACCATCAGACCATCGTTTGCGTCGTACATTCGGTGAATGGGCTGAAAATCAATTGTAAGTTAAACCGCATTTTTACCGTGAAATCATCTTCAGTGATGAGGCATATTTCTGGCTTAACGTGTTCATAACGTATTTAAAGTGAGAACAATTCTGAAGAGACTATCTCCAGGCTCACTTATATCTACAATAGAAAAAGTTACTGTCTGGTGTGGTTTGCTTGCCGATGGCATAATTGGTCCAAAGTTTTTCAAAACTGAAGATGGTGAGCACTAAAGACAAATGATTCGCGACTTTTTGGTACCCACGTCCATATCAATCGTCTAAGTGCTAAATGGTTTCAGCATAATGGTTCAATAAGCCATACAGCGCGTGAAACCGTCCCTTTATTGGGACGAACTTTTGGTGACCGAATCATATCAAGAAACGGGAATGTCAATTGGCCACATAGGTCATGTGATTTGCCTACGTTAAACTACTTTTTTTTTGGGGGGTACGTCAAGTCACTGGTCTATGTTGATAAAGCAGCTACGACTGACCAGTTGGAAACCAACATTCGTCGTGTTGTTGGATACTGTTGTTGTTGTTGTGTTGTTGTGTTGTTGTTGGACTGACAGGATCGTCAGTTACTTACTCAGGTGGTCGTAACAACCCGTGTCCGGGTTTCAGCCGACCTCATCAGCTCTCGCCAGGCGCCTCTGCTTTGCGCGCGCCTTCTCCAATCGGATACACCAAGTGCGGTTAGGGCTTCCTCAGCCTGGTCCATCCATCGGAGGCATGGTCTCCCTCGTCATCGTTGACCAGCGACCCTCGCCTCGAGCACCTTTTTTGCTGGAGCTTCGTCGTTCATACGATGGACATGACCCAGCCAGTGTAGTCGCTGCACAGTTATACGCCGATCTACGTCAATGTCATCCTAGAGCTCATACAGCTCGTGGTTCATTCGGATGCGATAGTCATCGCCGACTCGAACAGGTCCGAAGATTTTGCGTAGAACTTTTCTCTCGAACACCCTCAGAGCGGCTGCGTCAGCTTGCGAAACTACCCATGCCTCAGCGCCATAAAGCAGCACAGGTAGAACGAGCGTCTTGTAGAGTGTTAGTTTTGTCGATCGAGAGAGGGCTCTGAAACTTAGTTGCTTACTGAGCCCGTAGTAGCACCTATTAGCAATTATTGTTCTTCGCTTTATCTCCAGGCTGATTTCGTTTTTGGTATTAATGACGGTGCCAAGGTAAACGAACTCCTTGACTACTTCAAAGTTATAGCTGACGGATGAAACGTGGGAGTCTAAACGCCGCGCTCCCTTGTTTGTAGACAGCGTATACTTTGTTTTACTCTCATTTATCGTCAAACCCACTTTGGCTGATTCCTTTTCGATAGCGGCGAAAGTAGCGGTAACATCTCTTTTGGTTCTGCCGACAATATCAATATCATCAGCGTACGCAAGGAGCTGGACGCCTTTGTAGAAAATGGTGCCATTACGATGCACACCGGCCTTTCGTACGATCCCCTCCATGATGATGTTAAAGAGATCGCAAGATAGTGGATCGCCTTGCCTTAAACCTCTTTCGGTATTGAAGGTTTCGGAGAGGTCATTTCCTACCTTGACGGAGCTGCGTGTGTTGCTCAACGTCATTCTGCAAAGTCTAATCAACTTTGCAGGTATACCGAACTCAGACATTGTTGCGTATAGGCAATCCCTTCTCGGGCTATCGAACGCAGCTTTAACATCGACAAAGAGATGGTGTGTGTCAATTTGATTTTCGTGGATTTTCTCCAGGATTTGTCGTAGCGTGAAAATCTGGTCTATGGTGGACTTACCAGGTCGAAAGCCACACTGATAAGGTCCAATCAGTGTTTTTGTAATCGGCTTTAATCTTTCACACAGTACGCTTGAGAGAACCTTATATGCGATGGAAATAAGACTGATACCTCTATAACTAGCGCAGATTGTAGGGTCTCCTTTCTTAAATATAGGGCACAGTACACTGAGGTTCCAATCGTCGGGCATGCTTTCTGCTAGCCATATTTTGCTGATGAGCTTATGCATGCGCCTTATCAATTTATCGCCGCCGGCTTAAAACAATTTAGCTGACAGGCCGTCAGCACCCGCTGCTTTATTTTTTTTGAGTCGTTGGATAGCAACTCAAACCTCTTCATGGCTAGGTGGTGGTACTTCCACTCTGTCATTGTTGATTGGTAGCTCTGAACTGCGCTCTCCATGGGTGGCATTGGTGTAATCGTCGCCAGTAAGTAAATTGGAGAAGTGCCGTCTCCACAATCTCAGCACACACTGCGTATCCGTATTCAAATCTCTATTTTCGTCTCTACAAGTGGATGCTCCGGGCTTGAAACCTTGCGTTAGACGCTTAACCTGTTGATAGAATTTTCGTTATACATTTCTGTCTCTGTCTCTGTCTGTTATACCTCTCTCTCTTCTGGTATACCTCTAGTTCCTCACGCTCACGCTTTTCCTGCTCTCTTTTCTTGCGTCTGAAAAGGCGCCTCTCTTCCTTCCTCTTTTCGCGGTAGTTTTCTCGCACGGCTCGCGTTGCAGCTGACTGCAGCGTTTTTCTATATGCGGCGTTTTTTACTGCAGTCGCAATGCGACACTCCTGATCATACCATTGGTTCCGAGGTTGCGGGTGCCGGAAACCAATGACTTCTTCAGCGGCAGCACTCATGGTGTGGGATATATGCGCCCAAAGTCCGCCGGCGTCGTCGGGTCCAGAGGTTGGTTGGTTGAGCTTAACCGAGAGTTGAGCGGAATAGGCTTCGGCAGTCCGTTGTAATTGCAGCTTAGCGACATCTAGCTTTCGTTGCATTCCTGTGCGTATGTTCTTCGCATTGCATAATCGCATGCGGATCTTGGCTGCAACGAGATAATGGTCGAAGTCAATGTTGACCCCCCGAAATGTACGCACATCTAGAACACTAGAGGCATGCCTTCCGTCGATTACAACATGATCAATTTGGTTTCGCGTTTTTTGATCCGGGGACAGCCAGGTGGCCTTGTGGATGTCGAGGTGCTTAAATCTGGTGCTACTAACTTCCATGTTTCGCGCCGCGGCGAAGTCGATCAGTCTTAGACCGTTGTTCGTGGAGGTCTCATGAAGACTGAACTGACCGATAGTGGGGCCTAAGATGCCTTCTGTCAGTTGCTTGTTGCTTGAAAGGTATTAATAACCTTTCGTTACATTGGTTTTTTTCCAAACATATTCGCTGTTTTGTTGTACATTATAAGCAAAGAGCTAGAGATATATGTTTTAAATTCCTCAATTAATTCTACAAACTACCCTTACCCTTTTTAGCATATTTAGCATATCCCAAAGCGAAAACGGGCTTAGCGTTATTAGCGATCATAAAATAAATTAACGTATTGTTATTATTTAACCTCAAATCATATACTTAAATCTATAATAAACTATATCGAAGCTTAGTAACGAACCAGGGCAGTGATCTGCAACAGATAAGTTTTTTGCGACTCTGATTATTTCCGCACGGTGCGGCTCTAATAAATATAAGTATCCTAAATCACGAGTCGGATCAGATTTCTTCAGATCATAAATGCCTATGATTGTTGTCTGCCGATACTCATCCTACTTGCCCAAATACTTATGATTAGTGTTTTTTCAAAACCTTTTTTTTCAAGTTTTTTGAGAGGGTAGACAGTTTTCCAGTTTTTGTGTAAAAAAATACAGTTTTGTATTACCCAGTTTTTCAAGTTTTTACAATTAAAACAATGCTTACTAATTTTATGAATCAAATACAATAGATAAACGAAATTGTACTATCTTGTTCAAAAATAAAGGTTCATTCACACTGTGAACCGGACTTAACTGTCCGGTTCGAAAATTTTAGTAGGTTGCCACATGTGCCTATGACAAGGCTGCCAAATATCAGCGTCTCTCGTTGACATTTGGTAAAGTGACAGTGTATAGTTTACAACAACTTTTTTCGTGTCTTTGATTTTTTCGATGGAAGAAAAAATTGAGCAACGAGTTTGTGTCAAATTTTATGTGAAAAATGGTTTCAACTGCGCCGATACGCGTAAAATGTTGGTGAAATGTTACGGTAGCTCTGCTCTATCATATCAGAAGGCAAACAAGTGGTTAAACCGATTTGTGAGTGGCCAAGACGAAGCAGAAGACGACCCTCGTACTGGGCGGCCATTGTGTTCGACTACCGAAGAAAACGTTGAAAAAAATTAAAGAAATGTTGGTCAAAAATTGCAAACTGAGGATTAGAGAGATAGCAGAGGACGTCGGCATTTCAATTGGATCCGTTCAGAACATTTTGAAGAATGAATTGCGCTTAAGACGTGTCGCTGCGAAGTTGGTACCGAAAGAACTCAATTTCATGCAAAAAAGAGACCGAGTTGCTATCGCGAAAGACAAGCTGGAAATGGTCGAAAACGACGAATCATCTATCGAATCCATCATTACTGGTGATGAGACATGGGTATACGAATATGGCACGCAAAACCAGACATCAGGCGAGTGAATCACGCTCAATTTTTTCTTCCATAGTAAAAATCGAAGACACGAAAAGTTGTTGTAAACAAAACACTGATTGGGCGCATTCACCGGAGTCAACTGTTGTGAATTATTATGGTAGCGATACTTTAGTGAGCGATGTTTTTCTCTGAATGTGTTGTTACTCTAAGCGTCAGAAAAGTTGTTAAATTTTAGAGTCAAAGTTTAACCCTAACTTTTCTTAAAAAAAGAAAAGATTATATTTCTCTAATTTTTTCACCATTCATTCTCCAACGCTCAGTACATTTCAAACTTTCAGATGTGTGCATGCTTTCGCATTGATCAGTCGTGTTGCCATTTAAGGCGTTCTTTGAAAAAAACATTAACTTGTAACTATATTTTTTGAGGTGTACCAGTTAAGGGTTAAAGCGCTCAACAGTTGAGTTCAGATAGCATAGAATTTTTCGCTCGATTAAATGGCGTCCGCTACATAATCAGTTTTAGTGAGCGCTCCCATAATTGTACCATTCAGCGAATTTTTACACAACTGTTGACTCCGCTGAATGCGGCTATTGTTGCCTTTTTATCTTTAGTGGCAAGTGATTTGAGTTTCCACATGACAAATTATTGTATATACGGCTGATTTCAAAATTTTAACTTATTCAGCAACAATTCGCAAAAAGACCTCTCCATACTGGCCTCACTACTAATGTCAAAGAAAGTCGGCTGAGTGAGGTCAGTATTAGACATGGGTAACGCAGCAAAAACGCCAACTCAAATGCAGCTTACTGTATTAGCGTATATGCGTTAACGCAAATGCGTCATAGCGTAGTTTGAAATGCTTTGTTTCCTGTATCAACAAGAATTTAATTAACGCAGTGAGAGTTTGAATTGACCAACGTGTTGCGTTATGTGATTCATTTTTCGAATGCGGTGAATTTTGTGGTGGAATACTAAGCGGAAATTTGCTACACTTAGAAAAAATACATTAAATTATATTAAAATTATATCAATTGTATTAAGACTTATATTAAAAACTGAAGATATATTAAACTTCAAACATGCAGCCAAACTGTATTTCGTTTAAGATTTGATGCGAGCTGTCAAACAGCAACATACGCGTTTCTGGTATGCAAAACAAGTTTGCAGTTGGACTCCAATTTACTTCCTTATTAACAGTCTGCTGTTTCGAGCGTACGAACGGTCAAATACCTGGTTTATCCTACCATCCCTAATGTTTTCCCTAATGGAAAAACATTAATAACAGTCAAACGCACTCTAAGCATTCATGTCAATATTTGTATACAGAAATAATGTTCGCTTTCAACTTTCTCTTTCTATGTTCGATGCGTCGTGAATGAAATGTGCAATTTTTGTTAGCTGGAAGTATATCAACGCAGTAACGCATTTAAGTGCTTCAACTCATTTACGCAACGCAGCGCTGCGTTACCCATGTCTAGTCAGTATAGCCAGCTCTTTTTGTGCAGTGTTTCTGAATTAGTTGCAATTTTGAACATAGCCTTATTGCGTTGTACTGCACGATTTACATTATTGGTATGTCGTGTTCACATAAACGAAAAATTCACCATCGCGAAAAAATTCTAAATCATTTAGGTTAGGACAAAAAATTAATTTTCTCCAAAATTAATTAATTTAAAATTAATATAAATTAATGTGTAGTTTTTCACCCACTTTGTATAAAGTAAGCAAGATCAACTGAAATTAAGATTGATGTTGCCTAAAATTTTAAAAGATAGTTCTTCAATAAAAAATTAAGATTTCCTGCTGACTTCATTTAAGTCAGTAGAATACTGAAACAAGCTGTTGCTTACATTAGGGTAAAGTTGACTTTCAGGTAGGGTTTAAAATTAGATTTTCTTTTTAGAGTGAAAGAGAGAAAACTTTAGATTTCAAACATAAAGAGAGAAAGGCGACAGTAGTGTCGCTTGTCGCCTGTCGCTAAATCCTAATTAACTCACTCACTCGAGCTTATGTAGAATCACAATTTTTAAATATTTTGCACTTGCGCACAAACTAACCACGCCTATGCTGCACTGTATAAAGATACACGGCCTATTTTTCCAGCTCTACTCTTTACTACTTTGCTTGATTTATAACTACTTGCAATTTTATGCTTTTGAAAAATGTTCATATGTGTGCGACTCTGAAGTATTTGCTATGCTAGTTTAGAATATTTAGCATTTAATGTTTTAGAATCGCAACGTTATGGAGCTGCGTTTTATTCCAAACACCTCGACGGTGCCCGATGAGGATCCAGCCAATCAAGGTAGTACCACCAGCGAAGATCATGTGCAACGCAACTCCTCATCCTGCGAAACATTGGAGGCCGGTGAAGGTATCACCGGCAGCAGTGGTGAAAGTGGCGCCAATTCTCCACTTTCGAAGCCGCTACCACCGTTACCCACGGCCAATGTTGCCAAAGTCAATCATACAACCCCACAACAAACGAAATCTACGGTAAATGCCAAGATCCCCACAAACCCAAGTCCCAATGTATTATAAGCTTTTGGCGTAACATTTAATTAAAAAAATTCTATGAAATTGTATTAGAAAAGTTTTTAAAATTAAATTTTTCCTTCCGCAGGCTCATCTGGGCTCTCATACGCAGCTGCATCATGCGCAGCCCTATCATCAGACGCCTCCTCCAGGTACGCCCAACATGTTGCCCAAGCCCTACGCCAATCATCACCAGCAGCAACAACAACACTACCAGCAGCCACACTATCAACAACCGCCACCAGTGCCACCGCATCAAAACAACAACCATGCCCCACATCACACCCATGCGCACCACCCTCAACATCCAGCGCACGCCCATCACACGTCATCCAACTTGACGACCGCCATGGAACAGCATCGACGCACGCTAGAGCGCAGCGCACGCAATCTGCACTATCCGTTGCCCACCTCGGCATCTGCCGCAGCACAGTCACAGTCACAAGCATCGCTGCCTTACGATGCTGCCATGAATATCGATGGTCTGCCGACACGCATACCGTCGCTGCGTCGCACACGACGTACCTCGGGCAATGCAAACAATAACAACGGCGGCGTAGGCATTCCCATAACACCGGGCAGCCCGCGTGTCCAACGCTCGCCGATGCCAACGCGTGCCATGATGAAGCGCAATCGTCTGGGCAGTCACAACGACAACATGTCATCAGGCAGTTTAAACAGTATTGAAGTTTAGGTAATGTGTCGGCAGGTGTGTGAGAAGTGTGAGTCGTGGAATAATTATTGAATTATTTAATTGTATTGAATTCCTTTGTTTTTTTTTTTTTCTATTAAAAACTATTTATATTAATAGTTTTAAGAACAGAGCAAACTTTAAAAATAATTTAGCTATAGAAATGTTATACCTAATGTAATTTATGTATGAGTTCAGTTAAGGATGAAATTAATTTTATTTAATTAATTACTTTTCTATGCAAATATGATATGTTTGTGGGAAACATAGAAATAATTATATTTTCCATAGTAGCTAGGCTTAAGCAACAAATCTCGAATTGTTATACTTGAATATTTTTAAAATGTTATTTATTACTGCAAAATAAGTTGAAATTAAAAAATTATTGAATAGATTTATTCTTAAATCTACCTTTTAGTTCTGGCCTTGAAGTTTTGTAGAGCGTTGGAATTTTTTTATGTTAAATTTTGTTGTACATTTAAAGCGTCGCAAAATTATTTCAAAACTAGTTGTTTGAAATTGTTTTTGTTGACTTATAATGTAAGCTGGGCGGTGAGAGCAAAAAAAAAAAAAAAAAAAATCGTTTTATATATTATATTCTTTACAAATGAATGAAATTCGTTACATTTATAAAATGTTCTTCTTATGTACAGAACTTTCATGGGGAAATTTCGTTAAATTTTAGTTGCCTATGTTTTTCTAAATGAGATAATGTAATCGATAGTTTTCACTTAATTATTTTAATATTCACTTAATAATTTTTGTTAATACTTTTCAAAAATATTTTTTTTCGGTATAACTTTTTTATGCCCATATACTTACTTATGTGGCCATATAATATTGAGAAAATATCAATAAATTGGCCACATGAAATACATTTAGCTTAAAATTATTTTGAAATAGAATTTTGTAGATATCGATAAGTTTTGCTTTAATTTTTATCTGTAAAAATATTTTTATATTAAAAGTATTTTGACATAATTGTGTAAAATGCACTGATGGACCTGTAAAAGAAGCTTTTGATTTGGAAATAATTGATAGCAACCTAGAAATCGATTAAATCACTTCATTGATATCGAGAAAAGGGAGTCTGAGGTTTGTTCCATTATACATAGTGAGCCTTGGTGTCATGTCCGCTGTCAGTCCTATACGAGTCGGAAAGCACGTATTAAATATTAAATTTATTATTTTTAGAATCCAATTATTAAATTTTTGAATATAAAAACCTTTTGAATAATGATTGCTATCTTATTGTTGAGATTATTTTTCAGGCTCTGCTTAAAATCGGCCAAAAGCAAAATAAAAAAAAAAAATTAAATGAAAAATCAGTCAAGTTTTTTCCATACGAATTTGGGTGATTTTTTTCATATAAAAAACACCTAAAACAAATTGGGCGATTTTGCATTTTTGTTGGGTAAAATTTCATTTCTTGCTTTTAGGCGGAGTTTCACTTTTTGTTTTTGGGTGATTTTTCGTTTTGTTTTTTTTTGTGATGTTTCATTTGCAATATTTGACAATAAACATCAATCAGTTCTTAGATAACGGTATTTAAAGTAAAAGCAGCGGTCCTTCTTTTGTTTTTCTTTTAATATTAGAATAATTTTTCCCTTTTACGAAATGTTTTTATAGATTATTGGGCCTTGAAAATGCTCATTTTCACTTTTTTTGTCAATTTTCGGTTTTGTTTTTGAGTAATTTTTCCAAACATTTTTGGGCTTTTTTTCGCTTTCTTGATTTATTTTTTGACGATTTTTTTTTTTGGCGATTTTGCGGAGGGCCTATTTTTAATATCTGGCATAAAATTTCCCGCAAATTCCGGAACAAAAAATAAAGGCATCAAAAAATACAAATTCGTCTACAGAATTCGTAATACAGAAACGAAATAAGAGTAATAGAACTCGCTGTGTTCTAGAAACTATTTTGGCATAGGTAGAATTTCACTTTATAGAAGTCAGGAAGTTCGACTGAATATCGCTCATTTCGTGCAAGATTGTCAGAAAACATTTAAATTTTCGCCGAAAACCATTTTATACAGCCTATAAAAACGATAAATAGGATGATTGATATTGTAGTTATATTTTCAATTTTCTAATGATGATTCTCAGAAACGGCATTTTCCATTTTTAACTACAAAAATTAAACATTTTTCGTTGAAGCTAGTGTCCGACCAAAATCTTGGCCTAAACCAGAACCGAAATTGAATAGGTTCTTATATGAAAATAGTGCCCCTGGACAATGAATAGTTTCTTCTGAAGAAGTTTTTCCCACTGAAACCAAGTCTGGGCTAAGAATTGCTCGTTCATGTCAAGTTTTTAAACTTTTCTTACATAAAAATGCAAAAAACCTAAAAGAAATTGGAATCGGCTGAAATGATAATTGATAAGTTGATAACTAAAATCATCGCTTTTGCTCAATGTAAGATGACTATCAAATTGGCAATCACTTTTTTCCTATTGAGATTACATTTTCAGCTAATGAAGTGTCGTTTTCAAAAACGACAGTCAAAACAGCAGTCAACTATCTTAGCCGATTTTAACCCTGTCTTCTTGACATATTTAAGGTTTTTTTATCAAAAAACTATATCTTAAAGAAAAAGTCTTCTTTTTTCAAATGCCACTGAGTTTGCTCAAATTAATTTTTTTTTTTTTTTCGCCGAGATAGCACATTTGGACATTTTTAACAAAGGCTTGAAGTAAGTTTGTTAAATTTTAAAATGTGATACCTCTGCGGAAGAAAATATTTGAGCAAACTCAAAGGCATTTGTAAGAGGAACTTTTAAAATTCTGTACATAAATTAAAAAACATCGCAATGCTACATAACTTTAAATATTTCTAAACAGTGTTTTTTGCACTTTTAGGCTAGAATATCTTAAAAACCAGACGTAACAATTCTGAGCCCTGAAGCGAATATTCATTGTTCAGGGGTACAAACTTTTCAAAATATAGCAAAAGTTATTGTATTTTTTTTTTTTTATTTAAGTAGCAGAAAACATTTCATTCATATAACAATAAGAAAAATGTATATAAATGTTATATGAATGAATTTAAATTCATTTTTCTTAAGAATTTTTTATAATATGTCATGTAAAATATGATATTTTGAAGTTTCGGTATCGGCCATATTGAGGTCGAACAGCCGTAGCTGATATAAAGGGCCGAAACCGAATATTCGGTCGGCTACTAGTTGTGACCGTCTTGTATAAAATTAGCGATTTATGTATGAATATTTATAAAAAAATCCAATTTAAAATTTTTAAAAACGTGAGTTTGTATGGATATGTATGGATATGGATATGGAGAATTAGCGGCAAGCGATTCAGTAGCTGTTGGGTATGGCATCAATTTATGAAATGATCATAAAACAGCTTATCATATTTTTACAAGAAAGCCTTTATTTTTCAAAATTTGTGTCTGAAAACTGTTTTGGAAAAACAATACACTAAATCAAAGATATCGAGATAAATTAAATGAAATTGTTGTGTTACCGATATAAAAATATTTCTCCACAAAAATTATTTTAAAATCGACTCGAAATTTTAAGAATTATAGTTACGCCATGTTAATTAAGTAATTCGGTCTACGAATTACGATTCTGAAATTAATTCAGATTCTAAAACTGATATTCAGTTTGACTTGCTTATTATTCATATTACTTTTTAAAGCAAAAATACTCGATTTGACTGCTGGCATCTACATTATTTTGTTTTGTTTTCTTTTTTATTAGTGCTGTTTTCGATTAATTTTCGATAAAAATTAGAGATGAAACAGATTTCTGTCATTCGGATGGTTATTCAAATTTAACTACCTTCGAAAAAAGTAATTCAGCTAATAATATTTTTAAAAATTTTTTATATATAAAGCATCGGAGAACTATCGTAAACAAAGATAAATTTGAACTCTACGAAATCATCTTCAATCTTTTCCTATTTAAACGATAAGTTTTGATGTCTATGTTACTGCGTTTGATTACTCAAATCAAAAGTTTACAGCTATTTAAGCCATGTTTTTGAAAAAAACCATTGAATTCAAACGATTTGAATAAGTTGTGATAAAGCGATACTTTTTCTTATATATATGAAATACGATTGAGCAAAAATTAATAAGAATTGATTAATCGAACAATCTAAAATCAAATAATTAATTATTTATTCTTCAAAATAAAAAGCTTTACCTAGCTGCTCAGTAAAGTATGAAAAAGCTTTTAAGCAAAACAGAGCGCTTCATTAATCGCCCTTCAGAGCCCTTCATATAAAGTTCTGTATTTAAATATTTTGAAGTTCATAGTTTTTTAAAGGTGCTCGAGCGCGAAAAGCTTAATGGCTTTAAATTTTCTTCAAAAGTATGCAAAAAAGTATTTCCAACAAAAGCTCAAACTTTAAATTCAAATATATTTTAAATAATATAATTTATAGTAAATTTATTAATATTACTTACATAAACTCTAATAATTATAACTGAAATATAGAATATTTTATTTTAAAAAGATAAATTGTTTATTAAGATAAACACCGCAAAGACTTCAATATGCAAAAACATACATTAATAAATATGTATAGTTCTAAGTAGTTATAGAAAACAGCACGATTGAGAATAACTTATACCATTTTGCTTAATAAAAATATATTCCTAAACTGAGAGTATTTTTTATACAAAATAACCAACTCTAATATTTATGTAACTCACTTTAAAGACTTCACAGAAAGAACTCGAATAACTTCGTATGTATAACATTACTTAAGTATAAACTTAAAAATGACTTTTATATACACCTCTCAATACAACAGCAACAACAAAAGTCATAGTTCCGTCCTTTTTTGTTTTGTTTTAACAAAAAAACTGAATGTATTTTTTAACTTAAGTTAATTTTAATTTAATTTCCGTGTACTTCCCACAGTTTTGACTGCATTTATTTGTTTAATTTTCTTAAATGTTTAAGTTATTATTTTTATGTTTATATGCTATTTATTATTTAAAATAGGTATCTATTTTTGTATTATTTTTAATATTTTATTATTTTTTTTTTATATATTGTTGTTGTACAACTAAAAACTTGAAATATTTAGCTTTATTAAACAAGGAAAATTCTTTTTCTCCCTGCAAGCAATGCTTGCGCTATAAAAATACTATAAATAATAAACAACTTTTGGTCTAAGAAAAAAAGTGGGCGCGCAAAAAATTCAATTAAAATTATAAAGAAGAGTAATTATATACATATATTTATTATATAAAATATTTGCAAATAAATAAAAAAAAAAACATAAAATAAAATTTTGCAATTTTTACGCATTCCCAATATATTTTGGTAAGTTCTGTATTCTATGATTTTATTTTTAATGTAACCGATAAAATCACTTAAAATTTATCCATGAATTATCTTAAATAAATCGATTTAAACTTTTTGTTTTATAGAGGCGTTTAACTTTAGAGGTTCCATATTCCGACAAGCATTAAACTGTTATAAATTGGTCAGGTCTGGCAATGTTGTTGTCATTGTTACTCATTTTGGCTTGCCATTTTATCATGAATAGACTAAAGTCAGCAAATTTATTTCGAAAATCGTGTTTCAGTTGGGTAATGTTACCATGCGCTGCGCCTATTTTACGCTCGACATAATCATCCATCTAAGCGGCTTATATTCTCGAGGCACTATTACATCCAGGTGCGGATCCAGGCATTGGTGCACTTTATAAGCCGGTGGAATCATTGGTATAACGCTACAGAGCCATGATTAACGATTATCTTGGGCTCCATTTGAATGGGATGTTTGTTGAAGACATGTTTTTCCGACAGAACGATGCCACTTGCCATACAAGCTCCATATAAGCCGCGGAAAAAAATAGAAGGAGTTGCAGCAAGATCATGAAATTTCTATTCACACAAAATTTCGCTGAAATGGGATGAATGAAAAGATCACCTCTCATGTAACTGAAATCGGTATTCTGGTATATATCCCCAAATAATTATTATAGAAAAAAAAAAAATTTGTACACATAGTTTTTTTGTCACAATTAATAATGTTAATTAGTAGTTGGTGTAATCGGCTGACTAATACGCCTAACTCCTATATATCCATTGCCAGCATTGGGTAATCTGATATATTTCTCATTGGGTAATCTAAAAAATATACCAGGGGGTCAATTCCCGTTTTGCGTTAAAGTGAAGTGAAAAAAAACTTTTCACAATCGTTTTCATTGGACGTCTTTACTTTTTCACTTCACTACGCACAAAAACGCGATTCTTGTTCGTCTAATGGAAAGTAGTTGGTGAATAGCATATAAGAGTTGCTGAATGCATATTAAACAAAGATTTTATGAAAAAATTTAAACAATGTATAAGAAAGAAGGAAACTTTTGCAAAAATGACTTCATCATTAATTTCATTTCATTTACGCAGAAGATATTGGAAATAAATAAATATGAACAAGATAAGTTTTGCGACAGCATAAAACAGCCAAAAGTAGTAAAGCAAATAGTATTTACTTGTTATTGGCAATATCAACATTTTCCTCTAAATAGTTGATAAGATACTGTTTCTGCGTACCGCTTGTCCTTTTTCCCTAAGCTGCTTTTCTTTTTACATTATTTATTTTTAATTTAAAGTCATTTTCTGTCCATAACGTGCGTTTGCTACCGGCGTTAACTTTCTTTCCATTTCAGCGAAAAATGAACAGCTGTTGCCCTTTTAGCACACAACGGGAATCGCATTTTCCGTGTAAAGGTGAAAACATATTTCACATGACGATAACGCAGAACAGGAATTGACCCCCAGATCAATAAAAGAGTATACTCACTATTATTTTATAGCAACAAATAGTTGGTGTAAAAATAAATAAAATAACGCCTACCGTCCACATAAGCGAAATCGGTAATATGGTACGATTTGTCAGAGAAAATAATTGGTGTAAAAATTAACTAAATCGGTGGACTATCACGCTCACTACCCATATAACCGAAATCGATAATCTGGTATATTTCCCCAAAAAATTATCCCAGATCAATAAAATTTAGCTAGCATAGTTATTGTATAGCAAGTAATAAATAATAAAAAAAAAAACGAAATGGCTATTTCAGCCCTTGAAAGGGCTTTGACCGAGCTTCTTATGATCAATTGTGTTGTGCGTGTTGTGAAATGTTTGAACACAAATGATCGAAAACTGGACCTACCAGCTTTATGCTGACTCCGAACGGCTTATGTTCTCAAGATGCTTTTCATGGCAGTTTTTACTCTCTGAGGTTTGCCATTGTCTGCAGGGAGGTGACGGCCGAACAGAAAAATTAATTCAATTGAAAAATTTTTCTGAGTCAGATGAGATTTGAGATCTCAGGCGTATGGGCCACACACTCTAACCACTACGCCACGGCCGCCACAATAGCAAGAAATAATTGGTGTAAAAATAAACCAAATCGGCCTACTAATATCTCCTATATAACCGAAATCGGTAATCAATAAAATTGAGTACTCAAAATTATTTTATAGCAAGAAATGACTATCAGTTTGACAGATTTGAAAAAATCCCTTATTTTAAACTTTATACACTTTGTTTTGTATTTTAGCCCAAACATGCTCCAGAAAATTGTCTATAACTTCTTAATTTTTCACTTTAATTGCACTTTAAGTATTTTTTATAATCATTTATTTATTACTGAAAAGTGTTTATTTATTTAAGATCAACCGAAGAATTAAAGAGAAATGAAATTATATCAAAAACGTCTAATAGTATTCAAATAACATTGGTAAAATACTCCAATTACACTCCAATAACATTTCAATAATTTTCTAAAACATTCATATAGCATTTCATAACACTCCAGCAACACTCAAATAACGTTGAATGCATCTAATAATGCCCGTATGATACTTCATTTTGTCATTGAAAATTAAAACTAGAGCAGTTCAAATAGGACGAATGCATGGATTAAATTGGTGTGAGTGAGTACGCATATAGTACGAATTGGTGAAAAATTTGTAGGACGGACTGTATTTTCTCTGCATTTTTTTGCCGTTTCTTTCAATTCGTTCTTCGTTAAGTTTCGATCAAATATTTACTGTGCTGTTAGTAATAAATTTGGCATTTTTAGAGTTTAACAGAACTATTTAATATAAATGTATGCTGAATGGGAAGTGATGTGTGTAGCTAATATTAATTTATTTAATGCAGCTGCTCTTCAAAACACCAGAAGTAAAAAAGTAACAACGTTTATCCTTTTCTTACAAAATGTGTCTGTCCTGCCCACGCACCACTTGTTTTCAGATTTTAAAATTGGACAAAAAAAATTAAGTATTATACGGGCATAACACAAGAATAACATTTAAGTATCATTAAAATTATATTTCAATCATATTTCAAAATTGTAAAAATAAAAATTATAAAAATATTTCATATGTTACGAAGAAATTAAATCAACATCAGTTTGACTTATTTTGACGCAATCACATATTTTCCAGTATGAATCTGTCAAAGCCGTGTTCCAGAAAATTGCCCATTACTTTTTTATTTTTGAGCTGCCGCAACCAAATTTTTGTTAAGAAATTTGTCGCAAAAACTGTTAAGAATGCTTTCAGTAAAATCATATTGAAATATAAAAAAAAATAAACTTTTTATTTTTTGAATTTCAAACTTTTGGAAATTTTTGCAATTTTCCAATACAAATAAACGCATTTTGCCAGAACAAGCTCCAGAAAACTGCTCATAACTTCCTTATTATCGGGCTGCCGCAGCCAAACTTTTTTGGTAAATAGCAAAGAAACTGTCACTAAATACATACTAAGAGATAAAAAAAAAAACTAAAAACACTTTTTTATTTGTTTTTGCCTTAGAAACTATTAGAAATTATTTCATTTTCCAATACAAATTTTAGAATTTTGTCAAAAACATGCTCTAGAAATTTGTTCATAGCTTCTGTGTTTGTGAGTTTTTATAAACCAAATTTTAAAGAAAACAAACAACTGAAATTAAGTAAAAAAAATTCGTGGTTTTTTTAGGTTATACAGACTTTTTCTGATAGTACAGCATTTTTCTTCCTACCACTTCTAATAAAAAAATTGACGCTAAACCATGTAAACTACTATATATTTAAAATTAATGCTGCATATTCATAATACTGAAATTTACGATATGTTTTGAAATCTAGAGTACTAAACTCTAAAAAATTAAATTGCATGACATTTCAGAGCCACATTAAGGGGCGTGGCGTGCTTGCAACTTAAAAGTTATAGTGTCTTCCGTCATAAGGAAGAGTGCGGCATCTACAATTTTCAGTAAACGAAGCAAAACGCCTCACAATAAAAAGGCGATATTTTATGAAAAAGGGATGAAATAATCATACAAATATTATTCTTTAGAAAAGAAAAGCCCAAGACAATATAAACTATAAGGTTATTTAAAAGAATTAACCAATAATTCAAATACTGTTCCCTTTGAAAAACCTTGTTCAGATTTTATTCATTTAAAAACATTGAGAAAACCGTATCTGCCGTATCATTTTTCACATCTATAAAGAAAATAATTTGCTTATTTTAATTTTATATATCATCAAAACCATCTTACCGACATGTATGATCTATATTAATAGAGTTAAAGCGATGATATAATAAATATGTACAACACGTAATGAAAAAATTTATATGACTCAAATTCAATTTTTTGACTAAAAAAAAAATTGTGTATATAAAATAAATAAATGAGAACCTCCTCCTTTTTGAAGTCGGTTAAAAACAAACAAAAAGTGCGGCATCTACATGTAGATACGGCATTTTCTTAATCTGTTTATGTAGATACGGCGTTTATCCTGGAATGATACCTAAATTTTGTGTAGAACTCTTCAGTCAGATACGCAACTTAAAAAATTCAACATAATCATTCAAAAACTTAAATTTAAAATTTTCATGATTTCAAGAAATTTACTAGTGATGTCTATTACCATTTGTAGCTCTCCATAACACAAAGCTTTCAAGCTGTTAAACAGCAATAGTTGGAAGCTTTTAGATGAAAAAATTTTACAATCATAAAACACAACATTTTTATGTGTTTCCGTGGTGTAGTGGTTATCACATCCGCCTAACACGCGGAAGGCCCCCGGTTCGATCCCGGGCGGAAACATGCAAAAATTTTTTTTATTTTGTATATTTTTTTAAGCCATTTTGTACCAGCTGTCGAGATCTTGACGATAAACTTTTGCTGTTTATCAAAAAATAATTAAAAATATTAAGTGGGGGAAATAAATTAATTGTTTTAATTCATAATTAAGTTTGGCGTTTTGGCTTTCCGACATGAACTTTTTTAGCCTCTCTAGCTTTTTTAAAGTTCCATCTGGAAGAACACAAAAATAGTGAAAAAACATTTTTTTAAACTAATCATTACTACTTGTATAAAAAAGGATATTATAAAAAAGGTTATTGATTCAAATAAATTTAATAAACACAGACTAGTTCTTACAGCTACTATAGCTGATCCGCAGACAGCCTCGAACATGGCTGGTCAAGATCTCGGCCGCTGAGATAATTAGTGCACTAGATGTATATATCGGTCAATACACGTCAAATCGGACGTTTTTTGATACTCAAAAATTTGTAAAAATTTGGTGCTTTGCATGTTGATAGTACTAAAAAATCTAGAAATATTTCCATACATTTTTTTTGCAATTTATATACAGTGGAAAATGAAAAACAAAAATCAAAATTTGTCATTTGGACATGTCTACAAAAACATCTAAGAAACATATTTTAGAGACCTTGAATCGATCTTCTTGCTGGTGTAGTTTTTTACCAACATTTTAAGGAAAAATTTTAACTTTTTTGGCCACTAAATATTCCATTCACATTTTTCAAGGTCAGCATCACTATTTTTTGGCATTTTGAAAACATTGTCCTAGTGAGGCATTCACTCTTAATGCATTCTCCAAATTTTACATTTGACAATTAATGCTTACTATTAAACGAGTTTTTCAAAAACTGCCTACAAAATTTGTACATACAAAACACTTTTTAATTACACACAATCTTTAATTAAAAATGAGATTTTTAGAATTTTTTGTACTTTTTCTAGTATTTTATAACTTTTTATTTCCTTGATAAAGGAAAACTTTCGTAGGTATACTACTAACATAGCTGTCAGTGTTGTTGGTTTGTTGTTGGTTTCTTGTTGCATTTGTAGAATGTTTATGGGATCAGATACAAGTAATGGGTTGACCGATATTAAAATTTTACGACTTAAGCAATTTTACGAAAATCAAATTACAAAATTTAAATGCAAATAATATTTCAACTTCAAGAATTTTTTTGATCGATTTGATTTTGATTTTTTTGACAAAAGGTTTGATCGAGAAACGCCGAGAGTTCAATGACTTAACATTTTAATGTTTTGATATGCTTTTAAAAAATGAATTTTGTGGATTTTTTTTTTTAATGTAAAGAAAAATTCGCCAACTAATTGACGCAGAAAGTTTTGGAAAATTCACGTTAGCAAAACAATTCTCAAAGTGGGAAGGAAAGTTTTTGAATTGGAAGCTTTTGAAGGTAGCTCAAGAAAAATTAAACCAAAAATTAGGGAGAACCGAAATACTGACTTGATGACAATGCTTATGATCTCATCGAACCCTTTAATGATGTCACTGTGTAACAAAAAAAAAAAACTTAAATATTTTTGATTGAAAAATAAAAAAAAAAATAGCAAAAAGTTTTTTATTATGAATCTGAAATGAGGCTAATTCGATAAAAACTATTATTTTAAGATTTGCATGTCCTGAGACAAAACGGGTATTTTAATTAAGCAAAATTTTATAAATGTTCAATTTGATAAGAAATATATATTCATATAAAAAAATATTATTTTTTCAAGTCATACACTACTTTTTTAAAGAAAAATATGCATTATCGGATCTATTTTTCCCGAATGGAAATAAAATTTCCAAATATCGGATCATCGGATTTATGTCTGAAAATTGTAAAAAATCCAATATATCGGTTCATATGGCAGAACTGTACTCCACCAGGAAATTTGCTGATTGTAAAAGTTAGCGTTTTATTATTATATCACGAATTGTTAATTTACAAAACTAATAAATACCTGACTTCTTTAAAAAAACGGTGGTTTCTACACTTCATTTTTTCAGTATAATTTTGAAATAATTTTTTTATTTAATTTTTTTTTTAATTTATTTATCTGAATTTATTTTAATAGCTTTGCATTAAAATTGCTCTAAGGTTGCGAACATAGTGAACGCTTGTTGCTGAGCCGAGCCGAAACACACATTGGAGCAAAAGAGATGCATGCATGGTTTCTTTATTGCTCCAATGTGTTTTTCGGTTCGGCACACCAGCAAGCGTTCACTATGTTCGCAACCTAAGGCTGCGAATATAGTAAACGCCGGTTCAGACAGACAAGCAGATCAGATTTTCACATTGGAGCAATAAAGAAACCAAGTCATGCATCTCTTTTGCTCTTATGTGTTTTCTGATCTGATGAGCAGGCCAGTGCGGCAAAAAATGGCTACATACAATTTCATGTAAACCTGCTCAAAGTGTGCAGAGTGGCAGCAGGCAGATCAGATCAGGTCAGGCGTGAAAGCTGGCTGGCTCTGGTTTCTCGCAGCTGGTTATGAGCAGATTTTATTTTCTTGAATATTTATACCACAACGCGTACTGCGTAAGGGGTATATTCACTTTGTCATTCCGTTTGTAACGCCAATAAGGAGGCGTGGCAGGTATAGAAAAGTATATATATATATTTTTGATCAGCATCACCTCCTGAGTCGATTTCCGTGTGCCCGTCTGTCTGTCCGTCTGTCAACACGATTACAGCCGCAATTTTAAAGCAATCGCGATGAAATTCAAAATATAAGTTTATTTTTAAAACAGAAAGGTCAAGTTCGAAAATGGGCCAAATCGGATGAAAACCAGGTCTCCCATACAAAGTTATATTAACCGTAAAATGTCTTTAAAATCCACAAAAATTATAGAAATGCCTTGCAATTTCGCACGTAACCTTTGCTCTTCAATCTTAATTCTGGCTATGAAATGGAAATGGAAAAATCGGATGAAAATCACGCCTACCTCCCATACAAAGTGGCTTTATTTTAAACGTAAAATCGAAAAGTTTTTTCTTCGTCTTCTTTCTAAATGGCGGCCATATTTTCTTTGCTAACTATAGCGATATATGCATTTGAGTTAACTTATATTTTTCAGCTCTTATTATACATAGAATGATAAACTAAGAACCATAATATTAGGCACACTTTGGCCTCTTATCTAACATATAAGAGATGCATATAAAAAAGTTTCTTCATAATTAAAAAACAAACTTTTACATTTTTGTATTCAAACGTGATATCTTGCAAATTTAAGAATTTTGTTTTATTAAAAAAGAGTTAGTTGCAGTCATCAATTTTTTCCAGAGTACTTTCCAACCAGTAGTTTACACAGAAATTTGTTTAACATTCAGACTCATATCTCAGACATTGTTATATCTAAATCAGATATTTGCTTCGTTTGGAAGATACAGAGACCTTCAGACTTCGTGTTGCTCAAACCATGAATTAGTTGATCTGGCTGTATGCTTTGGGTCATTGTCCTGCATAAATTTCCATGCAATTGGCGAATTCTCCTCTGCATATGGTATCATGAGATTTTTTAAAATGCTTATGTACTTCTCTGAGTTCATAATGCCTTCTATGCGGTACAAGGGCCCAGTTCCTTTAAATGACATACAACCCCAGAGCATCACGCTTCCTCCTCCATGCTTCAAGCTGTTGTGTATTTGGTATTAAATTCTGCGTTTTTTGGCCGTCGGACGTATTGTTTTCCATCATTTCCCACTCTATTGATCTGAGTCTCGTCACTCCAGAGTATTTTTTTCCATTGAGAAATCGTCCAATCTTTGTGCTCCTTTACAAAATTGAACCTAATTTTTCTGTTTTTTTTTTTAGAAAGCAATGGCTTTTTCCTTGATGATCTGCCAAAGAGCTGATTTTCATTTAGTCTTTTTCTTATATAACGTACAGATAATGCATTGGGGTCCTCACTTAAAACCAGGCTTTGTATTTCTTTAGCGCTTAGAAATAGGTCAGCTTTAGCAGCTCGAACAATCCTACGGTCCACCGCTTCTGTTGTTTTACGTGGACGCTTGCGTTTGGGGACCAACTCATGAGTCTTATGTTTCTTTAAATGTTGTACAGCATTATACACCATTGTTTTCGAACAAAATAGCATCTCTTGTACCAGGATTACAGCTCTTGTTCTTACCCATTTCTATAAAAAATCAAGAGAATTTGCTTTAACTTACTTAAATGAAACTTATTTCAATCTTACATACCAAATATGATTGAATACTTTTGTAAATATATAATGAAATTTATTGAAAAATTAATAGTTTTTAATTATACCGCCACACTAATATCGAATGATTTTGTGAAATCTGTTTTATTTGCAAACAAACAAACAACAATACATTCTATAGCTTAAGTCCAAAATATAACGGGACGCTTTCTTGGATTGCCACCTTTTAAAAAATAATTATATGGGAGTAATTGCAATTTTTGATAGTGTTCTTAATTAGTTCGCCGCAACTTGTAAGGGTATATTAGGGTGGTCATTATATGGATTTTTCTGGCTCCAAGTGTCAAAAAAAGCACTCTGTATTTTTTAAGATTTTTAAATTAAACCCTAAGTCTCCCTATTTGCCCATTTTCTGCCCCATACAAAATGAAAAAAAAAAAATGTGTGGCAGGTGAGCGTGACCGAAAATGTTTTCAATGTTGCACATAAATATATATCTCTATACCCAGTTATTTTTTAAATAGGTCCAATTTGAAGGAAAATATGGCGTTTGAAATTATCTTGTTGTGTGGGAGATAGGCGTGGTTGTGGGTGGATTTGAATTTTTTTTTGCCTGTGTGTTTATATTCTTAATTACAACTCACATGCAAGATTTAGTTTCTGTACGACTATTTTTTCTATTTATTTATGCCATATTTTGTTTAGAGGCGGACAAATGGCAAAAAGGGATATTTAGGACTCAATTTCAAAACCTGAAAAACTACAGAGTTGTTTTTTTGACATTTGAAGCCTATCAACAATCATCCATCATTTAAATTTGAAAAAGCCATATAACGACCACCTTAATTTTTCTCTTCTAAGCATTTTTGCATAGAATTTTGCATAGAATTCGAATTTGACTAACACTTTCTTAAAAAAAAAAAAAATTCGAAAAAATCATGATTTACAATTGAAATGAATTATTCAATACTTAATCAAAAAAAGCCAAAGATCATTTCTTGAAAAACAATATTTAAATTTTGTGAATAATATTGTTGAGTCAGTTTTCCTTAAAATTTTCTTTGAGGAATTTTTGTTGGTCGATCCGTTTTGAAAGTATTTATGTTGATTTTACTAACTTTTTGAGAACTCACATCAATGTTTTTTTTTCCTTTAGAATCACTGAAATAAGAAGCAATTTTCTATTGTTGTTAAAATTATTTAATAAATGTTTCAGCTGTTTTGTAAATATATTAATTTTCTATTGCTAAATATTTATATATACCATATATCTATCTTTTTTTCAAGATTTTTTCCTTTTACAAATACATAAAATTTGCGCGCTGCATTTCTGTAAATATAACAGTTAGACGCTTTTTCAAAATAGTTTCATTTACATTTCAATAAATTCTTAGAGCCTTAAATAACATTTAGTAAATAAAATTTCTTTTCTGTGACTAAATTGTAACATTTACCTTAAAATTAGTTAATGCTTAATTAACAGCTATATAGTTAAGTAGGAGCTTTTTTCTTTCATTAAAATAAAAGCAAAATTTTAATGGAAAAATATAATATTAATGTAATTTTTTACAAAAGCTGAAATAAGCAAACTTAGTTCATACAGAAGAAGTGGCTGCAAACAGCAAACTTATAAGTAAGCCACGCCCACTGATGAATGTTAACGTCTCAAAATACTATCGTGATTTCACAGCTCATTTCATAGTTTGAAAAGTTTACCCTTTGCAGTCCCTTCGAATTCTTTAGTATTTTAGAAAAATTACATTTTATTGATATGAAAACATTTGCTCTGTTTAAAGAAACCTTAATTTTTTTTTTAGTTTGTTTAGTTTTTTGTTTAGTTTTTTGTTGTTTTTTATTGATGCATTTCATGTTTTAATTGAATTAATTGTTTTATGAAATTAAGCTAATGCACTCGATTTTGTTGTCATAAATATTTGCGGAGGCATTTTTTTGCTAGACATCAGACATTTGTTCTGAAATTAAGAGAAAAGACTTGTCAAAATAACTATGAAAAAACAGAGTAAATTGATAAAATATGTTTAACTAGTGCTAATCATGCTAAAATCATTTAGTTTAAAAAATTCGTTGTACGTGTAGTTTAGAAGCTGAAAATGCGATTGCAGCAAAATATTTATTCCATAATGGAAAAAAGCAAAAACACATACGAACATTTCATTGAATTATCAATAAATTGAGTCAATAAATAATTCAACAAAATTGTTTTATTCTATATACAATTAGTTTTAAATTTGATAAATATGATTAAATAAAAAAAATATAGATATTTTAAAACTTTACGTCATGTTTTTTTTTTGTCTACAAAAATAAATTGTATTGTATTTAACTGCTAAATTTTTTACGTGAACTATGTCAGAGCCTAAATAAAAACGGATTTTAATTTTGTTTCACCAATAAATAAGACTAAATCTATTTAAATAAACTTCCTCACAGTTAAAATAAAAAAAATTTGTTCAGAAATTGAACTAAGTTAAGCCATTAAATGATTCTTATTAATTTCCCGACTGACTGATGGACCTTTATACCCTAACGCTTCTTTAATGAGAGACAGCGTTCAGCAATATTAATCGAACAACATTTAAAATTCTATCAGAATTATTGATTGAAGTCATAGAAGTCAAAATTCTCTGGACGGAATACTTAATAGATAATAATAACTACCACGGTATTACTGTGCTTTCGAATTGGCCCAATACGCCTTTTGAAGTCAATTTCTAAAACTTATAATGTCAAGAAGCGTATCCTGTGTTAATTTTATTAAACCCATCTGTGTAATTTAATAAATTTACACTTAACTTTCTTTTTTACCCCGTTATTTCTCATTTTGCAGTTTTCCATGAACGATTTTTACAAATTTTGTGAAATTTTCCGCAATTGTAAATAATTCGTTATAATAATCAATATATAAATATTAGATGCACCATAAATAAAAAATCAAAAGTTGCTAATAACTGTTTATTTCACATATTTTTATATAAGGAAACAATTGTGGTTTTATCATTACTTGACACCAAAAAAATTAAACCTAGCAACCTCTATGAATATTTTAAGTTAGCGCCGTTAACCCCTTATAGCCCCTTGTGACATTTCTGTAACAAACTAAACAATATCCTACAAAGTACATACCGTATTGATTTTCTTTTAACTCATTGTTTAATCACTGCCACATACCATAAATAATACACCATCGTACCCAGAGGTGGCGCTACTATTATATTATTGAACATTTGTTTTGAAATTTCGAATATCACGACAATTCGGTACATGCAAAAAATTTAAAATTCGTGAGAAAATTGTTAGTTGTCCTAAATTAACACGGTTTTCTGTTACACTACTGGGTAAGTACTTAAAGTACATATTAGATTTCCACACACAACATAGAAATATATATAATATTGGCTCAGTGTCACAGATCTATGACTCTCCTTTATTCGGTAATAAATAGATTCGGTAATAAATAGATAATAAAAATATTGATTTTATTAAAAAATACGTGTTTTATTAAACTTAAAAACAAGTTTTTAAATGTTATTTATTTCAAAAATTATGATCGTGGGTTACAAGGGGTAAAAAGAGATAGAGTTATGTTCTGACTCTAGTGTTGCCAGCAATATTTATACCCCAACGCGTACTGCGTAAGGGGTATATTAACTTTGTCATTCCATTTCTCGATTTCCGTGTGTCCGTCTCTCTGTCCGTCTGTCTGTCTGTCTGTCGACACGTTTACATCCGTAATTTTAAAGCTATCGCGATGAAATTCAAAATAAAAGCTTTTTATTAAAAAATGAAGATTAAGTTCGAAAATGAGCCAAATCGGTTGAAAACAACGCCTACCTCCCATACAGAGTGGCTTTATTTTTACTGTAAAATCTCTTAAAAATCCACAAAAATTAAAGAAGAAATGCCTCAAATCGTGCACGCAAGCTTTGATCTTCAATATAAATTGTGACTTTGAAATTCGGAGGAATCGGATGAAAACCACGCCCACCTCCCATACAAAGTAGCTTTATATTAATCGTAAAATCTCTTAAAAATCTGCTCAAATTAAAGAAAGGTCTTGAAATTTCCCACATAGGCTGTGATATTTAATGTAGACCATGTCTATGATATTTCACAAAATTGGATGGAAACCACGCCTACCTCCCATACAAATTGGCTTTTTTTTTAAGTAAAAAAGAACTAAAAGAAATGTCTTGATATTTTGCACATAAGATTTGATATTTAATATAAACCATCTTTATGAAATTTGGCAAAATCGGACGAAAATCACGCCTACCTCCCATACAAAGTGACGTCATCAAAATAGGAACACTTTCGTAAATACAAACAACTGAATGTCATCGTATCTGTCGTGGCTAAAGACTTCGAATATACTCCAATGCGGCAGCGGGGGGTATTCTAGCTTCGGTACCCTGCCGAAGCTCCATTCCTAGCTAGTAGATACAATATGTTGGTTCTGGCTCAGGTGGAGCGGTGGAGCAAGCCGATGACGTCACTCTGGCCCAGCGCCATCTTGTGGGGGCTTTTTGCTAAAATGTGTAAAGGTGCATGTCTTTGCTAAAAGCTATTATGGTGTATGTCTTTGCTAAAAGCTATTATGGTGTATGTCTTTGCTAAAAGCTATTATGGTGTATGTCTTTGCTTTATTTATATTTTTAAATTAGCAAGTTTGGTGTATGTCTTTGCTGTAAGCTTTTAAAAATTGGCAAGTTTGGTGTATGTCTTTGCTAAAAAGCTATTATGGTGTATGTCTTTGCTGTAAGCTTTTAAAAATTGGCAAGTTTGGTGTATGTCTTTGCTAAAAAGCTATTATGGTGTATGTCTTTGCTAAAAGCTATTATGGTGTATGTCTTTGCTTTATTTATACTTTTAAATTGGCAAGTTTGGTATATGTCTTTGATGTAAGCTTTTAAAAATTGGCAAGTTTGGTGTATGTCTTTGCTTTATTTATACTTTTAAATTGGCAAGTTTGATGTATATCTTTGCTTTAAACTTTTTAAAATTAACAAGTTTGGGGTATTTCTTTGCTTTAAGCGTTGGTCATAATTTTATACGCTACATTATCGGTAGTGGTAGTCAAGCGAGTTCTTATCAGTGTTTGCATGTTTTTGTTTTTTTCTTAACCCTCGCATTAGTTATAGCAATGACTCAAAAAATAAATATATATTTATAAGACTTCTAACGTAGACTGCGTGGTGGCATACTTATCAGAGTTCGCATTAGTAAACGAAATACATAGCAACCAAGAAGAGTCAAGAAGTTTCTAGAAGCTTCGAGATGCAGAAACGTCGAGAACATTTTAGAAGTTGACAACATCACAAAAAAAAAAAAAATTTTTTTAAGTCAAAGGTGTTAAGTCTCAAGCTTCATGGTGTGAGAGAGAGAGAGAGAGAGAGAGAGAGAAAGGGAGAGAGAGAGAGAAAGGGAGAGAGAGAATTTAATAGTAAGAGCGAGAAAGGGAGATAGCAAATAGCGCGATCCTATACAAAGAATACTTCAGAATCAACCTAACCTAAGCCAATGCCAAGAAGAGATAGGAAGTTTCTAGAAGCTTCGAGATGCAGAAACGTCGAGAACATTTTAGAAGTCGACTTATGTTATTGTATGCCGATGACGTCACCCATACCCATCCTGTCACGGATTTTAATTTTATTTAATTTCAATTTCAATACTAATTTCAAGGTTAAAGTGATAAGAGCCAAGCTTCATAGTAAGCGCACTCATAACCCGCAAGTTCAAGATAAGGCAGCAATGGACAAGTTCAAACATGTTTTTTTGTGTTACTTATAAAATAAATAAACAATTTTTGCAGTCAAGTGCAAGGGCAAAAAAAGATGATAAGAATTTAAAGTTGATATGTCAAAAACTAAGCTAAGCTATCCTAAGCTAATATAAGCTAAGGCTGCGTTTATAGTGAACGCCCATAATCGGCTGCTTTTTTATAATGGTTGTTGTTGTTGTTGTTCTTACTGTTGCTATTGTTGTTCTTACTGATGTTGTTGTTGTTGTTCTTGTTCTTGTTGTTGTTCTTACTGTTGTTGTTGTTGTTGTTGTTGTTGTTGTTCTTACTCTTGTTGTTGTTGTGGTTGTTGTTGTTGTTGATGAGGCTGTTTTACTAATAAAAATAGGCAATCTAAAGTTACTAAATAAATAGCTAAACTTCTTTATTAAAATATTATTTATATTAATTACACTACATTTTGAGCCCAATTTGGTCACATCTGTTGATAACCAAGATAAGCTATGGAAGCTACATCCAATTACGGACCATCTCAAGTCAAATATGTTGAAGAACTATCACCCAACACAACATTTATCTTACGATGACAATGGACGACACGGTTGCAAGCAGTTTTTTTAAAGGTAAACCAATCGGCCAAACGGTTACATGTTAAATTTTGACATATATCAAGGCAAGAACCCACGTTGTACCAATCCATATGATGAACGATTCGGAAAATGTGCAGCACCACTTATAACTATGATCGATGACTTTCAGATGATTTGAAAGGCCTTATTGAATATTTCATTCATATTGAATTATTGTTTGATTGATTATCGATATTGTGATTGATTGATTGATTATCGATCAGTTTTAGCAGGTAGCTGTTGAACAGTACAGACCAGTTTTAGCAGGTAGCTGTTGAACAGTACAGACCAGTTTTAGCAGTTAGCTGCTGAATAGTACAGACCAGTTTTAGCCGGTAGCTGTTGAATAGTACAGATCAGTTTTAGCCGGTAGCTGTAGAACAGTACAGACCAGTTTTAGCAGTTATCTGCTAAACTGGTCTGTACTGATCAACAGCAACTGCTAAAACTGGTCTGTACTGATCAACAGCAACTGCTAAAACTGGTCTGTACTGTTCTACAGCTATCGGCTAAAACAGATCTGTACTGTTCTACATCTACCAGCTAAAACTGGTCTGTACTGTTCTACAGCTACCTGCTAAAACTGATCGATAATCAATCAATCAATCACAATATCGATAATCAATCAAACAATAATTCAATATGAATGAAATATTCAATAAGGCCTTTCAAATCATCTGAAAGTCATCGATCATAGTTATAAGTGGTGCTGCACATTTTCCGAATCGTTCATCATATGGATTGGTACAACGTGGGTTCTTGCCTTGATATATGTCAAAATTTAACATGTAACCGTTTGGCCGATTGGTTTACCTTTAAAAAAACTGCTTGCAACCGTGTCGTCCATTGTCATCGTAAGATAAATGTTGTGTTGGGTGATAGTTCTTCAACATATTTGACTTGAGATGGTCCGTAATTGGATGTAGCTTCCATAGCTTATCTTGGTTATCAACAGATGTGACCAAATTGGGCTCAAAATGTAGTGTAATTAATATAAATAATATTTTAATAAAGAAGTTTAGCTATTTATTTAGTAACTTTAGATTGCCTATTTTTATTAGTAAAACAGCCTCATCAACAACAACAACAACCACAACAACAACAAGAGTAAGAACAACAACAACAACAACAACAACAACAGTAAGAACAACAACAAGAACAAGAACAACAACAACAACATCAGTAAGAACAACAATAGCAACAGTAAGAACAACAACAACAACAACCATTATAAAAAAGCAGCCGATTATGGGCGTTCACTATAAACGCAGCCTTAGCTTATATTAGCTTAGGATAGCTTAGCTTAGTTTTTGACATATCAACTTTAAATTCTTATCATCTTTTTTTGCCCTTGCACTTGACTGCAAAAATTGTTTATTTATTTTATAAGTAACACAAAAAAACATGTTTGAACTTGTCCATTGCTGCCTTATCTTGAACTTGCGGGTTATGAGTGCGCTTACTATGAAGCTTGGCTCTTATCACTTTAACCTTGAAATTAGTATTGAAATTGAAATTAAATAAAATTAAAATCCGTGACAGGATGGGTATGGGTGACGTCATCGGCATACAATAACATAAGTCGACTTCTAAAATGTTCTCGACGTTTCTGCATCTCGAAGCTTCTAGAAACTTCCTATCTCTTCTTGGCATTGGCTTAGGTTAGGTTGATTCTGAAGTATTCTTTGTATAGGATCGCGCTATTTGCTATCTCCCTTTCTCGCTCTTACTATTAAATTCTCTCTCTCCCTTTCTCTCTCTCTCTCCCTTTCTCTCTCTCTCTCTCTCTCTCTCTCTCACACCATGAAGCTTGAGACTTAACACCTTTGACTTAAAAAAATTTTTTTTTTTTTTGTGATGTTGTCAACTTCTAAAATGTTCTCGACGTTTCTGCATCTCGAAGCTTCTAGAAACTTCTTGACTCTTCTTGGTTGCTATGTATTTCGTTTACTAATGCGAACTCTGATAAGTATGCCACCACGCAGTCTACGTTAGAAGTCTTATAAATATATATTTATTTTTTGAGTCATTGCTATAACTAATGCGAGGGTTAAGAAAAAAACAAAAACATGCAAACACTGATAAGAACTCGCTTGACTACCACTACCGATAATGTAGCGTATAAAATTATGACCAACGCTTAAAGCAAAGAAATACCCCAAACTTGTTAATTTTAAAAAGTTTAAAGCAAAGATATACATCAAACTTGCCAATTTAAAAGTATAAATAAAGCAAAGACATACACCAAACTTGCCAATTTTTAAAAGCTTACATCAAAGACATATACCAAACTTGCCAATTTAAAAGTATAAATAAAGCAAAGACATACACCATAATAGCTTTTAGCAAAGACATACACCATAATAGCTTTTTAGCAAAGACATACACCAAACTTGCCAATTTTTAAAAGCTTACAGCAAAGACATACACCATAATAGCTTTTTAGCAAAGACATACACCAAACTTGCCAATTTTTAAAAGCTTACAGCAAAGACATACACCAAACTTGCTAATTTAAAAATATAAATAAAGCAAAGACATACACCATAATAGCTTTTAGCAAAGACATACACCATAATAGCTTTTAGCAAAGACATACACCATAATAGCTTTTAGCAAAGACATGCACCTTTACACATTTTAGCAAAAAGCCCCCACAAGATGGCGCTGGGCCAGAGTGACGTCATCGGCTTGCTCCACCGCTCCACCTGAGCCAGAACCAACATATTGTATCTACTCTAGCTAGTTTTTGTATACACTCAAAAAATTTAATTTCTATGTGTGTTCTTATAATTTTTATGTGTAGTGTATTAGGTCCAGATTTCCAATCTCAACACAAGCATTAATCTGGACACAAACTATCTTTTTCCAACTTCAACAAAGAAAATATGGTCTTACTCACTGCAAAATCTTTGTAAAATTGTACAAACTGTAAAATTATCCAAGAATCGTATATACACCTATGGACAAAAAAAAAAAAAATAAATAAATACACTTCCATTTTTTACTTTAATTTTAAGTAATTGCACTCTAGTTATATTTAAGAAACTATTTGAAATAAACGTTGAAAGAATGTTTTTCAAACTTAAAAAAAAAAAACACAAAATAAGCAACATTTAACATTTACAGTATATCTTCATATTTAAAGGGTTTTCTAAATTAGACCCTCAGTTTGGCTGGACAAAAAAAAAATACATACGAGTCTCATTGTTATTCTTTAAAAAAAAGTTATTAATATGTAATTTTTCTGTGTCTTTTTAAAAAATTACTTGTCTACGGTCAGTATCGGATGGGACCACCTTTTCTTTCTATAACCTTTTTCAATCTGGTCGGTATATTTGCAATTAGTTTCTGCAGAACTCTATACGGATTTCATACCAGGATTTTTCCACAAATTTCCTTAAATCGTGCTTGGTAATGGAACTTTTTTTGACCAACTTATTTCTCAACTCACTCCACAAGTTTTCTTTCGGATTCAAGTTCGAGGTTTGGCTTGGTCATTCAACAAGATGAGTTTGATTCTCATGGAACCAATACTTTACTAAGCGAGAAGTGTGTTTGTGGTCGTTGTCTTGCTGTAATGTCCATATAATTGGCATATTATCTTCGGCATAAAGCAACATCACATTTGTTGATATTTCTTTGTAGTCCTCTGCTGTCATTATATTTTCTATACGGAATGTAGGACCGACTGCGAACCAAGATGAACAGTCCAAAACCACAATATTTCTTCCATGCGTGACTATTTTTTTTTTTCTGTATTGAACATCGAACTCCTTGTATTTTGGACGTCTTACACTCTTTTGAGCATCATTTCCATACAACTTTATTTTTGCTTCGTCGCTTCAATGTATATTTCTTCACTTTTTAATGCCTTCAGGCCCTGACCAATGACTATGATCCTTAGCAAAAGAAAGTCTCGTCTTAAATTTTTTTTTCGAAACAAGGGGACTTATTAACCATGTGTCATGTAACCCAGCTTTCACCAAGTGACGCCGAACAGTTCTAGCACTGACAACTTTTCCAATTTCTGCAGAAATCTGGAAGATTTGAATGGGTCTTGTTTTGAAAATAGTCACATTGCGGCGATCAGTTGAACTGCTTGTCTTACGTGACCTTCCACGGTTTTCTTTCTACGATTTCTGCCGAAAAACGTTTTGAATAAAGCCAAAAGACCATCCTATGATTTTCGCAATCTGTCTTAAATATCTTCTGTCGGTACGGAGTCTCCAGGCCCAACTTTGCTCTGCGGCAGTGCAGTATGTCGAACTACCCATCTAAATAAGATCTTAATGTCTTTACTTCATCTATTTGCACTTTTATTGAAGAAAGCTTAACCGTATTAAATTAAAATATTGATTTAGACCCGGACACAATAATTTATAGTAAAATATTAAAAATCACTGCTGGTGTATTTATTATTTTGTAAAAAATATTTGTTCAATAGAGTACAATAGAGGCAAACGATAAAATTTAATATGAAAATCTATAGGGTGGTGAAGTGTATTTATTTTTTTGTCCATAGGTGTATACCAATGCACGGAAAACTTGCTTTCATTTGCTCTTACTAAGTTTGTAGGTATGTAGATTAAATTTTTTTTTTTTAAATTAACCAACTCAGGGTTAATTCGAAAGACGGTTGATAGTTAGTTGGAGGGTGGAAAGATGGAATAGTGACGATGAGGATTTGCTTTAAACTTAAAAACAGATCAAAACTGCTGGGGAACACGCTCATAGGGAGATTATACCACAATCTTACTGTGCGACTAAAAAACGAATTATCTCTGTAATGCGAGGTTTTATTGGGCACCGATGCAATGGTAAATGCATGGACTTGAAAAGCTGCTGAGTAGACCTAGGAAATACACGAACTGCTGGCGTCAGGCCATGTACCTTCCTTGAAAACTTCCTTTGGTAGAACCTATAAAAAAGGCTTAGGTAACCAACATTGCACCGATGCCCAAGAGAACTGAGAGGAGATAAAATGATTTCATATCCTCTCATATATATCGCACGGCGTTAAATTCAGTCCAGAAGTTCCAAATAAGATCTCGAATTTATTTATTTTAAATAAAATTTAAAAGTTTACAAATTTTATGAGACTATGTTGGTTTTTTTTTAACATAAACTTATAAGCATAATTTCAAATTTTCATATAAAAATATGCGTAAGTTATCTTAGATAATTTTACCCCGACTTTTGTTTTCTATGGACTTGTGCAATAATTACCTTAGCTTTTTTTCCCTAGCCAAGTACACATTAAATAAGTTTTTTGTTGAACTATGCAAATTTTATAGGCCTCATATACAATTTTGTAACTAAGCTGACTTAGGAAAAATTACTTTTGTTTTTTCGTTCAGTGTAAGAAAATAATAATTCAAACAACACTCAGCAACTAATTTCAAAATAAAACTTAAGTAAAATAATATAATGCATATTTAAACAAGCTCTTAAATTAATAGTTCTATGTTAAGAACAGGTTGAATAATTTTGGGAAGTGTAGTGATTAATCTAAAAAATCTAAAAAAATCTAAAAAGGACTGTTTAACCTAAGTAAGCTATATTCAGCAGCAGATAAATAAAGTCTATTATAATAATAAAGTCTATAATAGAGGTATATTTGCCAATTTGGGTTCTTTGGAACTCTTTGGTGAATTTAGTTACTCAGTGCGTTAGTATTTAAGAACTCAAAATAAAATATAATTTCATTACGGTTGAAGTAGGATTTTTGGGATTAAAATTAAGTATTAAAGGATTTACAGGGTTTTTGCTACTGCTCTGACAACTCAAATACAACTGACTCGGGAGGTACTGATGACGCTGGCGGTACTCTAAGTACCTTTTGGCCTCGAAAGCACAAACTAAGCATCCAAGTACTGCCGTTGTTGGCGGTGTTGCCGCCGGTGATGTTGTTGGTATTGCTGGTACCACATCGGCTATCGTTGTTATCAACTTTTTGTTGCCGTGTGCTACGCTCACCTGCCACTGTGACGAGCGTCTGGATATGTGCGTTGTTGCTGTTGGTATTAGAAATCCCGATAGTTTGCAATGTTGCGTGGCTGTCAAGACGTCCGTTGCGGCGTTTCTTATTGGGCGGGGAATCGTTTCTGTGTGTTAAGTATAGGAATTTAGTTGGATTTAAGCTAAGAAAGCATTGATAGTAAAGTTAACTTGTTTTGTACCTTCTGACCTCATGCGGCGCATGAGCTTCTGTATCTGGTGCCGTATGATATGCACCCGAAAACACTGAAGTACGTCTGGGCACCCAGTTGGAGTGGCCACGTAGAGACATGTAGACCGTAACGCTCTTAAGAAGAGCGGCACGTACCTAAAAATAAAAGTGTGGAACACGTTATAAGAATTTACATACGCACAATTGCAGAAGTACAATTCTTGGAATTTTTGATGTTTTCTACTTACTTCGCCATTTAGGAAACAGTAAATCATAGCAATAAAGAAGCCTTGAAAAGACGATAGAAAGTATGTCAAATAAGCCCACACTCCAAAAACCCAGGCGGGCCGGCCGAGGGGCTGCATGATGTATAGCAGATTCGTCACACCCAACAGAGGCAGCAAAACCACAGCTGCACGTACAGCTTTGCGAGCCTGTTCGACATCGCTAGCTTGGCTCTGGCGCAGCTTGACCACAAGGACGCGTATGATGTTCAGCAGGAAAACAAAATTAAGCTGAAATAGTAAAAAAGAGGTAAACAAATAAAAGAGTTTTTGGCTTCTTGCCAAAACATACCATCATGACTAAAAGTCGTGGACCCTCGAGAATCCAGTAGTATACAGTTAGGTTGTAATTCCACCAGCAAGGTTCATTCTCTGAGTATTCCATTTTATTGGCAGTGACTACCGCCCACACTGTAGTCATAAGCACCGGCACGCCCCAGCCGATGATTGAGTAGATGGTGTGTGGAAAACGTCCTTGAAACACTTTCACCGTGACCACATTGTGCAGATAAAGACCCTCAATGAACATCCACAGAAACATGGCGGTGCGTGCGTATTCGAGCAGGACATACGAGGCCTCGCACAAATAAGGCTGTGAAAGAGAGAGAGAGAGAGAGCGGGATTAAAAAAGATTAAATTTCATAACAAGCTGGCAATTAAAGTTCTTAAGTCAATAGCTTAATAGCAACACGAAAGCTATTCATAAATAAGCTTAAATAATCGACTATTAAGTACGCTTTTACGTTAAATAAATGTTTAACGCTCTGGTATTGGTTATTTGCGGCTTCGGTACACAAGGTTTTTATATAAATGGCTTTCATGCATGTTGTGCTCATCCGCTTCCGTTGATTCGTTTCATTTCCTTGTTTCCGTATGATTTACCGTTAAGCATTGATTTTTATCAACAGTTTCTTAAATCTTTTTGTTTCCTGCTGCATTTTTTAGTTGTCACTGGCCAGAGGTTATTGAAAAAATAAGTTGCAGGAAGTGGAAGCTTCCGCTTCCGAAAGTGTTGAGAGTAAACTTTAACAGCACCAACGCTACAAAATTTGGAAGCATACGGGGCGAGACCAAAGTATTTTTTCTTTCAATTTAAGCATAGTACAGGAAAATTTATTTTAAACCTAATAGCTTCGTTAGTAGGTTTAAAAAAAAAAATCAAATCAATTTTTAATTAAAGAACAGGTAATTTTTTAAGAAACTTCAAATTTTTTAATAATTATAACAATAGAAGTTTAGTTTGAATGAAAAATGATTATGCATTATGAAGAATAGTTTATGACATTATAGAAACTGGGTGGTATTTTTAAATGAATTTGAATGAAAGGCTGATAAAATTTGGACAAAAGTCGGATCAATTTAAGGCTCTTTGCAAAATTTGGCAAAAATTTGATAGTAGTTTATTTGGTAGCTCAAGATACGAAAGCAGCAGTGATTAAAATGCAGAATTAAATAGTATTTATGCATGTTGCAATTTCGTTCTGTCACAAACAATTCAGTGTTTGTTGTGGTCGAGCAGTGAAAGCCGATAAGTTTTCCTGATTAAGGGCCTCCGGGAGTTTTTCGAAGGAAAAAAGACACCATTTAAAAAGATTTTTTTTAAGCTCTGTTTTATTTTAGACCAACATTTTTTTACATTATAAAATTATAACTATACATGTTTTAATTTAATTTGTAGAACTAAAATTATTAGAATATCTTTGATGAAGCAACCTTAATTTAAGCAACTGGTAGTGCCGTGGAGTCAAAAATTTTACTTGTTTATTTTGACGGCTTGAAATATAAAATGTGTTCCGCACTACGTGCAATCGATATTTATTTTAAGCTTATACTTTTTTCAGTTGACAGTATCTTTACAAAAAATCCTGAATCCTTGCAGAAAAACAACAAAATTTTATGTCAAACCACTAAAATTTATTGATGGAAACAAAAAAAAAAAAAATATTTATCAGAATAAAACATTTTTGTATGAATGAAAAAAAATGTGTATTCAGCAGAAAGGCATCTTTCTGTTCAACAAACCATTTTTCATGATCAAATAATCTTTATTCATATTAACAAATTTTTTGATCAAATTTACAATGCAAGCGCGACATTCTTGATAAAGGCTTTTTTCAAATCGAAAAACCAGTGTACCAAATAAACAAAATACAATTTTGTCAGTATGATTACAACTTTTTACCTAAAATTCAAATTTACAAAAGCTTTGTTAACTCTATAATTTATTAACTTAGCCGAGGAAACTGTCATTATGAACAAATATTTCTTTGAGTGTAGATGTAAGAAGTAAGCAAAAGGCATGAGTAGCTTTAGGTATTATTGGTCAAAAGCATCCGCTGGAATTGATAGACGTGCTGTGCAAACGTTGATAAAGAGAGATATATTTAAGCTCCGTAAGCTTGCTTACACTCAACGAAAAATTCTTGACCAAATTGTGCAATCGATTAAATTTTATCATAAGTGCTTCCTATTTTTATCAATTCGAAAGAAACTTTATCCATTTAAAATGGATGGAAATGGATGGAAACTTTCGAAATGAAATGAAAAAAGTTTCTTTCGAATTGATAAAAAAAGGAAGCATTTATGGTAAAATTTAATCGATTGCACAATTTGGTTTTGCCAAGGATTAACAAAAATTTTTTAACAATTTTATCAAGAATTTTTTGTTGAGTATAAGCAAGCTTACGGAGCTTAAATCTATCTTTCTTTATCAACGTTTGCACAGCACATCTATCAATTCCAGCGGAAGCTATTGACCAATAATAAGACGTTGAATGTGTTCATTTAAAAAAAAGTGTTTTATTTGTTTGAAAAATGATTTTCTCAACTTGATATTCACTTTTTCACTATAACCAAATCGTCAATCAGTCGGAATAAAATTTTATAATTTATATAAATAGAATTAACAAACTTGCTTCGTTGGTTTGATAAATACTTTTGTTATTCTGAAGAAATCATTTTTTAAATTGATAATCGCTTGAGTCACGCGGATAAAATATGAATTTCGTTATGATGAAATGAATTATCAATTTCAAAAAGTTTCAATCATTACAACAAAAATAGAGGTCTGGCTTTGTTTGTTGTTCGCAGAAATTATAAAAACTATTTTGTTAGTTCTGTACGTTTTTTTAATTAGCGAAACAAGAAAATTATTTCAATAACAATTCAGTCGGAGTAACAAGTCTGGAGTAAGGAGGAGGAACTTATGTAAAAATTACATTCATCTTTGATTTGTTGTGTTTAGTAAAATCTGTTAAAATAATAAAATATTAGGTTTGTTCACGTGCTTTACTTGCAGGGAGAGAGTAAAAGAAGAATTGAGAAAATAAATGTCACAAAGAGAAAAATAGTAGAAAAAGAACGTGAACAGAAAACTAGTAGGAACTTGCAAACTTACAGCTGATCGTCTGAACGTCTTGACAACTTTTTTGAAACCCAAAAAATTTGGGTAACTATGAAAATAAGAAAAATGGAGCCATATAAAATAAATTTAATTTGTTCGTCAAGGTTTTCTTAGCACAAATGTTTCTTTTTCCATCCATTTTAATAGGAATTCCACAAGAAATGACTTTTGACAGCTTTTTTTTTTCGGTTGCTGCAAGCTCTTGCAAGTAGAAATTCTGCTTGCAGAAACATGAACTTTTTTCTCTCTCACTTTTTACGCTCTCGTTGCAAGTTTTTCGAGTACGTGAACGCTTGACTAGTCAAAATTTTTAAAAATTTGAAACAATGTTTTGATAGTGAACAAACCTATTTTATCAAAACCGCAAAAAATGTTTGTATGATACATAATTCAACAAGTTAATTCATTTTTCTATCCAACAAACCATTTCTTCCGGAAACTGTAAATAATAATTATTTTTAGATTTGTAAACCAATAAAACAGTGTGAAAAATTGTTGAAATAGAACATGTTTTCGTAATGATTTTTAATATTTTGACTTGTAAAATTTTCAGCAAAAAATAATTATTATATGTGCTTTTTATTTTTTAAGGCAAAAATAAAAAGAAAAATCTGATCGATATTTATTTGAGCAGTAAATAACTAGTAAGTTTTGATTTTTATTTTTTAAGGCAAAAATAAAAAGCAAAATGTGGAGGCAAAAATAAAAAGACAGTTACAGTTCTATTTATTGTTGATGTAGATTTCTTGTTAAAGTAGAGAATAATTTGCTAGAGTACTGGAACCGAAAGAAATATGAAAACCCTTGGCTTAAACGGCTAGTTTTAATTACACACACTGTTCCTGCTACTCAAGCAAGCGTGAAGCGTGCATTTTCTGCCTTAAAACTAGTCATGGGGTATCAGATATACAACCTTAGCGAGGAATATTATATTATTTATATTAGACTCCATCTCAATGGTTAAAATAAATGCTAGCTTAATTTGATAACGAGTTTATGTAATTTAGCAATAATAATAATAATAATAAAAATGTTGCTGGTTTCAATATGGTCTTCACAGACTATGTGACTATATGGTGAGAGCTTACATAGATCTATATTTTGCTTTTTATTTTTGCCATAAAAAATAAAAATCAGAACTTACCAGTTATTTAGTGCTGAAAAAAGATCGGTCAGATTTTGCTTTTTATTTTTGCCTTAAAAAATAAAAAGCAGAAGTAATTATTAGTTTTTGCTCAAAATTTTAAAAGTCAAAATATAGTTATTATTTTTTGCTTTTTATTATAAAATGCATAATTAGTACGGTTTCTGATTTTAAAAATTCAGGTTTCAGGTTAAAATTTTTTTTATGAATTGACAAGTTCTTTTATCAAATGTACAATACAAACGCGATATTCTTGATAAAAGCTTTTATCAAATCAAAATATCCGTTTACCAAATAAAAAAAATAATACTTTATTAATATGATTCAATCAAATTGACAAACGCTCTTGTTGACTCTATACTGTCAAAATATTTATCAACTTAACCTAGGAGTTTGTCAATGTGAACAAATACTTTGAATGTACGCAAGCCAAATATTCGAATTTGGTTTCAATACTTTAAAAACAATAAAATGCTGTTTCTTTAACTGCTAAACTATTAAAATATAATTAAAACTTATCAGGTGATAACAAAAAATGTGTGATTAAGGTTTTCGTATACATGAAGTATACATGCAAGGCATCCGTAGCACCGTGCGACACACCGGCATGCACCCAATCAAAACGGCTCTCTGACACGAGAGTATCTTGCGATATCCCACAGCAGATCTGACCACGTCACCCCATATAGGAGCGCCAAAAGTTGCGCAAGCAACAAATAAACCCTCATACATGAGGCGCACAGCCCGTCTACTGAGGCCTTGTCACAAGATGTGCAATGAAACTCATCCTTTCAGTCATGGTTATCCACGGTTTTTGGCTTCTGTCACATACTTAAGAGTAATTCCATTTGCACGTACCGATGGATGTCGATTAGGTGCTAATCTGCCTTTCAGCAGCATTATCACCGTCTTGTTCATGGCCACACTCACATCAATATTCTCACCCCCTTCACACACAATGCCCATGGCCACACTTGCTTTGGTTTCCAGCTCAGCACGAGACTGGCCTTCAATCAAAACAAGGAGGTCATCAGCATACGCACAGCATTTAAAAAGTTGACTGAGCCTCCACAATGTAGGATCCATCATGAGATTCAAAATGAATGGACAACAGATAGACCCTTGAGTACAACCCCGAACAACATCCATCCATACGCATGGCTTACACCAACAACACATGCACGCCGGTCGGGAAAGTAAACTTTGGAAAGTTACCCCACTTCATTCAATCTAGCTATCACTCTATCCCAGCGTAGATAGTCGAAAGCCCCTTTGAAATCAACAAACAACCCCAAGACATACTTGGAGCTGCTCTCACTCACCACTCTCTTCACAAACATGCACAAAGTATTATTGGAATAACTTTGGTTGTATGAATGCTATAATAATTAAACTTGAATTCTTAGTTCATCTAACATTTAAAATATGTTTGGCCAAAAACGGAGTGATTGGTTAACTGCCACGCCTACGTCCCATACAACTGGAGTTGTGTTATAAGAATAACTTTAGTTCATTTAACAATTAAAATATGTTTGGCCAAAAATGTAAGTGATCGGTCAACTGACACGCCTACCACCCATATATCTGGAACAGTATTATAGGCATAAGCTAGGTTAAATATTTTCTATACTTAATTTTTTGATTTTTTAGAAAAATTAACTAAATAAATAAAAGATTTAGAGATTTGCAGTACAATTTTTATTCTGAATCTGAATCAGAATTTTCTGTAAGGAATTCTCGTCCCTTGAGTAGTTTCACTACTTCATCTGCTAAATTGGACCGTTTATATTTTGATGGTTGTCGCAAGGAATTTATGAATGGATCTGAAGAAATTAGTGCTAGGCTGTTTGTTTACAATGCTTCGTTTTTAAACATGTGTACGCTTTGTTGTTGTCCACGATTTGAAAAGCAGTTATACATTATTATATAGTACAAAAAGGAGAACAACGAAATTTTGAAGTAAAATATGTATATTTAACTATAGTTATTAAATAAGCAAAAAAAAAATTTAATTTTGGCCGAGTAGTTTTCACTTGCTGTGCATAGCTGGTGGGTGCATAGCTGGTTCCTGAAATTTTATGATATTGATATTAATTTTGTTTGAACAATTTGTTTGTTGTAATAATCCCTGCAAACGTTGAGTTAAGGGGGGACATGACATTCGCGGCAGAGAAAACATATCTTTTTTTAAAAATTCATAACTCAGTCAAAAACAAACATTTTTTCAAAATTTTTTTTTATTATTGTAGAGAATTCAACAAATTACAAGAAAAAAAGTTAAAAAAAAATATATTTTTCACTCCAACATGGTTTTAAAGAGCTCCAAACTGGCGGCAGAGAAAAAAACGGGGCCTCGTGGTTGCAGTGCTTGGAGTTGCAAAAATTGTCCGATCTGGAAAAAAATGCATTTTTTAAATCTTAACAAAATTTTTTATCGTATGACACGAGCTTTTTTTAAATTTTTTTTCAATTTTTGATAAAGTTCCAAATTTGAACGTGTGTTTTTTCGAAAAAATATTGACTTTAAAAATTCATAAAAAATCGAAAAAAAAATTCAAAAAAAAAAACTCGTATCATACGATAGCGAATTAAGGTTAAAAAAAATACAAAAAAAATTTCGTTAAAAAATGAACTCGCTAGTGCCGCAACCAGTACGAAAAACATGGTTTCGAGATAAACGCGTTCAAAGTTTGCGAACAAAGAAAAAAAAAGGTTACCTTCAATCTGCCATGCCTGCTTCGTACTGTATGCCTTCGTTATCTTGTGTTGTGCTGTTTCTTATAGTGTTTTGCAATCGTTTAGCAATTCGGGCTTCACCCTTCACCCTTCAAGTAGGTACGAAATAACCACCACCAAATGTCAGGTAGCAAGTAAAACAAGTATATACCAGCTGCCGTACGTAGGTAGCGCAAAAATTAAAAATGCGCTCTCACTAATCCGGCTGTAACTTTTGAACCCGTAGGAATTGTTGGAAAACAATTAAAAAAAAGATTCGATTTCAAAAAACTGCCAATGTCATGTAACCCCTTAATGCAATTTTATTTGCACAAATTATCCTTATAAATACTTAATGTATTAAGGATTGAAATTAGCAGGTGTATATGATGATATGAAGATTTCCTTCTGTTACGCAATGTAATCGCAATGAAATCTTTTGTAAATTTACTTTCAAACATTAAATATTAACATAATTATTCTATTCTATTTCTATTAATTTTTTTTTAATTTTTTTGGCTGTTTTTTTTTATTTTTCTTATATAATTAAATTAAACTTTAATCAAATATAACATCACAATATAAAATATTGCAAAATATTTCTTACGTAAAAAGGTACGCTTACTTGAATTTGGTATACTTCTAGAGTGTTGCATTCAATTTTTTTTTCGTTGATTAAAAGTTCAAAGTTTTATGATTTTTAATAATATTTCAAAAGTAATTTTGACTTTTTTGTTTTTATGGTGAACATTTTCTGGACTCGAAATGGCACAAAAGGTAAGTGTGAAAGTGACAAGCTGATCAAGTAGAAATAAAACGTAGAAATTAAAAAAGATCGTTAAACAAATAACATTTCAAAATTTAAGCCAATATTATATTTTTTTAAGAAAGCTACTTGATACTCGTGGCAATATTACATAAACTTAAAGCAAACTATCAAAAATTTTACAAATTAGTGCTTTATTGCAATCATTTCTAATCTTTATGTCATTTTCATCATAATCATCAGTGTTTTATCATAATTTGCAAAGTCATTCGTTTTAAAAATGTCAATTGGGCTGATATATTCTAAACATTACTTTAAGCAACAAAACATGTATCTTTGTTAAGATATTTAAAGAATATCTTCTAATGATTTATTATTTCGGTGGAATTTTGAAAAATTAAACATACGACGCAATTCCCGCAAGCTTATTTGGTTAAAGCATTTTGTAGAAATTAAAGTTATCACTATGGTTAAAACTAATAAGAAGAATTGAACGCATTCTGCTAGCGGTTATATGATTATTTATTGTGATACTAAAGCAATTTATATTTAGACATAAACCTCCTACGAAATGGACACAATTGCATAAGCAACATAATTCTTTAGCTTTTGCCCACAGACATAATTTTTAATAAATCAGATAACCAATCAGTAAATGAAAATCTGCCAAATTGACGCAATTGTTTCCTGCTTTGAAATTGCTAAGCCAACAAAGTGGGTGGGCAGCTATGGTTGATCAAACAAAGGAAAAAGTAAGAATAAATTAATTTGAAATATAAACCAAACACAATTGTGATGGACTCAGATACGAAATAATGTCATCAAAAAGCAGAGAATAGCAGTTTTAAGCAACTAACGCCTACTTTAAGAATATCAAATTAAACAAGAGGCTTGATTCAGGTATTAAAGTAATTATCAATAAAAATAATCACCAAGTTACATAATAATGTTGAATAAACAAAAATACTTCCCGTCCTTAAAAAAAACTTACCGTATTGTCAATGCCATGTACGCTAACATTGCTTGCCGTCTGCTGGTTGCCACGCGTGAATGCTTGGTCCAAATATAGAGTCAGTCGTATGATCACCTGTATTACCATCGCTATGAAGAGATTCTTGTGGATTTTGGTGCGATTATTACGCAAGGTACGAAAGTTAAAAAAAATTATCAATGACAGTAGGAGGGCGCAAAGTGAGAGTACAAGTCCGACTATTTCCATGGTACGCGTTCGTACAGCGATGGCGTAAATCACCTGCAAGAAGATTTTATGATTTTGAGTTCTTTATAAGATTCAAATTATAAGCGGAAATAAAAAAATTTAAATATTTTTGTTTTTTTTTTTTTTATTATTTACATGTTTAAATTACAAACATGTAAACAGATAATTTTGTTACATGTAATTTGTCTAATTGAAATATTTTTATTACGCACATCCTGATCTTTTATTTGCTGCAGTAAGTTAGTCACTTCCGGCTTGTAGCATTGTGTATAATTGGTCCAGCCCACCGGATTGTAGGAATCATTTGGTCGTCCCGTCCAATGACCATCGAGTTGACACTTACGAGCGGCGAACTCTGAGGAGAAAAATAAATAAAAATTTGTGATAGTTTGCTGATAGATAGTTTAAAAGAAGTATCAACTCTCAACTTGAATTGTAAAATTAATGTCTAAAACGTAGTTTTTTGTGCCAATATGTTCATTCAATCGTTATGATAAAAATGGATGTGCCATTAAATACTCATCGAAATCCACTAGCTGACACTGACACACGCTGAATTAATTCTTTACACAGCTTATTCTTCACCCTTAAATGCATATTGTTGCCAATTTTCTAAGTAGCTGATTCTGCTTAAACCTGAAGGTGTGCGCTTGCGATCTCAGTTTGATGGCCATAGACAACAAATCGCTCAAGATAAAAAAAAGAGAAGTTGGATGATATTGGGCGTATAATTTATAATTATTTTTGACATTTCTGTGTGATGGTGGACGAAGTCACACTTCTCAATAGTAAATAGGTAAGATGTAGATTTTTGATATTGACTACGTAAATATTATTGAATATTTGCCAAAATTCTGAGGAGTACTGTGTGTTGCCAAATGTCTACATTATGAGTTTGTTCCTTGTGTAAAAATACGTTGGGGATATAAACATGTTCCACTTGTAATAAATAAATGGCAAAAATTTAAGATATTTTCTAGCATTCAAAAATCTGTTTGTCTCACTCTCAATCATTCTAATATATTTATATATACTATTATATAAAATTGAAGTGCAAATTTTTGTTAGTAGGTAAACTCCAAAAGTAGTGGGTCAATTTTTATGAAATAAATTTTAAAATGTCATATTTGTGCCACAGCTAGCATAGGCATTTTAATACTAAGTAGTTAGTCCTAGTAGTGGTCCTCGATGACAAGCATAACTTAATCGTTTTCTTTTCATCCGTTTGTGTTGCTAGAGTTTCGATAAACTCCATGTTGCTCTCTACTCTTTTTTTTTGTGCTCAGCTAGCACAACACAACAGATGTGTCTCGAGAAAAGCGAAATTTTTTTATCGAACAAGCGTATAGTGAAACGTAATCTATGATGAATTTTAAGAAAATTTCCATAAGAAACCATAGGTCTAAAATCAATCAAAATATCGCTCATAGCGAAAACAAACTAGTTTTATATAAAAATATTGTTGAATAGCCGAAAAAAATGGCAGCGTGTATCATTGATCTACGGTGGCGGCCGTGGCGTAGTGGTAGAGTGTGTGACTCTTACGCCAGAGAACCCAGGTTCGAATCCTCCATCCGACACAGAAAGTTTTTTCAATTGAATTAATTTTTCTATTCGGCCGTCACCTCTCTGCAGACAATGGCAAACCTCAGAGAGTAAAAACTGCCATGAGAAGCTTCTTGAGAACATAAGCCGTTCGGAGTTGGCGTAAAACATGTAGGTCCAGTTCTCGATCATTTGTGTGCAAACATTTCACATCACACACAACACAATTGATCATAAGAAGCTCGGTCAAAGTCCTTTCAAGGGCTGAAATGGCCATGTCGTTTTTTTTTTTCGTTTTCGTATCATTGATCTTGGGCTTGTTGAAAAGGTATTTTTGCCAGCTATCCAAATCTGATTTAATTTAAAAAATATTTTGGCTTTTAAACCAAATTTTGCCAACCTGATATTTAAAAATTGCCAAAAAATGTAAAAATCATCGCAAAACAATTTGATAATTTTTAGTTTTACATTTGAATTTTTCATTATTACCATATTACCACATTCTTCCCATTTTAGTATTTAAAAAGTGAAAAAAATTACTAGGAAATAGTAGTAACCATTGTATTGTAAAACTGACCACATTTTTACTAAAATACTCAAAAATAAAAATTTATAGTAAAAAGTAAGCTATTGTTTTGTTTGAAGTCTGATCGATCGCATTCATAAAACAACGTGTTGTCAGGAATCTTCTGCAATGTCCATTGATTCCTCAGTTTCGGAAATGGACGTTTTATTTAAAATATCAGATTCAACTTATTTGCCATATCAAAACATCAATGATTTTGGTTTGAGAGCTGGCAAAAATTTCTTTTCAACAAGCCCAAAATCAATGATATACGCTGCCATTTTTGGACTATCCAGCAGTATTTTTTTATAAAACTTTAGTTTTTTTTTTTAAATCCATACACAAATTTTGACATCGCTATACGCAATATTGAGATTGATTTTAGACCTATGGTTTCTCGGGGAAATTTCTCAGAAATCATCATAAATTACGTTTCTGCTATACGCATTCTTCGTTTTTTCTCATCCGAACAATATGAACCGCCCTAATATACATGCAGTACTGCGCTTGTAAAACAAAACAAGAGAAGAACTGTTTTTTATTTTATTTGCAATGGATTATCTTAAGGCGGTTCAGATTTTTTATATATGCAGTTTTTTCTCTTAGTATTATGGGTAAATATTAGCACCATTTAATACGACATGTGCTTAAAATTTCAATTTTGTTATTCTAAGAGTAACAAAAATGTGTTAGCTTTATATGTAGGAATATTTAACTCTAATAATTTTTTCAATTATTAACAAAGAGTTATATATTTGGAGCTCAAGTGCTATGTTGCTATCTGAAGAAAACAACCAACAACAACAACAATACCCTTGTATAGAATATTTATCACACAGCAGACTAGACAGACTGCTTAGCGTTCTTAATTGATAAAGTTGAAACGCCCGTGATGAAACCGCGCACCACTGTGGCCTACTAGTATAGCTATAAGTGTTAATTTAACGGGCATCTATCATGAATTTTTCTGTACCGTTGCTTTGTATGTGGTGACGAATCTTTATATTATAAGATCTTTGATTGGGGCCTTTGCTGTTTGTGGTTATAAGCCTAATTTTCTTTGCCATTTTTGGATATATGAACGATCACAAGGTACACTCTAAAAAATAAATACAAATTTACTATAACTATAATACTATTTTTTGTTTAAAATTCAACTTTAGTGTAATTTCACTGCAAGTTTCATTGTAAATTTTCAATGTTTATAATTGTATACCTGTAGTAAAATTAAGCAACATATGTTGAATTTTGCTGCAATATTAATATTAAACTATTTTTTCATCATTTATTTCATTGCCAATAGACATAAGTAAGTGTTGAATTTTCAACATCAATTGTATAATTGCATCATATTCTCATTCAAGTTTGGTTATGATCAAGTAAGCAGTTTATTATTCAGTCCGGTATTCGCTTCTCTAATTACAAAAATTGTGTTAAATAACGTGTTTTAATTTTAAGCTAAGATTGTAAATATTTTTTGCCTTGTAATGTACTCAATTTTTATATTGGAATATGTGCGAGAAGTGCTTAATAAATATTTAAAAATTGATTTTAAAAATGCTTTGTTTTATTTCTATAACTCTAACGACAAATTGATATAGCTTCTTGGTGCAACGGACTTGAAAGTTTTTCTTTTTTTTTATTCAGATTTGTGTGTTTTATAAATATTAAATCAATCATAAAATTAGTTAAAGCTTACTTCAGTTTTAATTGCCAAACACATGTTAAATATAAGTAAATAGTAATAGTAATTTCTATATTACTACATTATTGTAGTAAAAGTAAACAAAAGTTGTTGAATATTATTCATATAAAGGTTATAATTTTGCAATAGTAATACAAAAATGATAGCAACATTAAAAACTAATGTTTAAGATTACTACAATACACATATTAAAGCTTAAATATTAACATATATTTTAAGCAAAATTAAACACCAACTGTTGAATTTTACTACATAATAATAGTAAACAACAAATGTTGAATATTATAAAGGTGTGTAAGTTCACTACAGTTATAGTAGCTATTGTAGTAAATTTCAACAAAAACTTTTATGAGTGTAATGATATTGAGACTATTTGATCTGCTCTCTTGAAAATAGAGAAATCTCTGAAAATTAAGATGAGGATGAAAACCATCAGATTTCTCTTTATGTTTATTAATACCAAAATTTTGTTGGTAATTGGACATAATGTAGCTGAGCGGTTTTCAAATTCCAGTAGCAAGCACTTGTAAGCCTGTAGGTCATTTGAGTCTAGGCTACAGACGTATTTCTTCCATGTCCAATTTCTGTTTTTGCGAATAGTTTTTAAATCCTTTGTATACTAGGGGTACGCAGAATTTTTTGCTAATTTGAGGCTGTATGGTAGAGACTGAGAAAACAAAGCAAAAAGTTACAACAAATTAGTACCAATCGTATAGAAGGCATATTTTTCCAGCAAGACGGCGCAACATGCCATGCAGCGGATAAAGCCATAGTTTTAATGGTAAAACTATTTAATGGTAATTGGTGAGCAAATCATCTTAAAATATGGAGCTGTCGATTGGCCGATTAAGTCGTGAGATTTTTGTGAGGGTCCGTCAAGACACTGGTATATGCTGACCACCTACGTTAGTTTACTATCCCGAGCACATGAAGGTTAAGAACAGAGATTTATTGTGACAATAAACTCACAATTCTAACCAAATTTAATGACTGATGCATTAAGAAAAAAGTGGAATGCAAGTGGAAATTTGCCTAAGAATAGATTAAAAAAATATTAGGAAATTTTAATTTCGATAAAATGCTGATTTCAATTTTGACGCACCTTTTAATATAAATCCTGATCAGGTAACCTTAGAATTTGACGAGGACTCCTTAAGTATGAATAGAATAAAGCTTTTATAAAATTTGTATTAGCTAATATCCACTTGGCAAACTTTTAATTTGTTATTAAGTGCGTTTCTGGCTCAGTAAGCAATAGAAAAGCATACATATATCAATTTTGATGCTTTGGTGAATTTCCCTAAATTGATTATGTATTTAATTTAATTGTTTTTGACCTGCAAGTTTTTGACATAATTAAACTTGGCAAAATAATCAAATGAAAATTCATGTACATAAATTAATAGTATTAAGATATTCATAAGGTCTTCGGAAAATGTCAAGTCAAGTGTGAAAAATCAACTAATTATTACAATATGTCAAGTAATCAAACAATATTAAATGGTTAAAATAACAATTTTAATTGTTTGTTTTTTCAATAAATTATGGCTAACTTTGACCTTTTGCTTTGGTCAACATAAGCAATTACGTAAATTTTGCTTTTCTTATATAGTAAAAATGTGCTAGCATTTTATAAAATAATATTCCTACATCAATGTTGCTATTGGATTAAATTGAAACGGCAAGCAAATGTTAGGACCTGCTTATATAACAAACATATATAAACAACTTGTACACATTCAACTTTATTGGTGCAGTCAGCTGCTGTTGTAAATATTTTCCATAGAAATTAATTTACCATATATACAGCTTCGTTTTTTCTCATAAATAATATCCAATTATTCATTTATGAATTATAAGAAATCAGATTTTTTGTCCTCGTAAACTGGTTGACAACTTTTAGATTAAGAGTTCTTCGTTTATACGTTTAGATATATGTATAGTATAAAGTACATAGTATATACTATATAGTAGTATACTATATAGGTATACTATATAGTATATAGTATATAGTATATAGTATATAGTATATAGTATATAGTATATAGTATATAGTATATAGTATATAGTATATAGTATATAGCATATAGTATATAGTATATAGTATATAGTATATAGTATATAGTATATAGTATAAAGTATATAGTATATAGTATATAGTATATAGTATATAGTATATAGTATATAGTATATAGTATATAGTATTTAGTATATAGTATATAGTATATAGTATATAGTATATAGTATATAGTATTTAGTATATAGTATATAGTATATAGTATATAGTATATAGTATATAGTATATAGTATATAGTATATAGTATATAGTATATAGTATATAGTATATAGTATATAGTATATAGTATATAGTATATAGTATATAGTATATAGTATATAGTATATAGTATATAGTATATAGTATATAGTATATAGTATATAGTATATAGTATATAGTATATAGAAGTTCCAAAGTGAAATCTGCCAGCATGTCTGAACCGGCGTTCACTATGTTCGCAATCTAACGTAGCTAAGTTTCTGCTGCTGAATTCTTACTATGCGCCAATTTCGTGACACCACCCTTTTCCCCGCATCCACACTCTCTTTGTGCTGGAATCTACAATCATGCTGGAGTATATAGTATATAGTATATAGTATATAGTATATAGTATATAGTATATAGTATATAGTATATAGTATATAGTATATAGTATATAGTATTTAGTATATAGTATATAGTATATAGTATATAGTATATAGTATATAGTATTTAGTATATAGTATATAGTATATAGTATATAGTATATAGTATATAGTATATAGTATATAGTATATAGTATATAGTATATAGTATATAGTATATAGTATATAGTATATAGTATATAGTATATAGTATATAGTATATAGTATATAGTATATAGTATATAGTATATAGTATATAGTATATAGTATATAGTATATAGTATATAGTATATAGTATATAGAAGTTCCAAAGTGAAATCTGCCAGCATGTCTGAACCGGCGTTCACTATGTTCGCAATCTAACGTAGCTAAGTTTCTGCTGCTGAATTCTTACTATGCGCCAATTTCGTGACACCACCCTTTTCCCCGCATCCACACTCTCTTTGTGCTGGAATCTACAATCATGCTGGAGTATATAGTATATAGTATATAGTATATAGTATATAGTATATAGTATATAGTATATAGTATATAGTATTTAGTATATAGTATATAGTATATAGTATATAGTATATAGTATATAGTATATAGTATATAGTATTTAGTATATAGTATATAGTATATAGTATATAGTATATAGTATATAGTATATAGTATATAGTATATAGTATATAGTATATAGTATATAGTATATAGTATATAGTATATAGTATATAGTATATAGTATATAGTATATAGTATATAGTATATAGTATATAGTATATAGTATATAGTATATAGTATATAGTATATAGTATATAGTATATAGTATATAGTATATAGTATATAGAAGTTCCAAAGTGAAATCTGCCAGCATGTCTGAACCGGCGTTCACTATGTTCGCAATCTAACGTAGCTAAGTTTCTGCTGCTGAATTCTTACTATGCGCCAATTTCGTGACACCACCCTTTTCCCCGCATCCACACTCTCTTTGTGCTGGAATCTACAATCATGCTGGATATCAGACGCATAAATTAAGTGAATTCACATTGTGAATTAAAGACAATATTAAATAAATCATATGATCTAAGATAAATAAAGTGAATCAATTGTTAATTTTTAAAAATCAGTGGAATAAATTTTGCGTTCGAGTCCTGGACAGCGGTTCAGTGATATTCCAGCCTGAAAAGGCTCGTCAGAAGATATAAATGAAATTTATGGGAAAATAACAAAATTTCACAGTAATTATTTGTAATAATGGAAAAGCAATAATTGTAACTGTAGAAAGCAGAAGTGGGTCAATTGGCAACATCAGAAAAAAAAAGCAACAACAACAATATAAACAGTACATATTAGCAACGATAATTACAAGAAAAACAATAAAAACAAGGCAACGACAACAAAAACAATGTCATCAACGACATGAACTCATTAAAAAGTATGCAACGTGCTGAGAAATATTTAATTGCTATCTTTTAAAGCTTTCAACATGAAGGCACTCAAAACACAAGCAAACAAAAAAACTTGCATACTTTGAGGAGCATTAATATTAAAAATTCATATAAATCATGAGTCAGCTGTTATTCTTGTTTAATATTTAATTTTTTTGTTTGCAATTTTTTTAATATTTTCTTTTGTTTACAGATAATGCCGTTGGTAATACAGCATTTTTTAAGCTGTGAAAATTAAAAAAAATTACAAATAAATATAAATCGAATACTTTCACTTTCGTTTCGAAATTTTAAATTTTATAAATTTTAATTTTATAAATGTTCTACCCATAACATACAAGCTTGTATGGAAAATTTTCATTGGAAGTGAGCTACAACAATAACTAGAACACAATAACCACAAACTGGTCGCTGCCATAGGCAAAAATAAAAAAATAGAAGCCAAAAGTTTGGTATCAAATGTGTTATCACTATATCTTATAAGAAAATGCTTTTTCTTATATATAAAATTATATTTGTTTTATTATAACCGTACTCTGTAAGAATAGCTTCAAAAGAGAGAGCATTTAATATCTTGGTTCCTGAAGTGTGATCAAGTTGAAAATGAAGTGCAACTTTAAAAATTTAAAATAATATAAAATTAATTTGTAGTGAAATAAACTTTTTGTGTCCTCTTTTTAAATTAAAGTTGTGCTAATACAATAAAATGTATTTTTTTATCCATATAATTAAATTTCAGATATAGATTTAGTTGTTTTCTCCCCGGATTCCCCTATGGAAATTTATTTCTTAATATTAGTCAAAATTTTAAGATTCTAATCTGCTAATATCAGCTGCCCGCTCCTGCCCATGTTTGTGTTATCCTTCAGAGACCAAAGCAAGCTTGGTGCTTTTACTTCCACTTTCTGCTGTATAACGGTGACTTTTTGCTTAGTGCTTTTGTTTTGTTTATTATTTTTAATTAAAAAAAAATACTTCAATCAATTGTCCGTGAACGAAGAAATGTATTTTAAAAAAGAAAATTGAGAACTTAATCCCCACCGAATTCATTACAGGTTAAAAAAATTATACGCATTGAACATATATTGGAACTTATAATGGTGAATGGAAAAGTATATAATGTCTTAACCCAAACTTCATCTGTAAACTATTACATATGTAATGCGAAACCAACAGATATGAATAATGAGCTTACAAAAAGCCGTTCAAAAAGATCGCATGTATAAAATGTATACAATGTATATGTAATGTACAGGTATGTATAAAATGTATAAAAAAGTTTCGATTGCAGCACACGCGTAAAACTTCACGCGTTTCAACTAATATGGATTTATTTAATCATTTACTTTTATGTTCGGATCCTTTTATAAAGGGGCACTGAAAATTACTAAAATCTGCTTATTTATAAAAATCTGTTTTTGACTTGCTGGAATAAAATTTGTTATTTTTATAGTTTTTTATTGCATTTTGTAATATTTTTCATATATTTCTCTTATTCAAAACTTATTTAAACTGCATATAAAAAACAAATTGCGTATGTTTTATTTTCAATTGTTTGCTTAGACGGGTGGAAGTTGGTGGCAGGGGTGGGTGTGTTCAACCACGCCCATTTTAAAATATAGTAGTTCTCACATTGTCCTAATTTTTTTTGAAACCAACATTTCAAGTTAATATCTCAACTGCACGTATGTTTGGCCGCTGTCTCCATACAAGTTCGACCACTGTACACCGTGATAGTAGCTGCCAGTGCAGCAGATTTTTGTTGCTGTCATGTGAGCTCCTTGGTAATTACTATAAATGGTAGTGATTAATAAACAGCATTGATCAAAGGAACTAATTATAATTAGTTATTCGAGCATTTAAAATGTGTTGATAAATTGTATGTGAAATTAAATACTAACACTGTTTTAATGTGTCCAATTAATGTGATGTATTGCAAATAGAATAAAAATTGCTGTCATTTTGTTTTACATACTAGTGAGAAGCACCTGCTATCAGTAAAACTTTTCGCATAATTTAATAGAGGCAGCTTTAGATTTTTTTTTATTTTTCTGCACATCTGAATTCTTTTTATGTTTATCTATCTATACTCTAAAAAACTCTAAACTCTAAAAATGCTATGCCAATTTTTATGAAATAAGCTTTTAAATGTCATATTTGTGCTAAAGCATAGTATAGGGATATTTTTATTTCGAAATTTTTATTATAAGTATGTTTAATTAAAGTGCTAAGTTTTAAAAGAAATCGAATTGCTTGATCGTTTTCTTTTCACGCGTTTGAGTTGCTAGAGTTTTAATAATTTCCATGTCGCTCTCTACTCTTCCCTTCTTCTGCTCTGCTAACTGCAAAATAAAACAAGAGATAACATGTTTTTTATTTCGTTGAACAAGCATTGTCTTTACGGCTGAAGTCACACGGTGATCGTTTGAACGGTGTTCAAAAGTTTTTGTTGCTGCTTTCATTGGAAAACGTAAAAATAAAACAGTGAGAGTGAGAGCAGATGAAAGTTTTCGAACGCAAGGCGATTCACTGACCACCTTTAGGGTATTTTAGAGTTGCACCAGAAGGTACTTTTGTACCATTTTTGGTAGGTTTTTATTTTTTGGGAACGCTTTTATTTTTTTGAGTACGATGTATGAAAGTAAAGATAGGAGTACCATTTTGGTGTTGAGTAGTTAAAGTTTGGAGAATAGAAACTTTTTTTTTGTCAGCTTTTTTAAGAACAGTGGAAGCAAAAGTTACTCCAAGGAATGCTTAAGTGGATGGATGATGAGGATCTCTTTTTTGTCAGCAGTTTGGGAAGGCAAGGGAGATAAATGATATCCCCAAGAATTGAGAACGTAAAAGTTGAGGACGGCTTTCTTTTTTGATCATAAGTTTTGAACCGAAGGAAAGAAAAGTAGGCAATTGTATCATACATTAGAACTAAATGTTTCCAAAACAAAATTTATGAAAAAAAAATTTATTTTCAATGTAAAAAAAAATTTAATTTTTGATGTAAGTTTTATTTTTCTCCGATGCAACCCTGAGTGCTTAGGGTTTTTAATAATTTTTGCCCTAAGTCTCTCTCCACATTCATTCAATGAGCAACAACTACGTGCTACAGCTCTTTATTGATAAAAAAACGTGGCGAATCCGCGGACGACTGTGGCCCGCTAGTATGATAAAAATTGGTTATATGGACGTTGTGGTCATAAAACAAGGATAAAAAACTACATTAACCTTTAGTACTTCTATGCACTAGTAAATAATATGAAAAATGGCTGGATCAAGTATGAAATCGATTGGTTAATTAGTTTCTAAGGTATTTGGCTTACCATGAGCAATGGCGGATCTACATACGGGGCTGAAAGGGCCTTAGCCTCCTTTTGGAGAGTTTTTTGAATGGGAAAATAATGAAAATAAGCTCTAAATGCCCTTTCCGTCCCCCCCCCCCTCCCCCCGGGACTACATAACTGATTGGTAATGGCTGTCACCTAGAAAAATAGGGAGATTTAGGGCTCAATTTAAAAATCCGAAAAAAATACAGAGTAGTTTTTTTGACATTTGCAGCCAATCAACAATCATCCATCATTGAAATTGGAAAAAACCATATAACGACCACCCTAGTATACATACTATGAGGAGAATTTTCACGAAGTGTGAAGGGCTGTATCTTCCCAACAAAGCAAATATTAAACTTACAATTTTAATTGCAATATAATGCTATTATGTGAATTTTATGTATATTGTGAATAAATTTCAAATTTCTCATTCAGCAAAATTCTCAAAATTCAAATTTTTAAGAGGCTGTAAGCAAAAAAGGTGATGAGTCAGAACGATAAAAAATTTATGTTTAAACAATAAATTTAAAAACTAGAAAAAAATTATGACTGCTACTCACTGCTATCCATAAATAAAAAAATTCTTAAAATTCTTAATTCTTAAATATCACGTTTTGAACAAAAAAATTTAAATCTTTTCTTATATTAAGAAACTATTTTTATTTAAAGGCCAAAAAGTGCTTAGTGTTATGGTTTTTGATTAATCGTTCTATGTATAAAAGGAGCTGAGAAATATAAGATAACACAAATGCATGTATCGCTATAGGTAGCAATGAAAAATGGCCTCAATTTTGAAAGCAGAAGAAGAACAATGTTTTGAAAGCAGTTTCGAGATACTGGGCAACTGTTAAAAAAAAATATCAACTTTTTTAAAATTGGTTGAGCAACCAACTTTCGTTTTTTTTGGATCGGTTCATTTGGACTGACTCATTTAGGACGGCAGTTAGTTTTTTTTCTTTTTATATTTTGGTGATTACTATTAGCATTTATCTTAAATTAAGTTAGTGAGCCAACGCCCAAACAAAATTTTGTTATTATTTATTATACATATATTATAACAAACCTCCAAGAGTGCTATTAAAAAAAATTTGGAAATCGAAATGTTGGATAATAGAGGGGCTAGGGGACCAGTCTTTGAAGATTTATTTTAGAATTTTTTTTTGTCGAAAAATATGAAGAAGAAACTGAAAAAGGGCGACATTATATTTTCATGAAATACTTCGTAAGAAAACGTAAATACTTGCATTGTGTGCTTAAATTCAGAGTCGAAAATAGTTCTGCTGCCCCGTAAATACTTACAGATTTTCAGAGAATTCAATTTGAAGTTGTGAGAGCTAAGCTAGTTTCAAAAAGAAAAATTTAATTCTCCTATAGGTCTAGTATATGCCACACATATAAAGAGAATATATGTATGTTTTCTGCCACTCCCACCTCACATACAAAATTTTTCACATAATTTTCTTTTTTAAATTTAAACTTTCACGAATTAGTGCTGTTTGTGAGGGTGATACTAGCCAAACTCGAACAATTTAAGAGAATCCTTTTTAGCAGTGCAATAAATCGAGCGCAAGTCGTGTAGCATGCCATATATTGCTTGGATATTTAAATTGTATTGTTTAGAACCAAAGCAAATGAATTCTGGCTAACTTGCATATAATATTCTGTTATGATTTCGTTGCTGGTACCATAACACTGTGGAACAAATTCAGGTTAGCAAAAGTTAGGTCGATTCTGAGAGTGAGGGGTGAAAATAGAGGCTAAATTAGAAGACCCGTATCGCGGCGTTTGTTTATGTTAGTTTGAATTTTTTTTTTAATCGACCTTCGTACTTTGCAGTCAAATGCCGATTTTCAGCATATTGTTTATATGGTTTTTTGGCTATAACTCATCGACTAATTGATATTTTTTCAATCTGTAAAAGCATAATTATTGTTAGAGACCTGTGTTTTTTCTTGAACTTTCCATATGTGTAGATATTTGATCCGAAATGCTGATATTTGACTGTAGTGCTTATAAACAAACTGTGTGCCTCATACGAGTTTGCCCGAAGAATGAGAATAAAATAATCCCAAATTTAAAGATACGAATTTCGATGCAAACATCTCCGCTGGTTTTAAATAGATTTCACTGAATTCTTATTTGTCAAAAATTCAATAAAATTACTTCATAAAAACTATTACAATAATACCATTTGCTGTGCATTAATATGTTTAATCTTTTTTTCAAAAATGATCCAAAATGTTTCTCAAAAAGTTACATAAAAGTTGTTTTTGTTGTAAGAGAAATTTAAATAAAAAGTTACATTTGAAATTCCCTTTTACAAGGCATAATATTTAGTAGCAAAAATTGTTTCAGTCTTACACAAAAATTAATTAGCTGTTTCTGTCATTAAAAAACATTTTTTTGATTAAATTAATTTTTTTAAAAATGTTCCTTTTTTATTTTTTTTTAAATAGTCTAGCTTTAGCTCTCTGTAGACAATGGCAAACCTCAGAGAGTTAAAAAAACTGCCAAGAAAAGCTTCTTGAGAACATAAGCCGTTCTCGGTCATTTGTGTTCAAACATTTCACAACACGCACAAACACAATTGATCATAAAAAGCTCGGTCAAAGTCCTTTCAAAGGCTGAAATGGCCATTTCGTTTTTTTTTTTATATATATCAAATATTTCAAGTTTTCAAGCGCTTTTACATTAATCGAATTTAAGGCATATCGTAGGGCGTTGAATGGGGACATATGTAAATACCAAATAAAAATGATGATGAAAATGGCAAAAACAAAAAAGCACAAAACAAGTCAATAATACAATTCAGAAAGAATTTTGATCATTTATTAATAATAAAATAAAAGATTTTTACTTTACCTATTAAATTGAAGTATTCCTACTTTTGGAAAGAAAATTAAAAAGTATAAAAATGTTGGTATAGCTAAGCAAAAAAGAAAAAAATTTAGTTTTTAAATTGAGAAAATCATTTGTTTTGTAAAAAAACATTAGCATTAAGTATATTTTATAAAGAGATCCTAAAACTCATAAATCATTTCTGATTTTTATAATGGAAGTAGAAATTGCAGTTGCTTCTATACATTCTACAATTTTTATCTCACCCTTTTTACAAAAAAGTTGAGAAGTAGAGCCCTCTCTCGACGAACAAAAGTCATGCTCTATAAAAAAGACTCTAAGCAGTTCTGATAAATATACTTTGGTAGCTTTCGAGAGAAAGAAACTTCGCAAAATCTACAAACCGATCTGCGTCATTGGCGAGTATCGAATACGATGGAATACATAGTCAAGTCAAGTCGACATAGTCAAGCGCATAAAAATCGAGCGGCTTTGCTGAATGGGTCATGTAGAGCGGATGGAAGGCGACGCTCCAGCCTAAAAAATATTTGATTCGGTATCCAGCGGCAGTCAACGTAGAAGAGAACGACCTCATCTCCGTTGGAAGGACCAAATGGAGGGCAACCTGACGAAACTTGGAGCTTCTTACTGCAGCCTCCTAAGTAGGTAACTTAGTAAATTTGGTACTACTTTTCTCCGATGCTCATATTTTATAATACACAATTATTTTTCTCAGAAGTACAACGAAAATCTTAAGTATGTAAAAATGATGTCATGGGAAGATAAACTTTTGTTTTCAGAAATTCTTTTAAATAAATAACACAATTTGAGCAGTAACAATCACAAAATTATTTCATTATATTATTGCTTACTTCGAGTGTCAATGCCATGCAAGCCCGCAGGACAGCGCATACGCGCTAGTACACCCGCCGGTGTTGGAGGCCAACAAAGGTACGAGTCCCAGGTCCAGTTACAAAAGAGGCCTAGAAGAATAAAAATTTTTATATAAATTAATGAATTAAACGTTATTCATAAACATATAAATATGCAATAATATATCCTATATTAATTAATATTATTACATAAGACTTCATGTCTGCTTAGGTAATTATGTTGCATAAGAAGGCATAAAGCAACAGAAGCAGGCGCTGATTTCAGGGGAGGTTAAGGTTGAAATAACCCCCCGGGAACTTTCAATAATTATACTTTGTATTACAAGACACTAATTGTGTCCAACAGCCCAACATAATAATTTGAATTAGCAGCTTATAACAGAAAATACCGAAAAACGTTGCGAAATTATATATAAAAACATAGGATATGTAAAGAGAAGGATAAAAAAATCAGGGTGCAGTCGTCAGAACTGCCGACGGAAACGTTTGCTTCTTAGCAATAGATGTAAAATGAAATATAGCATTAACTTAAAGAATAAACATTCACACTCTCTTTAGTTAATTAATTCAGTTTATTTATGAAACTGATAGCAAAAAAATTATGAATTTTGGTTACGCTATGTACAGTGAAGGACAAAAGTGTGCATACAGTATTGAATTTTTGATTTCCGTAATCTTATGAATCTTAATGAAAAGTTAAGCAACCAAAAAAGAACAAAAACTTTGATCTTAATCAACTCAACTAGAAATTCACAATAATACGAAAGTTTAATGCGACATAAGTCTAAAAACTGGACATTGTGCTTAAGTTCTCAAAGAAATCTCTTCAAAAAGAAGCGATATTTATAAATTTATTTTGTTTCTCTTTAGAATATGGAGAACTTAATCTTATTAAGTTGTGTTTTAAGACATGTTTTAATCGGCAGCACTCACACAATTGGACCCCAATTCGGAGTTCAACTATCATGCAAAAATGTAAAAATTTCATAAAGAATCGTTTGACAAATGATACTTTAAAAAAAATATGTGCCATGATGATTTTGTCGTTTAGTTTTTATTTTATATCCAATAACGCTCATCAGTACACATTTTCACATTCTACTATCATAGAATTCACACACCTAAGATATTAATTTTAAATTGTAACTGCTCATACTTTTATTATACTTTTATTAATATAAAATATTAATAAATATGCTACTATGCTTTTTAATTGTACAAAATTTAAAGTGTAATTGTATACTGGTTTTGATAGTGAAATAAATTCGAAAAATTATTATATCAACGATAATTTCAAGCAATGAGTTATTTTTAAAGTTTTTTTATTTGTTTTTCGGTGTGTATATTCCAAAGAGAGGAAAAAATAAATGAATGGGAGAAGCGTCTGAAACAATTCCTCTAATTACTGCCCCTATCATCATCTGCGGGTCAAATTTTCTACCCTAGTCGCGAACTTTTATTACTGTCTTATCATAGTTTGCAAGTCTACTTGAAACAAAGTAACGAAAAAAATAAAATCAATTCCAGATTGAAAATTTTATTTCTTTCATCTCAATTTATTTTTTTTTTTTTTTAAATAGTAATAAAACAGAAAATTTAGGCCCCTCTGAGCAATTCATGGATAAATTGTGGATCAATTTATGGTTCAATTGTAAAGACGGATCAATTGTTTTATGAAGTAGTAGCAAATTATTCATCTATTTTCAAGTGAAATTTTCGTCCTGTTCCAATAACAGCTCCACAGTTTTATGAATATGCTGAATGTTTTTTTATAATGCAAATTAGTGAAAAATTGTAACAAACAGCTTAGAAATAAATATTTTTCATGTTAAACATTATCCAAAGATGTTTTTCAGAATTTTATTAGCATAAAAGCAAAGAAAATCCAGAATTCGCGGCTATTCACGTTTGACGTTTGCTTTTGACGTTTAGATCGAATGATATTTGGAAAATTCCTGATGATGATACCGCATTCACGAATGCGACTTGTTTCCATTCGACTCACTGAGGATGATAAGGCGCAGGATGATGATTGGATGATGAGGATGATAGATGCAATGTTTTGAGACGAATAGCTTTTAAACGAAGAATTGCAAATAGTCAATTATTTGGCAAATCATAAATGTGTGTCCTTGATATTTTAAAGCTCACCCTTAAATATTTTTTTCAGATCCGCCACTGGACAGAAGCCATAATCAACGACATTACTACAACTGAACTGTCGATAAAGCAGTATCGTTATATAAATGCCAGACGTTTAAGGTTTATGTAACGTGTTCACCGAGCATGTTATTTTTATAACAACATCTACAAATGTGTGTAGCTTACCAGAGAAACCAGCCATAAATGTGGGCGCAACAAATGATATAAGCACCAGGCGGCTACTCAGCTAAAAACAGCCCTCTGTTGGTTATATAATTCGATTGATTATGGTCGATTTGCTGCTTATTTATGCAGGCGTCACATCATAAAAACAACAGCAAATAAATTAATTGGATAATCTTTGACAATATAAGAGATTGATTTGCTTTAAAAACTGTTATATGTTTATTGATAGTTGATAGGTTAAGGAAGAGATTTTTGGATTTTTATGAGTCTCAGATGCTTTGGCAAGTTGTGTATAGGAATTCGTTTTGTCGGGTAATTTGTAGGAGAAGTATTGAAAGTTTGACTTTTGATATTGGACAGTTTTTAAATTTGTTTGCCCACACGCGAACTTTGTAGAGTTTGCCTCCTGTTCAAAATTGAACTGGGCTGTGCAAATAAAGCAACAACGGTTAATTATTCATCAATATTTATTTTATCACCCTCAAAATATTCGCCATTGGAGGTGATGCACATATGCCAGCGTTTTTTCCATACTTGAAAGCATTTTTGGTAGGACGATTTTGGAATGGCCTTATTATATAATGGGATTATTAGCTCCCTCTGCGAATTCTCCTTGATGACTTCAATCGTCTCAAAATGTCTCAAAAGCGACAATTTGAGTTTAGGGAATATAAAAAAAACCCCGGAGCTATATCCGGCGTAAATGGTGCTTCTTGAACGATATTGAAATTGTTTTTGGTCAAATAATCGCCTACAATGTGTGATGTGTGAGCTGGTGCATAATCGTGGTGCAAAATCCATGAATTTCATAATTCTGGCACAAACGCTTTACAACACTCAAATAATATTGCGCGTTGACCGATTGACCTTGCGGAAGGAATTTCGGGTGCACGACACCTTGAAAATTCAACATCAGCTTAATTTTCGAATGACTTTGTCGTGGTTTCTTGGGTTCCGGCTCATCTACAGAATGTTGAGATTGTTGCGCCACTTTACAGGTTGCTGGGCTATTTCGACGTCATACTTGTACATCCAAGGCTCTTCACCATTAATAATATGCTGAATGTCCGTATCGTCCATTAAAAGCATCTCCTGAGTGACAGTTTTGCGAAACTCATTTTTAAATAAATTCAGCTATTTTGGCACAAGTCGCGCTCTAGCCCGTCGCATGCCTAAAATATCATGTAAAATGCTGTCCTCCGATCCAGTTCATATGGTCACACGACGATTTTCGAGCACAATTTCCTTTACTTTTTCGACATTTTCATCGTTTATTGATGTTGCTGAACGAGAAAGGTGAGGCAAGTCATCAATTTATGTGCGACCCTCTTTAAAAAATTTCTACTACTCAAATGCCTGCGTGCGTGATGGAGCAACTCTTCAAAGCTTTTCTGTAGCATTTTCAATGCATCCGGACAAAAAATTACGTTGGTAAAACACAATTTCAAACACTCTCTTTTGCTCAACTTTTTTTCCATTATGAAATTTGCAGGTCAGACCCAGAATTTGCAAAAATATTAGCTTTATGACGAAATTATTTCGATAGAAATAATCTATACTGATCAGCCTTTACCACTCTGCAGATAATGGCAAACCTCAGTGAGTAAAAAATGGCAATGCAAAGCTTCTTGAGTACATAAACCGTTTGGAGTTGGCATTAAACTTGTTCTCAATCATATCTGCTCAACAGAACCTCAGCACCTCAAGCACAAGTCCTCAAGTCTTGTCTTATAAATGAGATAATGTGCTCAAAAAAGAATAGTTTTTTAAAAAAATAATTTTTTAATGATACCAACGCACTTGTGGTTTGGTCTGAACAATTTCGGGTTTGTGAAACAAAATTGCCCGCAACAGAAAAAATCGTTTCGCTTTCTATTGATGTTGGTTTAATTATCGACAACGCATTTTCAAAAGTCCTGTTCGATTTGATCTTATTGTTGGAAAACTATTGGTAGTGTTGATAACCTTGTAGTTAAATTTCGGATATTCCGGACAACATTTTCCGGACTTTTTTCACGATTCATCCCGGGAAAGAAACTCTAGTCACAAGAAACAATCAGGAGATGTTTGCAAGCAATGGGGAAGATCAATTAGCTCAGTAAATTGGTCCCACACGATTTGAATCAATGTCAAATGGAAAATTGCAAAGTCACTTGAGAAATGGCTGCTTCAACACCATTAAAGGAAATCATTTTTGCATCGAATTGTGGCGGCTGACGACAAATGGATTTTTTTTTTAAAACACGACGCGAAAAAAATCGTGGCTTTCACCTAACGAAGCCGGTCCTTCAACACCAAGGCCAAATCGTTTCGGCAAGAAGACAATGTTCTGTGTCTGGTAGGACTAGAGCGGTCATCATTCATAATCATTCATATACAATGCTATCGCTAACAAATCATTAATTTAAGCCACGCATTAATCGAAAGATGACCGGAATGGACCAGAAGACCCGGCAAAGTGATTTGTGAAAACCATTTGGAAATTTATTGAATTAGACATCCTTCTGCAGCCACCGTACTCCCGAGACTTGACGCCATCTGACTATCACCTCTTCACATCAATAAAGCACGTGCTCGCAGAGCTGCACTTCAGCGATTTCGAAGGAGTTGGGAAATGGCTCGACAAATGGTTTGCCGCAATCCATCTGAAAGATGGGCGTAATGCGTAGAAGCCGAGGCCAATATTTTGAATAACAAAATTAATTTCCCTAGAAAACTACACATTTTTACACCAAAAAAACCCGAAAAACTTATGCACAGAAATACAAGAAAAAAAAAAAACATTTTCTATTGCCTGAGAATGTTTGCCCTAATATAAATCATGGATAGTTTCTTCAAGATTTTCATAAAAAACGTCTAACTGATAACTCGAAACGTCTTGAAATGAGTCCGCGACAGCGACAGCGGAACTATCAGTGAAAACAATATAGTTTTGAACTCATACGTATATCGAATTCGAAAAAACTATATCAAAAATTTTTTATTTTCAACAGTCTACTTTGTTCATCTTTAAATTCATGTTTGTGTTTAAATTCAATTAAAGATATTCATTTAAAAAAATCTAACCCGATAAATTCTCAGTTTGTTTTTTTTTTTTAATTTTCAAATAATGAAAATAAGCCCTAAAAGTCGTTTTAGATCCTTATTGGTTAACAAAACAGATTTGTAATGTCTCTCACCTAGAAGGATGACCTACAAAGGAGAAAAGTAGTGCGAAAATGCAAAGGTATGTTTAAAGATATGTTATCCTGTACATTTTTTATTGCAATTTTAGGTTGATCTTGTAATGTTCTTTTGAAAAAGCTTACAAAGAAATAAAACTTTCTTACGATATAGGACTTTCATCTGGGTAAAAAATATGAATTATTTAAATAACATAATAAAAAAATATTCAATATATAATTCCAAATAAGCCTAGAGTACCATGAATAAACAGATTGCACCAAAATCTTAATCAAACCTCCACTATCAAACAATATATATTTTATATTACTAATAATGCTATTAACATTATGCAATATATAAATTAAATTGAACAAATGTGTCTCGAAGTATTTGAATGTAAAACTTCTTTAAATTTATGTAAATTAAAATTTATGTAATGTAAAAATCATGAATTTATGTAATATGTTAAATTAATTTTATTTTGGATATTTATTTGTTGCTAACCCCCTCTTGGAGAATCGCGAAATTGATTCGGCACTGGTTGTATTAGTAGGTAGAATCAAGAAAACGAGATCGTTTCTAATTTATATTGTATATGAATAAAATAAAATTTGGTGGCGGCTATTTCAAAAGAAAAAATTTTCGTTTTTTTTTCTACTATTTAATTTCATGTGATTTTAAAATGAGTGTTTTACATGCATATTTCTCAAGATTTTGCACTTTTAAGAATTCGTTTCGAATACGAAATGAGGCGAAACATAAGTGAACCTAAGATCTCGTATTCGTTTTGTTGTTTATTTATTGTGGTTAATTGGGTATTGATATAAGAGCTATAAATGACACTGTAATCACACCAAAAATAATTGAATGATTTGAAATGATATGAATAGCTTTTGAGAAAAAAAATAATTTCACCAAGAATTTTAAGAAATGAATTTCAATATAATAAAAGAAAAATTTCACATGAAATTTTACAGAGAAGTCCAGTAGTTGTCTTTTGAAGTTCTCTAAAAGCCTTGAATGGTTAGAATAAGTCATTGCAATTAATTGCTTGAACTTTACGTGTTGAATGTTCGAACTCACTTCCTACTTAAAAAACATAAAACATTTCTCTATTTTGTAGTTTTCGAACTTATTTTAGAAATTTCCAATTAAAATGACCACAAAAGCTTCAACTCACCCTCTTAACCTTTGGTTGTTCACCACTACAAACAGCAATTTAAATTTATTGAAAAATGTTAACTTGTCAAAGCAATTTAACGAAAATAATTTAACAATCAACGAAAGCTATAAGCAAATCAGGTTCTCGCTAAAGCAAAAAAAAAAAACAAAGCAAAAAAAAAAAAGAAAAAGAAAAACTAGTTCAATGAACCAGGTGAAGAGATGGACTCTACAAATAATATGAAGTCCTTGCACTCAAAAAGGATTCATGCCAGAATAAATAAAAAACAGAATTTAGAAAAGCAAGTTAAAGCAACCAAGTACAACGAATCCATGCAAAAGCACTAAAAAGCTCACTCAAAGTTCAATTAAAATTTTATTCTTGCTTGACTTTTAATTTGTTTGATTGTAATTTATTTTTTTGGGTCACCATTGATGATGATGACAATGATGACGTTGATTGGTCAGTGGCACAACAACAAAAACCGTTGTGTGACAATAATATTACAGTTGCTGTTCTTACAGTTGTAACGGTTGTGACACACTTACTTAAGTTGTTGTTTGCATTGCGAAATAATTTAAATTGGCATTAAACAAAGTGAACAACAAACGGAACAAAACGCATTCGAAGTCAGAACATGTCAGCGTTGCCACCCACCCTTTACATTTGTTGTTAAACACTTGGCTGTAAAAGCCGTTACGTTTGGCGGCTATAAATAAAATATTTTAACTCTATTAATAAACGCGATATTTGTAAGGTTTTTTATATGTGGGTTGCTTTTGGCTTTGAGATTTTTATGTTGGTTCTTTTGATTGTTTTCAGTCTGAATAAAAAAGCTTAAGTGAACGTTAAGAATCAAATTAAGTTGTCTTTGGTTGAGCATTTCGCTAAGGTGCACTATGGAATATGCATGTCTATGCCACAAAAAAAAAAAAAAGATATACAAACGGTTATAATTTTTAATGGTTTTTTATTAAGAATAAGTCAACCATGTACATTTTTAAACATTTTAAAATTGTGCCGTTATGTGCTTAAGTTGTCTTACAACATACCGAAGAGGGGGTCTAAGATTTCACAAAACTTCGAACGAAAAGTTGATCCGCTAAAATTTGCTGATTTTGGTGTAATGTGCCCAAACTATGCTCCTTTATAAAACAGAGAGATTTAAAAAAGTACACTCAGAAAAAAACACCCTAAAATCAAAGAAAATTAACTAAATTTTGAAGAAAATTTTACTTGTTTCAGCGCCAAAAAAATTTTTTCTTAGATCAAAATGTAATTTTTCTTTGAAATAAAAAGCATAATTATTTTTGAAACAAAAAGGAGGATTTTAGATTTTAGGATTTTATCAAAAAAATTTTCATAAAAATTGAATATATGTATTGAGAACATAAGCAGTTCGAAATCGGCGTAAAACTTGTAGGTCCAGTTTTTGATCATTTGTGTTCAAACATTTCACAAAACTCACAACACGCACACCACAATTGATCATAAGAAGCTCGGTTAAAATCCTTCCAAAGGCTGAAATGGCCATTTCAAAGTGACAATTTACAATGATAACTCTTCGTATTAACCGTTGTGTCAACAGCTGTTGGGTTTTATCCACATCGACAGTAGATGTACCCGGGTACTTCATACGTTTTGTATGGCAGATAGTTGCTTTTGATATACAAATATTAACTACTACCTGGATTCTTGTAATTTTCTGGTTTTTTTCTTTTTATTTATTGGAAATATTGTCTAGTTAACAAAACTTTTATCATAATTTGGGAAAAAAAAAATTTGGTACCTAAATAATCCATTTTTACCAAAAATGGGAATTGCCAAAATCCATAAAAATTTAACAATTTCCAAATTCTTTTTTAATCCTTGTAATTTGATCCCTTTTTACCAAGAAAAATAATTAACATTGAATTTTCATTCGCAAAATTCCGTTATATTTGAACTGAAAATCAACCCCTCTTGCTCATAGTGCTATTTTTAGTACCTGCGCAGAATAATTATAACTCATAAAATATTTGTTCAATGTAAACATTTTTTTTTTGGAATGTGTAGGAAAACACGTCTACTAACAGGAACAAAAGGGTATTTGGGAATATCTTGCCTACCTACCCTTGCACAACCAGTTTTGCAGGCAGAAACATGATTTTTTGCGCAGGTTTCGTTTTGAGTAGTTTTGTATGCATAAGTCAGTTTATGTGCGATTTTTGAAGTGTAAAGACCTAAAAATTTATTTTGTGCGGCAAATATATAAAAAGTGAAAATAAAATGGATGGTGCAATTTGTAATAAGCCTGTGTGCGCAGAGCACTCGAAGGATCATCCACAATGCCTCAGATGCTGCTAAAATTCATAAAATATATTTTTTACTTTCATTATAATGATTTTCTATAAATAAATAAACAAATTTCCATAAAATAAACTAAATATTTCCATTTATTTCTATATATTTGTATGAATTTTCATAGAACATCAGCTGTTGACGCTAGGTCATTTTCTAGTAACTGGGTTATATTTTCCAAACGGTTGGTCCAATTGACCTGAAATTTCACAACAATATCAATTACATATTTCCAAGCTATGATACGAAGATTCGTATGATTTCATCAAGATTGGACCAGCCGCTTGGAAGATATAGCAATATAAAGTGAACTTTGCCATTTATTTCTATATATTTGTATGAATTTTCATACAAGTACCCGGGTACATCAGCAGTCGACGCCATTCCACTAACTTGAATTTGGTATCGACTGTATCGACTGAACTGCTGCTCCAATCTTGATGAAACTTTTCCACATGATGCAAAAGTGTATGGTTGAGGATATCATGAAATTTCAGGTCAATCGGACTAACCGTTTGGAAGATACAGGAAAATTAAAGTTGCAAATGTACCCGTGGGCTCTACGATCGACACAACGGTTAATAAACTTTTTTATTAACATTTTGACGGAATGATAACGTGCAAAATTATCTTTGTGTTTAATATTTATTATTTTGCTAACCTGAACAATAAAGAAATTCCCACAAGAAACTCATGTTTTTCACCTGTTTTTCCAAAATAAAAACCCTGTTTTTTGGTTAGATTTAGTGAATTTTTCCTATTTTTTACAAAAATAGGAAAATAGGAAATATCTTGTACATTGATTATATTTTTATGAGTGCCTCTGAAACTAAAACAAAAACAAAACAAAATGTGTATGCAATAAAAAATTACCGTTATTCTCACTTATCGCTTCAGCCTAAGTTTCATAAGAAAGGAAAATTAAAATGTGAGTGCGTTTAAACGAATATGTGCCACTGTAGTCTTGCAAACAAATACTAAAAAAATTGAGATGGTTTTGGCACAAAATTTTTGTGTGCATATGTCTTCGCAAGTAGTTTTTATCAAGTTAAAATGACATCTTTTCAACTATCTGAAAGCGGACAGAAAAATAACATAAATAAAAAAAAACTAAAAAAAATAAGAAGTTTAAAAATAAGAAATTACATTTTGATTTCAATTGGTATCCAGATATTACACTTAATTCTTTCACTATTTGGGCTTTAAGTCGAAGAAAAGGGTGTTGAAAACTCAATAAAATTATATGTACATATTTGAAGAGGTACAGACTCGATTAACAATTTTCGTCCATTTTTTTTAACACTCCCCTTACTATAAAAAAGAGATATAAGAGTATAAGAGAAAAAAGTTTTGAAAAGTTCAAGAAAATTATACTAATTTTGAGTATACCAGGGGGCTGAGAGTATTGCGCTTTGAATCATATTTGCTGTTAGAATATATAAAAAAATTGGGGTAATTTTGATAGTTTTAGACACAATAAAGGTTTCATCATATAAATATGTACTAAAAAACAGTTTTGGAACTTCAACTGTTATAAAATAACATAAACTGTTTTAAAAAATTCATAAAAGAATTACTTCTTTCTCATATTATTAGCTGTATTTCCATTGTTGTTCTTTCCTTCAACTACTGAGAATATGTAACACTGTTAATATTTGTCTGTGGTGACAATTAATTTTATTTGTAGTCATTTAATTGAATAGCAGATAAATTTAATATCGTGAAAGAATGGCATATTTCATTGTATGCGTAAAAATTTATAAAAGCAATTGTGTGTGTGAGTGCCTCACACCTCCGCATTCCCAATATGTTCTTGTGTTCGTTGCTGACCTTTTCGCTGTATCCTGTATGCATGTTTACAAATTGCACACATAGCATTGCCATATGTTCAATAAATAAACATACAATCCATATATATTGTATTCTATTTAATTAACACAAATACTCACACAAACATACAAAGTACATGTCCAGCTGTGTTGTGTAAGTTCCCTGCAGGAAAATCAACTAATTTAAAAGTAGTTGATAAAGTAGTTTTTTGTCAACCACAACTAGTTGAAATTCTGACTTTTTTCCATAGAACGAACTAACTTATTTTGTATGGTGATGTCCGCTAAATAAGTCAATTGACTGTCGTCTGCATATATTTTCAACTACTTGTTAAATTAGTTATATTTAAATTATTTTTTTAATTGCTTTTAAATAACCAATTGAAAACTATTACTGATGGCCTAAAGTTAATAATATTTGATGATATAACATGGTTAAATATATATAAGCTTGTAATCTAATAAAAATTTTCAATTAAAACATGCCAACGTCAGAGTAGTTGCCGCCTTAATATAATTCAAAGTAGTTTATCAATCACTGGTTTTTAAGTAGTATTTCAATTACTTCATATATTGAAGTGGATGCCGCCTTAATATAATTCAAAGAAGTTCATATACTGGTTTATTTTAAACTAGTTTTTTAATTAGTTGTTTTTAAAAACAAGTTAGTTTGTTCCTATAGGGTTATTTAGTTCATACACAGTTACAATGAGAACAAAATTTCTTAATTAGATTTCTTTTATATTCGTATGCTTAACAGGCCAGACAAAAAAAAAACAACAGCAACAAGATTAACTCGTTGCAATCTTTTATAAGAAATAAATAATGAACTATTAAATGATTTAAGCAACGTGAGACAAACGAGTATTAATTGAATGTTTTTTCGTTACATTTATTATGACATTACACTAAAAGGAAACTATAAAGAAAAAAAATTAATCAATGTGATGAATTTAAATCATCAGACCCTGCTATTCATTATATAGAAGATTCATTCATACACTCTAAAAAAGATTTGAAACTATGACAATTACGAAGGTAAATTTGTAGTATAAAACTATATATTTGTGTATTTTTCGTACAAAATATGTGTCAAAAATGCATTTACATAATGGTTGTGTTAAACTGCGAACATTATTATTCAAGTTATACATATAATATGTACACGCTGAAAAATAATAGGCCTTCACAAACATAATTTGCAGGAAGTATAATATGTTTTTGCATGCTTCTTGGAAACAAGTAATCATAATTGGTTCCACATATAATATGATTAATTAATGCAATTTTTTTTTTTAACATTACATTTCATATAACATTCATCTTAACATTATTTAATTGTACCTTAGCACTTGTTGGTTGAATTTAAAAACAATATAATTTGTTTTAAAGAAAATATGTTTTCATACAAACATATTGTAATTATAAATGGACTGAGAACACTTTTAGTCTATTACTATTTGTTTGCTAGGAAATATAATTTAGTCAAGAATAACAATTAATATTCACGGACGAATATATATTAATTGGAGAATACATAATTTAATTGCAGTCAAGCAATTGTTTTCAAAACGATAATTAAGAACAACATAATATATTAACCGATGATTACACTATAGTTACTTGGAAACATATTTTAGCAAAAGAAATGCCAAAAGTTTTTCACTGTGATTACAAAATATTTGCTTAGAAGTAATTGTTGGTTTGAGGCAAACAAAATATATTTAGAAAACAGTAAATAAGTTTTTCTCGGATTTAATTATGTTGAGAAGTAACCATATTATGTTTATCCGATATTACAATAATTTTTATAAGCACACATTTTTTAGTTGGAGAAAACATAATATGGTTGAAGCACCCACTTTGCCAGCAAAGCATCCGCTTTATCAGCAAAGTTGCTTCAAAACTCACCTATTTTTACTGCTGAACCTCCTTTTTTTCTTTTATTTTGTTTTTTATTTTATTAATTTGAAAACACAAACACTTTTAATTTAAACAAACATTTTCAGAAACATTTTTCACAAGAGCTAAACTTTTCAACACGTTTGGCGCGGCTGCTTGAAACTTAAAATGACGCCAAGACTTGGCAACTGTTAAAAGCAAGCGCATAAAGCAACAAGGTTTCCGCTATTTTTCATGCAAGTGCTAAAGAAACAGATATATGTATGTCTAGGCGAAACACATAAAAGAGAGGAACAGTGATGCAAATATATTTTTATTGGGTAGAAACACACAATTCTATTTTCTCACAAGCATATTAATGTAGACGTTAGTTTTTTAGCTAAGGCAATTATATTAATGTTTGACACAACTAATATCTTCTTATATCGAAAAAAACTGCCATTGAAGGAAAGTTCTCAATCATTACGTGGTTCCCTCTGAATATTTTGTTTTTGAAACCAAACATATATAAACATATTTTTTCTCTGCGTGTAGTTATAATCATTTTTTGATTAAAATTACATAATGCCCTCATTCCCTCGTTCCCTCGGCAACGAGGCGTCATTCCTTCACGTTTCTTTGACAAGTGGTGTTTTAACGTCGAGCTCAGAATCGGCAAAGGAGTTCTTTAAAAACTTCAATATACTATGGGAAAAAGTTCCTTCGGATCCTAAAAAATTGTCGGAAACTAGGCAAAAGACTTAATGCCCTGGCATATTTGTTTGTGCATGAATTAGGGCTGTTTTCGTTCTATATTCCATCGGTGCACAGTGCGGTATTTTTAATTCTAGCGTGCCAAAAGTCCCAAAAATTTACATCTGAATTTGATAAAAAGGAGGATTTTAACGGACAGACACATATTGTAATTAAAATACTATGGATAAATTTATTTATTTATTTATTTATTAATGTTCCTTACAGAATAACCACCAGCAGACTAGACAGCTGTTTCGTCGGTCGCTGAAGGTGTGCTTATAAGATTTTCAAAGTTAATGGACTGCATGAGCCACAGAAGGTTACTGATGAGTTGGTGTAGCGACCGACGAAACAGCTGTCTAGTCTGCTGGTGGTTGTTCTGTAAAGAACATTGTTGTTGTGGCAACCTGTTGCACATGGCATAAAGCTCTCGAGCGTAATTCTTAAAAATTATTTTTTTTAAGAATTGCTAAAAGCTAAATATAAATTAAAAAAATGCCACAATTTATTTTTCATGAAATAGTATTAAGTTTATTTTTTGTAGGAATATTAGGAAGATATCGTAAATTTAACAAGTTATGGTAGATAACACTTTTAAGTATTCATAAGCATGAACCATAAATGCTCCAGTTGTATTGGAGGTGGGCGTGTCAATTGAGCGATTACGCCCCTTTTTTGACAAACGTTTTTAAGTGGCAAAACAAACGAAGAAACCAAATATGATTGTCATATCATGTATACCAAGTCTTTATATATGCTCCGGTTATATGGGGTAGGCGTGTCAGTTGACCAATTACGCCCATTTTTTAAAAAAATTATTTTTTTATCTTATTAAGCTAGGAGCAAAATTTTATGTCCTTACCTGTAATAAGACATATTTTTGATATATGACTTTTGTCACTTTAGAATTGAAAATACCACACTGCGCGGTGGTATACATATGAGTTAAGAACAAAAAATGTAAACCATATTCAAGCCACTTGACCTAACCGGATTAGCCTAGTACTTTTTACGATGTTTTAATAACTTTTGTCTTTTTTTTACGGTTACGTAAAATCTAAAAAGCATTTGTTCCAACCATTCATCTGTGTAACAAATTTTGGAAACATAATATCCTTCCCATTTTATATATTTGACAGTGCGTTGATTTCTCAAATTTTATTAAAAAATGTAACCGCGGTTTTTTTTGCTATTGATATATGATAACGTTGGACTCATCCGGTTTAAAGAGCTAAATTTGATAGTGACTTAAGATCACAGATTCTTTATTAATTATTTACAGGATGATAGTATAGCATGCAGTGTCAATATATCCCAACTCCTTTTTGGAGAAGAATTTGGAAGGAAAACTTGGACTGGATGATTTTTTTTTTTGTTTTTTATAATTGAATTATTATAGTATTTTTTGGCATCAGAACTTAAGTAAGAAGTTTTTGTCTTCAGAACTTAAGTAATTTTTTATGAAATAACAATATAGTCATTTTTTAAAAAATGTTACGAATAAATTAATATGTTTTATTTTTCTATTTAGGAGGCATCTCATCTTTAACTTTTGATTTATTTTGGATTTATACTTCTTTTATACACAATAATTTTCATACTTTCATATACAAAAATTTAAGATTTACTAGATATCAATAATGCACTTATAAAAAAGCATCCTAAATTCAAAGAAAATTTACTAAATTTTAAAGAAAATTTTACTTGTTCTAGCGCCAAAGAATTTTTTTTTTATCAAAGTGAAATTTTTCTTTGAAGGAAAAGAACAATTTTTTTTATTTAAATGAAAAGGAGTATTTTAGAATCAAAAAAATTTCTTAAAAATTTAATATATGAAAAATTTCATTTAAGCTGGTGGTATTGTGTTTCCGTAAATTGGACATATTTGTGGTTATTTAGTAAAAAAGAGTTTATTATATAATTATTATTATTTCATATTCAATTTGAAAGTTACCAACGCGGGAATTGATCCTGGGCAGCTCGCGTGCTAGTCTGTCGATTTTCCTACGCACCAGCTCAGTAAGTATCGAATAGTGGCGTAATTTACTTTTGCGTTTGTTCTAACATTCAATAACATGCGAATACACATGCTAATCGACGAACAAGGCGTTGTTTGTGTTTTCATTCAAATTAAAAAAAGAACCAGCCGAAAAATTTAAAAAAAAAATCTGCCGCCATGAGATTCGATCCCACGACCGACAATATCGTTATCGAACCCTAGGGTTCCGCGGAACACAGTTTGAAAAACGCTGCTGTAGGCTTTAGAACTGTTGTCGACAAGCAAGCAAAGAATCAATGGTCAAACTAGCTATTTTTCTCTTATCTGAAAAAAATATTTTTTAAATAAAATATGCTATTTAAATTAAAATTCTTATTCTTTAGAGAAATGCTAATATTTTTGTTGTAAATATAAATTTACTTATTTATAACTAAGGAAAAATTAAATTTTTAAAACAAAAACTGGGGGTTTTTTATTTTTGGAATTTTTGGAATTTTTGGAATTGTTGGGCCAATGGAACTTTTTTGGTTTTGTGTACTCTTTGGACAAAGATTTTGGGTTTTTTTGACAAATATTTTCCACTTTCAATATTTTTCGACTTACTTTGGCATGATTTGCTCATTTGTTCAATTTGTTTTGCATGATTTTTGTTCAAGATGTTCACTGATCCTATTAAAGTTTCCAAAATATTAAAAGTCCAAGCGGTACGTATTTGACAAAAAATCCCAATTTTTTGTCCAAGGAGTCTATTAAACCCAACCCAATGATGCGAGTAAAGCAATTTGTGGAGAAAGTTTTATTCAAGGATTTCATTAAACCCAAAAAGTCCCAGTGACTTAGCAAGTTATAGAAATACTTTAATTGGAACTTATTTCTCCAAATGGTAAGTATTTGTCAAAAATTCAAAATTTTTGTCTAAGGGGTACACCTACTCCTAAACCTAAAACCTAAAAAACTTCCAATAACCCAACTAGTAGCATATACAGGGTGTCCCAGACTTAGAGTACTATAATGTGGGGGCTGATTCCTCGTGATGAGACGAGCAAAAAATTGTATGGGTGGGGTGGTCGCAAATGCCCCCCTAGGGGGCTAGGAGGGAAAAACAAAAAATTAGGTGTCGTTACGTTTTCATCCATAGCTAACATATCTCTGCAACGATTAAAAAAAACTATACTTTTTTGAAAAGAAAATTAAATTTGCTTTAAATTACTTTTGCAAAATTTTTCCATAAAGTCATAAACAAAAAATGTATAAGCACCTGAAGTCAAAAAATAGGTTTTTTTCTTTAAAAATTCAACTTTCAAGGCGATTTTCTCAGAAAAAAACCAAATGTTTTATTATTTTTTATGACGCAGTTTTTTTCCTTGGTCAATTCTCTAAAAATCCATCATACATTGTTTATACCTCAGAGATAATATTTTTCGTATAATATCGATTTTCCGATTCTACCACTTTTTCCTCCCACTGGGGTACTTAATGCAAGCAAGGCGACTTTGTTTTTTTGTTGCTTACAATAACTAGTAAAACAGTTAGATTTAACGGAATTAAGGCGGTCTTCTCATTCAAAACACATTTTTTGGACCCTTTTTAAAAAAATTCTTATTTGAAAACGCAAAGAATAATTGAAAACTTTTTTTATTTATTGTATTACAAAAGGTTCAAGGTAAATAAAAAAATTTTTTTTGCCTCGATACGTGGGCTGTTCAAAAAGTAATGAGACTTCAAAGTTGGTGGTGAAAAAAAAAGGTGTCGTCACGGCGGCCACGATTCCGGGTCTCCGGAGCGTCTGAAATGAAAAAAAAAACGGGGTTATAATCAGTATAGATGTAATTCTCGGGTGAACCTCAAGCTTAATTTTGTGATTTTTTTTTGACAAAATGGCGGCCATTCAAAAAAAAAATTTCAATTTCGGGTTTTTTTTTGTAGTTTAGTGTAAAAAAAAATAGTAAAAAATTTTTTAAAATTATGGTCGAGGTTCACCCGAGAATGGTGACAATTCTGCGTCGATTCCATTTTGTTTCATGAAAATCGGTTCAGTTGAACTGGAGATATCATGGCCGCCAGTTCGAAAAACGTGGGTTCGAGATAAACGCGTTTAAAGTTTGAAGTAATTTTTTTATAGCTCATTTTGACGAAGACCTTGCTTCACAAAAAAGGCTGTATCTTCTAAAGTATTTCGAATTTCTAAAAATCCTTATTCACAACTACCCAAGCTATAAATAAATGAAAAAAAAAAAAGTCAAAAAAAAAAAGTTGCTTAATGAGAAGACCGCCTTAAGAAAAAGAAGCAATTTCTCATTATTAAGTGCATCACATGCCTGAATCGACACATTCTTTCACCGATCGTAGAGTTATAATGTTACCCAACTCAGAGTACGCAGACATTATTTTTTGTTACGGTTTTAGAAAATTTTTAGAGAATTGACCAAGGAAAAAAACTGCGTCATAAAAAATAATAAAACATTTGGTTTTTTTCTGAGAAAATTGCCTTGAAAGTTGAATTTTTAAAGAAAAAAACCAATTTTTTGACATCAGGTGCTTATACATTTTTTGTTTATGACTTTATGGAAAAATTTTGCAAAAATAATTTAAAGCAAATTTAATTTTCTTTTCAAAAAGTTATGTTTTTTTTTAATCGTTGCAGAGATATGTTAGCTATGGATTAAAACGTTACGACACCTATTTTTTTGTTTTTCCCTCCTAGCCCCCTAGGGGGGCATTTGCGACCACCCCCACCTATACGATTTTTTGCTCGTCTCATCACGAGGAATCAGCCCCCACATTATAGTACTCTAAGTCTGGGACACCCTGTATAATCCATGTGGAACTTAGATTTTTGTTCACAATCTATAAAAATTATAAAAATTGCAATTGATTCTACTGGAAGCTAAATTTTTCTCTAAACTGCTCAGGTTTCATTCCTGAGCGGCTTATGCTAAGATTTCTTGTGTACCTTTTTGAATAATACACTCACAATGGTACGCGAACGGACCTTTCCGTACTCTGTTTAATACCCTTAATACTTTGTTGTAGCGTATATGAAATTTATATAAATGAAACTAGGGCATTATATTTATATATAGTAGATCTTTATGACTGGTATTTAATGCCAGTAAGAGTCCATAAAATTCTTTGCCATGCTAAAGATATAATACAAGAACGCATCGTTGAATAGGGCAAAGAGCGCTGAAGAGGCACAAGAGGCTCGCAACAAAGACTGTATACGATTTCGTTTGACAAACACGCGTAAAAATTACAGAGTAAATACACTGTTAAAAATTTTGGAATAATTTTAATACAAATGGGCTTCCATATACAACCACATCAAAATTGTATTAAATTTTAATAATTATCAAATATTACATTTAATTTCTAATAAATATTTGTATAAAAATTTAATGCTCATAGAAGTATCTTCTTCTATATATTTATTCCTGTAAGAGTCCGCTTATTCCAGAAAACCTACAAATGCTACAGGAACCAGGCCTGCCGAGTGGGGGGATGGGGTATTTCCCCCCGGGCCCGGAGTTTTAAGTGGGCCCGGAGAGGCGGGTAAAAAAAGTAACAAAAAGCTAATTTGTGGTAGAGGGAGAAAAGTTCATATTTCTTCTTTGTTTTGTATTTACGATATCAAAAATTATAATGAAACTTTCTTATGCTCGTGGCGAGGGAACTTTTGAATTCCTTTGATACTTTTTTTTAAGTTGGACACTTCTGGATATATTTTTGACTTGCATTTATTCCTTTTTAATATATGTATGTCGTGATAACAGAGAGGAATGGAACATTCCGTCAACTTTGCCAACGAGTCGCAAAACCAAACATGCAAAAGTATTTTTCGACGATGGAGAAGAGGATTCGGAAACTTCTCGTTGTTCTGAAGAAGACGAATTCAAAAGAAATACTTTCCTTGTAATCGCTGATTCTGTAATCGCAGGAATAACAAACAGATTTGAAGCAGCAAGAAATTTGTACGAGCTGTTTTCTTTTCTCTGGGAATTTAGTACACTGGATGAAGATACTCTCAAGAAATCTGCAGAAAAATGTTTAAAGAAGTACGAAGCTGATGTTTCCAAAGAATTGAAGAGTGAAATTGTTCACCATAAAAATATATACAAAGCAAATTTTGATACAAATCTTTCTCCATTTGATTTCCTGAATGCTATTTACGCAAAAAAATCTTCACACTCTCTTTCCAAACGTTTTTATTGCCTTGAGAATATTTTGCACTTTACATGTCAGCGTCGCTAGTGGCGAACGCTCCTTCAGTGTTCTATCGCGAATCAAAAACTTCAGCAGATCATGTTCTACACAACAACGGGTATCCGGGCTCGCAATTTTATGCATAGAATCGGAGTTGGCAAAAAAATTAAATTTTGATGTAATTATTAATTGTTTTGCCTCTGCCAAAGCAAGGAAAATAAATTTTCATGAATAAAAACAACTAAAATGCAAAAGAATGAAAAGATTGGGTTAATGCAAATCATCAGTAGGTTTTATTTATTTTGAATTTTACACAAAAAAGTTGTCGTTAGGTATTGACAATTAATACAGATAACAAACAATAAAATGTACTTATTTTGACATGGTGTGTGACTTAAATATCACAACGCACTATAAATATTAACTAAGAACTAAACAATATTTTTTTTTTTTTTTTAGTATTTGTGTGTTATTTTATTATATAATTAGTACATAAGAAAGAGTTATTCTTTTGAGTACAATAAAATAGTATAATATATATCTCGAACAAGCATAAAATCATAATGAGAAAGAAACAAAGTTATTACATTTATATTTAAAAATTACTTAAGTTTAATTCTAAAATCAATTTAAATTAATAAAAATAATGAAATCAACACGAACTTATATATACTGAAGTGAAGTATTAAAGAAAAAATGTGAAATGTAGAAAAGAAAAAGAAAGCGAGAAAGTAAAAGAGAAACGAGAATTTAAGAAAAATGTGCAGATATTAATTGCTTGAAGTATTGTGCATTTGAAATAGATTTAAGATACCTCGGCAAGGAGTTCCACAGTCTAATGGTGCTTACGAAAAAAAGTCTTGAGGAGTTCAGATATTTAAAGCGGGGAACTACAAGATTTAAGCTTCTAGATGATAAACAAAACTGAAGTTTAGAATATTGTTAGTTTGGAGTTCTTGAGTGTATCAGCTTATGCAAAAATATACAATTTCTTGCTTTTAAATAATTTTCTATATTGCATCCTAGTATACGGTTGCTTAGACCAGTAACATGGCTAAATCTTCTGAGTCCATACACATAACGGGCCGCATAGTTTAACGCTACTTGCAGTTTATGTAACGAATGTGATTCTAGATTACTAAAAACCACTTCAAAATAATTTATAAAAAGCATAATCAACTGTATTACTAGTTTACGGCGAGTTTCTGTTGGTGTGATCTGAGCAGTCATTCGCAGATTTCTTAAGACAAAGTAGATTTTACTTACAACATAGTTAATATGGTCTACATATGAAAGTGATGTGTTAATCCGATACCCAAGGTTGGTTATTTTTTCAACAGACTTCAGTGGTGTAGTACTTATATATACAGCTGGGATATCTTCATCTGAGTAACGACTTTTTGAAATTGGCAACACAAAAGATTTTAACGGATTTAGTTTTAGCTTGTTACTTAACGCCCACTTATTAATTGAATCTAGGTCTTCATTAACTCTGAAGCAAAGATCTTCGCTGAGACCAATAGGACGAGACAAATAAAAAACTTATAAATATAAATATACTTATAAATATAATTATAAACATAATGTTCTCATGTATCTTGCAATAGCTTGCATTGTTTAATACATTTATAATGCATTTTTTTTTTGTGTTGAAAAGATTTTGAGGGGGACCGTATGTTGTAACACCCTGGGCCCGAACTTGGCTCTCTGCGGGCCTGACAGCAACACTTGATATATCATAAGAAAGGTCTTGAAGTGTAGGTTAGCAGAAAATTATAAGATTTTTAAAAGCTAATAGTGTTTAAAGTTGAAAAAATGGTAAATAGTTTTAAGACACGAACTATATCCAATATGAACAAGAAGGTGTGATTTTCAAAATAATTAAGGAAGTACACCAGATTTTCGGGGCGTTGTCACTTATTCAATTTTAATACTGTTTTGGTTTAAGTTTTAATGTTCAAATGTAAATGTGCTAAATGTAAAAGTCAGCATTCAACTTTACAGCACATTATATGGTATACAATTTATTTTTTTTTTATATTAAATACTGTAATTTTTCAATTATCTTCTATTGTAGGTTTCAAATTCAATACATCACTGAAATGAAAGTAGTAAACGTTGCTTGTGCGTCATAATCAAATAAAAAATGTTTCACAAAAATTGTTTTATAAGGCGTTTTTTAACGAAAAAATAACTCTGAATCATAAGGCTTTGAATTCTAACAATCTGAAAATTAAGGCAGAACGTATTGAAATATAATACAACATAGTTTAAAAAACATATATAATATTCACCATAATATCAAATTTATTCCAAAGGGTATTAAGGTATTAAATGTGGTTGTAGTTTGAATTGTATTAAAATTTAATACAGAATTTAACTAACAATTTTGTAATCTATTGAATAGTAATAAATTTAATACTTTTTGAATTAAAAATCGTTGTTATACTTTGTTTGTTTTGAAATATAGTCCAGAATTTCTAACTGTGTACAAATACGGATTTGATGATTACGCTTCTTATCAGTTAACCTTTTGGTTAATTCCTACAGAGAAAAGCCTCTAACTAATGTGAGAAAATTGCATCGGAAATGATCCATCGGAAATAAGAGGAGTGCGACAATCTCGCACAAGTGATCATTCAATAAGCGAAGAATAGTCCGATCCCGAGAGCGATTCTTTATCATCGTATTTTAGCTAAGAACTCCACAATATCAAAAATAAACTGTAAGCGCTTTAGAAATCACATATTAGACGCCGACCTTTGATTTCGTTATTGTAGGTTTTTTCGTTTATTAGTTATGGCTCAAAATATATTCCAGTTGTATGGTAGGTACCACGCCCACTTGTCCAATAGCGCTCAAATTTTGTACGCTTTTTACAAATCTACCTTTAATTTCGTTATTTTAGCATTTCTCATTCTCCAATATAGTGCAAAATGTGTTTAAGTTGGGAAAAAGTGTTTAAAATTTCTGAAATCCTTTTTTAACTTTTCTATTCTTTTATCATCGAAAATTACCATAAAAATCCACAAAATAGTTTTTTCCGTCTAACTTGTACTCTACGCATCACTGTGGTGTGTGGCGGCCACACACATACTTTTTTTTAATAATTAACGATTATTATTTTTTCCAAATTTTTCTACATCTATAGAAAAAACCTTAGCTTTAAAGCTCTCATACATTTCTCATTAAAGTTCTCATACTATTTTTAAAATGCTATTAAGATTATTTGTGATAACCTTTCGGGTTGTTATCATAACAGAACTGAAGTGGTTTTTGTTTTCATCACTAGCCAACATGTTGAACAAAAGTTGTTTTCCCAGATAGAGATTGTTGACAGACACCTACAATTAAAAAATATACTTTTATGTGTTGCAGTTTATCATGTTGATGACTTGATTTCGTTTTTATAGCTTAATGCTTGCTCTGCTTTACAATTCAGCTTCATTGGGACGAATTTCCATGGATGCACTAGTAAATTCAGTTTAATCTCTGCTTTGTGATTGGCAGTGAGTGATTTTGAGTGTTTATGAGATCTGTTTAAGCCCATCAAATGTGGTTGTTGTTGTCACCCCTTTTAATCTTGCTGTTGAGTTGTTGCCTAGATCTTCACCATTTTTTTTTTTTACTCATGAACTTTGTACTTGTTTTGTTTTTAACAAAATTCGGCGTTGAAGTTATATCGCGGTTTTGGTATTATTTTTTTTTTGTATTGAAAAAAAAAATTGTGTTTTATTACTATTAGCAGTTTTGATTGCCTAAAATGTGGTTTAATTGAAATTCTGACGAACTTAAATTAAACTAAAATTTGTACAATTCTCCACTCTACTATTTTGATAAAAGTAGCTTCAAAAAGCTATTATAATTTTACTGTATAACATATTCAACATATGTGTAATTACAGCATTTTGATTTTAAATTTTCTATTCACACTTTCACACATTAAAAGCTGCTCAACATTGATATTAATGCGTGTGGAAAAAATCTTCAAATTTCAACAACCATTATAATGTAAATTTGTAATGCATCAAATGGCGCGCAATTCAAAATGAAGACAAACACTAACAAAACGACGCACATATGTGTAAATGCTCGCTTACATGTGTATAGAAAAATAACACTGCTTAATTACTTCCATTACCGTTTGTAACATTTTCGCTTGCGCCGCGACCATAAGCGAGAGAGAGATGGGAAGAACAATTAAACTGACGTTGGAAATGCAAGACTTTTGAGTTGTGTAAACATGTTTGCCACAATTACATTCATGCATAAGTGCACAAACACAAACATATATTTGTATATGCCTATACCCAGCTAGCATTTTCAATCGTAGACGACTCTTCTGAGATCGGACCAGGCGATTAAATAAATCGTCGACGATGTCTTATTCCGATCGCGGAAGTTCAGTACAACTGAAGAAACTGTGTCAAGCCGGCGACTCTTCCATTTGAGTCGTCAACGATGCGCAGAAAAGAATCATGTAAGACGCTTTTATTCCTACTTCAAACGAGCCTTGAAACAATCGCCTAAATGGGTCGTGTACGATAAGCAGAAATCAATCGTGTAAGGCGCTTTTATTCCTTCTTCAAACGATCCTTGAAACAATCGCCCACATGAGTCGTCTACGATGCGTCAAAAAGAATCGCTGAAGAGTCTTGAAACTTATGCCTAGACGATCTTTAATTGATCCTAATTGATCCTTTAAAAAAAAAGGATTATTCCGCATTGTTAATTTTTTTATTGTAATATTATAATTAATAAGTTTACCTATATATACAAAATAAAATTAATTCAATTATTAAATTAAAAAATTAATCAGTATCATATACAAAAAAAAAAAAAAAATATATTAAAAACAAATTATTTGGGAGCCAAGTCCCCCTTCTTTGTTCCGTCATTCTTCTTGGTCCGAAACCCTTTCTGAGCCGGTTACCAGCATGAAAAAAAATGTTGTTGCAGCACTTTATTAATTCTTGCATCGAAAGCTTTGAAATTTGAATTACAGACGTCTTAAAAAAGAAAAACAAATAAGAAAACTTTAAGAGCATGAATGTAAATGTACTTACTTGTTATAATTATCAGAATACTAAATTCCTGGATCCTGGGCGTAAGATTTGTTCTACGTCAGCTCAATTTTTTTTATTGAATTCCTCACAAACGAGTTTGTGCCATCGCTACCCACTTTACAAAGGATATATTTCTGTAAGAAGATCTAAATACATAGATATAGAAAGATGCAGATAGATATAGATAGTAGACATACCCATTGGAGAACAATAGCCTTGTTCTCTTGTATTTGTTGATCCAACTCTTTTAACTGTTGTAGAGTTTTTACAGGTAATGGTGGCACCAAATTGGTATTGATATTGTCAGAGTAATTTGTTTTAAATAGTTTTAAGTTTTAAATAAAAGTACACTTATTGTAATTACCAGTCTCGACATGTGTTCACTAGCTAACAACTGAGTTGAAATGAAGCAAAAAATCAGTTGTTGAAAACATAACATAAACATAACATAACGGTTAAATTCGCCAAAGGATCGCGAGAATGTGTAAGCGGCGATTTTAGATTAACACAAAATAACTGACTTCATTTACACTCGAAACAATCGTCAAAAAGATTCGCAAATATATAATTTACAAGCGCAAAATACGATTGTGGTGAAAAACAATTGAAAAATTGAATCGTCAGAACGATTAAACGACGATTATAGAAAATACTCGTTAATCAATCATGAAAATGAGTCGCATAAATACCATTTTCAAGAGTCATATGCGATCTTTGGCCACTAGCAACCTTTAAATACTCGCCAAAATGCGTGAACGACCATTCACTCGTCCAACAATCGTCACAACGACTCGCATTAGTATCGTTTGGAAGAAATGCGTGAACGACCATTCACTCGTCCAACATTCGTCACAACGACTCGCATTAGTATCGTTTGGAAGAGCAAAATAAAATTGTACTTCAACAATCGTCAGGACGATTAAAAAAAGTATCGCGAAATGATCGCGCTCGTCATACAATCTTCCAAATGCTAGCTGGGTATAAGTGCATAAAAGTTTTTGAAACGTGGTGACGGGATGCTCCACTTTCGCACAAAAATCACTGAATCGATTTGTACGATGTTACTAAAAATTTTGTTATTTAAATTAAATTAAATAAGGCTATATGCGATTTGTCAAGCCCACTTACCATACCCATTGTGTGCTACAATGGCCGAACGGTGAAGTGCGTGGACCGTACATTAAAGAGCCGTATTAGAACCCGAGTTTAAATCCCTACTGACACAGAAACATTTTTTTTTTATTGGAAATTAATAATTTTGATTGGCCATATCTCTGTGCAGACAATGGTCTCAGAAAGTAAATAAATGCCATAAAAAGCTTCTGGAGAATATAAACCGTTTGGAATCTGTATAAAACTTATAAGTTCAGTTCTCGATTAATTGTGTACAAAAATTATACGAATATAACACGCGCAACACAATTGATCATAATGAATTCAGTCAAAGTCATTTCACATACACCCAGAGCTGCCAAATGGCGGAATTTCCCAGTTTTTTGGGAAAACAGTGATCGAAACGGAGAAAATGTAGATCTAGTATTAGACCATTTGAAAACTATTTTTTTTACCACCTTGTCGAATCAAAATACAATATATTATCTCTTAATTGAAATTCATTTAAATAAGTTTGATTTCCCGGATGATTTACCAGGGAAAACTTTTAATTTTTAATTTTTTAATATTTATAAACCTAATCTGTTTGAAAATATAAAATCATATCTGTTTTTGTTACGTCTATTTTTCTTACAATTTATTTCTCAATTCAAATGAAATTTCCTTGATATAACCCCTTCTAAGAAATGTTTTTCGTTTTTTTTTACAATTCGTCTATGAATTTTGCCTTAAGAATCTTATACCAAATAGATTTTTTAATTTATTTAAAGAAAAACATGTTTAGATTTTTTCCTCTGCCTTCCACTAGCGGTCCTATTCCACTACTATACAGTAAAAAAAGTCTTAGTTACGAAAGTGAAAAAAATAATCACCTTTGAGCGAGGAGGTGACAAAAATTAAATTTTCAGTAAATTATTATAAAAAAGTCAATTCAAAAACAAATTCAACATGATATTCTTATAGTTCTTCGCACCGAAACTTACGATTGTTGAGATGATCTAAGATATTTTTACCGAATTTTATGTAAATATTGATGTTATGTTAATTATGTTAATATTGATGTAAAATCAGCTAAAATTTACTCTACATATTAATATTGTTTGTAAAGGTAAGAATGCCTTTACCCTTTATTAACCGACATCAAAAAGGAGGAGTTTCTCAAGTTCGTCGGTTTCTCTTTTTATTTTTTTTTTTTTAAATGTATGTACATCGATAACTATTAACCATATGTCTGATTGCCATAATTTTTGGGGAACTGATAGATATCATAAGCATGGAGGTGCCCGTAAAAAAGTATGCGTTATTCGATAACTGGGCGTGCCAATACTAGATCTTGCAATACTAGATACTACTGTATCTCGAATAATATTGACACTAGGGTACTGTAATTTAGTATAGGGGTAGGCACAATTATTACAAATTACAGGCAAGAAAATGGGCGTTATTCGACAAATGGGCGTGGCAATATTAGGAAAACTGTGTATCTTGAATAATTTGAGAAGAGATTAATACAATTTAGTATAGGGATAGGCATTATTATTACAACTTATGGTCAATAAAGTGGGAGTTATTCGACAAATGGGCGTGGCAATATTATAAAAACACTGTATCTCGAATAACATTGACACTAGTGTACTTCAATTTAGTGTAGGGGTAGACACAGTAAATACAAATTACGGTCAAGAAAATGGGCGTTATTTGACAAATGGGCGTGTCAATATTAGAAAAAGAGTACATCTCGAATAATATTGATACTATGGTACTGCAATTTGGTATAGGGGTAGGCAGTATTAGTACAAATTACGGTCAATAAAGTGGGCGGTATTCGACTACTGGGCGAGGCAATATAAGAAAAACAGTGTATCTCGAATAATATTGACACTAGGGCACTGAAATTTATTGTAGTACAGGGGTAGGCAGAACTAAAAAAAAATTACGGTCAATAAAGTAAGCGTTATTTGACAAATGGACGTGGCAATACTTGATCTCGCAATACTAGATACTACTCTATATCGAATAATATGGACACTAGGGCACTGAAATTTAGTGTAGAGGTAGGCACAATTATTACATATTACTGTCAAATTAGCGTTATTCGACAAATGGGCGTGGCACTATTAGAAAAAGGGTATATCTCGAATAATATCGATACTATGGTACTGCAATTTGGTATAAAGGTAGGCAGTATTAGTACAAATTACGGTCAAGAAAGTGGGCGGAATTCGACTACTAGGCGTGGCAATATTATAAAAACAGCAAATTATAAAAAAATGTAGTATAGGGTTAGGCAGAATTACTAAAAATTACGGTCAATAAAGTAGGCGTTATTCGATAAATGGGCGTGGCAATACTAGTTAAACACTATCTCAGTTAATATTGACTCTGGGGTACTGAAATGAAGTACAGGGATAGGCACAATTATTGGAAATAACGCTCAAGAATGTGGGCGCCTTTTTAACAAAGGGGCATGGCAATATTAGAAAAACACTATATCTCGAATAATATTGACACTAGGGTAATAAAAATCGTTACTAGAATGGGTATAATAATTTCAAAACACGTGACATCTAATTTAAAGTTAAGAGACAGATATTTGAAATAACCAACAAACATTCAGAATTTAATAGAAGAAATTTTTTCAGAACAATTGTATTTATGTTGTTAATACACTTTTTTCGAAAATTTATCATATTCTCTAAAAAGGAAGAAATAAAAACTTTTTTTTAAAAAAAAAAACCGACTACAAAATCACTACAAAGTAAAAACTAATTTTAAAAATATTTTTCGTTTAATTTCTTGGTCATGTTTGATAATTTATTTAAACATGTTATTATATATGAAATCTTATTATATTGTCTTTTTCTTATTTGTTTTATTATCATAAATATATTAATTTCTTCATGAATACAAATGCTTAAAGTTGCCGCTTCTGATTAAAAGTCTGATTATATTAGCGCCGAATTTAAAAGCTTTTTTATTCATGAAGAAATTAATATATTTATGATAATTAAACATGTAAGAAAAAAATAATATAAGATTTCATGTATAATAACATGTTTAAATAAATTATCAAATATGACCAAGAAATTAAAAGAAAATAATTTTTAAACATATTTTTTACTTTGTAGTGATTTTGTAGTCGGTTGTTTTTTTTTTTTAAAAAGGTTTTTGTAATATAGGTGTTTGTATCGTAAAATAAAGCCACTTAAATTTATTTCATTTTTAAAAGCTTTTATTATTTTGAAAACGGAAAAGAAACTAAGTCTTAAAAATGGGGAAAACAATTCATTTGTACAATATAATATTTTTCTTCGACACTTCGTCACCTGAGAAATTAAGTGTCGTATGTGACTTTCGATAGTTTTGAGTTAATTGAATTCAAAGTTTGAGGGCCAATAACTTTGTTTATAGCTGACCAATTTTCTTCAAATTTATTATAATTTAGAGATCGTACCTAATTTTGGTAAAGACTTAATGTGATATTTGATTAGAATTGGTTTGTCGTATTTGGCGATTTCACACTTTTTTTAACATAAGTAGGAACATACGACATACATTTTATTAAAACCTACGGAGAAAATATTTTGCTATTACATACGCCACTTAATTTCCAAATTTAATAATAAGTTCCCAAATACTACAAACGACATACGACAGTCGTTTATAATAAGTCCTCTGAATCTTGGTAACAACTTAAGATATCGAAAAAGTGACCACAACAAGCAAACCAGACACCCTCAATACATAAGGAACCTATTCTAATGGCCTAATTAGCCAAACATAGATCTACGCAAAACAGCCGTTTCTTTTGTCACATGCAAATCTACCGAACGCGTTTTTCGTGTGTCTAATTAGCTGAAACGTAGAGCGACGTAGAAGTCTGTTGAATTTTGATTTCTGTATTACGTCGAATGACATTTCAGTATACAATGAGCTTTTTGTAAGGTTGTTAGCGTCACACTTTGACTTTTGAGTAATATTTCTTTTTTTGCGTTAATTTATTGAAGCCAAATCTAAGTATTATAATTTAAATTGAGTTGTTATTAATAATTGAAATATGTTTCAGAATGGTAGACGATGAAAAACTAATTGATGTAGTGATTTATTTGACACTTGCTGGTAGTATAATCAACAAAAAGTCATAGTACATTGTCATGTTAACCTATGTTACGTCAAGTTTGCATAATCAGACCATAACTCAAAACCGATAAAATGCCACTCTTAATTTCTCAGGCGGCGACTTGGAAGCATACACCACAAATAATGGATGTAAATATAAAAAACGTGTTTACTCTATTAGCCAGGGTCAGGGCAATAAACATATCTTGTCTGTAGTGTTACCATAAAAATTTTTACATTAATAATAATTTTTATAAATTGTTACCAAAATTTGAAATCGTAACTTTTGTATTTAGCTCGTCGATCTTTGTCGGATTCTTTGAAAGTGCATAGCAGGGATGATATTTGGGGGCTTTTAGGGACTTTTTTTGCCCTTTTCATTTTAAAAAGCCACGATGCGCTTTCTATTCATTTTAGGCCCTTTTGAAAAATTCTACTGAAAAAATAATCAAAATTTGCAGTCCAGCGGCACCGTAGTGCTTGACAAGAATAATATTAAGTAACCAATATCCGGCGTCAGAAAGGGTTTTGCTTCTAAATTGAAAATATTGCTGCTGGTGTAGACGACGACTAAGGAATGATTCCAAGGCTCCCAGAACGTACGCCCGGAAAAATAATGTCAAAAAAGCTTGTCTGATGACTGTTAGAGTCTGAAGTCACTACCGCAGGTAAGATAGTGGTGATTTTTTTAGCCCTGAGATATCGCTTAGATCTACCGATTGCATGGTAGAGCCAGGCCACAATTTTGTCCGGTTGGGTGTTTTGAAAATTAATGAGCAAGCTTGAATACAACACTTGTAGAAATAGTAGATTTTAAAGTTTCACTCGCCAGAGACTAGTGGTTAATATTTCTAAGAAGTCTTTTTAGACAATTTCAAGACCTGAACACTAGTACTAACCTTAAAAAATGTTTAGGGAAACAGATGTTCATCTCCAAAATGATATCAAAATTAGCTGCCCTTAGTGGCAAAGTTACCTGTCATAAACAAACATTTTCCAAAATCATCTGTGAAGTATAGGAGTCGATTTGTCATTAAAAACAAATATATAATAATGTCTGTTTATTGAAGCCCTTCGTAATTAAACTCATTTCTTCCTACACACAGTGTAATTTGTTGCAGTGTTTTCAGTTCGCTATAATTCATAATAGTGAGATATGCCTACTTGATCAATATCAAAGCAAACATTTCAACAAGAGTCAACCCGCACTTTCTTATCTCGACAAACAATGCGCATCTTGTTTTCGTTCGTAGACACTAAAAGCAAAAAAAAAAAAAAAAAAAGAAGAAAATCATTGCTATGACAAACGAGGCAAACATTACTGATCATTTAGTCGTTGGAGATTGTAAGAACAATAGAAGAATAGAAGCAACAACAATGCCGTGTTTGCATCTTAGGGTGTCCCAAAACAAACCATTTTTTCGAACTCCATAGTAGCTCAACTTTTGTTTGAAACCTCTTCGGATAAAGTATTTTTGAGATTTTTTTTAAATTTTTTTGGAAGAGGTTTAGAGGTCTCGCTAATCGGTTTTGCCTAAACATCACGTTTTCAGGGATTTTTCAAATTTTAAGCATAAATTGGGCAATAACCGACGTTTTCTAAGTCTATGCGTTTTGGTTTCAGAAGTTTTGGCAAATCTTTTGATCATTTGGGTGTTATAAATTTACTATTTTCCGTGAAATTTGCGTTAATTCTTTAAAAAACGCTTTATTACTTTTGAAAATCCCTTGAAAATGAAAAAAGTAATGAAACCGTTGGAAATGTGGTAAATTCTAAGCAATTAAAAAAAAATCTTGACTTCACTCTTTCCGTCCAACATTGTAAAAAAAAACAACGGTTAAAAGCTTTGTAACCGTAACAACCGCTTTGTAACAGTACGTTCAAAAAGTCCATAGGATGACACATAGATGGCGTTACTAGATTTTTTCCATATGATTTTTATTTATTATCAACCTTCAAACGATACGTAAAAAAATTTGACAAAAATCTGACAATTGATTCGTGAGTTATAGCATTTTGTGTGCAACTATTGTTATTAAAAAAAAAAAAAAATGGAAAAAATTGAATTTCGAGTTTTGATAAAGCTTTGCTTTTTGATGAAAAAAAATACAGTGGAAACCAAACAATGGCTTAATAAACATTATTCGGACTCTGCGCCATCGAGACATATGGTAGAAAAGTGGATTGCTGAATTTAAACGTGGTCGTACCAGCACAAATAATGCAGAGCACAGTGGACGCCCAAATCAGACTGTTATTCCACAAAACATCGAAAAAATCCACAAATTGGTTATGAACGATCGCAAATTGAAGGTGCATGAGCTAGCTGACATTGTAAAAATATCAGATGGTAGTGTTTTTACCATTTTACATGAGCATTTAGGTATGCGAAAGCTCTGTGCAAAGTGGGTGCCGCGTGAGCTCACAGTCGACCAAAAACAACAACGAATTGATGCTTCAGAGGAGTGTTTGGCGCTGTTAAACCGCAATAAAATCGAATTCTATCGTCGATATGTGAAATGTCGATATGAAAATGGATGAAACATGGCTTCACTATTACACACCAGAATTCAAAAGACAGTCAGCTGAGTGGACAGCAGTCGACGAACCGAATCCAAAGCGAGCAAAGAGCCAACAGTCGGCTTGTAAGGTGATGGCGTCTGTATTTTGGGATGCGAAGGGAATAATATTCATCGACTATTTATAAAAAGGAACCACCATCAACAGCGACTGTTACTGTGCACTTTTGGATCGATTGAAGTCTGAAATCGCCAAGAAACGGCCATATTTACAAAAGAAAAAAGTGTTGTTTCACCAAGACAATGCACCGTGTCACAAATCGATGAAAACGATGGCAAAATTGAATGAAATGGGCTTCGAATTGCTTATCCACCCACCGTATTCTCAAGATTTAACCTCCAGCGGCTTTTACCTGTTTTCAGATCTCAAGAGAATGCTTGCTGGAAAAAAATTCAAATCCAACGATGAAGTAATCGCTGAAGCTGAGGCCTATTTTGACGAGAAAGAGAAATCGTACTATAAAAGTGGTATCGAAAAGTTGAAAAATCCCTATACTCGTTGTATCGCTCTCGAAGGCAACTATGTTGAATAATATAATCGAGTTTTATCAAAATTTTGTTTTTTTCCTTCTTATCCTATGGACCTATTGAAAGATGACCTGTTATATATATTATATACGTATTACTATATAAATATTATATATTGTGTACAATAGAAACCGGTATAAATGAAAAAAAGGGGATCCCAGCGAGAGATTAAAGTTATATTCAAATTGATGAAACCAGGTGCTCGCCGGCTTACACATTGCATATTTTTAGCAATTTCGTAATGGATACACAAGCAAACGGTTTAAGAGTACCTTTATAAAAAAATATGGAAGTGAAAATTTTTTAATGGTTTTAATCTAACCAAGTCATTGACAAAACTCTAAGTTTTTCAAAGATTTAAAAAAGAAACATTTAACAAACAAATTCACAATTTCAAAGAAAACTAAATAACAGCAGAGTAATATTGTATGCGTTATAGTAAAGTCCCGCACAAAAAATTTACAAAAAGACAAATGTAAACAGAACAAGTTGGCGATAGAGAAAAGAAAAATCTGCGTGGCAGATTTGAAGAACAAAAAAGATAAGCATTGCTCTGAAAGTTCTCAGTAATGAAGCGTTTTTAAAAAACTTAGCAAATTTCAGTAAAAAATTATGTATATGACACCTAAATGAACAAAGAAATTGATACAACTTCTGATATATGTACGTTTAAGAAAAGTTTGGACATTTGTCTTTCACAAATGACAACTCATAGACTTAGAAAATGCCTGTTGTTCACCAACTTATGCTTAAAAATCTGATTTTTACGGAAAATCCGGTTTGCGCGACTTCTAAACCTCTTCCAAAAACTCTAACAAAATCTCGAGAATACTTTACCCCATAAGCTTTCAAAAAAACTTGAGGAAAATAATTATTTTTTTTTGGGACAACCTAGTGTGTATATAATGCATAAATGGAGAGCGGTAGTCGGTAGCTATTCTTTTTATATCATGATATTACGCAAAATGGTATTGTTTTTGCACTTGACCTTGATGAAATACGAGTAGCATGTTTGACACAAATTTTTTTTTTTAAAGGTTATTTCATTGCCTTTACTGTAAATAGTCTTTAGTTTGGGCCTCTGGCAACAATACATTAGGAGGCAATCCCTTATATACAACAAGATTATATGATATTTAGTAATAATATCTTTGGCACTTCAACCTGGTACTCCAACCTATACATGACTGAATGTCTTTCTTATATTTTTCTTCATAACCCAACGGGTACGAGTAAATTGAGTATTGAATATGCAACTTTTCTTACGATGCGATAGTTAAGGGTTCAACGAAAATGACAAGTCAGGGGTCAAATCTGGTGAAGTTTCAACAGTTATTGGTAAATAAATACTAAATAATAATATAAATTCACTAAGCACTCATTACCCGAAACATTAAGTAATTAGTTTGCAAATATACAACTATTTTTGTAGGCGATTTCATCCATAAAATTAAAATAGCAAAAACGGCACTATCGATATGTTGACATATACTACCCACAGAGTGATTCGGATTGACGGAAGTTGAAAAGATTTTCTTTCAAAAATTTCTGAAATAATATTAACTTAAGTTCAAATAATAAATGCTTAATGATCTATAGTTATCCTATCATAACGCCCATGATCCTCTCTTCGATACAGTTATAAAATAAATAATTATCAGGAACCATTCTCAAAACTATAAATCAAGAATTAATTTATTTGAGGCGCTTTTTTCCTAAATTCGGGGTCTCTTTAGTTTTGGAGCTCGGGGCAAATAACTTGCTGGATCTCACCTGATAAGGCGCGTTTCAATAATTCATTAAAAAAAAATTGTTCATTAAAAAGTTCAAAAAATATCTTTGTATAATTATTCTTGACACCAAAAGATATATTTACATACACATATCTTCAAAATTATGGAAGTTTTTTACCAATGTAATTTTTTTTCTAATAGAAAATTTTTACCTATGAAAAATAATAGTCGTCTATTTAAGTAATACTCATAACGAATATTTAATTATAAAAATATTTCTGTTAATTTGTCATAAAAAAAATACACAGACATCTGGAAAACTATAGATTTTCTTATAACTATTAAATTTTTTATCCAAAATAATTACTTCAGAACATGAAAGAATTATTTGATATATATAAAATATTGACTTTGGAAGCAAGAAACCATAGATTTGTAATAAATTTGATAAAAATAAATTAAAAAAGAATTCGGCCACCATGCCTGATTGCACTTACCTTGTTGTGGTTTCGTGTAGTTTGCGAAGAGCGCTGAACAATTGTCAAAACTTCGGATTGCTACGCGAAAAGTAGGATATGTAATGATAGGCTGAGTGGGCGTAATAGTAGGTGTGGCATGTTCCGCTGATATGCTAAACGGCGGTATTGTTGTTGTGGTTGACGTGGCTGTAGCCGCTGTACTAAGTGTTGTGTTCGTATGTGTTGTTAATTGAGCGCGTAATGTTGTTGTTGTTGCTGTAGCCGCCTGTTTTACTGTTGCTGCTGCTACTTTTGTAGCAAAATTAAAGGCATTTGCAATGCGTTGCGGCATTGTTGTTGTGTTTGTAGTGATTGTGGTTGGTACATGGGACAATGATGTAACATTCGTAGTTGTTGTTAATGTTGTTGTGGGAAAATCAACGTGATGCTGCTGCTGCTGCTGGTACTGGTGCTCATCGTAGGTGACATTCTGAAAGTACATGTTAAGGACACGTGTTACATTCGTGCGTATCGATGTAATTGTTGCAGCCAAATTGTTGCCAGAGTCAATATTAAAAAACTCCTCACTGCCGCTGTCGTCGTAAATACTACTATTTCGACTATTGTTGCGAGTGCTGCTCTCGCTGCCGCTGTCCTCAGTAATGCGCATTTCCGGTCGCTCGAACATTTTAGTAGGTGTGTGTGAGTCGGGTGGGTGGCTGGTTGGTTGATGGAGGCCGTTTTGCTATGTTTCGCGCATTCACCTTTTGTAGCTGTTGTTGTTGGAATTGTTACAACTTATATATTTGTTAGTTATTTCAATGTCCTTTCGTGCCATTTGTGCTGGTATTTAACATTGGAACTTTTGTGGTATCAAAATAAACCCTGGATAAATTAAATAAAGTTCTTTAAATCCAACAATTTTTTGAGGTTCATCAAATCAAGATACATAGTTTTTTCCTTTGACTTGAGAGTAACTGTAAAAGGTAGAAATATGATGTTTTTAGAAACAAGATTTATTTAGGTTTGTAGTAATTTAGAGAAATTAGAGTGTGGAATAATTTTTTTTATTTCAGTTTCAATTATATTCAACAACATACATTTCAAATTCAATCTTTTACACATCAAGTTAACCTTTTTATTCAAAAAGTTTAATTTGACCTTTATAATTTAAATGCACAACAATATAGTTGTGAAACTTTTTTCTTATCTCGGTTTTTATAGCCGATTATGAGGTTTTGGGATATACTATTTCACTAATCTGAACACTATTTTTATATGCCATATTATAAATTTTCGTGGCGGCCGTGGCGCGGTGGGTAGAGAAACGCCAGAGAAACCTGGTTCGAGTCCCACCTGACACAGAAAGTTTTTTCAATTAAATTCATTTTTCTGTTCGGCCGTCACCTCTCTGCAGACAATGGCAAACCTCAGAGAGTAAAAACTGCCATGAAAAGCTTCTTGAGAACATACGCCGTTCGGAGTCGATATAAAACTTGTAGGTCCAGTTCTCAATCATTTGTGTTCAAACATTTCACAACATACACACAACACAATTGATCATAAGAAACTCGGTCAAAGCCTTTTCAAGGGCTGCCCATTCCACTTTTTTTCGTTATTAGAAATTTGAGACATATGAGGTTAAATATAAGAAATACAATTCTTAAAGTGTTTTATTTATTATGGTTGAACAAGATGTATTCATAGAGTCGAATTCATTCGAAAGATCGTTTTAAAGGAGAATAGTAGTAAAAAATGATACAGTTGCCAAAAACTAATTTTTCGGGTGCTATCTCAAAATTGTCACGAGATGGGCCAATTCTGACTATCGTTGAAAATTAACTCGGAAATAAAGCTTCCTATGAGCCCAAAGCCAAATCTTGTAAGCTTGTGTTATTTGATGTTGATCTTGACCTGCATTATCATTTCCAAAATACTTCAAAAGCTTTTTTGGAAATATGTCAAACTGTTTTTAGCTAAACTTTTTTAATCTAATGATGAATTTTAATCTAAGGGTCAATGACTTCAAAGCAGTGATTTTTACCGATAAAATGTAAGCAAAATAACTTTGTTCGAAAAATAAATTTCGCTACGAAACAAAAAAAAAAAAAATTATAATAAATAAATATCATATAAAGTATTAAAAAATTTCTGAACAAAATATATTGCTCACAGTCTTAGAGAAACACAACAACTTCTAATGATTATAGAATTTATTCATAGTGAAAAAAACGTTTGAACAAATGGTTTGGTATTGCTTCACAGAATAAATAATACCAAAAAAAATTTTTTTAATCATAACAAAATTATCCTTTTTTTTTGTTCATGTTGAAAAACTTTTTGAATAAAAAATTACAATTTTAATAATATATATTTCAACACCTCCTTCAAACCCCATACATTTTATTTAAAATTTCTAAAGTGTTTAATGAATTTCAAATAAAAAAAATTTTAAAAGAAAAAATCTATCAAAGGTTGTATGCAATTTCCACAATCTGCATATTGATCTGAATAAGCCAATTGACAATAACTAGCAACCGCACAATAGCTTAGCTGTAACCTTGACACTGCTCAGCAAGTGACAGCACTGGCAGCTGCCATGAATACAAAAATAAAAAGCATAATAAACATATTGCTAACATCGCATTAAGCTTGAATAAATATCTACGACAATCTGAAAAGAAGCAAAACAAAACTAAAAAATTCATTATATAATATATAGAATGATTTAACCCTTGCAAAAGAATATTTTTCTTTTGGAACAACAGTTCACTCAAAGCTTACATTTTTTTATCATGATTCTTTTCACCCCCACAAATAATTCAAAGCTTTTATTAAAGAAGAATAGTTAATCATCATATCTATGATGAAACTTTTTTATGATTATAAAGAAATTGAAAAATATCAAATATTTCATAAAAAGATTCATTTTATTGAATTCTTACTTCATGAATTTTACACTAAAGCCGTTATTTTGTTTCTTTAGCAATTCAGTTATAGTATGTAAACTGTACTCTGCTGTTCTATCTTCTAGATAGCAATGGGTTAAAATAATCAACAGCACTGCATAAAATATAATTAAAAATATAAAAGTAGAAATATGCATTCTATAAAGTGTTGACTTTGGAAATTTCTCTTTTAAACTATATTTAATGTACTACCACTTTTTTGTTGTTGTTGCATATTAGAAACATTCGAGTATTTCTGCCAATGTTATCTGATGTTACGATTTATTTGAACAAAAGGAAAGATTTATGAAGGAAGTAAAAGTACTGAACTTTTTAATTTATTACCGTTATATTTTAATAACCCTGTGTTGCTCTGATAATTTTATCAATAATTTGGAAATACTGTAAAAAAGTACCTCAATGATAAGGAAATACAAAAAAAGGCCTAGGAAGAATAAGCCGACTGTTTCCGAAGCGCAAGAAGTTACCCAAAGAAAACAATTAATAAGTTGTGTTCAAAAATGTATTTTACGCCAAGATCAACATAATTTGCATTATGGATGATGAGTCATATTTTACGCTAGATGGCAATGAATGGCAGGGATGGCAAAAATACAGATAATAAAATAAAATATTTGGATAATACAAAGTTCCCTAAGAGAGTATTACTATGGCTTGCAATTAGTCCGCACTGGTTCCGACAGTGTTTTTTGAATCTGGTTTGGCGGTCAATTCTGAACTATATATTGAGCACCCAAAGTGAAGGATTTTATAGAAAAGATGCATCGAGGACCATTTGTGATCTGCTGGCTAGACGTAGCATCTAGCCATTACGCTGGAAAAACTGTAGAAGCTATGAACACACTTCATATACCATATGTTCATAAAGAGGAAAACCCACCAAATATCCCTCAACTGCGTTCAATCGAAGATTTTTGGGCTATTTTAGAACTCTAAAACGAAAAATACAAAAAAACTGTTCGAAAAAATTAAAAAGGAACTCCTCAAAATGCCAACATTGATATTTTCAACAGCTATGGAAAAAGTTCCCCAAAACTGCCGCAAAGCGGATCGGATGGGACCAAATTTTTTTTACATTAAAGTAATATTATGCATTGTTTATTAAAAGTTAAATAAAATTTACGTTAGTTTAAAAAAAAAAACTACAACATATTATATTTTGTTGAAATTTGATTAGAAAATACTCCTATACAAAGTGAGTTACAAAAAATAACTTTGTATGGGAAGTAGGCGTACTTCCAGTCCGATCACTTAAATTTTATGCATATCATACAGCCACTATAAACAAAGCATACAACCAAAATTTCAAAAAAATCGCTCTTCTAAAAAGGGAAAAAAATTAAAAACCTTTCACTTACAACATACAACTTTACAACATCTTGTGAATTGCCTTATCATTTCAACTTTTCTACAACACAAGTTTTTTTTTGATACAGTTTATTCTAAATTGTGAAAGTTTTATTTGTTTTATCAAACAAAATGCAACACTTTAAAAATGTATCTATTGTATGCAGTAGTGTCCAATGGTCCCGTGAACTGGAGGTACTTCGTAGGAAATGCCGGAAGGAATTCAATACCGCCAATGGCACCAACAGCGGCTATCAGAAGGTCAGCCACAACTTGTGGGCTACTTTCTGCAGCAATAAAAAATCAACGTCGGAGGCATCTCGACTGCGAAAGATTCTATTCAAATCCCCCACATAGCCAAGCTCCCCAGATTGATGTATTGAATCTCTCAACCTCCTTATGAATACCCACTTTCCCAGCTGTACAATTGAGACTCCGCAGCCTTAACAACGCCCATAGGCGCCTTTAGGCGCTGGTACACTCCATAGTAGGCAGCAGGAAGATTACATGGGCAGTGACCACATTCCCACTCTACAAATCTCCAGGTTCTGATGGAATTGCGCCGGCCCAGCTTCAACATACCCTCCCGCATATAATGTCCTGGCTCCAGACCATTTTACCTTGTTGCCTATAACTAAACCACACTCCCATTGAGAGAGCGGCTAAGGTAGATTTCATACCTAAGGCAGGTAAAGCCGCCAATCCAAAAGACTTCAGGCCGAACAGTCTATCTTCTCTCATGTTAAAAACTTTGGAAAAACTTATTGAAGTTTATCTGTGACAAACCATTTACACTTCGCAACTTTCAAGTGTTCAACATGCGTACAGCAAAGGAAAATCCACAGACATTGCCCTCCACTCCTTAGTCTCGACTATTGAAAGGTCGCTCTCAGTTAAGGAGTATACGTAAGTGGCATTCCTGGACATAGAGGGTGCCTTCAGTAATGTCCTTCCGAGCGCCATCACCCTGGCATTGACGGACCTGGGAGTCGAGGCATCCCTAGTTTCGATCATCGGACAATTACTTATTAGCAGGGTAGTTAGATCTGAGGTAGGAGGCTCCTCGGTTCGCGGACCCGTTAACAGAGGTACCCCTCAGGGAGGGGTTCTCTCTCTACTCCTATGAGTTGTAACGGTCAACCAGTTGCTACGACGCATGGAAGAGGATAGCAACCAGGTGATAGCGTACGCGGATGACATCTGCGTGGTAAATTTTCGCAAACATTCTGCAAAATCATGGAGAATGTGCTTTGGTTGCTATTCAGCAGGGCTGGAACCTGTGGGCCCAGCATGTCTTTCGTACTAGACAAACTTCTTAAAGTACAAATAAGTGCACAACTATGGATAACAGGGATCTTGCGGTCTACTCCTATGGATGCGTTAAACGTTATCCTGTTCTTACCTCCCTTAGACCCAATTGCCATCGAAGGTGCCACTATCACAGCTCTGAGGCTAAGAGAGTCTGGATCCTGGTTCGGAGGTGGTAATGGACACATGGAAATACTGGTCTCGGCCACTATCCCTTCCAACACAGACTACTATACACCAGAAGTAATCTTTGTCAAAAAATACAATGTCTGCATTTCTACACGACCGGAATGGGAATGCAGGCCTCACTATAGGGAGGGGTTATTAACATATTTACCGACGACTCTAAACTTGAAAGGCGAGTGGGTGGGGTAGTCTTTTCCCCGGACCTGAGGATCGAGACCTTCTTCCGACTACCCGATCACTGCAGCGTTTACCGAGCGGAGGTCTTGGCCATGAAGGAAGCAGCACAGCACTTCAACCAGCTGAGCACGTCAGGGAAAGCTGTATATATCTTACAAGCCTTAAGATATAAAGCCTTAAAAAAACAAAAACGAAATGGCCATTTAGCCCTTGAAAGGACTTTGACAGAGCTTCTTATGATCAATTGTGCTGTGTATGTTGTGAAATGTTTGAACACAAATGATCGAGAACTGGACCTACCAGTTTTATGGCGACTCCGAATGGCTTATAATCTCAGGAAGCTTTTCATGGCAGTTTTTTACTCTCTGAGGTTTGCCCGTGTCTGCAGAGAGGTGACGGCCGAACAGAAAAATTAATTCAAATTAAAAAACTTTCCGTGTCAGATGGGGGATTCGAACTTGGGTTCTCTGGCATATGAGCTACACACTCTAACCACTACGCCACGGGCGCCAGGTATAGCCTAAGCCACCTTTAAGCTCCAATGCAGGGGAAACACGCTCAGCCAGTCTAATGACTGGTGGAAAAACCTGATCACCTGCGCCACAGCCAGACTAACCTGACCTTCCTACGATAACAAACTCACCTCCTCCCTACTGGGACTCGGAAGACCAAATCTCTCTGTTCTGTTAAGGGTACTCAGCGGACACTGCTTGATAGAACACACGCTCTTCGTCTAGGCTATGAAGCCAACGACTTCTGCAGAAGCTGCAGAGATGCTGAGACTAAATAACATCAGTCGACCAATATCAATCTCCAAGATAGATGGAAAGAAAATCGACAGATTCATTAAATCCACGGGAGGGTTCAACGGAGAAAGGAGCCCTTTAAACCAGGTTAAATTAGATTATATGGTATCACAAAGGGCCTATATTGGCCTTAGAGCACGAGACGGGTAGCTGTCTTAACCATACTAAACTAAACTAATCGAATCTAACCTAAGCATTAATGTTCAGACAATTGCAATACATTCACACATTTTTTTTTCATATTCACAACTCACTTTTGCTACTGGCTGAAGACAACTTTTTGAGACAGTTCGCGGGACTGTGGCTATGGTAGTAGAATGTCATTTTATATATAGAATGACTAGGCACGTACAAATTTTAAAGAATTTAATGGGAATTTTTAACAATTTGGTGAGTTCGTATTTCTAACAAAAAAAAATATTCATAAATTGTAAAATATGTGCGTTACGTCACAACAATTTTTTGAATTGTTTAAAAAATTTTAAAATTTTTTTAAAATTGAGTTTTATTATAAATAAAGCTTTAATTTTTTTATCAATAAAAAACGCACCTAATAAAGCGAACGGATCGCAAACCGAAAAAGACAGCTGAAACTATGCTTAGGTGGTTTTGGAGCAAAGGTATAAAAGGCTTTTGAAACATCTTCAACAAGTGTAGCAGCTTCAAAAAACAGTTTTTTTGTTGAACTGAAGAGTGAATTCTTATTCTAAAGCAGTCATAGCTGCTATAATTTCACGTTCAAAGCGAACATCAAAGAGTTATAAAAATTCTAAAACAATCTACAATTTTTACAATTGTTGAACATCCAAGTTATAACGTATTACCACTACTTGGTGTTCTTGTTAACGTTAGAAAAGCTTTCATTTATGTTTAGCCTGTTCACATGCTCAAATTTTTCATAAAATTGTTGGTCAAACACAATAGTTCAAAGTGAAATTCCATGTTATTCTCAAATTAATAAAACTGATAATAAATATAACGTGTTTTATGTTTTTTTTTATAACAAACTTCTAAATTATAAAAAAAAACTTACAAATTTTAAAAAAGTAAAAGTGTGACGCTATATTGGAGGGGTTAAGGGGGGCTACAGACTTTGTGACGAAGTGTGACATAAGGAGGAGGGAGGCGGGTTAAAAATTTGCAAAAAACGTGTTACGTAATTTATGAACAGCCCGAATATTAAAATTTTATATACCCAAAAAACCTTCTGCATGTGGCTTATCTTGCGTTCAACATGCTTATATGAAAGTAAAATCGATAGAGAAAGCTTAACACGAAACTGTTACTAGCATGCAGAATTCTTTAAAATAAGTATATTCATCCAAATGGGCAATACTCTTAAAAATGCTATAAGCGGAATAAATTTATCAGCTTATGAATGAATTCCATAGATTTATACGGAGTAGCTTCTGCTCCAAACTACATATTTTCTCTACAATTTAGGTGAACAAATGAACTGATAGTCTTATATGAACAATCAGTCTGTTCGCGTTATTATTTTTTGCAAGCATTATTGAGGGAAAGAAGTGTTTTTACCCAATCAAAAGGCAAATAAAACATCTTTATACCACACACGTATTAAAATTACTTTGTCACTCACTTTGTAAAGAAAAGTATATTCTTGATCAGCATCAACACCTAAGGTTGCGAACATAGTGAACACCGGCTTAAACACGCGTTAAACATAATGAAATATCATATCAATACAAGTTTGTGTCCAAGAAATGGCCACCCAGTTCTAAAAAGAGCCAAAACAGATGAACACCACGCCTACCTCCATATGAAGTGACTTTATGTAAAGGTAAAGTGGCTTAAAATTCCACAAAAATGAATGTAATGACTTGAATTTTTGCACCTAAACTTAAATTTTTAACAGAAACCCTTAGTGTGAAAATTGGCAAAATCTAAAGTAAACCACGCCTACCGCCCATACAAAATGATGTCATCAAAACAGTAAGATCTCATTTAAACTCTGCAAATGTGAATTTTCAGACTTGAAATGTAGCATATCGCTATTAATATAGAAAGGCCCTAACTCAACTTTTTTGACATTATAGAAGATAAAAAACGAAGTTCTACAATCTCTGCACTAAAAAAATTGTAACATCATTACACCACTTATAGTTTTTAATAAAAACAACGTTTGCAAAAAATTCGGAACTACAGAACTTTATTTATTACAAAGTTTTATCCTTCTCCTATTGAGTTAGGGCATCTTGATATAGAGCCTTTCTATATTAAGGTAGCGATATAAACCTTTATTGCTAATTTGAACTCTGATTAAGAAATTTGGCCACTGATTAAGGCAGTAATGGCCACGCCCATCGCCTATTTAAAGTAGCTATGTGAAAACGTTAAATCTTTTAAGATTGTACACAAACTGAACAAAAAAGACTACGATTATTCTTAAATACGGCCCCTAGGGGCGGGAGGGTACACTAACTTTGATGCAGCGGAACATCACTTTACTAGGGTTTATTGTTATTATTCTAAATAATTGTATTAATGTATAAAATAAAGTTTTTAATAAAGTTTTTTATAAAAAATAATAGTTTTAATGTCTGCGTTGTCTCTAAGCCTTTTCTTTGCCTTTTGATAGGTAAAATTTTCCTTCATTAATTTGTTTTGGTCCAATTTTATCCTTATCATTGTGATATTTCACTGATCTTTGAGTTGTGATGGAATTATTTTTATAATATTAATTTCTATTACCAAACACCGTAGAAGGTAAAAAGTGAGATTACACATCGGGGCATATCACTTTACCTAAAACGTTTTTAGGTTTTAGTCTCGCTTATTAACCTTTAAAAATTAAATTTTATACACTCCTAAATGTAGACTGTATTTCAAACAAATTTTGCACTCATCCCTACCTTGCAGTCCAACATACTTAAAGTTATACAACTGAAAAAGGATTTAATGGGATATTTATGTATAAAGAAAGGTTTAAATTCATATGTTCCTGAGCTAGCGTCCGTTTGTATTTTTGTAAACCTTTGTAACGATTGCTATTTGAAGTATGTACCTTTTTTTCCTCTCTCCAAGGCAAAGAAATCAACTGCTTAGTTCATGACAGTTATGGGGAATTTAGTGATAGCATCATGCTTTCTCGGTAACTCTATGTTATACAATTTCTTTACTAAGAGACAATAAAGTAGAGGGGAGTTGTGAGCATAGCGACACTTCAAGAGTTGTCATTAAAATAAAAAAATAAACTGTTAAAATATCTCCTGTAATTGTTATGGCAGCTTTTTCAGGATGATTTTATCTTTGTTACTAGATGATGACCATAGCTAGATGACCATTTATTTATTTTTCTTTTTTTTTGCTTTTTTGTTGTGGTGTTGTCGTTGGCTTCGATAAAATAATTTAAGTGGAATTAATTTCGATATTTCGTTTACAATCTTATATCTCACAACTTTTTAACTAAGATTTTAACTTAAAAAATTCTATTGAATACGAGTAGCATTTGAAGTTTTGAACTTTGAAATGAAACCCCTTTTTTCTTTGCCTTTTTTGTGTTTAATAGTTATAAATTATTTACTTTGTTGTAAATCCGATTAAAATCTAAATATAGATATATCAATAAAACTCTTAGACAAGCTAGAAAAAAAAAGGATTGACTGTAAGAAAAGCTACTTATTTGTTATCGCAAAACTTTGATATATTTGGGCTTTTTTTCAAAACACAAAAATATCAATTTATTTAATTGGTTATACACAAGCCTTATGATGGAGGAGTGTATGCTTTTAGGGCAAACATTTATCAACTATACAGTTGAGAAGTTCAACTGAAATAATTTTTAAAAATATTGTGAATAGTCCTTCAAAATTTCTTAACTTTACAGAAAATTAGAAGGCAATTAATTTTTCTTTGCCAATTTTTATTCATTATAAACAAATACGTGTTCGATGAGTACTGTTCTGTATTATGTTTGACAAAAATTTTACTCTAGGATACATGGGCGTAGCCAGGATATCAGCCAGGGGGATACACTTAATTTTCATATTGGTGTTTATTAGGCCGGGTCAATTTGTTCGGAAGAAAAAAATGGACAAAGTATATAGCAAAAACAGAATCTATGGTTATTTCTAAGAAACTTTGCTAAAGAAACCATGGGTCTAAATTCGATATCGAGCTGCCAGAAACTTCGTTTAAATTTGAAAGTGAGAAAAACAATACAAAATAGTACATTCACATACAAATGAGATTAAAAAATTATTAATAATTTTATTAAAACTTGCCATGGCGGTTTTTTAGTACGAGGGATCTAATTTTGATATTAATTTTTTTTTTCGAAGGCATGCGCCAGTGGGCGCTGCAATAGAATTTTTTTGATTTTTCTAATTATTTTAATGAAAAAATTCTCATATTATTTAAATATATTTTTATGAAGTTCAAATACAACAGAAAAAAAAAATTTTAATATTTTTAATTATTTTATATTCAACAAACATGCATTTTGATTTCTTTTTTATTTGCCACACATTATCGACGGTTAATTTACCGTACAAACAATAAAACTGTTTTTATACCCGCACGCGTTCTTCGTAAGGGAATATCAGATTGAATCGATTTGCCCAGAAAGTCAAAAGCAGCTAGCTTCGCAAAATCTATTCCGTTCATATTGAGGGGTGCTAAAGGCAATTAATGAGCTTGGGGGTTAACAGAAAACACTGCGTCTTGCTTACATAAAACTCTATTTTATTAGGAAGATCCCTTTTAGAAAGTTTTTTTTTCAGATCATTAAGGAGTGTATCTATCATTCATAGGTGTTTTCATATGTGATTGTTTTTTAACAAATAAGAATGACAAATGCTACTGTAGTCTGAAAACGAGCGTCGGAATCGTTGGGACAACGACAGAAGGTAGTTGATAAGAAATAACAACATAATGGCCTGCTCATTTGACGTTTGCTCAATAAAAAAATACTAAAAATAGTTATATTTTTTCTTTTCCTATTGCATTTCCAGCGAATGAAAATATATAAAAAAAAATGAAGAACTTTTTTCTTTAATATAGAAGGAAAACCAAAGAAGAAATAAAAAAAAGAAGAAAATAAGGCGATTGCCTTAGAAAGTAATAAGTATTAACAATAGATTTCTCGTACCAAAAACTCCCCTATGACAAGTTTTTACAAAAATCTAAACATTTTTTCTTGACTTTGAATGTGAACTAAGCGTTTTACCGACTTCCAAACTTAAACGATATTTCCGGCAGCTAGATATTGATTTTATACCTATGGTTCCTTCGGTAAAATTTCTTAAAATTGCCCGTATATTCCTTTTTTTGCTCTACTTTTTGCCGCCACAAAACTTTACCCGCCCTAGTGTGCATAGAAATATACTCTTTTCTACGCCACAATTCGCTCTTCCCAACAAAAAACTTTCTTATACCCATAATTTATTTTTCGTATGAACAAGTTTGTGCACAAAAGTAAGTACTATATTAAAAAAAAAATACAATTGAACAGCTGATTTTGTGTTGCTAGTGATATCAAAATGTGTTGCTTGATATTCGACTACTTCTGAGACAGCAATATATTTATCAGTGTGACAAGAAGATACAGTTTATTAAATGTAATTCCCTTTTTTGTGGTTAAGGGACATTTTATCGAATTTGCTTTTTTGAGAATTGGATTTTTTTTTTATATGTCACTTCATATATATCTCAAGAATATGAAAAAAAAACTTTTTATTCAAATTCCTCTGCTAACTATACTTTTTGTCCTGTTTTGCGAGCGACGTCAATCGTGTTTTTTTTTTTTTTAAATTGAACAGATAGCTTTATTATTCTCAAGCCTCTCTCCTAGCTCTTTCAAATAGCTTCTATTGTATTTATTATGTATTATGTTATATTATTGATGTAATATATTATTGAATTTGTATACGAATAAAAAAATGTATTGTATTGCAAAAAAAAAAAAAAAATCGAACCAGCAAAAAGGAAAGGTAAGCAGAATATGAGCAAGCAGAAGGCCTACGGAAGGCACCCGGGATCGCAGACAGCTGGTAAATTAAAACAAAAACTTTTTTTTTCAATTTTATCAAAAAAAAGTTTTCGGTTTTTTTCTTCAAACCACGTTTTTACTCTTTCTACTTAACATTTCTGCAAAAATATTTGACCGATATTTGGTCTAGATTTTATTCTAATGAGTTAAAAGTACCGAAAAACTTGTTTTGAAACTTTAAATGCGTTTTTCTCGAAACAGGTTTTTTAAAATCGGCGTGCAATATTGCGCATGAGTATTAAACCGATTTACTTCAAAATTGCTGAGTAATTAGAAAAATATATTCAATAAGTTTCTAGAACAGATATAAAAACTTTTCTATAAGAACTCAATCTTCTTCGTAGAGACTTCTGCAGGTTGTTCAATAAGTTTCTAGAATAGAAATAAAGAGGTCCCCAAAATACTCTTTTGTCGCTGCTATTACCTCTTTGTTTTTGGTGAAAATTGTTTTTCATGTATGAAGTTTTTGAGATGTAAGAACAGCCAGACAACAATTCGTACTTTAATTTACTAATGGTTTCATCGATGGTTTTTTGACTTTTGTGAGCACGTGTGTTGTACTGATAAAAAATGACTTTTTTCTGGAAAACGGGTATTTTTTCACGAATCTTTGCGTCGAGCTGATCCAAAATACTGCAATAATATTCAGAAATAATTTTTTTTCGGCTTGGAAATAGTCCAGCAACAAAATCTCTTTTTATCCCAAGAAACTGATGCCAGAATCATCAATGTAGATTTTTGAACACGAACTGAAAGCTGAAGTACCAGGTTCACACCCCTCTTTAGCCTATTCAGGATCATGATGGTAGATCCAAGTCTCATCTCTCAATCCCCTTATTCGAATGTGTTTTTATGTTAGAGAATGCGACACTCATTGTGCACATACCTTTTTGAACACCAAAACTTCACTTAAAGTATGACTCACACTGCTAAATGAGTTGTCTACGGGTTCTACTACAACTCTATCAGTCAGTTGACGATCTTTTAAAACCATATCCTGTATTTTTGTTATGATTTCTGGTGTAGATGCACTTTTTGGAAGTCCTTGACGTGAATTATCTTCAAGACTTGTACGACCACGTTTATACTCAGCAACCCAGTTGTACACTGTTGCAAGTGAAGGTGAAGGTGAGGAGTACTTTTACACTTAAAATACTTTTTTATGAATTTCTTTTGGTTGTACACATTTTAAAAATTAAAATTCAATCACTGACGGTACTTGATTTTTTTCCATATTAAAAACCACTGAGACACGACTTCCCAAATAACAATTTCACCTAAATATTTGAAGTTATTCATACTCAACTATAGAAGGCCTTGTTTTAAAAAAATTGTTCATGTTTTTCTTGAAAGAGCCTTATAAAAGCCTTGAAAATTTGATTTTCTTGTATAATGTTTTACATAAAGCAGGCCTGTGCGAGTTGCTTCGAGTTCGAGTCGAGTCGAGTAGTGCAATTCGACTCGATTTTCGATTCGAGTAATTCGGTTTTTCGAATAACTCGAAATTCGAGTAACTCGACGAATTATCGATTAACTCGGAGAACTATCGAGTAGCTCGAATTTTTTTTTTTTTTTTGTATTTTCACTCTTAATAGTACATACCCAGTAGAAATTAATGTCTAATGAAACTAAGGGAAGATAAATAATGGAACATGAAATACATAAATAATTTCAACTTTTTTAGCTTTTTACTTTTTTGCGATCTCATTTTATAGACAGACATACTTTTCGATTTAATCCTACAATAAACTTCAATTTTTAGGCCATTTTATCCAAATTACGAGTACACTTAAAGCTGTTTATGACTAGCGACCAAGGTAAAAAAATTCCACAAATTTGTATTTCCATTTAATCAAAGTTACTCAACTAGCTTCGAGTTACTCGAAAACTCGAGTTATTTGATACGAGTTTTTAGTGGAATTACTCGACTCGACTAAAGCCGAGTTACTCGAAAATTCGAGTAGTCGCACAGGCCTAATATAAAGCTTTATTCAATGATACATTTTAGAAAGTATTCGAGAAGATTTTTACTCAAGCTTAGATTTATTTTAGATAAACAAAGTTTCAGTTTGTAAAAACAATAACGTTAGAAATTCCCGACTTAAATAAAAAAAAATATTCGAAAACGAAAAACAAAAATGGCCATCTCAGCCCTTGAAAGGACTTTGACCGAGCTTCTTATGATCAATTGTGTTGTGTGTGATGTGAAATGTTTGCACACAAATGATCGAGAACTGGACCTACATGTTTTACGCCAACTCCGAACGGCTTATGTTCTCAAGAAGCTTTTCATGGCAGTTTTTACTCTCTGAGTTTTGCCATTGTCGGCGGAGAGGTGACGGCCGAACAGAAAAATTAATTCAATTGAAAAAATTTTCTGTGTCAGATGGAGGATTCGAGCCTGGGTTCTCTGGCGTAATAGTCACACACTCTACCCACTACGCCACGGCCGCCACAGCGGATCTATCTGTTGATAAACTTGCCCCCTAAGCCGCTGGGCTACCGAGCCAATTTATTGCTTCCAAATAAAGTGCATATATGAAATGATTGCAATCGAGACCTTTACAAAATTTTACTAACGGAAGTTCAAAGGAAATAGGATTTAAGTTCAATGTCGCGCGAGCAAACTACTAAAAAGACAAGTGGATAGAGCGTGCGGCTTTTACAAAGGAACCGAGTTCAATCTGCGCTGGTTGGGCAATGGTAAGAATACAAAGATATACAAAGATTTATGCAATGTACAAGTTCCTCTGTTCTAAATTAAGTGATGAACTTATATTTTTTTCAGTTTCCGAGTTTCTGAATAAACTTTGAATAAAAACCTTATTTCAAACTTTATACTCGTATAAGTTCTTGTATAAAGGAAATAATTTCATACGCCTTTTTTCCTTGCATAGACCCTTTATAAAACTTGTTCTAAGGATTGTTCAAGGAAGTTTAAGCTCTCCGTCCTGCATAAATTCCTTATACAAAGCTTTAATCAAAGCTTATTTAGGTGAAATTGTTACCTGGGTACTTTGAACAGTTGTAAATATAAGACTGAGTTGTCAGGTCTACATGATACTTTAGGAGTGGTTATAAGAATCGTACTACCGCCATCTATCTGTGATTTTAGAAACTTAATGAACAACCTGGTATCTAATATAAGCTGAATAAACTGAAACCAATGAACTCAAAACTCACAATAAACTCAAAGTTCGTAATAAAAAGTAAAAAGTATGTTTGTACACAGCAAACTAAGCTTTTAATGCAGTTTCATTTTCGGTGAAGTGCAGACGTGTCGAAATCAATAGGCAACACAAAACTATTTCCAGAATCGCCACTAAATTTAAGCTATCCCTCAATTTGCTGGGAATTCGTCTATCTGTCTTTTCTCATTGCTTCGTAAATGATTGTTGGAGTATGTTAGTGGGTGTTTTTGTTTGCTTTCATTAGTACGACAGCTGACGCCATTTTAGCAAAGGCAAGGCACTGCAAGGATGTGCGCTTTATGCATCCTTCGCAATGCTTCGCCTAGATAACGATGCTGCATGCAAAATAGTTCAAAAACAACAACAACAAAGCGACTTTTACAGCAGCTACAGCAGTAGAGTGCAGACTTGGCCAAATGAGTGAATGAATGAATGGCTTAAAGGAAGCAAACATCCAAAGGACAAACGGAAGTCAAATTAAAATGCTGAAAATTATGCAATGAAATAAGTTATACCATTAAAAAATTAAGGGAGTGAGAAAGTTTACGTGAACGTTTTGATCACTCTACAAAAGAGTATTTTTAAAAGTTATTTTTTCCAAAGCTTGAAATTTTTATAACTTTTTGCAAAGGGCGTTTAAGATAAGTGACTTACAATTAATTTGATTATATAAAAATTAAAAATATTAGTTTCAAACTTCAAACACAATTTAACTTTACAAACAATTAAAATAGAAATAAAGTAAAACCCGCTTAAGTACCTCACCCAAAAATGTCAGCATTTTAAGGTACTTAAGCGGGTTGGTTACTGAAGAGGGTAAATATTCATCAATTTTCGTGAAAAATGTCCGAAAATTTTGGGTACTAAAGCGGATTAGGTAGTTAAAGGGGGATGTACTTAAGCCGGTTTCACTGTATTGTATTATCTTTTGGGTATCTCAAAATTTCTAAATAATACTTATTCTTGGGGAGAAAGATGGATGCAAAAATGAGTATGCACTCTGTCAACATGAAATAACTATACTAATTTCTTGATAGGTATATTTTCTCATGAAATATTTACTCTTTAAAAATGTAAATGGAATATTTTACTTTATATACCATATATTAAACTTTGAATTTAAATATTGTGTCGAATATTTTCAACTCAATCGACAGCAACTTAATTAAGCGAACTCATTGCTACCAAATTAACTGTTAACCTTGCATTAAAACCAGCAATTATGTGGAGCTTATTTATTATTAATACGATTACAGAAAAATAAACATGTTTTTAATTGGCAATTTAATTCAACCAACAACAACGTTCATAAAAATATTCACACTTTTTTAAGTGCGCTGACAACATTTAATAATTCAATTTGACAGTAAGATATTCAATATATTTTGCTTTTTAACTCACAACTGTTCATCTGTAATTTGCTTGAAATCAATATAAAGTCAAAATAAGCCTTTAATCAAAAAAAGGTAAAATGTTTGGCTTTAAGTGAATGGTTTAATTTTTAACCGACTTCAAAGAGGAGGAGGTTCTCAAGTTCGTCGGTTTCTCTGTTTTTTTTTTTTTAAATGTATGCACATCGATAACTCCTAAACCATATGCCTGATTGCTATAATTTTTGGTGACCAGATAGATATCATAAGCACGGCGGTGCTTAAAATACGGGCGGTATTCGAAAACTGCGCGTGGCAATAATAGATCTCGCAATACTAGATACTACTGTATCTCGAATAATACTGACACTAGGTTACTGCAATTTTGTATAGGGGTAGGCATTATTATTACAAATTATGGGCAAGAGAGTGGGCGTTATTTGAAAAATGGGCGTGACAATATTAGAAAAACACTGTATATCAAATAATATTGACACAAGGGTACTGCAATTTAGTGTAGGGGTAGACACAGTTAATATAAATTACGGTCAAGAAAATGGGCGTTATTTGACAAATAACTCGAATAATATTGATACTATGGTACTGCAATTTGGTATAAGGGTAGGCATTATCAGTAAAAATTACGGTCAATAAAGTGGGCGGTATTCAACTTCTGGGCGTGGCAATATTAGAAAAACAGTGTATTTCGAATAATATTGACACTAGGGCACTGAAATTTATTTTAGTACAGGGGTAGGCAGAGTTCTTAAAAATTTTTTTTTTTAATCCAACTTTTTTAAATTTTTAGAATTTGTTTTTTTTTAATATTTGAGGTTAGCATTTATATATTAAGTATATTTTGGTAAGTCAGAAAACTCAATCTCAATCTATATTTGAAAACGATGTTTTGTAATTTGTATTTGTATTTGTATTTGTGAAAAATGTAAATTAAGTAGAAAAAACTAAAAATAATTTTACATAAATATTAAGAAGTTATGTATGAAATTAAATCAATAATATAGATAAGGGAAAAAGATAGAAAAATATAGTTTTATAAAAGAAAAATATAGGAAAATGGATAGATTTATTTAGGAAAAGTGTTCGAAAACTAAATGCTTAAAGATATTACTATTTGAAATATTTTTAATGTTGATGGGCCACGATCTAATTGCGCTTACAAAAAACATTCTACTGGAGTTGTTGGAATAAAATCTAGGCATTCAAAGGTTCAAGTTTCTGCTTGACTTGCAAAAGGAGAGTTTTTCAAACAAATAACTAGGGCTCTGCGTATAAATAATGCTATGCAAGAAAATGCAACTTCTTGCTTCTAGATGGCTTAATAGACCCCGTCCAAGTAATTTCTTCGCGAAAATAGATATATGATAAAATTTTCTTAGGCCAAACACGTATCGGGCCGCATTATTAAAAGCAATCAAAAGCTTATGTGCCGACCGCGAGTCGAGCTTAGAGTATACTGCTTCAGAGTAGGAAATTATTGGCAGTAGGAGCTGCAATACCAATTTATTATTATTATTATTATTATTATTATGATTATTATAATTATTATTATTATTATTATCATTATTATTATTATTATTATTATTATTATTATTATTATTATTATTATTATTATTATTATTATTATTATTATTATTATTATTATTATTATTATTATTATTATTATTATTATTATTATTATTATTATTATTATTATTATTATTATTATTATTATTATTATTATTATTATTATTATTATTATTATTATTATTATTATTATTATTATTATTATTATTATTATTATTATTATTATTATTATTATTATTATTATTATTATTATTATTATTATTATTATTATTATTATTATTATTATTATTATTATTATTATTATTATTATTATTATTATTATTATTATTATTATTATTATTATTATTATTATTATTATTATTATTATTATTATTATTATTATTATTATTATTATTATTATTATTATTATTATTATTATTATTATTATTATTATTATTATTATTATTATTATTATTATTATTATTATTATTATTATTATTATTATTATTATTATTATTATTATTATTATTATTATTATTATTATTATTATTATTATTATTATATATTATTGGATTCGGAGTAAAATAAGACTTAGTCTTTTATAGTACACAATGGGTATAACATCGTTTTAACAATTAAACTTAAAATTAAAATAATTCTAATTCTGGAAGGTTACATTAACTTAAAACTACTGAATTTAGCAACAAGTAAGCTTAAACTGCAAAATAGAAATGGCAAAAGGTTAAAATTATACGCTTATAGTGTAATATTTGCTTAAGACTATTTTTTTTTTCTATTCTTATTTTTTTTTTATAGATGAATTATAATATAATAAAAAGTCGACAGAAAGATGAAGTAAAGAAAACAGAAAGGTGAAGTAAAAATTTGGTAAGCCAAGGTATAAGAGCAGTTGTGAAAAGAAAAAGAAAAATATATTTATAGATTTAAAGAATTGAAATATTTAAAGATGGCATTGTAAAAGCTGGTTCGTGCAGTTATTTGTTTAATAAAATTAGGTAATTCATTCCAAAGTCTGATGGTGCTGATAAAAAAGAACCTTCCAGTGTTTAGATAGTTAATTCTAGGCACAACAAGGTTAGTTGACCTTTGCGACTGAAAAAATTGTAGTTTGACAAAAAGATAATGGACTTTGAGTGTGCATAATCTTGTGTAGAAACACAATGTTGCGGATGTTCAAATATTCAAACAAGCCACAGCCCAGAATACCCTTACTCTTTAACGAAATATGATCATAGCGACTGATCCCGTATACATATCTAGCCGCGCTATTGAATGCTACCAAAAGCTTATGCTGAGTTTGGGAGTCGAGTTGACTATAAACAACATCAGAGAACGTAATGTGTGGCATAACTAATTGTATAACAAGCCTGCGCCGAGTTTCAGTTGGCAAAAAATCCGAAGAAGTACGTAGATATCGTAACGTCCCGTATATTTTTCCTATCGTTTTGTTAATGTGGTCAGTACAAGTCAGTTTTGAGTTCATTATAAATCCTAGATTTTTCGCTTTATATACTACTTCAAGTTTATCAGGCCCAAGAAAAGAGGTGGAATATCTATAAAGCAGGAGTTACATCTCGCTATAGGCAGTACTTTAGTTTTTATAGGATTTATAAGGAGGGAGTTTGCAGCAGCCCAATTATTTAACGATGCCAAGTCAGAGGTCAGTCTATAAGTCAAGTCCTCTAAGAGTCCAGTCTTTACGTCTTAATTCAACTGGCACAAATCTTTCAGTAACTCTAAGACTGCGTAACCCAAAATACAGTTTTTTGACGCATGAGTTAATATAATCCTCGCATGACAGGGAGGAGTTTATTACATGCCCAAGGTTGGTTACCCTATTGACAAATTTAAGGTCATCGTTATTGACAATAATTGGGGCAAGTCTTGAAAAATTAGTAGGTCTTTCGGGATAGGCAAGACATACGATTTTAAAGGGTTTAACATAACCATAATTGCATTCGCCTAATCAGCTACCTTATATAAATCCTCATTAACCCTAACACAAAGGTCTTCTAACAGACCAATTGGCCTGGGCATATACAACTGAAGGTCATCAGCATACGCGTGCATTTTAACATGGTTGCACTTGCTTAAATGTCATTGACAAACATTGTGAATAACAAAGGGCCAAGAACTGAGCCTTCTAACTCTCTGAGATCTGTCAGAAAGGTAGCTTTTTAACACACGTACAGCAGCATCAGAGAAGCCAAAGTTTTGCACAAGTTTTCTACATAAAATTGAATGACTGACAGTATCGAATGATAACGAGTTACACCAGCATGGCATCTATGTAACAGCAGCAAGATCTGGCACCGAAGTGTTAACCACAGCATATTTATATGAAATATCAAGTCAATCTATGTTTCTTGTGATATTTTTAGAGGTTTTTCTATATTGATGACATAACATTCTATGGAAGGTAGAGGGAGTTTTCATTCTGTTTTGCAAAGTAAAAACTGAGAGGCCATATTTAAAATCAAAGTATATATGAAAAATTTTAAATTAAATGCCAAAACTTTTATGTGTAAAATTTCTCTTAATTTGTGTATTGTGAAGAGACTTTATGGTTAAAATAAAAGCTTTTTTTTAATGTGAGGTAGGTGGAGCCTTCATTCCATTTTTTCAAATTTCATAAACAGGATTCATATATAAAATCACAGCTTATGTACAAAGTTTCAAGATATTTTCTTAATTTTAGAGGAATATTCTGTGACTACCGTCAACTTTATATTTTAGATAGGAGCTTAAACTTCGAATGTTATCATAAATAGCTTTAAAATTACTGTTGTAATCGTGATCACAGACTGAAAAACGGACACATAGACGGACTGGTTTAAAAAATATTGATTTCAAAATAAGTTGAATAAAATAATGTTAAAACAAACAAAACATTTTAACTCAATGTGAAACGAAAAAATTATTCTTTTATAATTTTTCTTATGTATTATCAATTAGGTTATATAAGTCTAGATAGTAGTCGTTCCAGTAGTCGTTTCAAAACTCGTCTTATCCACTCTGGGGCACGAATTGAGTTGATAAATCGTTATGAATATATTTCTTTATCTGCTATTAACCCTAGATTACCAACCTACGTAAAATGTACTCACTTCCTACGAGTAACATAACGTATACGTAACGTATACGTAAGGTTAGTATTCTAGGGTTAAAATAAACTGTTAAAAAAGTATTGCGTTAAAAATGCCGACTGTAGTTGCCTTCATTTGGATTAACTTAGAAATTCCCAAAATCCTAGCAACTTTATCAATATTTTCAGTATATTCTAGAAATAAGTAAAACGCAAAAAAATAAAAAAAAAATAAAACTAAATTTGATAAGAAAACCAACATTAAAATATTCTAGAAGAAATCATATTCTAATAGCATTTGGACACAATATAATATTAATACTCCGTCGCTGCTACCTATCGATGCTATCCCTTGTCACCCGTTCCCATCCTTGTCACCATCATGTCACTGAAGACACATCACCGAGTTTCTGTTTAGACAGCGCGCTTGCGATGAAATTCAGAAGAATTTAGAATTTAACCCTTACACTCCTACCGCACCTAGAAAGACACATCCATTATAAATAAAGATTTTCATATTATAATAGTCATATTGTCAAAGTCAAGTAGAATTTGAGTGACGTGCTGATATGATATACATACACTAGCCTTCCTTGATAATAATAATAATATCTTTTTTTTTTGCTGTAAAATACATTATAAACATATCGTTATTGCACAATTTAAAGAGATTTTGCACATTTTATACATTACTGTTGGTGAAGAAAATGAAGAATTTTGTTTTTAATATAGGTTGAAATCAAAAGGAAGACTACAAGAGAACCTTCTATTTAAGAGGAAAGCCTTCCTTGCTGTTTTCCAACAACAACCACATGGGATGACGTAGTTTTCTCCTGCTCCTTGGCCCTGAACTCGCATATTATAGCTACTGGCCTCAGCGAAAAATTTTTATTTTTACTCTGGTGACCGCATTTAAACTTTAAATGTCAACATTTTTATGCTTTTCGAACACAACAGGCCCGTTCCCTTTATGTACTTTTGTTGAAAGCAAAACCAATTGTTTTTTGTGGTTTTCCCCTTTCTTAAAAATTGATGGATGCCGTTTTTTCTTTTAATTTTCTGCAACGCCTATTAAGAGTATTTGTCCCGCTTTTCAGTTTTATTTTGGAATCATTTTAATTTTTTTATTAAAACCGCTAGTACTTTTTTTCGAGACACCATTCTCTTCCTGTTTACAGCCTACGCTGGTGGCACGCCTGTTGTTATAGTTTTTAACTAGTTCATTACTTTGTTTTTTTTTTAACGCATTTATTTCTTGCCTGCTAATAAAGTCTGCTTCAAGGTCGTTGTTTTGCTCTTGCAACAGCTTATTTGGCTTGTTATTTTTTTTTTTCAACTCATTTTTCTACTATCACGGTATAGTGTTGCATCTATGTGGCTCTGTTGTAGAAGGTAGGAAATAAAAAAGACGCACACACAAAAACAAAACTATTGGGAAAACTTTTTCAGCCACTAAATGAACGAACTAGTTGCACAAAATGAAAAATTTTGGGCAAAAGTTTTACGCTGCGCATTCAAGTGGCGTAAAGAGAGAGAGAGAGAGAGAGAAAAACTGCTAGCACAGGTTATGAACTTTTTTTCATATCTTAGAATGGCTCATATTGGCGCTGTTGATATTGTTTGATGTGCCGCTGCAAATTTAATTCTAAAAGTTTTAAATTAATTATGGGTGCACTTTTTAAAGATTTAATGAGCTAAAAGTTTCAGCCTTATCATATATTTTAACTTTAATATTATTTTCATGACTTAAAAATTATAAAGGAATTGCAAAACTTTTAATATTCTTGATACATTTGAAATCTCTGAAAGTTGGTTTGAGAAATATGTTGAAATAACTTAATTATTATTAAGCAATGCAAAAAACTGTTATTAAGAACATAAAATGTCTGTTTATTATGGTTCTGTTGATTCCCTATAGGAACAAACTAACTTGTTTTTAAAAACAACTAACTAAAAAACTAGTTTAAAATAAACCAGTATATGAACTACTTTGAATTATATTAAGGCGGTTACTACTCTGATTTTGACATGTTTTGATTGCAGATTTTTATGAGATTACAAGCTTATATATATTTAACATCAATTATTACATCAAATATTATTAACTTTAGGCCATCAGTAATAGTTTTCAATTGGTTATTTTAAAGTCATTCAAAATAATTTAAATATAACTAATTTAGAAAGTAGTTGAAAATATATGCAGACGAAAGTCAATTGACTTATTTAGCGGACATCACCAGTTAAAGAATGTTAGTTCGTTCTATGGAAAAAGTCAGAATTTCAACTAGTTGTGGTTGACAAAAACTACTTTATCAACTACTTTTAAATTAGTTGATTTTCCTACAGGGTTATAACAGACAATATTAACGAGTATTGGTTATCAAAGGATATATAAAATCTTTGAGGAAGTCTTTTTTCTCAACTTTGTATTAAATTTACTTAAAGCCCTTGTAACTTTTTGTTGGTTCACTGTACTTTTTTGACTATTTAATGCCAGACGACAAAACAAAAAAAATTACACAAGACAACGGGTAAACAACACTTGTGCCCATCCTCAGGAAGCCACTTGGTAATAAAAAAACATATGCAAAAAATTGCAGGCCTAAAATTAAAGAGTGCAAAATAAACCGCAAATTAATCTCTACACATAATAGAAGAGCTCTCAACATAACACACACAGACGTTCAGGCCGTAACACTTGCACACAAAGCTAAATAAAACATAAACAAGGCTACTAACGCGCACACACGTATGTTCAAATACATAAAAAAAATGCGCCATTAATCTGTGTTCCTTGTGTGTGTGCAAATTTATTCTACCGCATGTGGATGTCGGTTAGTTTTTGTAGTTGTGTGTGTCTGTTAGAGTGTGTGCATCTACTGTCTATCCCCTATAGGAACAAACTAACTTGTTTTTAAAAACAACTAATTAAAAAACTAGTTTAAAATAAATCAGTTTAAAATTTAAAATTATATTAAGCCGTCATCCACTTCAATTCTAAATAGTTTTTATTGCTTTATATATAAGTAATTGAAATACTACTTAAAAACAAGTGATTGATAATTTACTTTGAATTATATTAAGGCGGCAACTACTCTGATTTTGACATGTTTTAATTGCAAATTTTTATTAGATTACAAGTTTATATATATTTAACCATGTTATTTCATCTTATATTATTTACTTTAGGCCATCAGTAATAGTTTTCAATTGGTTATTTTAAAGTAATTAAAAAAATAGTTGAAATATAACTAATTTAACAAGTAGTTGAAAATATATGCACACGGAACTCAATTGACTTATTTAGCGGACATCACCATACAAAATATGTTAGTTCGTTCTATGGAAAAAAGCCAGAATTTCAAGTAGTTGTAATTGACAAAAACTACTTTATCAACTACTTTTAAATTAGTTGATTTTCTTACAGGGCCGTTGCGTGAATTGTATGCGTGTTGGTAGACGGCTTTAAGATGACAGTTTATTTGTAGGTATGTGTGGTGTATTGCTGCTTTTTCCTTATAAAATATTTCCAGCAATATGTTGCTGTCAGCTTGCATTTGTTACTGTTGCTGCTGCTTCTCTGCTGCGGTGCTGTTGCATAACTTGAGAAAGCAATTCGGCTGCATATATTGCAAAACCACAACAACAACCAGAACAAGCGTAAGTTTGCTAACAGTGTCTTGAGCAGGAATAATAACAGCCACATTGCATCTTATAGCAGCAATTTACATTAAAACAACAACAAGAAAAACAACAATATTTAATGCATATAAAAAACTATTGCATTGAATTGCAACAACCACAACACCAACAATATTAAGAACAGCTTCTATTATGTTGCTGGTAACATCACTTGTCGCTGCAATATTAACGCACAGCAACAGTTAAAATTGGCACGTCTCTAGTGGCCACAAATTAGTATGTATAAGAAAAAAAATAGCACAATAATAGATAAAGGATAGCAACATATTTAACTGTAAGGCGCTAAAACAACAGATACCACCTTGTTCAAAAAGCAGGGTTCATTCACACTGTGAACCGGACTTAGCTGTCTGATTCGAAAATTTTTTTTTAGTAGGTTGCCACATGTGTCTATGACAAGGCTGCCAAATATCAGCGTCTCTCGTTGACATTTGGCAAAGTGACAGTGTTTTGCTTACAAGAACTTTTTTCGTGTCTTCGATTTTTACTATGGAAGAAAAAATTGAGCAACGAGCTTGTATAAAATTTTGTGTGAAAAATGGTTTCAACTGCGCCGATACGCGTAAAATGTTTGTGAAATGTGTTCGACTGCCGAAGAAAACGTTGAAAAAATCAAAGAAATGTTGGTCAAAAATCGCAAACTGACGATTAGAGAAATAGCAGAGGACGTCGGCATTTCAATTGGATCCGTTCAGAACATTTTGAAGAATTAATTGGGCTTGAGAAGTGTCGCTGCGAAGTTGGTACCGAAAGAACTCAATTTCATGCAAAAAAGAGACCGAGTTGCTATCGCGAAAGACATGCTGGAAATGGTCGAAAACGACGAATCATTCAACGAATCCATCATTATTGGTGATGAGATATGGGTATACGAGTATGACACGCAATCCAGGCATCAGGCCACTCGCCTCAGGCTCCATTATTTCTTCAATCGTAAAAATCGAAGACACGAAAAAATTTGTTGTAAACAAAACGCTGTCACTTTACCAAATGTCAACGAGAGACGCTAATATTTGGCAGCCTAGTCATAGACACACGTGGCAACCTACTAAAAAAAAATGTTCGAATCGGACAGTTAAGTCCGGTTGCACAAATAAAAATTTGCAATTAGGTACGAGTGAAGATATTCAATATATAATAATTCGAAACTCGCGTATCCTAGCTTTTTGTGTTCTGTCAAAAAAAGTTTTCAAATTTCGTTTTAGTCTTTTCTATACGTAGGTATACCATCATTTAATGCATTTTTATCAATTGCAGAGAAAGGTTTCCACATCATAAAATATTATTTCTTACGAATTAAATGAATATAAATATGTATGTTATCAGACCCAAACTTCAAAAATTATATCGCAATAAACTAAAAAAAAAGATATGTTGTTAAAGATTTAATTTGCACAAGTCAGGAATATTCCAATTTTTATTTTTATGACATTTAAATTTTAAAAGCTCTTTGCATAATACTCTAATATGTTTTCAATTTTTATAAAGCTTCGCCCGAATTTTTTAGAATAGTTCAAAAATTGCATTGACATTGGATATATGGAGTGAAACTGGTTTTATTAATGCAGGTGTTCCACAAGTTAACATAAGATAATACCTGAAAATCATAAAAAATATTTATTGATACTTTCTTTTTCAAATTTCAATAGATGGCGGCTAAAATGAATCTTTAGCGAGTTTATTTTAATATTTTAAGATAAATGTTTTAGTATTAGATAAATTAATACAAAATGGTAATATTTATTTTAAAAGTCTTTTGCAGCGATTAAGTGAAATAAATTTTCTAAAGAAAAAATTTAAAAGAAATTTTAAAAAATCTTTCTGACCAGATACAGAAAATCTGCAATACACGGGTATTATAAATTAAAGTCCTCCATCCAGAATATATTGAATTTTCTGAAGTATGGAGTTATGTGTCCAACAGTGTTAAAACCTGTTTAAGCTTTATAAGTTTTTCCATTTAATATTTTCTTGTGCTTTCTTTTCTTTTATGAACTTAAATTTATGTTATGTACACAGCGTTTTAATTCAAAAGCTTTAACATTTTCTCATTAGTTTGTGTTAAAATTAAAAGACCTACTTTTTATGGGCAATATCTAGGATTCATTGTGGTTGCTTGTTAAGAATAAAAAACAATGCGATGAGTTTGGCTTATTATACAAATAAGAATCTAGGCGCACATTCATTCTGCAACTAAAAAACTGCCGCATAATAAGACAAAAAAAAAATGCATGCAACTGAAAAGGGTTTAAAAACGAGAAAGCTGTCAGACTTTTACTAAAGAAACTATAAGCAAACCTATTCATTGCATTGTTTTAGCGGTATACATTATATAGCGTGTACAATATAAGTGGGCGCATCTTTCAACAGCCACAACCTTCAGCACAATGCAACAACATGCCGTCACAAGTCATCACAAGTGATGCTCTTCGTTTAATCCTCACAAAATAATGAAAGCAATCCTATTGTTTTTCAATAAGCTTTTCACTGTTGGGTGCGAAGGAGAAGCTTTTAAGCTGTTTGCAAGGAATCAGTAGAAAATAAGAAGAAATTAATAGAAAAATCAGAAATTTAAGAATTGGTGAAAATGGGGTTGGATGATAGTGAATAAAAGTAAAAAATTTAATAATGTTGTTATAATGATAATAGGAATAATTAAAGGAACTTAAGGAAACGGAAGTAAAAAGATTAGTACAAAAATCTAAAGCCTTAAGCGAAAGCAGTACCAGTAAATTTAAATCTGTTAAAATTACATTTTTCAAATAATTTAGAAAGTCACTATAACCATGACCATAACCATAACCATAACCATAACCATAACCATAACCATAACCATAACCATAACCATAACCATAACCATAACCATAACCATAACCATAACCATAACCATAACCATAACCATAACCATAACCATAACCATAACCATAACCATAACCATAACCATAACCATAACCATAACCATAACCATAACCATAACCATAACCATAACCATAACCATAACCATAACCATAACCATAACCATAACCATAACCATAACCATAACCATAACCATAACCATAACCATAACCATAACCATAACCATAACCATAACCATAACCATAACCATAACCATAACCATAACCATAACCATAACCATAACCATAACCATAACCATAACCGTAATTTTCCTCATTTTCAATGTTTTTGACGGTGCTTTAAAATTTGCTTTGGGTTCTTTTACAAATTGGACACATTTTTGTGTCCTTTGAATGAGTCAATTCGTTGACCACTTTCCCGTCAACCATAGTGAGGACAATTTATGTTCTACGGTGATAGTAGCGTTGTCATTAATTTTGTAGTAAGTTGGTTTAATAGTAGCAATTTTTCACTTTTATATTTTTAACTATGCTTGCTATCAGTTCCGGAGATTTCTTCGTATGCTGAAACATTCTGGGTCGGCAAAACTTAACGGATAAAGGTTGGGGATTTTTCAGGTGTTCGCCAGTTTCACTCTTCAATCTTAGTGGAACAACAGAAGTCAGGAACATATTTGCATCGAATATTTTGTTTTCATTTTATGAGATGATTGTTTTCTTGTACACTCCACTAGACAGAGTGTCTAGATGATCCAACGCAGCCCCATTTACTCAACAAAGTCAGATTTTTTTTAAATGTATTTTACTCTTCTTGATCATACTTTCAATTAAGCGTTTAGCAGTATGATCCATCAAATCTTGAACTTTTACTTTAGCTGAAACTTCCGTTATTTCACAACTTTCTGGAACAGTTGCTTTCTTCGCTGCTGTGATGTTCTTATATTCTGAAAGTTTATCAACGACTTAGATTGATTGGAGTAGATTGTACCTTTTCTTCGAAAGTCCCAAGTCCATGAAAAAAAGCCAAAGCTTCCTCAGCGGCATATTTTGCTGGATATGCATTCGGTGGAGTAGGAATGCTTTCTTTAATCCGCTTCAATCGGATAGGACTAGCAACAGAAACTTCCTGTTCCTGCTGTACTTAACTGTTATTGCTGTTGCCAGCTGTCCGGTGGAAATTGATTCTGTAGCATCCATACATTTCTATTTTTTGTGAATGTTGAACTTTCGTCTATTGATTTCCTTCCTTGCCTTGCCTTCCTCTCGCAGATTTTGCAGTACTTGGCAATTCGTCGTATATAACTTATACTTCCTCATAGTGGATATTAATACTTTTCTGTAGCCAATTTTTATATTTGTAATCGAATGTTTTATCTGAACTAAGAACACTTTTCTATTTAACTTTTACTCTATTGAACACTGCATGAATTTTTTCCCGAATTTCAGGCTTATCGAATTTTTCTTCAGTGATGTTAAGAAGTTTTTGTAATGCTGCTCCGAAATCTAATTTAATTGATAAACTCTTGAACTTTTCATCATCATTTGCGAATTTCCACCACACCAAAATTGATTTTCGTAACCACTTTTCAGAAATGTCGCCACTGTGCACCGTGTGTCTGACTACAAGCAAATTATGCACATACATTCCTTTGAATTTAAGTTGTTTTCAGTTTAAAAAATTTGGTGGAATTAGACAGGGGGCGTGGCACTATAATATTAATCTGGCTCATTCTACACTATTTATCCGATTTCAACCAAATTTCCACATATATTCTGTATAAATATTTGGCATAGTAGTGGGTGGCGGCCGTGGCGCAGTGGGTTGAGTGCGTGTTCAATACACCAGACATATATCAAATAAAGTTCATAAATTTTAGCAAGACCAAAAACTGAATCTCTAATTTCCAGAGCAATGTTTCGACGTTGGTTACCCCAGTGTGCCATAAATATTACTGTTTCTATTTGTTTACATCACCTGTTGCAGTTGCGTTTTTAAATCAATCACGTTAAGTTATTTATGTTCAGAAAAGTTTAACAAACCAATGCTATGCAACAGTAGATCTTTAGCGGGCGTACGCTTATTAACAACCAACAACAAAGCATCTACAACTATAGTATTTTCTAAAACGAATGATAAACGTCTAAAATGGTATTAACAACTAAAAGGTGTAAGTCATTGATGTATTAGAGGGCTGAGGCGACTTTTGATGGTGTGCCTGTAACTGTAAGGGTATAGTGGAATTATAAATTTGTAATCTGATTTGTAATCCTCCACGAACAACGGTCTAAGACTGATTGACTTCGCCGCGGCGCGAAACATGGTAGTTAGTAGCACCAGATTTAAGCACCTCGACATCCACAAGGCCACCTGGCTGTCCCCGGATCAAAAAACGCGAAACCAAATTGATCATGTTGTAATCGACGGAAGGCATGCCTCTAGTGTTCTAGATGTGCGTACATTTCGGGGGGTCAACATTGACTCCGACCATTATCTTGTTGCAGCCAAGATCCGCATACGATTATGCAATGCGAAGAACATACGCACAGGAATGCAACGAAAGCTAGATGTCGCTAAGCTGCAATTACAACGGACTGCCGAAGCCTACTCCGCTCAACTCTCGGTTAAGCTCAACCAACCAACCTCTGGACCCGACGACGCCGGCGGACTTTGGGCGCATATATCCCACTCCATGCGCGCTGCCGCTGAAGAAATCATTGGTTTCCGGCGCCCGCAACCTCGGAACCAATGGTATGATCAGGAGTGTCGCATTGCGACTGCAGTAAAAAACGCCGCATATAGAAAAACGCTGCAGTCAGCTGCAACGCGAGCCGTGCGAGAAAACTACCGCGAAAAGAGGAAGGAAGAGAGGCGCCTTTTCAGACGCAAGAAAAGAGAGCAGGAAAAGCGTGAGCGTGAGGAACTAGAGGTATACCAGGGCAAGAAGGATGCACGAAAATTCTATCAACAGGTTAAGCGTCTAACCCAAGGTTTCAAGCCCGGAGCATCCACTTGTAGAGACGAAAATGGAGATCTGAATACGGATACGCAGTGTGAGCTGAGATTGTGGAGACGACACTTCTCCAATTTACTTACTGGCGACGATTTCACCAATGCCGCCCATGGAGAGCGCAGTCCAGAGCTACCAATCAACAATGACGGAGTGGAAGTACCACCACCTAGCCATGATGAGGTTCGAGTTGCTATCCAACGACTCAAAAACAACAAAGCAGCGGGTGCTGACGGCCTGTCAGCTGAATTGTTTAAAACCGGCGGCGATGAATTGATAAGGCGCATGCATCAGCTCATCAGCAAAATATGGCTAGAAGAAAGCATGCCCGACGATTGGAACCTCAGCGTACTGTGCCCTATACTTAAGAAAGGAGACCCAACAATCTGCGCAAGTTATAGAGGTAGCAGTCTTATTTCCATCGCATATAAGGTTCTCTCAAGCGTACTATGTGAAAGATTAAAGCCGATTACAAAAACACTGATTGGAACTTATCAGTGTGGCTTTCGACCTGGTAAGTCCACCATAGACCAGATTTTCACGCTACGACAAATCCCGGAGAAAACCCACGAAAATCAAATTGACACACACCATCTCTTTGTCGATTTTAAAGCTGCGTTCGATAGCCCGAGAAGGGATTGCCTATACGCAACAATGTCTGAGTTCGGTATACCTGCAAAGTTGATTAGACTTTGCAGAATGACGTTGAGCAACACACGCAGCTCCGTCAAGGTAGGAAATGACCTCTCCGAAACCTTCAATACCGAAAGAGGTTTCAGGCAAGGCGATCCACTGTCTTGCGATCTCTTTAACATCATCATGGAGGGGATCGTACGAAAGGCCGGTGTGCATCGTAATGGCACCATTTTCTACAAAGGCGTCCAGCTCCTTGCGTACGCTGATGATATTGATATTGTCGGCAGAACCAAGAGAGATGTTACCGCTGCTTTCGCCGCTATCGAAAAGGAATCAGCCAAAGTGGGTTTAACGATAAATGAGGGCAAAACAAAATATATGCTGTCTACAAACAAGGGAGCTCGGCGTTTAGACTCCCACGTTTCATCCGGCAGCTATAACTTTGAAGAAGTCAAGGAGTTCGTTTACCTTGGCACCGCCATTAATACCAAAAACGAAATCAGCCTGGAGATAAAGCGAAGAACAATAATTGCTAATAGGTGCTACTACGGGCTCAGTAAGCAACTAAGTTCCAGAGCCCTCTCTCGATCGACAAAACTAACACTCTACAAGACGCTCGTTCTACCTGTGCTGCTTTATGGCGCTGAGGCATGGGTAGTTTCGCAAACTGACGCAGCCGCTCTGGGGGTGTTCGAGAGAAAAGTTCTTCGCAAAATCTTCGGTCCTGTTCGAGTCGGCGATGACTATCGCATCCGAATGAACCACGAGCTGTATGAGCTCTACGATGACATTGACGTAGTTCGGCGTATAACTTTGCAGCGACTACGCTGGCTGGGTCATGTCCATCGTATGAACGACGAAGCTCCAGCGAAAAAGGTGCTCGAGGCGAGGGTCGCTGGTCAACGACGACGAGGGAGACCATGCCTCCGATGGATGGACCAGGCTGATGAAGCCCTAACCGCACTTGGTGTATCCGATTGGAGAAGGCGCGCGCAAAGCAGAGGCGCCTGGCGAGAGCTGATGAGGTCGGTTGAAACTCGGACACGGGTTGTTACGACCAACTAAGTAAAGTAAGTAAGTAAATCTGAGCTATAGTTTCTAAAAAACATTTCTACTCCCCTTGTCTAGTCACGCCAACGTTTTGCATGTTGCGTGGAACAGATCTTACCCACTTCTATGAAAAAGAAAAAAAAAATTAATGGCCATTTCAGCCCTTGAAAGGACTTTGACCGAGGTTCTTATGATCAATTGTGTTGTGCGTGTTGTGAAATGTTTGAACACAAATAATCAAGAACGGGACCAACAAGTTTTATGCCGACTCCGAACGGCTTATATTCTCAAGAAGCTTTTCATGGCAGTATTTACTCTTTGAGGCTTGTCATTGTCTGCAGAGAGGTGACGGCCAAACAGAAAGGTTCTCTGGCGTATAGGCCACGCACTCTACCCATTGTGCCACGGCAGTCACATTTATACTACAAAACATTAATACCACAAAAATTCACTTGAGTGAACGTAGCATATGCACGCGCCTTTTTTATTTTTTGTGATCCATTTTATTTATGAGAATTAATATGGAGATTATCGATAAGTAATCATTTTACATTTTAATTGATTTAATCAACGAACTATTATCAACAAATGAAAATACGAACGTTTAATTTTTACTGATATATACGTATATAACTATCAATTCAAGTGTTGCTTGTTAACCATTGCTTTAAAGTTCCAAACAGTTTTTCGAATTTGTCAAAAAAACTCCATTATATGCTTTAAATAGGTTTTTTTTTATATTCTATCTTTGCTACGAGTATATCGTCCTCTTCGTGCCAAAAACGCCAATGTGCATTTTTATGATTTTTTGGGAAATCGAGTTTAAAGATTCGAATGACTCAGAAAAATTCACCTTTTGCAAAATTTCTTTTCGAAAATGGATGCCATGCCTTCATAATACACAGTTAAAATTTGATTCCCGTTGCTCCGCAAACACGTTAAAAAAATACTTGAAGTGCAATCATTTAACGATTTATTTATTTTTACATTGGCGTTTTTGACATGAAGAGAATGATTTTATGATAAAGTCTTCTTTATTCAAGCCAATAAGGCAGTAAGCTATAATGGAGGGAGCAGCGCTTACAAAGCAAGGTCATTCAATTGCAGCATAAGGCATCTTCTGTTAACTTATGCTGCGCACGTTTCATTACTTTATGCCTGAAAGCATTCCAATATAAATGGGAACAACAACACCTCATGAAACATCGCGAAATTGTTTGACCGTCATTAAAAAAAATTTTATTATACTGTTTTTTTTCAATGATTTCGTTGCATAAAAAGTATACAAGGGAAACACAAAAACTTATTTATAATTAATGGCATTCGAAAAAGGACGTACCAAAAAGAAGCAATAATATTAACTATCAGCAGAATTCCCGAAGATTCTCTAAAGCTCGTGCATCTATAAGCTTATAACCTCATTTTTTAACATGAATTTTCGATGAATATTTTAATGATATTCACAGGAATGAAGAATTTTATACTAAACTATATTGATTACTGTCGAATATATTTGCATACTATAAGAAGGCCTTGTGCTTTCTAGCATTCAATCAATGTGTTTAACTGAGCAGAGCTGGAAAGAAATAGTTGTAGGGGAGAATTTTGCATTTTTAGTGGGATATATTTTTAGTTTTGTTAATTATTTAATTAATAATCAAAAAATTCTTTTAACGCCTAATTCAAAATTTTTTTATCGCCTAAGTCAGCTTAGGTAAAGAGAATTCTATGGATATTATAAGCTTATGCTTATTCACTCAAGCAATTAATTGTTTAATACATTGCTTTGAAAGCACACACTTCGATACCCTGCCAATAAAGAAAAAAATGGAATCACCCAAGCCAAGTAATGCTATTTACTTAACCAATTAACTTACCACTTAACTTATTAACCAATATTGTAGGTAAACCACCGAAAATTTCGACAATTTATCAAAATGGTGGGAACATAATTTATCAGCAATGCCATTTGCGTTATTATACATAGATTCCTCATGATTTATTATATAAAATTACTACATGAATAATTATATAAGTCAAGCCGAGAGAATATTTTTTGTTTCTGGATCTACATAAGAAAATTTAAAAACAGTATTTTACTTTACTTTAAACTAGTTTAAAACACTTTGTACTAAACTATTAATGTAGGCAGGTCAGACACGTTTCAATATCTTATGATTCTTAATCAATTGTGTACTACAAACTTTATTCCGACTCCGAATGACTTATGTTCTCAATAAGCTTTTCATGGCAGTTTTTACTCTCTGAGGTTTGCCATTGTCTTCAGAGACAACCTGTTCGGTGACGACCACATTCTTAAATATCGTGACCAATTTGAATATAAGAGACAATTGAACTTGGCAAAACAGCTATCTTGCGTTAGGGTCAGTATGATCAGAGTGGTATATTATATTCCACTTTGGCATATTTTACCTTCGGAAAGCATATTTTTTTTTTTCAATATGCAGCATAAAAACCCTTTAGGAAACAAAGCGCTTCGAAACTACTTTCAAAGCACTTTAAAAAATCACAATAGCGCTTTGTTCTCGTTTTTAATAGTAATTTTTTTAACATTGGCATGTCATTGGGAAGAAAACCTTTGTTACGAATAGTTATTTAAAAAACGCTTTGCTTTTGCTACGGAAAGTAATTTAAAAAAGCGCTTTGCTCTCGCTACGAAAAATGATTTCAAAAAGCGCTTTGCTTTTGCTACGAAAAATAATTTAAAAAAGCGCTTAGTTTTTGCTACGAAAAGTGATTAAAAAAAGCGCTTAGTTATTGTTTCGAAAAGGGATACGGAACTCCACAGCCTTCCATCTACATATATCATCAAAAAAATCAAGCTTTCTATTAAATTCTTTTGGAATGAATGACTTACGACATGAATTTTTTATTTATTTCTAATTTTTTATCAGACGTCAAGCTACATACGCACATTTTCCCATTCCAAATTAAACCAAACATTTTTTTCATTATACCCAAGTCAATGAGATGCATTGCATCTGGAGGGAACTGTGTAATCATTTGAATACCAATTTTTTCCAAAATATGTTCGGCATTGACAAAACGTTTGCAATGATATTTTTAATGAAAAATTAAATGAGGCATTTTTTAATTTCTATTTTGTTTGTAGCAATTCTAAAAAAAATTTATTTTTAAGAATTACATATGTGAGCTTTATGCCAAGTAATTCCATGAAGCAACAGGTTGCCACAACAACAATGTTCTTTACAGAACAACCACCAGCAGATTAGACATCTGTTTCGTTGGTCGCTACTCCATTAACTTAGAAAATCTTATAAGCACACCTTCTACTAAAATCAAAGCGGAATTGCAGTTGTGTGCTTTCCAATTTAAAAAGCAATGTTTTTCTACTTCTTAGCACAAAGCAAAGGTTCAAAAAATTGACTACATTCTGCAAAGACTCTGAATCTCTGCAAAGACTTGTTGTTGCGCTCTTTGTTTACTTCTTTTCACGATTCCATTCTTTGGCACCAACAATTCGTTGATATTAAACCATAGAAGGCGTGAGAAGTTTTTTTGAAAATAAGAATTTCTAAGAATTTCAAATTATTTTTATTTTTTTATTTTTATCTTTTCGCATTTGAAAGTCGGAATCTGTTCTTAATTTTGCAACTGCAGTGCTATAGGTCAGCCGATTGTTTTTTTTTTCTAGCTTCCTAGTAGCGTTTAGAGCATCTTGCGGAGGAAGTATGACTCACAGTTCCCGTAACAAATGCTCTCGCAGGAGCATCAGAAACAAATGCACACAATTTAATAAAAACCCTTCTAACGTCGACAATAACACCTCTTTCACTTATATTCTCCATCTCTAAAACGAAGTCCAGCAGAAAATCATTAATATCTTCAGGTTATCTGTTGCCAAGATATGCTCCAATAAGAAAAGGTATGATATTGTCGCAGTTTGATATGGAACCCAAAATAGGCCACAAGGATATTGCAGAGCTTTTGTATAACGGTAATCCGTCTATTCCAATATCCACTTCTAAAATTTCAATATCTTCTGCTAACGACAACTTCAAATCCTGACAAATACTTCTCTCTAGTCCATAGTGGAAGTAGTTTCCCGGACTGACTTCACGCGTGCAAATAGTGGTACTATTTTGCGCCCTTGAAAAAAAATTTTTTGTTGAAGAGGGCACTTTTAAGCCCACACTTTTAGAATTCGCAAAATGCCATCACTCGCGTCTCGCCTAACTTTAAATTGCACTACTCATTCCCGAATTTCTCTTTGAATGTCAATTTCTGACGAAATTTGTGTTGTTCTTTCGCATTCTATATTTTCACTATTGGCACTTTGCTTGGAATCCACACCACCATGGCTGAAATCTGGTAAAACTTGTGGTGTTTCATTTTCTACAGCACTTTGCATATGTTGCGCCTTCTTCGTTTGCACCTGGAATCGCAACTTCATTTTTGTGGTGCTTATTTTAGCCCGAACTTATCTTTTAAAATAGCGTTTTGAATAACCGCACCACTTCCTACTCATTTTATTACTTTATAAATGTTTTTTAACTTTCACTATTTTTCAATATTTTGCTGAAAGACTTTCACGAATTAAGCTTCCCCACATACTAGTGATGAGTAATGACAAGTAGTGATGAGAAAAATAAATATATCGAACTATTACGACAGCAACGACAAGATTTAGGAACTATGAATAGTCAAATTAGGGAAAATCGTGAAAGCAAAGCGATTTTTTAAAGCTCAAAGAGTAGCGAGAGAAAAGCACTTCTCAAAAGCTTTATTCATAGGCGGAGTGAAGCTCTTTTTACTTGGTTTTTAATAAAGCCCTTTGAAATTTCCAATAAGGAAGTGTAGAATTTTTATATTCCTATATTTTCCAGAATTTAGAAAGATTTTGTGTGATGATTATGTGTGAAAAAATATACAATGATTATTTTTTTTTTTTTTTTTTTTTTGTTATCGACATTTTATATTTTTTTTTCCCCCAAACCACCTTCAAAAACGTAAAATAAAGAGTTTAATTTTTCGTTTTTAAGCATGGATACATATTTCAAAATATGTGTCGAAATTCCTACCAAAAACTTATAGCTTAGTAAAAAAATTTAAATCTACGAATTTCTATGATAAAAATACAAGCTGCAATTAAAGTATTGATCTCTTATATGTGCCTTAATTTTAATTTTGTCACAATTTTGTATGTCATTAATTTAAATCCAAGAAACGATAACATTTTTAAATTTTTTAAGGAGAAGCCAAAAACAATTTAAAATAGCACATATATACCTAAAAGTCGTCCTCTCTTCTTGATTTCGTTTATAAAAAAGCTATTTTCAGATATTTCTTTAAAGAATGACTTTAATATCAAAAATATGTCCAATTTTAAAACGGTTTTGGATTCTCCTATAAAAAATTAAAAATGTTGTTATGGCTTTTTAAGATTTGACTTTTACAAAAGTTTGAAATTATTTTTTGACCAACTTTTTTTCGGCTTCGTTATACATTCGTCAAAACCGAAAAAAAACCATTCGTTAACGAGTCACCAAAGCTATGAAAAGCACTTCGTTAACGAGTCGCCAAAACTAAAAAAAGCAATTCGTTAACGAGTCGCCAAAAACTATAAAAATCAATAGTTAACGAGTCACCAAAACAATAAAAAGATATTCGATAACGAGTCGCCAAAACAACAAAAAGCAATTTGTTAACGAGAACTTATTTATATGAATATCTTGAACAAATTATAAGTGGAAATTATTTATATGAAGATAGGCACGAAATAACATAACAGAAGAAAAGAATATTTTCCAAAATTAAAATAAATTAAAAAAAACATACAATTTAGAAAATAATATTCGCTTAAATGACGTATTAAAACAGAAAGTTCATAAAAAATACTTTTCTTAAAAACATTTTTATATTGAAAAGTCGGGAAAATTGTTTTTTGCTTCAAAACATCTTAAATGGAGTTTAGCAAAGTCATGATTTCAATCGGTGCTTTCTTTAAGCATTAAGCCAACCTCTGATGAAGCCGGAATGAAACTATTCGAAAACTTAAGAAAAAAAACTATTCATAAGCGATTCGTGAAGGAATCACCCCTCACCACGATGTTTATTGGGATATGTGATATCAGAATTGCAGAGTGTGGGTTGTTTTTTATTGCGTTTACTTGCATTTGGTGCTGTTTAAGAGGGTTATAAAATGTGCTGACCATCGAGATCGGCTTGTGTTGTTGCTGCTTGTACATGTTTTTGTTTTGCGCTAAGCATAAATGCAAAGTTATAGAAAAAATCGCAAATGACACTTTTGCTATGTTTTTATTTCACTCCCCTTAAAAACTTCGCTAAAGAATAACGCTTCAAAAGCTGACGAAAATTATGTTCTTGCCTTTAAAAAAATACGTATAATAGCACTGTGAAAGAATCATAACAGAAGCGTAAAATTACTTTCTTAGATAAAAACACTGAACTAGTGAGAAAAAGATAAATAATACAGCTGTTTTTTTTTTAAATAGCTTAATTTTAAGCTGAATTGAAGGAACCGGCTGCATAGCATGATTACTTTCAAGTAATTTTTATACCCCAACGCGTACTGCGTAAGGAAGAAATATTTCCTTACGGTATAGAAAAGTATATATATTTTTGATCAGCATCACCTCTCGAGTCGATTTCCGTGTGCCCATCTGTCTGTCTGTCTGTCCGTCTGTCCGTCTGTCCGTCAGTCGACACGATCACAGCCGTTATTTTAAAGCAATCGCAATAAAATTCAAAATATAAGCTTCTTTTTGAAATAGGAAGATCAAGTTCGAGAATGAGCTAAATCAGATGAAAACCACGCCTACCTCCCATACAAAGTGACTTTATTTTAACCGTTAAATCTCTTCAAAATCCACAAATATCAATGAAATGTCTTGAAATTGGACAAGTAAGCTTTGATCTTCTATATAAATCCTTACTATGAAATTTTAAAAAATCGGATGAAAACCACGCCTTCCTCCCATACAAAGTGAGTTTATTTTAACAGTAAAATCTCTTAAAAATCCTTAAAAATGAATGAAAAGCCTTGAAATTACAGAAATGTCTTGAAATTTTGCATACAAACTTTGATATTTAACTTAAGCCACTCTTTGATATTTGGCAAAATCTGATGAAAATCACGCCTACCTTCAATACGAAGTGACATCATCAAAATTGAAAAACTTTTGTAAATATATAAAACTGAATGACATCCCGTCTGTATGTACCCAAGTTCCGCCCACGTCGTTTATCCAACCCATACATATATTCTTCGGTAAAATGTGGAGTCTTTATACTAGAAAGGTGGGTGTGGCATATTACTTTGTTTACATGTGTGACAGCTAAGGGTAAAATTAAATTAATCGTAAGACACAAATATTTTTTCAGATTATACATAAACATTTTATAGACGTCTTAAGACTTCGGACATACTTCAGAATGGCCGCGGGGGGGTATTTTAGCTTCGATACCCTGGCGAAGCTCCATTCGTTACTAGTTTAGTCAGCTTTTAGACGGTTAAAAAACACAGTATTTAAGTGAAAAGCACGCATAATTCCGCATTGGTTTTGCGAAAATTGTACTCGTGTGCTTTTGAAATTTAGTGAACTGTGAAATCGCAAAAGACTACTAATGAGTTGGGTTGCGGCCAAAGAAACAGCTGTCTACTCTGTTTGTGGTTAGCTGAACTTTGCTGTTGTATCAACCTGTTACTTTATGATCATATTTGTCATAAATATCAAAATGCTATCCTTAAAATTGAAATAATTTTATTATTTCAGAAGTATAAAGCCATCGAAAGTTAATGTTTTTTTTTCTTTGACAAATCAAATTGCTTTGACAGAAGAGCCTACCTCTTTGAAAAGGTTTTTAACCTGGGAAGTTTAAAACCTTCTAAAATCGCATTTAGTTTTTGCTTCGTTTTGCCCAGATATGATCAAAAACATGAGTACATGCGTAACGTGACAGATTAAATTTCTGCCCACACATAGAAACAGCATGCACTTGAATGTGTTCAAATATTAAAAAAAACGCAAATCATAATTGATCATAATAAGCTCAGTCAAAGTTCTTTTAAAAGCTAAAATAGCCAATTCTTTTCTTTTTTTAACAAATATTGTCATAACCAATGATTTATTTTAAATCAATATAATAAATCAATTTAAAAATGTATTTTATTTGTCGTAATTGTAATGGTTTTAAATTACTGTAGTTATCTTATTATTATAACCTATACTCCGCATTGAGTCAGCATGTGAGCATTTACTACAAGTAATAAAAACAATGAATATTGAACCAAATAATATGACTGTCATATTACTTCCGCTCAAACAAGCTGAAAACAAGCGAAACATTTTCTTAGATTTATTTTGACATGTGTACAATAATAACAACTGTTTTCCAACACAATTAAGGCCAAAACACAATGTCAAACCATAAGCTGACTGGATAGAGTGTTCCACTGCACTACGTCACGTGACATTGCATTGCGTTGTGTAATATAAGATATAATGCTACATACCATATAATCGAAACTAATGCAATGTCTGCCTCATTGTTTCGATAACTGAATTCATTGAATTTTCCTGAGGGTTTCCTTTTGCATAAGCGTGGCATAGTGGCTGTTGTTGTTGTTGATGTTGTTACCAGATTTCTTGCTATGCTTATTATATCGATATATTTTTTATACTGTTGTTAATACACTCAACAATGTGCATGCACAAATACAACAAATACACAATATAACCGGCAACAAGTTCAGGTTTAAAAGGCTAACTTACATAAATTCCTTTGAAATTTTAGTAAATATTTCCTTTGTTAAGTTATACATTGTTTGGTATCTATTGTTTGTTTCTTCTCTTACACCAAATCTCTTGATAATTCCTAAAGTTATTCTGTAAAACTTAAGTCTTCTACCTTGCTGCCACATTTATATTGCGACTGCAATATTTTTTCAAATTATATAAGTGAAAATAAAGTTTGTATCAGACGGATAAGCAGCCCTAATGCGTGCCTTAATATTTCCATTTCTTAAGGATTAAAGATAATATTTTCGATCATATATTCTATATAGTAAATTCTCTATATGAAGTTTCTTTATAACTAAAATGAGATAAGCACTGTATAAAAATAAATTTCAATTTAAATTGTTGAAACAACAAAAGGCAATGGCCCTTAGTAATAAAGAAATTCTAAGTCGATTCTTTCTATAACTCGACTTTAGCTCTCAATCGGTAGTAATAATAACAAAAAAGTCACTTCTAAGTTAGAAAACATCTAGTTGTGGCTCGCCTGATTCTAAGTCAATTTTAAATTGACAATTGAAACAATTGTAGTGAATATGGACGATGAAATATTTCGGGATCTAGAAATAATAAATGATGCCAAAAGCACATATGCAAAGAAAAACTACAAAAGCCGTTTAAACGCTTTATTCTACAATGACTTAGAATTTAAAAAAAACTACAGGTAGATATACTATATTATATAAATAAGCAATTAAATAAATAAGCAATAAAGTAATTAAACAATAGCATAAGCAGGCAAAAAAGAAACTTGCTTTTATAGAGCCTTGCATTTATTTTGATTTGTGTTTAAAAAATAAGCAAATAGTAAAATCAGCTGTTAAGCAAACCGAACAAAGGGAACGTTCAGGCATAAAATTTAAGATCAGTTCACAGTAGAAGCACTGAAGTCGACTTTTGTTAGATTTGTTTTATTACTACGAAATCTTAAAAGTAGCTTAGAATCACTAAGAATCACTAAACTAACTAAGTTTGAGTTTAGAATTGAGTTTTTACGTTTTTATTACTAAGGGCCAATGATTTTTAAAATATTAGGAAAACAAGAAGTTCTCCTTTCAAGGTCTGAATCTTTAATCCATTAAATTGAAATTGCCGTTTAAAAAAATCATTTGTATCGTTTGTATTACGTCCATGTACTTCGAAGTTATTTACTCGTAACATTGACGAAACAAATAGAATATAAACAGCTTATGCCGTGGTTATGCTAGCCAAACATGATGGCCGAACATTTGGTGTTTATTTTCGTTTATTTATTCTCTTCGCTCATTTGTTTGTTTGGTGGTTATGCTTCTATTTGCTGCACAGTTGCATTAATGCTACAATATGCCTGTGGCGAACGCACCAGCATTAAAATTTCTTTTATAATAATCACTTTTTCAAATGCAACAGCCAAATTTTCAAGTTTTTCTTTTCTTACATTATTCGTTGTTTAACTTTGAATACCTTTTTGATGCTTTACATTTTTGTCGCTTAAAAACAGGCATACTCGCTTTGAAATATAATTTTTTTTTTTTTTTTTTATTGTTTTTAATATTTTATTTAAATAAATTAAAATAAAAGATAACCCAACTAAGTTCCTAGACACAAATTAAACAACCCTAATTTTTATATATACACTTTTTAATACACTTTTTTACACTTCGGCTAAACTGCGACTCCAAGTAAATGCCTACATAAAATATATTAAATTAAATACAACACAACAATACAAACTGATGGAAATTACTCTGCAATTTGATTAAGCCACACAATTTTAAGTGGCAGCCGTGGCGTAGTGGGTAGAGTGTGTGACTCTTACGGCAGAGAACCCAGGTTCGAATCCTCCATCCGACACAGAAGGTTTTTTCAATTGAATTAATTTTTCTGTTCGGCCGTCACCTCTCTGCAGACAATGGCAAACCTCAGAGAGTAAAAACTGCCATGGAAGCTTCTTGAGAACATAAGCCGTTCGGAGTCGGCGTAAAACATATAGGCCCAGTTCTCGATCATTTGTGTGCAAACATTTCACATCACACACAACACAATTGATCATTAGTAGCTCGGTCAAAGTCCTTTCAAGGGCTGAAATGGCCATTTCGTTTATTTTTTTTTTTTTTTTATTTAAGCCAATTTTCTTGTAGTAAAATTGTGAAGGCACAAAATTGTTAATGTTTATTTAAAGCGACAATAAATACTGAAAACTTATGCTCAAAACATGTTCTTTGGTTTTTTCTTAATGTCTGCTGCTTGTTTTTAGGGTTGCTTGAGCACACAATTTGTTTAAATTTTTAATACTTTTTGCTTTTTTTTTGATGCTATTATGGAAAATGACTACAAGCAACACCTGAAAATTCGGCATGCTTGTTGTTTCAATCAGAAATCAGAAATGTTTTGTCCGAGAGCAAGAGAATGCATTTGAGAAAAAGTTCATTTATCACTTTACACGTAAAACAATAACAACAAAAAGGTTTGGCTAGCATAACCACGGCATTAATGGATCACAGCGATCACACAAGACTACTGATGAGTTGGTGTAGCGGCCAACGAAAAAGTCTGTATAGTCTGCTGTGTGATTACTACTCTATACAAGGGTATTGTTGTTGTTGTTCGTTGTTTTCTTCAGAAAGCAACATAGACCTTGAGCTCGAATAATATAACTCTTAGGGCCGTTTTCTTATCTTATCTATAAAGTTCACTTTAATTATCGATCAAATAAATTTATCGTCTCTATAAAGCAAATTTGGTTTTCACATGTTCCCTTTAAATTTATATGGAAAATGTATAAAAGTATAGCAATACCGTTAGAGAAATAGCCGTAAGAGATATCAACTGTGTTTGTTTTTGAAATTTTGAAATTGAAAAGGCTTTTTTTATATATGTTTTCTCTTCATTGTTTCATGCAATATACCTTCTGCAATCGCTTGTAATGTCTTTACAGGTTTTTTTACAAAACAATTGGTAATGTTGCTTTTGATAATCAAAATCTCTTTACAAATTCGTTATAGTTGCATTTGCAAAAATAGTCGATTCGCTTATGGAGTGTTCTTCGCTTGATATTCTTTGATACTTCCGTTTCTTCGAACATTCTTCTATGGCATTGATTTGAAACACCCGTGTTTTATTTATTGCGCACACAAATAAATAATTCTTTTTGTTTTTGAATATTGAAAAATTGTTGAATTTATTTTGAAGTTTGCAAACAGCTTTTTGTGTTTAAATTCACCAAGTTGGCAGCACTTGAAACTTTACTCATGCTATAAATTTTACAAGCAGCTTTAACTTCTCGAAAACTTTATCATTTCGGTAACACTTTTGAAAACATGAGAAAATGAAAAAGTACTAAAAAGGACTTTATAGTAAACTTTAGCTAAAGTGAACTTTATAGATAAGAAGAGAAATCGGCCCTTAATGATTGAAAATAAAAACACATAACGTAAAACTTATGAAAAGAAACTAATTTACTAAATATTTGAAGAAGATTAATTTACAAAAAAAAAATTATCTGTTTTTGAACTTGATACTTGAATTTGTGCTCTTCTTTACTAAATGACTTTATTATCTATGCTCCCTGTTGCCCAGATCGATCATTGGATTGAATAAATCCAAGTGGATTTTGATAATTTTAGATTGCTCATTTCTTGAACCTGAAGAGCGTACACCGAAAAAAAAGCAATAGGTAAGTCACCTAAGTCGGCTTGGGTAAAGAGAATTGTATGGGAATTATAAACTTATGCTTATTCACCTAAGTAATTTATTGTTTAATACATTGCTTTGAAAGCATATATTCGATATTTATTATTATTTTATTATTTTATTTTATTATTTATTAAGTGTTTCGTTTCCTAATACAAAAGATATAAAAACCTTAAAATAGTATTAGTGATATTATGGTTTAAAATCAGCAGAGGTAATATACAATAATATTAATTAATTAATTCACAAAAAATTTACTTAAAACTATTATATAAAAGTCAAGTTTAGCTTTGAATTGCACAGGATTAGTAAGAGATGTAATATTGGTGGGTAGAGAGTTCCACAGACGAATTTATATAGAATTTATATAGAATTGTCGCTCAGAAATTAGATGAGTATGCCTTAATTGTATTATTTGAGTAGATCTATTAGATCTGAGAAGCGCAGTTGGTCATGTTAGTATTTAGGTTCTTTGTAAACAATTATTTTCTGCAAAAATACAAGTGTTTTGAATTTTAATAAACAGTCGAAAGTTTATTGAAGATTTGCCTAGAAAACGTGGAAATGCGATCTGATCGTCTAAGTCAAAAAATATAACGAGAGATGTTATTATAAATAACGTTAAGTTTATGTCTGCTTAACGAGTCGCAATTAGCGAATAATTCACAACCATAAAGTAGAGTAGGAATTAAGTATGTTTTTGCTAAAAGAATCCTTATTCTGTGAGGAGTGAAATATTGTGTAACCCAAAGTGTACGGAGCATACTGTAAATTTTGCCAATGGTAGAGATAATATGATTATTCCAAGACAAATGTCTATTGAGAATAATACAAAGGTTTTCCACAGTTTCCACAAAAACAATGTTCGATCCATTTAGAGTCAATAGGTATTTTTATAGAGATAGGTCAATTTTCTTTTTATAAATGACAATGCATTAAGATTTTTTTGGATTTAAACACAATCCGTTTTTAAGCGCCAAATCGTTTATTTTATAAAGGTTTTCATTGATGTTTCTGACACAGTTATTCATGGAGTCTAAGACGCAAATTGCATATAGTTGAACGTCGTCAGCGTACATGTGTAATTTACAGAAGTTCAACACTTTTGGAAGGTCGTTAACATAAATAGAAATCAATAATGGTCCTAACAGAGAACCTTGCTGAACACCTCTTGTAACTGCGATAAATTTAGTAGTAACATTATTTACAAATACCGCTTGAGACCGCTCTCGTAAATATGAAGACACTAAATTAGACGCAGACAACGAACAATTATACACATTTACTAATTTAGAAGACAAGATATCATGGTCAACTGTGTCGAAAACTTTCGAGTGCTCAAGAAGTGTCAAAAAGGTTACTTTACTGGCATCAAGATTCACTCTTATATCTTCGGTTACATCTATCAGGGCATTTAGACAACTTCGTTTCGGCCTGTAGCCGGATTGTCGGTCGGTTAAGAGACCGTTTTCATAGAAATGCTTGTTTAGTTGCTTGCACATCAAGTCTTCGAAAACTTTAGAAATGAATGGTAAAATTGCAATTGGCCTTGGATACCTTGGCAAAAAAAATATTTCATTCACCTAAGCCCAAAATCCAAAAATACAAAATTAAAAAACAACTATCATGGATGGCTTAAGCATAGTTATGAGCTATTTTCTGCAAAAAAAAGAACACAGCTGCGTCATTAGACACACGAGAGAAGTATAGATTTGATAAATTAATGTTTTTTTTTTTGTAATAAAACAACTTTTAAATTCAAAAATAACAAAGTAAATTAAAAAACACACTTTAATATTCACACCAGTTAATTTGATTACATTTCATCAACAAAATCAAAAGAAAAAAGAAAAAATATTTCTTTGCCCACCGTGCGGAATCGAACCTGGAACTTTTGGTGCAGTCCATTGCTCTACCCACTGATCCAAGCAGTCTTGCTACTATTTTCTGACATAACTGCAGTTATCTTAACAGATGCTGTTTTAACAAATGCAGTATGTCGCAGTATTCTGTTGATAGCCATGCAACAAAAATCTTTTAACAGATTATTGTGTTGTGCTGCAGCATAGCTTCAGTTGTAATTAATATTGAATAAATCACTCCGCGTAGCGAAGAAGTTTGGCTCAATGCTTAGTGTAGTGACTTTATACACAGTAGTATCGCTTGGTTGTGAGCTCGAATCTCAACGACATGCGAAGGTAACATTTTTGTATTTGTTATTTAATTTTATTTAATTTAATGTTCCCGTTATAATAGACGTCAAGCAGCAAGAAAATCCGAGAAGTCATTAATTTCTAAGAAAAAAACGGTTGTTGATAATAGAAAAATAAAAGAAAAAGTCAACCAAATCACAGAACGAGAGGGCGGCAGCTTCAAAAAAAAAAGGAAAATATAAAAACTAAAACCCGAAAAAAAGTTATATATCTGAAATTCAATTTTTTTTTTTAAAAGTAGTGTATAAAAAATTACCAAATACTTGGTTAGTTTATCACCCAAATAAAAATTACCTAGTCAACATGTAAGACTTAGGCGTTTTGATAAAGTACTTGGGTGGCTGAAAACTGCCAAAGCCATCTTATAAATTTTACTAGATTTTCTTTCAATTTAACATAAGCTTTTTTCTCGGTGTAAGCTTGAATTATTAACTTATTAAAAATTATGAGCTTTTAATTACCTTAACTTGCTTTTCCTCCTGGTTACTTTTTCTGGGCAGCTGGCTCTAAAAAATGTATTCTCACAAAAACTGTTCTTAACTCTAAGCCCTGACCCAAAAAAAATACTTACTGACAAAATAACCCTAAAATACTAACACTGACTTCGTCAATATGGCTTAATGACTCAGATTTACTTTCTACGATTATTAGATTTATTTACGCTAGATAATTTATTTCGAGCGTTTTATGAAAATCTGACATATAATAGGAATATATTACTCCAATCAGCCACTCTTGTATTACTCCGAACGGCCAATCCTGACTTACAAGCTTTGAAAAAGCGACTCGAATTAAATTATCATGACTTATTGTCAGTGAATCTGCCCTAAACATTAGTTCTCAAAACCTAACATAGAGTTTTTGGCATTTGCCATATGATCTTGACTATGTGATCTTTTTTAATAACTAACCCTGTCTATTAATATTACAATTTTTTTGACCCTACTAGCCTCTACTTACTCGTTAAATCACATCTTGATAAAATGAGCATGACTGACATACATTTATTTAGTTTCTGTTAGTTTCAGAATATTGCTAAGATTCTTTAAAATTCGAATATTGACATAATTTTTCTCTTGATCGGTTTATCATGAAAATATTTAAATACTCCGCTATTGAAGAAATTGTTTCAATTTATTTTTTGTTTTTCCACCTTAAAGCTTCGATTCTATAATCGATTTTTTTCGATTACCGGAATTTGCGTTCTTCTTAAAAAAATGTTTATTCTATTTATATAAGTTGAATGGCTATTGTATAGCTTTAAGCAGTTTTTCTTTATATTCAAATATATTAAATGCTTTTATTTTCCATTTTTTCTCAACATTCAAGATTCCTTGTAGTATATCTCGCGCTTCAAAGTCCACGCTAGTTTTGCGCGCTTTTCATTCAGATATTGTTATAAATTTAGCGCATACTACAACTAGTAGCATCTAACCTTTTCATAACGTGCTTCTAAAATAATCTTTACATTCCGCAAAGCGATATTAAGAAAGCAAGAAAAAAAAATATAATAGTAATAATAAAATGTAGGTCAAGTTTGTAGTTGTTTTACTGTAAATGCTACCAAATGCAAGGAAAACATGTTTCCTTGCAGCGACAAAGACACTTTCTCTCTTTTTCTGCTCCTATTTTTCTTGCTGTTCCAAGTGAATTCATGTCAAGTTTTGTGAAAATACATATACAAATTTACAGATACATAGCCTTGAAGTGCCTACTGTAGGGAGCGCTATAGCCTGGCGTATTGGTCTGACGCGGTTGCTTTAAGTATAAAGTTAAAAAGCACGCTTTTGCTTTGGGGGAAACTTGTAATTAGAAATGTTTTTGGTTAAAAATATGTAAAATTGGCCTTTGATAACAGAAAACTGGCCAGCTTTGATAGCATCAAGGAGCGGACTTAGGAGGAATTATGGGGTTCAATGTCCCCACAGACGTTTAAAATTTTTATCTTACAAGAAATTTATGGAACAAATTTACTAATAACTCGAAGCTGTTTTTACTTAAAAAAGCAAAATTAAAAAAGAGTACCTATGTCATTTTCGTGGCAAGTTACTCCGGCTAGCCCTAAATGACAAAAATGTAATCATTTGAAAGAAAATGAACAACGTTTTTTTAATACAGTAAAACTTTTTTATTACTATTTACTTTATAAGACTAAACGATATTAAAGTAGCTGTTTTTTTTAAAAGGATTCATACAAAAAACGATTCATAAAACATGTTCTCGGTATTTTTATAAAAACCCACAGTTGTTTTATTTGATAAATGATTCTGAAGTTATATCCTTGTATCAAAAAAGCAGTATAAAAATCGTTATATCTCATTAAATTCTTGAAGAAAATTAAAAAATAGGGTTTTATAATATAAAAATAAGGTTATGCAATAATTCGTCAATGATCAAATTACTGATAAAATGATTTCAAAATATTTTGATACTTTTAATAACAAAAACAGGGGCCCTACTCTGTGAGGCGTTACATTTGCAGGGACTTGACCCAGGAAATAATTTCACCTAAATAAGCCTTTGGTAAAGCTTTATAATGTATAAGAAATGTATGTAGAGAGGATAATTTGAACTTCCTTGAATAATCCTTGAAATAAGTACATTTGTACATTTTCACTATTCACTGGACTATTCAGGAATTGTTTCAATAACGTTGAAACTTAATTACTTTGAATTTCTTAGAGTAAAACTTTTTAAAAGTGTTATTATTTAAAAATGTATCATTGAATAAAGCGTTATATAAGAAATTATGAAAAAAAAAAATGGAGTTTTCAAGTCTTTTATAAGGCTCTTTCAAGAAAAGTTGAGTTGAGTTCTTTTGTACAAGTTGAGCTGACATAACTTCAAATGTTTAGGCGCAACGTATCAGGAGTGGCAATTCGAAACAATGGTGGATTTTATGAAAAGACATTCCGTTCTATACAAGGGCCAGTTTAAAACGGCGAAAATTAACACCACTTCAAATAATTTATGTAAAAATATAGCCACCGATATAAATGCTGCCGGGCTATCTACACGTGATGTTTTTGGTAGGAAAAATGTAATTTCACCAGGTCAGCATCATTGATGCGAGCCTGCCTGTCCAAAAACAGGATAAAGGATGGTTATGGATAAGGTGAGTAGAGACGAAAAATGTTTGCCAGCATGTATTACTCTAGTCTTATCTATGTTAAAGAGGACCTACCTTGGATCCAGATGTTTGCTGCCATATTTGGACCAGGTATGCAAGTTGGTATATAACTTTAACACGCGCCTGTGAGTGGAATAGCAATTGTCCAGTTGAACTTGTTAGCACGGATATAGTCTAACCCACGAAGATGAAAATGGTTTTATGTAATAGCTTAAGAGGCATATAATCCTTAATAAAAACTTCTCATAATAGAGTTTGGTGATTTTAGGCACTCCTAGTTTTCGGTGATGGATTTGATTATCCTAAACTAATAACGAGTTGAATGCAAGTCATGCACGAGTTAGTGTATAAGCTGTATTCGGACAGTATTACAAAAGTTCATATGTGAATTTTTGGTCTTTTTGTAGGTGGTGTTGAAGAGCTTCATCTGATGAGACTCTTGTCCGGGTGACTATCATGGGCGGTCCTAAGGCACCGATATAAAAATATAGTATGGAAAAAGCAGAAGTTATTCCCTTTTTTAAGAAAGGTAATAAACAAATGCTTACAAATTATAGACCGATATCGATTTTGCCTGTTTTTTCGAAAGTTTTTGAAAAAGCAATGAAAACACATTGTTCCAACAATGAAAACATTGTTGGATTCTTAGACAAAAATAAATTTTTCAATGAATCGCAGTTTGGCTTTAGATCAGGATTGTCCATCGAGGATGCTCTTTTAGCTTTTTGTAATAATATAGACAGCTACCTAAATAGAAAGAAAATGTCTACCGCACAACTTATTGATATAACTAAAGGTTTTAACACCGTTAACCACCAAATTCTTTTTGATAAATTATATAGGTGTGGAATTCGTGAACCAGCCCATAAATTGTTCTCATCTTATTTACAAAACAGAACACAAAGAGTTAATATTGCGGATAATTTTATTTTTTTGTTAAAATATCTACTGCTCTTTCTTATTTATATTAATTCAAACTTCAATCACAAATTTGTTAGTAAGACCTTTACTTTTGCTGACGATATGGCATGCACATATGGAGACGATTCAATTCTTGATCTCACAGTCAGCATTGACCATGATCCTAGTGTTCTGAGGCAAATAAATTTCGGCCTAAAACTACGAAAAATTTGATAGCCAAAATAAAAACGTAGCTTATCAAAATGCCAACATCGGTATTTACAGATCCAATGGCAAAAGTGTCTCTAAATTGCCAAAAGGATTCACGCATTGGACGCAATTTCTGCATTAACTATAAATTATTAATTTAATTTAAAATAAAATTTACCAAATTATATACCTTAGGTTTTTTTTTAATACAGTTTTAAATTTGTCCATATTTCATTCCGCATTCGTTATTTGATATGAAGAAACGACCAAAATAATAATCTAAGGGTGAAGCCCCTTCATTAAATTGCTCATTTTTTTGTCATTGAAAATGAAGCTAGAGCAGGTCAAATAGTACGAATGCATAGATTCAATTGGTGTGAGTAAGTCCGCATATAGTACAAATTGGAGAAAAAAAAAATGTGGGACGGACTGCATTTTCAATCCATTGTTTTCGCCGTTTCTTTCAATTCGTTCGTCGTTAAGTTTCGATCAAGTATTTACTGTGAAATATTTTGCTATTAATAATTAATTTGACATTTTTAGAGTAAACAAAACTATTTCAGAAAATCGGATGCTGAATTGGAAGTGATGTGTGTAGCTAAAATTAGTTTATGAAAAGCAGCTGCTCTTAAAAACACCAGAAATAAAAAAAGTAACAACGTTTATCCTTTTTAAAATATGTCTGTCCTGCCCACGCGTCACTTGTTTTCAGATTTTAAAATTGGACAAAAATATTAAGTACCATACGGGCTTGACACGTATGACGGCTTTAACGAACTACGCAAAGCATATGTTCCACCGCATACATCACAACACATTTTGCAATCCCTTACAAGTGTGGCACCTAGACTCTACAACTGTTTTCCTTACAACTTACGAAATCTTCAAAACAATCGAGTCTTCCTTAAAGAAGTGAAACTGTGGCTTTTTACATACAATCTTAATCAAATAGAATCGCTTATTTGTATAAACCCTTTAACATGGTTAATTTTTTAATGCTTTCTCTACATTTGATTCTCATTCAACACAATTGTAATTTAAAAAGAAAAAAAAATTCTTATATATACTTTAAATAAATAAAAAAAAAAAAATTTGCACTTTTTTAAAGTGTTAGTGACCCCATGCACTGCATTTGTAATAAGACTTTAGATGGCTGCATTCGCATCTAGTTCCATGAACAATAGATTGTTGAATCTTAAAAAATTAAATGTATATTATTTTAATCTATATTTTAACGTGTAACTTAAATTGTTATTTCATTAACTTCATAATAAAACTATATATACATATGTACATACATAACTCGGTACATAATTCATCTTTATAATATTTAATATATTTAATTTTTTTCTTATTTCTCTATTATTTTTTCTTAAGAACACTATGTTACAGTCAAAATCCATGTACTATTGAATTCAATTTTTTCAGATCGTTGATCTTTGGTGCGAATTTGCACTAGTGTGTCATAAAGGGTAGCTTAGGTGTGCCACATAAGGGTTAATATTTTAAATTTTTAAATAAAAGAATTTAGTGGCGGCCGTGGCGTAGTGGGTAGAGTGTGTGGCTCATATGCCAGGGAACCCAGGTTCGAATCCCCCACCTGACACAGAAAGTTTTTCAATTGAATTCATTTTTCTGTTCGGCCATCACCTCTCTGCAGACAATGGCAAACCTCAGAGAGTAAAAAAATGCCATGAAAAGCTTCTTAAGAACTTAAGCCGTTCGGAGTTGGCATAAAACATGTAGGTCCAGTTCAAACATTTCTCTACACACACAACACAAATGGCCATTTCGTTTTTTTTTTAAATAAAAAAATGGCCATTTTGTTGATATATTTAATTTGTATGCATAAACATATGTTAACCATTCAAATAATAATAAGCTGAAGAATTATAGGAATGATTTATTTATATTAATTTTATTAATTTATTTATATTAATTTATATTAATTAATGTTTTATCGAAAAGCGTTGTTAACCTCTTCCTTTAAAAAATTAGTCCATCCTATGAAGAATTTCTAGATCCGCCACTGTTAGCATCATTATAACGTATTATGTATGCAAACCTTAACATACAGCTAAACTAAGCTTATCCTTGGCTTGACCAGGTTTTGCATGCAACTCAAGAAAAACTGTTAGTTCTCAATTTCTTTGCTGTTAAGGCGATAAAGGCTTGCATTTGTAAAGCTTACTTAAATAGATGCAACAAGTTTTGTCAGTTTGTACAAGTTTTTGTACAAGTTGAAAGTTGTTGCCAATAAGAAAACTTCTGTCTTGTAAGAAAAAGCTGTGGTTATGACGAAGACAACAAACTTTTAGACATTTGGCAGAAGTTCGGCTATCTTTTTTGGATTAAGTTAAGAACATTGCATGTTTGTGAAATTGACATGTGAAAAAATATAAAACAAAAACATTAGTGGGATGTGGGCACATCTAAACATTTTAATAATTTTTTTTGTGTACTCGCATGCCCCAGTTGAAAATTCCAAGCTTTGCCAGGTCGCTTAACATTTTGACTTTCCAACATATATTTGGACATCCCTTTCAGCGTTGACTTTCGCACAGTGGATGAATTCTATTAAAAAAATTACAATAAATAATAGAACTTATATTAAAACCACAACAAAATATTTTATGCCACACCCACCTGCCATACGAAATGTTCCAAGAAACTTGTTTTTAAAAATATCAACTTTCATGAAAAAAAGTATCTTAACGGTTAAAATAAATGTTATTAGGTGTGTTTGCGTATACATTCTCGAGTAAAAGTCGAGTAAAGTTCAATCTAAGAGAGAGTAACATGAAATTTGAGAACAATATTTAAAGTACGAAAACGACTTCTAGCTAGTTTCAAGCACACAAACAGCTGATGGCTATCAAACAGCCAATAAATCTTAAAACAGCGCCAATTTTTACTTGTTAAAAACTCTTATTTTATTTTATTTTTTAGTATTTATTTTATTTTTATTTATTTATTTTCATTAAATTTATTTTTCATCAATCAACATAAGCAAACAACAAATGACAAATTGACATTGGCTTGTTCTTTTTGATGCTTATTCTTCTTAGTGATTGAAGGATTTTAAAGTCGGCGCTAATATAATCAGACTTTTAATCAGAAACGCCAACTTCAAAGCATTTGTATTCATGAAGAAATTAATATATTTATCATAATTGATCAAATAAGAAAAAAAATTAAAATAATAAGATTTCATACGTAATAATATGTTTAAATAAATTATCAAATATGACCAAGAAATTAAAAGGAAAAGTAACTTTAAAATTATTTTTTACTTTGTAGTGGTTTTTTAGTCGGTTTTTTTTTACAGTTTTTATCTCTTCCTTTTTTGAGAATATGATAAATTTCGAAAAATGTATAAACAACAAAAATACAATTGTTCTGAAAAATTTGTTCTATTAAATTCTGAAAGTTTGTTGGTTATATCAAATATCTGTCTCTTAAATTGAAACTAGATGTCACGTGTTTTGAAATAATTATACCCATTTTCTAATATTGCCACGCCTCTTCGTTAAATAAGCGCCCACTTTCTTGAGCGTTATTTGTAATAATTGTGCCTACCCCTGTACTTCATTTCAGGACCCCAGAGTCAATATTAACAGAGTCAATATTAAGTGTTTGTCTAGTATTTCCACGCCCATTTATCGAATAAGGCCTACTTTATTGACCGTAGTTTTTAATAATTCTGCCTACCCCTGAACTACAATAAATTTCAGTGCCCTAGTGTCAATATTATTTGAGATACACTCTTTTTCTAATATTGCCACGCCCAGTAGTTGCATACCGCCCACTTTATTGACCTTAATAATGCCTATTCCTATACCAAATTTCAGTACCATAGTATCAATATTTTTCGAGATATATTTGTCAAATAACGCCCATTTTCTTGACCGTAATTTGTTTTAACTGTGTCTACCCCTACACTAAATTGCAGGGCACTAGTGTCAATATTATTCAAGATACAGTGTTTTTCTAATATTGCCACGCCCATTTGTCGAATAACACCCACTTTATTGACCATAATTTTTAATAATAATGCCTGCCCCTGTACTAAATTGCAGTACTCTAGTGTCAATATTATTCGAGATACAGTAGTATCTAGTATTGCGAGATATAGTATTGCGACGCCCAGTTCTCGAATAGCGCCCACTTTTTTACGGGCACCTCCGTGTCTATGATATCTATCTGGTCAACAAAAATGATGGCATATTGTTTAGGAGTTATCGATGTACATACATTAAAAAAAAAAAGCTGAGAGACTCCGATGAACTTGAGAACCTCCTCCTTTTTGAAGTCGGTTAAAAACTGCACTTATTTGGTGGGGCTCATTTCCAAAGGGTTGGAAGCGTCCCTTAATCGTTTGCTACTTCTAATCAGTTCCGTCAAAGTTTCATCCTCTTCTGACGAATCGTCGAACCATAATTCCGTCGCTGTCATAACAATTTTGCTATTATTTCCTTCAATTATTATAATTTTTAAACAAGTTGTGGTTAGTTTTAAAAAGATGATGATCAGCTGATAGTAATAGATTATCGTGAACAAGGCAAATGAGCAAAATTCACAATGGCGCTATTCTTTGTCGAAAGCACGATCAGGCCATTCGACAACAGTCGAAGATTGAATGCAACTCATAATAAGGGCCTTAGACAAATGATGGATAATAGCAATCCTTTAAGTGTTGAAGATAGCGTCTTCATATCTCACTATCGCATTCCCAAATCCCTATGTCTTTGCATCCTCTTCATTGAGGAGCTAGAGCCGCATAATGATCAGAAATCATCAATTAGCTTTACATTGCAATTCCTGCACATATCAGAGATGTGTGAGAAGCAATTATTTGGCGAGTATGAGTGTGAGTGGCGAGAATAAAGAGGGTGAGTTTGGAAACGCGATTATAAACACCTACATAACATTAACATGGTATCAAGGTACCCTTCGGTGTCAAGGGTACGATTGGAGCTATCGATTGTACCCATGTTGGCATTGCTGCACCTAAAACAAGTGATATAGTAACACCTCTATCGCTTTATATAAACCGAAAACGGGTATTATAGCATCAATGTCGAAGCGGTAAGTTTCTTGAGTGCACATTTTTTATGATAAAAAATTAAATGCTATGTGCGTTTTCGTTGCAGGTATATGACCATTGACTGCAGTTATAACTGCAAACGCAAAATTCCTTGGTTCATGTCGTGATGCTGAGATATGGACAACTTCATCTTTACGCATGCATATGATGCAAAATTATAACCGAAACCAAGATTGTTGATTATAAGGTGATCAAGGTTACCCTTTGGAGCCCTGACTCATGACTCCTTTAGCTGAGCCGCATAATGAAAAAGAGCGTAAATATAACCAGCTACATGCCAAATCACGCAACTCAGTAGAGAGGGCCTTCGGAGTACGAAAAGCACGATTTAGATGCTTGTCAAAGCATCGCATACTGCATTATAGCCATCAAAGAGCTGCAAATATAATTTATGCTTGTTTAACTCTACATAATATTTTAGTTAAGCTTGGAGTGCAAACGGATTATGAAGAAATTCATATTGAAAAAGAAGAACACACAACAGAAAGTAGCCCAACACCAGCAACGAACGATTTTTTAAAAAAGGGAGAAAGAGTACGGTCTCGATATATTATGTCGTTGTAATGTTAATGTTAATGTTTTGTTTGGAGATGCGCACTGCGACCTATATAGATCTATTGTACCTCCTTCTTGATGCTCCGCTCTTGACGGATTACAGAATCTCATCCAGACCTAGTTCTCTGATGAATTTGAGAATATTTTTCGGTCCGATGGATGAGATTTCCTCTTGACTCAGCTCGTAGTTCCCCAATGTTGCCTTGCACTTGTGAGCTACTGCGTCACAGTTGGTAAGTAGGTGTATTGGAGTCTCCTCCGCTTCTTCGCAGAAACGGCAGTTGCTGTCGGTTTCGATGCCCAATTTCTTCAGGTGGTATTTCAGTTTACAGTGTCCTGTAGGAAACCCCGTAAGAATTCTTAGATTCGGTTTGCCTAAGCTTATGTGCAATTTTGCTCTCCGAGAGTTAAAATCTTTGAGGAGCACTTTGGATTGTTTTAGCTTTGGGAGGCTTTTCCAGAGGTTTGATCTTTTGTGTCTCTCCTCCCTTCTTAGTTCTTCTTTGATAGTGTGTGTGCCCAATCCGCAGAATGGTTCTGGTCCTATAAAGTGTGTGGCTGCGCCTCGTCGCGCTAATTCATCAGCTTCTTCGTTACCATGAATTCCTTTATGTCCTGGGACCCAGAGTATAGTAACGGTGTTATTCTTGCCTAGCTCATTCAGTTTTGTTAGGCATTCCCATGTCATTTCTGATGATATTTCACAGGAAGCTAATGCTTTGATTGCTGCTTGGCTGTCCGACATCACAATTATGTCTTGACCTTTGTAACTCCTGTTTATGTCGTTGTAATTTGTATCCCTTTTAAATTTAATAATAATAAAAAACTTTTTTCTATTTACTTAAGTTTATTCATTAAAATTTGAAGAGTATTGTTGAGTTTATTAATACAATCGCTTAAATTAGTAAGATATTAATTAGTATATTAATTAGTAAGATATAATTAGTAAATCAGTAAGATTAAATTAGTGATGGGCGAGTTACTTCCGCATATAAAAATTAAAAAAAAATACCGAATAATTATATAGGTAGATTTTAAATTGCCTCCAGAATGCTTAGATAAAAAACAATCTTTTACTTTTAATGCAGTGAAGTCGATTTTGATATAATTCAGTAAAATGAGCGAAAAAACTGGTCGAAAGAAAAAGTGGTAAAAATAGAATTTGATTCTATTCTTTCAATTTTGAGCTGTCCACGAGCGAACACAACTCCGGAAAAATCATTTAAATGTTTTTACTTTTTGTACTTTTTTGACTCTCCACTTAAAACTGGTTTTGGCTGTTGACGTTTGCAGAAAGATTTAAGCTAGAGTTAGTTTCTCGTCGCTTTCTTAAATTTAGTTTTATTTTAGTAATTAAACTTGAAAATATGCTCTATAACGATTGCGGAAAAAATAAATTCTTATCTAAATCTAATCTTACTCACTTAAAGTGGTTATTTTCTATTACGCGATTTATTAAATTAAATAATTAAAATACTGCAATAGGATTGTTAGTTCGAAGAAAAAACAAGAAAAAAACAGGTAGAAACGAAAAAAAGTTTTCTTTTCCTCAGAAAAATTAATAATAAAAATAGTGAATATACATAAATTATTAACAATAAAAGGTTTCATATATGCTAACATATGCTTAGCGCTAAAAATGTACATACAATTATATGCACCAACAACTAGAACAACGAGCCACCAAAAGGTTAGCGCTAGCGTCGTGGGAGCACCTTGTTACCGACTATAAGTGATCATTTTATTTATTATTTCTTAAACTAATCAATGCTATAAAATAAAATAATTTTTAATGCTACTTAACTAAAATTACTATATATATATCTAATAATTCAAATACTGCTCTAATTTATGGAAATTAATCGTAAATAATTTAATTTAAATATTAAAAATATTTGAAAAATATTAAAAATCTTAAATTCTATTTTTATAAAATATGTAACAAAGAACATTTGATTTAATGCTATTAACATATTAATTAATGCATCATTGTGCATGCATATGCAGTGTTTAAGCATGATATAAGAACCCAGGTAGCATTGATAAGTGTTGATTTTCTCTTCTAAAGGCATACCATAAGTTGTCAAAAACAGCTGTTCATGCAACACAGCTAAGAGTGAAGCAAATGAACATACACCCATTGGCTGCATTCAGCGGAAAATTTTGTACGTAGCTGTTGAACAACTTTCGGGCTAAATGGTATGTAGCATAAAGCACTCACACAATATGTTCCCTGAGCGGTTACCATTAATATAACACGAAATTCGTTATTGAAAATATATTTAATTTCGGTCTTATGTATGTGGAGCTGCCAAGGTTGTTCTATTGCTCCACTTGTACATTTTCAACAATTTTTATGTTTTCACTAATTAATTAATAATAGTTTATTATATTTACAATGAAGCAAAACATGGTAAGTATTTGTACGTGAATAAGCGAATGTTTGGTTAATTGCAAACTCTGAAAAAAGACAATGTCCGATTGTACTCGCTCTCTTCTTTGCCATGATATAATTATACTTGCTGCTAAATAATATGAAATTAACAAATTACTTAACTTTCACTGATAATCACTCACTATCATTGCAATGCTTACTATCAATAATAAAATAAAATAAAATAGGAAATACTTTATAAGCAAGTGTTTCTTCTTTGCAAACTCTGAAACACAGACGATAGCGAACACATAAACAATAGGCCTGTTTACCCTGTGTCCACATGTGCCAGTAATCACTTGCAAGTAGAGAATATATATTGTCTTTATATTGTCTTTGAAAAAGAAATTAGCTGCAAGTTGCTTCTGAAATTGCAATATTGCTTGAAATGAAGAAGTTAGAAAACGAGGAAAACATGTAACTAATGTTACTTCATCTACATATATACGTGAGGAAATCCCGGAAAAATCCACAAAAGCACAACAAAAACATCACTTTTATACCTTTTTCTGACATTTACTTGCAGCAAGTGAAAAATTAACTGCTTAGAAAATTTCCGTGCAAGTAGCGCTGCAAGTCCGAAAATGTAAGTGTGTTAGTAAAAATCTTTGGATGTATTAACTTTTTCGAACATTCACTTGCACATGTGGACGCTAGGTTAGTTACTTGATTGTAGTAACTTGCAAGCTGCTAGAACGTGTTTCCGTATTTTTCTGGCTCAAAAGAGATACGAAGAACAAGCATAAAATCACTCTCTCGAACAGGCTTGTTATGAAAAAAAACTAATTTTCGCACTATAAATTTCGTAATTTTACAATAAATTTTTCTTTATTCATAAGCATATTTTTACATATAGGTTTTAATTTAATATTAAATAGGACCTTTAAGAGTTTATTCATGTTATTAAAATCAAACTAAATAAATACATTTATAAGGCTAAAAAATTATAAGATTCAATTAAATTTGTATTGCATTGTATTATTGTACTTTTTTGTTAATTCTTTCCTTATGTCCAATTTATAACAAGACGAACTCTTCACTCTTAAATCAACGTTTGTGTGCTCAAAGTGCCTCGGGTTTTTGTTTAATTTAAGTTTATTTGAGAAAAAATTTGACCAACGTTTGCTGACGAATTAGGCTAGGTCAAAATTTTAAAAATTAATTTCGCATGAAAAAAAGGCCAAAGATTAGTCTCCTCTCTGATTGAATAAACTGTTTTCCAGTAATATTCAATTTCTACTTATTTTTCTGAATCACTGAAAAGATAAGCAAACTCTAAATTTAAGACTTCAGAATCAAGACTTCGGTTTCTAAAACCAGATTAGGAAATAATCTGAGCAAATTGGCAAGTATTTTTAAATGGCAGTATCTCTATTGGACTTATTGCATTTGATAACTGCTCTAATTTTAAATTTTACCTCAACACCCAAATATAGCTGCTCCAAGCACACAATAATAAATATTAAAGGAAAAGTGATTTAACCAAAGAACGTAATTTTTGACAAAAAATGTAAAGAAAAACGTCAGGTCATAACTGAAGCCAAAACCGAAAGTCGAAATGACGATAAATCGTCATAATACCAACCCTGCTTTATTCTACATTCCATTCAGCCCAAAAGTCGTGTAACAGCTACCTACCAAATTTTCCGCTGAATGCAGCCAATGTGTATTAAACACAGCTAATATGGTATGGTATGAATAAACTTATGGTATGCCAAGGAACTGTCACTTCTACCTTTATTCTTGTATCATGGTGTTTAAGCATATGTAGTTCACAGAGGCATATACATATTTTAGGCATTTCGTTTTTGCTTTCATTTTTTTTGTTGTGTTCTATTTCCCATTTTGTTCGCAGCAATGGCAGAGTTCATTAACTACCTATTGAGAACTTAGCCTTAAACTCTCAGACAGAAATGTTTCATTTTTAATTTTGATCCGCTGCAATCATGCAAGCGATAATTAAATATCTATTAGTATTTAAGTCCTTAATAATTTGCTAAGTAAACAATGAATAAATATTGAATTTAAAAATATAATGTGAATTGATTTAGGCCATTAGGATGAATTTGGTTGGGATTGGTGATCGAGAATTGATCCAGAATTTTATGGTTGGGTAGGGAGGATTGAGAAGCGTATAACACCTTCAGCTTTTCAACTCTTTTAATTTGGTTTTGCTCTCTTTGAGTTTTTTTTTTTGCTTCATTAACTTTTCTTTGCATTGATATTCAAAATTTTGATTTTTTTACTATTCTTATCAAGTCGTGGTATGATTTTTTTTTTCGTGCATGCTTTTTTTATGTTCAATTGTTTTTTTCTGATCCCGGTTATACAAGCATGCACTCAGCTCTACCACCCACAACTAGACCGCTTCGTAACAAAGTACATATCTTCATGTTGAGCTAGAATGCGCTACTCCCATTCATTACATTGTCTTAGTTTTTCTACCATAGACGTCAGGATGTCGTTATAGTTAGTTTTTGATGATTTGGAACGCACTGCAGTGGCCACTGTAGCTGAAGTGGAAATAGCACTTTCTTCAACTTCCTCTGTAGCCATGGCCGCTATTGCTGAAGTTTCATGTCCACTTTCTTCAGTCGCTGTAACTTCTTCTGATCAGAGTGATGTTGTTTTTGAACAACAATTTTCTTTCAAAAAAAAAAAAAAACGAAGTATTGAAGTCGAACATTTTTTAAAAAAAGTCATATGTATCACCTCAAACCCCATGTCTCTAACTTCGTTGATGCCGTCAACAGCATTCAGGCAAAATGTTTGCAGTGTCTGTTGCTCAAACTCATCAATATCACAAGATGGAAGACCCTCTCCTGTCATCTTCATATGCACTCTTGATTTCCGAGCTTCTTCCAATATCAAACAGAATAAATCAGATGTAAATTCATGAAAAATTATTTTGCATTTTTTTACTAACATCCTTCCCATTTATCGCATTTAAATGCACAACTAACTCTCTCCAAACCTCATCTAAGCAATTTGGATTATTAGGATTGTTTTTGCCTTGCTGAATTTCAGGATGTTGCTGACAGAAGCGAACGTAAAACCGCAACTGCTCCTGAGTGGTGCGTTCAGATTTCTTATCGCTTTGTAAAAAACAAATTAATTAATTCAGAAATATGTTTAAAATATATATGAATAGACATATATATTAATATATATATATTAATTAAAAACTTACTTCTTTTCCATTTTTCCTTTGAATATTTTTTCAATATAATTAATTTCAATTTTAAAACTGTCACTTTTAAGCTTTTCAGCACAGTGAATTGACATTTCTTTTTTTTTAATTATATAAGAAACAAAATAAGGTTACAAATTTGAAATAAATTTTTGGTTAAAGTGAACAAAAATATTTATTTTGGTGAATAAGAGTGTAATATGAAGTGTCAATACGCCGTCAATCATAACGTTGAAAAAAGGGTACTCAAATGGCGCAGCACGTTCACGACATCAAAAATAAAAAAACCAAAAAATTATTATGTTAATATTTCGGAAAGTTTTCGTTTTTGTATAAAAAATTTAATCATAAAATGGAATGACCCATGTCATTCCATCTATTACCGGCCTATCATTACCCCGAGGTTTTCTCCAAAAAGGAGAAGAAAGAAGAAGAAAATTCCATAAAAGAGAATTTAACAAAATTGAAAGTAAAATTAAGTCGAACTGGAGTCTAGGCTATTATAAAAAATTAAATCGACTCAATATCCATTACGATCAAGCCGCGCCAGGGCTGACAAAAAACTTTATCGAAAATATTTTAGCTATTTCATGAAAAAAGTGAACAAAAATCTGGAAATCAATGGTTCAAACTAGTGAATCACAGCACCATACTTTCTTACAAGTACGCATATTCTTTATTTATTAAAATTCATGCTGTATGCAGAATTTTGTCCTTCAACGTACATAGCATAATCAAATTCATAATATTTTTGCTATCAATTTTATTTTTATTTTAATTATACACTTAAAAGTGTATATATAAAGTTTCAATTACTACTATATTTAATTTTACATCTAATGCTAAGTAGCTAACGCTTTCATCGGCAGTCCTGTGGACTTTTATTTACATTTTTATTGACATGTTTCCCTTTTTTTGGCAATATTGGTGTTTGTAAATTCCCTATAGGAACAAACTAACTTGTTTTTAAAAACAACTAGATAAAAAACTAATTTAAAATAAACCAGTATATGAACTACTTTGAATTATATTAAGGCGGCAACTACTCTGATTTTGACATGTTTTAATTGGAAAATTTTATTAGATTACAAGTTTATATATATTTAACCATGATATTTCATCAAATATTATTAACTTTAGGCCATCAGTAATAGTTTTCAATTGGTTATTTTAAAGTAATTAAAAAAATAATTTGAATATAACTAGTTTAACAAGTAGTTGAAAATATATGCAGACGAAAGTCAATTGACTTATTTAGCGGACATCACCATACAAAATATGTTAGTTCGTTCTATGGAAAAAAGTCAGAATTTCAACTAGTTGTGGTTGACAAAAAACTACGTTATCAACTACTTTTAAATTAGTTGATTTTCCTACAAGGATGCTAATTAAATAATTTTAACTATATTTTTAAATCAGAAACAGCAAAAATGGAATCGATTTTTTTCAAATGATTTGTATTTTGATAAAATACAAAGTATTTTAATAATGCCAACCCAAGCAAGAGCTTAAAATTGTAGCAAAATAATTCTATAGTAATTCTAAATAATATGGTATAATAAACCCTCGAGTCTTTTAGAAACTCTCCAAAAATAAATCAAAAATGCAAACAATTATAACAAAATATATTAAAAAATTGCGACAAGTTTGCAGGTAGTATAAAGAGAAAATTCATTGTATAAAGTTGACAAAGCAAACTTAATATATATTAATGTACAAGCCTAAGTAACTCGCAAGAAAAATTTCCTACCTTATATTTATCAAGTTCATTCAGCTGCATTCAGTTGTATGCAGCAGCTACTGCAAACATTTTTAATGTAGTCAACATTGGGTTGAACAAATCTAAATTCTCTGTGGAAGTTATTAAAACATAATTTAATGTATGCCAGCACCGAAGGCAAAAGCTAACAATACCGTTACATTGTTACAAACAGCACGGACTCGTCTATTGCCAGACAGTACTCAGTTGGCTGTGTGCATTCATTGCGGACAAAGTCTTCAAAATATGCTTTTGTTGCATTTTACAAACATGAATTCAGCTCAGTGCCACCAACTGCTCAAAAGACGTTTGCACGAAATAAACCTCTTAAACCTTGCTTGTTTTCTTCACCATCCTAATTCCTCCCTCTATCGAACTCTTTCGGCCACCCACTAAAGACCCACTATTAACATAGTCAGCATATTTCAAGTGTTGATTCTACATCTTCTCTACTGTATTCTCTATTTTTTTTTTGTGTGTGTGTTTTACTTTTTGTTTTTACTGTATATGAAGCTGCATGCTACATAAAACGTAATTTCTGACGCTTATTAAAAAATTCACTGCAAGAAAAAATTGTATTAAAACAAACAAGAAAAACTACAAGCGATAGTTATACGTGTTAATAATACTCGTAGCTCTTTAAGAGCATGGGCTGACATGCGAAAGCTTTCATATAGAGCTGCTGTAAGGGCGTGAGTGTGTCTCTCCCCAGCGAGACAAAGTAGCGCTGAATCACTCATGTGGATGCGCTATTTTTGAAGCTGGAGGCAGGACTTCCGGTTAAATTTTTCACCATGGCGGGTGTGCATCGCCAATCGTTAAACAAAAAATCTATTTAGAGTGAAAGTATTGAAAGTATAGTATCCGGGAAAGTATTATTGAAATGTGTTAAGTAAAATTATAAAGACAGTAACGCGGAAGTCCCATTTCGATCTTTCTGAATACAATCACGACCATAATTAAAAAAGCGTTCGAGCTTTCGACAAATTAACATTACGGCAAAGTATTATATCAAAGGATGTGATAAGATCCTCGTGTTTACGGCAGCCTTCTCCTAGGAACCAATACTATTCGGGCTAGAATAGTATTTTAAGAAGAAGAAGAAGAAAAAGCTGTAGGATCATATTTTTTGCTTAAGGTGACTTATAACCACATTTTTTTTAATATTCGTGTGCTTTATGAGTGGATTAAGAAATAACGTTTCAATGTTGGGTCTCATGCATAAAAGTGAGAAACTCGATTTTTTGAGCAGTTACTCGTTGTCATAAGCATAAAACACCTTTATTCGTTAGTAAGATCTCGTTCATTGAGATGGATCTCAAGACCTGAGAAACTTCTTTAAACGAAAGCTCTTTGTGAGAAAGTTCTCAAAACGATATGCATAATCTTGAGATAATGCAGCTCGCTTGTCTGAGAATTTTCTCGTTATATGGTGAGTCACCTATTCAGTGAACTTACAATTTTTAATGTAGTTAAGATCACCGAATACTATTGAGAAAATAGTCCCATACAACTCGGTAGTCCCGAAAATAATTATTCTCTCATATCGATTCTAATCAAAAGTGGTTGAACCACAAATTGCTGGCCTAGCAAAGCTCATGAATTGTTTTTTGATTTAATAAAAATTTTGAAGTAAAAAAAATATCCTTATTGATCTTGAAGAAGTTTTTGTTATATTTACATTAAAAATTCGTTTGAAGAACAACGCCCTGATATCTCCAAAACTACTTCAACGATTATTTTCTAATGTTTGGTCATTTCTCATTGCATTTTCTGGTAGTTTAACAATGAGTGAAAATAAAAGTTTGTTGGAAAAATTTTGCATCTGACCAAAAAATTGGCATTTATGGGTCCACGAAATTTTAGTCTATTAGTCATGGTTGCGGTAGATTTGTTATTTATCAATCTAATATATTGGACAAGCAAATATAAGTGTAGTTTCATTCTTTTGATTTAAGTCTGTTGTAGTACAAGCAAATCTAAGTTTTCTTTTTCTCAAGTTGTAATTGCGCATACCCTTTTTTTAATTAATATGACCCAACAATTAATTGTTCTTTAATTATAAAAAAGTAAGTTTGATGAAGTTGGAAATGGCCTCATCCAGTCAAAAGTTCAGAGCCATTGAAACTGATTGAAATACAAATTTATGTAATAACCATAAAAATTTTTACAAATTTAGCTTTATTTCTTTCGCTATATTTTGAAGATGAAAACAAACTTTTTGCCAAAACTTAACAAGAAAAAATGTGCTTAAAACATTTTTAATAATATGCTCCACTCCTAAATGGCTTCCTTAGAAACGTGTTGAAATCGAAGTTTTAAGTCGTTAATCTTTTCTAATTGTAGGTAAAAAACGAGATGAGCTTTAACTCGTGCAAATTACTTTACAAACATAAGAATAGCTTTGAGATCGATCTCACTTAAGTTGAGTAATTTGTCAAGACCGTGATTTTTTTTTATGCATACAATTCTCAGTCCGAGGCCGAGAAAATTCTTGTGACTCACTGCTTCAGTTTTATCGCTCCAGATAGATCTCCGAGAACTATCTCATTTTTATGCATGATACCCATTGATTTAAAAATTTTTATATATTTTAAAAGAAGTATTTAATTGCAGTTCTTCGCACCAAGAAAATACATCGGCGGCACAGTGGGAGATTCGTGGCCATAAATAGAAAAAGTAAAATGTTGATATTGCAGAAATATTTTTTAACTAATCAACAGCTTATACATCAGATAATATAATGTATGTAATATAATGAATATATTTCATGTTTCTTAAACTGTAACAGTCTTGTTGTTATATAAAGAATTATATTTTTTGTGAATTTTTAAAAATAAGCATGTTTAATGCATAAAAGCTAAAAACTTTGGAAACATTACGAGGTAAAAAAAAAATACATCAAAAAACATTTTTCCAAATTTTTCAAAGCAGTATGCTGACATATATATACTTATAGAGAAATATGGCTCTTGCTGCCGAGGCTTGCCCCAAAGGAGTTTCATGTGATTACCATTTGTGGAATATTATTTAAAAGAACAAATTATTTTATTATTTTCAGCGTATCTTCTAAATGAAAATTGCATTAAAAATACTAAAAAGTGATGTAAATTATCACAATTTATATATATAAAAAGAATATAGATTATTTTAGAAAATAGTAGGTGCAATAAGTCTTTTTAGACATTGTTTTTTTTTTTCCTCTTAAGTCTTGCTCTTATGATATGTAGTCCTCAGATTATAAGATTATGTATACATTTTATGTATGAATGCATGAAATGCTCCAAATATTTGGTACTAGCTGAATACCCGGCGCTACTCGGAGGTTGATACAAATAATTTTTTAACTTATTTGTCATTTTGAAAAAACTTTTCACAAAAATTAGAACGAATGTTGTGTGCATCTTTTAAACTGCTAACTTTGACGGAATGAGCAAAATTGTAGCGTTAATATCTGGGGAGTATGAGAAAAATTAAAATTTTATATATTATTCGATAGAATGGACATTTTTGGTAAAATGTCATAAAAATGTGACCGACAAATTAGAATTTTTGGCAAGCATTTATGTTGCTGTAGCGTCCAATGTGTTGAGGATACTACACTTGTGCTCAGGAGCTTATGTTATTACTGTTGACGTAAGCTTTGTGTGTTTTTTAAGGTTTCAGCATATTTTTTATTCACGGATACTTTCTCAAAGAAATTAAAATAGATAAAAAAAAAATATTGTAAATAATTCTTAAGAATAAATCAAAACATGCTAAATCAACAAAATACTAAAAATAACGTATGGACACAAAAATTAGTATGATACAATGGGTGAGGGTAGAAGAGGGTAAAGGCCCCCCTTTAAGGGTTATTCGAAGTAGAGAATTTTAAATAGTTTAAAATTATTCTAAATTATACTCTATTTAATTAATAGAGTTTTATTATTGTAGATAGTACAGAAACAAAAATGTTTTATAAAACTGAAACAACTTTTGCTACTGGCATATGAAAGGGAGTCAAAAATGCAATTTTTAATTTATATTATTTTTACAACAAAAAATACTTTTGTGCTTTTGTTTTTTGAAAAACATTGAATATTACGGACCTTTCTAGAGAAGCACAAGAGCCATCCAACAAAATATTAAAAAACGCAAGTCTACGCAATAGCAGAATCTGTTCAAAAACTGCTAATAATGAAGATATTTTCCACCTTCTTCTTATATCTTCCGATCCTCTTGTCAGGCATTTGCTACTAAAGAAAAAATACAAGGAGCTGCCAGCAGAAGCTCAAGAGCAAATATAAAATGAGCTTTATGAACATTAAAAACTATTTTTAAAATTATAAACTATTTGTTTTAATTGTATTCCGACTCTGAATGGTTGAGCTTATGTTCTTAAGATACATATTTAAATCCATAGAATTTAAACATGTATACGAAGAACTTAATAAAAAAGATAAGTATGAAAGGTGGTTGTTTCGGAATTTTGCTCAATTTCGGAAATAAAAACTTTTATATGAGCATATTTTCTAAAGGCTCACATCAAAAATACAATTTTTCTTAAAAAAATTGGTATGGAAGTTGGGCGTGTCTGTGGACGGATTTGATCTAAGCTTATATCTGTGGCACCTGTGCATATTGGGCTAAGTGCGAAAATTGCATTTTTAGGAAAACTGAATTAAAACTATCTTTTCACAAGTAAAAGCTCAAGATTGGAGTATCAGCACACGATTTATAAAGGAATATCCTTCACAGCAATGGACTGAACACTTATCCCGTTAGCCACAAGAAAAGATAAAAAAATTACGGTTCTAGTGATGCAGATAGCTCAAAATTCACAAAATTTGACTTAGCCCACTATGCACAGGTGCCACAGATATATATTTAATATTTAAGTGTACGAAGCTCTCATACCGAATTTCAAACCTCTTTGTTTATTTTAACTATTTTTTACAAAAAAAATTGGTATGAAATATTCAATTCAAACTTGTGTATTGTTACTTTTTAACTGTATAAGCCTATCAAACCAAATTTCAAAGCTCTAGGCTTATTTTTACTGGTGGGCGTGTCTCTGGGTGGATTTGATCCAACCTAAAATATATTTAAAATTTAACTGTATAAAGCTCTCTTAACAAATTTTAAACCAATTTAAAAAGTGTATTTTAACTTTTTTTTACAAAAAAAATTCATATGGAAGGTGGGCGTGTCTGTAGATGGATTTGATCAAAACTTATATTTATTTAATATTTAACTGTACAAAGTGCTCATAATAAATTTCAAACCTCCGAGTTTATTTTCAATTTTTTACAAAACGTTAGTATGTAAGATGGGCGTATTTGTGGGCGGATTTGATCCAAACTTATATTTAAATATTATTTAACTGTATAAAGCTCGTATACCAACTAACTTACAAATCTCTAGGTTTGTTTTTACTATTTTTTTAAAAAAAAATCGTATGGAAGGTAGGCGTATCTGCGGGCAGATCTCATCCAAACTTCTATATATTTCATATTTTGCTCTAAAAAGTATTCATAACAAATTTCAAAGCTCTATTTCAATTTTTACTATTTATGGACAAAATTAGTATGAAGTCCTCGTACTGTGGGCGGGCTAGATTACTCAGAAACTAATAAGTCGATTGGCTTCAAGTCTTGTGTGGGCTTTAGGCAACTTATTTTTCTTGGATTGACATCGAGATTTTATTTAAGGTCTATAAAATCGTATACGCCTATTTTTACCCTCAAATCACAAGATTTTTTTTTTCCATTTTAACTCAAAAATTTAAACAATAATTTAAAAAAAAATATATTCCAATCCTTAGCCTTAGGTCTCTCTCTCTTTCTTTCTCCCTTTATGCATGTTTAAAAACATAGTCAAACTGTTAAATAAACAATAAATACTTACGAACGAACTACTTTATAACAACGCAAAACTGACTTGTGTCAAATTCCGCCCACAGTTATTCATTACAATAGGATGAATAATAAAATATTCGGACGATATTGGCCATGAGTTATGACTCATAACATAGAAAATATTCGGATTATCAGCCAAGTTTTACTGGCGGGTTTTTAATAGAGTTCAGCATATTTTTGTTATTGCTGTTTATGCAAGGAAAGCATCGATGATAATTAATAAGCCGGAAGTCATCATTGAAAAATACATTTTACTAATTTTATTTTAGTAATAACTCAGCAATAATTAAGTCATATTTACGGTTCAAAAGTATTTTGCCTATATTTCCCACAATTATATCAGTCTATCACTATAAAATAAAACATCACAAGCATCAAGATTGCTCTAAGCTAAAACAAAGGAGTTACGAATCGATTAACTTTTTATATTGTTCGAAAAGTTATATCTCAAAAAATACCTTTATCTTCACTTATTTTAAGTCTTATGGAGAATGCATCATCAAGGTATCCCAAAACTGCTGTTTCTAGGAGAGCTCTTTATTTTCCCGCTGGGTTGATATCCAAATCGTTAGTTGGTGTAATTTTAGCTTGATTGACAACGTTAGTGGCAGATTCGCAAAGGCATGGATCTGATAGAAAATTTTGATAAAAAATGGCGCAATTTGTATTAAATATTAAAGAATGTCAACTGAGTTTTTGTTGTTATCGCTGATTCAGAACTTATTCGAAGCTGACATGCTTTCAAAAGTGTGTCTTATTTTTAATAGTTTCAATAACCGACATGAGCCAGTTTGTTGTTGAAGTAAACTTTATAATTTGCATATCAAAAGCTTGCACATACTCATTCAGTACACACTCAATATTGCAGCAAGTAGCTTGAAAGGGAATGATGTGCAGGATAAACAGTTTCTTGCAATTTCCTTGAAACTATTATGATTTTTTTTAATAGTTAATTTAGCTTTTTAAAATTTAGCATAATCAGCATAATTAAGCAAAAATTTTGTGAGTTTTGTAAATATAGTCAGTGTATGAACATTTTTGTTAATTATTGTTATAAATTTGCTTATAAATCCTGAGGATGCTTGCCGACGGTGAGCGAAATATCGAAAATAAATATTAAAAAAAATGAAACAAAACGTTAAAAAATTGTTTAAAATAAAAGACTGGACCTTAAGCCTGACACTCACATTCATCATTTAGCATAATCTTCACAAAAAAATCATTTTGATTTATTAAGTTATTAATACTGTTTTCCACTTTGGCTGACATCACACATGCACCTTTCAATAGGGGCGTTCACATTATCAAAATCTTCATCAAATCGGTGGTCAAACAGTTTGACTCCGCAAGTGTTCATATTATCAAATTGTTCATCAAATTTCATTATTGTCTTGCACACCGAAGTGAAAATACAACCAGCACTGCATTTGTTTTATTTTTTAATAATCTGTTTTTATAAATTTCCGATTTAATCTGCCACAGCTGTGGATGTTGTCTATAAACTTCAATAAAATCATTACAAAATTCTTCTTCATCGTGCATTTTGAATTGATGTGTTCACGTTGAAATCTTTTTTAAGTGTCCAAATCGCACTTTTCATCAAATCGTTGGTCAAACAACCGAAAAATCAAAACATTTTATTTCGAAGCCAAAAGAAACAATTTTCAAGTGAGTCTGAAATGTTTGTTTGACGTGGCTCGTGAAAAAGCCTTACATTTAGTGAAGATCGAAGAAGACCGTCTTTAACTTCTTGCATAGCGAGAAAATGGGCACGGATCGATGGGTGGAGTAGGCAAGAAACTTGCTGATAAAGAAAAGCTCGTTCAGTTGCGTGCTGAAAGACAAGAGGAATTCAAATCTAAGCACACAATCAATTCTACGTCAAAATCGTGCGTTGATGAAGAAGGGACGTCAAGCTATGAAGAAACTGGTAACAAAACAGAAAAAGACGATCCAGATAGTCAAAAGCCATGGAAGCCAAAGCGCAAGAAATTAGTAGCTTGATAGGTGTGGCACTTCAGATCGGAAGGCTACTATGATCTTTGCAGCTACAGTGAAAAGTTTAGGTGTAGATGTCCGTCAATACATCCTCTCAGATTCGACGGCTCGACGGGAAACAATGAGAAGCTGAAAGAAGACTTCAATCCGCGTCATTCGCTCGTAGTGCATTGTGATGGCAAGCTGCTTCCCGATCTTAATTTTAGTTTAAAGTACACCGCGGGTTTTTAAGGCAAAAATACTTCTTTCGCATTCTCGTCTCAGGGATAAAAGTTGACCGTTTGCCCGTGCTTGCTTCTGGTATCGGAAATGACCAGCTGCTTGGAGTACCTAAATTGCACGACTCCACTGGCTTTTCACAGGCTAATGCAATGTTAAAATGCTTACAGGAAAGACATCTTATGGAATGGATTGAAGGCATGTGCTGTGACACGACCAGCTCTAACACAGGAGTCAAAGCGTGAGCCTGTGTAGTTTTCGAGAAGTTGATTGGGAGACATCACATTTTAAAGTAAGTGGTAAAGGCTGCATTTAAAGCGTATTTTTCGGTTCCTCAACCAGCCCTTTGATACCGCTATTTGACAAATTGAAGACCAACTGGATTGACATGAATTTTGGTAAGTAAAAATCCAGTCAAATATACTCGGTTTTCTTCGAAATAAGTTAAGAAAAAACTTATTTCTGTCTTATTAGAAATGTTCTTGACCGCTAAAAAGAACCCATTACTTCATGAAGCAAATCCACGAAACAGAGAAGTTAGCATCCTTTTGTGAAGGAATGATCGCGGTAAGCTTTTTATTGAATTAAATTTAAAGATTGCATTCATCTCATGGCTTAAGACTTCCACATTATGTTTGTTTCATTACAGATGTACCTGCCCAGAGAAGATTACAAAGAATTTCTTGAAATATTTTCGATCTTTCTGGGCGAAACTCCGTCAGCTGGTGTCTCGTTCAAAAAACCGGGGGCTGTTCACCGAGCGAGGTGGGTGAACAAGGTTATCTACGCGTTGTAAACTTACATGTTCAGCAGCCAATTCAAGCTCACTTCAGCTGAAGAAGAATCCCTGCCCAAGATCTGCGTTTTCATCTTGGACGCTTACATCAAGCCGTGGTTTAGAGCATCAATGCCCCTGAGTGCCCCTCTATGTGAACTGCAGCTCCTACAGAAGCTTATAAGCAACAGCAACGAAAAATTATGGCTCAAGACTGCTTAGAAGCGAGCAAGGCATCTGTACAATTTGGGTCCGAGACTAGTAGCTCTGGCATTTTTCGAGAAAAAGGTATTCTTCGAAACCAAGAGACACATGGTAATCGCATTAAAGATTAGGCAGAGAATATGCGACGTGCCGACATTCTTCTTTCAAGTTCTGGAGAGTTAAACTTAGAAGACTTTGTAAGCGGCAAAACCAGAGACTTCTTTGGGCGCTTCAAGACTGACACATCGTTTTTAGACGACGATCCCGAAACATGGGATACCAATCCACAATTTTCCAGCGACAGGGGATAAGTTGAAGCTCCTTTGCATTGTAAATGACAATGCTGAACGCGGCGTAGCCTTAATGACAGAACTTAACAACAAAATAATACGCAACGAGATCAGAAGCAGTATCTTCTTCCTGTTGTATCTGAACATCGGAAGAGTGTGCCAGATACGAAATAGAGCACCTTAGTGTAAAAATCCCACTATCTCAAAAATACTTGATTTTTTAAGTATTTAGCTCAATCACGGGGAATGTATTGTATATTAAGTTTGCTTTTTTTATTTGTTCAGTTAAATGGGGAACCCAATAAAGCGGGGCGCAAAAAATCGGGGACCATTGTAATGGCTTATTCGCATTAAAATTGATAAAAGAAATGATAAAAACCCGTGCACCTGTATAATTATTATTTTTTTTTTTTATTCAACATCGTTATTCTTATAATTTTAATTTTTTCTTATACTTATTCTTATCCTATATACCCCCAGGTCTAAAGTCGTAATTGCTGTTGGTTTCAAGTGTAAAGACAAATCTTTTACTTTGTAATTCATAAAAAGATTATTTTAAGTATTAAATGTAGATTTTCACTTTTCTGTCCCATTTTTTCCATTTTTTTATTTTTTCTTCAGTCATATGTGGGTTGTGTACAACTGTATTAATATTTAATGGCATACCTTAAGGGTAGCTTTACACTCGAAAAGCTTTAAACAACTGCCAAGTTGCATACTAGTACACAAACAGACACACACTAGCACAATACAACGACAGTTACAGTGAATTTAATATAATCAAATTTGCGATTCAATCTACATTACAAAATATTATGCTTGATTAACTCCATGACTTCACAGCCAGTGGCTATGCGTCGATGTGTCTCTGAGATAGGCATCGTAGCTCCAAGTATCTACAAATATGTGACGCCTATAATTTATCTAATAATTTGTTATTATTTTTAATAGGATGTATTTAATATCACTAGATTATTTATAATAAACACCTGTTACAATTTTTTTAACGTTTCATTAAAACTACTTAATTGATGCATTTAAGTAAACTTTTTGCTTTTGTGTGCATGTGTGTAATATTGCTTGCATAAGTGCAGATGTTTGTTTTTGTTGTGAGTTACAAAGTATAATTACCCTATAGGAACAAACTAACTTGTTTTTAAAAACAACTAGTTAAAAAACTAGTTTAAAATAAACCAGTATATGAACTACTTTGAATTATATTAAGGCGGCAACTACGCTGATGTTGGCATGTTTTAATTGAAAATTTTTATTAGATTAAAAGCTTATATATATTTAACCATGTTATTTCATCAAATATTATTAACTTTTGGCCATCAGTAATAGTTTTTAATTGGTTATTTTAAAGCAATTAAAAAAATAATTTAAATGTAACTAATTTAACAAGTAGTTGAACATATATGCAGACGACAGTCAATTGACTTATTTAGCGGACATCACCATGCAAAATAAGTTAGTTCGTTCTATGGAAAAAAGTCAGAATTTCAACTAGTTGTGGTTGACAAAAAACTACTTTATCAACTACTTTTAAATTAGTTGATTTTCCTACAGGGTATGTTGTTCCATTTCCCACAAATTCATTGTTTACTTATTTATTTCGCATATCCTTGCGAATAAGTTTCTTGAAGTCTTGATTGAATTTCAAAATAAAAATAAAAATAACGTTTTTATAACTCCAACCATATTCAAGATACTCAAAATGCAGAAAACTAAAAAAAAAAATTGTGGAAAATGCATATAAAAGAAAATAAAGAGAACACATCTAGCTTCTAGTAGCCGTTCAACTCTCAACAGTTCATGAAAATATTATTATTTTGTAAATCTATTTTTACGTTCTTCAACAGTTGGCTGTCACATTTAGTTATATTGCAGACAAGTGTAAAATAAATTGCTTACGGCTACTCCTTTGTGAAAACTTTCATAAGTATTAATGGTGAAATTATTGTTGTCAATGTTGCCTAAATGATATATTTGAAAAAATTAGGCTGGTGCAGTTAATATGAAAAGGAAAAAATAGCGCACATATAAAAATAATTTCCATAAATTTTGTGATACATAAAAGTATTTAATAAAATGATTTATCTCTTCTAGGTTAATGAACGGAATTGATTGTTATAATTCAGGGATATACAGAACTAAACGCAATTGAACATGGAGGGACTCGATTTGTACAATTCAGGGATATAGAGAACTGAAAATTGCATTCTGATACCGATATCGGTGTAGATAGCAAAATATTTATACTAGTAAAATACGTGAAAAATCATTGATGGCATTATTTTTTATGGCATATGTATAGCGATAACCACCCCACATAACCATTAAATCGTACCCATCATACTAAACTCAGCCTATTACACCATAATTAACATACTATATGTTCGGACCATAACCAACTTATCATATCTATAATACTCATCATAACACACCCATCATACCATCACACGATAGCCATCATAGCCTCCATGTCATATCACACCAATTATGCCAAGCCATAATGTGATTTTTTAATGTGATTTTGTGGTGGGTCACACCATACCTTGCATACCATACTGATCGTTCTATACTCATCCTATCATAACCATCACATCTTTTTTATTTATTTTTTATTTAATTAGGTGTGTCAAGCTTATTCCTGGTAAAGGCATTTACCCAAAAAATGTTTATGCTTAATTTTTCCTTGGTTTAGTTGTTTTAACCTTTGTCTCAATGTCCGCGTATATTTTTCATGTTCAAATTGCCATGTATTAGGTTCTAGTTGCCGAATTGACTTAAAATTTTAGAGTTATATAAAAAATATTGTTTTATATCAAACTGCGAAATTTGATGTTGATATTTAGTCTTGAACGAAAATTATAACCAGCTTATGCGATGCACCCCTTTAAGCAACACCCAGATACCTGGGTCTTGAAAAATATATGAAAAATTTTTCATTTTAAATGAAGAAAAATATTTTTGTCTTAATTTTAATCATTAATTCCTAATTGATTTATTAGAAAAAACTAAATTAAACTTAAATTATTATTAAAAAATATTATTATCATAAAAAATTTATGAAAATAAATTTAATTTATATAGCACATCTTTGGCATTGTGTGGTGTCAATAGAATGTTCTACTCAAACAAGTTTTTTACACATAATGCAAGCTTTTCATGTCGACCTCTTTCTGAGACATAAGTAACAGTTGCCTTTATGTTTGATCTTGCTAGAAGCGTCACATTCTTCTTGAGTGCATCCTGAAAGATCTTCAGCAGTGAGTTTCAATAGGCGGCTCAGTATTCCTTCAATGCATTGTGGGAAGAGAAGTTGTTAGTGACTTGCGCATTTCTGGCATGGCTAATATCCCCACTTCATTGTTGCAGAAGTTTTTAATCTTCAATTGTGGTGCTGTAATGAGTGGTGGAGAGGAGTACGAATGCCTTGTTTTTATTTGGCACATAAGAGCACATATGTATTCCAAATCCAAAAAGTGATGATTGGATTTCTCTACCCCGTCGATTATTCTTCATGCCTAATATTGCTAGATAAATTGTAGTACAACATCAAAGCGGTAGTCAAATTATGCGTTGTAAATAAGTTGTCACACAACACAAACAGGTAACAACACAAATCTTTGACCACACGTAAACCAAGATTTGTATGTCTTTCTCCAGAAGATGCCATACTAGAACTTAATTGTTCCTTCAGTGGATAGGACGAATAAGCTTCAGAGCCTTGGTTAGACAAAAATTTTAGATTTTTGAGGTATCCACGAAATAAAATCCACAAAACTTTTCAAAAGCACTGGCAAAGTAAGCTATGAACTCATGCTGAGATATGACGAGCTATCAGTCAGAGACTTGACCTAAGACTTGACTAGAACAGACTTAATACGTATAAGCTTCCTGGTGCGATGTTTAGATCAACTACTTCTGTATTATACATTATTTTTAATGAATCACTATCTTGTGGGTTGTTTTCTTCATATTGCAAATCTTCCCACCTTACACCATTTTACAAGAGTGCTGATAAAAAATCTGTTGAAAATTATAGAGGCATAGCAAATTTTTCAGAAATTGTGATAAGCTAGTGATAAGCTAACAAGTTTCATCACCCACGTCTTAATAAGCAGCAGTACGGGTTCTTCTTTCTTTTCTTTTTAAAGAAATCTTTTAATCTTTTGAAAGAAATTATTTGTTATAAGCTAACAAGTCTTATCAACCCGCGTCTAATTAAGCAGCAATACGGGTTCTATGAAGGAAAATCTACAAACTCATATCTTATGATCATGGTATCGGATGTTTTAATCAAAATTGAAAAAGGGAACCAAATAAATGCTGTTAATACTGACCTTCGATTAAGTTAATCACAACATGCTATACACAAATTAGAAAAATTTGGTATTACGAGGCGTACACTAAGTTGGCTTAAATCATATCTTGACAGCAGATCCCAGTATGCCAAATTCCAAGGAATTCTGTTAAAAAAAAATTACAGCCTTTTCAGGATTTCCGCATGGTAGCCACTAGACATTTACACGAATACATCCGAACACCTCTTCAAAACAAATAAAAAAAAAAAATAAATAAAAAATAAGTTAGATTAAAAAGAATAAATTTAAATTTTTTGAACTATACTTTTAAACTTAAATTATACTTTTAAAAGAAAGTGAATAAAATAAACTAAAAATAAAGTAGACTTTTGTAGATATGATTTTTTAATTTGATCTTCATATCTATTTCGAGCGGTACTTGGTGTACTTGCTATGTTTTGAAAAGACAAAGTAGTCTGCAGGAAAATAACCAACTAACCCAAAGTTGTGTACACACTCTGTTAAGATAAAACCGTATGTTGTGCACTACTCGCTTCAGCCTGTGTTAGATTTGAAAGTACTGTACACAAGTTTAAAAGATACAAAAAAATGTGGTACAGTACGAAGTGTGCACTTTGCTGCAGCCAAAAAAAATGTATTCATGCAGATGTCTAGTAGCCACCATATCCATTCATATCCATTCATATCCGTCTTGTCAGAAGTTCTAAACGATATTCCACACCTTATGCATGCAGATGATTTAAAAATGTAAATGTAATCAAATCAGAGGCAGATGTAAATTTTACACAGTCAAAACTGTTATCCCTGGAGCAATGATGTATTCAAAATCAAATGCATCTTAGTGCCAATAAATAGCTAACAGTGGCTTAAAACAGCCAATAATATAGTGGATTTTGAAGTAGTCTTGGTTTCCAAGATACGGTTTAATCTGCACTATGAAAAAATTTTGTCAAAGGCCAACAAACAGCTCGGTTTTATAAAAAGACGAGTAAATAAATCCAAGAATATTATGGTCACTACATCCTTATACTGGGCATTAGTGCGTCCAATACTTGAATATACCTACATTCTTTGGAATACGTCTTTCGATACGCATTGCGAAAGAATCCAATTTATTCAACAGCAATTCTTACTATACACGCTGAGGGACACGTACATTGTACAATCCCCGTGATTATAGTAATTTTTCAGCATATGAATACAGTCTCAGCTTTTTAAATTTGATGCCTTTATCATCAAGAAGATCATTATTGGGCTCATGTTTCACTTTCGGTGTCATTAATGATGCTATTGACAGAATATTTTTCTATTATGGTATGCCTCAACAATCCAATAAGACGTAGTCAACTAAAGTGTTTTTTGCGGCTTGCTATCATTTGTGCTAAGTATTTCGGTTCCCGAAAAAGGCAATAGGTATGTTTACGTACTCACTTCAATTAAAGGAAAAGTAAAGTTCGAGTAAAGTCGGTGTAATAGAGAGTAATTTGATTATCTGTCACAATGAGGGAATTTTTCAAAAAGTACGAAAACAGTTTCAATCAAGTTCCAAGCACAGAAGCTGTGTTTTGGCAATTGAAATTGAATCATAGTTGAATTGACTGGTTGGAAGACTTTTATATGAGCTGGAAGCACTGTTATCAATATATTTAAAAAAATCTGCATTTCCATTTGCTTTCATATAGATTATTTTAATTCTATTTTTATTAATTTGATAACCAATTGCATAAATTCAATCAAATTATTTTAACAACAATCGAATTTTGTCACTTTGACAATCAGCTGTTTGAAACTCGAGATTCGTGCTAGAGAAAATTTTTCAATAAAAGTTCAAGTAATAGGGAGGAGTGGTATTTTGCTTCTTCATGTGCTCTCTAGTGCTAGAAAAATGTGCAGAAACTCTTTCGAGTAACTTTAAGTTACTTGAAGTGAGTACGGCAACAAAAAAAAAAAAAAAAAAAACGAAATGGCCATTTCAGCCCTTGAAAGGACTTTGACCGAGCTTCTTATTATCAATTGTGTTGTGTGTGTTGTGAAATGTTTGAACACAAATGATCGAGAAGTGGACCTACCAGGTTTTTATGCCGACTCTAAACGGCTTATGTTCTCAAGAAGCTTTTCATGGCATTTTTTACTCTCTGAGGTGTGGCATTGTCTGCAGAGAGATGACAACCGAACAGAAAAATTAATTCAATTGAAAAAACTTCCAACAAAACTTTCGAAAAAACTTTCTATGGCAGATGGGGTATTTGAACCTGGGTTGTATGGCGTATGAGCCACACACTCTACCCACTACGCCTCGGCAACAGACCTAATATAAAAGGAATGAAATGGTGGATCAACCAGCTAGACTTAACGTAACTACAGGCATAGACATGTTATTGAATGTTTATTATGAAAGTTCGAATACCACGACAAGTCGATGCATGCAAAAAATTAAAAATTCTTGAAAAAATTGTTAGTTGTCCTAAATTGGCACGGTTTTCTGTTGCACTACTGGGGAAGTACCTAAAATACATATTGAATTTCCACACACAACATGGAAAAAAAATATAGTATTAGTTCAATGTCACAGATCTGTCACACTCCCTTTATTCTGTAATAAATAGATATATAATAAAAATATTGATTTTCTAAAAAATACGTGCTTTATTAAACTTAAAAACAAGTTTATAAATGTTATTTATTTTAAAATCTATGATCATGGGTTACAAAGGGTTAAGATTATTGTTCTTAGCCGAGCGATGAATCCAGAGACTTGTAGCAGGAAAAAAGAGACAGCCACTCCCCTTCTGTGTGAATGTCAAAATTTACAGAATCGTCGACTCTGACACATGGGAACAGGTTTTTCAAAGATTTGAAAGAGTAAGTGAGTATACCATTGCCAGATATATGGAATTTCACTTCAAGCACGGGATGGTTTGCTTATTAAATTTAAACTTAAATATATATGATACCACACAGCAAAGAAAGTCGCAATGCAACTATGCGGAATTGTCGTTCTCAATGGTGCACAAACCGTTTTAATCTAACCTAACCGAAATTTAAATAAATTTGGAACATACGAACTAAGTTTATTAACAAAAGCTAAGTTAATTTGATTTTTGTTCTTTTTTTTATTTAAATTTGTATTCAGTGTTTTCATAGTCGACACTGTGTAAATATGTTCACATGCTCTTGACACGTTAATGCATTCATATCTTAGAGCATTTGAATAGAAAAGCGGTAACAGCCAACAGACACGCTTTCTGACTTCCTTTTTTGGTGCTTTATTTGAATGCTGCAACCACGGCTGCTCATTACGAGCTTGCTGCAATGCAAGCATGTCGTGTGGCAACACTTGAGCACATAAACATACTCACATTTTGCCAAAAATGTATATGGCACATTTTTGTTGCTTTTGTTGTAGTTCATATTGATACAAAGTTCTACACAAGAAACATAAGTAAAAAACTATGGTTGTTTATTGAAGTGCACTCAAAATAATGGCGCAAAAATGATTTGAAGTTCTAACCAAAAAGATTTTGCTTCAGTGAATTTGAAGTACACAACTGCATGAAGCTAAAAGCTTAAGGGGGTCAGTACAGCAGCCATTTAACATACAAAATAAGGCATTTTCAGATGACTTTTTTTGTGAACTTTTAACTTTAACTTTTTTAGGGTTTTTCAGATGGCTAATTTCAAAGCTGGTGATAAGCTTTTTTAAAAAATTTATTTAAACTGATTTTAAAGTTATTTGAAAAATTTTGCAAAACTGAATTAAATAGTAATAGTTATGGTTTACAATTTTTACTTTTCACCAGATGATTGCAAGTTTGCCCCAAGCAAATTAAAAAAAATCAGTTGATATCTTTCATAGGGCCAGAGAAAAGTGCAGGTTTATAAAAGAAATGCTACTTTGTAGGCAAATGAAAAAAAAACCCCAATACACTGACGGGGGAAAAAATTATCCGTATTTCTCGCTTAGTAAACGAGAAATAGTAAATGAGATTTTTTGATCAAAACATATTTACTTAGATTTGGTTTTACAGTATATTAATGTTTTCATTACTAATTTTTTTACAATGTTGATTGTTCATGATATTTCTTCATTTCTTTTAAAGTATCATTGTTTCTTAATAAAATATAAAGGTTAAACCAAACGTCGTAAATAAAAACTGTATTGGTATAGGGCATAGAACATTTGATTTTTTTTTTAATAATTTGTGTCTACTGATATAGGCCAACAGTCTGTGTTAAGAGGAATTATGTAGCATCTAAGGAAGAGGGTCTAATGACCTTGAGAAATCTCCGGTTTTTGTTAAAGAGGCGTAAGTTAAAAGCATACGCCTTTTTAACAAAACTATTCAACAGACAGTGGGTGAAGGGCGACAAAGTGCATGTTACCCAGGTAGCAATTTTACCTAAATAAGCCTTGAGCAAAGCTTTGTATAAGGGATTTATATAGGAAAGAGAATTTAAACTTCCTTAAACAATCCTTGAAACAAGGTTTATAGAAGTTCTATGAAATGAAATAAGATGTGTGAAATTAATTCATTTATACAAAAACTTATATACAGTTTGATAAAAGGTTTATATTCACGGCTTATTCAGGAACTCGGCAACGAAAAATTTTTTTTTGAAGCGAAGCTTTTTACTCCTCGTTCTGTGATTTGCTTGGAGTGAAATCTGGAAAATTTTCGACAGATTTTTTCTTGGAAATTTGATGGTTTTTTTGTTGCTAGTGCTTATAATAACAAGAAAATTTAATACATTAATATTAAATCTTAAAAATATTTGTTGGCCTGCGCCCGTGGGTATAGAACCCACGACCTTTTACACGGGAGTCCATTGCGCTATCCACTAGGCCACAAAGACTTGTTTGGAAGAGTTGTTAATTCAATCCTAATTATAACAGAAGCTATGCTGCAGTAAATCGTCACCATCTATCAATAGATAGGGGATTGTGTATTTGCTATGCTACAACTATCAAAAATTTGCTTTTATTTGCCACAAGGTGTCTCCAGCATCGGTTTGTTTGTATTGTGAATGCGTTTGTGGTTCTGTTGGCATAGAGTGTAAATTATTATCTAGAGATTGCATCAACGCTAAATCTCTGGAATGTATTAACAGAGTTATTTCACTTAAAAACATGTAGAAAAAAACTCTGTTAACCTCTGTTAACACATGCCAGAGATTTAGCAGAGTGGATGCAATCTCTAGATAATAATTCATACTCTATGCTGTTGGTACGAAGAAAATTAGCAATGCCTAAAGTGCATAGAGTATAAATTATTATCTAGAGATTGCATCAACTCTGCTAAATCTCTGGCATGTGTTAACAGAGGTTAACAGAGTTTTTTTTCTTCATGTTTTTAAGTGAAATAACTCTGAAATAATAATTTACACTCTATGACAAGTGCGTTGACAAGTGCGTTTTTAAGTGTCAAAAAATAGATATCAATAAATATGGAATCAACAAACGCATGCATGAGTCAGTGCAGCCAAGTTCACAACCATGTGTGGAGAGTTAAAATGGAGAGTCACTGGCATTATATGCCCGTATATGTAATTGGCGTGGAAATTTGACATTCAACAATAAAAAAATAAGCAGTATATATGTTTTCTGTATATAAGTTAATTTCGTACTTGCCGAAATGATTTAAAAAAATATTTTTTTATTCCGGTCTATGACCGTTCTTTATTACGAGTTTAATGCAACTGAATTACAATTTTTATTATTCTCTATGTTTGATAAATTAAACTAACTTAAATAACTCAAACTGCAGTGCTGTGGGTGTTGCGTCAGCGTTCTTTGAATTTTGTTGCACTTGCCTGTTTCCCATGCGAGCGCAGTAGACGCTGTGTCAGCATTGCATTTCGTCAGTATTCCAGATAAGTTGTTGCTGGTATCCAATTGCTTAGTTTAATTTTGTTTTTAAATATTTTACGTGTTAACTCCTCCGTCGTTAAGTTCAAACGTCCTCGTTTGACCTATGATGCGTAGTTAACCTCAAAGATTTGAACTGGTTCTGCATTCGGTGTCATGTCCATGGAATCGTCCTTAGGGCTATTTGTTATTTTAATTTTAGCTGTTTTAACTTTTAGGTATTTTCTTATTATCAATACCAGAAATGCTGCGAGGATAACTGCCGATAGGCTAATATTGGTTGCGTAGCTAAGTCTATTTTTTAATTCGAGTTGATCAATATGTTGGGTGTTATTTATTTGTAGTTCGTTGATAAATTTTAATGAAAGGACTTCCTCTATTTTGTTTTGCTGGTTTTGAAGTTGAAGAACCGCTGGTAAAGGTTTTCCATAGGATACTTCGTGATGAAAATACATTTTCCCGTTAATATTGATTGTGCTATTATGGTGGCGTATGATAAATGTGCCGCTTAAATTCGTGGCTTCTCCATCAATATTGATTTGTCCATTAAATTGGTTTAGGAATATCAATCCAGGCATAAGTTCTTCTATTGAGGCAACGTGTTGGTTGTTGATCAAAGTGCAATTGGGTTTACGACTCTCTAATAGGTTACTAATACAAGTTGAATTATTCAAGTTAACAATATTCTTACTATCGCAAATAGTGAGTTCATTATATTTTTTACAAGTTGTCTCAATTCCAAAAATATTTTTGTTACAATTTAGAATATTTTCGTATTTTATGTCATTAATTACATTTTGCTTTTTTACTGCTTTTATTAGAAGAGATTTACATGAGTCTATTTTTACTGTAGGTAAGGTTACAATATAAAGAATTGTTTCATTATTTGTTGCTATTTTAATATCGGAAAATTCAAGAGCTTCATCTAAATTAACATAGGGGATATCATTTCTTTCGAGCAATCTTTCTACAATTTTTATTTCTTCGTTTGCTAAGACATATGTATTGATTACATTGGCTTTTGCCCAACTTATGGAAAATTCTATATTTCTTAATTCTTCTTTTAACATTTCCAACTTAAATTTATAGCCTAGAATTAAATCTTGTTTTATTTCTTCCTTAGATCTAACAGTTTTCATAATCATATTTGTAACATTTCTAAGTTCATTAATTTTTTCTGCAGTTAGTCTATTAATAATAATTTGTTTCTCATTATTTTCTAATACATTATTTATCTTGTTTCCGATAATCTTAAAATCTTCGTGGTCGGGATTTCCCGCGATCCACTTCCACAAGGTGCCTATGGCATCTATTGATCTTTTTGTTTTTTTATTTTTGGTTTTTAATCTATAAAGGTAATTACGGATTTCGGATATTTCATGATAGAGGAACGCATAGTTAGGGTTACTCTTGCTAACGAATTCGTTTATATGGGCTTCTATATTATTAGCTAATGATTCATATTGTCCGATTTCTATGGTGTGTATTAAACGAAAGGTTCCATCTTGTAGTTTTGCTGTCCCAGTGTTAATTGTAACTAATTGGGAATGCGAGTAGTCGAGTATTTGAATTTCTCCTTCTGCTGTAAGTATCCCGATGAGTAATCTGTAAATGTTAAGAACATAGTCAATTTTTAATACGATCTTTGTGTACCGTTCGTCCAGAAACCGTTATTACTGTCTTTCGTCTATTTTGAGCTACGATCTCCTTTTTGTATCTAGGAGTCAATTTGGATCCTAATCTTGAGTTTATTCTTACATATATGGTATCGCCTTCAGAAAAGTCTGTGGGTGTTTTTCTTTTTTTGTTATGATTTAACATGTCTTTTTCCTGTTTGTCGTTCAACCGTTGAATATTTTCTAGTCTCTTTCTTTCTTGTTCTTCGTCTGTGTCACCTAGCGTTCGTCCCATGAAAAGTTCTATAGGTTTTCTTTTGGTTGTCGAATGTATAGAATTATTATATTCAAATATTGCTGAGAAAAGTAGAGCTGGGAAAGAAGAATAGCGATCTTCGGCTTTTAAGCATCTTAGAATTTCAGAAAGGGTACTATGAAAACGTTCTACTTGCCCGTTAATAGTACTGGAGTAAGGTGGTGTTGTGAAAATTTGAATTCCGAGTTGTTCATTCAACATATGTGTAATGGTGGCAGAATTGAACGATTTTTCGTTGTCAATTACAACGTTTTTCGGTTTCCCAAATGATAATAATATTTCCCTTAAGGGTTCTTTTACATGTTCTATCGCTTTGGACTTTACTAATCGTGCTTGGGCATATTTGGAGAACTTATCTAATGCTGTTAATACTGTTTTCCCTTCGGTGTTATATAAGTCAATATGTAATAACTGTCCAGGATGTTCTGGTATTGGTGTTTCTAGTATTTTCTGTACTGTGGGATGTCTGTCGTACTTATTTTCTTTGCATATTGTGCACTCCTTTAAGAGTTTCTTAATTTTCTCTGTCATTTTAGGAAAGTAAATTTTGTCAAGTAGCTTTATTTTGTTTTTTTTAAAATTCCTATGTGCTCTTCTGTGCTCCTGTAATATCTTTTCTTCTTGTTCTGATTCGTTGATAATATCTTCGACCTGCTTCTGTGTATAACAAATCCTATAAGAGCTGAAATGTAGAGGGTAGATTTCTTGAATCACTCCCATTATTTCTTCGCTGGTTAACAGTCCGTTAATAACGCTGGGATTCAAATAGTTTCTGAATGTTTGTATCAAGTCTTCTTGCGTATATTGAGGCTTTATTACTATGTGTCTATGGTATGTTGGGAAAGGTATCGAGAAATTATAACTATCAGATTCACCGGTTAGAATAAAAAGTTGGTTCTTGAAAACGTTGATAGGGGCTTCTATTGATGGAATAAGATTTTCGGCTGAGCTTTCGTGACTATGAATAGTGGCAGTTAAAGAGTTTGTTGGTACCTTCTGTGGCGGCCTGGAAAGGGCATCGGCTACCACGTTTGCTTTTCCGGGTTTATATTTTATTTCATAGTTATACTCTTCCAGAATGGACTTCCAACGTTTCATTTTTCCGTTATTATTTCTATTACTCAAGGCATAGGTTAGCGGCTGATGATCCGTATAGATTTCAACCTTTGCCGAACCATACAAATAGTTCCTTAATGCATTTAACGACCAAATTATGGCTAGTAGTTCTCTCTCATTTGCCGCATAATGCTCTTCGGTTTTTGACAGTGTGCGGGATATGAAGGTGATGGGTCAATTTTCTTGGGACAGAACGGCTCCAAGGGCAAAATTTGAAGCGTCTGTAGTAAGTTGAAATGGTTTTTTAAAGTCTGGGTATGATAGTAGTAAATCATTAGAAGTGAGTATGTTTTTAATTTTTTCTATTGCGTCAAGCGCGTCCTCATTTAACGTAATTAAAGTTTTTTTCGATTCTGTCTTGGACACGCGTCCATCCTCCCCTCTTAAGAGCGATGTCAGGGGTTTGGCAATTTTTGCATAATCTTTTATGAAACGTCGATAATGCCCTGACATGCCTAAGAATGAACGTAGGTCTTTAAGTGTCTTTGGCAGAGGAAATTTTTTAATAGTTTCGATTTTTTTCGGACTTGTTCTTATACCATTTGACGAAACTAAGAATCCGAGGAACTCTACTTCATTTTGGAAAAACTTGCATTTTTCTAATTGAACTTTCATATTTGATTCACTTAAGGTTTCGAAAATGCGTTGAATATGGTCTAAGTGATCATTTTCAGATTTACTAAATATTATAATATCGTCAATGTAGACGAAACAGAATGAACCTATGTATTCGCGCAAAATGTCATCAAGGGTCCTTTGAAAGATTGCAGGTGCATTCTTTAAACCAAAGGGGAGCCTTGTAAACTCGAATTTTCCATTATTAATGGAAAAAGCTGTTTTTTCTATGTCTGTTTCCTTAAGTGGTATCTGATGGAAACCACTTTTGAGGTCCAGTACCGAAAAATATTTGCATTTCCCTAATTGCGCTAAAACATCATTTATTTCTGGGATCGGGTAACGGTCAGGAATTGTGATATGGTTGAGTTTACGATAATCTACTACTAATCTATGTGTTTTATTGCCATTTGAGTCAGGTTTTTTGGGTACAATCCACACAGGGGCATTGTACGGGGATCGAGATGGTCTTATTATACCATCTCTTAATAGTATTTGTATCTGTTTTTGAACTTCATCTCTTAGAGAAACGGGATATGGATAGCTTCGGGTGTAGACAGGAGAATCTGAGGTAGTCCTAATTTCGCCTTTGACTCTACTTGTATAGGTTAATTTTTCGTTGGGTTCAGCAAAAAGATTTTTGTATTTCTCGACGAGTAGTTCACATGCTTTCTTTTGTTTATCTGTCATTTGTTCGTTTTTTATGTCTATTGTATTGACTGTTTTTGATTGACATTGTCTGATTAATATTTTTTGTCCATTGAATAATTGCATGTAATTATGTTTGGTATGAATAACAGCAGATAATTCCTTAAGGCTGTCGTTCCTAAAATGGCGTCAAATGATTTTAGGGTGGGAAGTAAATAGAACTTAATTTCGAGTTGTGGTATATTGAAAAGATTTACACGAGTGAAGTGTGTTATTTTAATATTACCCGCTATGGAAGTTGCAAAGAAAGGTTCCTTATTAGCAAACGCTTTAGGTACAACGGAAGGTTCGATATAGTTTTTGTTTGAACCTGTGTCGATTAATATTTTAAGTATTTTACCTCCTACTGTCCTAACTTGAATATAAGGCAGTGAGGAGTCGCTCATTCTAAAAAATGTATGTCAGTTAGATCTGAAAAAGGAACTGTGGTTTCTGTTTGGGTCTCATGTGTCCCAAATTGCTCTTGTTGATTCTCGTAATATTGCATGTACTCGTTAAATGTTTGTTCTGCGTCTTGCTGAGCTGTTGAATCTTGATATTTATGAGTTGCTTCTGTATTATTTATTTGTTCAGTCGGATTGTATCGTCTTGCGTCGTTAAGTTGGAAATTATTCATGTCGTTACATAACTTAGTGTACTGGTACTGATCAGGGAACGTTTGTTCTATATTAAAATTTCTCTGAAGCTTTCTCGGTCCTGTTTGGGGGGTATTGTCGCTTGGTCTTTTACCATAAAAATCGTTTGGTTTGGGGCGATTAACATAATTTAGTGCTCTACTCTGGATACTTTGATCAATATCCATGGCTTCTGGCCGTGGCTGTGGTTTAGCAGCGAATGGTCTCGGTGGAGGGTTTGTTGGTCTGAAGAAATTCGGTTGAGCTACGGGGGTATGAAATTGTTGGCGTTGTGGTTGCCACAAGTTATTTTGATAGGGTTGAGGAATATGTTGTATGGTTGCATTCCTTGGAAAATGCGCTAGCTGTGGATAGAAATTTCTTGTTATAGGAGGAATTATAGAAGGCCTCCTTTGAGGTACAGGTGGTGGAATTACAGCTTTCCTATTTCCTAAAGCATAATTGGTTCTAAAGTTCTGATTTTCTAGCTTTTGGCAAAGATAGAGGGCTTGCGGTAGATCCGAAGGTTCTTTAATGGCTAAGAGTTTCGGAAGCTCTCCGTTCAAGCCTCTTATGAACGTGTCCAGAGCCTTGTTTCTGTAGGAATCTGTTAAAGTTTTTTCAGCGTCTTTACTAATGTTCATGCAAGAAATTTTGTTTAGAATTAGTGAAAGGTGTTCATAAACTGATTGGTAAAACTCTTGTAAGGGTCTTGTGCCTTGCACGAGAGTCGCCATTTGGTACTCTAATGTACCAATGTCCCGCTTATCAGCGTAGTGAGTGGTGTGGCATATTTTAATCGCCTCCCAATTCAGCGGTGTATTATAAGATTCCAATACTACGTTAGCCTGTCCGATTATTTTATTCCGTATAACGCTTAGTATACCGAAATATCTTGAAGACCCCTTTTTACTTTCGTAAAGGGACATGATTCTTTCCACGGATTTTCTCCATGAAGCGAACTCTGAACTTTCCCCTGAAAATTCCCTCAAACAACGTACGATGTCTGGTATTTTGTCGCAGTCGTCAATGCTACCAGTTGTTATAATTTCGTCCGTTAGTTGGGTTGGAATGGGGTTTATCAAAGAACTAATTGAAGCTGCACATTGTTGCTCGACAGCCTGGCGGATTAAGGCTTGGATTTCTGGGGTAATTTGGCTCGCTATGGGAGCTCCTTGACTATTTAAGACCGGTGGCCTTATTAAATTATTTGGGTTAGACATTGTGGTTATTTGAAATGTAAAAATCCTACTAAACCTTTCAGTATTTCTACGAAGTGTTTTTAATTAATTTTTTTATAAATTATTTTTTTAATCCTTAGTAAAAATTTCTTAATGTTTTATTTTTCTTTAAATTGACTGTCTAAGAAATGTTAAAATCTTACTAAACTTTGCAGTATTTTTACAAAGTGTTTTTACTTAATTTTTTACATAAATTATTTTTGAATCCTTATTAAAAATTTCTTATAGTTTTATTTTCTTTTAAATTCGCTGTCTAAGATTGCGAAGAATAATTTTTTTAATCTTTCTTTTTGTTTTCAGAGCTATTTTTAAGTTCACAATTTCCCTTAATTTTAACTTATTATTTATTACAATTCAAAAATTAAATTCTTACAAATATATTCTTGTCATCATCCTGACGTTGGTTAGTTTTGTTGTCCTCCGCTGGTCGACCGGATTTTATCCGTTTTGCACTTTTCGCTACTCGGGATCCTGCGTCGCACACACTCGCGAAGTTAGCCGAAACTATCGTTTAAGCTATTTTTTCCTTTTTATGCGTTTATTGTTTTTTTTTTCCCAAACTTAACGCTTTTTTTTTTCTTGCTTTTCGGTGTTGTTATTTTGAGTCCGTGTAGCAAACTTTGCACTGTTTTTTCCGTTTATACAAAACTTAACGCTTTAACATTGAAAAACAATTTGGTACATTTATATTTTTGAAGCAAACTTTGCACTGTTTTTCGCATTTAACTATAGTTCGATCTTGTTTTCGTGTCTATATTTTTAATCAAAACTTAAAACTTTATCATTCGAGCTTGTTTTCGTGTCTATATTTTTAATCAAAACTTAACACTTTACCACACACGTTGGGCGCCAGTTAATTTCGTACTTGCCGAAATGATTTAAAAAAATATTTTTTTATTTCGGTCTATGACCGTTCTTTATTACGAGTTTAATGCAACTGAATTACAATTTTTATTATTCTCTATGTTTGATAAATTAAACTAACTTAAATAACTCAAACTGCAGTGCTGTGGGTGTTGCGTCAGCGTTCTTTGAATTTTGTTGCACTTGCCTGTTTCCCATGCGAGCGCAGTAGACGCTGTGTCAGCATTGCATTTCGTCGGTATTCCAGATAAGTTGTTGCTGGTATCCAATTGCTTAGTTTAATTTTGTTTTTAAATATTTTACGTGTTAACTTATACCCTATAGGAACAAACTAACTTGTTTATTAAAACAACTAATTAAAAAACTAGTTTAAAATAAACCAGTATATGAACTACTTTGAATTATATTAAGGCGGCAACTACTCTGATGTTGGAATGTTTTAATTGAAAATTTTTATTAGATTACAAGCTAATACTCGTATATATTTAACCATGTTATTTCATCAAATATTATTAACTTTTGGGCATCAGTAATAGTTTTCAATTGGTTATTTAAGAGCAATTAAAAAAATAATTTAAATGGAACTAATTTAACAAGTAGTTGAAAATATATGCAGACGACAGTCAATTGACTTATTTAGCGGACATCACCATACAAAATAAGTTAGTTCGTTCTATGGAAAAAAGTCAGAAATTCAACTAGTTGTGGTTGACAAAAAACTACTTTATCAACTACTTTTAAATTAGTTGATTTTCCTACAGGGTATGTAATTTATTTTATGTTATTTTTAATGTTTGAATTTAAAAGTTAATTTATCAAAAAGAAAAAATTATTAAGCTATCAAATCTATGTAACTGCGAAAAAGCTTCGCTTCTCTCGTGTGTTCAACGACGCACCTGTGTTTTGTTATTTATACATATTAAGTATATCTTTCTTCTGCAGTACGTTTCATTCTATTTTATTAAGAGCAGAAATCATGTAAATTTTAAAAATTTTTGTATATTTACCATGGCCACACTTAGCACTGATTGGACTCAGATCCTTATATTACACAAAACTTATACAGGAGAATGGAATTTTCAAGGCTCTTTCAGGCTCTTTCAAGAAAAGCATGAATAAGTACATTTATACAAGGTCTTTTAAAGTTGAGCATGAATAACTTGAAATATTTAGGTGAAATTGTTATCTGGGTAGGTTGTGGTTGTTTCGTTTGTTTTAATTGAATGTTTGATTGTAGTTACCTAAAAGTTTTAAATATTTTTGTAATTTTACTTTGTGCTTTTAAGGATAGGTACTTGTAAAATAAGACCCATTGAAAATTTTAAGCAAAATTTTTTTAAAAGGGCGTATGTTGCTAAATTTTAAAACGCTCTAGCAACGCACCAAATTTGAATGACAGCTGAATAACAGTGAAACCTTTTCTTTAGACGGTTAGTTATTAATTATCAATCGCCAAAATAATCAAATTAATCATAGGGTAGTGGGGGGAGGGTTTTTTTAGTTCCTGTAAAATTTGCTTAACATCACATACGCCCTATTAACAACTAGCGATTCATATAGGTAGAGTGTGTGGCCCATACGCCAGAGAACCCTGGTTCAAATGCCATCTGACATAGAAAGTTTTGTCAATTGAATTAATTATTATTAAATAAATATTTTGCTAAGCAAGATCTGGTGAAATATATCTTTTTACATTAATTATATTTAAAATTCTTCGATTTTGAAAAATATTCAGTACGAAATTATAAAAACTGCAATTTTAACCCATTAAAGGCCATTTAAATGCATTTTGAAGGCATTTTCTGAAATTCGCATTTATAAGACCCTAAAATATGAATATGCATATTTCATTGTCTAAATATTCGACTTTTATTTTTTTTAGCTAATTTTGACCACTCAAGTTACACTGTGCATCGCTTTGTCACTTGTTCTTGTATATTACATTATCCACTGAACCATAAGCGAAGGTTTTGAGTAAGGTGAGAGTTTTGCGAAAGGTTTTGGTTAGAATTTTTTTTTTAATTTTTTCTTTTTTATTATGTCGCTTAAAAGTGCTTGTTATAAAAGATTAAATTTGTGAAAGCTTTTCCCATAAAGAAAACTTGTGCATATTTTGCGAAATTCATTAAAAACTTATTTTGAGTCGAAAATTAATCATTTTTGTATCATTTCAGTAGGTAAGAATTCCTTGTAAATGAACCATTTTTTGTTCATAAATGAGTTCGGAAATGAATCATTTATGGTTTTTTTTTTGCATTCTGAAATGAGTTAAAAAAAGAATAATTTTTTTATCATATCAGTAGGAAACAATTTCTCATAAGCGAACCATTTTTTGTTCATAAATGAGTTGACAAATGAATCATGAATGACACTTTTTATATTCTAAAATCAGGTAAATAAAGGAACTTAAAATGAAAATGTTAACCTTCGTACAAACGTCATATGAACTTTTTTACCAGTGCGAGAAGGGATGTACTGCTACACGTATGGAAATTTTCAACATTTCTATCAAAAATTAAAATCAAGCCCAAATAGAATGAAAACCACGAAAACATTCCATGCAAAAATGTAATCAAATAAATTCCCCAATTAATAACTTAACTATTTTGATATTTTATATATAATTTGGAAGTTTGTCAAATTGGAAAACAATCACGCCTTTTCCTCTTTGAAACATCAAAATCATGAAAAACACAATGCGTGAATTCCAGCCCAGGTATATTAATCCTAATAACCCAATGATTAATATGATCTCTAATTTTAGTAATAATCATTTCTTCTTTAACAAAATATCGATATGTAATTATAAATAGTATTATGCAATAATAAAATTTATAATTCAAAAAGGTTATTTTTTTTTAACTCATTATTGAACAAAAAAAGGTTTGTTTTTGAGAGGCAATTCAGTCCAATGATTGATACAAAAAGGGTTCAATTTCGTTTCGCTTTCGAGTGCCGAAAAATAACTTTTGTATGGTTCTTTTCTTAACTCATTTCCGAACAAAAAAGAAGATAATTTATGGTTCTTTTTTTAACTCATTTGCGAACAAAATAAGGTTCGTTTTTGAGAGGCATTTTAGTCCGACGAATGATACAAAAAGGGTTCATTTATGAGTGTCGAAAACGAACGTTTCTACCCGAAAAGGTTCATAAATGAATTCAAAAACGATAGTTTTGGTTCACTGGGTATATTATATAAGAAAATTCGTCAAAGCTAATTTACAACAAAGCGTAGCTTCGTTGTAGTTGTTTACATTTGATACTTACTGCATCTTTATAAAGCGAAAAAGAACGTTGAATGTCGTAAAAGAAACGAAGAACAATATTTTTCGATATGAAGAAACGACGTTCAACATTCGTTTCGTTTCACTTAAAGATACAGTTAGAAAACGTAGACTTTTCTTATAAAAACTATCACTCTTCTTGTAGTTTACAAGATAATAACGGTTCTATTTATTATTAACATTTTTTATTTTTAGTTTTGTTTTTATATGGCTGGCCCGAAAAAATATATTTATAAAAAATTTAATTTTTAGGAATCCCAGAATATCTTTTTTCGGTATTAGTTTCTCTTCTAGCGTGCGTGACGGCCACGTAAAAATTTGTTATCATGAAAATTGTGGTACTGAGTCTATTTAAATATTTCAAAATTATTGAAAACGAATGTATTTGCTTGGGTTATTTATAAAAGTTTTGTTTATCTTTAAGTAAATATTAGTTAACGGTACAATTCTTTATGTTTATATTTTTGTTGTGTTATCTATGCTGTGGCACTGCGTGCTATAAACGCATTTAACGCTATTTGCCTAACAAGAATAATTCTTCGTATGAGTAATTTGTCGCTTTCTTATCAAAGCAGAAAAAAATTATTTATAGAAATTTAAACGAAAACGGGGAAATTTCCTAAAATATTTTGTACTCAATGGAAGAGCGCTGTAGACAAATCTTGACCAAACAAAAAGGACCCATAAAAGGGACCCATATTGCAGGTCTGTGAACACAACTACGTAAAAGACATATCAGTAAAAGCTTTGCTGAACTTTATCTCACCATATTGCTTAATTTAGTGTAAATATAAAACGGATATTTAATAAAAGTAATAATTAAAACTTATAATTAAGCGAAATAATTAAAACGTAGGTACGCATGTATTCTTGAAGATATACTTCTTTTGGTACGTTGAGGTTCAAATTTTTAGAGGAAATGCAATATGTAGAGGAAATGAGTAAGGATTAGCTATTGAAGTAAGCAAGGAAAAAATGGTTAAATTTAAAATTTTTGAATTTTTGAATTTTGTTGCTTTTGGTTTTTATTCATTCAAGCAACAAAATTTAGCTTCAGATGAATGTTCTAAGCTCTAGGCTTCGTAAATGTATTCAACAAAATTCTTGATTAAAAATGAAGCATTAGGTTTCTTTTTTTTTTTTTTTTTTTTCTTTGTCTTTAGCAAATCTCAAAGACAGTATACAGATGGCAGTATAACTTCGGATTGTGTCTTCGCTAAAACACAAAGATTAAACGGCACTACTACAATTAAATTTCCTTAACTGAATTGAAAGGATGATCAACTGCGAGTTTGTATTTTTGTATTTAACTCGATCTTTTAGATGAAAAACATACAAAGCGAAGACCTCCAAAATTTCAACTTAACGGAATTGTAAAGGTCAATTTAAATTAAAATATGCTTTCAATTCCGTTCAGTCAAAATTTTGCGTATATTTTATTTTACATTTTTTTAAGTGAACGATTTTTTCATATGAAAAGCTATTCTTTGTCTATAACAAAGATTTTTTGGCGTAACGGTCAACATGAAAATACACGTATATCAAGCGAGCTAGATGACCACACATGAATAACAATCAGCAGATTATTTCACTTTCAAGCAAATACATGAAAATATAATGATTGATAAATCGATAAATAAAGGATAGATATATGTAATAACTTTCATAAACATATTTCTTTATAAACTACTGATAATAATTAACATAAATTAATGCCATATTTTTATATCTTAAAATTAAAAAGTTTTATTTCAAAGTTGGAAGTGTCGTTTGCGTATTTGTGATAAGGATTTAGTGCTTATTACTATGCCGCGAATTGATTTTCGTCGAAATGTTCTTGGAAATGTTTAAGGATTTGTATTTGTGTGAAATCGAACTGTTTTGTATGAGGCTGTTAAAACTGCAAACAATACATCCACTAGATAGATCATAAGAGTCATTTTAGACATCCCGATACTTAGGAGTTTCGGACAGTAGGAGAGAGGGGTGAAGACGACGAAATCAACAGTCAACAAAAGAATAGGATTCTCCGGCATAGGCTTGATACTATGACAATAGATGAGTAAAACCCTAGCTGGATTTCGCGAATATGGAGAGCGTTTTTTTTATGGCTCATTTAATATTGTGGGACTAAATTTTTATGTCAGACCTAATTTAACAATTTTTATATAAATATATAGTAATTCCAATATTAGAATTTATACTACAATTGTTTTATTCTTTTTGGTATATAAAAAGTGGATGCAGTTCTGTTTTAAGAATATTACATATATGAGAATTATTTGCAATAAAACTAATTGAGATCTATTCGCATGATTTTTTTTATGTTTTCTGTAGGACTTGAGTCGCATTTTTTCGTAAAAAGAAAAAAAGCAACCGCCTTTTTTTTAAAATTACCAGTCATTTTAGACCAGGAATGCGCAAAAGGCCGCTCATGGGCAGATAGCTTTCACATACATACGACAGCTTTCAATAAAAAAAGCTTTTTACTAGAATTGACAACTTATTACACTGAATAAAATAATATGGATTTGTATCAAACATATTGATATGGACAAATAAAAAGTGATATCAAAGCGTAATGATGTGCATTCGTACTATCACAGCACAAGAATAATACATATTATACATGGAACACATTGGCGACAATAACGACGTTTCGCCATCTCTCACATATTTTTTTGCATGTTTTTCTTATGGAAATGAGTTTGGTGAATATGTCTCAACGACACTATTGCTCTTGTTCATGTCTTCGGTATAGAATTATTTCTATATTGGCAGGCGACAAATATTGCTCTTTTTTCATTGCATATGCTGGGCAAACATGTTTGGTGAGCTTTTTTGTTGTTAGTGTTTTACGCATTAAATGCGAAATAAGCTATTCTGGTATATGCTTCAAGCACTTACAACAAAAAAACTCACCAAACATTTTTGGTAAGAATAACGACTGTATAAGAGAACATGTCAAAAGCATTGTTCATTTATTAATTTGGCTTTGCGTGTGGGGAAAGTTTTTCGTTCTGACGCTTTCGACGCGATATGACTACATTTCTCTCTTTTGTCGTGTCGTACAGCCGTTGCCATCATCAATGTGTTCCATGCATATGGCAAATGCTTTACGACAAGATAAAAGAGAGGAAATGTAGTCATACCCATGTCATAGTCATACCCATAGTCATACCCAAATGTAGTCATACCCATAATGATTTACAAGGTAGGAGTAACAGTTCTGTTGGCGATTAGGAGTTGTCAAAAACACATTGAAAAAGAGAAAACGAAGAAGCAGCAAAACAGATGAAAAGTTAAACTTTGTATGGATTTGACAATTCCCGATCGCCACTTGTGAGAAAAAAGGTAGTTGTCAAGGCTACCTTGTAAATTATTGTATCATGGTCATACCGATGGCTACTTGATTATTTTGAAAGCGACGCAGCAAAAAGCAAAGTCAAATTATTAACTGAACAAAGCTTTTGACATGCTCTCTAAGCAATGACAAAAAATAACAATATTTGTTTCCATCAACAAGAGCAGCAAACTCATCTTCATAAAAAATACCTTTAAAAAAAATTTGACCGATGGCGTAACGTCGTTGCCATCGTCAATGTGTTACATGCATTATTCTTGATCACAGCATATGATCAGTTGCTGTGTGAACTTCATGCTATGAAGCTGCGGCAGCTTGCTTCTGCGCTCTCTTACAGGCATGCTACACAGGCCAGTATACTGGCCCTGTAGTTCGAAAAACTCAATACATTCATACTTTTTTACAAATACACTCACACTGGATTCACTTTCACGACACTTTCATCGCTACTAGCAACGAAATTTCAGAGCCAGTGGATTTTGACAGCAGCGGCTAGTGTATGTCAAAAAGGGGGATATCAGTGTTGTTTTTAATTACTTTTGGTGGATACATTTCGGGTTTTCCCTCGATTTCGTACTTTATTTCGGGTTTTCCTCGATTACATACAGGAAGCAACACTGATAACATGTTTACATTTACAAAGCAAATGAAACAAATGTGAAAAGTTGTAAATAAATGTGAAAAATATACAATTTTATATACAATAAATATACAAAAAAATATATAATGGAAAGAAAATGAACTCAAAAACAAATCATTAAATTAAATTGATTCAATAGCAGCGAGAACCTTCGCAGACGATGAAATTTTTTAATGAACTTTCACTAGCATGTGTAGCACATCTTGCATGAAAGCACGAAATTTCGAAATTCTTTGAATCATTCGAACAGTACACGTATTCTTTCGCACTTTCACTGTCACTGGCCTGTGTAACCGGCCTGTTATAGAAAACGACAAGCTATCATTCTTGCGTTATGCTGTGATCGTACAAATGAACAAAGTCGTGCTTTTCGTTCAGGGCAACTTCGTAAAAAAAAAGCTTCACTTCTCTCGTGTGTCCAACAACACACACACACTCTCGTGTGTGCTTTTTTTTGTTTCTTTAACATGAAGATTTCATTATTGAATTATATTTTTAATTGAAAAAAATGTATTTAACTTTGTTATTTATAAACATTTTGTTTTTCTAAATAAATATGAGTTAACAGCACATCTCCGTATGTTTAACTTTTTGTTGTGTTATCTATGCTGTGGCACAGTGTGCTATTAACGCATTTACCGCTGTTTGTTTAGCAAAAGCGAGTATTGGTAAGAGTAACTAACGCTTTCTTATCAAAGCATTTAAAAATTATATTTAGAAATTAATATGATAACGGCAAAATTTCCTAAAATATTATATCAATAGATGTACGCTGTGGGCAAACATTGTCCAAAGGGAGTTTCAATGAAATTTTACAATACTTCAACCCTCTGGGACAACTTTTAAGTGTGTAATTACCCATCAAAAACTCAATATGAAACTTTTAGATTTCTAATAAAAGTTATTGAATTATTTATTAAGTAAAAAACTTTGATGCGCCCGTATTTCAGCACAAGCTTAGTTTGTTTTTTTTTATAATAAGCTTAATGATATTTCATTTATAAAGAACAAATATTGAACCCATTAACTTCATAATTTTTAGTGTAGCTTTTAACATAATTTACTTCAATCAATGCTCATCATTAATGCTGTAGGTACCAAGAAAATGTTGCTAAATTTTTAACGAAATAAGACTTTTTCATCACGAATATTTATATACAGATACATTTTACAAATTCTTTTTAGTTTTAATTTATTATTATTTCATACTTATTCATTACTGTATTTCATTCAGAGACATAAATGTCTCTTCCAATAAATGTTGCGGCATTTGTTCTCAGCTACCTTTAGCCTAGTTAAGTCAAGAGTCAAAAGGTGTTTAAATAACAAACAAGCAAACAAGATTTTTTGTGCTTAAATTCAAAATTGCCATTCAGTTTGAATTAATACTTGCTTTAAAGTAGGCTAACGAATGACAAGTTGATGAACACAATAAATGTATATTTTCTGATATTTAAATACATAACCTACAACTATTTAAATCAATACTTACAGAAAAGTGAGCCCATGAAAACATAAAAATAAAAGTAGGTCAAAATTCTCAAAGATATAAAGTTGTTGGGTGTTGAACGGCTTTTATGCTTGTAATAATAATAATCAATTTGAAGGTATATTTACACTTAAGACAAAATAACAATAAATAAGCAAAAGAGTAGCTCCTTAAAATATTTTGAGTTTATATTAACCTTGTGCATCAGCCATTGGAGCAGCAAAGAACGAAAGGGAAGCTTTATTCAACTGATTGTATACTTCGAAATAATTATTTTGAGGTATTTTCTTTCAAAATCGAATTTTATGTAAATTTAGGTATTTTTGGGTCAAAATTGGAAAATTTTGTATATTCGAATTCGGATAAAGACCACGTTATTGTAAAATATGTTCGCTTTGAATCAAATTGACATTAATAGAAGTTTCGTACAGTACCTAGTTATTTCAAATCCGAGGTCAGAATATAGAAATACAAAATTAATGTCCCAAGTCCATTCAGAACCAGACAGAATTTGAGTTAATAAAAGATTGTTAAAGTGTTAATTTTAAATTTTAAATCAATTCTTGGATACTTAAAATGGAAGTCCCGGGTCTATACCCAAATATTTAAAAAAATAAGCAATTAAAACAGAAATAAAATCATAATTAGTTTGTTTCAGTGCTTATTTCAAATACATGGTCAAAATTTGAAGTCTAGATATATATATATATATATATATATGTATTTTTTTTTTAATATTTGGTTTGATCTAAATTTAAGTTAATAAAATTTTAAGAGTGTTTATTTAAAATCCAAGGAGAAACCCTAAAAACTAAAAATTTAGGTTTCTACTCAAGACTCTGATATTTTTCTGTATCAATATTCAGTTTGAACTAAATTTAAGTTGATTAAACTTGTAATTGCATAAATTTTAAATTTGAGTTCAAAATTTTAAAACTCATAATAGTGATCTGGGGTCTGGCTCTGGTTATTTTTATAAATTATGATCTAAAAGTTAATACTAACCTTATTTTGAGTTTGTCTCATATGTTTTTTCTAATTCATGGTCGAAATGTGAAAAATCAAAATGGAAGTCCCAGCTTTAGACCTATTGATTTTAACAAATATTCTATTCGAACTGAATTTGTGTTAATGAAAAAAAAAAAATGATAATTTCAAATTCGAGATCAAAGTTTGGCCAAATTCACAAAAAATATATCACAACAAGTGTGAAATTTGATACAGATTACACCAAATTCATCTTCAAAACAAAATAATAGAAAGAAGTAGCCATGGAATTCTACAGTGATCTCCAATTAAACACGGATAGCTCCAAAATTCAGTAATAGGATCGGGTGTGTACTGCGAAACACAACAACAATACTGCCCCATTTGCAAAGTGGCCAACAGGATATGCATAACAGCGCCGCACAGTTTGACGAGGGTGTACAAATGTAAAAACATATTTGTGTTGGGATTTGAAAAACTAACTATACAGAATTACATGCAGGAATCCTATATTTTCATGCCACGCCTTCAAATAAGGCTTGGAAATGTCATGCAATTTCATTTCTCATACTTTAGTACTCTGTATTTCAAAACATATATAGATGACAGTATAATGAATATAGAATATTCTTTATACATATACTTCGCATGATATATCGTCAATTTTTTTTTTTAAAAGTCTTAGTAAGAAAAAAATCTGTTATATCTAAAGCGACTGTATACCTTAAAAAAACACATATATGTTTCTTAAAAATACAATGTTTCTTATTGTATTTAATTCTTTTGTATCTTTGAACAATGGTTTTTAAACATTCTCAAAGTTATGAATTATGAAGTTATGGACAATTTTGTTGAGTATGTTTTTGCCAAAATGCAAAAATTTCTATGGAAAGAAAGCAATAATTTTGTAAAGCTTAAATTGCAAAAGAAAAACGCTTTTTTAATATATTTTAAATATAAATATAATTTTAATTAAAACTTTCTTAACATTTTCCTGAAAAATTTGGCTGCGGCAGCTAAAAACTTAAGAAGTTATGTGCAATTTTCTGGAGCGCAACAACAAAATTTCTGACAAAATGCACAACAAATTCATAGTGAAAAATAAGGGTTTTTTTTCAAAGTCGACAAGCTGATGGTTATGAACTTTTTTCTTCGCGTATGAAATATTATTGAAACATTTTTGGGATGTTATCTATTTAAATATTATGGGAATATTTTTTTAACGGTTTTGGAATGTTATTCCGATATTATTGGGTGTTATTTCAGTGTTATTTGAATGCTTTAAAAATATTTTGGAATATTATTGAAATGTTATTTTTGTAATGGTTTTCGAAAGTTATTGAATGTTATCATAACGCTATTGTTTAGCTAATAGTATGTTTAGATACATATAAAATTATGATTCTTGTTTTGTCGATTATTCAATTCGGGATCGATTTCTCTGGTGAGAACCGAATAATAGTCATACATTACTCCTTCGTCCCGAAGTCCTTGGTACCGATTCTCATTCGCCTTCATCTGCTGGTGAAATCTTTCCCCATGTTCGTCACTCTCGTCGTCGAAATTCTTCGGACAAAAATTAAAATTTGAGTGCAGAATTATTTTCTCGTAAGATTCACTTTTATTGTTCCCAAGGAAGCTAGAAACAGCCATCTTAAAAGAATTCACTTCCTGCGCTCCCATGTGGCATTTATTGTACATATTGTCTGTAACCCAGTGTATTGTGTTCTAGATATTCAATATCAATTCGAACTATAGTTCAATGCCACTAGTCCCATTTAATAATATCGAATCTCCAAATATAGAATATAATTAAATTTACATTATGTCAAAAGAACTATTTAAATTTTATAAAAAATTTGGCCTAAATATTTATTCACCCTCAGTATATTCGCGTATTGCCTACCCATATTGATTAAATTTCTAAAGGGAGCCATTTAAAAAATTTTTTCAAAAGCGACTACCTAGATAGACAGTGCCACAGCTCTTAACATTACTTTAGTTATTTTGGTTTAGTGTTTGTGTCACATTAAAGCATTCACTGTCAATATTTGTCATTTATTGATTTCTTGTGTCTGATTTTGTTGCTTTTAAAAATGCATACATTGCATGTATTTTTGATGCTACAGCTGTGTCGGTGACTATGCTAAATATATGTATGAATGTAAGTCAGAGTGGGTAGATATATTGTACACTTAATCATGATTCAATGCAGTAAACGTTTATGATTGTGGTGATTGTTATTTTAACCTTATATTAACCTTAGGCAAAACTTGCGAACTATGAAAAATGCAAGTATCTTAAAACGAGTCCTTGGATAGGTAACTGGTAGGCAGATATATGAAAATTAAAAAATGTCCATGTCAAGCAATTTTATACCATACGGGATGTACGTTAACGCGTTAACAATAACTGATGGTAACTTCCGGTTAAATAATTAGCCATGGCGGGTGTAAATTGCAAAAAATCAATTTAATGCGAAAGTATCTGGGAAAGATATCGAAATGTTTTAAGTAAAAATATGCAATCAGTTATGCGAAAGTCCCATTTCGATCTTTTTGGATACAATCACTACTAAAATAAAATGAAAGCGTTGGAGCTATCATTAAATCATTGATACATCAGTGTATTTTATCAAAGCCTGTGATAAGAACCTCGTGTTCACGGCAGCCTTTTTCTAAGCATCAATGCTATAAGGCAAAGAATGGATTTTAAATAGAAGAAGAAAACGATGATGGTAAATAATCAATGCAATAATTCAATGCAACTGATGGTAAATAATAGGTCTGATTCCGTTCTCACTTCAAGTGAAAAATAAGAAAATTTGTCAAAAAGTACGGAAATGACTTCAAGTAAGTTTCAAGCCCAACAGCTGTTATGTGACTATGGAAATTGGATACAAATTGAAGTGGCTGGTTGGTTTACAATGACATTACAATTAGTAATGCCGTAAATAATTGGGCCTATTCGGCGAAATCTGTTATTCTGCTACGCTTTTTCTGTTATCATTCATAAAAGATGCCGGCCATAAAAGATCTGTTAAAATTGGTATTCAGGATTTCGAACTTTTATGGCATCCTGTTATCAATCTTCGAAAACAAAAATCTAATACAATTCTGTTAACTTCTGTTATGAAACAGCTGATTGCTGTCAATAATTATTCTTAAAGTGCATATAAAAAAAGAGAAAAACATAAATCGCAATGCAGAGCGAAAAAAGTAAGTTAATCATTTAAATAATCAATTTTATTTTATCAATTAAAATTTTTTAACAGGAAAACGCGAGAAAATAGTCTAAATAGAGTTTTATTTCTCTTATTTAGAAGAAACCCCAGTGCTGGCGAGAAGGAAACACTGCGACGCATCAGTGCAAGGGCTGTGGCAAGAGCTGGTAGCCTTAACTCAACTGGTGGCGTGCTATTTATGCGACAAGTGGAAAACGGTAAGGTTTTTGTTTATATTGAAAGTACATATTTGCGTATGAATGATATAATTTCAGGTGTTTGATAAACTGCGCTTGGAGAAGAGTGGGTTCAGTTTGCTATTTAAGCGTAACTCCATAAAAGTGTTCCGATGGTTTCTTCTTAAAACTTGTCTTTAAAGCGACTGTTTCGGGTTGGGGCGTATTTTTAAAGGCGACTTTTAAAGGCTACTTTATAAAAAACTACGGCAGTTATTTATAAAAACTTTTTTTATTATTTTATTGAAGTCCAAAAAAATAACATTTCCGGTGGGACAAATAAATCTATACTGGGCCATCAAAACAAACAAAAAAAAATGTTTGTGGTGAATTTAAAGACCAATCTCTTGGGATCGCCGCGTCCCGATTTTTAAATTTTTGATTTTAAAAAAAATTTTTGAGTTTAAAGATGAAAGCCCGAAAATCGATGACATTTTATGGTCAAAATAATTGATTTTTTTCCTTGTGAATAAAAAAATCAAAATCAGGCCATGGTGATCCCAAGAGTTAGGCCTTTAAATTAACCACAAACTTTTTTTCAGATGACCAAAAATGGATTTATTTGTCCCACCGGAATTTTCGGACGCTGATTTGCAAAGCCACCTGTGGGCTTACATGTACATGAATTTTTAAAAAAATATCTTTTTTTGTGTTGCTGAAAACTTTTTTTTTCAATCAGTCTTTAAAGGTCGCCTTTAAAAACACGCCTCAACCCGGAACAGACGACTTAAAACGCACACACATTTTTACCGAATGTGTAAACTTACATTTGCCTCCTTTTTGAGCCATTCCTAAATAAATTCTTAAATAAACATCCATTTTTCACACAAAAATGTTTACTTTCTAAAAATTTGTTACGATAAAAGACAGAAAAATGTATCTGTTATTCTATGATACATTTATCTATGATCTATGATCTATGTTATCTATGATACTAGACCAAAATCTATATGAATTTTGGTCTAGTAACAGATTTTTTGACAGCTCAAAAATTTGTATGGGAAATCATAACAGAATAACAGAATTTTTTCATAGCAGATTGTGCCGAATAGGCCCAATTATTTTCTTTAGTCCTTGAAGATCATATTTTCAACTTCGATTTTAGGAGATGTAAATGTGACACCTTCAAAATTTCCTTCGTCTGTTGAATAATTTCAGGTCTGATGAAAATTTATAATTTTGCTAAGTTATGTTTACAAAAAGCTAAAATCTTAGTTTAAACAAAAAGAAAAATATCCTCAAAATTCAATACTATCATATGTTCAATATAGCTTAGAGCAAATTTCAAATTTGGCGGGTATTGTAACATACAAGAAGCCACAGGGTGTGGTCTTGATCTGATTGCATCTTCCTGCTCCGATTTGTGTTTAAACAAGACACATTTTTTAATATAGTTCTATGAAAATTCTTAGGGGTTTGTCCGGTTAGTGCAAAGATAAAATGCAACAACACGAATTTCGTACTGCTCTGATCACAACTTTATGATCTAAAATGCCCTCAAATATGAAAAAAACCTGTAAGTTAAAGTTAAATTGCAATGATTGTTGGCAAAAATGATAGATTCTTAGGTGAATATTGAACATATGAACTTTTGATTCGATCTGACGTCATCTTGGCACAGTTCATTTGAAAGGAAAAAATTATTCAATATCTTAAATATTCTTATAAATATTCACCAAATGAGCTTATAGTATGATATTCTTTATATATATAGAATTATATTATAACCTCACCCCACCTGTCCCCTCCTTGAAAGTAACAAATTATTAAAAGTGATTTGTATAGCATCTTTTCAAATTTCGGTTTTACTTTAACAAAACTTTATATTTCAAAATATCCTTAAACATCACGAAGTTCAAGAAGATTTTATTTCATTCAATATTCTAGTCAATTTTAATAGATTTATTATAATCACTGATTCTAGCAAAATCTAGCAAGATTTATTTTATCTTTATTCCGATGTAAAAAAACGCGTTTTTAATGCATATTTGTGTAATTACTAAAAAACTAATAATAAACCCCCAAATATCAGCGGGTAGGTTAAACAAGTTTGTATTTTTACCATTAGTTTTATAACTAATTTATGGTCGTATTTTGTAAAACGCAAGCGAGCAGCTCACTTGAGGTTTCTTTGTCTGGCAATAAATTTCATTGGAAAATTTCACTCACCCAAACGACGCGTTTGCTAGCGTCATGAAAAGCTTTGTTGAGTGAACTGAGTTGGGCAAAGAAATGCCTAAAGCTATGACATACAATTCTTTTGAAACAATTCAAGAATTGAGACTATATCTCATTCCCATGGAAATATTATATTAAATAATGGCAAAATCTTAAAAATTGATTTAAATGACTGTGTCTTATCTAAAGATTTACATTATTTTATAAGTATTATTATAGTTATTACACCCAATCAAAGCATTGCTACAACTATAATAGTTACGAGTATATAACAGAGTATTGTAAAGTTTTAAAGCTGCACTCTATAAACTTTTCCGTAAAAACTGGACTCGTACAATTTTTTGTCAAATTTCTAAAAACTGCATACAAGCATATTGAAGATTTTTAGTTGAGGTTTTATTCAATTCTTCCAGCATATTTTGAGGATAAAACAAATATGCCTTAAAATTGCGTTTTTTTTTTTCTATTCAACACTATATATCTCAACATCGAATAAAGATAGAAAAAAATTGTCCTTCACTATTCGGAATCAGAGATATTAAATTTATTGAAATTGACTTTAATATTGAGAAAACATTTTCCTGAACACCAGTTGTATTTAAGGGCATTTTGGAGTAGTAGGATATAGTATTGTCATGTCAAGACCAAATTTTGTATAAAAGATTTTCTCCATTATTACTAGTTAGTAAAGTTTATTTTTACATCATCACACCAATATTTATCAATTCCATTCATACGAATTTTCTTTTTGAATCGTTATAAAAATATCCTGCTTTTGGCTCAAAACTAGAGCAAGAAGATGAAGTCCTATCCAACCAAAATTTTGATTCGTTAATGCATGATATATCTTTGGATCCCCTTTTGATTCAGTTCGATACAACTATTTCATATAAAGTCACTACAGCCTAACTAAAAAAACAAATATTACATTGTCTTCAGAAACTAAGAGTTGTTTCTCATTTAACAAACTTATATGAACATACGACTCATCTTTGTGAACATAATCTAATATATTCTATATTTCAATTATTTTCTCTCAGTTTTCTAGGTCTTTATACATCACTTTGTTTTATTGTTAAGACTAGCTTATACCCGGCGCGCTTCGCTGCGCTCAGCGCTTATCCCCTAAAAGAGGGCGTAGCTTTAGTGAAGCCATGCTTTTATAGTAAGTTCTTACCGGGTTTTATTAATGTGTGACTTGTTTCGAAAGCTATACCGAAAATTTTGGGTGCGGAAAAAGTGCCACGCCCCTCGTCCAACACCCATAAAATGTTACCTGTGACACGGCATGTGTAAATTGAGGTCGAATACTGAATTCCGAGGCTTTGCGTCCTATAATTACAAAACTGTTCGAAATCGAAAATTTTAGGTGTATTTACGATCGGCAACAGACTTCACAGGAACCCTCTCAACGCTTTGGTATAAAAATTGGCTTAGCGGTTTCGAAGCCTTTACGTGATATACACATATACCCACATACGTATATACATTGAGTCGGCTCACGCTCTTTAGAAAAAAATTTGTTCAGTCTCGTTCTTCAAAATAATCCATGGCTTATGTTATGATGATCCCCAAAATATTTCGACTAAAAATATTGGCTGGTATGGCAGTTAGAAAAAAACAAACGGTCAGAAATAAGAGTAATGGAAAAAATTTTGCATCAAAAAATCTTATATTTTTTCCGTTGGACCAAAGATAATGCGGATTTTTTGGATTGTTTTAACTTTTTTCATATTATTTTCACTAAAATTCAAACGAATCTTTTCCTAAACTAATTTTAGTCAAATAAATTGTACAATGTAAAAAATGTGTAAATTTTTTTGTAATTTCATTCAATTTAGCAATTCACTTTACACTTTATTTTATCATCCATAGATAATATAATTGACTAAAAGTAAAATGGCAAAACAAAAAAAAAATTTAATTTGCATTTTAGTGAAAATAATACAAAAAAAAAAGTTAAAAAATTAAAATTTATAGAGTAGAGTAAAAATTTAAAATTTATTAGTGCAGATTGGAAGCACTTTTTAATTACTATTATTTCTGACCGTTTGTTATTTTTAACTACCGCACCAGTAAATATTTTTATAAAAAACTCGATTTTTACAGAATATTTGAAACCATTCCGTGGTATACTGGTTGACGTGCGAGGCTTGTATACCATAGAACCCAGGTTCGAATTCTATCTGACACAGAAAGTTTTTTCAATTGAAATAATTTTTCTGTTCGGCCGCCATCTCTATGCAGACAATGGCAAACTTTAGAGAGTAAAAACTGGCATGAAAAGCTTCTTGAGAACATAAGTCGTTCGGAGTCGGCATAAGCCTTGTAGATCCAGTTCTCGATCATTTGTCTTCAAACATTTCACAACACGCACGCATAAGAAGCTCGGTTAAAGTCTGAAATGGCTATTTCCTTTTTGTTTTTTTTTTTTTTATTTCAAACCATTCCAGCTCACGGATGACTATCGCTACAGTCGAAATATTTGGGGAATCATCATAACATAAAGCATTATTTTGAGGAACCGACCCGAACACCTTTTTTTTGTGAGGAGCCTTAGTATACATACATACATTTTTTACAGATAGATAGATGAGCAGAAAAAGTAGGTATGGCAACATTTATATATAAAGTGACCGCCACTTGGTCCCATTGCACCTATATACCAAGTTCCACTATCAAAACGCGTACAGCTCAGAAATTACAATGATTTTTGAAAAGTCGTCTTAAATAAAGTGTGACACGCCCCTTTTTAAAGGGTTCTGGCAGTAACCATATGAACTAATCTACCAAGTTTTAGTCTTTTACTGTAAAAAAAGTCTGATATATATCCTTTTTATGGATTTGTGGGCATTGAAAGTAGGCGTGGCAACATTTATATATAAAGTGAACGCCAATTTGACCCATAGCACCTACATACCAAGTTTGTCTATCAAAACGTTCACATCTCAGGAATTAAAATTATTTCTAACCGATAGCCCAGGCAGCTAACTTAGTTATAATTTTTAAATTGTAATGAACTATAGTACATTAATACATAAGTAAATAAATAAATAAAATAAAATTATTTCTGAAAAGTGGGCACAGATATAGTGCTACCATGCACAATTTTTGCAAAGCTGTCGAGAGTAAGCGTATGAACTTAATAACCAAATTTTAGTATTTAACGATGAGAATCGTCTGATTTATAGAAGTTCTATTAATTTGTGGGTAAAAAGAAACCAAGTGGCGGCTGTGGCGTAGCGGGTAGAGTGTGTGGCCCATACGCGAGGGAACCCTGGTCCGAATCCCACCTGACACTGAAAGTTTTTCGATTGAACTAATTTTTCTGTTCGGCCGTCACCTCTCTGCAGACAATGGCAAACCTCAGAGAATAAAAACTGCCATGAAAAGCTTCTTGAGAACGTAAGCCGTTCGAAGTCGGCATAAAACATGTAGGTCCAGTTCTCGATCAATTGTGTTCAAACATTCCACAACACTCACAACACAATTGATCATAAGAAGCTCGGTCAAAGTACTTTCAAGGACTGAAATTGGCCATTTCGTTTTGTTTTTTTTGTGGGTGGTACAAGTGGGCGTGGCAAATTTTATATATATATATTGACTGTCACTTAGAGGACCTGCATATCAAGTGTTACTATCAAACGTGTGCAACTCAGGAATAAGCATGATTTCGAAAAAGTGGGCGTAGATATGGTGCGACTACGCCCATTTTTAAACAGTTGCCGATAGTGACCATATGAACTAAATTACCAAATCTTAGTCTTCTACGGCAAAAACCGTCTGATATAAAGCATTTTTACTGATTTGTGGGCGGTAAAAGTGGGCGTGACAACGTTTATATTTACAAAATGACAGCCACTTGCACCCATAGCACCTGCATACGAAGATTGGCTATGCAGGCTAAAGTGGGCGTAGATATAGTGCGGCCATGCCCGTTTTTTATACATTGACCGACAGTAACCATATGAACTAAATTACCAAATCTTAGTCATCTACGGCAAGAGCCGTCTGATATAAACCATTTTTACTGATTTGTGGGCGGTAAAAGGGGGCGTGACAACATTTTTATTTACATAGTGACTGCCAGTTGCACCCATAGCACCTGCATACCAAGATTGGCTATGAAAACTTGTACAACTCAGGAATAAGCATGCTTTCGATAAAGTGGGCGTAGATATAGTGCGGCCATGCCCATTTTTTATACATTGGCCGACAGTAACCATACGATCTAAATTACCAAATCGTAGTCTTCTACGGCAAAATCCGTCTGATATAAAGCATTTTTACTGATTTGTGGAAGGTAAAAGTGGGCGTGACAACGTTTATATTTACATAGTGACTGCCCCTTGGATCCATAGCACCTGCATACTAAGATTCACTATCAAAACGTGTACAACTCAGGAATAAGCATGATTCCGATAAAGTGGGCGTAGATATAGTTCGGCCACGCCCATTTTTTGTATATTGGCCGAGAGTAATCATATAAACTAAATTATCAAATCATAGCCTTCTATGGCAAGAGCCGTCTGATATAAAGCATTTTTACTTATTTGTGGGCGGTAAAAGTGGGCGTGACAACGTTTATATTTACATAGTGACTGCCACTTGTATGCATATCACCTGCATATCAAGATTCACTATCAAAACTTGAACATTTTAGGAATTAAAATAATTGCTGAAAAGTGGGCGTGAATATAGTGTGACCACGCCCATTTCTTTTACAGTCACCGAAAGTAACCATCTGAACAAAATTACCAAATTTAAGTTTTATATGATTAAAACCGTCTGATATATAGCAATTTTTTTGGTTTGTGGGCGATAGAGCCAATTTGGGTTGTATGGGAGGTACCACGCCCCCTTGCCCAATCATCCCCAAACTTCACAGGAACACTTCCCGAATGATGCTTCAGTATCCCTCAAAATTTCATAGAGTTTGGTTAGGTGGTTTTGGAGTCTATACGTGATATACACACATATCCACATACCCACATACCCACATACCCACATACATACATTCATTTTTATATATATAAGAAGAAGAAGATTGCATTTAAGTTATTAAATAAAATCACTCATACGCCATGCATTCTATTTAAATAGCTCATATCTGATTTTTTATAAATAACATTTATTAGCGCATTACTGCACTAAGAAATACTGATATTTTCTAGATGAATTATTGATTTTGGAAAAAAGTACATACTGTTGGTTTTGATAATAGAACCTAAGTTATTTGTTTTTCTGCAATAATTATTTGAAATAAAAAAAATATATATTTTATTTAGAATGGGTTGTTTGTTATGAGTTATAAGACATTCATTAATACCAAAGCAATGAAGAAGAGATTGAATAAAAAGCATAATAATAACAACACAATCCAAGTTTATTTATAAATCAAGCTGTCAATCAATCTGTCGATTATTTGGTATGTAGATCAATACTATGAAAATATTGTTGAAATTTCACTTTAAGTCAAATATTTAAGCTTATAGAACACCTCCTTATGTCAATTTTTGATATTTTAAAGCTATTTTAAAGCATATTACATACAGTAAGAAATTTTCTATTTCTTATTGACATTTTTGTATTCATATTTCTGAAGTTATTGACTGTAGACTGAATGGTGGTAGCTTATGATTCGTTTGTAAAATTTGAATATCTGTAATATATACGCATTATACACATGCAAGACAAGAAAATTGGTCTCAACTAATTTCTATTAGTCTATTTAAACATGAAAGCTTGCTTTAAAAATAAAAATTTTAAAGTTTAAGTTCGCATTAAAAAATTTAAGAAAACAAAAATCTTAAGTGTGATTTTGAAAATTTTATACATATATGTAGTCATTAATCGTAACAAACATTGTCATAGCAAAAAACATTTAAATAGTTAAATAAAAACTAACCATCTTTTTGAACGAAAACAAAATTATGAACGCAACAATGGGACTACAAATTTTTTACAAAATTCTGCTATGCAGATAAATAAATATCAGAATTTTAAAATTATATAGTTCCTTTTTAATTAAATTTTGTATTTATACTTAAAACCAAAGCAATGTAATTTTTTTCAATCTTCAAATAGCTATAACAATCTATAAAATTTTACATACCGTAAATAATACGAACTAGAGATCTGCAGAGTTGTATCGCAATTTTTTTTATTTATAATCTACTCAAAACAAAAGCAGTTCAAGTATGTACGAACATCGCATAAAATACTCAACGCCACCGTTTGACTCAGAACACAAATTGATGCTGCATTAGCCGATCACACTAATGTCAAGTACTCTGCGGTGTTTGAACTTCGTATAAGCGGTGGTACTTATGACACTTCCACAAGCAACGACATATTCACCGCCACCGCAAACACCGCTTCAAATATTCACCACCACCACCGTAAATACCGCCTCAAATATTCACCGCCATCGCATTGACTCAGAAGAAAAATTGTTGCTGTAGTGTGAGTATATTTAATTTTATGTTACAATGGACGCAAGCAAAAAAAAAAAAAAACATCAATTCTAAGAAAACGGTGTCGGAAAAAGTGTCGTACTATTTTTCTCAAGCAAATCACAAAACGAGGCGTAAAAAGCTTTGCTTCAAAATTAAACTAACCACAGATGAAAAAATCTTAATATATCAATTACTTATATATATTCACTAGCAGACCACAGTGGTCCACGGCTTCGCCACTGATGTTTTCTTTTTATTATAATGCAAAAATTGCATATAAAAAAAATCTAAGCATGCTAAAGGCGATCAATCACCTTGCGTTCAAAAGTAAACAAATTTTGATCACTCTACAACAGGCCCTTAGACAAGGGGGGATTTTAGGTGTTCAAACCCCTCCCTCCCTTAGGGTCCAGAAAGTATAAAGAATTAACACAAATGAGACTGTTTAATTCAAAATGTAATTTTTTTTTTTTAGATAAGCTGTGATAATGATGTTAATTTTCTTGAAAACTTCACTTAATTATTGAAAAATTTTTTTTTACCAAGTGAAAGATTAATTTTGCTTATAAGAGTCAAAACCATTATATTGGAATTCATCTCCAAGGAGTTGGTATATTAAAAATCAGTTTCAATGCTCAAAAAGTCCCTAACATCCAGTAAAATATAGACATATATGAAAGTTATACCTAGAACGAATATAATTTTGTAAATTGAAGTAAATTAGCTTGACATTTTTTATGCCATATCTACCCAGCAAGCAATAGTTGACGACTATGTCGAAATTCCGACTAATTCGTCACTATATCGAGCTTTATTAAAGAAATCATTACAATTTCGTTATGCAAATATTGGAACAGTTTCACTTTTTATACGAATTTATAAAAAATTTCGTTATGCGACTGCTTGCACGACATATTAAAATGCTAACAGAGTAAAATTTCCTTTCTTTCGAACCGTCTGAACGAAATCGTAACTTTTTCGTGTCAAACCCTTCATACGATTTTCGTTACTATTGCGCAAATGAAATCGGAATGATTTCGAAATATTCTGAGCAAAATCGTAACAAACATTTTGCAACCTTTCCGATTTCGGAATCTGATTTCGTTATGAAATCGTAAAGAATATCTTATGAAGCGGTTGACACGGCTTCGTAACGATTTCGTAACGAGTCTTTACGAAAATGTTACGAAAAAGTTACGATTTCGTTCAGACAGTTCGAAAGAAAGGAAAGTTTACTCTGTTTCCATCTCAATATGTTTTACAAACAGTCGCATAACGAAACTCTTTATAAATTCGTATAAAAAGTGAAACTGTTCCGATATTTGCGTAACGAAATTTTAACGATTTCTTTAAGACAGCTCGAAATAGTTATGAATTCGTCGGAATTTCGACAAAGTCGTCAACTATGGTTTACTGGGTAAGCTTATTAGACCCAAAAGTTTTGAAAAATCATTCATTTGAGTGGGTTTTTTTTCATTTTTAAAAGTATAGAAAATATATGAACCACGAAATTTAACAGATTATGGGGTATTCCACGTAAAGCGAATGACTAAAAAATTTGACATCTAAAATTTCCAACTTGGCACAAAAATTTAGCCCTGAGCGAAGCCTTTTCCAAATAACAGATATCGGAAAATCACCTTAAATCTAAATATGTTTTTTTTTGAAAAAAAAATTCTCAATAGAAAAAATTTGTGTAAAAGATTTTTTACAGTCCAATTCTATAGCGATTTGATGATTTTGTAATCATGTTACCAAATTTTCCTAAAAAAAATTAACAATTACAGTTTTACAAGCTTCAGCATTTTTAAAATTATTTTTATTATATTAAAATATTAAAAACAATTTGGAAGTTCAAAAAATTTTGGGTTTAGTGTTTTTAGTTTGCAAATAATTTAAATATAAATCCACGACCGATTAAATTCTTAAATATCCAAATAAAATTACTGTTTCATTCTATTTATAAAAATTTATCTAGCTGAGTAATTATTTTAATATTAACATGAACTTATTTTCATGTGATATCTTATATAATAAATTGGGTATAAGATACTGGTGCTGTGCAAAAACCAGTTTTCGAATTACTGTTTTTGGAGTCGATTCCTCTATTCAAAAAATTTTATTAAAAAAAAAGATGTATAGATGATAGTAATTGTTATTGGAATTGAATCATAAGGAAATGAAACTGTTAAATTTTTAAAGATCTTAAAATATTTTCTTTTTAATATTATTTAAATTGTCGATATCGTTTTCCAGAACAGTAGTATTTTAGCCCTTAACGATAACTCGAACTAGGGTTCAAACAGGTTCAAAAAGTTGTACACAAGATGGGGATCAATAAAAGCGTAAGATAGCCAAAAAGAAACCAAATCAAAAGACTAAAATTTTTTTTTCTCCCTTTTATATGAAATGTCCATAAAAGTTGTGAATACAGCTTCACCAGCTGAACTTATTAAAAAATGTTTGCATTTTTCATAGCTGATTTTAATTTAGGTTTTGATAAACTGCAAGAAATCTAACCTATTTTTACCGTTCATATTAATATTGCTGAATTAGTAAAATTTTGTCACAGACATTTGTACTGTTTGTGCTAATTTTCGGAATAATACTTTTTAAAAGAAATTCAAAATTCTCAAGTTAGTCCATTTTTCAACAAACCATAGGCAAAAATCAAAAAACTAAGTACTCAAAATTGATATGCAAAAAAAAAAAAAATAAATAAACTCTTCTCATCTATATTATGGTCATTTAAAAACAGGCATATTCACAAATAGTCTTAAAAGAAAACGGATTTGCTTAAAAATGTTCATGTCCTTTCTTTCAGTTATTACTGGTATCTACTTATAGATGTTTTATCAAACCCCCCCTAAGGTAAATCCTGGCTACGGGCCTGCTCTACAATGTCTCACTGTCACTCTTTTTTAAAAGTTTCCATTGAAAACAAACAACAAAAACTTTTGAACGCCGATCAAATGAACATCGTGTGGTCTCAGCCCTTAAGACAGTGGATATCAAACGAAAAAAACATTTTTTTTTTATGTTTTGTTAAGTTTTTCAGCTCAGCACTGTATTTATATGTATCTCACATTTTGCCTTGCGCGATGCTCATCTGGTTTTTATGTTGGAGTTTTTATAACTTGGAGTTTATTCAAACTCTCGCAGCACAAACGCGGAAATATTCGTGACACCGGAGATGATTTCTTAAGAAATTTAACACTTTAATTAAACATATTTATTATTAAAATTTCGAAATAAAAATAGCATATGCTGTACTGTGTTGTAGAAAAAAATATAACTGTTTAAAACTTGTTTCACAAAAAGCGATTAAGTAATTTTGGAGTTTACCTGAAAACAAAAATTTGCCGTTTCATTTTATATAATAGTATAGATTTGTCATTTCTACCAAGAATTAATCTGCCCTAAAACGCGCATAAAAAACTGTTTGATCTTCCAGTTAGGCATTCCACGTAAAATTTATATAATGAATATTCTCGATATGTATTTCAATATTTGGACTATATATAAAGCAGCTTTTAATATAAATTTATAAGACCCTGAACTATATGGGATGTCGCCGTATAATATTTATACAAATTAAGCCGATTTTAGTACGCAATAATAGTACGAACCTTAGAACTGCTAGATGTCGATTTGAAAATCAAATATATATATTTTTTGATGACGTTATGTTATGATTTTATATTATGCCAAATAATAATTTTGGCTTTGAGGTATTTTGTAATTTCTGATAATATAAATATTGTTCAGTAATTTTTGAGTTCAATGCAGCTCATTAGTTTATATTATTTTGCAATTTAACATTGCTCGTCTCTTATGTTTTTCAAAAATAAAAAAATGTCTAGGCATTAAAAAAAAAAATAGTTCAAATACTTGGATTTCTTCTATTTAGTACTTCTATTAGTCATAACAATGAAAAACAACAAACTTTTCAAACATTTGGTTAATTTTTTTAAAGCATCTCTGTCATTTTAAACACACAAAATAATTGAAGTGGTTTTGAAGTGGATACAACGAACCATTTATCAGTGAATTGCTCTGTAGACAAAAACATTCCTCAAAAAAATGTTTGAAATGAGTTCCTAATTGTTCTGCAAAAGAAATCAAACAGGAAAAATGTAGCCTTTGTAAAACATTTTTTTTTATTTTCAAAAAATTCAATACATTTGCCAACATAAGAACGTTTGTCCAAAAGTAAACAAACGATTATTGCAGTGAGCTTCGATGTTGCATGTTGAACTTTACTCAGCAAAATATATCAAGTCAAATTTCTAGCAACAAAGAATATCAGAGTATAGAAGTGATGAAGTGAAATATCAGGGCTGCTAGGACTGGTATTTAAATGAGGTATTTACCAGTCATGGCAGGATTATAAATGTATCGTATGTACAAGGTAGCATTTTTTTGTAGATTATAATCAGAGCCTTGCACGAACGTTCGTTCGATCGATCGTTCGTAGCAAAAAATAAAAATATTTTGTTCGTTCGTTCGATCATTGAGAAATAAAATAATTAGTTTTTTCGTTCGTGGAAAATAGATGTTCGTTCGTAGAAAATTGATGTTCGTTAGTTCGTTCGTAGAAAGTTAATGTTTTTTTTATGGGGACCCAAAGAAGGGTGACAGATAGGGGTATGTGTGGTCGGAAGAAATGCTGAGAAGAAAAATATAATAGGACCAGCTCATACATTTGATTCCTTTAGGAGTCCAGCTAAGGATCTTGTCGTTTGAGCATCCCCCTTGAATTCAAGTACCTACTTTTTTATGTTTTTGTTTTAGACAGAAAAGCGAGCAAACATATATCTCTTTTTTTAAACTTTTTCTTCAACTTTCGCCATAATTTTAAAAAGCACTCCAGGGATCATGAGTAGTGGGATGCCAAATTAATGGTCTATACGTGAAAAAACCATTTGATTTTTTGTTTCAGATATGGGCATCTCCGACGAAAAGTCCACCGTGACACGAAAATTAAAAGTTATTAAAAACTTATTATTTAATGATATTATCGTAGAGAAAGATTTTCATTTTATTGATTTAAGCAATTTAAGCATAAATTCAGCTACCATGATGATCAAATCGTCTGCACTGTTTCACAAATGTTATTTTTATTTTTAGTTAATGTTTTGTAAATGTTTCGTAAACGTGTTTGTTTTAGTAAAAATGGAAGGCATTGGCTAAAAATAATGAAACATGGTTGAGGTAAGGGGAGGCAGAATATATTAAATTTGTTTTATAATAACTGAATCACATAATGACTTAATTACCTAATTACTTAATTACCCAAATAAATAACAATGGAAAAAATGTCACGTAACATCATGTCACGTAACGTTTCATACTAAGCCCAATAGAAAAACGAGAAAAAATTTTTTTACATTTGATTACTATGAAAATAAACTTAAACTATTTCAAATCCTTCAAAAAAAGTTTTATACATAAACTCTTGACAATTTACAGAATTTTTTTGTGATCCAAGTCAAAAACCACTTCTGTTTTTTGTCACGTAACGTATCATTTTTGGTGGCTTCTATCTAAGAGCCGAACTTTTGATAACTCTTAGGTTTTACACCTTGTATAGTGTGCTTGGTAAGCTATTGGAATATCGAAATAAGAAACTTGTAAGTTAAATTTTTCATTCTTTTTTCACTCATTAAAGTCGTGCGATCGTCACGTGCGCCACCACGGAAATGCCCATATACCTCGAAGACAAGAGCCAATATCCAGAAATGTCCTGACTACTAAAGACAATTTTTTATACAGTTTTGAGCACAATTTCTATAATATTTCTAAACGGTGTTCAATTTTATAAATTTAAATCTTTCGTCAACACCGGAAGCCTTTAACTTAAGGGTTTGATATTTTGGGCAGTTAAATTTCATATAAAATTTAAACTTTCTGAAAGATGAGAACTTAAAATTTTATAATAAGCAACCAAAATGAGTAAAGCTCAGCTATGAGACAGTGAACTGACTTTACATTTTTGAGAATAATTTGGAGAGATTGAGAGTTAAAAATATTATAATATAAAGCCATAATTTTGGACCGAGATTTAAATTCCCTAAAATGTTAGAATATAATCAGTTTTCATTTTTCTTGTGAAGCAAGGAAGCAGAAAAGTAACAATTTGATGAGGTCATTGATTAAAAAAATATTTAACTCTTCTATTGAAAAAATAAGATCTTTGTACTAATAACAAACTTTCAATACAAAATCAAACTTTCAGTCATAAATCACATCTTGTTATTCATTGCAAACTCTTCATGATAATTATATTCATCTTAATCCACTTAATTCCACTTAATCCACTTCATCAAAATTTGATATCCAAATAAATCCCAATAAATTTTAAACTAAATTTAAATTTCGTATATTTTGCTTAAATATGCGGTTCAAACAAGAAAATTTTAAATATTTAGATAAACTCAAATGTAACGTGTCACAGATAAAATCCACATAAAACAAGAGTAACGACTGGAAAATTGTTATTATTCTTCAAGCTCATCTTAACAAATACAAAACAAGCATTCATGCAAATTATTTTTACATGTGTCAATGCTTGTTCGTTTTCAAAACACCTCAGTTGTTTTTATATGCTCTATATGTGTGAGATTTAAAAAGGATTTTCAAGTACCTGGAACACGAATGCAAATCAAAGATGTAGAAAATTAAATTTTGATGCTAGTCTTAAGTTATAACTTGTTTCGCGGCATACAACTAAAAGAAGATACTTCATTTTTTTAAAAAAAAAATTTTTTATGATTGATATGAAATTTAAATTAATGCAATTAAGAAATGTTTATTTCAAAATTTAAGTCACCTTATTTAAATAGTTTTGATTTGTTTTCCCAAAACCTAGCGATACTTTATCACTCTTAGTTGCTGCTGTGGTTTTCTTGACAATTTTTTAGGCAAGTTTTTAGGCTGTACAAAGAAGTTTTAAAACACTGAAAGACCGCATTTAATGTTTAAATTTAAAAAAAAATAAATTTAAAAAAAAAAAATAAACGCACAACAAAAGAGGCAAACTTTAAATTTTTAAAATTTCTGCTTTACAGGTAAATTTCATTTCTAAACATTTTTGTTTTTGACTATAAACGTTATAATGCTATTCAGTTGTTTTTTTTTAATATTGAGCTTTGCGATACGTTAAACTTTATTCAACCGTACGCGACGAGTAACAAATGCGTTTTGAGGTTACTGCAAGAATAACGCAGGCTGTTATAAAAAAACATGTTAAGCAACACGACAAAGATTCACAGCGAAGATGTGCTGCTCTAACGGAAATATACAGCCGAACAGTATCAGCGGCAGCAGCATAAATAAAACACTTCCGTAGCCAACAACGAACGGCAAACGACAAAAATTTGCGAAGCACATTGAAACCGTTACGAAAGAGATTATAAAAGCAAGCTCAGACAGAAAATTAACAGAGCAAAACAAAACAGCTGAGAAGAAGTATAGCGAAGAAGCAATCAATACAAAACAAAAGGACCGAATGTAGCACTGAATGTAGCAAAATTCGAAGCATACTTTTAGGCGCATGTGCGCGCCGGTTGTACGCCAACAATAAAACACGTGACTTGTATGCATGAAAAAAAAACAACATATAGATAAAAAAAAAAACTAAACAAACAATTCAGTTTGTGCAGTTTGAGGTAGGTTGGAAAGGTCTGGAGGGTACAAAAAAATAAAAACAAGGCAAAAAATATAAACAAACACATTATGCAGCTAGGTTTGGCCAGTTGGGAGTGTATAAAATATATCTTGCCTTGTAATGCCTGCCTGTTTTGCGGTCGGCTGATGCGTAGGCTGGCTGCTATAAGCTACAGTGTATGGCATGCAACAAACATGCTGTGATTGACATTGAACTACAGACAATATGCAAGGCAAGCTTTTTAATGATGCTGCCACCTACACGAGCAAAAAAAAAACAAATAAAATTAAACAAGAAAAAATTATATAATTATGACAACAATCTCTGCAAACTGCCAAGCTGCATCAAATTTCACAGGTCTTTAATAAAATAAACAAACATTTTGTGTATATAATTGAAATAATAATTTTCGTAAGACTTATAAGATTTTTGTAAACCAACAACTGCAACAGTTGGTGCACTCAAATATTTCACCCTGCACTATTTTAGAACAAAACTGTTTACAGATATAAATTTAAAGATAGCTTCCTGTACTACATTATTACCAAGCGTTTATTGAATCAGCTTGACATACGTTCTCGGGACGTATGAGTGACTTTTAATTCATTGCTTTATTAACTGCTGACTGTTCAATTAAAGACTATGGCGCATAATCAAAACCAAAATAAAAGCGACTTTAATTTTGACATGAGCATTTTTAACAGTTTTTCAATATAATTTTTTGTCTAATAGCTTGCACTAAACTTAGAGTCGTCTTATATTTTGTTTATGATTATGGGGCATTGAGTCTTCAAAAAGTACTTCCACACTATATGTTTCGTACATATTACAGGCATAATTGCGCAGATGGCTCTGAAATACATATAATGTCGAACATATGAAATTGAAGTTCGCACAACAAGACGTTTGCGCTTGCATGTTTGTGCTTGAACTAAAACTGTTTTTTAATTCATCCCTTTTTCGTCGGTATAATATGAAGGTTCAAGTTCAAAACTTTATTCAAAATATGGAACCACATGAAGGGAAAGGTAAATAAGTCTTTTTTACTGATTTTTTTTATGTTTTTATGCAAACAGTTATTGTTGTAAAAAAATTATACTTTTCGACAATAGTCGAAAAAAAGGACTTGTGATATCATGTATTATATACTACGTTGCTGCAACCATATAGCGCATAGCATAAGTTAAGCTAACAGCATATATTGGTACGTCTAAGTTCTAAAAATTTCTTAATACTTTGAAGCGATATGCGGAGTATGAGTTTATTTATTTAGAAAAATTGTTGCATAGTTTACAAATATGTAGCGCACAAAAGAAGATCTATTCTGAAAAATTGCTTGGTATGAAGTATTAGTATGTACAAAATAAGCGTATTTTATTTCACTGCATATTCAATAAGTTATTGTACTCTAGGCGTTTCTCAATCAACCCTTTCTTATCATTTATTCTTTTTAGCCGATCATAAGAAAAGGCAGGTTCAATGAAAAGCTCACTGATACTATGACCCCTGGAGAATTGAACATATGTCATTCCTAATGCAAATTCCTTTTCTCCTATATCGAAAACTGCTCGATCGAGAGTTAAGCCCTAAAATCTGTGGACACTAATGGCATAAGCACGATAAGAAATTACCAACAATAAAAATATCAAGAAACAACAATGAGCTTGCTGGCAGCGCTCGCGTTAGCCCACAAGTTCTCATTATTAAACATACTAGATTCGGTGACTTACGACAAAAATAAAACACGCATCGTTGGGTACACGAGAGAAGCGTTGCTTTTTCACAGTTTCATAGATTTGATAATTTAAGGTTTTTTTTTTTCAATAAAATAACTTTTAAATTCAAAAATTTTAAATAACATAAAATAAATTCAAAAAACACACGTTTTAACTAGTAATTAAAGGTAAAAGGTGTCTTAATTGCCACACATAACTTCATATCTAGTGAATTGATTGTAACCTGCTGCGCCAAATGCTTCGAGCACAAAATAATCAAAATAAGATCAAAAAGTTTCCGTAAACATTGGTGTTATTTATATTCCTCCAAATTCAACTTACAATTCCTACAATGAATTGTGTGAAATTATAACGTCAATAACAGCCGCGTTAAACGAAGAAGATAGAATTATTATTTTTGGAGACTTCAACCGTCCCAATATAACTTTGTGCACGATGATGATGACAATTATCTCCTTCCAATTAACCTGTCCAATGCGGTCGACTTAGAATATGAAGTACTTTTTATAGTAATGATTGTCAGCAAGTAGCTGCAGTTCCAAACCGAAACAATCGCTGGCTAGATGTGATTTTTACTAACTCATATGACAAAGTAAAGGTTAGTCCAACCTATGAGGCCGAGCAGATATTTTCCAATATCCTCCACCATACTGCCTTTACTACTGAGTTATGTACTAACAACATAACTTTTATACAGTCATTCAATAATTCTATTGTATACGATTTCCTCAATTCCCATTACAATAACATTAAAAATGACTTAAATTGTTTGGACTGGAATCACTTGACTGCACTAGAATTGGACGATGCTGTATCGTCTTTCTATTAAAAAGTCTTTTCTGTATCTGATACTCATGCTCCAAAAATAAAGAAAAAAAATAAACTATCGGAACAGTGGCTTGATTCAAATTTTAGAAATTTGAGAAATCAAAGAAATAATCTTTACAGAGTAATTAAAAATGGCGTCATTGTAAGTAACGAGGCAAAGGTTAGATACAAAGAGCTGTCTAAGGAGTTCTCCATTTAATCCGAAGAGGCTTATAGGTTTTACACCAATTTAATTGGAGAAAGGATTCTTGAAGACCCGAAAAATTCTTCGATTTTGTAAATGTAAAGCGGAAATCGACTGGATACCCAAATTGCATGTTTAAAGGCAATGTTACTTCATCTAACTCACAGTAAATATGTAATCTCTTTGCGGATCATTTTAAAGAAGTTTATTGTTCAACTACATCCCAAAATCAACCTACATTTGCCAGTATAACTAGTAGACCGGCATTGGTTTGTGAAATTAATGTAACACGGAGTAACAACCAATTCCATTAAAGAATTAGATTAAAATAAATCTCCAGGTCCAGGCCTTATACCACCAATTTCACTTGTTCAATGTTTAGGCCAATTAATCACGCCGTTACAAACATCAAATCCTTGCATATAGGTATATTCCCAACTTTTTGGAAATCTTGTCATCTTACGCCAATTTATAAAAATGGCGACAAGAGATCAGTTGAAAATTATAGGGGTATTGCAATATTGTCAGCTATTCCAAAGCTATTTGAAAAAATTATTGTTCCAAACTCACGAGCGTAACTACTCCGTGTTTAAGCGAGCAGCAACATGGTCTTCGTAAAGGACGATAAACAACCACAAATCTTACAATCATGGCATCAGATATTCTTACTAAAGTGGAAAAAGGAAAAAGGCCACCAAATAGATGCAGTCTATACAGATTTTAGTAAAGCCTTTGATCGTATTGATCACGAAATCCTAGCTAAGAAACTAGAAAAATTTGGTATATCAGAAACTGTGCTAAAATGGCTCAAGTCTAATCGCTGTGAAAGATCCCAATATGTAAAATTTCAGGGTACTTTGTCTAAAAAGATTGTTGTCTCGTCGGTAATAAGTGGAACTTAAAAGGGTCAACCACATAGCAGATCTTGGAATAATTCTTGATAGTAAGATGAGCTTTTACCTTCACTACGCTCATATCATATCCAGGGCAAACAAAATGCTCGGATTCATAAAAGGAGGTGCAAAAGAATTCAAAAACCTTTGGGTAACTAAAACCTTATAGTGCACATTAGTACGACCAATCTTAAAATACTGTTGCATAATTTGGAACCCAGCTTTTGAAGTGCTTAGTGAAAGGCTAGAATCTATTCAAAGACAATTCTTGCTTTTTGCAATGAGAGACTTATACCATCCTCGTGACTATACAAATTTACCGAGAGTAGGCTGAAAAACCTGAATTTAATGTCGCTGTCATCAAGGAGAATATTACTTTGCTCATGCTTTACATTTAATGTTATTACTGGTAACATCGGTAACGAATACATCTCGAGCAAGGTACTATTGAATGAGCCAATGAGGCGTACAAGGTATACAAAATTGTTAAAAGAATCGCATCACAACACTATTTACGCATCGAACGAGCCCTTGAATAGATGTTGTAAAATATTTAATAATATCAGCGAGCATTATACACCGCCAATATCGAAATTCAGATTTCAGCGTTCGCTCTACAAATCACATTTCTTTACATAACTATCCCATTATTAAACACCAATTCACGTTCTATGCCCAATGGTGCATACATATAAGCGAATCTTCTCCAATCCCTTTTCATCATTCTGATCACTCTTCTATTTCCTTGATCTATCATTTGTTAAATAAGTAAAACACGGCATTGTAATATTAACTCTATTCTCCCTTATCCAAATGCCTCCTTTTACATTACCGTCTACCACCCATACCGAAACAAAATTGAGTTGTCCTCCCATTTAGCTTTCCATCTTAATAACATTTTAGCATAGTATTGAAAATTAGTACATATTTTTACTATGTCTATAAAATCTGTTAGTATGTAAGCTTAGTATATAAGTTCCCCCTTCGTTTTTCTTCTTGTATTTTTTTTTTTGACGTGTTTTTGAAAATGTGTCGATTCATGTGGGCGAATTACGCCCACTGAGAATTGCATATCTTCTAGACCTAAAACAAGGAAAGAGGAGAGAAAAACAAAAATAAATAAAACAACCTGTTAGAAAAATAAGTTAGAATAAGTATATTGCCTTGTTTGGCTATATAAATAATTTTTATTACATCAATTCATTATTTTTTTATTTATTTTATTACATGATACAGTAATTTTTATTGCAACGCACTTGTGGGCAATTGTTAATTTTTCTTTCGTACTATGCAAAAACAACACAGAAGCATGTACCAACAACAACACTAACGCATCACATCACGAAAAAAAAAAAAAAAAGTACCGCGTTGCCCAACTTGAGCACACTCTTTCCACTCTTCCACCGATCCAAACATCTCTTTTAAATAAAACATTGATCAATATTAAATATAACTGCAGCAAGTTAACAGTTTTTATCAGATGACGTTAACAAAGAGAGAATGATGACCAGTGTTGTCACTTACAAATTTTAAATAGTGATATATTGAGTCTAAAATGAGTGGTAGATTTTAAAAAAAGTTGGAATATATTTTCCTTTTTAAGAAAAAATTCGACTGAAGTCCTACAGCAAAAAAAAAAAATCATAAGAAGTATTCCAGAATGAAATTTGTTTACGCTTAAAAAACAAAATTGCCATTTCAGCTCTTGAAATGACTTTGACCGAGCTTCTTAGGATCAATTGTGTTGTGTGGGCTGTGAAATGTTTGAACACAAATGATCAAGAACTGGACCAACCAGCTTTATGCCGACTCCGAACGGCTAATGTTCTCAAGAAACTTTTCATGGCAGTTTTTACTCTCATAGGTTTGCCATTATCTGGAGAGAGGCAACGGCCGAATAGAAAAATAAATTCAACTGAAAAAAATGTCTGTGTCGGATGGGATTCGAATCTGGGTTCTATTGCATACCAGCCACATACCTTAACTACTATGCTACGGCCGCCACTTTCATTTTTGCACTCTTAATTAGTTTTATTGCAAATAATTTTCATATAATGTTCTTATAACAGTACTGCATCCACTCTTTATATACCAAAAGAAATAAAATATTAATTGTAATAAGATTTCTAAAATTGGGATGATCATGCAGTAATTTTTATACAAAAATATAAAAATGTTTTAGATTTTGGAAAAATGCAAATAGTGGGTGATAAAATTGGAGAAACCAAAAAAGTAGTAGATTTAACACAGTTGTGGAAAAGTGACAACACTGACGATTTTTGTAGCAACTGACTTAGCAGCTACCCAAACCACAAAAAGTCTATTAATCAACTCTTGTAGCAAGTGGTTTGGCAGCTACCCAAACCACAAATATCTATTAATAGATTATTGGATGTGCAGCAAAATAACTTCAGTTGCACTTAATATTGAATCAGTGGCACTGGGTAACAGGGGTGTTTGGCTCGATGAATAAAGTATAGAACTCTTAACCGATGGGCAGCGGGTTCAGCCCCCACGGCGGGTGAAGAAATGTTTTTTGTATTTGATATTAATAAATTGTCTTGTAAAAAACGAAGAAACAAAGTTGAAAGTTTTTCAGCTTTCAGTTCAAGCAAATCACATTTCAAAAAAATTACTACATTGACAAAAATTATTGTAGTTGCTTATTAATTAGCGTTTAAGCTTATAAAGTTGATGTTTATTAAAATTTGGTTTTGTCACGACCTTATTTTAGAGGGGAAGAACTGTTCAGTGAAGAACATTTTTAAATAGGCCAACTCAGTGCTGGTATATGATCCCATCATTATTCTGCAAATACAACAAAAAGCCAACAAATAAAATTTCACCCTCAACACGCCAAAGAAGTTAAAATGCCTCACGCTTTATAGAAAAAAAAAAATTGTTCGGGTCGGTTAATCAAAATAATCCTTAGTTTATATTCTGATGATTCCCCAAATATTTCAACTCTAGCGTAGCCACACGTGTCCTGAAATGGTTTAAAACAGCCTCTAAAAATCGAGTCTCTTATACAAATTTTTGGCTGGTTTGTTAGTTTAAAAAAACAACCCGTCAACATCAAAAAATCTTAAATTCTTGCCTTCGGGCCAAAGATTATGCGGATGCTCATGAATTGTTTTAACTTTAATCATATTATTTTCAAAAAAATTCACATTGCATTATTAATTTTTTTTTTTTTTGCAATATTACTTTAAGTCAAATAAATTGTCACAAATAGTGTACATTTTATGTAAATTAATTCAATTTAACTCTTTTCTTTACACTATCTTTGATCATCAATATACAATTAATTTGACTAAAAGTAACATGCAACAAAATAAAAAAAAAATCGATTTGAATTTTAGTAAATATATTATAAAAAAAGTTAAAAAATGAATGCAAATCCGCATTATCTTTGGTCCGAGTGCAAAAATTTAAAATTTTATGACGTAGATGGAAAAAATTTTGTCTTTACTTTAATTTCTGACTGTTTGCTTTTTTAACTACCACACCAGCCAATATTTTTACAAATAACTCAGTTTTTAGAGGATATTTCAAACTATTCCAGCTCACGGATGGCTATTGCTAGAGTCGAAATATTAGGTGAATTGTCATAACATAAGCCAAAAATTATTTTTTACCAAAGAAATTACCAAAGAAAACATATGAAAAACAACAATGCATTTGCTGGTCACTAAAGGCAACTGAGGATACTAAATTCGGCGAATTACAACACACATAAAATCTTAGAAGCTGTTGTCAATATTATTTGCGTTAATGCACACGAATTTGATTTTAGTAAAATTTTTTGAGATAATAAAATTTTGACTTCGTCCTGCTTTAGTTTTAAAAGCGATAAACGGTTCAGTGAAAAAGATTTTAAGATTGGTCAACCCATTGCTTAGATCTTATTCTAATAATATTCTACAAATATGCAATGCTACCAAGTGCCCATGGTAGCATTGCTCGCTCACAAAATTTATTAGAAAAGTGCAGTAGTAATTACAACAAAAAGTCAACCAACCAACCACAGTCAAATTACCAACCGCAAAAAATAAACAGACAACAATGCGTTTGTTTGCATCATTTGCCTTGCCACACAAGTTAACATTATTAAAGATACTAAATTCGAAGAATTACAAAAAACATGAAATTATTGAAGTTGTTGTAAATATTATTTGTATTCAAATTTGTGAATTCAATTTCAGTAAAATTTTTTGAGTTAATAAAATTTGGGTTCACTCATACCTTAGTTTTTAAGCAAAGAACTATTTACTGAAAAACTTTTAGAATTGGTCAACCCATTGCTGATATCTGATTATACGTAGGGTGCCTTTTATATTTCGGGATTTGGCAACCCTGGTGTTGCAATCTGTCAACTGAAAGCTCTATCGCAAAGTTTGACATTTGTTGGCTTATACGTACTCAGAACGTTTTGACATACGAGCGCTATTTGTGTTGTTTATAGTAACTTAAAAGATTCATCTCGGTCTAAAAATGGAATTAAATCGTGAACATTTTCGTGCGATTATTTTTTACAACTTTCGACGTGAATTAACACAGCAACAGTGCATGGATGAACTTAATTCAATTTTTGGCGATGAAGCTCCATCAAGGACCAGTGTTTATCGATGGTATGGTGAATTCAATCGTGGTCGTAGTTCACTCCAAGACGAATTTCGTGAAGGTCGTCCGAAATCAGCTGTTGTTCCGAAAACCATTGATGCTGTGCGCGAACTGATATTGCAAGATCGTCATGTTACCTATCGTGAGATTGAGGCAACCTTAGGCATAAGTGGGACCAGCATACATTCAATATTGCATAAACATTTGACTGTCAAAAAAATTTGTTCGCGTTGGATCCCACACAATTTGTCAATCGCTCAAAAAAAGGCTCGTGTCGATTGGTCGAAGGTCGAAGAATGCTCAAAAAATACGATCGCGGTGCTTCGAAACACGTCTATGACATCGTGACAGGTGATGAATCGTGGATTTATGCGTATGAGCCCGAAAGTAAACAGCAGTCGACTGTATGGGTGTTTCAAGATGAGCCAAATCCAACAAAAGTTGTTCGCGCACGAAGCACTTCCAAGCAAATGGTCGCCTGTTTTTTCGGAAAATATGGACATGTCGCAACCGTACCACTAGAACAACGCAGAACAGTCAACTCTGAGTGGTACACAACCATTTGTTTGCCAGTTGTCTTCCAAGAAATCAGGAAAACCAACCGCCGAAGACGGATCACTCTTCACCACGACAATGCGAGCTCTCACACATCGGCTCAAACAACTGCATTTTTGAGCACCCAAAACATCGATTTGATGGGTCATCCGCCGTATAGTCCTGACTTGGCACCGAATGACTTCTTTTTATTCCCAACCGTGAAGAATAAACTGCGTGGACAACGATTTTCGACGCCCGAAGAAGCGGTTGCGGCATTCAGAATGCATGTTTTGGAGATACCTCAATCAGAGTGGCAAAAGTGCTTCGACAATTGGTTCAAACGCATGCAAAAGTGTATAGATCTTAATGGAGAATATTTTGAAAAACAATAAAGTGATTTTCGATGATTAATATTTGTTTTTGTTCTCTAATCTCGAAATATAAAAGGCACCCCTCGTATTAATAATTTGCAAATACATACAACAAAAAAAAAAATAAAAAAAAAAACAACATAAAACCAACAACGGTGGCAGCACTCACGACATTCAAATGTTAAAATTTTTGACGACACTAAATTCGGCGAATTACAACACACATGAAATGCTTGAAGTTGTTAATATTATTTGCGTTTATGCATATAAATTTGATTTTAGTGAACATTTTTTAGTTAATAAAATTTTGACTAAACTATGTCCTAGTTTTTGAAGCCAAAAACTGTTAAGTGAAAAAAATTTTTAAATCGGTCAACGTATTGCTGAGGTAAAATTCCGATAACGCTTTTCGAACAAGCTATCCCATGGTAGCTTCACTCGCTCGCTCCAATAAATTATATATTATATTAGTACAAGAAAACAAAAATTTAACTCCCTTTATCCCCACTTTAAAGACAACAAATTTGAATGAAACATTTGAAGGATCTAGTTCATACCAAGTGCACAATATAATTTTAATTCAAATGTTTTGTCATTAAGGTTCAGTTTTTTAGAGCTGATTTCAATCTGTTTGTAGTTCAAACTTAGTTTAAACTAAGAAAACAATTTTTTAGTAACTTCGAAACGAGGCTTAAACGAGGTAGTCAATATTGGAAAATTAAGCTTTTGTTAACTTCCCATTTGATTTTGACACATGTTTTTTATTTTTGACCAAGCAGTGTAAATAAATTAAATTCAAAATAAAAATTAGATGTGTTCATTAAATTTGTTACTTATCAAATGTTTAATATAACAATTTTAAGAAGTGTTAAAACTATAAGAATTGCGAGTTCCAGCAGCACTATAAACAGTTCGAAGCTACGTATTGAACTTTTCTGAATCTCTTTCCAAGCCTTTGATTTCCCTTTGCTGCTGGTCGTATCCGTTTTCTTGAACTGGATCACATTTTTATATTCTGCGAACAGGTTATATAAATATTCCTAAATAGAATTTGAGATGTTGCGTCTTTTATACGTTGCTTCGATCTTGAAGCGCATTTTTGTCTTGGTGTTTTGTTTGTGTCAATCATCGTCAATCATCAAACGTTTAAGTCAAACGTCAAAAATCAATCATTCGAAGGTATTGTCACATGATTTACACTTCACCTTGTCTTTTTTTTAAACTAGCACTGAAAAATTACATCTGTAGTTAAACTAAGATCAATTTTGACCAAGGTTTTACTAAACTTGGTTTAGGCACATACGCCAGAGAAACCTGATTCGAATCCCACCCAATTTCTGTTCGGCCGTCACCTCTCTGCAGACATTGGTAAATCTCAGAGAGTAAAAACTTCCATCAAAAGCTTCTTGAGAACATAAGCCGTTCGGAGTCGGCATAAAACATGTAACATAGGTCCAATTCTCGATCCTTTCAAACATTTCACAGCATACACAACACAATTGATCACAAGAAGCTCGGTCAAAGTCATTTCAAGGGCTGAAATGGCCATTTGGTTTTTTTTTTCATCACTCAGTTTAGACTTAGACAACACTGGTCATCATCCTTTATCTATTAAAATATTATTGTAATCTGCTGCAACATAGCTTCAATTATATTTAATATTGAATCAATGACTAGGCGTAACACTCGGTGAGAAGAGTGTAGAACTATGAATCGAGGTACAAGTTCGATTCTCAAGGCGGACCAACAAGGTGTGTCCAAAGACGCTTTTGTGTTTTTTTTTTTAATTTTTTTTTTTTAATTTAGCCTAATGGTGGATTCACTGACTACCTTCAGAAATGGTTTTTGACCGCTTAATAGATCTCAAAAAGAAAATGTGGCAATTTGGTTTCATTGACATGTAAAACGTTCACCAAGTTTGATATTTAAGAAATATTGCCAGACGTGATGTTTCCTTGGTATGATGCTACCGAAAATTCTAAAACTTAAGAAACTCAATTCTGGCAACTCCTCTCAAGAATATTCCACAAAAAAAATTTTAATTAATTTAATCAAGTCATAGAGCTTGCAACTAGTTCTTGTCACTCTCACATTGTATGGGGAGAGAGACAAAAACTCCATAAAAAAAAAAACTAACTCAACATGCGGAAGGTGGTCAGCGAATCCATCTTAAATGCATGCAAAAAGAACTTTGACAGACGGTGGTATGATATAAGAAAAAAATGTAGTAGTAATAATTGTGTTGGCGATCATAGCTTGTCACAAAAAGTATAAGATAGAGAATGAAAAAAAAAAAAAATAAAAAAATAAAGTATAAAGGCAAATGACACATGATCTTGTTAATTTCATCATGAACGGTGTTGGCCGCTGACGCCATTCATTATATTCAGGCTATGAGTTGATACGTTAAGCAAAAACCAAAAGATAAATCGATTTTTATATGGTCGAATTTCAGCAACAGATGGTAATATTAATGTTAATAATATAAATGGTATAAATATAAACCAGAAGTCAATTATTTTTATAATATTATTAGCCGCCTTAATCTGAATAAGATAACACATTTGCAAAATCATCACTATCGTGTGACCCTTCATTATCGCTTTTAACTAAAAATTTCAATATATATTTATTAATTTGTTGTTTTAATTGTTGATATTAAATTTCTTTCCGTTAGTGGATCAGATGATAAAAGTAGAAATTGCATAAGATCTATATTTTTACACTCGCACTCACGTCAAGTTATACTCAAAAATGTATTTATATTTTTCTTATGTCAAAATTATGTGGCGGCCGTGGCGTAGTGGGTAGAGTGTGTGACTCTTACTTCAGAGAACCCAGGTTCGAATCCTCCATCCGACACAGAAAGTTTTTTCAATTGAATTAATTTTTCTGTTCGGCCGTCACCTCTCTGCAGACAATGGCAAACCTCAGAGAGTAAAAACTGCCATGAAAAGCTTCTTGAGAACATAAGCCGTTCGGAGTCGGCGTAAAACATGTAGGTCCAGCTCTCGATCATTTGTGTGCAAACATTTCACATCACACACAACACAATTGATCATAAGAAAGAAGCTCGGTCAAAGTCTTTTCAAGGGCTGAAATGGCCATTTCGTTTTTTTTTTTTTTTATGCCAAAATTATATATTGGCAAATCAAAGTGCCAGATGACCCCAGCTCCGTGGTTGAACAACTTATTTCCTGAATTGGAATTGGGCATGTAGTACCGACTATAATTTCTGAAAAATAAGTCTATTGTTCTAAATAATTGCAAATCAAATTTTTTAATATTGATAGCTCTACCGCAACATAATGCTTTCAAAATTAATGAAAAGTTATAGAATAGATCCTTATCCAGGTCCACTACTTTTTATTTTTTGTTTTTTTTATTGGTTTCCAATTTATAGGTTTTATCTTTTCTGAAAATATTTTTCTCTGAAAGTTTCGATTTATTAGTTATGTTCATTTAGTGATAGAAATAATTTAAATACTTAATACTACTTAAAAAAACACTTAAAGAAGAGTTCTTAAAATAGGCATGCATAAAATTGCAACAATCACATCATATTAGCACTCCTCAACTCGAGAGATTACAGTTTTTAGAGTTCTGCAGCTATTCATTTAAACTACAAAATATTCCAATAACTCTATTTTTAAAAATACTTCTATAGATCACTGCCAAAAGTTGGGCATATTTTTGGTCTCAACGTGGTTTTAGGCATATGACTTTAAATCAATCGACAATATATATTTTGTTTTATATACCATATTGGGTTTGGCAGCTTATTCTAATTTTGCTGATTTGTTTACTTTAAATTTATATTTTAAATTAAATAAAAACACTTTATGCATACCAAACAAAAGTTCAATAATGTTCGCCGTAAAATAACTCAACTTTTTAAGTTCTGAAACAGCAAGTTTCGAACTACCATCAGCTTCTTATAAACAAGCAAAAATTTTAAAACATTTTTATGGTTTTTCTTTTATATTGTAAACAAAATCATGTTGATATTGGAAAATATTTTTGCAGCCCCATATATTAACGATAATCAATATTTAATCTCTTGAGGTTTGGATCAGATAAATATTATCTCATATGCAGCAACAATATATGAAAAACTTTTTAACTTTGATTCAGACTTTCAAACTTTCAGCGCAAATTTATTGGCCACTGTTTGCGATAGCCTCATGTAGACATTTTCGTCAAACTATGCTTAAGGTAAGCATGTTGGGCTGTTGATGTTGATGTTGTACTGAGGATGTATCTTAAATGTATATTTAAAACTCTCTCTACCATGATGAGCAAAAGTGAGACTAAATCTTGCAATTTTTCCAGCATTACTGGTAGTATGCCATCCGGGTCTGAGGATTTATGGGGTGGAAAGTTATTGATCACCACAAAATCTTTTCTGTTGTAATAATAGAACCGATGAGCCTCATGAAGATACTTTCCGAAAGCACCCTTATTTAATTTATTACGTCTATCTTTTCAGCCTTAAAAGTTTATTTTGAGCAGCACTCTACTGTAGATTTCGACCACGTACCATCATCCAGTAGAAATTTATCACTCATACTTATTTATTTTGATAGAAAATAAGGGAGCTCCACCACAAATAAATAACACTGTTTAGATACAAACGATTTTAAAAAAAAAAATTTGTTTATGATTTTTTCTATATATTGTACTAGTCCATACAGTGCCGGATTACAGCATACAGCGGGACCTGGGGCTAAAATCGACACGGGGCCTACTTAAGGAGAGAGCATTTAGCTCGGATCTTTTAATGATAAAAAAATCAATTTTTACGCACTTATGACGCATAATGTCATTAATGTTAATTTTTCTTTCCGTTATGCAAAAGCAAAAACAAAAACAACAAAGCTTTCACATCAATAAAAACAAAAACACCTTCTTAACGATGCTTATGACAACGTGTAGTAAGTAGAAGAAACATTGTTTTCTGCTATTTATTTTTTGGTTTGGATAGCTGCTTATGTAACTAGCATTGCATATCGAAGGTTTTTGGATTGGTGGTTACTGTACAAAACTATCACTACAACTTCATACCCATAGAGGCCAAAAAATTTGTTTAATATTGCATCTTTTTGCTATAATAGCCGCAAGCAAAAAGATACATAGATAATAAGGAACAAAATTTAAAGAATATGCAAATTTTGTTCCTGGATCGAAAAATGCATTTAAAAATTAAATTAGACATTTTTACTGAAGCGCCTGCGGGGCTCCTGCCTGCTCGGGGCTGGGGGCTGCAGCCCCTCCTAGTCCACGAAGGCATGAGTTTATTGCTTCTTTAGGCAGCAAGACACATGACGTCCTCGCTGCTCCGGCGATCGCTTCTATAAGGCCTGGTTTTCGCTTATCAAGGCAGTACAACAGCTATAATTTTCCTACAAAAACTGGTTTTTCTTCCCAATAGACACTGGCAAGTGTTCAAAGAAAAAGAAAAAAAAAAATTTCAATTTGTTTTATTAACCACTTATTTTGGCCATTCTAAAGGAGTGCTTCTAGTAGGCTTCTTTAGAGCAGGAGAGCGGAAGGCATGAAAAGTAAATACGCTGGCTACGACTAGGGTAAGCCTCCGACATCCATTTCAAGGCCTTCTAGTAGCGCTTCGAACACCTGCCAATGCCTACTTGAATAGTATCTGTTCATGATGATTGAGGGTTAGGTTATATGAAGAGTGTCGATGCAAAATTTTTTTTTTACTAACTGCAGTTACATATAAATTTGTTGTACAATTTTATTGCTCTTAATATGTATTCAATACTTACATATTTATGAAAGAGCTATTCTTGACTCAAGTATAAAACTTTTACATTAAACTGAACTTTTTGTTATAATATGTTTGCACATAGTACATTTCCTTTTTCTTCACAAATTCTTATATTAAATTTCTAACAAACAAGTTTAAATGCCCTCTCCAAAAAAAATTTCATAAAGTTAGCTTCATATACAAGAATATTGTTGGCAAAAGTAGTTGTTAAGGACATGATTTTTACTGCTTCTTTCCAAGTAAGTTCGACAAGAAAAACACTATTACGCTCAACTTTGTTGACAGACTAGCTAAGGAGTGCTTTAGTGGTGTTACAAAAAAAAAAAAAAAAATTAAAAGCATCTTTTGACCTTGTGACCAACACTCTTTGTCGGCAGAACAGATTTGATGCTGTTTCGACGTTAGACCAACATCTCGGTTAGTATATTTTTCTTCAATATGCTACTCAAAAACTTAAGCTTTAAGTTAATCAAAAACCACAAAATGATATTGACTAAAGTTGAGTTTTTCATTTATTGAATTTTCAAGGAATTTACAGGGTTGTCAATATTCGAAGCGCCCATCTGGCAACACTGTAACTTTCCGCAGTGTTGCCAAATCGACTAATGACATACCGCGTTTGAAGCGTCATTCCAAGCAAATGTTTACAATGGAACAGTACACGCCACGCAGACGCTCTAAAATTGTTGAAATTTACATTCAACAAAACAAGTCAATAGGAAAAAACTCAACGTGCTTTCAAAAAAATAAATAAAGTGAAAAGTGCGCCTTCCAAGAAAACAATTTATCGTTTGTATGAAACTGAAAATCCACAAGAGATTCAAGAGGTACCTCTTCACGATGCAAAAGTCACTGTTTGGTGCGGCGTTTGTGCTAAAATGCTCATTTGGCCGTTCTTTTTCGAAGATGATAATGGCCACAGAGTTACTGTCAATCAGGAGCGTTATCGCGATATGATAAACAATTTTTTCATGCCAATCGTTCGTCGAAAGCGTATCAGGCACTACTAGTTTCAACAAGACGGCGCGCCACCACACACAAGCCGCACTACAATCGATTTTTTGAAATGGGCGCTTCGAATATGGACAACCCGTAATATGTAATGCATTAAACTTTCACAAAAAAGCTCCTGGTTTTATTGCTTCTTCTGAATAGACTTGCAAAATTCTTAATTTTAATACTACTGCTAATCGCAAATATTGAATTTTAAAAAATCTTATCAGCTTAGTTGACAAATATTGAATCTCACTAGATTGTTGTAGTTTCAAAGTACTTAAGGTCACGTAAATAGCACACTTCTTAATAATTTGCATCTTTATTTAACATTTTGTTTTAAAATGTTGAGTCGTTAAATTAAAATAGGTCATATTTAAATCATATTTTCAAAAAAGTAAAGAAATTCAACAAATTCAAAAAAAAAAATCAGGCCCGTAGCAAAGGGGGGATTTTACGAGTTCGAATCCCCCCTCCTTAGGGTCCAGAAACTATGAAAAATAGCACATATGAGACCATTAAATTCAAAATGTGATCTTTTTTTTGAGATAAACTTAGGTAATGAAGAAAATACACTTAAAGATGTAAGAGTTTCAACATTTTCAACGCAAATTAATGGGAACTTCGATTAATCAAGTCATAATAACTAAAAAAGTCATAATCATTATAAATAAATTTAAATGCAAGAAGTTTGTATATTTAAGAATCATTTTCAACTATGGATTTTGATGCTCAAAAAGTACCTGATATCCAGAAAAATATATATTTAAGTATATTATATATATATTTATAAATCGTAGAAAATTAGGTTGACATTTTATATGCAATATCTAAGCTTATTTGACCCAAAACCTTTGAGGAAGTGTTCGTTTGAATGGATTTTTCTTTAATTTTGAAAAGCTGTATAATGCAAAACATACATTAACCACGGAATTTAACACATTATAAGACATTCCGCGTAAAGCGGATGACTATAAAGTTTGCCCATTCTATTTTGTTGCTTTCTTGGTATATTAGGCATCTAAAATCTCCAACTTGGCACAAAAATCCTGTGCAAGGTTTTTCCCAAATTACAGGCTTCGAAAAAATTTTACAACAAAAAAATAATGTTAAGACATTTTCTACAGTCTATGGGGATTTGATGAATTTTTTTAGAATGCAACCAAATTTTCATAAGAAATATAAACAATTAAATTTGTTTAAGCTTCGGCATTTTTAAAATTATTTCATAATATATTGAAAAATTAAAAACGAATTGGAAATTCAAAAAGTTAATTTTTAATTTTTTTTTTTATTGCAAACAATTTAAGTCCACGAATGAACAAATTCTGAAATATCCAAAAAAAAAAAAACTGTTTAATTATTTTTATAAAAATGTATCTAGCTGAGAAATAGTTTTCAAAAAGATAATCTTATTTTGATGTAATAACTCAAATAATATATTAAGTATAAAATATTGGTTCTGATCAAAGAGCAGTTTTCTAATTCAAGTTTTGAAAAATAATCTTAAATATAAATATGATCTTTATCGGAATCGATTCCTCTGCTCCAAAAACTTTCTAAAAAATATATAGTGATTATTATTGGGAATTGGATGATTTTGTCAGTCATGATATCAAATTTTAATGGGAAAATGGAAGAGTTTATTTTTTAAAGATTTTAAAATATTTTCTTTAAAATATAATTCAAATTGCCGAAATCGTTTTTGAAAGATGAAATATGTTGGCCTTTAACCATAACTCCAACTAGATTTCACACAGGTCCAAATACTTGTACACAAGTCGGAATTAATAGAGGCATAAGATAGCCATAAGAAAATCAAAACTAAAAACTTTAATTTTCTGGGTTCCCTGTTTATTTCCCATAAAAGTTGTCAATCTAGCTTCAATCGGGGAACTCATCAAAAAGAATTTTAATTTTTCATAGTTAATTTTAGTATTGATTTTAATAAAATGCAAATATCTTACCTTTTTTATTTCTAAAACTAATATTCTTGTATTATTGAAATTTTGTAATACAAAATTTTACTTTTTGTGCTAATTTTTTTGTGCTTTTCTTTGCCAAGCAGCCTTGCTGCTATTTGCTGACATAACTGCAGCCACGTTAATTTACCTAAGCAATTTATTGTTTAATACATTGCTTTGAAAGCACATACTTCGAATCCTGCCAAAAAAAATATTTGATTCACATATGTTAACAAATGCTGTATTAACAGATGCAGTATGTCGCAGTATTCTGTTGAAAGCTGCAGCATAGCTTCAGTTGTAATTAATATTGAATAAATCACTCCGCGTAACGAAGGAGTTTGGTTCAATGCGTAGTGTAGTGACTTCATACACAGTGGTATCGGTTGGTTGTGGGTTCGAATCTCAACGGCATGCGTAGATAAAATTTTTGTATTTGATATTTAATTTTATGTTCTTGTTATAATAAACGTCAAGCAGCAAGAAAAGACGAGAAGTCATTAATTTCTTAGAAAGAAACGGTGTTGATAAAAGAAAAATTTGTGTTATTGCCGATTTCAGTCAAGCAAATCACAGAACGAGAGGCAGCAGCTTCAAAAAAAAAGGAAAATAAAAAAAAACCAAAAACCAAAGAAAAGTTATATTTTTGAAATACAATTTTTTTTAAGTAGTGTATAAAAAATTACCAAATACTTGGTTAATTTATCACCCAATAAAAATTGGCAACTCAACATGTAAAACTTAGGCATTTTTATAAAGTACTTGGGTGGCTGAAAACTGCCAAAGCCATCTTATAAATTATACTAGGTTTTTTTCAATTTAACATAAGCTTTTATCTCGGTGTACTTATAAGCATTGTTATCAAAACCCCCTTTGGGTAAATCCTGGCTACAGGTCTGAATAAAATACTCGACGGATATGCAATAACACTCTTGCAAAGGATCTAACTTTGTTATGATTAATATTTTAGGTGTGCTATTCGAGGCTTGTTTTTAGTGTCGACTGTTGTCAGCAATTCAAAAATGAATTTAAAAATATTTTTGTTATTCGACGGATAGAACTTGATATGTGACCAAATAAGAATCTGCAGAAAGTGATTGTTTTTGGAAGTCGAACTAAGAGTTAGTAAAGGAAAAGACGAAAAACAACATTACTTGACAAAATTGAGTATAAGTTTAATGTTCAAATGTGAATGCACGACAATATGCTTAGAATAAAATGAATCGTAGGAAAAACTATTCATACTATTATTTTTTTGTAATATATATCAAACTATTCGCACTATACTCAAAGTAATAAAAGTCCAAGTAAAATAATATTTTAGTAATTACAAAATTTAACTGAATTCTCAGTAAAAAATCAGGACCACAGTCATAAATGCATTTTAAATATCAAAAAGTAGGGAGATAAACTGTAAGATATTCTGAAATGAAGAGTGAAAAGTTGACAGAGTAAAAAATAGGGGTATTTTCCTTCGCGCATCACATAAAAAAACACACCGTTGCTGATGACATCTTGTAGTAAGTACAAGAAAAATTTTTATTAGTTTTTATAGAATAACCAATACACAATCCGTTATCTATTAATAGATTATGATGCTGCTACATAGCTCTTGTTATACTTAATATTGAATCAACAACTGTACGTAACAAATGTGTTTGGATTGTGTATAAACTCTTAATCAGTGGGTATAAGTTCGATTTACACGGCAGGCTAAGAAGTGTTTTTAATTTTGATATTAAATTTTCTTGTTGTAATAAACGCAAGCAACAAAGAAACAATCCAGCTTTGCTTCAAAAATTTCTCTGCTTTTCACCTTTTAGAATCAGTAAAAAATTGGTATATAAAAGTGTTACCAGAGATATTGCATAATTTGTAACTACACCTTCTGCATCTTAAGTCTCAGCGTCATATTAATGAGATAACTTCATGCGTGTGATCGTGTTGGTGAAAAGTTTGAATTCGAAGTTTTATTATTTGGTGTTTTATTATTCGGCAAAATAAAATTTGAACTTTGCTTGATTAATAACCATGTCTGTCAATACACGCCGATTCCATCAATATACTCCTTTAATCGTATTTGAAATCCGATGCAAAATATTTTAAATATCTAAAGATTTTGTTGATTATAAATTATCCTGTGAAGGGTTTAACAAATAGAAACGTTTTCAATGATGAAACTTACCAAACTATTCAATTCTGTGTTTTGATCAATTGCTAACAACTTAAGTATTTTGCTTTTAAATGTAAACCTATTAAATTTTACCTAAATGAAAATTACTTTTGCACTAAAAAAGCATTAAAAAAGCAAAACAGTTTTGAATTGTCGACACTGAATTGTCAACGCGTCGACAATCGTGAAGTTGACATCATGTAGTCTACGTGGTAAAGCCCTGGCAAAGATCTATATTTATAAAATATAAAAAAAAAAACAACAACCATGTATTGACAGTTAACACTGTCTTACCTACGACATTTCTTACAGTCCCTAAAAATTACGAAAATCACTAAAAATGATTTTAAAAAATGTATTTAATATATAACAATCCATAAAAATGACTCAAAAATTACGTAAGACTATGAAAAATAACCTTTAGAAGAGAAATGGCCAAAAATGTCGAAAAAATTACCACATGACAAATGTTAGGCATGTGGAGATAATAAACGGTATTTTTCAATAATCAAAAAATATATACATTACAGAAGAAAAAAGTTGACACGTCAACAAAATCCGAGCACTGCTCATGAGCATGATACAATGATAAGGTAGGGCCGCTTCGCTGAGTGCTCTCACGCGTCAACGAAGAGTGGATAATGAGAAGAGTGGATAATTTCGTAGAAATTCCAAATGAAGAAAATATTTTATGTTTCCAAGTTGCAAACAGTGCGGTCGTTTGGGTAAAATTTGTGATAATTTGAGTGAAAATATTATAAAAAAAGTGTAATAAAAACTATAAAATGTGAAAGAAATCTTAAAATTGCGAAAAAACCTGTAACAGTTTTAAACTTAAAACAACTGCGAAACGTGAGCATAAAGAAATTCGCAATGAACAGCTGATTTTGACACCAATCTCGCTTTATTCTGCTTTCTACTCCATTCCTCTCCGAGTCGACCCTACCATATAATTCTGCCATGCTCATGAGCAGCGTTACCATATGGGCAGTTAATCCTGTTTTGGGCAGTATTTTGAGCGGGTAGACAGGATCATATTTCTCCCAGGACTTGGGCAGGTTTCTTTTTAATCCAGTTTTTAATTTTCGTTGAATAAAAAAAATAAAAATTTTATATACTTATATAAAAGTAGCAAATAAAGGTGCTACTACTTTTTACAAACTTTCAAAAATTTGATCATGTGGCAACGCTTTTCCTTTCATTGTTGCTGTCATCGTTTTTGTTAATTTCTTTTCGATAGTCTTTTGCAAATTACAAATGGACAAATACTTAACAATACCTGGTAAGATAATTAAATTGTCGTTTATTTAATGTTTTAACTTAATTTTTAAATTTTTAGACTCTAGTAAAACATTTATTTGATGTGCTACATTCAATGTATATGATCACTACAAATAGTTTAAAATTACAAAGTAACAATTTGTAAATTTTGAGTTGTGACTATTTTGTATTTAGTGTGCGATATGTTCAATGATCTCAACATTGCGAATGAATTGCTTTAAAAACTTATTATTTAATCTATTTCTGCTAATTTTATTACATACCTAATAAGAAAGTGATATTTTTGTAAAATTATAACTTACTTTAAATAAAATATTAAAAATGTTATAATAAAAAAATTTTAAAATATTTGTTTTTAGTCCTTTTATAAGAGCAGTATTTTCTCTAAAAATACAGGATTTTTTGTTTGAAAATTACAGGATTTTCAAAAAAACATATGGCAACGCTGCTCATGAGTAATATTCTTGCTATCTTTTTAAGAGAGTAAGAAATGGCGTAACTTGATTACTATTACATCGCTCCAATATTCCTAACATGCGTTGGAAAGCTACTGTTATTGTGCGTCTTTTTCAGTATATGTCATTCATTTGAAGCGTAAACAACAACATTTTTTTTCACTCAATTATGTCGAACTTTGTGCCTGAAAAAGTGTTTTTGCGGAGAGTTCTTGTTCATTACTTTAATATGAAAAAAACTGCTGCCGAAAGTCATAGTATTTTGGTGGAAGTTTATGGTGAACATGCTCTAGCTAAGCAAAAACCGTGCCAAAAGTGGTTTGCACGACTTAAAAGTGGTGATTTTGGCTTAGAAGACGAAAAACGTCCTGGTCAGCCAAAAAAGTTTGAAGACAACGAATTAGAAGCATTACTCGATGAAGATTGTTGCTAAACAGAAGAAGAACTTGCGAAATCGCTGGGAGTCACTCAAGCAGCCATTTCAAAATGTTTAAAAGCAGCCGGATACATTCAAAAGCAAGTAAATTGGGTGCCATATGATTTGAAGCCGAAAGATGTGGAAAGACGATTTTGCATGTCTGAAATACTGCTTGAACGCTACAAAAAAAGTAATTTTTGCATCGGATCGTGACTGGGGATGAAAAATGGATCCATTGCGACAACCCGAAACGCAAACATTCTTATGTGAAGCCCGGACAACCAGGACCTTCCCAGCCAAAGGTACATATTCATGGTGCCAAGGTAATGCTCTGTATTTGGTGAGATCAGAAGGGTGTGCTCTATTATGAGCTGTCGGGCGAGACAACCACATGTGACCTCTACCGAACACAATTAATTCGTTCAAAGAGAGTCTTAGCCGAGAAACGACCGGAATATGCGACCAGACACGAAGCCATCATAATTTTTCAACATGACAACGCTCGGTCACATGTTGGAAGAACGGTTAAAAACTATTTGGAAAATATTGAATGGGAAGATTTGGCTCACCTGACTTATAGCTCGGACCTTGCCCCGTCCGACTAGCACTTATTTCGGTCTATGCAAAACGCTCTCACCGGGAAACACTTCACTTCAGAACAGTATATCAGAAATTGGCTTGATTCATTTTTGGCCTCAAAACCGGAGCAGTTCTTTTGGCGCAGAATCCATATGTTACCAGAAAAATGGAAAAAAGTAGTGGCTAACGATGGGCAATACTTTTAATAATAGTATTGTACATGTTTTTCTTAAATAAACGTTTAAATTTCGAAAAAAAACCGCACGACTTAAGTTATAGACCCATTATAATAAATTTTTTTTTTTAAATTTTTCCTAATAAAAAAAAATTATACTGAAAATTTCGTTTTTTTAGATTTTACCTCTTCAGAAAGCCTACCTTCATCAAAAAGCTCCTTAGCGTCTTGTACGCCTATTTAATTGAAAATTTGAAATGTTAGGGCTGTTTTCTTTTTAGTCTATAAAAAAAAAATATTGAGATTCCTCAATTCGTCTAGAAGATCAAAAGATTTGAGTTTCAGGTGTAATTAATGTTTTGTGACAATTTGTGTATACAAAAATTTTGCAATTTAAAAATTTTTATTAACTATGAATTTATTCTTAGCAAACATAAATTAACCATAATTCATGTTTTTAATAATTTTTTTTTCTAAAAAACACTCATATGGAGAACTTCATATTCATAATTTGTACATCTATGAGAAAGTCTAACTTTGACCATAGCATCTAACTTTGGTCAATTCAAATAGAATGCAGTAAAAGCTGTATTATTTTTCTGTTTATAGCAAAAAAAAAAAGAAATCATAAAGATATCTGAATTCTATCAAAAGTTATCATTTTTGACACGAGAAATGCCAGATGTCGCCACTGTTCTCCAGGTGCCATTCAGCTAGTGTGTTTTAAAACAAATTTATTTATTTGAACATTAATATTTAACGTTTAATGGCCGAAAATTAATAAGTTTCCTATTGTTGCATTATAAATGTTTGACCTTAACAATTGTTTCACCAACTTCCTTGCGGTACACCGAAACTTCCAGTTCGCTAAGCAAGTTTCTTTCTCTTATTTATTTTCACAATTTTCTGTAATTTTTGATTAGGGTTAATATTTTTTATTTCTGAGCGCAAAAAAAAATGCCAATGCAGCTAATGCTTACAGTAAAATTGTAGCAACGGCATCTTTAGTAGAAAACTTGCGATCCCCTGAGATTAAAAGTACGGAAAAATTTTAAAAACTTATGCAGTTCCACAGGTCAGGCAAGGACAGTGAGTTAACATTAGTAAAATGAACAGTTAAAATTTTTAAGGCAGCTAATTTTTTGTATATATTTAGATTTTCTCTTCGTTTCAAAATTAAATCTTTCACCGTGAGAAAAAATGTGTTCTTTTCACTTTTGTTATTAATACTGCATACTTTGACTATTGCCTTGATTTTCTTTAGTTAGTTGTATTATTTATCGTTACAGAAAAACAGCATTGGTAGTATTCACACTATTATATTCAATTGTTACTTGTTATTTTTTTATATGCACTTTGTTTTTGTTCGATTGTTTTCGATAAAACTAACGAGTCCGGTGTGAATACCACTATTGTCTCAAATCAACTGGCATTCTATTGTTGTTTAAGGAAGTAGTTTACTATACTCGGTTATAACTTTAACACGGTCGCACCGGTTTTTTTTTAACTTACAATTATTGTCATATAATTTTCCATAAAACAACAATTTTTTATATAAATATATACTAATAATGATGTACACATTTTTGTGTCAAAAAACATAAATTTTTTTTTTGTGTTAAGCTCACAAATCTTTTTTTATTAAATCCTAAATAGTTTTATATTCCTATATATGCCACAAGAGTTTATTTTTTATTTTATTTTATGTATTCAAAAAGTTACAAGACTTTAGAGCCCGAACGATAGCAGGGAAATACCTTGTTCTTAAAATATTTCTTGTTTGTTATTTCTGCATCTCATTACATAAATTTTTGCTGTAAGACCTAAAAATTCCTGAAATTTTATTTTTTTATCAGTCTAATATATTTACATGCTACTACAACCCACTGTGCAATAGCTATTTATTGAATTTATTTTTTTTTTTAATTTGATTTGACTTAAATGAAAATTTTGCTCTTTACTTACCTTTGTCTAATTATGCTGAAAGCTTTAAGAAAAGCTTTAAGAATCTGACGAAATGCGCACTATTTTTGGTGTATATTTTACAAATATTGTTTCTTTGTTTTAATAAATATTTAATAATTTTCTGGTTCTTACAACATTAGCACTAAAAACACACTTAAAGTCCATTCTTCTCAAACAGGAAACATGGCCAACTTTAAACAACAACTAAAGAAAATAACAACGGAAAGTTTACGAAAAATTAAATTAAAACTATAAGAAAAAAAAATCTAAGTGCAAGCAAGATTTTTTTTTTAATGTCGCAACCTTTTTTTTATCAACTCAGCTTAGACGATCTTCATTGGCACCAGACAAAATTTAATTAAGCACAAGAAATGCAAATAAGAAGCTTTTAAATTCAAATTTAACTTTGCGCGTTTTTCTCGCTTTTCCACCGAACTACTTAAACTTTGTATTGCCGCTGTCTGGCCAGTCTATAGTCTTTACGTGCTGAACTCCGTCGAACAACTGAATCTAACGTAGAGCATGGTTGGATCAAGCAGCGCGCATTTGATGAGTTTGTTGGCATGAATATAACTGATGCTATGCGGTGCGCTACAAGATGCGTTGTTCTAAGCTGTGTTGTGCACGTTATGGTAGTCAACACCGCCGTGTGTCAAGTTCAGCCAAATGTTTGCAACAGTGTTAGCGCAGTATAACAAAACGTCAGTCCAGAAATCTGGCATTGTGGAATATGACATGCTTTGTTATTGTTGTTGTTGTTGCTATTATATTGTGATTTTCTCGCGTTTTCATTTGCCTCGCTTTGTTTTGTGTGATACTTGCATAAAGAGAACGAGTGAATTTCGCATTGTTGCCTAATAAAGCTTTTTACTGATTAAAGCTTTTATATTTTAAACATTTTCAAAATTTATTTCAAGTTAAAATTGTCTGTTATTTCAATTATAGCATAATCAGATCAACTTTATTAAACATGTTAACAAAAAAGAGCTTTCATTTAACACATTGTTCTTACCACCTGAACTAGTTTTCAATTGACAGCGTCGTTTGTTTACATTTAAAAAAAAAAATAGTTTTTAAAAGATTTACAACCGTAGTTCTGTAACTGCTGTGGCATTTGCTTGCATAGGTGGCCACTTATTTTTTGGCCACGAATATCTATATACCCCAGTGGACAAAAGCAGGGCTTCGAAGCGCTAATAGCAGGGCTTCTAATGGATTTCATGAAGTGGCCAAATTTTCCAGGCCTTCCGCTCTCCTTACTTTAAATAGGACTGCTATAAGCACTCCTTTAGAATGGCTTAAAGAAGGGGTTAACCAAAACAATTAAAATCTAAATATTTTTTTTTTATTTCTTTTTATGTATACCTACCTATTTATTCTGTGATTTTATTTTATTTTACATATTTTTGTCAGATAAGAATATTTCTAGGTCATGCCGTTGATTATTGTTCTGTATTTTTAAAATAATATATATTTTAACTTTTAACAAAAAAGTAACCGTGTAATATAAGCAGAGCCAGTTTTTGTAGGAAAAATATAATTGTTATATTGCCCTGGGTAGCGAAAAATTAGGCCACATAGAAGCGCTCGCAGAAGCAGTGAGGAAGTCATGTGTCTTACCGCCAAAAGTAGCAGTAAATGCACGCCTTCGTTAGAAAAGACCTAGCTTAATTGCCTATTGGGATATACAGGGTGTCCTGCAGTTGAGTGCAACTATTTACGGAGGTGAAAGGTTATATCGAGCTGAGCAAAAAATCGTATGAGAGGGGGGATCTATTTTCACGTTCTTAGGAGCTGCAGGGTTACTTAATATTTGACGACTTTGATTCACATTATTCTTTCTATCAGGAAAACTAACCTCCATAAAATCATTTTTATGTAATTATTTTCTAATAAGTATAATTTTTTTAGTTCAGCCATCTTTTTTATTTTTAAATATATGTTTATGCTTTTAGTGTCATATAAAAGAAAATTGAATAAATTATAGTATTCATAATAGAAAAAAATTTCATTTATTACGCGAAATTGTTATTAAACTGTTCCTTAACGGCTGCACTGATTTTGATGAAATTCGTTGTGTGTGTTTAAGTGGATCCCTGGGTGGTTCAGATTCGCAATTGGAACCGGTAGGTGGCGCTGCGATCGGGTTCCACGAATTTTGTTATCATAGTTTATATCCGAAACCATTCATTCGATTTACATGAAAATTTGTATTTAGGGGTTTTCGGGTACGAAAACTCGAAAAATTTGCGTGATTTGCGTGAACATTTGTACATAGGATATACGGTGGGTATCTTGGACATTTTTTTCTGCGATATCTTAAGCACCAGATGGTGCTGTAGTACAAATCCCTTAAGAAATCGTGAAACACTAAAAAACTGCTCACCCGATTTAGATGAAAATTTGTATATCATATATATATATAACGATTAACGATTTAACGATATATAACGATTTGATTATCGGGTATGGTAAGGACTTTGGCGTTATTTTTTTATTCTATTGCGAAAACCAGAGGGCGCTGTTGCACAAATACCGCAAAAAACTCAAAACAACACATCCGATAAGTATGATTTTTATAAGTGGTTTTCGGGTGTGGTGAGTCTTTTGGCACTATGTATTTAGCTTTATCTTGAACCCCAGAGAGCGCTGTACTACAAAATATGGTAAGGCGTAGCAAAGCGCGAAGGGTGATATATATTATTTTTTTTTCTTCTCTATGTGTATTTATATTCAACTTTATTTTTTTTCGCAAATCATGACAGCTGATGCCGAATTCTGTGGTATTTGAGTACGCATCAAAACATGCGCAAGTCAGTTGCGTCGTAAGTTGGCGTCGTTTTGACATTTCAATTTCTATTTTCAATGCTTATTTCATTTTTATCCAGTATCCTCGCGAATTGCCAAAAATTCGTTTATGCTCTGATTTATTTTCAATAATGTGCAATCTATTGAATGCAATATAAATCTTGAAAATATATTTTTGCAAGCGATCGGCGGCACGCACACTCAAATCACGATTTCCCTAACTTTTTCTCATAATATTCAGATGTTGAAGCTACATTTTGGTCCTTCCTTCTAAAGTTTATGAAAAATTTCTTCTAGAGTTTGTCAAAAGTTTTTTCAAATCGACGAATGAAATCGAAAATTATTTATATCAACTCCCGAGCTAAGCCGGGTATTCAGCTAGTCATCAATTAATTCTGCCATATTCGCACAATTAAACGCTTATGTGGAGAGACAACGTGAATTTCTTGCTTGCCATTTTATTTTCAATACATTTTTTTTTTTTTGTTTGAAAATTTCAAATAATTAATTTCAAATATATGTCAAATTAATGAATTAGGTGTGTTTAGCAAGTAAAGAAAAAGCTTTTTCATATTTTCTGGCGTTAGCAAGAACTTAGACCAACTGTATTACGTGTTTCGAACGCGTTTAATAATTTAACTCGTTTCATTTCTAACAACAATTACACACATTTCTCTTCGTCAATACTTTATTTGAGAACTTATTTTTCAATTAAACTTCATTAACTCGATTTAACATAATGAAGTTCTCGGTTAGACCATATCTTTTTAACGTATAGGTAGATCTCTATTTCCATAAAAATAACATGGAAAACCAATAGACGGTTATAAATGACAGAAACGTATCTTATAGGAAATTAAACGTTGTAAAAAAATGTCTGTCTACTCGTTCAAAAATTATTCAAATTCAAACTTAAACGTATTACAATTTCTTCTCCAGTTTCCGGTAAAATAATTAATTTTATCATTTATATATCATTTATAAAAAAAAAATGAAGAAAAGTATTTATTACTTCAATGAAGTAGTGAAGTTGAAGTAATAAAATTTAATATAAAAATTGGATGGATAAATTTGTTTTAAATTGCTTTCGAAACCGGAACAGTAGGTCACCCGTAAGGAAATTTGAAGATAAATCTTTTAGATCTATGGGCTACGATGACGAGAGCGTAAGCTCCTGGCATGGTCGCCCATGTCATTGAAGCCATTGTTTAACAATGACCCAAATGCTATCTCTTTAACTTAGGGTGTCATTTGTCTATTGGGTTAAACTAAATTAATCATAATTAAAATGAACTGAATGAACATTTGAATAAAATTAAATATTTTAAAGTTTCTTAGAAATATAGCGGATTCTAAGAACACATAAATGTGTTAACATAAAAAATTAATTTTTACCTATTAGAGGCAGTATTTTTAGAGACGTTTTTACAGTAAGTGTCTACACCGCCAAAAAAATATGCCTTCCAAATTTTATGCAAATCCAATAACGAATAGGGCTGTGGTTCCCAAAAAAAATTTAATTTTCAAATAGCTTTAATGTTTTTAAAAATTTAAATTTGAAATGATTGCACAAATACCCTTGAAGTTACTAGGAAATTGCAAAAACTGAATGATCTACTCGTAAAAATGTGATTTATATTTTTTTAAACATTTAAAATTTTTTTTTTTTAAAAACATTTAGTGTACTTGATAACTAATGCCAGTATTTAATGCTTATTTAAAATTGACCGCTGAGTACATTTTTTGAAATCAGATCAGACACTTCTCAAACCATGAATTGAATAGAATATGTTATTACCTTAACGAAATTTGTTTTGAGCTATTTTTAAAAAAAATTTGTAAACAAAAGATAGCTTAAAACTGATTTTGTCAAAATCGCTTCACATTGAACTCAATACATGTGTCAATATTAAAAAAATTCTAAAATTTGTTATAGAAACACAATTTAAAAATGAAGACATGTTTTAAAATCATGTCGATTTTTTTTTTGGTACACTTTCAAACAAACTTATATATAAAATATTCGTAAAATAGTAGTAATAAAGAAAACAATTCAAGAGAAATCAGGGCCAAGTTGCGGAATCGTTTTCAAATCGTTATTGAGTTGCATTCAATTAACACAATTCTACGTGACGAGTTGTATCGTCGTCCGGGGATTCATGTGCTCCATGCACCCACAATTGACAATTTTGAGTTAATGGTACCATCCCGGGTTTTTGATACCAAATTTTTCAAATATGCAATCCATTTTCGGCTATCGCTTCCAGAAACTGAGATATTTTCGGCTATCGCTTCTAGATATCCCTTTAAACAGAAATTTTTGGTGACCTCTTGTCCCATACGCCTCATTCTTCAATGGCGTATTGAGCAAAATTTCAGTATAAAATTTTGTTCTTGATTAACGAAAACCACTTTGCTCTACGTGCATTTAACTAACATAGTTGTGCCTAGTTATTTTTTTTTTTATTAACTATTTTGTGTTTTTTTTTTTTTATTATTTTTAATTCTTAAGATAGTGAAAAAGTAGACTGTATTGAAAATAAAAGATATGTTAAGAATGGCGAAGTATTTGCGTACATAGCTTGATTGATATTATTGTCATTATTACCATTAACAAAACATCTTGTCAAGAATATCCAAATAGACCCTTCTAACCCTTGTTGTGTGTGTTTTAAAGCAATTCGCAAATCAGATATAAGAAAATATTAAGAGGGAGAAAAAGTTTTAGGGAAGGGCGGGAGCCCAGAATACTTCTGACTTATTTTTATACGAAACCTACTTTAGAGTCTAGGTTTAGTTATAAGTTTAAGTTTACTTATACATAATACATAAGACAGGGTGTTGTTGTTGGTTATTGGTTGTTGGTTGTTGTCTTCAGAAAGCAACATAGACCTAGAGCTCTAAAAATAGAATTCTTAATAATTAAAAATAATTAGAGTTAAAACACATATAACAAAAAGGTTATGAAAAGGTTGTAATTAATTTACAAAAATAGATTTTTGTTTTTTGTAAAAATTTTTTTTCTGATTTTTGTTAAAAAGCTTTACGAATATCTTTGTAAATTAATATATTGCTGTTTACAAAGAATTCTAAATGTGTGAATTTTTTATTAATGCTACTTTGCTCTATGTGTATGGGTTCACATCAAAACACTTTTCAAATGGCGTATAGAGCAAAGTGGATTTTTTTATCGTTAAAAAATGTTCTTTTATAAAGGGTGATTTTTTAAGAGCTTGATAACTTTTTTTTTAAAAAAAACGCATAAAATTTGCAAAATCTCATCGGTTCTTTATTTGAAACGTTAGATTGGTCCATGACATTTACTTTTTGAAGATAATTTCATTTAAATGTTGACCGCGGCTGCGTCTTAGGTGGTCCATTCGGAAAGTCCAATTTTGGGCAACTTTTTCGAGCATTTCGGCCGGAATAGCCCGAATTTCTTCGGAAATGTTGTCTTCCAAAGCTGGAATAGTTGCTGGCTTATTTCTGTAGACTTTAGACTTGACGTAGCCCCACAAAAAATAGTCTAAAGGCGTCAAATCGCATGATCTTGGTGGCCAACTTACCGGTCCATTTCTTGAGATTAATTGTTCTCCGAAGTTTTCCCTCAAAATGGCCATAGAATCGCGAGCTGTGTGGCATGTAGCGCCATCTTGTTGAAACCACATGTCAACCAAGTTCAGTTCTTCCATTTTTGGCAACAAAAAGTTGGCCATTTTGAGGGAAAACTTCGGAGAACAATTAATCTCAAGAAATGGACCGGTAAGTTGGCCACCAAGATCATGCGATTTGACGCCTTTAGACTATTTTTTGTGGGGCTACGTCAAGTCTAAAGTCTACAGAAATAAGCCAGCAACTATTCCAGCTTTGGAAGACAACATTTCCGAAGAAATTCGGGCTATTCCGGCCGAAATGCTCGAAAAAGTTGCCCAAAATTGGACTTTCCGAATGGACCACCTAAGACGCAGCCGCGGTCAACATTTAAATGAAATTATCTTCAAAAAGTAAATGTCATGGACCAATCTAACGTTTCAAATAAAGAACCGATGAGATTTTGCAAATTTTATGCGTTTTTTTTAAAAAAAAAGTTATCAAGCTCTTAAAAAATCACCCTTTACTTGAGATCGAGGATTAGGAAATATATGTGTGGTATTGTCATTTTTAGTTAAAAATATGGTAAGGCATTAAAAAAATCCATTGTACAGTTTTTGATAAAAGTACATTCAAACTTTAGCTTCGATTTACTCAAAATGTGTTTTTTGCACGTAGGGCACATGAATCTCCAGACGACGGTAAGTTCACGGAAGATGCGATTTGGCCCCAGATATTTTTTCGTGTAACCTAGTGTTATTCATTAAATATTGAAAAAATCCTTTTAAATAAGTATTGTGTCCAGTGGAAAAAATTTTGCTCATTCAATAAATACTTGAATTTTCTTTTGTTTTTCTTATCTTTTCGAATGGTTTATTTCTAGTATGGTGGTTTCTGATAGTTTTAAGATCGAGATCGAGTCACTCTTCTGCGACCAATTGTTTGGGAGCCGCTGGATTAAGACTTTTGGCCAACTTTATTTCCCAATCAAACTCATTTCCTAAAAATACTGACCTCCTAATATTGATACCTTCCACAAATCTAGACCAATCCCACCAAGTCTTGGCAATGTTTAATACAAAATATTCCCAGAGAGAAAAATGAAGATAACTACAAAACTTATAAAGGGTATATGTCCTTTATGTTCATAATTATAACTTTAAAAAGGTAGACTTTAAAATTGTCTCTATTAGCAGTACGCATTCAGTTATCTGAATGCTGCGTTTTTTAGTTGAATTTGTATTTTATATATATTGTGTTTTGTAGATTATATTTTCTATTTCGCATCTCTAGTTTTGTATTGTATTTTGTATTGTGTATTGTGTATCAGTATTAGTCTGAGTATCTTTCAGTACCTGTGTCTATAAACGGCTACATAAACAACCGGTATTCCTGGTTGGGTCACTGTTCTGCATCCTATAATACCATTACAAATACATTACTTGAGCTTTTTATTACAACAAATTTATAACTATAACTAAAAATGTTCTTATATATTTAGAACTTTTCGTGGGTCGCTGCTGTTTGCAATAATAGTAAAAACAAAATTAAGTTTTTGTACACATTGCTGATTCTCTCAGTATTTGTTTGATTAACTAAAATTTTAAATATCTTTGCTTATTTTTTCTCTGTTTAAAAGTGTTGAGTTTGTTTTATATTTGTTTGTTTATTTCTACTGCTCAGACAAATTTTTTCTTCCTGTTGCTGGTCCAAGTCAAAGTGACGCTGCTACTGTTCAGCTTTTCGGCATTCAGCTGCAATCCATGTGTTCCATATAAAAATTTAAATTGTTGTTTGCTTAAATTTTTGTGTAAGCATTTTTTGTAAAAAAAAAAAAGCATCAGCAAGCATATTATTAGTTTTTCTTAGGTAAGGCAAGGCTGGTAAATGGAAACATAACAATAACTTTTTTTTTTTTTTGCTTTTGCTAAAGTGGAATTTTGATTTTTTTTTTTTTATATTACATTGCTTCTTACCTCTAAATTTTATACTAGTTTAGTCTATTGTCCATGTGTTTTCTTAAAAAGTAATGCAACTCATCTGGTTTTTATATTAAAAACATCTATTCAGCCACTAACATTTTTTAAGAATTCTTCAATATTTTATTAATCTACTTACAACTTCAAGTAGAATTTCCATATTCACGCAATTGACACAACGTTACGCTAGTCTAAGTAATTGAATGCACATAAAAGTTATATAAAAAATGTAAAATAGTAAAAATAATACTAAGGTTGCCTTGCGTAACAAGATTACCGACAACAACAACAAAATGCTACCAAACACTGTTACATTTTCTACAGCAATAGAAAAGTTAAATTGTATTGAACCAGTTGTAGTTTGAAATATTTATGTAAAAAAAAATGTATAACCATGAAAAAAAAAATGTTTTTGCATAAAAGAAATGCAATAGAGCAGCACCAACATCTGCATCATGTCCTGAATATTTTGCATTCACAAACTTAAAAGTCTAATAAACTATTGGTTCCTATTTCTTTTTTTTTTTTCTCCTGACATCCATTGATAACGGAGTTCATAAGCTCTGCTTTTTACTTTACCAATGTGTCTGGCCAACATGTTCCCAGCAGGTGTTTATGCGAGTGTAAGTAGATTGAAATGGTTTGACGATTCTTCTTTCGATCGCCCAAATGATTGTTAACTTTGAGCAAATTAATAAAAAAAACTGAGAACAAAATGAATGCGCGTTTGTTCAGATCAGCCGGAAAAAAATACAAGATTCTTGCACGCACCGCAATTATTTGCGGAGAATGCGAAAAGTGTCCAATTACAACACAATAATTCATTAATGCGGGTGGCTACAAAAAGCTTGAAATGACCTTGGTTTCAGCAAGTAAGTTTTTTTTTAATAGAAACCAGTTTATTAAAATTTAGAATATTGAAAAATTGAAAAAAGAAACGTGAGTTTCCATTTTCTTCCAAGTATTGTCCGCACGATATTGTGGGCAAAATCAAAAAAGTTTAATTTTCATACAATGCGTGCGTTGCGACGTCCCCGCATCGCACGCATTTATCGCAGCATCGTTCCTACGTTAGACATATGCATTTACCAACATATAATTGATTTTGAAATCTGTCCGCATTAAACGCACCGCACCGCGTGTCTATATTGGACATAGCGTTAGTGAGTAAGTCAGTTCAAATGAACTGATCCAAAAAAACAAAAGTTGGTTCCTGGACCATTTTTAAGAAAGTTGATATTTTTATTAAAAGATGTCCAATATATTTTAATCTCAGAATTACCTTAATTAAAAAATGTTTTTTTGTTATTTTCAAAATGGCGGCCATAGTTTCTTTGCTACCTATAGCGATATATGCGTTTGTGATTTGGACTGACTTGAGTACCAGGGATGATATTTTGGATCTTTAAGGGCTTCTTTGGGCCATTTTCAAATTGAAATTTAGGATGAAATAAATAAACTAAAAGAAAAGTTTAAGTGGAACTAGAGGTATACCAGGGCAAGAAGGATGCACGATAATTCTATCAACAGGTTAAGCGTTTAAGCCAAGGTTTCAAGTCCGGAGCATCCACTTGTAGAGACGAAAATGGAGATCTGAATACGAATACACAGTGTGTGCTGAGATTGTGGAGACAGCACTTCTCCAATTTACTTACTGACGACGGTTCCACCAATGCCGCCCGTGGAGTGCGCAGTTCAGTGCCACCAATCAACGATGACGGAGTGGAAGTATCACCACCTAGCCATGAAGAGGTTCGAGTTGCTATCCAACGACTCAAAAACAATAAAGCAGCGGGTGCTGACGGCCTGTCAGCTGAATTGTTTAAAACCGGCGGCGATGCATAAGCTCATCAGCAAAATATGGCTAGCAGAAAGGATGCCCGACGATTGGAACCTCAGCGTACTGTGTCCTATACTTAAAAAAGGAGACCCAACAATCTGCGCCAGCTATAGAGGTATCAGTCTTATTTCCATCGCATATAAGGTTCTCTCAAGCATACTGTGTGAAAGATTAAAGCCGATTACAAAAACACTGACCACCTTATCAGTGTGGCTTTCGACCTGGTAAGTCCACCATAGACCAGACTTTTACGCTACGACAAATCCTGGAGAAAACCCACGAAAAATAAATTGACACACACCATCTCTTTGTCGATTTTAAAGCTGCGTTCGATAGCCCGAGAAGGGATTGCCTATACGAAACAATGTCTGAGCTCGGTATACCTGCAAAGTTGATTAGACTTTGCAGAGTGACGTTGAGCAACACACGCAGCTCCGTCAAGGTAGGAAATGACCTCTCCGAAACCTTCAATACCAAAAGAGGTTTCAGGCAAGGCGATCCACTGTCTTGCGATCTCTTCAACATCATCATGGAGGGGATCGTACGAACGGCCGGTGTGCATCGTAATGGCACCATTTCCAATAAAGGTGTCCAACTCTTTGCGTACACTGATGATATTGATATTGTCGGCAGAACCAAGAGAGATGTTACCTCTCTCTGCTTTCGCCGCTATCGAAAAGGAATCAGCCAAAGTGGGTTTGACGATAAATGAAAGTAAAACAAAGTATATGCTGTCTACAAACAAGGGAGCGCGGCGTTTAGACTCCCACGTTTCATCCTTCAGCTATAACTTTGAAGTAGTCAAGGAGTTCGTTTACCTTGGCACCGCCATTAATACCAACAACGAAATCAGCCTGGAGATAGAGCGAAGAACAATAATTGCTAATATGTGCTACTACGGGCTCAGTAAGCATCTAAGATCCAGAGCCCTCTCTCGATCGACAAAACTAACACTTTACAAGACACTCGTTCTACCTGTGCTGATTTATGGCGCTGAGGCATGGGTAGTTTCGCAGACAGACGCAGCCGCTCTGGGGGATGTTCGAGAGAAAAGTTCTTCGCAAAACCTTCGGTCCTGTTCGAGTCCGCGATGACTATTGCATCCGAATGAACCACGAGCTGTATGAACTCTCCGAAGACATTGACGTAGTTCGGCGTATAACTGTGCAGCAACTGCTCTGTCTGGGTCATGTTCATCGTATGGACGACGAAGCTCCAGTGCAAAAGGTGCTCGAGGCGAGGGTCGCTGATCAACGACGACGAGGGAGACCATGCCTCCGATGGATGGACCAGGCTGAGGAAGCCCTAACCATACTTGGTGTATCCGATTGGAGAAGCCGCGCGCAAAGCAGAAGCGCCTGGCGAGAGCTGATGAGGTCGGCCGAAACCCGGACACGAATTGTTACGGCCACCTAAGTAAGTAAGTAAAAGAAAAGTTTATGGGTTAATGTATGTTAACAACATTGGTGTATTATTTATATCGATGTAAAAATTTTAAATTTTTATTGAGGTATTTTGAATTTGGCGGTAGGAAATATCAATAAAAAAAAAATCGCTCAAAAATAAAATGAAAAATCACGCGAAGGAAAAATTACCAAAAAATTAATGAAAAATCGGTAAAAAAAATGCATCCAATAAAAATGAAAAAAAGCCAAAAAAACTTTGGAAAAATGGCCCAAAACACAAGTCTGCAGCGTCGAAGTGCTTGACAAGAATGAAATTAAACAACCACGCAGCAGGTATGGTGAAATATGATTTTAATTGAAATTTGTAATGCTGCGCTACTCAATATTCGTCGTCATAAAGGTTTTTGCTTCCAAATTGAAAATATTGTCATATGTGTAGACAACGACGACGATGAGCAAGTGATCGTAAGTTCTCTTTGATTTATCTGCGCCGCATGATATTGCCCATTACATTTTTTGTCATTTCTTGTTTTTGAAAGATTCAAAAAAACTATTTTTATACCCCATCGCGTAATGCGTAAGGGGTATATTAACTTTGTTATTCCGTTTGTGGAATACTTTTCTCCAATACTTTTCATGCTTGAAGTGAAACTATTTTACTTTAAAATATTACTATTTAAATCACCTGCAATCACAATGTTAGAGTAAGCTTTCGAAATTTGCTTGATTACATTTGTTACGTCAGTAAGATCAACATTTTTATCTGGCCCTACATAACACAGTCAATCATAGCTTTTTTCAGACCGACGTAAAATGTCCATGAAAATGTTTTCGATAATACTGTCAACAGAAGATAAGAAGACAGCCTCTAAACGGTAGCTTGCATTTGATACCTTCCTTAAAAAATATGGCAACACCACTCACGTTGTTCACTCTGTCAGATTGAAAAATACTTAAATCTTGCAGTTTAAACATTTCATTATTCATATTCATGTTTTTAAAACATGTTTTTGTGACACATACGTTATCAACCACGGTGTTTTCAAAAATGTATCTGAATTCGTCAATTTCTTAAGAAAAATGTGGGCATTAATTTGGCAGCTTTTAAAGCCTCTTTTTTGATTGCAGAAAATTTTCACCATATCTCGCACATTGTTCTTTGCCTCTAATATTGTTCAATTCTATTTAATATGTTAAAAAATAAGCTTTAACTAACATAAGCTAGCAGAAAACTTGCTCGGGCCTCTAATGGTCAGACTGTAATTCTGCACTGAATTTCTAAACATAATCATAACTTCATTATTTAGTTCAGATTTAGCTTTTTCGGAGTTATATAGATTTGATAGCTTAATAGCTTTTTCGTTTTTGATTTGATATGATATGAAATTTGATATGAGATATATGATAGTAACATTTTGTTATTACGACAATGTTTTCATAGGATTGATATTTCTTTTTTGCTTGAGTACATCACAACAAGAAAATTTAATATCAAATTATTAAAAAACATTTCTTCATCCGCCGTGGGGATCGAACTCGTAAGAGTTCAACAAGTTCTATTCTATTCACAAATCCAAAAAAACTTTCTAACGCAGAGCTGTTGATTCAGTATTAAGTAAAACAGAAGCTATAATGATGCATAGTGCCATAATCTATTAATAAATAGAGGATTGTGTATTGGTTGTCCTACAAAAACTAACAAAAATTTGCTTCTACTTGCTGCAAGATGTCACCAGCATCGGTGTTTTCCTTCGCGCATTCACATCAACAAAAAACAAAAACACGCTGATGCTGATGACATCTTGTAGCAATACAGAATTGTCTATATATTAATAGATTGTGACTATCTGCTGCAGCATAGCTGCTGTTATAATTAACATTGAATCAATAACTCTGTCTAACAAAGCTTTGTGACCTGGTGAATAGTGTATAGAATTATTAATCAGTAGGGAACGAGTTCTATCCCCACGTCAGGCCAAGAAATGTTTTTAATATTTTTGAAATTTAATTTTCTTGTATTAAATGCAAGCAACAAAGAAACCAATTTCAATTCCATTTCTAAGAGATACGATGTCGAAAAAAAGTGTCGTTTTTAAGATTTCACTCAAGCAAATCACAGAACGAGGAGTAATAAGCTTCGCTTCAAGAATCAGTTCACTTTTATTTCAGGCCGGAATTCATAACTGAATTTGAAATAAATATTGATTTTCAGATCAGAGATCATCTATGAACTTTTAAAAAAAGTAATGCAAATTTCAGGTCTGAAAAGGCGAATACTTGTGTGCAGAAATCAGGGCTGTTTTGAAAGAAAGGTCAATCCTCGGACATGCCTATCAGTATTGAATTCCAGCCTCATCAGGCATGACATTTTCTACTGGGATTACTTGTGACTGTATATAAATCGATGTTACAAGTAATACTAAAAAGATGCGATATAAAAAAAAAATTAGAAACAAATTAACTACACGTAATGGTATGGTTAAAAATAATTTCGATTATTCATACTTCATATGATATACTATGAGAAAATATTGCATCGATCTTGTGACATATAATCATATTACTTTAAATAAAGATATACAAACTATTTAGAAATGTTAAGATATTTTATTGTACATGACATAAATATTAGATGAATATATAATATTCATAGTTTTATTTAAAATAATTTAATACGATATGATTGATCTTTCATTATTTAATACAAAATATACATCAACTATTCTATTCTAACAAACATTCATACTAAGGCAATAACGTTTTTTTAGGACAACGTTAAATTTGCTAACATACTCACACTCATACATAAATGTGGCAAACATGCATTAAATAAGATTTTAACTTTGCTGCATGGTTTGTTATTTCATTCGTTAGACTTTGAGTGGAAACTCATATGCATTGATTACAGCACAACCGAAAGAGGAAAATTAAGTCAACCATTTCTGTAGAATCCCACTACGATTTCGTTGATTTTGTAGAGTGATGTGTGATGTGTGCACATTGGCAGACAGAAGTTATAGCAAAACATGTTTGCTTATTGCTACATAGATACATAGATATTAATGTGCATACTAAAGGAGAAGCGTTATTTAGTTTATCTATCTTCAATACTTTGTTTTATCCATAAACTTTTTTTTATCTTATTTCAACCAGTAAATGTTGACGAATGAAATTTAAAGTGTTCTACTAAATAAACCTTATTATCGCGTCATCTCTATTATTAGAGCGACCATTTCTTGAACTCGTGAACCACGAAATTGACTTTGAGACACTTCCTAATCACGTTCTTAAAATAAAACATAGAAAAAAAAAGAACTATTTCATAGCTCATTCGTACTTTTAATATCTTTTTATACTCTAAATCTTTCTTTATATTCAGGCATTTGTTTTTTTTTCTATTATTCTGTGGATTTCTTTCTAGCCAACTTCAGAGTGCAAATTGAATTTTGGCCATCGACGTGCGAAAACTTCAACAAACACAATTGAAAAAATTCCATACAAAAGAAAAAAAAATTGAATAAGTACAAAAATAGTTATAAGTACTGAAAGCAAAAGCGGTGAAGAGTTGAAGGAGAAAGAAATAAAAAAGAAATTACTTGAAAACGATTGAAATACTTAACAGTACAAAAAGTGGGTTAAATAATGTCAGCCAAGAATACTTGCAGGATCAAATGCAAAAGTAGAAAAAGCAACAAATCAAATTAAATAAAAATAATACCAATAGAAGCGAAAAAATATTGGCTGAATGAAACTTTGAAGACTTTCCTTTGATGAATGGTTTCAGAATGTTGCATAATGCAGAGTTATTGAGCAGTGGTTAGGTCGCTGGTAAGCACTTGTTTGTTAAAGTTGCTAGTTATATAAGGGTTAACATAATAAAATTTTTGCATAACGCTTGACTAGTTTTCTTCTTGGAAAACCGTTCAAGTTTTCCAGCTCATATCCTTCGGTTTGAACTTTTTGTTGAAGATCACAACTTTATTAAACAACTTTTAAGTCTTTAAACGTTTCTTATGCGAGATTTTGTACGTTCAGCCAATTAAATCAAATACGCAACAAGCATCCGGAAGAACTTTTCGGTTTTTTCACTGCATATATACCAATGAAAGGATTTTTCTGGGTTAGCTCAAATAAGAGATTTTTCCAAGATCAAAGTTAATGACAAAGGAAAATGTTGTTATATGTGCAGTGCAAGTACACCGAGAAAAAAAGCAGTAGTTAAGTCACCTAAGTCGGCTTGTGTAAAGAGAATTGTATGGGAATTATAAACTTATGCTTATGCACCTAAGCAATTTATTGTTTAATACATTGCTTTGAAGCAAATACTTCGATTCCCTGCCAAAAAAAAAATATTTGATTCACTTAAGCAAAAAAATCCAAAAATATAAATTTAAAAAAAAACTAGCTTGGATGGCTAAAGCATAGTTTTGAGCTATTTTCTGAAAAAAAGCACAGGTGCGTCGTTAGATACACGAGAGAAGGATAGATTTGATAATTAAATGGTTTTTTTTGTAAGGAAAAACTTATGAACTCAAAAACAACATTAAATAAATTAAAAACACAGGTTAATATTCACACCAGTAAATTTTATAACATTTTATAAAAAAAAAAAAAAAAATTCTGTTCCCGTCATGCGTAATTGAACTTGGGATTTTTGGTGCCAGTCCATCGCTCTACCCACTGATCAAAAAACTGCAGCTATGTCAACATATGCTGTGTGTCACAGTATTCTATTGATAGCCATACAACAAAAATCTTTTAATGAATTATTGTGTTATGCTGCAGCATAGCTTCAGTTGTAATTAATAGTGAATCAATCATTCTGCGTAACGAAGGAGCTTGGCTCGATGCGTAGTGCAGTGACTTCTTAATCGATGGTATCGGTGGGCTTGGGTTCAAATCTCCACGGCAGGCGAAGGTAAAATTTTTATATTTGATATTTAATTTAATTTAATGGTGTTGTTATAATAAACGCAAGCGGTGAAGGGAAGCCGAGAAGTCATGAATTTCTAAGAAAAATGGTGTTGATAAAAGAAAATTTGCGAAGTTGCCGATTTCAGCCAAGCAAAGCAAATCAGAGAACGAGACGCGGCTTCAAAAAAAGAGAAGAAAAAAAACCAAAGCCCGGAAAAATGTTGTATTTTTGAAATTAAACTTTTTTTTTTAATGTATAAATTACCAAATACTTGGTTAATTCATCACCCAAATAAAAATTAGCAAGTTAACATGTAAAACTTAGGCGTTTTGATGAAGTACTTGAGAGGCTGAAAGCTGCCAAGGGCATCTTATAAATTATACTAGGTTTTTTTCCAATTTAACATAAGCTTTTTTCTCGGTGTAGATGTGTTGAATTATTTCAATTAAAATATTGGTAGCCTCATATTTTTTTAAAAAAAATAAAAAATGCTTTCAAACCGACAAAACTAATTTTTTTATCAATTCTTTACAATAGTACAATTAAAAATATTTTTTGTTAATTGTAGCTATTTTCTTTATTAATTCTAGAGCAAATAATTCGTTAAATTAGTTATCATATATCAAATATGAATATGAAATTATATGAATCCTACATTTACTTTAATCAACTAACTCAATGAACTATACATTGAGTCCAATGTTTTCAAAATCAAGATAAATTCAATGAACGGTACATAAAATTATGAACAAACTTTATTGAAATGAATGAACACAATTCATTGGATCAATTTTAATGATTAATTCATTGAAAGCTAAGTACTTTTTCATTAATATAATTTACATATTTGGTTCAGTATAATAAGCTTTCCATAACTATTTATAAGGTATATGATGATCTTTATACGAGTATTCACGCTGATCAGGTCACCTAATAACAGATAATCGCTGAATAAGAATTTGAAAATGACTCCTTTTTTAGTTAAGATATCCAGCTTCAAGAAAACCTGATATTCAACTGATCACACATTGGTACAAGAAAAATACTAAACAATGTTTCGGAACCGTGCGAAGTTAAAGACAAACTTCAATATTTAAAATTTGCTAACCGTAATATTAATTTGCTAACAAAAAATTATTTTTTTTAGTATTTTTATGATAAATAGTGATTTAATTGAGAAATTTGTAATGTTATTATAATTGCAAATTTATAAATTGTCTATTGGAAATTTGTCTAAGCTGAGATACGAACCGTGTACTCGGTAAGTCTCGCAAGGCAGTCAAACGTACTTCCACAGAGGCATTGCTTGCCTTAAAAAAATTGGAAAGGAAAACATGTCTATGTATGCTATCAGTTTACTAGAACAAGGCTTGTAGACTGGAATTTGTAATTTGGCTCTCTGTTATAATTGAATAGTGTATTTGTGTATTTTTTCAAAGTTTTAACAATGTATGTAGAAAATTATTTACATACTTACAAAAAAAAAATACATACTAAAAAAAAAACTAGTAAGGATGGAGCTTCGGCAGGGTGCCGAAGCTAAAATACCCCCCCCCCCCCCCCCGCGGCCATATTGAAGTGTATTTCGAAGTCTTTAGCCACGACCTACACGATGACATTCAGTTTTATATATGAACGAATGTTTTCCTATTTTGATGACGTCACTTTGTATGGGAGATAGGCGTGATTTTTATCCGATTTTAGCAAATATCATAGAGATGGTTCATATTATATATCAAATTAATGTGCAAAACTTCAAGACATTTCTTTAATTTTTGTGGATTTTTAAGAGATTTTACGTTTTAAATAAAGCCACTTTGTGTGGGAAGTGGTCGTGGTTTTCATCCGATTTTGCCATATATCATAGAGATGGTTTATATTAAATGTCGAAGCTTATGTGCAAAATTTTAAGACATTTCTTTAATTTTTGTGGATTTTAAAGACATTTTACGGTTAAAATAAAGTCACTTTGTATGGGAGGTAGGCGTGGTTTTCATCAGATTTGGCCTATTTTCGAACTTGATCTTTCTTTTTTAGAAAGAAACTTAAATTTTGAATTTCATCGCGATAGATTTAAAATTACGGCTGTAATCGTGTCGACAGACGGACAGACGGAAATCGACTCAGGAGGGTTTGATGCCGATCAAAAATATATATATTTTTCTATACCTGCCACGCCTCCTTCATGGCATTACAAACGGAATGACAAAGTTTATATACCCCTTACGCAGTACTTGTTGAGGTATAAAAATATATGAAAAAATGAAAAAAAATAAAAAGAAATTAATTTTAAGCATAAGAAAAAGCACTTGCATATATATTGCTAGCTTAAGATTAAAAATTTTAAGATACCGTAAGAAATAAAAAAAGAAAAATGCTAACAATTCCATTTTTAATTAAAAATAAAAGTAGTTGCTAGTAAAAAATGTATAGGCAGGTTTTGAAAATTCGTTTAAAATAGTAAGCATTGGTTTTCCAACAGGAAATTTTGAGAATATTTTCTAAAAGCCAAAAAAAAATAGTGGTGGTGAATAGTGTTGTTGTTTTGCTACGTGTTTAAATGACAAATTGTAATTTTTTTTTTTTTACTTTTTCACTCTGCGTAGCATGCAAAAAAAGCTAAATGCAAAAAAAAATGAATTATTAAAGAATTTGCAAATACTTCTAGTTTTTTAAGTACCAGCGATGGACAATATACCCAAGTATTAATTCTCAAATTTTAATTTTGCTTACACTGATATTATTTTATGTGTCTACGAATAATATTGCAAAAACGCGTTCATCATTTTGATGAGCAAATTTATAGTAAAGAAATTAAAAATATGGAGCTTGTGCCACTCAATGAATTGATGCAATTGTGATGCGCTCAAAAACTTTAGGACAAAAATAGTTTTCATATCAAAAATAAACTGCAATGAATACAAAAACTCATTTGTTTATAAAAGCTTCATTCAAATATCATTTAATGATATGAAGGCAACAAAATTATTTTCTTTTTTTTTTTTTTTTGATCACAGAATATTTACTATTGAATGAGTGAAAAAAGAAAATATAAAACAATGTAAGCTATCACATGATAGTGTAGTTTGACGATTTATAAACATATTGAAAATTTAAAATTTTGAAATTTAACTAAATAAGTGATTTAATCTTTTTGCTCACTCCCACTTATTTATCATGAATAAAATATCTCATCTTTCTCATTTAACTAAATGACGTCACTATAAATCTGTTAATCTGTTAAATAACTGATAACACTATGTTGTAGTATTTAATGTTATATATTGTGCTTTGTTAATAAATAACTCATATTAAGCAAAAATCTAACACTATGACAAAAACATGGAAATTGTGTTCTTTATTTCTCACCTTCAATGGTCTCACAAAGCCTCCCCTCATTTTCCACTTAATTCTGTTAACCGTTTATTGGCTGCAACATATTGTCAACTGAAAATTTTGTAGTTAGCCAAAAGGCGACTGTTAAAAAACGTAGTTAAATCTTAAATTGTTTTCATACTCTCAGAACTTTCTACCCGAGAGTGATAGAAACAACGCAGTTTCCCAATAATGTCAATCTTGAGTTGCGAGAACATAGTTTGCGTAACCTTCTACTACAACTTGACGTTATGCTATAGCAAATTGCAAGACTGAAGGTTGCAGTGACAAAAACAACAGTCGCAACAACAACATCAAAATCAACAATAAATTATAACATTACCAATTATAATAAAACAAGCACTAGCTTAATGTGAACGAAGAAGAAGATGATAGCTAGATGCAACATGTTGACAATAGCAGCGAAATTCTTGAAGGACACGTGGCATCCTGCAAGGACAATACAAAAAACATAATAATAATTTAAAAATAAGCACCATTTTCAAAGTCAATGCGAAGGAATAGCATTAGGGAGCAGCATAAGAACCAAAGTAAAAGCAGAACAAAGCCATCATCAAGTTGGTAAGATGGCAGATAAACATGCTGCCCTAATAGAAAGAACAAAGTCAGATAAAAGTAATGCTCACAAAAGCATTCTCAGTTATTTTTTGTGTAATGTGGATTGTGCTACGTAAAAGGAGAATCAATGTTGCAAACTTTGTTGTGTAACTAGGCAACGAACACGTGATTCAAATCAATGCCTCAGCTAAAACTGTGCGAGTGTTTGTGCGTATGCTTGTGCGTGACTTAGCAACCCAGTAAAAATAATATTCAGATATAATTTGCTTAACAGGTATTTCAATAAGCATTACAAGCAGTTATGCTGCCACTCGAGTGTCAACAGGTGTCAAATCTATTTAGTAAACTTCACCTTGTGTCAAACAAGATTTATAAGTGGTGAAGCGATAATAAGAAGGATAGAGTTAAACATTTCGGAGAGTTCGATTTCTGATGGCACAAGATTGGTAAACATATATTCATAAATTAGGCCTCAACCCACCAACCATATTTTATATATTTTTTTTATTTTTTTTATCAAATTTTTTTTATCAAAAATTGTAGTGGTGTTAAACAATTTGACAAGACAAAGTTTCGTTCTACCACACGTTGTTCAAAAAGTAATGAGATAGAAAGCCAAAGACAATGACAGCAACAATGACAATGACAATGACAATGACAATGACAATGACAATGACAATGACAATGACAATGACAATGACAATGACAATGACAATGACAATGACAATGACAATGACAATGACAATGACAATGACAATGACAATGACAATGACAATGACAATGACAATGACAATGACAATGACAATGACAATGACAATAACAATGACAATGACAATGACAATGACAATGACAATGACAATGACAATGACAATGACATGGCAATGTCAATAATGAAAACTTATCTTAACATTAGTCAATGTTAAAGCAAAAGTAAAAGAAAAAGCAAAATGTCTATTCGAAATACCTTGCACCCAAAGAAAACTCCTAATATTTTATCTATGGACAAATTTTTTTACAGTTAGGTGATTTATGTCATTTTGTTTAAGGGTATCAGTGACGTAGATAGCTTTTGGTTCTGGGAGATCCTAGCTCATGCAGATGGCATCTAGAAAGTAGAAGCAACATTTTTGTTAGTTTTGGATAGCTGCTAAATATGTTGCATATATACGATAGCCAATACACAATCCTTTAAATAGATTGATTTTTCTGATCTGCTGCAACATAGCTTAATTTGTACTTTATTAAAACACCGCTGCTGATGACATCTTGTAGCAAGTAGAAGCAACATTTTTTTATTTGGATAGCTGCAAAATATGTTGGAGACGTAGGATAGCCTATACACAATCCTCTATCTATTAATAGACTATTGTGATCTGTGGCAACATAGTCTTAGTTATACTTAATTTTGAATCAACAACTCTGCATAACATATATATTTGGTTTGGGTTGTAGTGTTGTAGTCACTCAAGCAAATCACTCAAGTAAATCAAGAAAATCCCACAAAATAACGGTTTTTTGCTTCAAGCCGTCTCAGTCGTTGCTATATTAATAAAGAAATTTCGTGACTCTCCATTCTCTTATAATTTCACCACCACCTTTCATAATTTCTACCGCGTGCATGAATCAGGAACACTTTGGATTTCAGTACAAAATCTTACTTATCTACTACACATTGTCATTATCAGGCATGTGCTGCATTGAATGCGAATTCAATTCGAAGTGAATTCAATTTATAAAAACCAACTGAATTAATTTCTGTTACTTGTCAAAACGCACGACCTTACATGGTCATAAAAAGTGAATTATAACGATGATTACCACACATGGCATTTAGGTTTCACATTCAATTTCATTTCATTCATATCTCTAGTTATTGTTGACTTATTTAAAGAAATAAAACACTGAACTTAATCAAATTTTGAGAACTTTCTTGAGAAGAAGAAAATTCTTTTTTTCAAAAAACAAAAGAATAGAATCAATTGGCAATAGCTTAAGATATTTGGTGATGTTTTCATGGCTCTGGTGGGTCGTCCGGGCACGCAAAGCCCCCATATCTAAGCCACTGGCTTGCATATATCATAAATTGTATTCTTTGGAAATGGTACTTCTTTCCAAACCAAAACAGCAAAAAGCTGTTCGTTGTCTTTGAAATTATTGTTTGTACATTTCTAAAGCATTTCTATAAAATTTATAACATTAACCGTAAAATCCCGTACTCTGTTGTCTTGTTTTTATAAATAATGTTTTTTTAAAGCTGTAGAACTTTGGATTGAAATAAAATGCTAAGATTACATAATGTTAAACTGAAAATTGTCTTTATTACAAAGATAATTTTATGCCATTAGTGTAATTAGTGCATTAGTGCATTTTATAAGTCCAATTTTGGACAATTTTTTCAAGTTATGGGGGGTCGTATCAGTTCATATAACCTTAGAGATCCTAATCCAAAGACGTTAAAAACCAAAACGAAAATGGCCATTCCAGCCCTTGAAAGAACTTCGACCGAGCTTCTCATGTGACTCAGTTTTATGCTGACTCCGAACGGCTTATGTTCTCAAGAAGCTTTATCATGGCAGTTTTTATTCTCTGAGGTTAGCCATTGTGTGCAGAGAGAAGACGGACGACCAGAAAAATTAAGGCGACTCACAGTGGGAGGACTACATACAAATTTTGGCCATCAATAGTAAAAATTGAAATAGAGTTTTGAAATTTGGTATGAATACTTTTTACAGCAAAATGTGAAATATGTAGAAGTTTGGATAAAATCCGCCCACATACACGCCTTCCTTCGATACCTACAGATTTGGAAATTTGGTATGCGAGCTTTATACAGTTAAATAATATTTCAATATAAGTTTGGATCAAATCCGCCCACAAACACGTTGCCCACCTTGCATACGAACTTTTTTGTAAAAAATTAAAAATAAACTCAAAGGATTGAAATTTGGTATGAGCACTTTGTACAGTTAAATATTAAATAAATACAAGATTTGATTAAATAGGCCTACTGACACGACCACCTTCCATGTGATTTTTTTTGCAAAAAAAAAGTTAAAATAAATTTATAGGCTTAAAATTTGGTGTGAGAGCTGTCTACAGTTAAATTTTAAATATATTTAAGGTTGGATCAAATCCACCCAGAGACACGCCCACCATTCATACGAATCTTTTTGTAAAAAATAGTAAAAATAAGCCTAGAGCTTTGAAATTTGGTTTGATAGGTTTACGAGTATACAGTTAAAAAGTAACTATACACAAGTTTAAATTGAATACGCCACAGACACGCCCACCTTTCGTACCAATTTTTATTTTTTTTAAATAGTTAAAATAAACTAAGAGGTTTGAAATTCAGTATGAGAGCTTCTTACACTTAAATATTAAATATATATAAGTTTTGGATCAAACCCGTTCACAGACACGCCCACCTTCCATACTAAATTTTTTAAGAAAAGTTGTATTTTTGAAGTGAGCCTTTAGAAAATATGCTGATATAAAAGTTTTTATTTTCGAAATTGAGCAAAATTTGCCAACAGGCACGCCCACCTTTCAAACTTATTATTAAGCTCTTGGTATACAAATTTCAATTCTATGGATTTAAACATGTTTCTTAAGAACATAAGCATAAACCGTTCGGAGTCGGCATACAATTAAAACAAATAGTTTGTAATTTTAAAAATAGTTTTTAATGTTCATAAAGTTTATTTTGCATTTGCTCTTGAGCTTCTGCTGACCGCTCCTTGTATATTTTTCTTTCTTCAGTCGCAAATGGCTGACAAGAGGATCGTAAGATATTAGAAGATGGTGGAAAATATCTTAATTATTAGCAGTTTTTGAACAGATTCTGCTATTGCGTAGACTTGCGTTTTTAAATATTTTGTTGGATGGCACTTGTGCTTCTCTAGAAAGGTCCATAATATTCAATATATTTTAAAAAAAGCACAAAAGTATTTCTTGTTGTAAAAATAATATAAATTTTCAAATTGCATTTTTGACTGCCTTTCATATGACATTAGCAAAAGTTGTTTCAGTTTTATAAAATATATTTGTTTCTGTACTATCTACAATAATAAAACTCTTTTCTATTTAAAATTCTCTACTTCGAATAACCCTTAAAGGGTTACCCATTGTATCACACAATTTTTTAGTATTTTGTTGATTTAGCAAGTTTCGATTTATTCTTAAGAATTATTTACAATATTTGTTTTTTTTTATAAATATTTTTAATTTCTTTAAGAAATTATTTCTTGAGTTTCTTCAAAAAATTCATTTTAGTTCAAAGGTGTACGAAATCATTTCCATGAAATCATAAAATTTATTTCAATAAGAACGCTTTTAAAGATTCGTAAAGTGCATTTAAAGTGAAATTGTTTTATTTTATCATTTTTTGACAAGAAATTTGATAAAAATTTTCTAGAGGTATTTTGAAATAATAATCGGCAAAAAAAAAAATAATAATCCTAGTATTTGCCATTTGTTGATCTGCATTATTACCCTTAATAAGCATTAAATAATGGTTCTGTAAATATCTCGTTGATAAAATCTCAATCTGTCACTTACTCTAATATAAAGGGTGATTTTTTAAGAGCTTGATAACTTTTTTTTTAAAAAAAACGCATAAAATTTGCAAAATCTCATCGGTTCTTTATTTGAAACGTTAGATTGGTCCATGACATTTACTTTTTGAAGATAATTTCATTTAAATGTTGACCGCGGCTGCGTCTTAGGTGGTCCATTCGGAAAGTCCAATTTTGGGCAACTTTTTCGAGCATTTCGGCCGGAATAGCCCGAATTTCTTCGGAAATGTTGTCTTCCAAAGCTGGAATAGTTGCTGGCTTATTTCTGTAGACTTTAGACTTGACGTAGCCCCACAAAAAATAGTCTAAAGGCGTCAAATCGCATGATCTTGGTGGCCAACTTACCGGTCCATTTCTTGAGATTAATTGTTCTCCGAAGTTTTCCCTCAAAATGGCCATAGAATCGCAAGCTGTGTGGCATGTAGCGCCATCTTGTTGAAACCACATGTCAACCAAGTTCAGTTCTTCCATTTTTGGCAACAAAAAGTTTGTTAGCATCGAACGATAGCGATCGCCATTCACCGTAACGTTGCGTCCAACAGCATCTTTGAAAAAATACGGTCCAATGATTCCACCAGCGTACAAACCACACCAAACAGTGCATTTTTTGGGATGCATGGCCAGTTCTTGAACGGCTTCTGGTTGCTCTTCACTCCAAATGCGGCAATTTTGCTTATTTACGTAGCCATTCAACCAGAAATGAGCCCAAATGAGAAATAATCCCAAAATTGGACTTTCCGAATGGACCACCTAAGACGCAGCCGCGGTCAACATTTAAATGAAATTATCTTCAAAAAGTAAATGTCATGGACCAATCTAACGTTTCAAATAAAGAACCGATGAGATTTTGCAAATTTTATGCGTTTTTTTTAAAAAAAAAGTTATCAAGCTCTTAAAAAATCACCCTTTATAAATCATTTTTGTATTTGAGCAGCCATAAAAATGACAGAAGGATCAAAATACTGTGAAAATTACTAAAAGAATTTTTTAGCACAACTTGAAAAATTAACAAATTTTTTGTTGTAAACGCTGTATCAAATGCTAATGACGATTAAACAAAGCGAAAACTTGTTGGAATTGGAAACAACAACAGATATAGAGATAAAACAAGGGTGACATATTTTCATGTCATTGATTTCTAGGAAAAAAAGACTAATTGCAGCATACATCCAGTAGATGCACTTGGTGCTACCTGTGCGCTCAAGTGATATAATACTCATACGAACGTCAAAGATTATGACAAATAGCAAATTCAGTCAGTTAGACTGAATAAAATTTAAGTTCATTGAAAAAAAAATTTCCACAAGGTATCAACAAGATTTTAAAAAATAATGAAAATACTTTTATAAAGATTTATTGGAGCTTTTGACTTATTAACTCCTATTTGACAGTACACAAAATTTGAATAGACAAATAAAATTAAACTATTCAAAGAATTTTCAATCAGCCTTTCCCCAGCTGTAGCGCATCAGAGTCAGAATAGAACTGCTTGAGCTTGTAACTTTAAGTAACGTACATGTGTTGTGTCACATATGAATACAAGAAAAAACAATTTGTTTGGTAATCTGTAATTTTTTGCTTTAGTTAGTTTTATCAAATTCCTCACAAATAAACAAAACGAAAAACTAGTAAACTATAAACAATGGAATGAAAATGAAGAATTTATGAAATCAAGACAACTTAAATCTTCAAAAAAATTTAGCATAGCAGACAGAATATATATAGATTATGCCTAGATAATATATTTTATTTGTATACATAAGTAGAAGGAACATATATGGAAAGCTTACATTAGCGCATGCATTAGTGCTTATTTAGTTTTGTGAAAATTTCAATGTTAACCGTTGTGTCAACAGCTATTGGGTTTTATCCACATCGACAGTAGATGTACCCGGGTACTTCATACGTTTTGTATGGCAGATAGTTGCTTTTGATATACAAATATTAACTACTACCTGGATTCTTGTAATTTTCTGGTTTTTTTTTTTTTTTATTTATTGGAAATATTGTCTAGTTAACAAAACTTTTATCACAATTTGGGAAAAAAAAAATTTGGTACCTAAATAATCCATTTTTACCAAAAATGGGAATTGCCAAAATCCATAAAAATTTAACAATTTCCAAATTCTTTTTTAATCCTTGTAATTTGATCCCTTTTTACCAAGAAAAATAATTAACATTGAATTTTCATTCGCAAAATTCCGTTATATTTGAACTGAAAATCAACCCCTCTTGCTCATAGTGCTATTTTTAGTACCTGCGCAGAATAATTATAACTCATAAAATATTTGTTCAATGTAAACATTTCTTTTTTGGAATGTGTAGGAAAACACGTCTACTAACAGGAACAAAAGGGTATTTGGGAATATCTTGCCTACCTACCCTTGCACAACCAGTTTTGCAGGCAGAAACATGATTTTTTGCGCAGGTTTCGTTTTGAGTAGTTTTGTATGCATAAGTCAGTTTATGTGCGATTTTTGAAGTGTAAAGACCTAAAAATTTATTTTGTGCGGCAAATATATAAAAAGTGAAAATAAAATGGATGGTGCAATTTGTAATAAGCCTGTGTGCGCAGAGCACTCGAAGGATCATCCACAATGCCTCAGATGCTGCTAAAATTCATAAAATATATTTTTTACTTTCATTATAATGATTTTCTATAAATAAATAAACAAATTTCCATAAAATAAACTAAATATTTCCATTTATTTCTATATATTTGTATGAATTTTCATAGAACATCAGCTGTTGACGCTAGGTCATTTTCTAGTAACTGGGTTATATTTTCCAAACGGTTGGTCCGGACCTGAAATTTCACACCAATATCAATTACATATTTCCAAGCTATGATACGAAGTTTCATCAAGATTGGACCAGCCGCTTGGAAGATATAGCAATATAAAGTGAACTTTGCCATTTATTTCTATATATTTGTATGAATTTTCATACAAGTACCCGGGTACATCAGCAGTCGACGCCATTCCACTAACTTGAATTTGGGCTGTATCGACTGAACTGCTGCTCCAATCTTGATGAAACTTTTCCACATGATGCAAAAGTGTATGGTTGAGGATATCATGAAATTTCAGGTCAATCGGACTAACCGTTTGGAAGATACAGGAAAATTAAAGTTGCAAATGTACCCGTGGGCTCTACGATCGACACAACGGTTAATCAGGGTTTATTCAAAACTCTCAACTGAAGAGAAAAAGTACACTTCTTTCCATCAATATTATTCAATTGCTTTCCTTATTTGTGAATAAAAAGAACATGAGCGCTTTCGTTAAATGTTCAGGGTGATCAAGACTTTTTTGAAGCGAAGCTTTTTACGCCTCGTTTGCTTGAGTAAAATCTCAAAAATTACACTTATATTTTTCGACAGCGTTTTTTTAGAAATTAATATTTCTTTGTTATATGCATCTGTTATAACAAGACAATGTAATTTCAATATATTAAACATATTACTTCGATCCTCAGCGGGAAATCCAACTCACACCGTTGTGAGTAGGAGTTCACTGCGCTTTCCACTGATCCAAAAGCCTCTGTTAAGCTGAGTTGTTGATTCCATATCAAGTATGCATTACTAAAGCTATGTTGCAGTAAACAGAGAGAGCATATCATAAATAAGAGATTGCACCAGATAGAGAAGCCCGAAATAAAAATTTTTCGATTTACGGCTGCGAGTTTACAACTAAAGAAACTGCAAAGCTACAAAAATGAATGTAAGCAAAACACAAATACATAGATGGCAAAACCGGTTTTCATTTGAATGTATGTGTGTATGCTGAAATTAAATTAGTTTGGATTTTTCATTTTTCTTTGGCTTTGCTTGGCAGGGCCAACCAATTCTTGTATTTCTGATCTTGCTACCAGGCAACCAGAAAACAAATGAAAAAAGGGGAAAAGGGGGCCAACCTTCACATGGCAACGTGTCTGACTACCTCAACCTGGCGAGGCCAGCATTATCCGTATTGAAATCGTCCCAAGTCGACTCAAACCTTCACGTGGTTTTCCCTGGGCAACGGCAAACTGGCATACGTCAGTTTGACGGCTAATTTGAACGGCGGGTCTCCTAGCCTTAAATAGGTTGTGCGTCGGGTTTGAAAAAAAAAACCATTTCAATGAAAAGTTATAAAAGAAAAATTATCCCCAAATCTGATGACGACCACCGCAAACGAGAAACTGATAATGATTTACGGATATGCACCTGGAATGTCCGAACTCTTAATTGGGAAGGTGCCTCTATCCAACTGATTGATATCTTGGAAAGATACAAAGCTGATATCACTGCAATCCAAGAAATGCGATGGAAGGAACAGGGTTGCTCTCAGCAAGCATCCTGTGATATCTACTACAGCGGCCATGCGGAGAAGCACGAGTTTAGGTGCGGATTTGTAGTTGGCAAGAGACTACGGCATCACGTCCTGCGATTCACTCCTGTGAATGAACGACTTGCCATAATTCGCATCAAGGCTAAATTCTTTCATATAAGCCTAATATGTGCGCATGCTCCGACAGAGGACAAGGACGATGGGATCGAAGACACTTCCTACAAGCGCCTTGAAGACGCTTACGAGCGCTGCTCCCATCACGACAAAAAAATTGTGCTTGGTGACTTCAACGGTAAGGTGGGTAAGGAAAACATCTTTGGTCCAAGAGTCGGAAAGTTCAGCCTCCACGAAAACAAATCCGAAAACGAAATGAGGCTGAGCGACTTCGCCGCAGCACCAAACATGGTTATAAGTAGCACTAGATTCAAGCATCTCAATATTCATAAGGCCACCTGGTTGTCCCCTGACCAAAAAACGCGCAACCAAATTGATCATGTTTTGATTGACGGAAGGTACTCTTCCAATGTATTAGAAGTACGCACGATCCGTAGTGCTAATATAGACTTGGATCATTATCTTGTTGCAGCTTAGATCCGTACACGTCTGTACGCTGGAAAGAATGCAAGCCATCCTGCACAGAGAAAGCTAGACTTTGACAAGCTGCAGTCAAAACAGACAGCCGAGGGCTTCGCCACTCGACTCTCACTCCTGCTTCAAGAAAGCACTCCTCCGATCGACGATATATGCGCGCAGTGGGCACACATCTCCCACTCTTTGCGTACGGCTGCCGAAGAGGTTATTGGCTAGCAGCGATCCCGCCGAAACCAGTGGCACGACCAAGAGTGTCGCAACGCCACTGCAGAGAAAAACGCCGCCCACAAAGCCACCCTGCAGTCGGTTGTAACGCGTGCTGCTAAGGAGCGATACTGAGGAAAGAGGATGGACGAGAGACATCTTTTCAGGCGGAAAAGAGAGGCAGAAATGCGCGAGTATGAGACACTTTTCTAGTCTTCTGAATAGCGATGATGACAACAATCCCGCCAATAAAGATAATATCCCGGAAACCTCAATTATAGATGACAGCGTTAAAGTTCCGCTGCCTGACTTTAATGAAGTCTTGACAGCAATAACACGGCTTAAGAACAACTAAGCCACGGGAGACGATGGTCTCCCATCGAATAGAGGTGAAGCTCTATTTAAATGCATTCACGAGCTTCTAAGCAGAATATGATCGGAAGAATGCATTTCAAACGATTGGAACCTCAGTGTACTCTGCCCAATCCACAATAAGGGCGATCCCACTATTTACGCCAACTACCGTGGGATAAGCCCCCTAAATATCGCCTATAAGGTCCTGTCGAGAGTATTATGTGAATGCCTGAAGCCCATCGTAAGTCAACTGATTGGGCCTTATAAGAGCGCCTTCAGACCTGGAAAATCTACCACCGACCAGATATTCACGTTACGACAAATCTTGGACCATAGAGAAGCAAATTGACACCCACCATCTTTTTGTCGACTACAAAGCCGCTTTCGACAGTCCAATAAGGAATCACCTGTACTCCACCATGTCTGAATTTGGTATACCTGCAAAATTAATCCATCTATGCAGAATGACACGAGCAACACCAGCAGCGCAGTTAAAATCGGGAAGGACCTCTCCCCCTATTTGTTACCAAACGAGGTTGCAGACAAGGTGATGCCTTACCGTGCGACTTTTTTAACATAATCATGGAGAAGATCTTTCGAGCTGCTGATCTGAGACAAAGCGGCACAATATTCTATAAGAGTGTTATGCTGCTAGCGTATGCCGATGATATTGATATCATTGGCCATAACACACGCGAAGTCAATGCAGCATTCTCCAAATTAGAAAAAGAGTTGAGTCACATGGGTCTTGCAGTAAACGCAGATAAGACGAACTATCTGGTGTCAACAAACAAACAGTCCCAGCGTATTGGCACCCACGTCACTGTTGACAACATCTCCTTCGAGGTTGTGAAGGACTTCGTCTACCTTGGTTCCCGCATTAACTCCACCAACGATATCAGTAGAGAGATAAAACCTGGACGTTTAACAGCTCTGATGAAAAGACTTTGGAAGCATTCGAGAGACAGAACCTTCGTAAAATCTACGGACCAGTCTGCGTCAATGGCGAGTACCGAATACGATGGAACGATGAGCTGTATGAGCTATACGCCGACAGCGACATAGTAAAGCGCATAATAATCGAGCGGCTTCACTGGCTAGGTCATGTTGATCGGATTGAAGACGACGCTCCAGCGAAACAAATATTCGATTCAGTACCCAACGGCGGACAACGCACAAGAGGACGACCGCATCTCCGTTGGAAGGACCAAGTGGAGGACAACCTGACGAGACTTGGAGCTTCCAGCTGGCGCCAGCAAGCGCAAAACAGAAATGGCTGGCGCAATTTCTTAGTTGTAGGCGTCATCTAAGTAAGCATTTAAGTAAGAATGTAAATAATGTACTTTTGTGGACATATTGCATCCCATAGCCTAAAATGCGATTAGCAATTCCTTTACAATTTCTGAAAATGTTCATAAACTGCAACAAAACAATCAGTTGCATAAGCTTTTGGAGTACTTGGGTATATTGTTTATTGTGCAAAACGACTGCTTTTAAGTCTAAAAACATTTTGTGATATATTCAATTATACGAGTATATTAAAAGAAATCTCATTTTTACTTTAAGTCAACCATCAATAAAAAGACTCCATTCATTGGCATTATTTTGTTATTATAAAATATATATTTGTTATATTTCATACTCTAGATAAAATGTTGTGAATAATGCATTCACATCATTGCAACAAACGAAATAACTGCACTCTGAGTACCCAGTGAATGACTGAAACGCATTCGTTTGTTTAGTTCTTCCAAATGTAATGTAGACATCATTTTGTAGAAAATTCTACTGTTGCATTCTGGGTCCTTATAGTTCTGGTTGGCATTTTAAGAATTGCAAATTGCGACTATGTAAACAATCTCCATATGAAGAAAAAGTTATCCCATTTATCGCACATTTTAATGAAGTCTTTATTAAAAAGTCTTGAAAATATTTCGAGATTTCATATTTCATTGCCCCTTGACGTAGCGGTAAATCTTGTCGTATTTCTCTGAGGATTGGTTATAAAAAAAAACCTATATACAAGTATGTTTATTGTTGTTATCGACCATAACTTAATTATTTGATTACCGATTTCAGTTTTTTTACAAGCATTTAAAATCGAATGCTCTGGCCTTTATAGACAATTAGTCAACAAAATCATGTCAGAAGAATTTTTTGGAATATTTTTAAAAGCAAAAAGCAAATTATAAAAAAAACAATGTTTTTCTCTTCATGTGAGAGCCTATAACTTTGTAAAAAATTAAACGACTTAAAACATGTAGGCAAAAATAAAACACAACGTCCTGTTTTATTATCATTAATAAAAAATTAAATTTTGGTGAAAAGGAGCAAAGTTATGATACACTAAGTAAGGCAAGTTACAAAAATTCGAAGTGACTTCTTAATATGGCCATTGGAGAAAAAATCGAGTTATGAAAACATTCTGAAAACGCAGAAAGTCATCATATGGATCGGCGAAATGTAAAATATTGGTAATTACTCTTGTAAAGGGTGTTCTTTTTAGAGGTATGGAACTTTTTTTCAAATTAAACACAGAAAAATTAATGAAACAGCCAATATTGTCTCTTTATTAGTTCGCAAATTTTATGGCATTTAGTGTTTTGACAAAATTCCGAGCATATGGGCATCGCAACTGCGTTTTATGAATGCCATCCTGTCGGTCCAATTTTGCAGCACTTTTTCCAGTATATCCGGCTTTATCTCGCTTATAACGCGCCGAATGTTGATTTCCAACTGGCCAGTCGTAGCTGGCTTATCAGCATAGACCATTGACTTGACGTACCCCCAAAAAAAGTAGTCTCACGGAGTTAAATCACATGACCTAGGTGGACAATTGACAGGCCCATTTTTTGATATGATTCGGTCACTAACAGTTCGCATCAATAAAGTATGATTTTACGCGGTGTATGGCTTGTTGCATCGTTCTGATGGAACCAATTAGCACTTAGACGATTGACATTGACGTGGGGACCCAAAAAGTCCCGAATCATTTGCCTGTAGCGCTCGCCATTGACAATAACGTTGGCTCATCTTAAATTTAGAAAGAGTATGCACCAATGATGACTTCGACATTCAAACCACACCAGACAGTAATCTTTTTTGGATATAAGGTAGCCTGGAGAGTCTCTTCAGGATTGTTATTACATACAAATACGGTAATTTTGGTTATTTATGTACCCGTTAAGCCAGAAATGTGCTTCATTGCTGAAGATGATTGATTTCACAGTAAAAATGCTCTGTAAGTTTCCCGCACAGAACGCGAATTTTTCAAATAAATTTCCGCAGTTTGTAAGCGTTGTTCCGGTGAAAATCTTTGCATGGTGAATTGCCAAAGTAAATTGAACATAAATATCAAACACAAGAGTTTATTTTGACAACTGGTTTGACAGCTATCCCCTTAGGAAATTCTATACCTCTAAGAAAAACCTATAACTAAAATGGTCGCAATTTTTCTTCCTTTCCATATCCTCCGGCCGGCCATGCAGCAGTTTTGTGAAAGCATTAATTTTTTTTTAAATAAGTTGAATCGCTCAGTAAAATGCTAAATAATTACTAAATAATATGATCTGCTATGGAATACTATTTCATTATCATGTGGACACTAGATGCATTTCAATATGTTGTGATAAAGCTTTCATCAGCAACTATATCAACAGCAACGCGTTCAATATCAACATATTGAATATAAATGAACATCTATGCAACCGAGCCACCCTCTCATGAGTGTTTTGTCTTTTTCAGTCAACAAAATTTCCGTTCATTTTGCAGTATTTTTGCAAAATTCTAAGAATGAAGGTCAATAAAAAAAAATCAAAAATATACTCGTCCTATCTTTACATAAATGCCTCGAATGCGACTTTTGGCCAATGCGCTGTGGATGAAGTGTTGCAGCGGAAGTGAACAGCTTGATGCCGGAAGTAAGATTTTGAATGGTGTGGGTCGAAAAGTGGATTTTTGCATTCTTGATGATTTTTTTTTCATCGAGGGCAGTTACAAATACAAGAATAATAAAAAATGCATAAATTTCAAGAGATTCATTGAAGCTGCACGAAATGCAGAAAATAGTCAACAGCAAAAAATTTGTATTAAGCCCAACAGCTAGTTATTTGCATATCACAGCTGTTAGCTGGATAATACAACTATATGACCTTGAAGAAGGAGAAGGACAGACATATTGCATTGCAAATATAATTAAATGGCAAAAGTTCAATATATCCAATATAAGACAATTTATTATATGTTAAATATGACTAAAAATTATTTTAACGTCAAAATTTTTTGTCTGTCTTTTTGTTTTTTATTAATATGATTTTATTTTTACTTACTATTTACAATTTAGTTTAATGGTTTTTACAAAACTTTTTATTTAGATTTGAGTTGAGTTGTCTTACAAATCAACACCTGCCTCATACATAAAAATTTTATAGCAAAATATTTTTCATCTTCAAGGAATAAGTTTTTTCTTTACTCCATTAAAAAACGCATTAAACGATTTCATGTAGAAATTTCACAATGCGAAATTGTTTACACTAAAAATAAAAAGCAAAATTTTTGAAAATAAAAATAGATTGTGTTGAAATAATTAATTGATGATAAGCGAGCGTGAAAACTTAAAATTTATTTATTTAAATTGATTTTTTTAAGCTGTTTTCATAGAGTTAAATAAGTGAATTGCTAAAAAAGTTAAAGGAAATTATAAACCCTTTCAGGACTACAAGGTTTCCAGAAATGAACCAAATTTTAAGAGATCATAAAATGGTTTCGTTAATATCATTTTAACATATTTAATAATTATTATAAAAAATTCTCTAGTTTCCTTGTAATTTCATGGGCCCATGAGTCCCTATAGTTCTTAAAAGAAATCTTTTACTGTACAGTAGCCGCTCGCTTATGTGAACTAATTCAAACAGGCCTTGTTCACTTTTGTAAATTGTTCATATATTGGAGGCTGAATTTATAGATATACCGCTTGACTCATATTTTATCAGATATACATAAAAACAAAATAATAGTATTTAACAACGAAGTACTGACCAATAAAAACTAAATAAAATTTGGTAAATTCATTTTGAAAAATAATTACTGATATTTTTCAGTTGAAGACTAAGCAAAATTAAAAATATAATATGTATATGAAAAGTATAATTAAGCTGCTAACGACTGAAGAATTCTGTTAAATTTTTTTTAAAGTATTAGCTTCCATTTTTTTTTGTAATGCTTGCTCTTTGCATTTGTGAATTCCAACTTGAAAAATGATAAATTTGTCAAAAGCAGCCGAAATTAGAGCTGCTTATAGAAGCTTTGGAAACCAATTCATAGTCCTCGTCCTCGGACAAAACCCCATCACTCCGATCCTGTATATCCTCAATTACATAATTCAGCTGCAGACAGATAATATTACATAATTCAGCTGCAGGCGCGTGAGGAATTGCGTTACATAATCATAACCTGGATATGTCTTAAGTGGGGACACAAGGTGTGAGCTGGATGAAAATTTGTTAAGCTCTGATTCGTGAAATTTTCAAAAACTTAACTCTAAACCTTTTTTTGAATTTTTCACTGGAACAAAAACCATCCTTTACTTTTAGTTCATTACTTAAAATCTTTACGTTTTCTATAATAACCTCAGTAATAACCGTTAAATTTTTTCTCTTTTTGAACATGAAAACAGTTTTTTGTTTTATCAGTTCATACGAATTTTCTGTTGCAGTTAGAATTTTTTTTTTATTTGTATTTATTACGCACACTGTCGATTTAACAAATATTAAATTTGTTTGATAATACTGTGACTCTTCTACCTTTCTGTAAAAGCAATAATTTCCCTTTTCGATTTGAATTTAAAACATTAAGCTTAATTTTAACTCACTGCTGAGGGAACGCGAAAAATCTAAATTTTTGCCAAGGGCTTAAAACTTTCATATTGTGAAAATCTTTGTTATACAGTGTCCCGTTATTACGACAAAAATACATGGTAAAAGAAACAAAAGTTTAGCAGAAAAATTCATGTAATAATACAGTTCGCATAATAGAGATAAGTGCTGTTCACTCTTTAAAACCTCGTGTACAAAAGTTTGTCTGTGATATTTTGTTCACTTTTTTAGATGTTCATATATTTCAGTGTCCACATAACCGAGCGGCTACTGTATTTTATTGTAAAGGCTTTTAAGGCAAACAAGTTACCGATTATCGAATATTATAAGAAAAAGTATACGTTTTATGTTTAGTTATGATAAGCAGCGAATCAGTTTCTGTTTTCTGTAAAGTAACGGCGCATTTTTTCAACTCTCGAAACATTTTTTTTCAATTCCATGACTGGGAGTAGAAATATTAGTTTAATCAGCTGTAGGTGGAGCTGTTTCTTCACGGGATGTAAAATGCCAATAAAATCTGTAACAATACACTGGCGAAACTCAAGGCCTGTTAAAAACGATCCAGACACACGATTTATTTCAGGAAGACTTCTGTCAATATATAAAATGTCGACTAATGACATGTTATACGTAATTCTATTTTATCAGCGAATTTTACCACTCTGTTCTTCACCTTGCATGTGCATTCTGGTGCTATAAAATTTGTCAAAAAAATTTGTCTCCGTTGTCCATCCGCATCATAAATGCTAAGCCTTGGCTGGAAAAATTTCTCCTTTCTTCATATTTATGTCCCATCATGGGTATAGCAAGGCTTTTCTATAGGGTGAGGTCGGCTTCACCTGACGCTTACTCTTTTAGTAGAATATTAATTTTGTGAATGCAACCGAGGAATTTAATTGAAGCAACTAGATCCGTAACAATAAATTAATTTTGTGCACAAATTTAATAATATGGAAGATGCCGACATAATCAGAGATTTGGACATTATACGCACAATTAATTCCAGAAGAATGGTCAAATAATACAAAGAACGACTGCGACCTTTTGAGATGTACAACGATGTAGACTTTATCAAGTTTTATAGGTAAGTAGTATAAATCCTCATTCTCCCTTTGTCCAATCATGCTCATATCAGTGCAGACCATTGTACAAAATTTCATAAGTCTAGCATATATATTAAATAAAAAATTGTATGTTAAAATTACCATCTAAGACTAATTGCATTTACCTATATTAGATTCAAAAAGGACTCTGTAAAATATCAAGTTGAGTTACTTCGCCAGAAAATGCACAAGCCCAACAACCGAGGAACTCCGCTTTCTCCAGAAGATAAAGTTTTGGTATTACTGCGATATGCTGCTAATGGGCTTTATCAAAAAGATGTTGGTAAGTGGGATATTTTAAGTTTTCGTAAGTAATTCAAATTTTGCAAAGTTCTTTTGAAATAGCAGACTATTATTAACAAAAATTAAATATGAAAAACAATACCTACTTGTGATGAAACTTTTTTTCAGCGCAAGTGCATAATATATCCCAACAGTCCGTGACGGGAGTAATACGCGAAGTATCAGCTGCAATAGCATCACCAAGGCAAAATTTTATAAAATTTCCGCTAGATGTATCTAGTATTCAGCAGATAAAAACCAAATTTTGGACAAAATATAGATTTCCGCAGTGCATCGGTGCTATTGACTGCACACAAATCAAAATAAAAAATCCTGGAGGTAAGCTTGGAGCACGGCATAGGTGCCTAAAAGGATTTTATTCCCTCAATGCACAGGTAAAAATCCTTGGATATATTCGGCGATAAAAGTGTATTGAAACGATGAAAAACAGTAATAAGATAATTAGGGTTAAAGCTAGAATTTTAATTGTAATCATATCTGATCACATAATAATTTGCTTCATCTTTTTTTAAGGTCATTTGTGATGCAGATGGTATGATCCTGAATGTCGTATCACGATGCAGAGGATTAGCGCACGACTCCAGAATTTGGCGAACGTCTAAAATAAAAACAATACTGGAAACGATGGAGTTAAATTTACGAGGAGGTTTTGTGTGATGGTGGATACTCGTTTAGCAATGTCATACTGACCCCACCGCAGAAACGATACCAACACGCACACATAATGGCCCGGAATATTGTGGAAAAAGCGTTTGGACAGCTTAAAAATAAATTTAGAATTTGTTTCAATGGGATGCAAACTCAATAGCCATCCGCGAAAATTATTGTGGTGGCACTATCAATGCTACATAACAAAGCAAAAATGAGAAATAATTTCTCTGAACCCAATGTGGATGTTGAACATTCTTTGCTTCCAGAAAACGAATTTATTCATGCAACTCCAACATCATCACAATGGCGGTATCATTTTATTTCTAAATATTTTAGTTCACAAAATAAACAAAGTTTAGATTTATTAAAATATATTTTTTTAAATAAACATTATAAAAAAAAAACAAAATTAAACTTAAGAACTTATAAAAAATGTACACTTCATATGCAAAAAAGTCGTTTAAATTAGTCTTTCATTGGATTGAACATTACAAAGAAAATCTTTTCAAATAAATTCAGTTTGATAAAATGATGCTTGATTTAATTCTTCTCTTTTTATCTTAATTTCATACCACTTTTTGCCACTCTTCCCTATTCTGTTCTAATTTTTCTCCTTCAGCTTGAATTTGAAGTTCCTTAAGTATTCGGTTCTTTTTCTTTCTTCGTCGATTTGTTCAAATCTTTTTGAAAGCATTATTTCGTCAAGTTTTTTTTTTTAAGATTTAGATTGAGCATGAGGCTTTAGCAAATTTTGCGATTCGTACTTGCGAACTTTTCCGATTCGTATATTTGAAATTTTAAAGCGAAGTTCGAAGCCGTTTGAAAGTTGTAGCAGTCGAACAGTTAGTATAGCACTGGGGGTTTTTGTACACTTAAAATATTTACAGAATTTATTTGTAAATTAATTACGACCTTCTTTCATAAGTTTTTAAGTTATGTGTTTTATATAACTCCAATAATTTTTCAATTATTAAAGGTTATATTTTATCGAGCTCAAGGTCAATGTTGCTTTCCGAAGAAAACAACTGAAGGAATAACAACTAACAACAACAATACCCTTATAGAGTATCAATCACATAGCAGACTATACAGCTGTTTCGTTGGCCGCTACACCAACTCATCAGTAGCCTTTTATCGTGATTCTTGCTGTGATCCACTAAGCTCTTAATTTTCTACTTGTTTCACGAATGAAACATCGCATTCGTGAAACAAGTAGAAAATTAAGAGCTTAGTGGATCACAGCAAGAATCACGATAAAAAGCTACTGATGAGTTGGTGTAGCGGCCAACATCGCCAACATGGTGGCCAACATGGTGTATTAATGAAACATCGCATTCGTGAAACAAGTAGAAAATTAAGAGCTTAGTGGATCACAGCAAGAATCACGATAAAAGGCTACTGATGAGTTGGTGTAGCGGCCAACATCGCCAACATGGTGGCCAACATGGTGTATTAATGAAACATCGCATTCGTGAAACAAGTAGAAAATTAAGAGCTTAGTGGATCACAGCAAGAATCACGATAAAAAGCTACTGATGAGTTGGTGTAGCGGCCAACATCGCCAACATGGTGGCCAACATGGTGTATTAATGAAACATCGCATTCGTGAAACAAGTAGAAAATTAAGAGCTTAGTGGATCACAGCAAGAATCACGATAAAAGGCTACTGATGAGTTGGTGTAGCGGCCAACGAAACAGCTGTATAGTCTGCTATGTGATTGATACTCTATAAGGGTATTGTTGTTGTTAGTTGTTATTCCTTCAGTTGTTTTCTTCGGAAAGCAACATTGACCTTGAGCTCGATAAAATATAACCTTTAATAATTGAAAAATTATTGGAGTTATATAAAACACATAACTTAAAAATATTTACAGAATTGTTAAGAAACATCACTTTATTTTCTCAATCAAGCTCCTTAAAGGTACTGAAGTTATATTGCCGTAGGCCATTTAAGAGCGTTTCTACGTTATAAAATTCCCACGATATTATATTTATTGCACTTCTCATTTGAACTTGAGGGATAATTTTAATATTAAATTCGATTGTTTCGTGGTCTGAAATTTGGAAATCATCTAGCATCTTACAAGATACGTTTTCCGAGTTGGCAAATAGCAAATTAATTTTTGTTTTTCAATACTGCGGGCAACCTAGCTCAAAAACTACTTGACCGATTCTTACAATATTTGTAAGGAAAGTAAATTTTTAAAAAAACTGTTTTAAAATTCTGTCTCATTCAGATAGGAGATATTTTCATAGCGTTTTCAAATTAAAAATTTTTTTCCTCAGGTCAACCTTGGAGCCAGCAGAATGTTCGCAGTGTGAAAAGAGGTCTTTTACAGCAATTGTTGTAGCCAGCGTCAATTTTGGTTTTAAAAAAAAAAACAAAATTTTTTTTTTAAACAGAAATGTATATTTTATCAAATTTGAAAATTTTAAAACCCTAAGCAAATTTCTTCTAATGAAAACCATCAGTTCAATATCACTCTTTTTACTCTCCTCTCAATGGATTTTCTCTTTTTTCGATTTCAGTCCTCTGAGCGACGGTGCGACCGATAAATGGATTTTTACTCTAATAATCAGTGTCAGCCGTAAATGAAGAATATCCGGAACATGACATCCGGAATCTCTTCATCTCGCTTTTAAAGCAAACTTTTAGAAGATTATTTTGCTGATTATAAAATCTTTGTTTACAGTTTTGTTGGTTTTTAACCGAAACAATGTCCGCTATTGCTCTAATTATGGTAGAATTATATTAGAAATGTATAAACCAAAAAGTAAATTGAATGGAATAATTTCGAGATGACTTATAATATTTTTTTCCATGTTTTACTTGTCTGTTTTAACATTTGTTTTTACTTGCTGGGGAAAAACACTACTATTCGAACAGTGATATTAATTGTAAATAAATTAAATTTCATAACAAATTCCAGACTTTCAATGTAACTTATTTTTTGTTCTACTGTAGAATTTATTTTTTTCTCCACACCGGAAGTTTTATTTTTGAATTTTACGATACTTAGTAGCTTGCTCACAAACCATAGAAAAGCTTTGCTGTGTTGTATACCATAAAGGTGAATAACTGAAACCATAAATAAACTCAACACAAGTTTGTACACAAACCTACGCGCTTGTGTTTGGTGGGTTTGTTAAAGTGTTGTAAACAGAATGGAGGGCAATTGCTATTGTAATGGTGAATATCGATATTGAATGAGGACATATCGCTTATTTCGTGCAAGACTGTCACAACTCAATATTGGGAATTTTAGAGCAAAGCATAAAGAAATGTTGATTATGGTTACCACCATTATAAAATCAAAAATCGGAGTTATGAATTATATAGCTACAATATCTACCATCCTATTAATCATTTATATAGCTTACTTTTTCTTTAATTATTCGAAATGTGACCCTCTTTAAACTGTTTTCTTCAAAATTTCAAATATTGTGTTGGGATAGTCATGCACGACATTAGCGATATGTATTTCTTTATTAAAAGAAATGCAGAATTTTGAAGCTTCGCCTATTTAATTGATAAAATCAAGTATTTTCACTTTTGGAAGGAAGATTAAAAAGTTTGAAAATTGTAGGATAGCTATCGATGATTCCATGTCAAATTAGACGCTTTTGTCCAAAAATTGATTTTGATGATTCCCATTTTTGTCAAATTTTCACGTTAATAGTACTTTTAAAAACAAATAAATATTTCTTGTATTTAAAATTTATATATTTCTTTTTTAAATTTTTTTTTTTTATTATTTTATTATTTTTATTTATTTTTTTTTTCTTTCTTCATATTCCTATAAAGATAAAGAAAAAGCTGCCGGAGGTAAAAGAAAAGCTAAAAAATTATAAAATACAGTAAGAAGTACAAAAAATACTCAAAATCCCATTTTTAATTAAAAACTAGTAAGGAAGAATGGAGCATCGGCAAGGTACAGAAGCTAGAATACCCCCCGCGGCCGTATTGAAGTATATTCGAAGTCATTAACCGTCTATAAAATGTTTTTGTACAATCTGCAAAAATATTTCTGTCATACGCTTAATTTTATTTTACAATTAGCTGCCACATAGAGTAATTTGTAGACTGATCATTATGCTAAAGAATATATGTGCAAAATTTGATTGATATCAAATTCCGCCGTCCCCCTCCATTCAGCCCAATTTTCTAGACTACTGACTATATATTACTCCAAAGAATATGGAAAATTTGGAAGAATGGTTTGGAACCGGTATAGAAAGAGTTCGATTTAAATTAAAGTGACATGCCCTTGTCTAATTTCGCCTAATTTTTTGGATTAATTACTGCTCATTATTCCGAAGAATATATTTTCAAAATTTAGTTGTCGTCAGGAAAGCGGTGTAAAAGGCGTTCGATTAGAATTAAATTGACACGCCCATTATCCAATCCCACCCACTTTTTCAGGCTTAAAACTTCTCGTTATACTAAAGAATATGTGTGCGAAATTTGGTTAAAATCAGAAAAACGGTGTAAATAGAAATTGATTAAAAATAAAGGTTCACGCCCCCTGTCTAGTACCGCCCTTTTTTATAAACTACAGACTGATCCTTATGCTAAGTAATATGTGTGCAAAATTTGGTTTAAGTCGGGCAGACGGAGTTGAGGGAGTTCGATTAGAATTAAATTGACTCCCCTTGTACAATCCCACCCACTTTTGTAGGCTTAAAACTTCTCATTATACTAAAGAATATATATAAGAAATTTGGTTTAAATCGGACAAACGGTGTAGATGGAGCTAGTTTAAAAATAAAGTGCCATGCCCCCTGTCTACTACTGCCCTTTTTTATAAACTTTTTTTTTATAAACGTGTGCAAAATTTGGTTTAAGTCGGGCAAACGGAGTAGAGGGAGTTCGATTGGAATTAAATTGACACGCCCATTTTCCAATCCCAACCACTTTTTTAGGCTTAAGACTTCTCATTATTCTTCTTATTATACTAAATAATATATGTAGGTCTTCCTTTACTTTTCAATAAAAACACTCACGTTATTAATAATTATAATTCACGTTTTATTAAGAATGTTATTTTAATATAGCTTAAGAATATATTAATCAAATTAATTACTTAACAAATTATGCGCAAACGGAACACGTCTTGTCAACTCGGTGGTTCTCTGTACTCTCTCCCACTCGTCATTCTTTTTTCGTTTTAATTCCGTTGTGTTGTCTAGGTCTGTCTCTCCTTGTTAAGATATTATGTAATTCTGTCCTTGTCCCTTTGTCGTCAATAGTTAAGTGCTGCCACTATACGTCAATTAATAATGTTGACCACTTCTAGTGTTCTTGTCAGTCCGTCTGTTTTGCCCCAATCCCACATATATGTAAGAAATTTGGTTTAAATCGGACAAACGATGTAGATGGAGCTAGTTTAAAAATAAAGTACCACGCCCCCCGTCTAGTACCGCCCAATTTGATAGACATAAGATTGCTCAAATTACTAAGGATTATGTGTGCAAAATTTGGTTGAAGTCAGACACACGGTGTAACAGAAGTTCGCTTAAAAGTAAAATGCCACACCCACTTTCTAGTCCAAGGACTTCTCATTATACCAAAGAATATATGAAAGGGTTGGATAAAAGATGTGGGCGGAGTTTGTGTACATACAGACACGATGCCATTCAGTTTTATATATTTACAAAAGTGTTCATATATTGATGACGTCACTTTGTGTAGGAGGTAGGAGTGGTTTTCATCGGATTTTACCAAATATATTTGAGATGTATCATGTCATATATTAAAGCTTATGTGCAAAATTTTAAGATATTTCTTTAATTTTTGTGGATTTTTAAGAGATTTTAAGTAGGGGCTTAGAGCACTGATAAAATGGTACTGTCTTAACAGAAAATTTGTATCTCTTAAAGACAAACAACTTTGTGTGGATAAATTATTACCAAACTTTATATGATGAACTCATTGTTTCGGTGAATTTAACCATTTTCAAACTATAATTTAAGAAAAATGTATCTCGAAAACTGTAGTTAAAAACTAAAAATTCTTTGTAAACGTGATTTTTTTCCATTGAGTTTAACCTTTGTCTTTAACGCAATGATGGGCATTCCCTTCTGTGCAAGCAGAGACCATCAGATACTTTAGTATTTTTAATAATTTCACCGATATTGATATCAATGAATACGAAAAACAAACAAATTTATTATCTACGTATTCGAATGATTTAGAAGACACTCTCCGTGAGGAATTCGTTAATTTAAAAAGTTTTCTTCTTATATTATTGCAATTAAAGAACAAAATTTAAGTTCTGCATCAAAATCAAATAATATTTTGCTTTAACGTCATCTTAACGTTATAAAGGGTGTCCCAAAAGTAACTGACATTTTTGTGACAATCGTAGATTCCTAGATCTATGACAGTCAACCGCAAGCATGGATGTTTAGTTATGGAGAAATTCGCGGTCGAGCAACGCGTATAAATTATCATAATTCTCTAAAAAGTAGTGGATTTTTGCGGAAACGGTCTCGCAACACTGTGGTCAATTTAATCAATGGATTTTAGTCCACTGTCCACTGGCTCTGTTTGGATGCAAAAAAGAGTGGTCGTCCTCGTTCTGTTCATTTGAATGAAAATATAGCTATGGCAGCGGTCAGTGTTGATGCTGACCCAACAACTGGAAATTTAACTGGCCATTGCAGTAATTGATCCAAAATTATGCCAGAATGGCATGGAAAATTTCATGAAAAGATCTCGCATGTGGAAGCAAAGTCGAGGCGGTCATTTGAGCGATATAATGTTCCATAGATAATCCCCGTATCTTTAATTTATAATACAATAAAAACTCACAGAGGTTTCATCACAACAATAAGAGCATTCACAATGACTTGGGTTCTTGGGTAGGTTGGCAAATGCCGTACATTTTGTTTTTATAAAGTGTTATTGTGCCCAAGTACCCATCTACCAATATACTCTAGCTGACCCCCTGACTTTTTTGGGTAGATTGATTGAGTACTTTTTATCAGCTTTTCTTTTTAAGGTGAAATTTAGCATACATATGTTAGTCCGTAGATAATGCAATATTATGATAAAATGTTTTGCCACACCCCCTTTTACCGCCCACAAATCAATAAAAATGCTTTATCACTAAATTTACTAGGCCGATTTAGCTGAAATTTTGGTGGTAAATTTTCATCAAGTACAAGATAGGCTTAGGAAAATAGTTGGCCACACTCCCCTTTTATCGCCCACAAGTCAATAAAAATTCTAATTACCAAAACCACGAAGTCGATTCAGCTGAAATTTTTGCAGTTAATTTTCTTCAAGTAGGAGATGTGGCTTAGAAAAAAGATTGGGCCAAATCCCTTTTTACCGCCCACAATTCAATAAAAATGCAATATCTCCAAAACTATTAGGGTGATTCAGCTGAAATTTTGACACTATACTTCCCTCAAGTAGAGGATGATTTAGGAAAAAATGTTGCCAAACCAGATTTCACCGCCCACAAATCAATTAAAATGCTAAAGGGGAGAAGGAGCTAGTGTGGTTCGGGGTCCTACAAGCTCAAAATCTCGCGTCGTTTCGTATATTTTTTTCGCTTAATTTTTTTCAAGTTGGCTTCCGCACACTCCATCATCAAACAAAAGTTCACTTCTTGAAAGTTCAGTGTTACAGGTAACGGGACCGGACGTGTTTTGGGCAGCAAAAAGTAATTTTTTTTTGTGTTTTTTCGTAAATTTGTGAACTAATTATATATCATATAACTTATTTAAATGTGTTTATTTAAATACTTAAAACTTTTTTCAACAAACTTTATCCCCCGTATAAGGGGCAAGTGTGGACAAACGTAAGCTCTTTTAAAAATATTTTAATAACGCATTTATGAAGATAAAGAATTTTAACAATAAATGTAATTATGAAGGCAATAGGTATAAGTAACAGCAAAAAACTACACTATTACAAAAATTATATATTTACATATATAATTTTGTGATTATGTAATAATTGCCCACACTAACCCCCTCTCCCCTACCACCAAAACTACTATCCCGATTCAGATGAAACTTTCTTCCAGTAGAAGATGGTTTCGAAGGTACTCCGAATAAATTTACTGTCGAAGTTTCAGCTGAATCGGCCTAGTAGTTTTGATGATATAGCATTTTTATTGATTGTAGCGGTAAAACTGGGTGTAGCAAGAAATGTTATCATATTATTACGTTGTCACCGGACTAGCATATGATTGCTAAATTTTAGCTTAATCGGATACCAACAAGTTGTCGAAAAATCCAACACGATTTCGAAATTTTGACGGACATACTCGTACATACATGCATGCGTACGAATACCAACGAAGCAAGTTAAATAAAAGCTTATTAAAACATTTGATATATTTAAATTTGTAAAATATTAACTGCATAAATAAATCGGGAATATTTCCGACATAAGTCGGGAGATCAAACAAACTTCTGCCCAAAACTATTCTACAAAGTACTCAATTGCAATTTAGAGTGCTCGCGATTATCAAAAGTAATCAATCTACTCATACCCAACTACCCAAGTCAGTGTGAATACACGTAATGTGTTTTATTAAAAAATTAAAATGTCAGTGTCGCCCTTAATATCCAAATGAAGAAATATTATTGAAACATTTAAAATTTTTTTCTTTTTCTATATTAAAACGTGTTAAAAACTATTTACGGGCAATTATGAATCATGACCGATTCATATGCACTAGCCTTATTATGTATTGAAGCAGATCTAGTAAAGGGTGCTTTTTTAGAGGTATAGAATTTTTTTTCAAATAAAACAGAAAAACTAATTAAATACATTTTGGCCTATATTTTGGCTTTATTACTTCGGAAATTTTATTGCATTAAGTGTTTGAACACAATTTCGGGCATATGAACCGAAGACCATCCTGTCGGTCCGATTTTGCACCACTTTTTCTGGCATAACTCCCCAATAATGCACCGAACGTTGGTTTCCAACTCGTCAGTCTTTGCTGGTATCAGCATAGCCCAGTGATTTTATGTACCCCCACAAAGAGTATTTTAACGGAGTGGCGAATTGATAGGCCCATTTTTTAAATGATTCGGTCACAAAGAGTTTGCGCCTATAAAGTGAAGGTTTCACGCGCTGTATGGCTTGTTACACTATCCTACTGGAACGATTTAGCACTAAGACGGTTGATATTGGACGTGGGGAACCAAACAGTCATTTAACTGTAGCGCTTATCATTGAAGTTAACGTTGGCTCCATTTTCAGTTTTGAAAAAGAACAGACCAATGATGCCTTCGGTCTGACTGAAAAGTCCCTTCAGAATTATTTTCGGACCAAATACGGTAATTTTAATCATTTATGTGACCGTTTAGTCAGAAATATAAAAACGATTTCACGGTAAAAGTGCGCTTGAGCTTCCAACTGCTTTGCAGCAGACTCACCAAGCAGATCACGCAAACGATGGACTAATGGCTTCAATTTCTGAACCAGTTGAATTTCACAAGGTTATATGCCAATGATCAACCAGTATGTGGCGGCAGTGGCATACACGTGGAGGTACGTAGCTTGTATGCAATAGAACACAGGTTTAAATCCCATCTGACACAATGTTTTTTCAGTTGAACTAATTTTTCTGTTTGACCATCATCTCTCTTCAGAGAATGGCAAACCTCAAAGAGTAAAAACTGCCATGAAAAGCTTCTTGACATAAGCCGTTCGGAGTCGGCATAAAGCTTGTAGGTCCAGTTCTCGATCATTTGCGTTCAAACATTTCACAACACGTAAAACTCGCACAAAACAATAGATCATAAAAAGCTCGGTCAAAGTTCTTTCAAGGGCTGAAATGGCCACTTCGATTTTTTTTCGATCGATAGGCCAAGGCTTATCCGACGCAGGTTTCGTTTTAATTTGGCTGTAGTAATGTGTTGGTCTCCCAAACCCTGCGCACATTCCATGTTTAAGGTCACGGAGCGATCCCTCAAGTTTAACCTAAAGAGGAAGACTAGGGAGTTTTGGACAAAGGTGCTTTTTATGCGACACCGACTCGTCTTGACATTGCCAACTTATCGGAATTTATGGGTTTATCAATCAAGACGCAGCGCTTGTCCCGGCTGTATTGTCCAGGACCGCTTATTTGTTAAACTAATTTGCGGTTAACCTTCATATCTGGAGGCCGTTCTCCATTCGCAACCTGAGACCCGACCGGTGGCGTACACATAAGCCCCCGCAGAACACCCTTTTATTTCACGGAGAGATGTTACCGCTGTTTTCACCGCTGTCGAAAAGGAATCAGCCAAAGTGGGTTTGACGATAATCGAGGGTAAAACAGAGTATATGCTGTCTATAAAAAGGAGAGCGTGGCGTCTAGACTCCCACGTCTCATCCGGCTATATCTTTGAAGTAGTCAAGAAGCTTATATACCTTGGCAACACCGTCAATAACAGCGAAAAACAATAATTGCTAATAGGTGCTACTACGGGTTCAGTAAGTAACTAAGTTTTAAAGCCCTCTCTCTATCGACAAAAATAACACTTTATAAGACGCTCATTCTACCTGTGCTTTTTTATGGCACTGAGGCGTGGGTAGTTCGCAAGCTGACGCAGCTGCTCTGGCAGTGTTAGAGAGGAAAGTTCCACACAAAATCTTCAGTCCTGTTCAAATCGATGGCGATGACTATCGAATCCGAATGAACCACAAGCTGTATGAGCTCTACGAAGATATTGACGTAGCTTAGCGTATAGCTGTGCAGCGACTACGCTGGCTGGGTCATGTTCATCGTATGGACGATGAAGCTCCAGCGAAAAAGGTGTTCGAGGCGAGGATCATTAGTTGACGACGACGAGGGAGACCATGCCTCTGAGGGATGGACCAGGCCGAGGAAGCCCAAACCGCACTTGTTGTATCCGTTTGGAGAAGGAGCGCGCAAAGCAGAGGCGCCTGGCGATAGCTATGAGGTCGGCCGAAACCCGAACACGGGTTGTTATGGCCACTTAAGTAAGTAAGTAAGTAAGTAGGGCAAGGCTTTTCCTCAAAATCTTCAACGTAGTGGACGGGATAGGCGAGTTCGGTCACGCTTACCCCTATAGCGGCGATGGCTCCTCGGTATGCACAGTATGAGCTCGTGTTGGATGAGTATTGTCCATAAGAGTAAGCGTAGACATAATCATCATTTGCATATAACCTGATCCGATGGACGATTATACGCACTGTAATGTGTGCAAAGTGCTCTGTAAGTCTCCCACTTAGAACACGAATTTTGGAAATAAATATCCACGATTTGTAAACGTTGTTCAGATGTAAGACTTTGCATGGTAAATTGCCAAAGTATATCAATCATAAATGTCAAAATCATGTGTTTACTTTCACAACTGGTTTGGCAGCTATTCTTCTGGGAAATTTTAAGTCTCCGAAAAACACTCTTTATAAGAATTAAGGTATGAAAACGTTATAAATGATTTCCCCCAAGCAAAAGCACAAAAAATATTTGTTACAAAAAGTAATGAAACTCTTTGTTTTATTATACAAATTTTGGCAGCCTTGAAACTTTTATTCAAGTTTTGCTTGAAAGAGCCTTGTAGGAGTCTTAAAAATTTCATTATTTTGTATTATTTCTAATATGGCTGGAAGCAACATATTTTCTTCAAGTCTACACTCATTTTGATTCAGTTATATTCCAATTGGCTGTAAAATTGGGCCATGAAGAATTTTTCAACGTTGCAAATTGCACTTTCCACAAAAAAAGTTATAATTCCTATGCCAATTATATATTTTTCTTACGAACAGAATTGTGCACTAATGTGAAAAACACTTTAGTTTTAAAAACAGCTTCCAATTGTACGGCTGATTTTATTTTGTTAAGAATAGCAATATGTGTTGCTTGATATTCGACTGCTTCTCAGTTGGCAATATATTTATTAGCATATCAAATTCAATCTTTTACACTTCACATTCAATCTTTTACCTTCTAAATTCGACTTTTTACAGTACCAAAACTTTTTGCAAATCAAATTCAACTTTTTTATCTTCAATATTAATCTTATCAAGAAAAAAGCCCTACTTCAGGCTTAGTATTTCTTTAGCTTGTGTGTTAAATTAACCCTTTACTAAATTTGGTTTTCGAGTCATATTTTTAACTCGCTGTTTAAATAGTTTCGAGTAGAACAAAACCGACCAAAAATCTTAAAATATTATTGCAATTTTTGGATTAAACTTACCAACTAAAATTGAATTAAGAAATCAGGATAAATATCAGGTATTTTCGTGTTAGTAACTATGGGAAAATACCTTCCTTTTTGTGCCTAATTTATCACTTCTGTGGTTTATTATATCTGTCCTTTTAACTCTTACTGATATGTTTTCAACAAAACATATTCGTTTCCTTTACCTGTTTATGTTTAAAAAAGACAAAATGTAGCTGCAGCTAATCAGGTTTTGGGACCAGATTCCTCTAACGAATGCACAGTGCAACGATGGTTTGCCAATTTCCGAGAATGCAATTTTGGCATGGATGACGACGAACTGCGAGCAGAAATTTAGCAGAATACATCGACATCTTTACAATGCCTTGCTGAGGCTTTCAATGTATCAAAATCAACCATTAGTCGCCGTTTCAAAGTAATCGGAAAAGTGAAAAAAACTAAATCGATTCCACATGAGCTAACCGAAAGAAACAAAATGCTCAGGCTTCAGGTAGCCTCTTCATTGCTGATGCGACATAAGGTGGAATCGGTTTTTGAAGAGAATTGCCACTTGTGATGAAAAATGGATCCTACATGATAACAGGTAACGTTCAGGAGAATAGTTGGATTACGGAAAAGCTCCCAGAAACCAGGCAAGAGAGGCACTGCACCCTAAAAAGGTCATGGTGACTGTGGTGAGGACTTATGAAGGCGTAGTTCACTATCCTTTTTTGAAACCTGGCGAAACGATAATTTGACGAAATGCTTGAGAAATTACGTTTAAAACAGCACTTTCTGGTGAAGAGGCATGAACCAATTCTGTTACATGATAACGCACTACAGCATGTATCCCGTTTGACAGTGCAAAAACTACAGAAGTTGCAGTACAAAGTTTCGGCTCACCCTCCATATACTCCAGACCTATCATAAAAGATTATCATCTTTTCCGGAGCCTGGGAAACTATTTACAAGAACAGCGGTACTCCAACCAAAACGCTGTAATTGCGTCCTTTGAAGAATTTTGCAGCAAAAAATACGAGTTTTTTCAAAATGCAATTTTTAATTTACCAACACGTTGGCAACGCACCAAAGATGTAAAAACGATGAATATTTTCAGGAGTAAAAGCAATTTGTTTGAAAAAACCGAGTTTTTCTTAACCCTTGAAATTCCGGCATTTGGTATGAAAGAACCATATATATCAGTAAAACATTTGTATATTAATTTGTTTCCGTAAAGCTAGCTAGAAGCAGAAATAAAGACAGGTATATATAGAGTCAAATTTTTTGAAGTGGGAACACTAAAAATGAACTTATCGAACTTTGACTTTTTATTGAGGAACTTTGAAGAATTATTGATTAGAATAAGTGTCTTACATTCTTTTTTTTTTAAATTTTAATTTTTATTTGTAAATTTATTCGACCTCTTTTCATAAGTTTTTGTGTTATTTTTATAACTCTAATTATTTTTTCAATCATAATTAAGAGTTATATTTTTCGAGCTCAAGGTCTCGAATTTATAGGTCTCGGTTTATAACTCTAATAATTTTTCAACTATAATTAAGAGTTATATTTTTCGAGCTCAAGGTCTCGAAAAATATAACTCTTAATTATAATTGAAAAATTATTAGAGTTATAAAAATAACACAAATTTTAATTTTTTAAAAAGTTATAAGCAAAATAATTTGCGTGTAAGGTTTTTTTAAATTGCGATATTTCATTAAACTTTGAGTGAAAGTTAATGAAATTTTGGTGGTAGGACTAGAAATAAATCACAATTTAGATGAAATAAAGTTTTCATTAAAATTTTAAGAATTGTTTATAAATAATACACTTTTGAATAAACAATTAAAAATTTAACCAACTTCTCCACTAGATAGAAAGACATTTGTTACTGTTCTCAGTACTGTTCCCTAAAATCTGCATAACATTATTTTCAAAATTTCAAATATATGCACGAAAAAATTAATTTTAAGCGCTTAAAAGAGCTCGATAAATAAAGAAAATATTATCTTTGTATTAATAATATCGCTATTACAGTATAAAATTATATACTTTTTAAATTATTAATTAAAAATTTCCTTGTCATTAAAAACCGTTGAATAATTGGAAAACTTCCTTTTCACATCTATAGAAATACTTGGGCAATATTTGAACAGATCTAATTCTGTTTGGAAGCACTTTGCTACATATTCACTCCTAGTTGTGGAGCCACAACGTATGTAATATATATTTTATATTGTTGTATACCCAGGATTTCTAGCCAAACTTTCCGCCGCAGATAAACACTTCCCAATAGTACCGTTCTTAAGGGAATTGTAAGAGAATCATGCGTGATTTTACCGATTCATGGACGAAACATGCTGATTCGGCCATACATTTCATTGACGAAAATCTCATATGAATGTTCCAAATACGGGGAAGTTTCGATTACAAACAAAAGACAGAAATATGAAAAATAAATATTTTTTTCTATTTTCCTGTTTTATTTATTCTTTGATTTTATTTTATTACTATCTGAATCTGTAATCTTTGATATATCAGTCATTCAGACCATTATTATACCACGTTAACAAAATGATATATATTTCAACTTTTGACGAAAAAATTACCCCGAAATATAAGCAAAAATTAAGCTTTATAGGGAAGTCATGAACGAACACAAGACAGAAAGTTGAAGAATTTTCTAGAAATTTCTTAGTGAACGAAAACAAGACAGAAAGTTGAAGATTTTTCGACAAATTTTTAATAAACGAAAAAAAAAAACAGACGCGATTAAGAATATTCTGCTAGCCTGACTTATGGAGCAAATTTCTTTAATATATTACCAAAGATCGATTCATCCATCATCTCATTCATCTCAGCCCGAGACTACTGGGTTTGTCTGTTATACGCCACTCACAATATTGACAAAACAATCTAGAATTGTCGCAGCGCAAGACTTTAGGAAACTGAGGAACCATTTGAGATTATTTTTCTTTTGGCATTTTAACCACCAAAAACAAAAAAAGCTTTTAAAAAAAAAATTGTTTTCCGCTAACTGTACAATAATGTGGCCATATATGAAATAATATGCACAAATGTCAAATATATGTATAACCTACCAAAATTGCCAGATATATGCAAAATAAACATTTCAAAGTATTTGCTTAGAATTGCCAGCCCTGGTTATAAAATAGTATTATGTATGAATTTTTTAAAATTGTTAGTAAGCAAAATGGGCCTCTCTGAAGTCAAATGAGCCGTAATTTTATTATTAACAAAAACAAAACAAGAAAAAATTACGTCGTTACTGGTCCTTTAAGGCGCATGAGTACGTTTGATAAGAACTGTAGCATTTTTGATGTCTACTTGTGGAAATTTCATCTCAAAAATTAATTAAAAACTATTGTGTAATTAAAGCTATGAATGAATGAATGTGAAATGTCGAATTTACGAATTTTTGATGTTCTATGCATGGATGAAGGTCTTATGAGCATACAAACAATTTTAAAACTTAAAACACCCAGTGTTTGTGGCTATTTTAGAAATTAACTGCTTGACAAAGTTGGATTTAATCTAAAATTCAGCACAAATGTGTTGAACTTTGAACTTGATTTTCTTGAATCTAGATAATTGCGACATGTAACCATCATTCATTCATGTCTTCATTTATATAATCAAAGTACATAGGAATATGCTTTGTTATTGTTACGTCTGTCTTGTCCCTGATCACAAAATGTAATTTGGTGGGTACATTTTTCCCACATGAACTTGTTTTGGGTAACTTTTATCCATATCGTTGAGATATTGCTATGATGTTTGGGTTGTTTCTTAAAATTATTTAATGCTTAGAAAGTTCTTAGTTAGTCTCAATAGGTTACGCGGATTTGCAATCGTTAAATATTAGAGGTATTCCATGAACGACGTATTTGTGTTGTAAACTGCGTATGTGTGGTAAGTTGTATGAACTTACGGCGTGAACGCTATTTACACCACAAATACGGCGAAAATTGAATACCTCTATTTTCATCTTTTTCCACGTATACTTCTATAAATCTTTTTTATATTCCACTTTTTTTCAAAATTTTTTTATTAGCTTGGACCAAATTCAATTCAAATTTTTAACACTGTTTTTTGGATCATAGTTTTTCTCAAATTGAGTTTTTTTCTGAGCCTTGTAAAATGTAAAATGAATAAATGAGTTTTATTCTTGTAAAATGACAAGATACCGAACTTGATTAAATATCTTAATAACTAAAAACCACTACAGCTTTTAAGCCTTTCAGTCCTATATAAAGCTCTTATATTAGTTTTTCTAGAGAAAAGGCTTAAAAAATGTATAAAAATAAATAGCTATTGACTTTAATACAATTTTGATGTACTTTATGCTTTATCTCCTCTAGTTTAAGCGCAATAATGGAGGTCAAAACTTATGTTTTATTTATAGAAAAATATCGCAAATTTTTCTGGCGCCTTTAAACCAAGAGCCAAAAAAAAAAATAAACGTTTTTTTTTTTTAATTTTTATCAGTGTTTTAATGAGTTCAGTTTTTTTTTAAATATGTTTGAAATGGCTCTATATAAAAGCCATTTTAAGATGATAACCTTAAAATTGTGCAATACGAAATATGTACTACAAAGTCTATGGTTTTATTTACTTTTTTGATAATACACGAACCCAAGGAGCAAAATAATGTAGAAATCTTCAGTGTTAAGCTGAAATTTTGAAATGATTTTGAACAGTTTCCGCAAACGAAATCTCATAAAATATGATAAACTTATTAACCTACAAAATGTAGAAGCAACGATTAAATATTTAAATTAAATAATTCAATATATTTCCATTATTTTAAATGAATTCAGTTTAAGACGGAACATTGCAATATGAGTAGAATTTTATAAGTTTTTCATTGGCGGACATGACGACAGTAACATTTAATAAGGGGCGGTTTAATTCAGCTTCTGATGTGAGGGTGTCTTTTTTATGACACTTAAAAGCAGTTTTGCACTCTCATTCTCTTAAATATCTACTTTTTTGCTCATTTATTAACTGATTTTCTCTCATTTCCCACCATTTGCGCTTGCGTACTGAAAAATTTTCAATTTTCAACCAATCAGCTGCAAGTTTGCAGACAATTATGCAGGAGTTCATGTTGTTGTTGTGGCTATTTTTGTTGTTATTCTCACCCTCTGTGATGGCTTATTAGCCCAGTTAAGTGCGTGTCAGGTAAATGACACTGAAGTAATCGCCTAAGTTGACACTATTTGTGTGCAGGTCTATTTTTTTACGCATTTGGCACCACTTGAATTGTTGGTATTGGTTGGCTTGGATTGTTGTTGCTGTTTTAGACTCAGGGGATTGATTTGTTTTGAGCTGGTTTGTCGGACATGCGCTGCGGGGACAAATTATGAGTTGTTTTATATGTTTTATGTTTTTTTTTGTTTTGAGACTTTGACCAAAGTACCGGAAAAGTATCTTTATCATGAGAACAATAGGTCTTAATAGTTTTTTCAGTACCTTTTCAGTTTTTTTTGAAAATAACCAAAATACAATCTTTTTAATTAAAGCTGCAACTGCCCATGGTGCAACTTATGTTTCAAAAGTTTAAGTGAATGTATCCCAGCAATGGGTTAACCTATTTTATAATTTTTTCACAGTATAGTCTTCGCTTCTGAAATTAGTACCTGATGAAGCTAAATTTACCTTAATTAAAAAAAAAATTTACTTAAATCAAGTTTACATAGGTTTCAATATAAATAATAACAAAAACTTGAATACATATTTGAAAGTGTGTCGCCGAATTTAGTTTGTCTGCCATTATAAGTATTTTTTTTTTTTTATTGTATGTTTTTCGTTGTTATTAATTCTTCATTGTTGCTTGCCACACATCCAACATTCTTCTATCAGCCTGAGGGGGGAGAGGGAGGCGAGGTCGGTTGTGCGTTGTCACAAAAAATTTTGAATTTAGTTTTAAAAATTTAAAATTTTATTAAAATTAATTTTATTGTAAATATTGCTTTCATTTTGTTTTCAATAAAAAACGCAAAGAATTAAAGTAGTCTCAAAAAAAAAAAAAATGTTTTCTGAACTGAAGTGGGAATTCTTACTCTAAAGCAGTCATCGATAACAGCTGTTATAACATCATGTTTAAAGCGAACTTCAAAGTGTTAAAAAAACTAAAACAAACAACAGTTTTCACAATTCATGAAAAGCTTCCTTAGAACATACAGGGTAGTGATGCCAAATCGACTAATGACATACCGCGTTTGAAGCGTCATTCCAAGCAAATGTTTACAATGGAACAGTACACGCCACGCGAACGCTCTAAAATTGTTGAAATTTACATTCAACAAAACAAGTCAATAGTGAAAACTCAACGTGCTTTCAAAAAAATAAATAAAGTGAAAAGTGCGCCTTCCAAGAAAACAATTTATCGTTTGTATGAAAGATTTACAACTGGTAATACTCTTGGTAACCCAAAGAGGCCAAATAAAAAGCGAGCAAGGCGATCGGATGAGAATATTGCAGCCGTAAGAGCCAGTATTGAGCAGTCACCAACAACATCCCAAAATCGCCGTTCTCAGCAGCTAGGCATTCCCCGATCCACTTTACAACGCATTTTACGTGTTGATTTGAATTTGTTTCCGTACAAAATTCAATTGGTAAACAAATTGTTGCCTACCGATAAGCCACGTCGATTGGAATGGGCCCAAAGAGTCATCGAAATGGCTGAAGAAGACGAGCAATTTCGGCATAAAATGATCATGAGCGATGAAGCTCATTTTCAGTTGAACGGAACGGTAAACAAACAAAATTGCCGTATTTATGCCACTGAAAATCCACAAGAGATTCCTACCTCTTCACGATGCAAAAGTCACTGTTTGGTGCGGCGTTTGTGCTAAAATGCTCATTGGGCCGTTCTTTTTCGAAGATGATAATGGCCACAGAGTTACTGTCAATCAGGAGCGTTATCGCGATATGATAAACAATTTTTTCATGCCAATCGTTCGTCGAAAGCGTATCAGGCACTACTGGTTTCAACAAGACGGCGCGCCACCACACACAAGCCGCACTACAATCGATTTTTTGAAGCAATTGTTCCCTGGCCGTTTGATGTCAAAAAATGGTGATTTCGATTGGCCGCCAAGATCACCAGATTTAACGCCTCCAGACTTCTTTTTGTGGGGTTATTTGAAATCAAAGGCTTACGTCAACAAGCCAAAGACCCTAGAAGAGCTGAAAACCAACATCCGTCAAGACATAACCGCCATTCCCATCGAAATGTTGAAGAAAACCATGGAAAATGCAAATGCAGCAAAACGGGCACAATATGTCGTAGAGGCCAATGGCGACCATTTACTAGATATCATATTCAAGAAATGATGTAAGCAAATCTACTTGAACCCAATTAAATGATATTCATGACGAACAGACAAAAACTTGTGGTTTCTTTGATTTATTTAAAAATAAAATAGGCGCTTCGAATATGTAAGTCTTTTGGAGTCGGCATAAACTGGTAGGTCCAGTTATCGATCATTTGTGTTCAAACATTTCCCAACACGCACAACACAATTGATGATAAGAAGCTCGGTCAAAGTCGTTTCAAGGCTTAAATGGCCATTTTCGTTTCGTGACAAATATTATGTGGCGAAGTATGACATAGGCTGTTGGGCGTTTTCAAAAGTTGGCCAAAAACATGTTGGCCAAAAAAAGGGTCTCGACGACTTTATTATTAAAATCTTGTTAGTGTCAAAAATTAATCTATGTACATTCATTCCTCATGGTCAGACCATTTGAGGCAATATTGTTTCAAATTCTTTTTATTTTAATTTTGTACTAACTTACAAGCAGATCCTTGCACGAACGTTCGTTCGTAGAAAAATATAAAACTATTTTGTTCGTTCATTCGTTTATAGAAAAAAATGTTCGTTCGTAGAAATAAGATGTTCGTTCTTTAGTTCGTAGAAAATAGATGTTCGTTCATTCCATGGTATAATGATTTACAAGGTAGGAGTGACAGCTCTGTTGGCGATTTGGTGTTGTCAAAAACACATTGAAAAAGAGAAAACGAAGAAGCAGCAAAACAGATGAAAAGTTAAACTTTGTAATGATTTGACAACTCCCGATCGCCGCTCGTGAGAAAAAAGGTAGTTGTCAAGGCTACCTTGTAAATTATTGTATCATGGTTCATTCGTTTGTAGAAACTAGACGTTCGTTCGAAGAAAATACATGTTCGTTCATTTGTTCGTAGAAAATATATGTTGCAGAAGCAGAATCACAAATAACTTCTAAGTCCACACAATTTATAATAATTAGTTTGCATTATGTCGGAGTGTTTGTCCGCATATCTTTTTTTTTTTTTTCTTCTGTAGGGAAACAAAACAAATATTTTATTCGTTCATTTGTTCGTAGAAAATAGTTGTTCGTTCATAGTAATGAAATGAATGAACATTTTGTTCGTTCGTTCGTAGAAAAAAATCGTTCCATTATTGCTAAATATTGCTAAATATTGTTAAATGCTAATATTGTTTTATTTATTTTACATTGGACTTTGTATAGTTCGAACGTAGAGATAGTAAGACTCGCACTACAAATAAGTATCTTGACTATATCTACAATTCATAATTTACCTATTCTCCATATATGCACTTTCTCCCCCCTGGACCATTGGCTGACGACGTAATTGACTCTGCTCAGCTACAAAAGTAGCTTAAACTTCGAAAATAATCTGAGTTTTAAAATATCCTTTCGTGGCAATATTTATATCTAAAAAAATAAATAAAATGTTTGGGATCAGATCTGTATTTTGAGCAGCTCTTTTATTTTATTGATTTGCTGATCTGATCACCTGCCTTGTACTCACAAAAGAAATATAATTTTTGAAAATATTTTTGAGACAAGACATATTACATTTTATGTTGATTTAAAGTTGATTTCCTCCTAAAGCAATCTTAGTTGATATGCACAATACCCATTATTTAAAGACTTATATTTTTTTTCTTTTTCCCTTATTTTATTTATATACGAGTATAACCTTCATTTTAAAATATTATTAACACATATCTTATCTCCTATGTACAAAATTGTATGTATTAAGCGTTACAGTATAAAGAGTAAAAAATTAAATCAGACCAATTTCTTCAAGAAATATCAACTTGAGGGACTTCATTATCATATCAAAATATTTTAATTTCAGAGGCTTGCATAATTTTCTGCATAACCTAATTTAAACGTTTTAATGGCAAATTTGCATAATTTTATAATAAAAATTGTACTATTTTATGTCTAGATTGATGCACATTTATCGAAACCAATTCCCAAACCTAGTCTATAATGCTGTCTTGAACATCTATGATACTCGAATAAGAAACATTCAATGTGCTTTCCTATTTTTATGGTATGTTAAATGTGGTTTTGAGATTCATGATGCCGAAAATTTTCTCCGGAAAGATGGCTGTGAGAATAAAAAATATAAGATTTTTTGTGGTTTTTTCAAAATTGTTGTCTTGTAATTTTTAATTCATGTTCTTTTGCTTTTTCATTCAGTTTTGCCTAAATCTCATGGCCCAGCGTTTTTTAAATCTTTTTTTTTTCATAAAAGATGTCATAAGCTGAACATAATGTCGAGTTTTAAAAATTCAAAATTTAAATTTATGGTGTGCATTTTTGTTTTCATGTGATTCAGAAATATTTTTGACGTATTTATTTCAAGAAGATTTATTAAAATAGTTCTTCGAAATTTCTTGGGTTGATGGAAAATAAATGAAAATAATTAAAATGTTTATATAGGTTTTGCAAAAGGTATATTAATATGAATTTATTTGCTTTATTAGCCGTTCGCAGTTGGCACAAATCTTGCCGACTAGTTCTCGTCTAGTTCTCGAATTTTTGTGTAGAATTATTAAATACCACACACAATAAATATGATTATAAGAAGGGCATAAATGGCCAATAAGTATATGTTTTCTTTTTATTATTATTAAACAATGCCTCAAATCTTCTAGAAGCAACTTCTATTGACTCTTAAATAAGTAAAAAATTCGCTTAAATATAATGTCTTGAAGACAAAGAAATAAAATTTTGGAAACAATATTAAGCAATAGTTATAAGTGAGTTCACAAAAATTCTGGATAGATTAATTATATCTGAAAACATAAACCAACTGTTTGAAAGCATTTTTTCTTCCTTGACCAAAAATATGCGTAGTTAAAACTAAGTATATCTTTTGAAAGCCAAATGTTTTATGACCGATCCCAATCTAGGCGACTGTTTTTAAAAAATAAAACCAATTGGTTCAGAAGACTAAAGATATTTTCATTCGATGAAAATAAGTTTGTATAAGATAGGCCAGATGAGTAAAATATCTTCTCAATAATTTTTGGAAAAAGTCTTTACAACAAACTTCTGTCGAGTCTATTGGAATATTTAGGGAGGCCTTAAAGTTCTGTACGCCTTCACTAAACATAATTTTTTTTTTTAGAAATGCTAGGCTGACAATTGCTTAGCAGAATAAATTAGCGAGAAGTAGAATCAATGTTTTTTTCCCGTAGATATTTTTGTGTCAATCGCACTTTTTGGCAAATAAAGCATTTACATAAGTCTCAATTTAAAATTATAACTATACACAGAATATACAAACACTATGGAACGACCAACAAGTTTCTCTGACTTAAATACGATGAAGATATAATGGAAAGCTCTTTGAAAAAATATATATAGAGGCATAAATGTAAACAGTAGGTGTAAGATTACAGCAGAAACTAACAAAAGTGACTCTCTTTATAACTTGTTAAAAAATATCTAACTGTCATATTATAAGAGCACATCTGATATAGACCAACCTTTGAAAATAATTAAATAATAAAATTATAAATAAAATAAATTATGTTTTGAAGAAAAATAAATATTTTTCTTAGAATTTTGATCTGGGTCTTCTGCACTACTCTTTAAACGGTGAAAAATGCACTTACATTTTGTCTGAAAAGTTATGAAGAAAAGTTATTTGAAAATAAAGCTCTTGCAAAAATAACTTTCACGGAGAAAGAATTGCCCTTCATACAGGTACCTTATTTTTTAAAAACTTTGTTCTCTAATTTTAACTGATATTTATTGATATTTAACAAAAATTACATAAATTATAAACGTAAAGTGAATGCACAAGTAGTGTTGAAAACTTGTCTTTGTCTTTATATTTTTTTCGCAAATTGTCATTGCAGGACACATAATTATGAAAGACACATGTCCAACTTAGGACTTTTTTCACATAATACTTCTGCCCCTACTCATTTCACAAATTCAATGAATCCTCCTGGAGCTATTCTTTGTGATTGACCTTTCAAAAGTACAATACTTCTTTATCAGTGCCTATCAGTACCGGTATAATGAATAATGAGCCCTATTCTTTCAGATATCGTGATTTCAAACATATTGATTATTACCCGCTTGATCAAGAATCTTGAAGGATAAATTGAAAAGGCTTTTATGAAATGTTTATTATTAACCTCTGAACATTATTAATCTCTTTAATTAATTTTTACCTATCAAAACTAAGAACGTTCAAATTCATCAAAAACCTTGGATTTAAAGTGCAATTAAAAAGGCGTTATAGTACAAACTACACACAAATATGAAAAAGATTCGGGATTTTATTGGAGGATTTTTGAGGGATTTATACTTATTTATTCTTAGTTAGAGCAAAGAAGATAGCGTCAAAACACTCACTGTAGCCGGGTTTAGGAGTCTAGCCCATTTGTGCACAGTTTGTACTACAGCGCCCTCTGGTTGTCTAAGCAGAGCAAAATAAGTAGTATCAAAACTTCTGTGACTGAACGGATTAAACCTCTCTAGAGATCGCATCTTAAATATTTAAATACACCCTCAAGATTTTGGGCAGTTGGTAAAGTAAAAAATCGTGCTTCTGATTTTTCGTTTTCTTTTTTTTTTTAATTAAAGAGCCATAAAGCTCTTATTCTGTAGATCAAATAAATAAATATACATGATATATACAAATCATTTGAATTCGCATGTTCCATGCGTTGATTCTGGTTTTATAAATAAAGTAACTTCACTCTACGGTATATTTATTACTTTAAAAGAGATTCTTTAATGCAATGCGTTGAAGGAAAGTCTTTTTGCAAGTTAAATGATGTGAAAATCTAGAAAAAAGCTTGCCTACATTTGCGCACAAGCAACCCCGACAACCACATTCATCACCAAATTCTCGATATTCAAGAATATAGTCAAAAACATCATAATCATGGTACACATCCTAATCAACCACGTTCACATCATCATTTTATTTATTTTCATCATTTTCGCTTCATCATCATCAGCTTTCAAATTATTATCATTACTATAAAAGTAAATCATCATCATAAGAAGCGATTAAAAAAGTGTCTGTTGCACCATGTAGCATCCTTCGCTAGTATGAGACGCTTGCCATACAGACTTAAAGTGGCTTAACCCTCAAGTTGTTGTTGTGGTTTTGCTTTGTTGAAACATATTCTGTCTTATTTCTTTTGACTCGTCCTATTTCTTTCTGTAAATCAAATAATGCATTCATCAAGTGCTCTCAACAAAATGTTTCGCAATTGTTTTTTGCGGTCTTAGTTTGTATGTATGATTGCGAGCAGTGTTCCCCAAATAAATATGGTATTTGTTCAAATTAAAACTTGAATGGTATTTACATAATTCGCAGGACAGCGTTTCTTAAGCACATTTGTTTTTAGAGAAACTAAAAACAAATCTAGATAACCATAACATAAACCATAACCATAATCAGACCCAAAACGATAACCATAAACATAACCATAACCATAACTATAACCATAACCATAACCATAACCATAACCATAACCATAACCATAACCATAACCATAACCATAACCATAACCATAACCATAACCATAACCATAACCATAACCATAACCATAACCATAACCATAACCATAACCATAACCATAACCATAACCATAACAATAACCATAACCATAACCATAACCATAACCATAACCATAACCATAACCATAACCATAACCATAACCATAACCATACCCATACCCATAACCATAACCATAACCATAACCATAACCATAACCATAACCATAACCATAACCATAACCATAACCATAACCATAACCATAACCATAACCATAACCATAACCATAACCATAACCATAACCATAACCATAACCATAACCATAACCATAACCATAACCATAACCATAACCATAACCATAACCATAACCATAACCATAACCATAACCATAACCATAACCATAACCATAACCATAACCATAACCATAACCATAACCATAACCATAACCATAACCATAACCATAACCATAACCATAACCATAACCATAACCATAACCATAACCATAACCATAACCATAACCATAACCATAACCATAACCATAACCATAACCATAACCATAACCATAACCATAACCATAACCATAACCATAACCATAACCATAACCATAACCATAACCATAACCATAACCATAACCATAACCATAACCATAACCATAACCATAACCATAACCATAACCATAACCATAACCATAACCATAACCATAACCATAACCATAACCATAACCATAACCATAACCATAACCATAACCATAACCATAACCATAACCATAACCATAACCATAACCATAACCATAACCATAACCATAACCATAACCATAACCATAACCATAACCATAACCATAACCATAACCATAACCATAACCATAACCATAACCATAACCATAACCATAACCATAACCATAACCATAACCATAACCATAACCATAACCATAACCATAACCATAACCATAACCATAACCATACCATTAAAATGTTGTTTGGGAACCACTGATATCTTTGATAGGCTTCAATCAAAGGCACTGCTTAGGCACCCATAAAACACACACACATTTAATCGCAAAGCGCACCCACAACTCTGCAAGCAATAACAACAACAATTGCAAACATTTATGACTGGGAGGCAAGAATTTAAAGTACCACAACAACAACAGCTAAATGAACTATCAATTCAACTCTTTTCTTTTCTTGTTCTTCTCTCTTCCACTTGGGCCAAAAGCCAAACGAAAAGCAACATACTCAGACTTCAATGACTCTTTTGGACGCTGCTTTAAGTTTTCTCTGATTTGTTTATTCTTTTTCAGAATGTTTTTTTTACATTTTGTTTATCTCTTAAAACATTTATCTCTTTATGCTTTTACTCTATTTTGTTTACGGTTTTTTTATTGTTTTGATTTCAATTTTTTTCTTAACGTACCTGCATGATTTGTTTCGGTTTTATTTTATTTTTAATTTTTTTTTTATTGTTTGTAACACTCTGTGGTACATTGGTGACATATGAGTTTTATTGTTGTCGGTTAATGTTGTCGTTGGCGTTCTCTATACGCACGCTCTGCTGAGGTGTAAATAAGTTTTGGATACCGGTTCCTAATGTTATATTTAAGTATCTACGTGAAGCTGCATTGAGTAGCAACAACAACCAGAACAAAAACGACACATTTTTCGTATTTTACTACAACGCTTTACTTTGCTGCCCTACAACAACTGCAGCAACAACAACAAGTGCATTGTGTGCCTATAAAAAGAAAAAATATCAAAACAAACCAAACACAACAAAAGTGCAATTGTTATATTTTTCCTTATTGCTGCTGCTGTTTTTGTTGTTATACGTATTGTATTTGTTGTTATTAACTTTGCCGGTAAACCTATCGGTATCACCGAGTTCATTGTGTGCATTTGTTGCATGAGTTTTGCAGATACTTTTCTTTTCAATGCTTTTCTTTTTCTTTTCGAACATGTGAGTTTATGTTGGCACAGCAGCTGTTTTCTGCTCTATCTCTCTGAGCTCTCAAAAAGCTCACTCATTTCTTTTGCTCAATATTTTTTGTAATAGTGGTAATATTTGAGCATATTTATAGTTCCGTATTGAATATAATGGAAATTAGCTTAAAATTGATTTCTTGCAGTGTTGCCAAGTGGTACCATATAATATAGGATAAGTTGCTGTTTTCTGACTTTAATCCCATGGCAATAAAATAACGAGACTGACGCCGTAAAACATATCATTTTCAATTCATACATTTTTACTTATCACTTTCAATATATACGCCTCCTCTGTCCCATGCGAGTTTTCAATCGTTTGAAACAGTACAGGAAGTCTTCTCCTGTCAACTTCTTTAGAACGCGTGCCGCTTTCTCTTTCACAGCTTCAACGGACTCAAATCCTCTTCCTTTTAATGCAGATTCCACCTTCGGTGCAAGATCCGGCGAATAAGGTGGATGGTCTAGCACTGGGATGCTTAACTTGGAAACTAGAAACTTGCTCAAGTAGGAACCTCTTGATAGACAATGCGGAATGAGCCGGCTCATTGTCTTGGTGGAGAGCCCTTATGTAAAATTTGCCATACGGTTTTTTTATCATTTCGAATAGTTTCAGCAATCGCACGAACACTTAACCGACATTCGGATTGAATAAGATTACTGATTTTTTTGATATTGTCATCAGTTTTTGACGTGGAGAGGCAACCCGGGCGTGAATCATCTAGAATTTCTTCTCTGGCATCTTGAAAACGCTTAAACCACTCAAAAACACGTGCACGAGATAAACATTCATTTCAATAAACTTCTTTTAATAAATTGTAAGTTTCAGTTGCGGTTCTTCCAAGATTCTTGTGAAATTTCTCAACGATTCATTGCTTTACTGTTAAACTTAAAACTTTGCAGGCAAACCAATAAAATAACTTTAATGCGAACGAAGGCTACAGCTATAAGTACTCATTTCTTTACAGAAGCGAGACACACTGCATTCGAAAGAGAAAGTTTCACGTTAACAATTGTCGGTTGGTGGCGTTTGGTGCATGCACACTTCTTCTGTAGCACCGTCCGTTACGTAATTTAATCACACCTCATATTTTGCCACAATCCTACAAAATGATATGATTTCATAAAAAGTTAATAAAGTTAAAAAAAATATATCATTTATAAGGATGTTTTTAAAAGGCTCACGTATGAATTAATGGATTCAGGAACAGCGATGGACCCTCGACGAAATACGGCGGATTTCAGTATTCAGTGTCGGGAGGTATTGGAGGCTCTGATCGGTGCAAGAGACGGTTAATCGAAGGTGCTTGACTGATATTATATAAATTATATATAAACTAGAGATGCAACGGATATTCGGCAACTATCCGGTTTGCAACTATCAAGTTTGCCAGATATTCGGCTTAAATTTACCATTCAACTGGTTGCCGGAGAGTAAATCAATATCCGGTATCCGGATAGTTCTTATTATTATTTTATTTAAATAAGTCTTTGTTAAGAAGTAGATAACAAAAATAGCGAAATGTGTAGAAGTCGATGGCCCATTTTAATAAAAAAAAAGAAATTGTAGTGCGATAACTAACATTAAGCACTATGGTATATCTAAATATTTTTTTTTTTTTTTATTTTTCAAGTCGCCTTTTATTCTAGTTGGGGATCAAAATGCATTAATTGTTAAAACATTTCTGTAATGCCAATATTTAAAAAAATAATATATCCAAAACGAGTAAAACTCTTCAAATTTAAAGGGTCTGTTAACAATAGTTCAATAAAAATGTATACTAATTTCAACACTTTTAAAAAAGCTGTTTTGAATACACAGAGTCAACAAGGTTAAATGAATGTCTTTATTTGTAGAAAAGTTATAACTAAATTCTTATAGATAGTATACAATTTATAGAGATTTAGTAATAACTTACTTTACATCTAGAAAATATATTTATTTTTCCAAAGGAGTAAATTTTTTGGTATGACGAAAATATTAACTTAGAAGGAAAACTACATAAAAAACTTATGAGCCAACAAGGCTAGGTTGGGTTAAAATGGCTGTCTCCCTTGAAACACACTTAGGCCAATAAGGCCCATTGTGATACCATGAATTGATTTCTCTATCTATTTAAACCAGATTGAGCTGTTGACAAAGCTAAGGAACTCGGTAGACCAAATATTCTGAGAGATCATCAAGATCTTTATAGAACCATTTACCTAAGTGAAGGTGGTGCTTTTTAGCTTTCGCTGGGCAAGCGCAGAAACGATGTGTTGTAGATTTCTCCTCCTCCTCTTCAGCTCTACAGCTTTTATTTTCAATCTTCGTGTATGATTACCTTTTAGGCAGTGTCTTGTAGTAACACCTATGATAATACTGATTTGATCCCTTCTCAGGGAGATCAGTTCTTTTGAGCGTTTTAGGGTGATTTTTGGTCAAACCTGACGCCCTGTATAGCATGTGCTTCCCGTTGACCACATATTGCTGGCTTTCTTTAGGGATAGCTCATTTTTGAGTAGTTTACATGTGGTGATGAATATACCAATACTTTCATTCTCTATCGAGAGTTGTTTGGTTGTTCCGGTGAGAGCGAGTTCATCAAAGTTTCTATGGCCGGGAATCCAGGAAAGGAGTATTTTGAGCTGATCTGTTTTGAGCTGATTTTTTTTTTTTTGGTTGGTTGCCACATGTGTCTATGACAAGGATGCCAAATATCAGCGTCTCTCGTTGACATTTGGTAACGTGACAGTGTTTTGTTTACAACAACTTTTTTCGTGTCTTCGATTTTTACGATGGATGAAAAAATTGAACAACGAGTTTGTATCAAATTTTGTCTGAAAAATGATTTCAACTGCGCCGATACGCGTAAAATTTTGGTGAAATGTTACGGTGACTCTGCTCTATGTTATCAGAAGACAAACAAATGGTTTAACAGATTTGTGAGTGGCCAAGATGAACTAGAAGACGACCCTCGTACCAGGTGGCCATCGTGTTTGAATACCGAAGAAAACGTTGAAAAAATGAAGGAAATGTTGGTCAAAAACCGCAAATTGACGATAAGAGAGATAGCAGAGGACGTCGGCATTTTAATTGGATCCGTTCAGAACAGTTTGAAGAATGAATTGGGCTGGAGACGTGTCGCTACCAAGGTTGCCAGTTATGTAGGAAAAATCCCATTCGTGGTAATTTTTAATTGCCCTTGGGAATTTTTCTTTTTGGGAATTCCCATGATATTTTTTAATTCAGCGTGGTATTTTTCAATTAGCGTGGGAGTTCAGAGTGGCATTTTTTAATTACCGTGGGAATTTGGAAATTTCTTTTTTCAAATGATTTTGTTCACATCTATTAAGCAAAAACTTCATATAAAATCATTGCCATTATACGCATTAAACGCGCTGTTTACAACAAGATTTTATGTTGTAAGTTACCTTTGTAAAATTCCTTTCTTTCTGAACATCTCCAGATTTTCTGAAAATGTTGATTTGTTGTGGTATGTTTTAATGCGTATGTGATTTTTTTTGAGATTTTTAAATGCATATGGGAGCTTAGGTGGTATTTTAAAAAAGCGCGGTATTTTTGTGGTAATTTTTAATGATTGTGGGATTTTTGTGGTATTTTTTAATTGCGGTGGGAATTTTTTTGTTAATTTTAACCGTGGTAATTTTTGTGGTATTTAATTTATGGTGCTGTGGGAAAATGGTAATTTTCGTGGGAATTGTTCCGAATTTTGACTGGCAACCTTGGTCGCTGCAAGGTTCCATCGCACAATGCTCATCTTATTCGTGACTTTTTGGCCAAAACAACTCGATAACCATCCAGCAGCCGGCAAATTCACTTGACCTGGCTCCGTGTGGTTTTTTCCTGTGTGGAAAAACCGTGTTCCAGAAAGGTTCCCGTGACTGGATCAAGCTCTCTCATAAGTGCGTTGCAGCCGACGGGGACTACTTTGAAGGCGACAATATTGATTTGGATGAATAAACTTGAACTTTAATTTTTTCAATAAATGAACCTTTCTTTTTGAACAAGATGGTATTTCAATACGGCTTGACTGTCAGATAGTATGTAGATATCCATGGAGGATATTGCATTCATCTGAAGCCAAGTTACTGCTTCATGTAGTACATGTAGTACGACTACTTCCTCTTGGAAGACATTGCAATGGTCAGGGAGCGTGAAGGCTAGATTAATGTTCAGTGTGGCAGAACACACTACTCCTCCAACCTTACCACCTATTTTTGATTTATCAGTGTAGACTCTGATGACATTGTTTGGTGGAAGGTCTCCAATCGTCCACTCTTTGTGAAAAGAAATGGATACATCAAATATCCTATCGAAGAAAAGTTTTTGTGTGATGAAGTCTACGGATTTGGGTAAAGAAAGAATGAACTTCCTAATGCTAGAGTGTCAACAATGTGAGACATTTTTGAAATTGAATTATTTATAATTTCCAAAGATAATTAAATACAGCATTTTCTATGTTCGTTTTAAAATTTAAAATCTATTTTCGGTGTCCTTTTACGATATGCAGGGTTTTTAAGATACTACAATTTGAAATAATTTGTTTCAAACACAATTTTGAAAAGTCAATTGTTCAAAAATGAACCAAACTACACCCTCTAAATATTATAAGTATATTAAAAATTTATCGAATTAAAAACAAACAAAAATTCAGATTCCTAAAATGTTTATTCTGGTCAATACAAGGTGCTAAATTTATAAGACATTTTTCATAACTTTAAAAGTACAATTTCGGTAAAACTGTCACTTTTTACACGCATTATGTTGGAGAGCAATAAAAAAAAAAAAAATTAGAATGAAATTATCAATTTTGAAATACTGCAAAATGCTAAATATAGGAAGATATAAATGGAAATTTTAATGTTTTTGAAACTTTGAGTAATTTTAATAAAACTTATACATAATTTGAAAAACAAACGGTTTTCACCATTAAAAAGGGTTTATTTTCGGTCGAACTTTTTTTTTTTGATTGAGTCAATAACTAAATATATTAGAAAAAAGTTATAAAGAAAAACAGAAACCCTTTAAAGAATCTTTTTGGTTCAACCCCAAAGTGTTCCGAGTGGCGCCATTATCTAACGGTAAAAAACATATTGAAAAAAATTGTTTGTGGTCTCCAATGACGGTGGATTCACATAAATTTTTGTCAATTTATTTTCTAGATGGTGATGCGACTTTTTTGATGAGAAAAGATGAAATCCCATGAAATCAGCCTCATTAATGGATTAAACAAGTTCGAAATAAAAAACAAATAATAATCCCCAACGTGTACAGCGACCTAAAATACATAATTTAAAATCATAAGAATGAACAATAACTACAAGTTTTAAGCAGCCCTGTTTAATTATTTCAGTATTTGAAAGTATGTTTTCAACAAAAAAATTTACAAAGGGTTTTTTTTTAATGTGTTCTTTTTAAACACACTAAAACATACACGAAGAGCAGCTGAAAAAAAACTACGAATTTCTGGACTATGCTCACCAATGGAAAATATAGTTAGTCATATAATTAAAATTTCAGTTCTACTTTCAAACATTGGAAGGAATAACTATCCCAAAATTTTTATAAAAAACATACTGGAAACATACTGGAAAATAACAACTTTTACACAAAGATTTAGATTAGAGCTACCATAACAAAGCTGAATAAAGACATACTCGTATAAGTAGAAATTTGTTAATGAGACAGAACAAAAATTCATGATTTTACTCAGATTGACTGGAAAATTTTCTGATTATTTTAATACATAACTAAAGTAATCCATAAAAATGTTAAATTTTATTCAGCGTTTTTTCAACTCTGTGTCTACAATTTTGGTAAAATTTTGTAGTTACTTATTTACTTAGGTGGCCGTAACAACCCGTGTCCGGATTTCGACCGACCTCCGAAATTTTGTAGTTAATGAACTAAATAAAGTATAAAAAAAGAAATTGTCTTCATTCAACTGCTTTGACTTAAAAAATAAAAGTGTTTTGAGAAATATTTTAGAAATTATTTTTTAGCACCGAAACTTATTTTTTTCTACGATTTGATAAAATAAAAAAATATAAGCTTCAGCTAAAAGTTAACCATTAACTCCACAAAGATCGCCAATACTAAAAAGCTTGCCTCTATCACTCACTCTCATTCAATGATCAAGAAGTAATCAACTGCTTAGCAATTGAGTGAAATTAGAAAACACTCAATTAAAATTTTACTCTCAACGGGCGTTAGTGGGGTGGTTTTAATGGCCAAAAAATATACAAACAAAACCAAAAACAATGACGTCGCAGCACGTTGTTGGTAACAGCATTTCGGCCGGTTAAACTATTTTGCATTCGTCTGCGCTTTTCGTAGTTCGTGTGCTTGTAAGTTTGTTCGTTCGTAAGTAAGTTCGTTGTTTTGTTCTTTCGCTGACTCGTCGTCGTCGTGGGGCTTTATGCTGAGTTAACTTTTTAGTGCTTTTTGTGCCTCTTATTGTTGTTGTTATTGTTGTAGCGCTTTCTGTCTACAGACTGTTTTTCTTGCCCGAGTAAATTCGTGCGTCTGAGGCTCACAACGCAGCACGCTTCGTTATTCTGTCCGGCTAAAGCACTGCAGTCGCTGTTGCCGTCGCTGTCGATGTCGACGTCGTAGGTCGCGACATCGTTTGGCTCACAATTTCATATTTCTTTGATTTTGTACGTTATTTTTTTTTTTTTCTGGTCTTGTGGTTATTTTTCATGCTTTGAGTTTGCTTTGAGTTTTAGCTCGCTCAGAAAAACTTATCTCCATTTCGCACATCACGAAAGACGAACAGGAATTCTTCATTCAGTTGCGCGCCGTCATACGGTACGGACGCATAATTCGGTTCGGTGGACATTTTTTTATTTCCAATAAATTTTTTTGGTTTCCTTTTTTCTGATTCTGAACACTGGAGAAATCAAGAGAGTTTTTTGAAAAAAGAAAAGTAGGTGAAAGGACAAGGAATAATTAAAAAAAAAAAATAGAAATAATTTCAATGAAATTTAAACGCGTTCAGCGACGGCTTTTGAAAACGGCTTTATCGCTGATAAATAAAAGGATTACATAAACATTAGCTGCGCAAAGCAGCGCAGGATTTTTTCGGCGCGTGTGGATTGTGAAATGTGGAAAAAATTCAAAAATTAATTTATTCAGTAGAAGTTGTGCAAAGTTAATTTTGAGTTTTATAAAATTTTTGTTTTTTGTTTTTTTCTAATAAACTACCTAAATTTAGTTTGATTTTAATTTTAATCTAAAATTTTATTGTTTTGCTACATTTTAATAAAGTAATTTTAATATATTCATGTATTTTAAAAAAAGTCTTACAGTAACTATAAATTAAAAAAATGTTTTAAAGTTACTTAAAATAAAAATTATATAAAAACATTAAAAATTTTAAAGATTTTTTTAATGTTAATGTTAAAAATAAGAATCAAATTTGCTTAGATACTTTAAAAAAGCTTCTTTCGAGTTCAACTTTTAGAAAAAAGAAAAGTTGTTAACGTGGTATGAAATAAATCTTTAAAATTTTTTCATCTTCGAAAATATTGCTAACTTCGAAAAAGTTATAATTATCTTATAAAAATGGTAAAATATCCTTAAAAACTATTTTCCGTTTCTTAAGAAGCAGAATTTTATCTTCGAAAAAGTTTTCCTTCCTGGAAAATGAGTTTTGACGTACGAATATTTAATTTCATTCTGATGATTAAATATGATTTTGATGTTCGAAATAAGAGTTAGATCTTTGGCATAATAACTAAAATCTTCTGTACAAAATTTACACAGAAGTAAGGAATTGTATGTCTTGGAAAAATAAGTTCTGTGCTCTGAAAGAAACTTGTAAATTGGAAAGTAGATTTGAATCTTTTTAAAATTATTTTTTGACTAACAAAATGTATTTTTTTCTGTATTCTATTATTTAAAATGCAAACTTTGAAAAAATTTCGAAATTCATAAAGTTAGCTTAAATCATTTAAATATTGTTCTTAAATCATCGAGAAAAGTATTTCGAGCTCGAAAAATTGATTTTTGACTTTAAATATCGAAATTTATTTCGATCTCTTCGTCAGCTTTAAGGTTAATTTCAATAAATAAACCATAAGCTTGTTTTTGTTAAAATAGCTTCAGAGTCTTGTGAGCTTCGTAAACTATTCAACGAATATAAAAATACTTTTTCTTCAAAAAACGTTTTTTTACGATTTATGATTTTATCTTGCTTTTTAAAAAATTAAGTACAAAAGTTGAACCAGGGGAGTTATAGAGCCTCGCAACAGTGTTTCGAAAAATTTTATATTCTCAAAAATATAGAGTAATTTTCTACCGTGAGATAATTCAGATAGTGGAAGGTAGTGTCAGGTAGTGTCAGATAGTGTCAGATAACTTTCTGAATAAACCTCTGAAAAAATTCTTTTGCCTTCAGATAAATACATTTTATTCAAAATCTTCAATGAATCATCAAAATCTGAATTGAAATCTAGTCTGGGGTTAATTTTACAAAGTATAAATTGTACAAATTTAAAACTTTTAAAGTTTTCCTTATTTTTTAATGAAAATAAATTTACACGTATACAATTTCGATAAACAAAAGATTTATTTACGAATTATTTTTTTTTTGTTTAACTGGGGTTTGTTATATTTTATTGAATTTGAAAATCAATTGAAATTTTTTGAAAAATTTTTTATATAAAATCTAATATTTTTACAAAAGTTACATAATTTGATCATCTTGGTCGTAAACTCTTACCAATTATGCAAAATATAATCAGTGTTTGTTTAATTTCTCCCATAAAATGAAGTTAAGTAAAGTTTATCAAATTCAAAGAGCTTTTTAAAAATAAATCAAATTTAGGTGAACACTTTTTTATAACTTTTCCCAACTTTTACTTAAATTTTATTGCCTTAGTATTTCTTCGTTTTAAATTTATTCACACACACACACACAACGAAATCTACTCGTTTTAAACTTCACTTAAAATTACCTCATTTTTTATGAGTTATGCTGAACTCAGCAAAGAATTTTTTTTTTACTATAAAACTAAAACGGCTCCGGTTGCGCGTCAGTTTAATATCACCCGCCGCCCTCGCAAAAATGTGTTGCGTCGTATTCGCTAAAGTGTTGCTGCATTTTTAATTACGTTATATATTTTTTTTAAAAGTTTTTTGTTCGTTTTTTTTTTAGTAAACAAAGTGCCCACTATAATCCAAAAAGAATAAAAAATTAAAAATAGTGCTTTCAGTTCAATTCTGAACATAACAATAACTTAAGAAAACCGTTTGTTATACAAATCGCGGTTTTGTGCCATACAACTTTTATTTTTTTTTCCCCCATTCCAACTTTTTTGTATTGGTGCTACTTGTGTTAAGCCTTTAAGCTGCCATGACGGGGTCTTTGAGGACCCAAGGAATGCATGCGGCTAGTTCCTGCGTGAACATGTCGCTGCTGTGGAAATTTATGACGATACTCATTGTTGTACAAGCTTGTGGAGTTTCCATCAGTTATGCCAAGGTAAGTGACAAGAAACTTTTTAAAAGCAGAGCTAAAACATAGTTATTGTATTGAGACAACAAAATTTAAAAAAAAACTAGTAAGGAATGGAGCTTCGGCAGGGTACCGAAGTTAATATACCCCCACGCGGCCGAATTCAAGTATATTCGAAGTCTTTAGCCACGACAGATACGATGACATTCAGTTTTATATATTTACGAAAGTTTTCCTATTTTTGCCGATTTTGCCGGATGTCATAGATATGGTTCATATTATATACCAAAGCTCATGTGCAAAATTCAAGACATTTCCTTAATGTTTGTGGATTATTAAGAGATGTTACATTAATAAAAATGCCACTTGTATGGGATGTAGGCGTGGTTTTCATTCGATTTGGCTCATTTTCGAACTACATCTAAATTTTAAAAAATAAAAAATTATACTTTTAATTTCATCGCAATAGCTTTAAAATTACGGCTGTAATCGTGTCGACAGACAGACAGACAGACGGACACACAGAAATCGACTCAGGGGGTGATGCTGATCAAAAATATATGTACTTTTCTATACCTGCCACAGTAAGCGTTGGGGTATAAATATATATTTTTATATTCCCACACTTAATGTTTATGGGTTATATTATCTTTAACACACAGTTTTTAACGATTTTAAGGGGGCGTGGTATGTATCAAAAGTATAATATATTTTTGATCGACATCTCTACCCGAGTCGATTTAGACATATTCGTCTGTTTGCTCGTCTGTCCGTCTTTGATCAAGATACAGCAGTAACTTTAAAGCTATCGTGATGAAATTCGATATATGAGTTTCAACCTAAAAATAAAGATCAGAAGAAAGAGAAGAAGGAAATTGTCAAAATCAATTTTTGAACAAAAGCGTCCGAATTGACATGGAATCACCAATAGAGTGGCCGCCCAATGTACTGAAGAAAATGAAAATGCGAGAATTCAATGGGGCTTTTTTTAAAGTTTGATGTGTGTCACACCAAACGGGTTAAGTTTTAAGCGATCAGAATAAGCTTGATTCTACCTAGTTGAGTTTAATTTTGCATAGTTGAGCCCAAAGTTAAACTCAAAAATGGGTCGACCAATTTGGCTGGGACTTTTTTATTTTGTTGGTAATTGTTCAAGAATGGTTTATAAAGACAGAACAATTGAAAAACTTTTGTGAAAAATTTGGAAAATTGTTGAAACCAAAATAGAAGTTTTTGTATTCTGATTGGAAAATGTCTCACATCTCCGGAAGTTCTTCATTGATTCGTTGAGATTTGGCAGAGAGGTAAACTATCACTCAGGTCAGGTTTAAATATATATTTTATTTTCTGCGCCCATTCAGACCATTCTCCATATATGGGGACAAACCTATTTGAGTTTATAACTCAGAATTAAAACTCGAAAGCAACAGGGCCGAATGAGTTCAAATATTGACATCAAATATTTTTCGTGTATGAAATGGGTTAGGAATAATGAAAGGCAGTATTAGATAATGGGGAGTAGCACCTGCCATACAAAGCCAACACCTTATTTGTGTTATCTTGGCCGATATTTCGACGATTTGCATAAAATTTTGTGTATAGGGGTTTAAGGATACGGTAAGTGTTTAAGAACTTTATATATTAAGCTAAGTACTTAAGAGCTTTATATATCACCAGGTGACGCTGTGGTACAAACTACGCTAAAACCTTCTAAATCGCTCATCCTATTAGCAAAAACATTTATATATAGTAGCTTTAGGGTACGGCAAATATTAAGGCGCTATTTCTTTTTATTTATCTTGAACATCAGAGGGCGCTGTAGTACAAATATTTTTAAAATATGCGAAAAGCTCCTAAAGCGTATGTATGTAAAGATTTTCGGAATAGCTGAGTCCTTTGGACATGTTAAACTTTATTTCAATGCGTTTGACAACGCCTGCACTCCAAGAGCTGTCAATCGAAGCACAAACAAATCTGGCAAACGAAAAAAAAAATTTTGAAAACGTGATTAAAGGCAACTAAAAGAGAAAATAAAATATATATTTAAGCATACATAAATAGTGGCAGGTGAAAATAGTTGATATTCCACATTCAAATGTGAAATCTATTCATTTTAATGGACCCGGTAGGTAGCGCTGCGATAGAGTAATAAAGAATTTTTTTCAAAATTGCTCATCCGATTTGCATGAAAATTTGTGAATAGGTATTTTCGGGTACGGTGAGTGTTGTTTCTTATCTTTCCTGTTCTATTTTAAAGAATAGAGGGCGCTGAAGTACAAAAATGAAAAAAAAACCCGAAATCTCCTAAACCGCTTTGAACCGTTTGAAGTGCATTTAAATTTGTAAATGGAGGTTTTCGGATGCGGTGAGTATTTTAGATTTATCTATTTTGATTTATCTTGAACACCAGAGGGAGCTATAGTACAAATCTCTCAAATAGGAAAAGTGTTTAGGCGCTATTTATTTTGAACTATCTCAAAAGCCATAGAGAGCTGTTGTAAAAATACTCTAAAAAGCTCTAACTTTTCCGATTCGGGGACGATTAATTTAAGATTTAATACTTTATCTCAGTAAATATTTACACCATGGTATTGCTATTTGACATAGTTGAGATTAGGTTATTTTTCAAGCGGCAAGCATTATATCATTCTTAAAATTCATAATTTGACTTTGCTTTAAACATTTTTGACATCTTTTCTAAATGTTTGTACATTTTTAATTCAAATCGCAATATTTATAAATAATTTGACCTCTGAAATTGATATCTAAGTGATAAGAAAGGTTTATTTGATAATTTGAATCTGATTTAAATACTCTCTTTTCTGAAGACTGACGCCTTAGTCGAAAAATTAAATATATTATTTCCGACGAAAAAATATATGGTTGAAATTGGATCCATTGATCGTTGCGCATGTTGGTTGTATTACGCTCCACACATTTTACACGCTCTGAATGCTACACACACTCGGGCGGCGCCGGGTATTTCAGCTAGTCTTTATATATAAAATAAAGTCGTGAAATGTGTTACTTATTCCATAACTCAAGAATAAAGCGTCTAATTTGCCTGGGGATATTTTTTTTTTGTTTTGTTCTTCTTGGCTATTCCATTCTACATAGATATGATAAATTTTGCCACACCCCATTTTACCGCCAACAAATCAATAAAAATTATATATTTCAGACAGTTTGGGTCGCCTTAGACTTTTACCTCGTATGGTTATAATCGGCAGCTGTACTAAAAATAGGCATGGTCAAACTATAGATACGCCCACTTTTTCATAAATCATTATATTGACTGCTGGGCCGATTGACCTACAATTTTTCGATTTTTTTTTTTGATTTTAGATCATTGAAAATGGAACAATGTTTTGATTTTGGAAGCTATCGATACGCACCCGTTTGTCATGATTTTTCAAACTTTTTCTCAGAATCTTCAGAAGTTGAAGCTACAATTTCGCTTATTACACTTAAGTTACCAGTTTGAAAAATGAACACAACATTCCTTCTAAAGTTTGTAAAAAGTTTTTTCAAATCGGCGGATGAGTTCAAAAATTACTCCCGAGTAACACCGGTTATTCAGCTAGTATTTTATATTTAAATCGTACATACGTGCATTTACCTTTCCAACAAGCCCTAAAATTCACAAAAGGTCTAAACACAATTAAAACCGTCGAATTGTAGTTGAAAAAGTATCAAAAGTTTCAGTTTATTTATTAGTATTATATATTGTTGACCAATAAGTCTTTGGAACCTATGAAAACTTCAATGACTCACCTAAAAATTAGCCTAATCTCATCGCGCACAAAGAAAAGTAAAAGACTGTTTTTTTTTTAAAATCTCGGCTAAGAAATCAAGTATGCGTAGTGGCAACCTGAACTAGTTTAGATTTTTGTTCCTGATACTATTATACTACAGAAAATCGGAAGTCTGATTATATTTCGAAATTAAGGTCTAAGTTAGGCAGTCCTGGGTAAGTTTTCAACCGGATAGTTAATAATCATGTCTCTTTTCTAATTACTACTAAACTGTTAAAGCTGTTAAATTTGTTGGTCCTTGTAAGCTGCTAGATATTCTGAAGCTTTCATGACAATACCCAAAAAAAATAATAGATTCCGCCACGCGCATGTCCGCTATTTTTGTTGTGACGTCAGGCGTGAAAAAGAAGAGAATGTCAAACTCATTAAAAAAAGTCGTAGTTAAAATTTTACATAGGGGGATTCCATTGGGAAATATTCTCATTTTCTTATGCAATCTTGGTTTTTAAAATTAAATAAACATTTATGAAAAACAGTACCAGTCCAGAAAAAACAATATAAATATTTTTTTATACTAACTTTGCTCAATTTTTTTTATTCATATTTTTAAATTTTTTTTTTCACAAAATAACCCAGCAAACCATAGTTGACGACTTTGTCGAAATTCTGACTAATTGTAACTATTTCGAGCTGTCTTAAAGAAATCGTTACAATTTCGTTACGCAAATATCGGAACAGTGTCACTTTTTATACGAATTTATATAGAATATCGTTATGCGACTATTTATACGACATATTGAAATGCGAACAGATTGAAATTTAATTTCTTTCGAACTGTCTAAACGAAATCGCAACTTTTTCGTAACATTTTCGTTAAGACTCGTTACGAAATCTTTACGAAGGCTCCGCGCAAAATGGCCCCAGGTAAATTGGCCCCAAAATAAAAAATTGAAAAAAGGGTATTTTTTCAATATGAAATATTGCCCCACCATATAATATGAATTGGGCCCAAAATTGAATTGAAAAAAGACCCAAAATTTTTATTGACAAACTTTAATTTTGAGGAAAAATAGTCCCAAATGTTTAACATGTATATTAAATGTATCATCTACCGTACATCTACAACAAGAACAATTATAGATGTCCATGTTATCTGCAATGATAATCGCCTGCCATTTTAGAAGGCATCCATTGCATCTTCAAATAATGTTCTTAAATGTTTCCTTGCGACTCTTTTTTTAAAAAGATTTTCGTTAATTAAACGGAGATAAAAGGGCCACAGGAAAATATTTCTAAAAAGATCGCGCTTTTCATAATAAAATTATTTGCCTTTGTACGAAATGTTGTTTTTAACATTACGTTCAAGGGCAAACCATTTTATCATAAAAAAAACACATGAAAATGGTCATATATGCACAATATGCAAATTAAAAAATTTACTTCTTCCATATATTCGACATAAATGAGCAGCAACTGCTTAAAACATCCTCTTATAATAATCTTATAGAATAATCTTAAACATTGCGTCCTGTTGTGCTAAGGAACTTTCTCTCTGAGCAAAAATTACCGCAAAAATATCTAAAATTTGGGGTAATTTTTCATTTTGAAAAATAGCCCCACATCATCAATTTAGGAAATATGGCCCAAAAAGAAAACAAAGGAAAAATATCTCCAATTCTTCATGTTGTTGTATTCCATTTAAAATTTGGGGTCTGTTTTCATTTTTCGTTTTGGGGCCATTTTGCGCTGAGCCCTTTACGACATTTTGTTACCAAGTATCAACCTCTTCATACGATTTTCGTTACGATTTCGATATTGGAAAGATTTCGAATTATTCTCAACGAAATCGTAACAAACATTTCGCAATCTATCCGATTTCGGAATCCGATTTCGTTACGAAATAGTAAATAATATCGCATGAAAGGGTTAACACGACTTCGTAATGAAATGTCGTAACGAGTATCGAGTCGAAACGTTAAATGTTACGAAAAAGTTACGATTTCGTTCAGGCAGTTCGATAGAAAGGAAAGTTCACTCTGTTCGCATTTAAATATGTCGTACAAACAGTCGCATAACGAAATTCTATATAAATCCGTATAAAAAGTGAAACTGTTCCGATATTTGCGTAACGAAATTTTAACGATTTCTTTAAGGCAGCTCAAAATAGTTACGAATTAGTCGAAATTTCGACAAATCGTCAACTATGGTTCGCTGGGATATTGAAATTTGACATTTTTCTGACAACTTTACATTACTTGCTCAGATTAATATTCTTATTTTGAAATTTCGTTTTGAATGTGTTCGTAACAAGTGTTAAGTGACTCTCACTCGTGACGTGAGCTGCGCAGAAGATTTTCATTTCTGCGCACTGATGGCGGAATCTGTTATATATTATTCTTGGACAATACCTTCAGGAAATACCTGATAAAAAATGTGGTTTCGAAATTGAGAAAATTTTTTATTTTTACGTGAAAAATTTATTCGTTGTTTTTTTTTTTATATTTGAAATCATATAAGATTTTATATATATGGGTTAAAGTCCAAATTTGTATAATAATTGAAGACCAATCGTCTATCAAGAGATCGATTATCAAGTCAGGGACAAAAAGTTATTTAACTGCATCTTAATTTCGCTCGTGCGAAACACGATAAGAAATACATTTTTCGGAGCAAAAAATTTTGTTGTTCGTTTCTTGTTCGTGTCAAATAAAATTCGGGATACTTGAAGATGCGGTTAGCACTGGGTTTTTTTTTCTATTTTAACAAGAATTGTCAGAGAATAGATTGTCAAGTCTGGTTTCCGTTATTTCGAAAAAAAATGGTTTCATATTATTTTCTTTAAAATTATAGACATGGAAATTATGGAACAAATCTAGTTTAATGGAAATGCTTGAATTTCAAAAAGATTTTATATTAGGTTTTTTTGTGTTGATTATATTGGTATTGAAAAACGACCGGTCTTCCCCTCTTTCGCCAAACTACTTTTCTAAATTCATGTAGTTTTCCTAAAACTAGATTTAAGTCGAACTTATTGAGGCGTTATGTTTTTTAATTATTATGCTTTTTTCATAAAAGGTTAATTTTAGTGAAGTAGTTATATTACTTTTTATTAATATATCCGGAATGTGTTCTTTCTGCAGATGAGCTTTGTCTGTTCCAATCATTTTATTATTATTTTATCATAACTAATGCATGTATGTATTATGTATTTTAAGAATTTATGGTAAGGATTGAGTGCGTTTGGGGCAAAGTTGTGTTATAGAGGCAAACATAAACTAAATGCCCAATAAATGGATTGGACTAAAGTACAAAGATCATTTAATTTTTTTCCACAAAAATTAAGAATTGCTGAGAACAATTAAAAATTAGAAAAATAGTTATTACAGAAAATAGTAATTAAATAGTGGAAATAATTCATATATTAATGAGTTGTTTTTCATCTATTACTCTATAATAAAAACAAAAAAACTCATCTTTTAGGTCAGTAGGGGTGCAAAATATATGAAATGAAGAAAGAAGTTTGCTTAGCTACAAATTATAAGAGCAAAGTTTAGCTAAAATAGCTATAAATAAGTTTATTAAAGTCTTGAGTAATTTTTAACTATTTTCTCACTAAAATAGTTGTATTCAAGCATATGTTTATACAAAATTGATCTTATTTTTATGCCTTTAAAGTCTTAAATTGGCGCATGTTTCACAAAAATGTGAACCTAGATTATTTCTATTTCTAAGCTAGAATTTAAAGTGCAAAAATTTTGACGCACTTCATATATCGCTTCAGAAAAAATATTTCTTAAAATATTACTCTATAAAAATTCTTATCAAACTAAACTATTTTTTAAACAAAACCGCACATGTACCGAAAAGCAAAAATAAAAATCAAAACAACAACTTCAACAACAACAACAATAATTTTAATTATAATGATGACCCCTTTACACAACTTCCGATGTGATAAATGACTTTGACTTCATCTCAACACTAGCTGAGCTGATACGATGCGACAATTTCATTAAAAAAAAAGCAACAAAAACAGTTTAAGAAAGAACTAAGTGGGTACAAGAAATAACATTTAAAATCTAGCTAGCATTATATGCTTAAAAGCACGAGCACACAATATATCTATATACAAATTTTATAAATCAGAGTATTGTGTCAAATAGATAACGTCTCAATCATTAGGATAAGACACAAATATTATGCATATTATATGCTGGATGTTGTCACCATGTTGGCAATATTCTTTTCCTCCCCCCGCCCCCTTCCCCTACCCACCACAACTCATATGAGGACCATTAATGAATTTTTTCTAATAATTTTCTGTGCTATACTAATAAGTTCCAATAATGTTCATATAATTTCTTACTTTTTTTTTTATTTTATTTATATAATGATGTCATACATCATCATCCTCTAAAATTAATTGCGGCCGCTTAATTACTGTTCCACTATCACTTGCTGCTGATAACATTATCAACAATTATTTTCTTTTTTTAATTTTTTATTTTTGAACTATAGAAATTTTATTAAATTTCTTGGCACATCATTGGCGAAACGCATAAATAACATAATTTGCTATTTTTGGTGATGATATTTAATTAATTCTTTGAAAATATTAAATCTCTGAGCTCGAAATATATATGTATATATATATATATGAAAATATGTAAGGCATGCCTGGCGATAACCCGGCCTCGAACGTGCTTGAAATTACGGCTTGATCTTTTATTATTGAACTTTGTTTGTGTTGATTTCTGGCACATGCGATAGGAAGATCCGGTGGAAAGAAAAAATTGGAGCAAAGTGTCCTCGAATAAATGAAGTTTTTTTTCAACTAATTGAGTTAAACTACATAAAGTATATGATTTGTCGAATTAGAGTAGTATGCTCTGAAGCCTTAATACTTCAAGAAGATAAAAGTAGTCACTATATTGATCTATTTTCTGTTAAAGGCAGCTCAAATGATCACATTTCTTTATATTGCTTTTTTTCATCTCTTTACGTGGAATTTTTTTTTAGTAAAATTATGAACGGTTCTTAAGTTTTAGGTGTGGCGGCCGTGGCGCAGTGGGTAGAGTGCGTGGCCCATACGCCAGATCTGACACAGAAAGTTTTTCTAATTGAATTAATTTTTCTGTTCTGCCGTCACCTCTCTGCAGACAGTGGCAAGCCTCAGAGAGTAAAAACTGCCATGCAAAAGCTTCTTGAGAACATAAGCCGTTCGGAGTCGGCATAAAACATGAAGGTCCAGTTCTCGATCATTTGTGTTCAAACATTTCACAACGCACACAACACAATTGATCATATGAAGCTCGGTCAAAGTTCCTTCAAGGGCTGAAATGGCCATTTCGTTTTTTGTTTTCTTTTTTTTGTTCTTAAGTTTAGGACCAAACTCTATCAGTGGCAACAGCTTATCAGTGGATCTTCATTGTCAAAATAATGAATATAAATTCAAATTCTTAAAACAATTAAGAGAATTATAATTTCTGAATATTTCAGAAGCGAGTGAATAATAAGTAAAAAAGGGCTTGCTTAGAAATAATAACTGGATATTATTGGAATCGTTTCAAAAGCATTGCATTTTTTTCACTTACTTAGTTTTCAAACAAGGGTTTTAGGTGTTATTCGGTCAAGTTTACTATATTTTTTTTAACCTTAAGTGACACTTTATTGCAAATTTGCTCTAATTCTGGAACGACTAATATCGAGTGCCATCGGAGTTGAGTCTCTTAATTTTATTGCTACTGAACTACAAACTACCAAAAATCAACTAGGAGTAAAACATCTGCCAACCTAACCAACCGAAAAATATTTATTTATTTTTTCCTTTTTTTTTTTTAAATTTGAACGACGAAATGCTGTATAAAGTAGACCATTTTTTAAAAATACCTTTTTTATTATTTTTAAAGCTCTCTTGTTCAAATCGAATTTTCAAAAGGAAAACTATTTTCTTTAAAAAACTAAAATCAATAATAGATTCGTAGTAAAATTCCTAGTTTGTGTCTTGTGTCTGACTTATCAACATTCAAAATTAATTTGTGGAGTTTTTTTTAAGGGGTTAAGTGGGTTTCGAAGGATCAGAAAAACATATGGTTACCATTTTTTTCCAAATATATCAAATTGAATAATTCATTCAAACAATTTCAAAGATATCGAAGATCAGATAACATATCACAAGTATTTTGTGAAATTTTCATTTCAAAATTTTGAGAATTCAGCCATTCGGCCAGTATAACTTATTCAAGACTCATCTGAAATAAAAAAAGCCAAATATTTTTGTAGCTATATCTGTATAGCTCATGCTTGTATGAAGGAAAAAAGATTAAGACTTACATATTTGGAAAAAACGTCCTTCGTTCAAGCACTAGATAATATTATCTTGAACAATGTCTAAAATTTGAATAATATGTGTGCCAAATTTGAACAATATCGTTTTATAACTTTTTGCAAAATCATGACAACCGACTTTGTAGTAGAGTTTCGAGAAGAACGCAATATACCTGCGACGGAGGGGTGAAACTTCCGATGCCTCTATCTCTTAGAATTTTACTTCAATCGAAATAAAATTTTGGGAGAATATTCTAAGCATATTCTACTATTTCATTAAAAAAATAAATAGATTTTTAAAATTTTCAAACGCACGTATTCCATTAAGGGTTAAATTTCTGTTGTTCAGAAATAAGGGGAAAAAAATGAAAAATATGGTAAAAGAGTAGGACCATTATCGTAGGTAGGGATTTTTTGAAATTTTTAATTCAATAAAAAAAAAATATTCTCGGATAAATTAAAGATCGCCACATTTGGCCTAAGTTGAGTACAAGATACCCATATTATAAATTACCTAAACAATAAGCGAGATATCATTAATCAAAAAAAGTGAGATTTTTTTAATTAGTTTATTAAACGAGCTGTTTAATTTTAATTAATTTTTTGTTTTTTTTTCATTGAAGAGAAATAATTTCCTCTTGCAGTTCAGTGAGCTTAAGCTGATCCATTTTTACTTTCCATAGAAACTATTTGTAAGTTGAAATAGTTTGTTCTGAAATTGAAGAAAGATTTTCTGGTGATATTTTTCACAATTTTGATAGAATATCCTTTTTTTTGAACACCAGCTTTATGTTTTCTGACATTCTGATGATTAAAAAATGGCTCCATTAAGCTTTAATTTAGGAGAAGTTCGTTAATAGAAATTTGTCATTTCAACTGTTAATTCATGAAATTCCCAAATATCATTCATCGTTTTGTATTCAGTGTTTTAAAAATTTAAACCAGTTTCATTCTAATTTGAAATTTGGTTAACATTTTTATACTCCAACGCGTACTGCGTAAGGGGTATATTCACTTTATCATTCCGTTTGTAACGCCAATAAAGAGGTGTGGCAGGTATAGAAAAGTATATATATAGACGTGTCCGCCTATCTGTCCGTTCGTCTGTCTGTCAGTATGTCCGTCTGTGATCACGATTACAGCCGTTATTATAAAGCTATCGTGCTGAAATTATAAATATAAGCTTTTTTCTAAAAAAATGGAGATCAAGTTCGAGAAAGAGCAAATCTGAAGAAAACCACGCCTACCGTCCACACAAAGTGACTTTATTTTAACCGTTAAATCTCTTAAAATTCCACAAAGATTAGAGAAATGCATTGAAATTTTGCACGTATGCTTCTATCTTTAATATATATCCTGACTATGAAGTTTGGAAAAATCGGATGAAAACCACGCCTACCTCCCACACAAAGTGGCCTTATATTAACCGTAAAATCTCTTTAAAATCTGCTGAAATTACAGTTATGTTTTTGAACTTTGCACATACGCTTTGATATATAATATAAGCCATCACTTTGATATTTGGCAGAATCGTATGAAAACCACGCCTACTTCCCATACAAAGTGGGTTTATTTTAAACGTAAAATCTCTTCAAAATCCACAAAATTTAGAGAAATATCTTCAAATTTTGTACATAAGCTTTGATATATAGTATGAAACATCTCTTTGGTATTTGGCAAAATAGGATGAAAACCACGCCTACCTCCCATACAAAGTGACGTCATCAAAATAGAAAAACATTCGTAAAAATATAAATCCGAATGACTCGTGTCTGTATGTACCCAAATTCTACCCACATTGCTTATCCAACCCTTACATATATTCGTCGGTATAATATGGAGTCTTTAGACTAGAAAAGTGGGTGAGGCATTTTACATTTAATCGAAGTTCTGTTATATTGTGTGTCTGACTTCAACCAAATGTTGCATGCATAATCCTTGGTAATTTGAGCAGTCTTCATTTTATAAAATTAGGCTTACTAGACAGGGAGCGTGGCACTTTATTTTTAAACTAGCTCCATCTCCACCGTTTGTCCGATTTCAACCAAATTTCGTACATATATTTTTTAGTATAATGAGATGTTTTAAGGCTACAAAAGTGGGTGGTATTGGACAAGGAGCGCGTCAATTTAATTCTAATCGAACTCCTTCTACATCATTAGTTCGACTTAAACCAAATTTTGCACACATATTATTGGGCATAAAGATCAGTCCTTAGTTTATAAAAGTGGCCGGTACTAGACAGGGGCGTGGAACTTTATTTTTAATCTATTTCCATCAACACCGTTTCTCCGATTTCATGATCAGCTGTTCGAAGCTATTCGAACGAATTCGAAGAAATTTTTCAATTAAAGTTCAAGGAAGTTTCGAGCTCAAGAGAGTAACATTTAGCTTGTTCTTCTTTTCTCTTGAGCTCGAAAAATGTGTAAAGAAATGCTTTCAAGCAATTTCAAGTTACTTGAGGTGCGTACGGAAACATACCTATTTTTGCTAAGGATAAGCTGTGTTCAGTGTTATGTTCTTAGTTTTTATCTTGAGCTGACGTTTCGTTTTATGTGTTTTTTATGTTGCATTCATCTGAGTTCAAAAGAATATATGAAATAATTTTCTTAAAAATGAAACATTCACACACCGAAAAGCAACGCTGATCCGGCAACCGAAAACCGCTCCTACTCTGGACGTATTTTCATGGTTCTGTTCGGACTCTTAGGTGGTCAACGGAAAGCACATCACATATAGCATGTCAGGTCAGGTCAACACTAACCTTAAAACGCTCAAAAGACCTGATTTCTCTAAGTAGGGATCAAATCAGTCCCCTAAGAGGAAGAGTGTGTCTCATAAGAGACATCCGCTTCAAGCTAACCTAACTTATATCTGTTATCTTTTGATAATTGATTTCAAATAAATAATTTTCTAAGATATTACACAGAAAGAAATAAACTCACCAAAACATCAAAAAGCGCTAACAATACTTTTTTAATTTTTTAATGGAAAAACCAAAAGTTTTATGAAACCAATTTTATATGTTTGAAAAGATATTTTTTTTTATTTCTTTAATAAAATACTTTTTTCGAAGTATGAGCTAATATTTTTATAGAAACTTGAAGTTTAATCAACTGCATTATTCTTTAGTCTTTTTTTAATTTCAGGTAATGATATACTCGTATCTACTTAAAAGGTATATTTATCGAAATTCAACTTCACTCTCATTATTACGAATATTGCTCTATACTTTAAGTAAATTATTTATAAGCAATTTTTTAAATTAAATTTTTTTTTTTTTTTTATATATATTCCGAAGATAAAAAATTAATTTTTCATTTTCAAATATTGCAATAGAAGTACGTACATTGTATATGTGCTTAAGTTGAATTAATTTAAAAACAAACAAAAAATTTATATAATTTCTCTTCTAATTGTATGTATTGTCTCTATTTATTCTGTGTATTATTCATATTTATATATTTTTTCTACACGTAATTGTTATCTAAATTCTGCTATTAAAAATGAAAACTTTTTTAGGTAAATTTATAATTTTTTTACATATAATAGTTTTCTATATCAAGTCTTTACACACTTCAAGTTAAGCGCCCAAAAATTTGGTGTGAATTTTTTTCTGTGCTTCAAAATGTTATCGTTTTCATGTTAAGGCAGTAGTCATGACACATGTGCTTGGCAGACGCATGTTTTCAACATATCTAAAAGCGTGTTTAAGGAATTGTGCAGAAGCAACAATAAAGAAGCCTATTATATAGATATATAGTATATGTTTTTGTTCCATATGTTGAAGTATTTTTTCATTGCAAGATTTACAGAATAATGGCAAAATAATTCTTATATAGTTGAGTTTTAATTGGGTTGAGGATAATATTAAGTGCTCTGACCTATTTTCATTTTCAAATCGGCAACAGAAAAAACAAGATGAGAAATTACAGCATTTAATAAAACATCAAAATGTCTACAAGTTGTCATATTATGAATTGTTTGAAAACATACTGTTGTAATACGCATACTGCTCATTATGATCTCTGACAGAATTTTTTGATTAAAAACTAACATGTGCCTAAACTCAGAGCTAAGTGTTAGTAAAAATTCAATTCAGCCATTTTAGTATGCTTAATAATGGCTATTATTTTATGTTAACATCCTTAACTATACTATACATATTTATGAATTCCAAAAATTCATTAGTTTGCAATTAAATCATCATCATAAAGTTTACTTTTAACTTTATGTTCCATGCGTTCTACTTTTTTAACAAGCCATATTTGCTCTTTTTTTTTTGCATCAAAGTACTTAACTTTATTATTTATTTTCCATAATGAGTTTTACAATTTTTGTGCAGTTTTCTCGACATCTTTGATGGACACATAAAATAAATAAATTAAGTTAATTTCGAAAAAATGCATGAAAGTAATAAAACATGACTGGATAATAAATATTCTTATACCATATGTTTGCAATATGTTGTATTGCGAAAATTTTCAATTTGTTCGGCTAAAAAGTTTTGGAGTACTTAAATTATATGGGAAGAAGATTTGTAGTTGTTGGTGTTGTTGCTCATTTTATTATTGTTAATTTGTTGGGACTTTTTTAATGTTTTCAACATGTGTGGAAAAAGAACACAAACGCAAACGAGAAAAATGTTGGAGAGAAAAGTGAGAGTGGAAAATACACTGAAAAAATTTATTTGTATTTTTTTGGAAGAAAATCAAAAATTTCTCAAAACCATTTTGTATGGAGATGTAAGATTCCAAAAATCTGTAAGATAATTTTTCTATTTCTTTATTAATTCAAAGACTAAAAAATCGAACAATTTAAATTTGTTAATTAAAAAATAAATAAAAAAAAATATACCAATGCGGAAACAAATTAAATGGTTGTAGCAGGCACGTAGATATGGGGATCCATGGGTCCGGACCTCTCCCCCTACTACTATCCCAACAGCTATGAAATCATTACCAAATATCTCAAGTTATTGCTAATTGATTCTATTAAGTTAAGCAGGAATCCAAATGTATATAGGCAAATCCCAGCGTGTCAGACGTTTCATTCGGGCGCTTCCTTAAAAAATTTTTCATACGATCCAAAGATATATTTGGAGTAGGTGTATATTATCGAAAAGCTATCTATTGGTATGATAAAAAAAAAAAAAAAAAAAAAAAAAAAAAAATGCTTTCGGGCGTTTCACGAAACGGAAGTCATTCTGGAACTAAGTTCATACTATGCCTAGGTTGACAAATTTATCAACCATATAAAAAGAGTCAAAAGACAATATTATTTTTAAATTTAACAAGCTTTCTATTAAGGGCATAAATTTATATTAAGGGCATAGTGAGGTCACAGTAAACTATTTCATTTGTTCGGACGTTTCGAATCGGACATTTCAGATTTTTCCATTTGGATATATTGGGTAATAATGTAATTAAGTAACTAAGTAATTAAGTAATACAGTAATTAAAAAACAAATTTTGTTTGTTCTTCTTTTCTTGCCTCAATCATTTTATTATTATCTCTTTCACCAAACACTTACTAAACATTTACTAAAACGAAAATCAACATTTGTGAAACACTGTGGGCGATTTGATCATCATGGTAAATGAATTTAATTAAATAAATAAATATGATTTTAATGTTTCTCCAAGATAAAATCCTAAGCTTTTAATTATTCTAAATTTTTCACCCGTGGTGACCATATTTGGGATTTGCCCATATGTATTATAAGAAAATTCTTCAAATGAAAGTTGAAAAATACCACAGCATTTAAAAACCCCACAAAAAAATATTATAGCAATTAAAAAATACCGCAAAAATATCACAGATGATAAAAATAATTCTTCATACTACCGCAAAAAAGTCGAGCTAAAAGTACAAAAATACTAAAGCAATCCCACACATAACAAACAAAATTATATAATGAATTAAAAAATGTAATTTAAGAGTACAAATTTATGGGAAAGTTTAATATTGTAAAAAGAGCTCCACATGAACTAAAAACTACAGCGATTAATTAAAAACTACCATGGGAATTCAGTTTTCACACAACCATACCATAAAAGGAATTTGTTTTCCACAAAGTTGACAACCATGACTTTAATATTCAAATTTAACAAGAACAGGAATAAAGAAAACATGGTTTTTTTAAACAATTAAGTCTCTCTCAACGAAGCATGGATGACAAGTAAATATCGCAAGGCGAAGAATGCTCTTTTCCGCGGAGATTACTCTTCTTGATGATGCCATAGAAGCAGAGGAGCAGAGAGGGGCAGTCAATTTGTGTTTTGAAACTAATTTTTATAACTGTCTACAAAAAGTGTCCATTTTTTTAAAAGACCACTGATTTTTTTACAGAACACAATATTTTAAAAAAAAAAACAAAGCTTTATACTTAGATAATTATCTTTAGTACCTGTAGAAAGACAATTCTTCACCTTGCCCTCTGGATGCTAATGGTTTTGAATTATTTTTTAAATATCTATGCCACTTCAATATCTAAAAAAAAAAGAAAATGAAATGGCCATTTCAGCCCTTAAAATAGAGCTTTTTATGATCAATTGTGTTGTGTGTGTTATGAAATGTTTGAACACAAATGATCGAGAACTGTACCTACATGTTTAATGCCGATTCCGAACGGCTTATGTTCTCAAAAAGCTTTTCATGTCCGTTTTTACTCTCTGAGGTTTGCCATTATCTGCAGAGAGGTGACGGCCAGAACAGAAAAATAAACTCAATTGAAAAAACTTTCCGTGTTAGGTGGGACTTGAGCCAGGGTTCTCTGGAGTATGGGCCACACACTCCACACATCTTCTGTCACATCTGATGTCAGTTCTGTTGTTTTCTTTTGGTTAAATTGATTAAACAAAAAAAGACATAAAAGATTTATGTCTTCTATCAAGAGATCCACTTTCTAAAATGTTCAGTACACATTTGTATTCAATTTAATATTTAATAATTTTTTTTAATATTTATTTTAAAAATGATGTTATGTTATTATTCTGTTTTATATTTTATAATTAAAGATTTTGGTTTTTTATTTTCAGGTAAGCTTCAGTTTCTAATTTAACTGCATAAAAAACTCGAGTGAGTATTGAAGGTAAATAGTCGATTAAATAATCAATTGAATATTAAAATGTGAACAGAATTGTTTCATGTTTTTAATTATGTTCTTAGTTAAAAAAAAAAAATCCAAAAATCCCAAAAATCCCAAAGATTCTAATTATAACTGAAATATAATTATGATTTACTTCTCTTACACGTAAATATGTTCACGTTATAGAACTTATTTTTCAATAGGGAAATATTTTCAAAATTTCGCATGTAAAAATTCATTAATTTTTTAAGATTAAACAAAGATGCCAGGCATTTTAAAGGTTAAGACAATGCCGAATTTTTTATTTCCAAAATTTTCTGGGGAAGCACTGATCGTATCCACCAAATTATCACCAAAGAAATTCAATTATAGGTAAGAGTAGTTTGAAAAATTCTAAGCATTTCCTAAACTTGCAATAGCAATGACTTTGTTTACTCATTCCTTTTCAAGCAATGGTTTCAAAAAACTAGTAAGGATGGATCTTCGGCCGGGTACCGAAGCTAAAATACCCCCCCTGCGGCCATATTGAAGTATTTATGTTCGAAGTCTTTAGCCATGACATACACGATGACATTCGGTTTTATATATTAACGAAAGTTTTCCTATTTTGATGACATTACTTTGTATTGGAAGTAGGCGTGGTTTTGATCCGATTTTGCCATATATGATAGAGATGGTTCATATTATATATCAAAGCTAAAGTGCAAAATTTCAAGGCATTTCATTAATTTTTGTCGATTTTTAAGAGATTTAACAAAATAAAGCCAATTTGTATGGGAGGTAGGCGTGGTTTTCATTCGATTTTGGCAAATATCATAGTGGTGGTCTATGTTATATATCAAAGCCTATATGCAAAATTTCAAGACATTTCTTTAATTTTAGCAGATTTTTCAGAGATTTTACTTTTAGAATAAAGCCACTTTGTATGGGCGGTAGGCGTGATTTTCATCCGATTTTTCCAAATTTCATAGCCAGGATTAAGACTGAAGAGCAAAGTTTCTCTGTCAAATTTCAAGGCATTTCTTTAATTTTTGTGATATTTAAACACATTTTACGGTTAATATAAAGTCACTTTGTATGGAAGGTAGGCGAGGTTTTCATCCGATTTGGCCCATTTTCGAACTTGATCTTCCTTTTCTTAAAATAAACTTATATTTTGAATTTCATCGCGATAGCTTTAAAATTGCGGCTGTAATCGTGTCGGCCGACGGACAGACAGACGGACACTCGGAAATCGACTCAGGAGATGATGCTGATCAAAAATATATACATTATCCTATACCTGCCATGCCTCTTTTTTGGCGTTACAAACGGAATTACTTACTTACTTAGGTGGCCGTGACAACCCGTGTCCGGATTTCGACCGACCTCATCAGCTCTCGCCAGGCGCCTCTGCTTTGCGCGCGCCTTCTCCAATCGGATACACCAAGTGCGGTTAGGGCTTCCTCAGCCTGGTCCATCCATCGGAGGCATGGTCTCCCTCGTCGTCGTTGACCAGCGACCCTCGCTTCGAGCACCTTTTTCGCTGGAGCTTCGTCGTCCATACGATGGACATGACCCAGCCAGCGTAGTCGCTGCACAGTTATACGCCGAACTACGTCAATGTCTCCGTAGAGCTCATACAGCTCGTGGTTCATTCGGATGCGATAGTCATCGCCGACTCGAACAGGACCGAAGATTTTGCGAAGAACTTTTCTCTCGAACACCCCCAGAGCGGCTGCGTCAGTTTGCGAAACTACCCATGCCTCAGCGCCATAAAGCAGCACAGGTAGAACGAGCGTCTTGTAGAGTGTTAGTTTTGTCGATCGAGAGAGGGCTCTGGAACTTAGTTGCTTACTGAGCCCGTAGTAGCACCTATTAGCAATTATTGTTCTTCGCTTTATCTCCAGGCTGATTTCGTTGTTAGTATTAATGGCGGTGCCAAGGTATACAAACTCCTTGACTACTTCAAAGTTATAGCTGCCGGATGAAACGTGGGAGTCTAAACGCCGAGCTCCCTTGTTTGTTGACAGCATATACTTTGTTTTACCCTCATTTATCGTCAAACCCACTTTGGCTGATTCCTTTTCGATAGCGGCGAAAGCAGCGGTAACATCTCTCTTGGTTCTGCCAACAATATCAATATCATCAGCGTAAGCAAGGAGCTGGACACCTTTATAGAAAATGGTGCCATTACGATGCACACCGGCCTTTCGTACGATCCCCTCCATGATGATGTTGAAGAGATCGCAAGACAGTGGATCGCCTTGCCTGAAACCTCTTTCGGTATTGAAGGTTTCGGAGAGGTCATTTCCTACCTTGACGGAGCTGCGTGTGTTGCTCAACGTCATTCTGCAAAGTCTAATCAACTTTGCAGGTATACCGAACTCAGACATTGTTGCGTATAGGCAATCCCTTCTCGGGCTATCGAACGCAGCTTTAAAGTCGACAAAGAGATGGTGTGTGTCAATTTGATTTTCGTGGGTTTTCTCCAGGATTTGTCGTAGCGTGAAAATCTGGTCTATGGTGGACTTACCAGGTCGAAAGCCACACTGATAAGGTCCAATCAGTGTTTTTGTAATTGGCTTTAATCTTTCACACAGTACGCTTGAGAGAACCTTATATGCGATGGAAATAAGACTGATACCTCTATAACTTGCTCAGATTGTAGGGTCTCCTTTCTTAAGTATAGGGCACAGTACACTGAGGTTCCAATCGTCGGGCATGCTTTCTGATAGCCATATTTTGCTGATGAGCTGATGCATGCGCCTTATCAATTCATCGCCGCTGGTTTTAAACAATTCAGCTGACAGGCCGTCAGCACCCGCTGCTTTATTGTTTTTGAGTCGTTGGATAGCAACTCGAACCTCTTCATGGCTAGGTGGTGATACTTCCACTCCGTCATCGTCGATTGGTGGCACTGCACTGTGCTCTCGATGGGTGCCATTGGTGGAATCGTCGCCATTAAGTAAATTGGAGAAGTGCTGTCTCCACAATCTAAGCACACACTGTGTATCCGTATTCAGATCTCCATTTTCGTCTCTACAAGTGGATGCTCCGGGCTTGAAACCTTGGGTTAGACGCTTAACCTGTTGATAGAATTTTCGTGCATCCTTCTTGCCCTGGTATACCTCTAGTTCCTCACGCTCACGTTTTTCCTGCAAACAAACGGTACAAACGGAATTACAAATTTAATATACCGCTTACGCAGTACGCGTTGGGGTATAATAAGGCAAATACCATCAATATACACTTTTCTTGGGTAATAAGGAATTGCTTAAAGAAAAAGCAGTTGTTTTATTTTAAACTCATTTTATATATAAAAAATTCCTTAGAAATTTCAAGCAAAAGCAATTACTTACGTTTTATTCTTCACGCTCATAAGATAATCTACCTGGTATTGTTGAAAAACTTTGTTTTTTCTTAATTGATATAAATGTATTAGGTATCAATATTATTTGAAACAAAAAGTTTGATACAACCTCCGACAGCTGTTTGTACTGAAAAACTCAGCACTGCATTAAACAATATGATTTTTTTATCTTTTTAACTTTTTTAATTTTAAAACATAAGGTAAAACATAGCAAATAAATGTTTCAATATTTGGAATCGCTTACTAAAAACACTCTTTCACTCTATAGTTCTCAATGATGAAATTTTTGTTAGACACTTAACAAAATTTCTAGCATTTTCAGGTGTGGTAGTTTTGTATTTTATTAAATTCATAAAAATTAACAACCTCCCATAGCAACAATTTTAACAATAACTATATGCCCTATTGTTGTTGTAGTTGTTTTGACTTTATTAAGTCTATTTGCCATAAATGTACTCCATAATATTTCTGAACACATAAACAAATAGTACAAAAAATATAAATAAATATTAACGAAAGCATTAACATTAATTTTATAAACAAATAACTGAGAGAACGTTCACATTTCTGAGATTTAAACAAGGTAAATAAATAAATGAAGACATAGTTCTGAGATTATAAAGAAACGAAAAAATCTTGAGAGATATAAAGCAGCAAAAAATACAACAAAAATAGTAACTAAAACATGATAGAATCATATGTGAGCAAACAAATATTCGGAATAAACAAGAAATTCACAATTTAAGAATAAAAAGGTGTAAAATTACACCCACAGACGCATATACACTCAGACACGACTTTAAAATGAAACTGAAAATAAATTTGCAATAGAAAGAAAAACATTGGTTAAATAATAATAAATGCAGAGCAATAACTTCAGGGTGCAAAATAAAGGTGCACAATTAATTTCTGCACAAAATAAGAAACGTGTTCATTTATTGAAGCAAGGCTTAGAAATAAAAATCGTTTTTAAATGGTAAAATTTAAAAAAAAATTTTTAATTACAGAATATATAAGATATTTTTAAAAATTTTAAATAATTGTCTAGAGCTTAAGCTTTAAGTGCAAAAAAACATTGATAAACACTTTTTTTCCATTTGAGGTCTAATAATTTTGCTGACACGTGCTTTCCATGTAGTTTAAGAAGGTGCAGCAATAAAAATAATATTTATGCTAGTCTTATGTCTGACTGCAACAATTTGTTATATTATTTTTATCTAAATTGTCATCACTGCAGCGTGTAGAGTTACACGTTTTATGCATTAAAATGCAACACTGAAAAATGATAAGACTGAAGTTTTGTTTAGACTTAACTTGTTTAGACTTTGCAGTTCGTTTATCTTATAGGAGCTTGACATAAATTTGAGAAAAAGTGTTTTTTTTTTTTAATAAATAATCCTCCTTTTTATTTTTTTAATAAATTATTGTTGAAATGTAAATATGAGTAAAAAGAAAACTTTAATCTGATGTATTTTTTGTAGGCATTAAGATTTTATAGACTTACAGCTTTAATCACACATGTATGTAATTCATCAATTGAAAATAAATTTCGAAAAGAAATGTCTAAACAAAATATATTGTGGTACCAAAGAAAGTATTTTTGAATGTTTTCTACTCGACATATTTTTTTATAAAACAGTAAAGTACGGATATATCGAGTGAAACACTTTTAAATGTACTGGTGAATTTTTTTTAAATTTATTTATTTCATTTAACTACCAACAATAGTTTAACAATTTCAAAAGTTAGATTACATATGTAAACTTAAATATTGTATATAATATATAAAAATTAAATATATCAAGCCTATATGTAACATCAATATATCTAGAGCAAAGTCGATAAGAAAATACTTACGCCTCATGATTAAAATATTGATTCCGAAAAGAGAATGATGGATGGACGTAACGATAACGTATATAATGTCTTAAGAGTATGTAGGTCCTTAAATTCCTTCGAATCACTTCTTTAAAAACCTACCATAGAGTTAGCTTTGACCAGCTACCATAGAATTAGCTGGAAAAAGTAAGTTTTCTGTCAAAGAAAACTCGATGATCAAATTAAGAGTCAGCCTGTATAAGACGCTTATCTGCGATCGAAAAATCAAAAATGGTGTTTTTTCATATAAAAAGGTATTATATTATATTAGACATACATACATTTTTACATCATCCGCATTAATCATCCGCATTAAGCATTTCGCATGATGCAGGAAATTAGGAATATCATTGATAAATAGAACAAATAGTAGTGGTCCCAAGTGGTTTCCTTTGGGGCACACCTGAGTGATTCCCAATGGTTCTAAAAAAAATGCTTCTCTATGAAAGCTAATTTCTCAACCATGACAACAAAAAAGAATTAAGCCCCAAAAACAGCAAGTTTCTTTAAAAGAATAGATTGCTAAACACTATAGAAGACTTTGGCGAAATCAGACTAAATGTCGTTCAATTAATTTTCCTTTTCCATCTCATTTTTATTATGATGAGAAAATAAGCTCAGGTTTGTAAAAGTGCATTTCTCCTTAAAAAAAAAAAAAAAAAAAACAAAAATTGCTAAACCTCTGAAATGGAATTTTTGATACTGCCAAAAATCGGCTTTTTTGATAATAACCTCAAAAAATTTTGCATTAAGGGCTACTCAGATATTGGTTTATAGTCTTCTATATTATGCCTAGAACCTGACTTATATTTAGAAACTATGATGGATTCTTCCCAAACATCCAAAACCGGTCAGTCATAAAAGACAAGTTATACAAAGGTATTAGTGACTGAGTTAAAGCAGCTGCCCAATTGTTGCAAAATACTGGAGGGATATTACCGGCACCAGTTCTCTTATCAATATTCAAGGCAAACAATTTTTCTAGGACATCAATTTCTGAAAGAACAAATGATCCCTTATAGGTAATGGGTTGCCATTATAGGAAAAAATAATCGTTTGCATCATCGGAGACAAATGCAAAAAAATTTAATTGTAAGTAAACTGAAAATAAGTTCGCAATGACTCCCGTACTATAAGTCATTAATTTTCCTAAAAAACAAATTTTTTTGGAAAGCCCTTTGTACTTATTTTCTTGTCAAAAAAGTCCAAAAATTTTGTGGTCAAATTTATAAAGGCAAGCTACTAAAAAAGTACTAAAAAAGTATGACGATAAAATTGATTTCTTTTACTCTTTTTAATTTAAATAAAATTAAATTTTTCCTTATCTTGTGAACTAAATGTGAGCGAAATTAGTAATGACGAATTCCCACTGAAAACCATAATACACCAATCGATTTTTTTTTTTTTTTGTTCTAAAGCATACCTAAGAAGAACAAAACTGGGAAAATATTTTAAAATTATCAAATCACGGTTCCAGTTTTTTCAAAGCGTGATCGAAAATGCTTAATCTATCCAACTGAGCTTATAAATAACATACAACGATTTATGCATAATGACTTTACGTTCATGTTGTGGGATGAAACTAACCCTAGAACTTCAAACCCATTTTTTTTACCTCTAAACTACAAACCGGGGTAAATATTTTCACCCTACAAGAAAATGCAGTTTGATTATAGCAAACATATTTCTGTTTACCGTAAATATATTTCACAATTCCGATCATATTCTCTTTATAATGCTTGTTGTTCTTTTTGTGTCAGTCGTCTGAATGTTTGTACCAAATCCTAGGTAAATATTCTTTGATTGATGTGACAAGAAATATTTTTGCGGAAAACATGTCCGCAATATGTTTGTAACAAAAGTAGTATGTTTTTACCATGAACATGTAGTACTTGTCAGAAATATACAATTAAGAATTACGACCTCTTTCATAAAATTTATGTTATGAGTTTGCATAACTCTAATAATTTTTAAGAGTTGTATTTTTGAGCTCATGTTGAGGTCTATGTTGTTTTCTGAAAAAACCACCAACAACAACAACAATACCATTGTATAGAGTAGTAATCACATAGCAGACTAGACAGACTGTTTCGTTGGCCGCTACACCAACTCACCAGTAGTCTTGCGTGATCACTGTGATTCATTAAGCTGTTTATATTCTATTTCTTCGAAATATATGCACGTAGTACAAATGGTATGAAGCAGCTTAAAGTTCTTCTTAAAATAAGCTCTTTTTTCGAAGATAGATCAAAGTTTTAACTACCCAAGGACATGGTGTAATAAAACAAGGTGATAGCGCATTTTTCACCTCTCTCACAAAAATTTCCCCCGCATCTATCAAAAACAGCTAAAATAAATGGCTGCGTTCAGCAGATACAACCATGATTCAATCATTATAAGATTATCCAGATATTTGGCATACCCTTATTTTAGGCAAACAAAAGACATAGTTTCGATAGTATCGTAGACGTAGAATTTTTTTGTTTGATATATTTTGTAATGAATTTGTTATTCCTTTTAATTTTTATGTTGGTTAAAAATAAATTTAATTCAATCCTTTTTAAAAAGTGTACATAAATACTTCGAATAAATATGAATTTATTATTATTATATATATTTTAAAAATAATTGAATATTTAAATTTAAATAAACAAAAAAATATATTTTTAAAATGTATAAAATATAAAATTAATTCAATAAATAATTCGAATTTATTATGATATTTAAATAATCAATGGAGTTTTCATAGCGCAATGACCATGGGTAGTCTCTGTATATGTAAACCTGCGTAGTAATAATACAATTTCTTGAAGCTACATACTGACTCTGCGGCTTATCTCTGTATTATTCATTGTATTTATTTATTTATTGTATTTATCTCGTTAAAGATAAACAAAAACAAACGAAGTGACAAAGTTAGATATTCGTTTCATTGACGATTTAACTGATATTTTGCATATATTCTATCTTTGTACGATGAATATTAAAGGCCGTAAGTATACCCCAAAGTGTCCTCCAAAAACGTTAACATGTGCTTGAAAAAATGTGTGAAAATAACCCCCAAAAATGGCAAATAGATAATTTTCACATGTTGAGGTGATTAGAACTGATACTTTTGCGTTCAGCAGGCACACACTCAACGTTTGTTGAGTGAGATGAGAACTTTTCATCTTCTATCCATTTTTTTTTTTTTTTTTTTGGCTTTTACTGAGAAAAAAAATGTTTGCTGAACCGAGTATTTCACTTCTAGTTCGTTTGCGATATGATGTACGATTGATAGCAAATTTAGGAAGGAACAAATTAAGCATATATATTTAGTGTTTGAAGTTAAAATTTCATTAAATACCTTCTCTTGTACTTGCGGCGAATTCAAAATTCAGATATATTTCTCGGCGAATTGAGCAAAAAGTTGGGCTGAAAATTTTGGGCTATCTTCGAAGAAGCTATGGTGGGCAGATAGACCCCCTCTATTTGTGTTCGGATTCGGATTTAGCGATTCATTTTTACCCAGTGTTCGCCCCAGTACGGAATTCTTAAAAATAAAAAAAAATTAGGTGGAAACCCTATCTACCATCTTGAATTTTTAAATTCTTACATCAGATTCGAAGTAAAGAACCTACCTAAAGAAAACCTCGAAAAAATAGAATAAGCGCCATATATCGAAGGCAGGGCCGCATCCAGGAAAATATTTCGGGGGGATTTTAAAAATGTTAATGTACGTTATGTATATATGCGAGTATATATGCACACACTCATTGCACAACAGTTTTACCTGCTGAGTGCAGCCAATAAGTTTTGACACTAATCAATAGTTACTTTCTCTCTGTCAGAATTTTATGACAAGTTCGGGGAAATTTATAGAGTGGTGAAAAATTCGCTAACAACTGGTTTTCTTACACCATGCTCAAGGGTATGTTGAGGTCGTTCTTCAATATGAGTTTGCTGATATTGAACTACGACGACAGGATGATTTTTGTTTGGAAACTACGATTTTTAATTTATCTCTGTTTTATCTCTGTTAACAAGTTTTCAAACATTATGCTATCGTCTCCTATCATGTTTCGGGTAAACATATTTTACTAATTGCTTGTTTACTGTCAACAAGTTTCCAAACATAATGGTATCATCTCCTGTTATGTTTCGAGTAAACATATTTTTTTCTGCGTTCGTATTCTTAAGATTAAAAAGTCTTATGATTCATAGTTACTTTTTTGGTTAACAAAGCTTTATAATACAAATTGTGTGAATATCATTTCAATGATCACGTGAGTTCTTAAAGAACAAAGGGAGATAATTCAAAACTTATACTATAGTACAGTATAATAATAAATACTGATTTACTTTAATACCCATCTGTATAACATTGTAAACTCTATATTTAAAAGAAATCAATGCGAACTTTACCTAAAATCAGTACTACAGTTAATAACAAACTGAACATCAAATTTGAATGCATATTCTTAATAAAAGTGAAATGTAATATTCAACAAGTTTTCAAACATAAAATAATCTTAGTGTGGTCATATTTGTAAGCCAATTTGTATTAAAATGTATTCCAATATTTCTAATCGTGTATACAATTGATAAATAAGCTGGAATCGATAGCATATAGAAACTTGTTTCTTCCAAGTAAAACTTTAGAGCGATAAAGACATTTTTAATGTAAAATACAACTGAGTATCACAATATCTGAATTGACGAAAATTGTTCAAATAAAAAAAAAATTAAAGCAAAAAATATTTTGAAACTTTCATGACTTAAACCCAGTTTGGCTTTACAAAATTCTTCCAAAATTTTTTTGGAAATATTTTTTTTTTGACAATTAACAAAATTTTCCATATATATTTTTGGCTTGTGATCTTCCAGATTGTAAGAGAATGAGATGTGATGGAGAGATATTAAGATGGAGTAAATCATTAAAAATTTTAAATATACCATAAACTTTAAATATTACTACACTGTGTTATTAATCTTAACATTGTCAACTAATAATTAAATACTGGGTGTTTTCTCAATTTAATATAAAGTTGTACTGAGTCCCGCATTCAATATTTTTTTTTTTTTTTTTTTTATTACTTGAAAATTAAAGATTTTCAGTCGCTTTCCTCAATTCGACTTAATTCGGAAGGCGTAACACTTCTATATTAATTTAAATCATTTTTGAAGTTTTCAAAACGAAACTCTTTTGCCTGGAAAGTATTAATTTATTGTGACACGTTAAATTGAAAATGATTTTTGCCCTGAAAAATGTATGACTTATGAGATCATTGTACATTTTTACAGCACATCAATTTACATTACTTCGAAATAACTACCCAAAAAAAAGGAGAAAAAGAATTATGTCACCATTTAATAAAAATCGCATTTATCACGCCAAGTCGCATCGCAACTTCAATTTAGAGGCTAGAGGCTCTGCGACAGACAAGTCAAGTCAGTCAATAAGCTGTCTGAGTGCATATATTTGAATTTATTTCGCTTGATTTCTGCTCTGATGTCAAAAGAGACTTCCAAGAATGATCATGGCAAATTTTTTTATTTTCATGAGACAACTAAAACCGAAATCAAAATCAGTATAAAATAAAAATTAATTTAAAGCAGCTGTTAAAGAAACATACTTATACAAAAAAAAAAATATTTATATAAACAACATATATTTTGGGTGCGGATTAAATTAAACTTCAATATGTTGCAGACATATGTTGGCAGTTTTTGTCTGATGCAATCTGTGCAAAATACGAAAAAACAAAAACAATAAATCGCTTTAAAAGATCACTGAAGATCAGCAGTAGTGTTGCCTACTTTATTCGCAACAAATACAATGTGTGTTTTGCATTTCCTTAAATACTGGAGCAGCAGTAAAAAAGTGTTATCAAAATATTGATCTATTTTTAAGTAGCTATGCAGCGTAACATGAAGTATGCACTGGGCGCAAATTAAGTGGCCAGCGTCATGGAATGCGTTTCATGGCAACTAACTAAATACTTCAGAGTTTATCTTTTGAGGAAGCAGCGAATCAAGCAGTTTTTGAGCATTTGAAGTTATGCCGTATGAGTTAGAAATTCTTCTATATATGCTGGGCAAAAATTAAAAAAGAAAATCACAAAACAAAAAAAGAAAAAATTATATATAAATAAGTCCAATAAATATACTTGGGTGGGCCTGATAAAATTAGAAGCTTGTTAAATTCAAATCTGTGCACTTGAACTTGCTTTCCGGCTAAGATTTTTATATGAAATATATTGATTGTGCTGCATTTATTTTTTATTTTTTTAATATCGTTATATATGATAATAACACACAAAAGTCGAGTCATCGTTATTTACATCCACCAAAATGTCTCAGATATTCTCAGATTTCTAAAAATTTGCTTAAATTTATGTATTGTATATATTGATTGCAAAATTTATTCAGCACATGCTTGAATTTTTTAAAACTTGCATGTTAAACTAGTTATGCCCAAGCTTGAGGCTTCTTTTAAGCGTCTCTCAAATCCAACTGATTAGACTTAAGGTCGCCATAAACTGGTTTTCTTACCACTTGTTTTTTTTTTCTTTCTTTAACCACTCACAATAAGAGCAGTTAAAATCCATTAGTTTCATAAAAACAACTGTATTGCGCTCTTAAAAAAAATATCTTTTAAGGTGTCTATTTTGCTTTTTATTATTTTTTTCATTTTTACAAATTAATGAATTATTTCCAACATGCTATAAATAAGACAAAAATAATATAATTAACCGATAACATCATAACAACTAAACCTGTTAATTTGATCATGTTAATTAATAGCAGCTATTTAAGTAGGCTTAATTGTTGTTTGAATGCATAACATTTGTTGTTATTTTTGATGTTTGTTGTCAAGAATTTACATAAATTTCGTTAATAAAAAAGTTGGTTTGAATTAAAATTACAGAAGATGAGAACATAAATGATCATATTGATTATGTTAATGATCGATTGCTACAGATCATAGGAGCTATTGAGCAAACGGATACGTTGTAATTAATGTTGTTGTTGAATGTTGTTAACTATCATGAGTTGATTAATGAAAAACAATAGTAGCTGATCATGCTGTGTTAAGGCTGGCAAAGTAATCATTCTGAAATGAATATGTAAAGAAATCATAATACGGAGGTTATAACAATTTGTTTTAGCTAGTTTTTTTAGTCAATTTGGTATGACAAATTACACGCTGGTATGTCAAAGATCATATGATTTATAAAGAAATAAATTTAGAATTACTCATTGAGATAATTTTTGGCTCTAAAGTGATCGTGTCCAATAAATTTGAATAAAATTGCTTTTCAATATTTTGAGAAAAGTTAACAAATATAATACAAAATATTTATTGAAAGCAATGCTCTTAAACATTTTAAGCAATTATAAAAGGTATATGTTAATTACACCCCCCTTGGCTTTTTTCACTAAACGTAATCTCCTTTCAAAGGAGTTACATGTGACACGTATATGTATCATTGGGACAAGCAATTATTTTCAAAACGATAATTAAGAACAGCATAATATATTTACCGATGATTACACTATATTTACTTGGAAACATATTTTAGCAAAAGAAATGCCAAAAGTTTTTCACGGTGATTGCAAAATATTTGCTTAGAAGTAATTGTTGGTTTAAAGCAAACAAAATGTGTTTAGAAAATAGTAAATCAGTTTTTCTCGGATTTAATTCTGTTGAGAAGTAACCATATTATGTTTATCCGACATTGCAATAATTTTTATAAGCACACATTTTCTAGTTGGAGAAAACATAATATGGTTGGAGCACCCACTTTGCCAGCGAAGCACCCGCTTTATCAGCAAAGTTGCTTTAAAACTCACCTATTTTTGCTGCTGAACCGCCTTATTTTTCTTTTATTTTGTTTTTTATTTTATTAATTTGAAAACACAAACACTTTTAATTTAAACAAACATTTTCAGAAACACTTTTCACAAGAGCTAAACTTTTCAACACGTTTGGCGCGGCTGCTTGAAACTTAAAAAGACGCCAAGACTTGGCAACTGTTAAAAGCAAGTGCATAAAGCAACAAGGTTTCCGTTATTTTTCGTGAAAGTGCAAAAGAAACAAATATATGTACGACTAGGCGAACACATAAAAGAAAGGAGTTCTGTTTGTTTTAAATTTACAGAGTTCTGTTCTTTTTGAGTTTAACAGTTATGCAAATATATTTTTATTGGGTAGAAACACGCAATTCTATTTTGTCACAAGCATATTAATGTAGACGCTAATTTTTTAGCTAAGGCAATTATATTAATGTTGGACACAACTAATATCTTCTTATATCGAAAAATAATGCTATTGAAGAAAAGTTCTTAATCACTAGGTGGTTCCCTATGAATATTTTGTTTTTGAAACCAAACATATATAAACATATTTTTTCTCTGCGTGCACAAATGTTATTCTGAAAAATTTATTTTTAATTAGTTTAATTGATATTATATACTAATTGCTTTCATTAATATTATATACTAAGAATAAAAACAATGAGATTAATGAATATAGAATATTTTATATAATTATTTTATAAAAATTGTTTTTTATTTATTTAAATCGAATGAAATTTCAATTTATGAACTGTAAAAATTTTATGAAAGTTTAAGAAATTTGATGAACTAATGTAATTTAAAAATAAAATAAATGCAGAATTCAACAAATTCATAATTGAAAAAAATATATTACAAAAAAAAAAAGTTCAAATTAAATAAAATGTATAAAAATAAAGAATTTATTTTGTTGCATTGAATTCAATTAATTAAAATTAATAAATAAAACTTAAATAACTAAATTTTCTTTATATCAATTCAAATAATCTGTATCCCTTGACTGAATAATGCCTTTAAAATAAAATACTCTTATAAAAAAAAAAAAAAAATAGTGTTATAAGTGATCACCAACCAAGAACAATAATCGTATTGCTGCTTAGTTTTAAAATTAGTTTAAGCATTTTTTTTTAATTAAATTCCTCATTTTTTATTACATATGACAACTTCCATTTAAATCTTTATTACAACATTAAATAATTATCTGCCACAGCTGTAAAAATTATTACTGCTCCGTTAAAAATGCATTCATCACATGTAGATTTAATCATTTCAGTGAATTAGCTCAAAAACCTTGAATTAAATATTAGTTTGAAAAAGGACGGCTTTTCAGTTAAAGAATATTGAAAAAAGACATTTGAATATTTATAGCGGATCAATTTAAATCTTCATTATTAGCTGTAAATGGTTTGTGCAAATGTATTTAGAAATGTTTTCAACAACCAATTCTTCACAGTCAGCTGCAGGCTTAGTTTAAATATTTTGCTTTCCGTGCTTGACAAATGATGCTAAGCCAATGGCTAAAAGCTGCATCAGTCAACAAGAAATGAATAAAAAACCAATATTTGCATTCGATCAAGCCAAGCACTGGAGCTATTAAAGATAACTTCACTCAACATACATACATCTAAAATCAACTTAAATGACCGCAAGTGTTGCACACTTAAACCAGTTTAATGACGAATGTGTTGAGGTAGGGGGCGTTAGGCAATGGAAGATAATAAGCTTGAATGCACTGCGTGCCCATAGCCGCCGCCGCCACTGTTTGCCATTTCTCACAAATCAAATATTTTCCAATTAAAAAAAAAACTTCCGACAGTATCGCACTCCTAATGTCAAGTAATTATGTCAAGACAGCAGAAACAAAGGTTTATGTTAAAAATTAGCACAGAGTAATAATAATATATATGTATTATGTTGTTTCAATAAGGCCTGAAGTGATGAGCTGATACACTGTCAGAGAAACAAATATTGAATTATTTATACAAGTGTAGATGGTTAAAAAACATGTTTAATATGGCCAAAATGCTATTGTTAAGAATATACAAAATTTTAAAATTACCTACTTAACAAACTTAGTGTGTATTGAAAGTGTTTTTAAACTTCATGGCTATTTCTTCCGCCATCGCATTTTATCAACTGGTTCATCAAAATTATAACGTTGGTCAAGATATCCATACATTTAAGTGGTACATTATATCTCTGGCCTTAAGTCTTCTATGAATCATAATTATATGATCATTAAAGCGGGATTATTTTTGAGAGTGTGGTTTACGTATGCAATGTGAAAAAGACGAACATTTATAACATTGGAATTATTTTTATCTCAGTGCACGATCGGCAAATTATAATGATCAAGTGATCGTTTAGAGAATAACGTTAGAATGATTGGTGTGGTTTTGTGGATATAACTTGCAAAGTCTTGCTGCGCACTTGATTGAGTAACATAAAGTATGGCCGATAATTTTTTCGATGTGATGAAACAAAAATTCAACTTTCTGCGTATTAAATTTTTTGTAAGGCATGGAACGATCATTGGCTGAATAAGCTATTGCTTCATATAATTAGCAAGTAAAGGAAGATTGAGAGCTCATGTTAGGTTGGGAGAACGAGCAACCTGAGGTTATAGACACGGAGGCCTATTGATGCATTGTGATTTTTTATGTCTATCAGAGTTTGATTAGAATATGTACCTAAATCAATTGGAGCTGGATTGGTTGAGCCAGCCTGTGATTTTCTGTAAAGTCGGCTTCCATATGACGAAGCCGACATTGTTGAAGATGGTAGACGGTTTCACTTTCCTCGACATTTTGACAACTTGTACAGATGTCTAGGCTTCCCTAGTCTCGAAAGCATTGTGCAGATGGCATGTTAAAACAGTTTCACTATATAACAGTATGCTATAGAGTGATTTCATTGAAGCTTGGCTGTCTGCAAAAATGCTTGAAAGAATTCGTGTTCCGACAGTGAAATTCAAACCTTCTGTTTTCGGAAAAAAGTGGAGGGAGGTGGGGGAAATCTATTTTTGAGATCTTTTAACCAGTTTTGGTAGCAAAATTTACAGGACTGTACTTTGTGAGTATAAAAACGTGTCCATGGATAAAGTACAATATATCTTAAGTTTTGATTCCTTGAGTAGGAACGCTGCCTTAGCTTCCATGACTTTTATGAACTCGTGCAGGGAAAGAAGGTTTAGCATTACCTACACACCTGTTTAAAGCGTTAATCGCTATGCACCTGTTATTCCTAGACATAAGTAAGTCTTTGTTGTCTAGAGATAGTATTCAGACTATTTTCTGTATGACTTTCCATCTACAATCGAACCATTGATTAATCAGTTAGATGGGTCTAACATAAGACGTGTATATCCAATGTATGATATTTGGTCTCATGTCAAATCTTGTACAAAAGTATTCTTGATAGCGTAGAACACACCGTGAGCTGCCCTTATTTCTTTTTCTGTGCTGTTTCTTATTAATTTAAATTAGAGTCTAGGATTTTTTCGAGTTATTAAGCCGCACTGTCTTATTTCAAAATTATACCATTGAGTTCACGGAGAGAGTTTTCAGCTGTGATTAAGCTAAAATGAATTTAAGTCAAGCCAAAAAAATACCGCTTCATAGCTTGGCTTACTTTTATTTAAATTAATTCAACAAAGTGGTTTCTTTAATTTTATTACCAATCCTTATGAATAACAATCTCAATGAAATATTGTAGTCTAAATTTGTTCTAATTTGTAATACGTTCACTATAGTTTCACAATAATTTGTCCCTTTTACTCTAACAAGGATCAAACGGCCTGGTATTCTAAATTGCAAATGAGCATTTCGTTAAATGCGAATTTCATTCTCAATGTGAACGTATTATTAGACTGCATAGATATGCTTAAATTATAACAGAATTATAAAAAAAATTAATGATTTAAAATCCACATTCATATGGGAGCTTTCGTGGTGGCGCACGTGACGATCTTACGACTTTAATGAGTGAAAAAGGAATGAAAAATTTAACTTACAAATTCCTTATTTTGATTTTCCAGTAGCTTACTAAGCACACTATACAAGGTGTAAAACCTAAGAGTTGTCAAAAGTTCGGCTCTTAGATAGAAGCCACCAAAAATGATACGTTACGTGACAAAAAAATAGAAGTAGTTTTTTTCTTAATTCTGTAAACTGGCAAGAGTTTTTGTATAAAACTTTTTAATCAAATTTAAAAACCTTTTCTCTTTTGTTTTTATTGGGCTTGCATTACATTTTTTCCATTGTAGTTCATTTGGGTAATTGAGTATATAGGTAATTAAGTCATTATGGGATTTAGTTATTAAAAAACAAATTTAATATATTCTGCCTCTCCTTGAATCAACCATATTTCATTATTTTTAGCCAATGCCTTTCATTTTGACTAAAACAAAAACGCTTACGAAACATTTACAAAACATTAACTAAAAACAAAATTACATTTGTGAAACAGTGCAGACGATTTGATCATCATGGTGAATGAATTTACATTTAAATTGCTTAAATCAATAGATGGATGAATGTTTCTTAGATAATATCATTAAATAATAAGTTTTTAATAACTTCTAATTTTCGTGACACGGCGGACTTTTCGGCGGAAATGCCCATATAAGGAAATAGCTAGCAAATTTTTGTTTCTTTCGCGGCCCAGTTCATTATTAGTCTCTTAATTTGAGTAAACCGAGCTAGATCCCCACATCACACCGTGTTTTATTATTAATCGTGTATTTTCTATTTTCAAATATTAAAAGGTATTTTTGTTGGTCATGCTTTCTATTTTCAAATATTTAAAGATAGTCACAAATAATATCAGAGGTCAGTCTGCCTTTTTCACTGTTCCGTACCGTCCTTGAAAAAAAAAAAACGAAATGGCCATTTTAGCCATGGAAAGGACTTTGATCGAGCTTCTTATAATCAATTGTGTTGCGCGTGTTGTGAAATGTTTGAACACAAATGATCCAGAATTGAACCTACATGTTTTATGCCGCCTCCGAACGGCTTATGTTTTCAAGAAGCTTTTCATGGCAGTTTTTACTCTGCGAGGTTTGCTATTGTCTGCAGAGAGGTGACGGCCGAACAGAAAAATGAATTCAATGAAAAAACTTTCTGTGTCAGGTGGGAATTGAACTAGGGTTCTCTTGCGTATGAGCCACGCAGAAACCCCACTGCGCCACGGCCGCCACAATACAAACAAATATTCAATTAAAAAATAAAGTCGTAATTCAACAACATAATTACAACATAAAATACATTGTGTTTTAATCTATGATTTTTATAATTGAAACTAGCTTATACCCGGCGCGCTTCGCTGCGCTCAGCGCTTATCCCCTAAAAGAGGGCGTAGCTTTAGTGAAGCCATGCTTTTATAGTAAGTTCTTACCGAGTTTTATTAATGTGTGACTTATTTCGAAAGCTATACCGAAAATTTTGGGTGCGGAAAAAGTACCACGCCCCTCGTCCAACACCCATAAAATGTTACCTGTGCAACGGCATGTGTAAATTGAGGTCGAATACTGAATTCCGAGGCTTTGCGACCTATAATTACAAAACTGTTCGAAATCGAAAATTTTAGGTGTATTTACGATCGGCAACAGACTTCACAGGAACCCTCTCAACGCTTTGGTATAAAAATTGGCTTAGCGGTTTCGAAGCCTTTACGTGATATACACATATACCCACATACGTATATACATTAAGTCGCCTCACGCTCTTTAGAAAAAAATTTGTTCAGTCTCGTTCTTCAAAATAATCCATGGCTTATGTTATGATGATCCACAAAATATTGCGACTAAAAATATTGGCTGGTATGGCAGTTAGAAAAAAACAAACGGTCAGAAATAAGAGTAATGGAAAAAATTTTGCATCAAAAAATCTTATATTTCCGTTGGACCAAAGATAATGCGGATTTTTTGGATTGTTTTAACTTTTTTCATATTATTTTCACTAAAATTCAAACGAATCTTTTCCTAAACTAATTTTAGTCAAATAAATTGTACAATGTAAAAAATGTGTACATTTTTTTGTAATTTCATTCAATTTAGCAATTCACTTTACACTTTATTTTATCATCCATAGATAATTTATTTGACTAAAAGTAAAATGGCAAAACAAAAAAAAAATTTAATTTGCATTTTAGTGAAAATAATACAAAAAAAAAAGTTAAAAAATTTAAATTTATAGAGTAGAGTAAAAATTTAAAATTTATTAGTGCAGATTGGAAGAACTTTTTAATTACTATTATTTCTGACCGTTTGTTATTTTTAACTACCGCACCAGTAAATATTTTTATACAAAACTCGATTTTTACAGAATATTTCAAACCATTCCGTGGCATACTGGTTGACGTGCGAGGCTTGTATACCATAGAACCCAGGTTCGAATTCTATCTGACACAGAAAGTTTTTTCAATTGAATTAATTTTTCTCTTCGGCCGCCATCTCTATGCAGACAATGGCAAACCTCAGAGTGTAAAAACTGTCATGAAAAGCTTCTTGAGAGCATAAACCGTTCGGAGTCGGCATAAGCCTTGTAGATCCAGTTCTCGATCATTTGTGTTCAAACATTTCACAACACGCACGCATAAGAAGCTCGGTCAAAGTCTGAAATGGCCATTTTGTTCCTTTTTGTTTTTTTTTTTTTTTTTATTTCAAACCATTCCAGCTCACGGATGACTATCGCTACAGTCGAAATATTTGGGGAATCATCATAACATAAAGCATTATTTTGAGGAACCGACCCGAACACCTTTTTTTTGTGAGCAGCCTTAGTATACATACATACATTTTTTACAGATAGATAGATGAGCAGAAAAAGTATGTATGGCAACATTTATATATAAAGTGACCGCCACTTGGTCCCATTGCACCTATATACCAAGTTCCACTATCAAAACGCGTACAGCTCAGAAATTACAATGATTTTTGAAAAGTCGTCTTAAATAAAGTGTGACACGCCCATTTTTTAAGAGTTCTGGCAGTATCCATATGAACTAATCTACCAAGTTTTAATCTTTTACTGTAAAAAAAGTCTGATATATATCCTTTTTATGGATTTGTGGGCATTGAAAGTAGGCGTGGCAACATTTATTTATAAAGTGAACGCCAATTTGACCCATAGCACCTACATACCAAGTTTGTCTATCAAAACGTTCACATCTCAGGAATTAAAATTATTTCTAACCGATAGCCCAGGCAGCTAACTTAGTTATAATTTTTAAATTGTAATGAACTGTAGTAAATTAATACATAAGTAAATAAATAAATTAAATAAAATTATTTCTGAAAAGTGGGCACAGATATAGTCCTACCATGCACAATTTTTGCAAAGCTGTCGAGAGTAAGCGTATGAAATTAATAACCATATTTTAGTATTTAACGATGAGAATCGTCTGATTTATAGAAGTTCTATTAATTTGTGGGTAAAAAGAAACCAAGTGGCGGCCGTGGCGTAGCGGGTAGAGTGTGTGGCCCATACGCGAGGGAACCCTGGTCCGAATCCCACCTGACACGGAAAGTTTTTCGATTGAATTAATTTTTCTGTTCGGCCGTCATCTCTCTGCAGACAATGGCAAACCTCAGAGAATAAAAACTGCCATGAAAAGCTTCTTGAGAACGTAAGCCGTTCGGAGTCGGCATAAAACATGTAGGTCCAGTTCTCGATCAATTGTGTTCAAACATTCCACAACACTCACAACACAATTGATCATAAGAAGCTCGGTCTAAGTACTTTCAAGGACTGAAATTGGCCATTTCGTTTTGTTTTTTTTGTGGGTGGTACAAGTGGGCGTGGCAAATTTTATATATATATATTGACTGCCACTTAGAGCACCTGCATATCAAGTGTTACTATCAAACGTGTGCAACTCAGGAATAAGCATGATTTCGAAAAAGTTGGCGTAGATATGGTGCGACTACGCCCATTTTTAAACAGTTGCCGACAGTGACCATATGAACTAAATTACCAAATCTTAGTCTTCTACGGCAAAAGCCGTCTGATATAAAGCATTTTTACTGATTTGTGGGCGGTAAAAGTAGGCGTGACAACGTTTATATTTACAAAGTGACTGCCACTTGCACCCTTAGCACCTGCATACGAAGATTGGCTATGCAGGCTAAAGTGGGCGTAGATATAGTGCGGCCATGCCCATTTTTTATACATTGACCGACAGTTACCATATGAACTAAATTACCAAATCTTAGTCATCTACGGCAAGAGCCGTCTGATATAAACCATTTTTACTGATTTGTGGGCGGTAAAAGGGGGCGTGACAACATTTTTATTTACATAATGACTGCCAGTTGCACCCAGAGCACCTCCATACCAAGATTGGCTATGAAAACGTGTACAACTCAGGAATAAGCATGATTCGATAAAGTGGGCGTAGATATAGTGCGGCCATGCCCATTTTTTATACATTGGCCGACAGTAACCATACGATCTAAATTACCAAATCGTAGTCTTCTACGGCAAAATCCGTCTGATATAAGCCATTTTTACTGATTTGTGGGCGGTAAAAGTGGGCGTGACAACGTTTATATTTACATAGTGACTGCCACTTAGATCCATAGCACTTGCATACTAAGATTCACTATCAAAACGTGTACAACTCAGGAATAAGCATGATTCCGATAAAGTGGGCGTAGATATAGTTCGGCCACGCCCATTTTTTGTATATTGGCGGATAGTAATCATATAAACTAAATTATCAAATCTTAGCCTTCTATGGCAAGAGCCGTCTGATATAAAGCATTTTTACTTATTTGTGGGCGGTAAAAGTGGGCGTGACAACGTTTATATTTACATAGTGACTGCCACTTGTATGCATAGCACCTGCATATCAAGATTCACTATCAAAACTTGAACATTTTAGGAATTAAAATAATTGCTGAAAAGTGGGCGTAGATATAGTGTGACCACGCCCATTTCTTGTACAGTCACCGAAAGTAACCATCTGAACAAAATAACCAAATTTAAGTTTTATTTGATTAAAACCGTCTGATATATAGCAATTTTTTTGGTCTGTGGGCGATAGAGCCAATTTGGGTTGTATGGGAGGTACCACGCCCCCTTGCCCAATCAACACCAAACTTCACAGGAACACTTCCCGAATGTTGCTTCAGTATCCCTCAAAATTTCATAGAGTTTGGTTCGGTGGTTTTGGAGTCTATACGTGATATACACACATATCCACATACCCACATACCCACATACCCACATACCCACATACATACATTCATTTTTATATATATAGATTATAATTTACAGCTTAAGATATAGAATAGGTATTTTGCAGTTTGATGGTGGCTGAGTTCCTAAATGAATTGATGCAAAGCATCAGCTCCATTTACTTTGAATTGTTATTATTATTTTTAAGCACGCTTTAGTTCCGCAGTTTTGGTGAATCTACTAAGCACTAATTCAGAGAAAAAGTCACTGATGCTTTGAATAAATGCATTTAGGAACTCTGATTTTGATTTTTTTTTATCTGATTTAGCAATTTTCTTGGATTGAATCAATACATAATTTTCTTAAATAAGCTCTATGTTTTCTTAAATTACTACAAATCTGTTTTAAAATACAATTTAAGTAGAATTAGTGAATTAGTCCTGAAAAAGATATCAATTGAGATTTTTTAATTTTCTTCATGTTTGGGGTGGTCAAACCTTTTCAAATTTGTTTATTTTGGTCAATAAAACCAATTCTGGGTTAACATCTAGACATTATTTGATTCTGCCTACAAGATTTTTTACTCTTACTGCTGTTTTTATATTGTTGTCTATAGATTCAACAAGTCATAGACTGTTAGATTTGACTTCAAACGTGTTTTAAAATCCAACTTTTTTATACTGATCATGATAACACATAAGGTCAGCTATCTGTCAATTTGGCAACTAAGAACAACATTTATTTAAACATCAAACAAACATAGATCATAGCAATCAAAACGTTTATAGATATTCATCTAAGATCAATTTCTTCACCACATCAAGTAGCCGCAGAACTATTGGCACTAGTCTTAAGATTATGATCATAAGTTGTTTTTGTTTATTAATTTTCTAGAGATCAGCATAACATCATGTTTTAAAATCTTTTAAATATCTCTCTGATCAATTTTTAAGATATTTTACTGCTTCTATTGAATAAAAGATGCCGTTTGACGGATCTCTCTGCATAAAATGTTGTTTTTATTTTTTAGAACTGTAGAATTAGAATTGTAGACCGATCATGGCATTGATTAAAAAGATCATTTAAATTAATAAACAACTTCATATAAAACTTAAAAATCAATATATATGATATACAAATTGATTACTAATGCCAAATTGAGCAATCGATAGATTACATTAAATTCTTTCAGCTTTCAAATTATTTGGAATATCGCTATGACTGTAAAGTCTGATAAAAAGCTCTTGCGAAAGATTGATGAAGACGGATCAGTTGAAAGATCGTTGGTCATTCAAAGATAGATAGAAACGGATCAGTAGAACGATCACTTATAAGGATGTATAAGACTATAATAATTGACTTGCTACTTTAGCCTTAAAACTTTCTTTAGAATCTTAAATTATTTCAATTTAAAGATGATATAATATTGCTTAGCAACATACAGATCAGTGAGTTATTTCCATGCTAAAATTTATACATATAATTAAAATTACACATGAAAATTAAATCAAATCTTATGAAAGATTTTTTTAATCATTACTACAATAGTCGACACGATCGGTTGATAATATCGGAAAAATCTAGATTTTAAAGTATTTGTATCAACATAACGCATTTGATGACAGCATCACTTATAAAGCTCAATTTAATTTGTGTAAAATAGAATACATTTTTATTTCGATTTCAATATTTTAATACGGAAAATGATGGAAAAAATTTATACTACAAGTTCAGTCAATTTAATCGATAATATATAAATATTTTCAACCATAAATTCTGATCAACAAAAAATTAAAGAACACCAGTTATAAGCAGCAATCAGTTAAAATCTCATGCTCATACGCTGATCATAATAAAATCGATTCAGTAAAATAAATAAATTCCATGTAAATCATTCAATTTAATAAATAAAACATAACTTTGAGTTTCGAAAAGATTTTGTCAGTGATCTGAGACTTGAATAATTTTGCATATATTGCAAAATAGTCAAATATCACTCACTGGTGTTCGCTTTCGGGTGATCAGATAAAATCAATTAAAGTTTTCAAATTTTCATCAAGGCATCATCCAGACGGTTTTTGATATAGATTTTCTGAAATTTTATAAAGCTCAGCTCTCTTGATTTAAGGCGAATTTACACATTTCACTTAAAACGATGACAGTGAACATTGAATAAGGACAGTGAATCCATTTTTAATTTGCATTATTCAAAGTGTAAATTTAAAATTTTATGGATGATTCCATGTTGAATGTCAAAATTTATTCGTTAGTTGATTTATTTTATTGACGTTCGAAAAATATTAGCAATGCCGTCTAAAATAATAAAAAACGGAATTCAAATAATAAATCTAGGATTTTTGCAAGAGCTATAAAAAGAAATGGAAAAAAACATAAGTACGATTCGCTTTCACTTTCATCATAAGTAGGAAATACTTCTACTTCTTTCACTGTTCAATGTGTATGACAATCATCTTCATTTTAGAGATGAAACTCAATTTACACTTTTCAATTCGGATGATTCTCCAAAGTGAACAGTGATAGTGAATCGTGTAAATTTGCCTTTAGGTATAACAGCTTTGAAAAATTTAACACTGGCAATACTAAAGCGTTATAATCCATCACAGGCATTGTTTCAAATTGTAACCCAAATAATCGTAGCAAAACAGCTCAAGATCACTCTCTGAAATAAATACATTCAAATTTTCCTTCAATTTTCATGCTTAGTCATGCATTGTATAAGTCACTCAGTCATATAGAAATCAAGTGAGAACTGTTTATGCGTGACTGAGGCAATTAATGAGGTGTGTGGAAAACAAGCGTAAAAATTTCCATTTAAATTTAATATTAAATAATTTACCAATAAGAATTGAAAAATTAACTTATAACCAGAATAAGTTAATACTTAACTTATATTTTGAAAATGAAGAATGCCAAAAAAGTTAGAAACAATTGTAAGAAATACGCTAATAGATCAGTCTCAAGATATGACGTGCCTTAAATATTTTGGTTCAGTAACTTTTTTCTTCCTAATATTTTTTATTTTCGTTCTCCTTAAAATTTCGGCAATGAATCATGTTTCTATTCATCGCCACAACTTTAGAAAAAAGGCAAAAAAAATTAAAAAATTACAAAGACTAGTCTGTATTATTGATCATGAATCCTTCAATGCAGCTGTAGCATATTTTCTTTTTAATTGTTTTTTTGCGCCCCTAGTTTTTTTACTATTTCTTTCTTCACTTAAATTTGGCCCGCATCCAAAACAAGCGTACTTTTAATACATTTCTTAGGAATTGTCTTAAAAATACCTACGTTTTGTTGCGTTAAAATATTTATGTTTTGTTTTAATGGTCAGAAATAGGTTTGGTTGTCTGTAAATAATATAAACAAACGTCACGTGCTTCATTTTTTATTGATGACTTTTTTATTAAAGAAAAATATTATTTTCTTAATTATTCAGTTCAGATCAATAGATTAAAAATAAAACAATTTTAATATATTCATAAAAGAATATTTTGCAAAACTGAATTATATTTGTGTATTAAATATCCAGACTGGAGAAATAGTACTTTGAAGAAGATTTTATAAAATTTGCAGATTATTTGTGGGGCAGTGCGCAAAACACGAACCGAGCTGGCGACCTTTTCACAGGTCGAAAAAATCATCTGAAACAAAAAATCAATTTTTTCCCCCCTGTTTAGTATGAGTGTGATTATGGAGTATACCACTTTTTATGAAAATGATTAAAAAATAACAAAATAGCGGCACATGCAAAATTTTTTGTCATTTCTACTGAAAATTTTTCTTACTTTTTTATTGATACAAAATCCAATATGCAATCTATCGGTGAGATAATGTCCCATTCTATAGACAATTTTATTGCGCGTATTCAAAGAAAAAAAACAATAATATTCATAAAAATTTGACTGAGTTATGAGAGTCGTCAGCTCAGAAAAAGTTGTTTCTAGGAATGGCGTTAAAAGTTTTTAGTATAGTTTTTTCGATATAAATGTTTATATCTGAATACTTACAGCTAATCAGCTATTCCAGGACCATAAAAAGACCGTCGGCTTCCTCAAAATTGATCAAGTCTTGCAGTCCTTCGGCCTCTCCTCCACTGGCTAATACGTCGATCGCCGCTCAGCGTCTATGATCGGATTTTTATCGCTAGAGCAAGCAAACTCGTATGCATTTAGGCGAATGGTGATTCCAATGATCAACATAGTTTTTAAAATAAGTTTAATACCTTCATTAAAAAGATCTCATATCACTTGCATGAAACAGAAAGTTCAAATCCTAAGCAGTGTTCATCTATTTTTTTTTTCAAATTTCACGACTCCGTTTCATATTTTGCATTTAAAATGGTTGGAAAGAAAGGCTGAAAAAACTAGCGTGAAATTCAATATTGAATATACTTTACTCAGCGGAACGGTAATATCGATATCATCGGAACCGGCTATTTTCTTCGCCGTAAACTCTTTCTTAGTCTCGTTCGTATATTGATTTTCACTGAATCTTCTTATCGATCGTTTTTTATCATGGAACTTTCTTAAGAAAATACTTCAATTTGGTGCACTGCGGGACGAATAGTGCGGGAGACACTGAAACGAACACGTGTTTTTCGTAAGTTATTAAACAGATTTCATCAGAAATTTTCGCTACCTGCCTTGAGGCTGTCGGCTCGGAGGCTCATAACTTTTAAACTATTATGAATTTCGATTTGCCCTTTTAGTTTTATATACTACACAATTATAGATATCAAAATATGCAGAAAAAAAAGTACGTTTTTCTACCCAACTAACCAGACTTAACCCTTAATTATGTTATAAAAATACGAAAAAACACTTAATATATAATATTATTTAAAAAATATGATTTTATCGAAAAAATACTTAAAATTTGTGTCTTTTGAGTACATTCCCGTAAAAACAATTTAGAAATATGTATTTCAAAGAAAAAATATATATAATATGTATTTCAAAAAAAAAGAAAATTCGAAATTCCAACATTTCTAGCTCCTTTTTGATCATCTATAGGCTTTATAGCTTGTGCGATGAAGCCCAAATCTGAAAATATAAAAAATAATAAAGTTGAACTGTTAAAAAAAAATCCTCAAGACCACTTTTATGTATGGGTCAAAAAGATATTGACCAGGAACAATTAAAAGTGTTATCCTATATTTGTTGTAAAAAAAAAATTAGTAGCTATTCATGTTTTAATAGTTTTATGTATGAAAAATAAAAACTTCTCAGAACTTATACAAACATGTTTAAAGATTGACGCGCTTCAGCATAGGGTCACTTAATCGCACCTTCTGAAGGTGTTGCCCACTGTTTTTTACTATTACTGCTTACTCTCAACACAGTCAAAAGCAAAGAGAATAATAATGGCTTAGGTTTTGTTTTTGTTTTTGTTATTGTTTTTTTTTTTTTGTGACTTGTGTGTTTAATTAAAACGACTTAAAAACAAATATTATACAATCATTATAATAATGCTGACCTTCATCAATATTGATGTTGTTGTTGCTTTTGATTTCGTCTCCAACGGTGTTCCAGAATTTTAAATTGAAATTCAATAGACTAAAGAGCAAAATATAAAAAAATTATTAATTTACCTAAGGTAATAAAATTAATTTTTTCTACAAAGATTTTATTACGATAATATTTTATATGAGATGTTATAATTATATGCATATCAGTTAGTTAATGATGCTTGAAAAGGTTTTTAATAGGAATTTTATAGGCACTCATTCATTCATTCATTATTTCCAGCATCCAATTCAAAACATTATTGGTCATTTTTAATGGCCATCTTAAAGTATGAGATTGTTCAAAAATATTTCAATCTAACATATACATAACATGATTATTTGGAAAAATACAGTAGATAGATAAATAGATAGATATGGTATTCGAGGTTCTTACACAGCTCTGACCTTGTAGATTTAAGTGAGATATTTTTTGTTTAACTAAGAATACAGCTAGATTTCTTTTCAATCAGAAAATTGTTTCTTCATTCTCTAGGCAGAGTCCTCATCTGACAATCATCTTACAAATACAACTTTTGTTGATATTATCCAACTCACAATTCCTAGCTTTTAACCCTTACTTCATTCGTTTTCTCTGGATTTAGTGGAAATAATTGCGGAGAGGCTTGCACTGTTTGCAGGTTGCCACCACTATATTATTTTCAGATTTTACAGTGTCGTGATCTAAATAATTCCCAGTTGTAATTCCTCCTTCATCGTTTTCTCTAGATTTAGCACAAATAACTGGGCAGAGGCTTGCAGGCTTGCACTGTTTACATGTTATCACCACTACTTTATTTTGGCATTCAACAGTGTCGTAACCTAAACTCCGACTAACATCGACGTCAAAAGAGGGGTTGTCACGTTTAATCTACTTTTGTGGTTCTTATTAGTTCTTAAAAATTTAAAAATTTAAAAAAAATTATATCGACAATTCTAGTGAATATTTGTGATGTATTGCTTTTTCATTAAACTTCCATAATCCAAACAGAGTCCCAAAGAAATGGCGTCAAAATACAGGTTGGCAACTTTGTTGGCTTGCAGGTTGCTACATCTATTTTTGCTTTTGTTTTGTATACCGTATGTTTCCCTTTACATGTTTGCAAATTGCATGAATGGCATACGTTTTGGTAGGCACACATAATGAGACCTAATTTCAAGAACACGGGTACACGTCCGTGAGCGTGTACGATTTCTTGTGTACCTTTTTGAATAGTGCGCTCATAAAGGTACACGAGCGGAACTTTCCGTAGTCTGGTGAAAACAACAACTACTTCAAAGACATATATTGAACAGTTTTGTTACTTTTTTGTTTGTATATTGTTAAAAATCTAGTATAATTTTGAAACTCATATTAAAAATAACTTAGACGTAACTTTTTAAAATGCTGATACACCTGTATTATTTTTTAACTTAATTCTGTAATTTTGAAGAAGTTGAAATTGTTGCAGTGTTATTTAACCACTCCACTTTTCTCTACTTTTTGCATAAATGCTTTAATTAGATGACAATTAAGAGAAAACCAATAAACATTTCATAGATTCAATACTGTAAGAAAATATCACAGTCAGGACTTAAAATTTTCTTAGTAAAACGAGTTTTTTAAGCGAAAAAAACTCTGTTTTATTTTTAAGCTGCGGTTTTTTTAGATAAATTTTGTTTTCACATTATAATTATACATGTTTTGGAGAAAAGTTTTTGAATTTTTGGATAACGAATATTAAACCATATAGCAGGAATTTGAAGTTTAGTAAAGTACCATAAATATGCGGTAGGCACGATTTTTCAGAGCTTGTTCATCTAAAAAAAAAATAAATGATTAAGATTCTGCTAAAACCTTTTGAGCTTCTGATCGAAGATTTTAGAAAAATTATGTTTTTTACCAAAATGGCAGCTAAAAAACAGATTTTTTACTAAAACAGTCATTGTATTTAGGTTATAAAAAAAGAAGTATTTTTCCAAAATAAAAATTGAACGATCAAAAGTACCGATCATATTTGCTTAACAAGTTAAATAAATTTGGTAGCGATCCTTGTCATAGTTCTTGAGTAATGCTGTCCACCGGTTTCAAACAGCCCTTTCGAGAAAAACTAGTTCAAAGTTCTAGAAGTAGTTTATTTAGGTAGACATGCATTTTTTTCCACTTGTATTTGAATTTAAACATTTCGGCGCAAAAGGAATAAGGTTTGGTGCCTGGTGTATTTCTTTGTACTTTTTTTTTTTAATTTCGGTGCCACCAAATGTGTCTTAGCTTAAAAACATACACTTGAGTGTATAAGTACATTGAGGCAAGTACATTGTCTCTCTTTGGACGATTGTGGTTATAACTAGAACAATTTTTATTTAAGTAACTCGTAACTTTCCGAGAATATTTTTAAGATGTTATATCAGGTTGGCAACTCAGTAATTGCGGATTTTTTATAGAAAATAAAAGACAATTTTTTCATGGAACGAAATAACTTTATTCTGTAATGTATTGCCCATTTTGAGCAATGACCTTTTGCCATCTTTCAGGCAGCATCATAACTCCACGTTCATAAAACTTCTGGAATTTATCAGCAAAAAACTGAACGAGGTACGACTTGACATCATCATTATTATTGAAATTTTTACCATTCAAGGAGTTTTGCAAAGATCGAAATAAAAAATAATCAGATGGTGCAAGGTCAGGACTATATGGTGGATGTGGCAAAACATCCCAACCAAGCTCCAATAATTTTTGCCGAGTGACCAAAGATGTGTGTGGCCGTGCATTGTCATGGTGGAATACAACACCTTTTCGATTTGTCAATTCGGGCCGCTTTTCTTCAACTGCATTGTTCAATTTTGTTAGTTGTTCAATGTAGACATCTGAACTGATCGTTCGGTTGGGTGGTAAATGTTCAAAGTAGACAATTCCTTTGTAATCCCACTAAACTAATAACATACCTTTCTTTTGATGAATATCAACTTTTGATGTTGTTTGAGCTGGTTCACCTGGATTGCTCCACGATCTTTTCCGATTGACCATTTTTCATCACCAGTTATCAATCGTTTTAAAACTGGATAATTTTCATTGCGTTTCTTTAACAAATCGCAGATGTTAATGCGTTGTGTTAAATGATTTTCTTTCAGTTCATGAGGAACCCATATATCGAGTTTTCGTACATAGCAAAGTTGTTTTAAGCGATTTTCAATGCATGTATGTATGTGATATATGGAGCTTCTCTGCAATTTCACGTGTTGTACTGTGACGATTCGAATCGATTATTGCTTTGATTTGGTCGTCATCAACTTCAACGCAGGAGTAAAGCATGGTTCAGTCCTATCGCCAACTTTGTTCTTGGTTTTCATCAACGACCTTCTGTCGTTGACCTACAACCCAATTCATTCTTTTGCGGACGACAGCAGCATTTGCCATTCATATTCCTTCAAAAAACGCCTAGACTCTTTGGAGATTGAGAGAAAAAGGCAAATTATGAATGACACACTTAACAATGACTTGAGAAAAATCTCCGAGTGGGGTCTTGCTAATAGAGTAGAATTTAATCCTAGCAAGACCCAGTGTTGCCTGTTAACCCACAAACGTTCGTTTTGTTTTTCCATTTTTCAACAGACGCCAAACAAAAACTACACACCCGATGAAAAAAATTTTTTTACTGTGTTTACTAATGTGTTTGACATTTCGATTACGTCAGCAAACCTAAAAATTCAACTAAAGCCATCTATGACTGAAATCCGCAATTACTAAGTTGCCAACCCAATACATTCGAAACATGTTAGAAAAAAAAAATTTGAGTTTTGGTCGCCGAAAAACTTTAGTAGACCCTTTTTTCTAATCCATTTTTTGTGAAAAAATTAAGGTGTGTTATATCAAAGGCTAACGAAATAATTGTTAAAGACATTGATTTAAAAATTTTTGTGTATTTTTAAAGAAGAATTTGATTTAAAAAAAATATATTTTTTTTGTCACAACATTTCTCCGTAATAATAAAATACCTGAGGCACCAAAAACTAATCGGTTAATTGACTGGAAGTTTTTTGTGTACCTTAAGTAAATTATTTTTTTAGGGATTGAGATCGAGTTTTTTTTTAAGGTCTGCAAAATAATATGCACCTACGTTCACTCTTAAATTATAAGCTTTTTGTAAATTTTAACTACCGCGAGTCAACATTTTTTTAAAAAGTTGAAAAAACTAGATGTCAAACCCTTAGTGTGTAGTTTAACAGAATTTTGTTTTTGTTTTCTTCTTCAGATTTTCCACATCCGGAAAGTCCTACCCAAAGAGTAGGTCTCTTTTTCTTAGTGCCTCAGAGATTTTATTATTAGGAAGAAAGACGTCACGAAACAAGAAATACTTCTTTAAAAATAATCCTCTCATAAAACACATCATACTTTTTCACAAGGATAAATTATATTTTTAATAGCGTGTCGCTTGCAAGATTGTCAAAAAAATAAATTCAGTTTCACTTTTTATAATCTTTAATAGATTCTACAAAAGAAAAAAAAGCGTTTCGGTGATTTCTTTTATATCGATATTTTCTGACAGATCGATCATTGCTAATTGTTGCCGCCTGCTTGCATGCGCCTGTGTCATTGTTGTTGTTTCTTGTCTTTAGCATCTCTTAAAAATTCAAATATGCTTGAAACATTTTTGCTATCTAATATGTCAAATTTTTGTTTTATTTTCATTTAGATTTTTATTTTTTTTTTCTTAATGCTGTTTTTTTTTTTTTTTTTTTTTTTGTTATACTGGCCGACATACTGCCAAAGCTGCTGCGTCAACCAGTTTTAGGCTAATATAAATAACAAAAGCGGCTAGGTTGTTAAAAAAGGGCTCGCTTGCATGACATGCAGTGGATTATTGTTGAAGGCCATTTGGATTAGATACTGTTATGGTTTTGTTGGTTGTTTATATATTATTTTCCATTTTTTTTTTTTTGTCTTGGCATTTATTTTTGAAGCTATTAGTTACGCTGACAGAATGAATGTATTTTGATTTTCTAAGAAAATTTTAAAAAACATTCCATCAGAAAGTGAGCAAGTTGTACTTGTTAGTATTATGTAATTTTTGTTCATATGTTTTCATATAAATAGACGTTCGCAATTTTTTAATATTAAAAGAAATTTACAATAAAACAATATAAACCTTAAAAGATTTCTGCTTTCCAATGGATTTTTATCTTATAAGTTATTAGTTTCAATAAAAATGACTTGATAATTAACATAACAACGCTGAAATTACTTTTTGGAAAAACATGTGAATGTTGTGAAGTAACAACTGATTTTGTGTGCTTAAAGTTATATAATTTTTATGTTTTTGTCTTGATTTTGCCAACAGGCTTAACATTTTTAGTAAATTTACAGCATAAAACTTTGGGAACTAAGTTCAAACAATTTCTTAATCTATTCCCAAATATACCTTCGGATCAAAAAATACCGGGAATTTCCCATTCAAACAAACCACGCTTGAGATATTGTCAAAATTTTTTTTCTCTGTGTTGGCACATCTCTCATATGATAATCAAATATCTGTTTGAGCGCCATCAGTCGGGATTTTGTGCGTGATAGCCTTGTAAGCAAGTCAGTGTTTTTTATGTTCTGCGAATTTCGTAATGTCGAATTTAGTTGAACAAATAGTTTGTTTGAAATTTTGTGATTGCCACATGACATATTTCGGACACTTGTCTGTCAAATTTTTTAAGTTTCACCATTTTTTTTTTCTGTTATTCATTGTCTTGTCCATGCTATGTTACATATAGTGTTCTGTCTGGCAAAGTTTCTGTTCAAAATGTCGATGGTTAAGCTCACAAAAATGGTAAGTGAACAATTTTAAATGTTCAGAAACGCTGATTCTGTTTTTAAATTTCAATATATTTTAGTACAAGACACTAAATTTAGATTATAACTTGACAAGTTGGAAAATGCATTTAACCCATTTTCTCCAAAAAGGTACTTATCACTTTTGTGCGTTTAAATATCGATATTTTTCTTGCCTGTTGTCCACATTTTTTCAGCTTCGGACCGTAAATATAATTTGTTGGTTGCTTGGAATTACTTGGATGAAAGATTAGCTCTCTCAAATTACAGTTTTTTTTTTCTTTTACCCGCAAAAATAACAACAAATTTTGTCGGTGTCGATAGTGACCATGCACCTTTCTAACAGAATTTCATGTGCAAAAGTATTGAAAATGTTTACGATAGCCAACGGGGACTCGAAAAATAGCTAAAACGATGGCATACATGTTTTACAAAGAGTTTAAATTGGGCAGTGCTGGGTTGATCGAGTGAGCATAAGGGAGATAGCAGTCGATATTGTTGTCTAGTGTGGATCGGTTCAGATCCTTATGCATTATGTTTTGAGCATGAGATGAGTTAAAGTGCAGCTTGTGTCAAAAGTATTGTATTTCATCTCATTTTGTAGGCAACTATTTGACCAAAAACAACGTTCATACCGTTCAGCAAGTTCCATATTAACCCGGTATGGCTCCTTGTGACTTATTTCCATTCCCTCGACTCAAGTTACCACTTTGCGGAAAGAATTTTGAGACGATTGAGACAATAAAGGAAGCTTCGCAGAAGGGGCTGAAGGCAATTCCAAAATCAACCTATGAACATTTTTTGAAGATTGGAGAAAGCGTTGCAATATATATACTTTGCTTGTAATACAGATTGCTTTCAAAGAAAAAATATTTATATCGATGAATAATTGAACCCTTTTCGTTTTATTATAGAATTCTGGGTATTTTTTTATCAGAAAGTAAAATTTTTTTCATGGCTATGTATGAACAAATGGCAAAGAAAGAAAACACTTAAAAATAAAAAACAAATTGGCAACTTTAAAGAATTTTCGGCAAACCAAAAAAATGTGCTTTTCTTGATTAACAAATTAAATGCTTGAACGTCTGGTATAGTTTAAATAAACAGTAATATAAACATTTTAAAAATACTTCCTCTCAATCTTAAAAATAAAACATATAAAAATATTATAAGCAAAAATAAAAGAAAAACAAAATAAAAAAATTATTAAATAATTAAATTAGTTTACATAACATAAAAGAATAAAAAAGTACCTAGAATAAAATAAAAATTACTTTAAAACATTGTATTCAAAGTTTTTCACGTTGGCAGTCGTGTTATACTGCTTAAAGTACATAGCTGGTATACGAAAGAACTCAGGTTCGAATCCAATCTGACACAGAATGTTTTTTAATTGAATTCATTTTACTGTTCGGCCGTCCTCTCTGCAGACAATCGCAAGCCTCAGAGAGTAAAAACCGAAGTTGCCATAACCCAGAAAGAAATTTGCTGCTTACAATATTGACGCTGTATTGCACACCAGTGATCTGCAACGGATAGCTTTTTTGCGACTCTGAGTATATCCGAAAAAAATAAGTACAAAAACCGACTCAACCCTTAGCGCACGCAATTCGACTCGTACTCTCTTCTACGTAGCTACAATGCGGCCGCTTAGATAAATACGAGTATCCTAAATTATGAGTCGGATCGGGAGAGATCGGGTTTTTTCGGTTCATAAATAATTATGGTTTTGCCGTCTTACGGATACTTATCCTACTTACGAAATACTCATAATCGACACAAGCAGCCGAATCACTCGGCTCATCTGCCACAGATATGAAGCAGAGCGCAGCAGTGAAAAAAGAGCGAGTTTTTGTAATTGTTTTGTGCGTTTTTTTTTTTTGTTGAGCATTGCTTGTGTGGCTTTTTGTTTTTATCTTACACTGTGAAAGCTACGCATGAGGTAAAGTTGTTGAGGCTTAAAAAAAATACACAGTTTTGACGTAGATTTTTTGTTAGATATATTGGTGATGAATTTGTTGTTCCCCAATAAACCAAGCGAATTCGTTTCGAATTCGAGGTGAAACCGGGATCTCGGTTATTCATTTCGAAAACGAAATTCGTTCTCGATCTGCTATTGAATCCGACAGCGGGAGAAATGCACACTTCATTCTCGAAACGAGATTTCCAATATAATCGAATAACTTATGAAACGAGAATTTAAAAATTAGCAAATCGTTTTCGAATAAGTTTAGCAATTCATTTTCAATTCATTGTAGTTGCAATTGCAATTGCAATTCATTGCAATTCATTTAAAATTTTCTCGAAATATTGAATCATTAAATAAATTCAGTGCATTTATATATGAAAATATCTTACATAAATTAAGCGGAAGTAAAAAAAAATTCAATTTTGTATTCAAAATTTATAAAGGCAAGTAGAGCAAAGCATATGTGGAACACTAAAAAAAAAAAATAAATTACCAAATTAATATTGCTGAATTTAAGGAAGGGTCATTTTCTTTTCAGGCATCCCAATTTAAAAGTTTTAATGGTTTTAATTTTTACTCTTCTTAGAAATGCGCAATTTTATATTTATTTTATATTTTATGATTTCGTTTTGTGGTTTATTGGGTCTTGTTAATTTTTATGTTGATTAAAAATAAATGTAGTGCAATGTCATATTTAGTAATTGCAAATAAGTATTTTTGGAATATACATATTAATTTATTATTTGCCTAGCAGTAAGGAATTCATATTTTTAATTTAATAGAAAATTTAAATTTAGGAGAAAAAAATATATATTTTCAGAATAGAATTAATGTTTCAAATTTATTATGCTACTAAAAAAAATAAATGTAATTTCCATAGCACAACGAGCACAATATCCATTTTTACCTTCTTCCTTTTTTGCGTTAGTTTGAAGCTTTCATTAGCAATTTTTTCATTTAATCTTTGATTGTTAATTTTCTGCAATCAGCAATTATTATCAAATTTGTAGAGTATCACATGCGAATAATTTTAATTTAACTTCTATTTTACTTGTTCATTTACACACAAGAACCAAACGGTCACTGTAGCCGGCTTTTGTTTTCGTTTTGTTTATGCGTAGCAAAAAAAAAATCACAAGAGTTGCTTGTTGTTGTTTTCTTTTCCCTAAAGTCCAACAATAAAATACAAACAACGAGTGTTCGAGAAAAAACAAACAAAAATTGAGAGCTGATATTGCCTGCAGACAAGGGCAAGGTTGATTTATAAGGTTGTCGCAGAGCTGATCGCACTCTCTTCTCAGTACCCATAATTGTCAAAACCAGCCAATTTTGCGAATGACTACGAAAGAAAAACGGATGATAATCGAGAACACTGGCAGATTTTCTATGAGCTGTCAACTTCGATTTGACAATTATGGGTACTCGCTCTCTCCCTTGCGACAACCTTATAAATCAACCTTGGACAAGGGCTTACGAAAAGTCCATACGCAAAAAAAAACATTCAAACAAACGCTCAGAGATGTTGGCAGAGAAAGAGCAGTAGTACTCAGAGTACACTCAAAATATATTCGGATCGAGCGCCTTTGTAATAAGCTCATTCAACGCACTCATTGAAAACGCCTCGAAGTGGTTCGGGTCACGTTGCTCTCGGATATGAGGATGTATTTATACCCGAAAATATGCTAATGAGGCGAATGCGTATAAGTATTTTACATATTTCATTGAGTCTGGATAGATTTGATAAGAGCAAGAAACTCGGGTACGATTTGAGTATCCGATTTCGGTCGGATACTCACTGCAGTTCTCTGTTGCACACTATGAAGCACGAAGCACTTCACGTTCTAATAACGTACAACTTCCACTACCTTACACAGCACTTGGCCGCCTTAGAATCAATGAATTTTCAACACGCAATGTTTGGGATAAAGTATCAAGTCTAGCTACTTCTTGCATCTGTAAATGCATGAAGAAATAAGTAAACTTACTACTTTCTCGATGTGACGGTTAAGATTCAGCATACATCGAGTATTAAGCGGTAAATTGCTACATATACTTCTGTTATTGTTCACAAAAGTAGTGCTACGGAAGTAACGTATGAAACCATACAAGATATTACACAGTACTCGAGTTATTTCCTTCTGGGAAAGCTTATTGGTCCAGTTCTCGATCATTTGTGTTTAAATATTTCACAAAACAATTGATCATAAGAAGCTCGGTCAAAGTCCATTTAAGAGCTGAAATAGACAATTCGTTTTTTTTATTAGGAGTTTTTTAGTTTTTTAATGAAATTATACGTACATAAAAATTCTCATTAAAATGCTTTGTTGTAATTCAAATTTCATTTTCGCTTTGAGCCAAACTTTATAGCCCAATATATCATGTAAATATCAAAATGTTCTTGTTTTAGAAGGTTATTCCTATTGAATATTTATATCTTATCGTTACAAGCGTTTCTTAATCGGAGAAGTAATTATTTTTGGAGGTCTAATATAACACATGAAAAATTATGTTGGTTTCAATAAAAAAAAATTGTAAAAAGGAGCTTGGAAAAACAGTATTTCAGGGTCTTCAATAATTTTAATATACTGAACTTTCCAAATTGATATTTAACAGGAAGATATTTAAAAGTAAAAAGCTTGAGTAAAAAAGTTACCTAAAAATTAAATCAATCAATAAGAATCAATAAAAATGGTAGGGTTTGTATACGGATCTCTTGATTTCCAATATTTTGAATGCACTTAGCTGGTATTGGTAGATTATAAGATATCATTAATTTAACTTTGTTTTGGACACCACACAAGTTTCTGCTGCATATAAGACGAATCTGTTGCCTCAGTAAGGTTGCTAACATAGTGAACGCTTGTTGCTGAGCCGAGCCGAAAAACAAATTGGAGCAAAAGAAATGCATGACTTGGTTTCTTTATTGCTCCAATGTGTTTTTCGGCTCGGCTCATCAACAAGCGTTCCCTATGTTCGCAACCTATCTCATAAAAGCTTTTGTCAGATGCTGTAAGAGCTTTAGCCCCAACCCGGACAGTTCTGTTTTCTGGAATCTAATTGAAATTTTGATAAATAGGTTCAACTCTTAAAGCTTCCAAATGAGTTGCTGAGAGTATTCCTGTTGCAGTTCTGAGATACCTGTTTAAGGCAGCATTTAACTTCCTCTTATTAGTTTCTGTGTATTGTGCCAATTTCAAGTGATCTGCAAATTTCGGTTGCAGTATCTATATGTAGATCTTTTTTTTCTTGAACAAATTATTTTTAGTAAATTGATTAGTTTGCTGAATTTCATACATCTATATTTAATTTGTTCGTTCCATAATAGATTCCTGGCCTAGATTCCTTCCTTAATTAAGCCTAGAGCTCGCACGCTGTTTCTCCTCTCTCTTATTATATTTTTTATATTACAACAAGTTCGTTTTCTACACACATAGAGCACCTCCTATTTTTTAATGGGGATACGTGCTCTCCCCCCTCTACTCTCAGCCCATTGTTTCATTTTGTTGACAAAACTGTGGAAATATTTTGTAGCTTCCTCTATTGTTTCGGATGCAATGGCAAACAGAGTATATGCATACAATCTAAAAAAAAAATCAATACCTTCTGTATTTTTAAGCGATCTTCCAAAGGTATTAGCATATTTGCTAAAGAACCATCGAAAAAGATGAACCCCCTGGAACTTCATTAGCTAGAAGAACTTTTTTTGAAAAACATCCATTAACCCTGAGAGTGATTAACCGGTTGCCAAGAAAGAAAAGTATTACTTTTAAAAGAATATTTACTAAGCCCCATTCATGAAGCTCTTTAACTACAAAGGTAGACACACGTGATCAAATGCTTTTTCAATGTTTTCCGACCAGGCTGTGTTTTTTTTTTTTTTTTTTGTGCTAAATTTTTTTAAAGTTGCGATTCTATATGATGACACATTTATTTGTTTTATGCATAAGATTTGTTTAATGCAAAAAAAGATTGTATAAGTAATTATTTCAAATTCGAGGTACGACCCCCCTTAACCCCTTTAGAACTCTTAACAATTTCAATGGAAACTGCAGTTTTAAGCAAAAATAGTTTAAAGTAATACTTGATAAAATTTTTTTGACGAAGTCTATACAAAAATTAAATTTTTTATTTAATACTAAATTTGGTGACTACTCGTATATTATTAAAATGGATGAAGCTTTCTATAACTGGATTAAACGTAAAGTAAATAGTAAAGGTGTAAATATGTGGCACAAAAAGTTGATTATTTGAATTTTTGATAAAATTTTATTGTGTCTTTTTTTTCAAATTTGGTCTTATCATTGAAAACTTACACAACATAAAAGCGATAAGTTTTGCCTAACATGTGCGCACCGAATTTGCTGGATTATAATGGAAATTGTTAACGACAAACAAACATGGCTAATTGTCACATCGAATTTTTTTTTTTTTTGTTAAAACATATACCAATTTTTATCTCAAGTATTTCCGCTTTATTTGAAGTAGAGCGCAAAAAACACTTTTAATTTCAAATAAATATTAATATGAATTTAATATGCATGATTCGTATAAATAACTGGTTTTCATTTTTCTTAAAGAATTATTGATTTCGTTTTATCATTTTTTTTTTTATCTGATATCAAGTTTTCAGTAGTAAAAATTAGTAAAGTTTTTGCTAAGACTTTTGCCGCAGCTCGATTCATAATTAAAGTTTGCTACTAATTTGATCATATAAATTAGCATAGCTATTAAAATTCATAGATGAAACTAACGGTGGCACATCTGGACGGATCGAAATGACTACTAGTTGAGATTGGGTATAGCAAGCAGGACTCGTTAAATAAAATTTAAATTTTTTTAAACTGAGTTATAAATTTGGTCAATCTTATCACAATAGTTATGAGCATTAAGTATACAAACTTGATGTTTTAAAAGTATAAAGAAAACAAGTTCTCAGCAGCTTCTTTAAACAAATTTTCACTTTTAGACTAGTTACATTTCTTATTTCATTTTGCTTACTATGTTCTTTTTTAAATAGCTTTGGCTTTTACGTTATCTGTGAAGATCTCTGTAATTGAGCTATAAAATGAGATTTATTTAAAAAGTTAAGTCTTTTTTAACACCACTGTTTTTTGATGGTCTGTCACAGCAAACGACATTCAAATTAATTAAAAATCAATATCATTTTATAGTCTCATATTCAGAAATTCAAAACAAAGAAACGTGCATCATTTGAATATCAATAACAGCAACAACAATAACGCGGGTAAAATCCTATTGCTGAAAACTAATGCTTTATGCTAAATTCGATACGATTTTAAAAGTTAATGAACTGGCTTGTCTACTCAAAATAATAATTTATTTTTATTATAAAAGGCTAAGAGAATTAAAAAAAAAAAAAACAATTCAACATTAAGAGTGAGTCAGAACTTTTGTTTTTGTCACAGTAACTGATATTGTATGGAGTTTGTTTTAATTCGGCTCAAAGCGATATTTAAAAATAAAATAGTTGACTATTTTTGAAACACAAATTCACAATTTCAGGCATGTTTGTGACAAGAAAACTTTTTACTAGAAAGATGTTGTTAAACATACAAATGGCATTGTAATTTTGTTACAATGGTTTTCTTTTTATTTAATTTTTAGAAACAAAGTCATGATGTCAATTTAGTACTTAGCTTCAAAGAATGGCAAACGTTTATTTATGTAGCAGAAATCAATAAAAGGTTTTTTTTTTGTGTTCGAATATTCCTTTCTTTTAGCAGTTTAAATAACGTCAACAAATTTTTTCAACAGGTGGTGAAATGTATTTAATGTAGGTTTCAACAATTGTTCATTTAGCTATATTCAGCTATCGTGGCGGCCGTGGCGTAGCGGGTAGAGTGTGTGACTCTTACGCCAGAGAACCCAGGTCCAAATCCTCCATCCGACACAGAAAGTTTTTTCAAATGAATTAATTTTTCTGTTCGGCCGTCACCTCTCTGCAGACAACGGCAAACCTCAAAGAGTAAAAACTGCTATGAAAAGCTTCTTGAGAACATAAGCCGTTCGGAGTCGGCGTAAAACATGTAGGTCCAGTTCTCTCGATCATTTGTGTGCAAACATTTCACATCACACACAACACAATTGATCATAAGAAGTTCGGTCAAAGTCCTTTCAAGGGCTGAAATGACCATTTCGTTTTTTTTTTTTTTTATATTCAGCTATACTTTTTCTACACAAAAGTTGAAAAAAAGTTGCATTAGCAAACTATTACCTGGTCGGCAAAACTTAATCAGTTAAGATTAAGACTCGCATTTCGTTAAACTAAAATAGATTTTTCTCGAATATTTACATAAACTTCAAAAACTATTGCCTTCTTCATAAAAATCCCAACCCTTAATACAACAAATATTACAGGTGGTCTCTTTAATTGTTCAATATTTGCCGACTTATCAAGAAAAGCTATAGCACAACAAATTCGTAACAAGCTATTTTAATTTAAGATAAGATATGCTGCCATATTCTGATAAAAAAGCACATGGAAAATGATAACAAGAAAAAAAAACCTAAATTTCACATGAGCTAGAACAAAATTTTTTGTTATTGATCAAGAATGTGAAAACACAAAACGTTTCCCGCTAAAACAAATGTAATGAGAGATGGATATAAATAATTTAATATTTCTCCTATAGATCGTACAATAAACTCTTGAACATTCTCAAAAGATAAATATATCTAAGAGAGTTTAAAGATTTCTTATTTTTCTAACATAATAAATGTTTAATGATAAATATTACTTCCACTATATGCCGATAAATAATTTTACTGTTTGCTGTCAAATATAGGTTAGTCATAAATGTCGCGACTTTTTGTTCGATTATTGCCCTAAATATTTCCATATTCAAAAAACTATTAAAATGTCAGAACAGCGTACAAATGTTGTTGGTGATAAATTAAAAATTATGAAATCATCTTGTATTTTTTTCATTTTCACTTTAAATGGATTCTTATTAAAATTCAAAAATTCAAAAAAAGTTTTTTTTATATATTTGACTATTTTGCAACACAATTTAGTTTATCTCATTTGATTGTTTGTCATGCTTTTCAATTAATCTCAATTCAATTTTATTTCATTTTGATTCATGTTCAAATTAACTCAAAGATAGTTGACAGTCTGACCCGCGTCTGTTAGTAATTTTTTAACACTGATGACACGCATTTGTTGATGTTTAAGCAGACACCATCGATAATATATTTAATTAGTGATATCAGAACAAAAAAAAAGTTTTGCTATTGCATTCAGAGCAGCGGTTTTTTTTTTTTTTTTGCAAAAGGCGATTTTGATATCGTTGCATGGATAGATATATAAAGATATTGGTATGATTTCAATTCTCACTTTAAGTAGCTTTTGCACGTATTAATACTAAATGATGAAGATGATAAATTTTGAACGTTTTTCCTTAAAAATCAAGTTATTATAAAGTTTAACTATAAATTATAATTATATAAGATTATAAATTATCTTATATAATTATATAATTATTATTAATATTAAATCATCAAATTCAAGATATACTCCTCAGTTTATTAAAAAAATTAACTTACAAATATCGATAACTCACAAGTTTTATCGAACTTTTGACAAATTAACATTAACATCTGAATGGTCTCAAAAATTGGCCAAAACATGTTACGTAATTTATGAACAGCCCTTTAGGTGGGGATTGAACTTGTGATATGCCGTCTTAAAGGCATTGGCCTTTATATATATATCGGACTATCAAATTATAAGTGGCACACTTATTTTCCAAAGTTCTTTAATTTTTATCAATCACATTATATCTTATCTATATTATAATTATCTATATTATTATTACGCAAGCTCATCTTTTTGTGATGACTATCAAGCCAATACTATAGACGCGATTTTCAAAAATTGGGTAGCAATTGAAAGGTCTTGCTCTGTAGATGTGCAATAAGGTTTTGTTTTTTCTTAAATATTCTGTGTTTTTTAAAAAAGCTGAAACAATTTTCTATGAAAACAACTACATGATTTTGTGATGCCTAAAAGTATGTGATAATTTTGTACTGTAATGCTATGATAAGTAATAACTGGGCTTTTCAATTCAACAGAAACAGAAAGTTTCTATGATCCTTGGTTCAAAGGTAAAATAGTCTGTAATACATAAACAAAATTACCTATCGCTAGATATTTTTTTATTTTTGAATCTTAACGCCACACGGAATTACTAGTATATGATATATAAAAATTTGATGTTGTTCTCATGTTACTCCATCACTTCATAACCGTTCCAATGATGTTTTTAAAATTTTTACAGTGTATTTGGCCAGTCATGGCACGGGTCTTAAAACTTATTCGTAGAATATCGGATGAGCGGTTGTAGAGATATATTGGGTCCCCTTTCGCTCATACTATCCACAAAGCCAAATTTTTGTTATCGAATAGCTTTAGAAGTAAAAATCATAGAACATTGATACTTAGAATGGAGTTACTATTTGGTGACGTGCTACTACCGGGAAACTGAGGCAGTCATTGGACAATAAGAGTGGTGTCAAACAAAGGGTTAAATAAAAGTTTCGAATATATTTATTATTTTTTAAAATAGTTGCCGGGTGTAGCAACGCACACCTTGTATAAGCTAGTTATACATAAGTGCTGTTTCCATGACAAAGAAGAATAATACTAAAGTTTTTTGACGTAGAATTGCGACTTACAGCGTGGTTTGTATGGAGATCACAAATTTTTTTGAGAGCATGTAACGTTTTTCGTCTATAAATATAGCCTTTAATATTTATCGTATAAAGATAAAATATCATATATGTCAAAATATCAGCTATATGGCAAATCGAACCATTACTCTTTAATAAAGTCACAAAATAGTAAAACCTTGGAAGAAAAATTTATATTTCCGCATGAGAAAAATCACGCATAAAATGCTTAAGAAGCTGTGTATGTCGTTGTTACGGTTGTTGGTTTGGTTCGTGCAAAAATCACGAACGCAACATTGTGATGTTTTTTGAAACGAATCGTTTCAACTGCTTATGTCGTTTTTGTTAAAAATATAAATGTAAAATTTACGCTTATAAATATATACTTTCATAGCTTTAGTTTTTGTTGTTTGTTATTGTTTTTGCTTATCTTCAGTAAGATTAATACAATAAATAATACAGATGTACAAGTATGTAGCTACAGAGACAGAACTTATATAGCTAAAAAAAATTATATTATACCACACAAAACTAAGCAGGTTTTTATATGAAGAGGCTGCGCATGGTCATTGTGAAAACTCCATTTATATTAGAATTATAATAAATTCGAAATATTAATTTTATTATTATTGTATTTATTATATTTTTAAAATTATATAAATTATATTTTTCCAAAATATTAACCTATTTTAATTTATTAAACTTAACATTCAATTTCATGTATTTTTAACCAACATAGAAATGAACAAGAACAATAATTCATCAACAATTATATTAAACAAAAAATGCTACGTCTATACTTACGATACTAATGAAACTGTGCCTTTTTTCAATAAGGACGCGTTCTTTTCTATTCATTAATTTTTTTAACGCTTCATCTAAGATCGACATATATTTTCCGAACGATTATGTGAATGAGAGGAATCTCATACTGATTTCAATTGTATGTAGCTTAAATCTAAAATATATAAATAATTCGAGAGTTGTTCGGGAGATCAAACACCCACTGTTATGATATCCACAATTTTTCTTCAAAAAGATTATCTTAATGATATATATTTCTATACCGCGATTCCATACCTTACCGCACATTGTTCAAGAGCTTGACTATTTAAACAGTTCGAGTTGAATGGAAATTGCCAAACCCTTTAGAGCAATATCTTTCCACATTGCCTAAACTCGAACCGGGAACCTTTTAGCATCAAAAAAATCACTCTCATTGCGACACCCTCTATTTTATTTTATCTCAGCAACTCGGATCGAGTGCGTCTGAGAAGATGGGAAACAAAAACGAACAACAACCACACTCTGTTAAAGCTCTGTTAAAGCATAAGCCTTTTTTTACTCTCGCATTTGACACTCGCAATCTACTCTCCCAAGCAAAGCTGTTCAAAAGAGCTGTATAGCTGTGCAACATATTTTGTTATTGCTTCTTTTATATGATGAAAAGGTGTTTTTAAATTTTAATTTTTACCTATCTTAATGACAAAACATTTGAATAAAAACTATATTGTGCACTTGGTATTAACGAGAGCTTTCAAATGATCTGTTGCCTATAAATTGAGAAAAAGTGGGTTGAAGATTTGTGTTAGCGTATTAATAAATAAGATGATTGTTAATTATTTACTCAATATGATCGCTCCACTAGTCACACCCATTTCTAGTGTCGATTTTCAAAGTGCAATATTTTAAATGATGCTACGAGCATAGGCGCCAAATAGAGATAAGATAATTTTTTTTTTGTAATAAATATACATAAATCAATAAATTGCATATTTCGAATAATCTCGAATATAGTTCTTTGTTAAGTAGCGCCAATTAAAAAATATCAATGTATGGCAAATTATGCCAATTTGAAAACCTTGAAATAAAACAATCAACTGTAGGCTGCAACAGCGTAAACAGCAGTTCAAAAGGTTATCAAAAAACCACAGCTCAACAAAGGACAAACTAAAAAAAAAAAAAAACAAGTGGCAATGCTATAAATAGAGGCAACAAGTTGTTGGTTGCACATTTTAATAATTATAATAGAATGCATTTAAAGTTAATTCAGTGTAATTTTTTGTGAGAAGTGCTGCCACCTGTGTACAAATTTACAAATGTTTGTAGTTGAATACAGAGCATGTAAGGATTGCTACTCTTTTGTGGGGTGATGCATGTAGAAAAAACGAGAAATTTCTAATTGCTTTTACAGCAGCCAAGGTTGCAGTGTTTAAAATACAACAATAATTACTGTGAAGCCAACCTTACGAAAAGCCAAGCAAGTGGAAAACATTTTTCTCTCATTCGCTCCTTCTTGGCATATGTAGTCGAGTCGATAATGCAGCGTTGTGGCAAGTAATACGATCTCAATTAGAAGTTACTGCTCTTCGATGTAGCTCGACATAACAACCGGAGCAACTCTGGGCTACGTCCAGTTAGTTGATTTTTGGTTACACTCGCTTGTTTAATTGTTGTTGTTGTAGTTGTTATGGGTGTTGAAGAAATTTTTTTCTATTCTATATTTCCCCCTGCATATAAAAGGGTTTCAAGTGCCGTTAGCTGTTGTTGTCTTCCTTGAATGTAGTCGAATGTCTCGAAGTCCTAGTAAAGTTAAAATGCAGGTAATAAACTTAGCTTGGTCCTGTTTTTTTTTTATTTGTTTTGTTTTGTTTTAGGGAAAATTTTGTTATTGTTTTTCACTCGCTATGGTTTGGTTATTAATGTTAAGTGAAAGTTTTAAATTTCATTAAATTTGTTGAGTTCTACCATGAACTCCAATTAAAGCTTCATTTATAATTGGTGTATAATAAATTTAAAATAATTATTTTTCTTTTTTCTCTCTCTTTCAGGTGAGTTGAAAATATCAAAACTGACGAAAAATCGAGAAGATTGCTCTAAAATTTATTGCGTCGATTTTTTTGAACTAAAGGATAATAGTAAGTTTTGAAATGAGTGTCATTTTAAGCAAAGACTTTTATATTAATGTATAAGCCAGCCAGTTTTATGGAAGCTTATCCATTCTCTTATTCTTGACTTAATAAATATTTCACTACCTGATCTAAGCCATAACCATTACTTTAGACAATCACAGCCTTACTTTACTTACTTTGAACTCTATCATCAGTTTAATTTCCCTACAAAAGCATTTACACAGTCTTAGTTTTTCAGCAGAAAAAAACTAAAAAAAAAAAATCAGCAAAAACAAAGCAAAAAAAAGAATCCTTTACAGAAAAAAATTACGCAATAAGTGGCAAAATTTACGACAACGTGACTTGAATATCGACTATATCAAGTCAGTGCCTTTCCCTACAAACTAAAGTTGTCTTTAGTTTCGTCAAGTTTTTGATAACTGGTTTGCGTGGTTTGTGAATTTTTCGTTGCTCTTCGTTGTCTATCATTGCTTTTTTTTTTTATTTTTCAGATTTTAACGCCCAAAGTTTTTTAACCACTTTTATTGTCTTACCAGTCAGCGACAGCTTCCTGTTGTATTTAAGCGTTATGGTACAGTTATAGCCGGATATGTGTCAGCAACAATATTTGAAACATGATTGTACTGAGGAAAGGAACAGTGCTTCCCAAATATCTTATAGATACTTGAAATTTTGCTGCCATATCAGGGTTTTTTTTTCATTTAGCTCCGAAAATTGTGTTCGGAAAAAAGCTCGAAGCCTTTTTTTAGCTTTACCTTCCAATTAAGGTTAATTTCATTGATTACTAAAGTGTTAAACTATCCCCTTCTGTTGGTTTTTGGATAGAAGTAAAATAATATAAAGATGTTTTAAACGAAGTCCCTTTTATGATCTTACCAAATTCGTTTTCCAGTTTTTACTTTTATAGTTAAACAACGCTTAAAGAGAGAGAAAGTCGTGAAAGAAGAAAGAGAGAAAGTTGTGAGAAATAGGCGAAGGCAAAACAGTTCAATACCATTTTCTCCTATGTTTCTCAACCGATTTTGATGATTTTTTTTTTTTTCAAATGAATCAGAGTAGGGAGAAGTACCAACGAATTTTTGAAAAGTGTTAGCTGGAATACCCGGCGCCACTCGGAGGTGGTATGGCGGAAAGGTAGAATTTCGACTACTGGCGTACTCTAGTAAAAATAAAGCAAAGGAATTAAATTAAAATGGTAATGCTAAATTCCATCTTAGCAATAAAAATTCAAAAGATTGCTCGAAAAATTATTGAGTAGAGAGAGGAAAACAGTAAGGTTTTAAATGAGTGTCATTTTAAGCTTGGCAGTTTTCCTGAAGCTTGAAAATGGGTTAAAAATAATGAAAAAGTATACAAAATTTATGAAACGGCAAGTTATTTAATAACAAAGATGTAAATTCTGATTATTCAAATATTAACAGTAACAATAATATGTAATTTGAGATCTGAAGTGATGTATACCTACAAAACTATACCTGCAAATATGTCAATATACATATGTAACATAAAAATCAAGTGCTGTGCGTTAGTCCCGCTAAAACTCAAAAATGGCTCGATCGTTTTGGCTGGGATTTTTTAATTTTATTGGTAATTGTTCAGTGATGGTTCAAGGAAAAGAAGAGAAAATATAGAATAATTTAGTAGAAAATTTGGAAATTTTGAATTTTGAATGGAAAAAGTCACACACACAAATCGAAAGTTCTTCTTAGATTTCTTTAAAATATGACAGAGAGATAAACTATCACTCAGGTCAGGCTTAAAGATAAATTTTATTTTTCGCGCTCATTCAGACCGTTTCGTTTACGAGATGATTGAGAAATAATGAAAGGTAGGGCAAAATGTAATAAGGTAATGGGGCGTGGCAGTATCGCAAATGTGATATCCTTCACGATTTGCACAACATTTTGTATATATTAATATATAGCCATATATATTGCTCTATCTCGAGCACCAGATGGCGCTACAACTGTGTTTAATACGCTAAAACCTCCAAAACCGCTCATCCGATTAGCATAAAAATTTGTTTATAGTTGTACGGCGAGTATTTTAACGCTATTTATTTTTCTTTACCTTGAGTATCAGAGGGCGCTGTAGTACAAATATTTTCGAAATACGCGAAAAAATCCAAAAGCCTAATGTAGGTACGGATTTTCGAGAAGGCCGAATCCTTTAGACATGTTTAGCTTTATTTCAATTGGTGTGACAACGCGTGCACACCAAGAGCTGGCAATCGAAGCACGAACAAACCTGGCAAAGGAAAGAAAAGCTGCACGCTGCAGTGGCATTAAAAAAAAATCGAAAATGTGGTAAAAGGCACCTAAAACTGAAAATAAGTCTATATTTTAGCATACATAAATAGTGGCAGGTGAAAATATTTGATATTCCACCTTCAAGTGTGAAATCTGCGATCGAGTTACAGGAATTTATTTTCGGAACTGCTCGTTCAATTTGAATGAAAATTTGTTTATAGGGGTTTTTGGTTACGGTGAATGTTGATGACTTATCTATATTGTTCCTTTTTAAAAATCAGAGGGCGTTGTAGTACAAATATTTTTAAAAAACCTTAAAAAATCCCAAGCCGATCATTCGAATGGCATGAAAATTTGTATATTTGAATTATTTATTCTGATCTATCCTGAACACCAGAGGGTGCTTCAGTACAAATATCTTAAGAAATCGTCAGAAACTCCAAAACTGCTGTTTCTATCTGAATGCAAATCGGTATATGGGGATCTTCGAGTACGGCACTATTTCTTTGCACTCTCTCGAAAGCCAGTTATTTACAAAAATTTTAAATACTTATGTATTTGTTTTATGCAATGCATTAATGGTTCAAAAACGACCTTGTTTTTGGGTAAATAAAAATGGTTTTGTCTAAATTTAATATTTTCCCTTAGTGTACGGGCATAACATTTTAGTTGAAGTGTCGTCTTCTTCTTCTTCTTCTTCTTCTTCTTCTTCTTCTTCTTCTTCTTCTTCTTCTTCTTCTTCTTCTTCTTCTTCTTCTTCTTCGTCTTCATCTTCTTATAGTCGTATGTATTTTGGGTATTTTTTGCCAAGAAGATTCCTTAAATAACATTTTCAGCCGCTACACTTTATTTTTACGTAAGAATATCTCATTTCAAACCATGAAGTTTGAAATTTAATGATTTTTTAAGTTTTAAAGTAGTCACTTCATCAAAAATTTTAAGCTCTTACTAATAATTTTTGCGCAATAACTTACCAACAACTTTCTAATTAACTTTAGTTCTTAGCTAAGTAGAAACGTAAGAATAATTTTATGCACCACTAAACTTTGACTATGATTATGATTTTTGGATAGTCTTCTCTTTTAAGCCACCATCTTGAAAAATGAGACACATGTCCAAGTAGCACAAGGCGGCCGTGGCGTAGTGGGTAGAGTGTGTGACTCTTACGCCAGAGAACCCAGGTTCGAATCCTCCACCTGACACAGGAAATGATTTGAATTGAATTAATTTTTCTGTTCGGCCGTAACCTCTCTGCAGACAATGGCAAACCTCAGAGAGTAAAAACTGCCATGAAAAGCTTCTTGAGAACATAAGCCGTTCGGAGTCGGCGCAAAACATGAAGGTCCAGTTCTCGATCATTTGAGTGCAAACATTTCACATCACACACAACACAATTGAGCATAAGAAGCTCGGTCAAAGTCCTTCAAGGGCTGAGATGACCATTTCATTTTTTTTTTTCGTCCAAGTAGCAATTTTAGCCATATATTAATTCTTGCAGAGCTTGTAGTGATATCTCATAAAGCAGCAAGCTTCAACTATAGCTTTAGTAGCGCTACTACTATAGCGCTATAGAGATATAGCCTTAATATATAGCCTTATAGAGAATATATAAGGCTACTTTCTTGAGTTTAAAAGCACTGTTTTTGCTTCATATAAAGAGTAGAAGTAGCTGTCAGCTTTTAAAAGGGTCCCAAATCCAAATAAGAGCTCTTGCAAAGCTAGACAATTTTTATTTTGTTTGTAGAAATTCTTAAAAAAATTTATTTTTAAGAATTACATATGTGAGCTTTATGCCAAGTTTTAACAGTTTTGTTTAGCACTTTTCAGAATTTGTCAAAGTATGTGTGTGTAATAAATTAACTCAATATATATATAGACTTTGATAAGTGCTTGTGATGATTACAATGACAAATAAATTAAATTATTTAAAAATTAATTATTTCAAAAATTTTACTTTATTTTATTTAAGTTAAAGTTAAGGTGTGTTTATTATTTTAATATAGTTGGGAAAATTTTAACATTCCTTAAAATCCACACTAAATGCTTTAAATACTTTATTCTTAAATGCTTATAACATCAAAATCATCGATTTTTTGAAAATAATAGTTTTAAGTATAATATTTAACTTTATTTAATTCCAAGATTATCTATATTTAATAAGATCTCCATTTTTTTCAAATAAGCTCTTTATTAGATTTTTTAAACACTCCCAAAAAATGAAGTGCTTTAATTTACAGTATTTAACATTTACTAGCTTTAAAAATGCGATAAAAAAAATACATTTTAAAGCGAACATGAATTTTTCAAAGCAGGTTTCAAAACAGCTCTATAGCTATGTTTATTGCTGTAAAAGAGCCTTTACAGAGCAAATAGTAAATTTTCGAGTTCTGTAACCAATTAAATAAATTTTCGAAAGCTGAATAAAGTATTAGAGCAAAATAAGGTAAAAAAAAATTTTCTTTCGGGCATTTTCTTTAGAATTTAAAGCAACTAGCAGCAAACAAAGCTGCGGTAAAGCTTTAACTACATAGTATCCACTTTTAGAACACTTTTAGAGCTCACTCGTACCTAGTTGCTCCAACAATGTTACTTGGGTGGTTTTCAAAAGAAGGCACTTTAACGAAAATTTTAAGTCCCTCTTTTTATCAATTTTAGCTACAGCCCCAAAATTTTGACTTGCAGCATGGCTTACAATTACAACTTTTTATTATAATTTTATTATTTAAAAATTTATTAAATTTTTATTACAAGTTAGGGAAGCACTGTCGCTAGAATTTTCTCCAGAATTTTTCCAACTATAAAAGATCAATTCACCCATTTGTCAGCCTTATAAATGTCAATAAAGAAAAACCATGATATACAACAAAAATATAGCGCAAGGTAATAAAAAAAGTATCTTGTCTTTAAAAAATAAAGAAAAGAATTTAAATGGCGCGAAAACATGATTTATACATGCAAAATTTCCGTAACTAAAGCGCTGACAGTATTGCATCAGCGGCATGTCTTCCGCTTAGTTCTGGCGTTTAGTCATGTTTTTTTTTTTTATCAACGTCAATGTGTACAACACGACTTTGAACAGCCTTTTAAGGACTTTGCAAAGACGCCAGGCAATTTATTAACTTAATTACTTACTTACTTAGGTGGCCGTGACAACCCGTGTCCGGATTTCGACCGACCTCATCAGCTCTCGCCAGGCGCCTCTGCTTTGCGCGCGCCTTCTCCAATCGGATACACCAAGTGCGGTTAGGGCTTCCTCAGCCTGGTCCATCCATCGGAGGCATGGTCTCCCTCGTCGTCGTTGACCAGCGACCCTCGCTTCGAGCACCTTTTTCGCTGGAGCTTCGTCGTCCATACGATGGACATGACCCAGCCAGCGTAGTCGCTGCACAGTTATACGCCGAACTACGTCAATGTCTCCGTAGAGCTCATACAGCTCGTGGTTCATTCGGATGCGATAGTCATCGCCGACTCGAACAGGACCGAAGATTTTGCGAAGAACTTTTCTCTCGAACACCCCCAGAGCGGCTGCGTCAGTTTGCGAAACTACCCATGCCTCAGCGCCATAAAGCAGCACAGGTAGAACGAGCGTCTTGTAGAGTGTTAGTTTTGTCGATCGAGAGAGGGCTCTGGAACTTAGTTGCTTACTGAGCCCGTAGTAGCACCTATTAGCAATTATTGTTCTTCGCTTTATCTCCAGGAGATAAAGCGAGAACAAAAAATATTAACTTAATTATATGACTGAAAATGATGTCGTCGCTGACTTCGACATTGGTTGGCTTTTGAACTTAAGTTGGTTGTTTTAATGTTCTACGTGTTGTATTTTTGTGCTTCTTCCTCTATCTTTTTTATCCAAAAAAGCGGCAATTATAAAAATATATATTATTCTAAGCGCAGCATGTTTTAAAAAAATACGTTGCTACTGTAATATGGCTTAAAAAAAAAACCTAATAAATGCGTAATTTGCTTATTAAACAAAAATAATTAATATTCATTGAGTGCGTCCGAATTTTTGAGGCATAAATCAATTAACCAATTAAATAAATTGCTTAAGCAGCCTGTGCAATTGGCTCATGATTTGAGCGAAGCACTCGAAAGGAAAATTTGAATCGATTGCTTTATAGTGTTAAGCAAGGTTTTCAGCTTAAATTTGGGAATTTTGTATAAACCAATAAAAATGCGTTAATAATAAAAAACTCATGTTACTGATAGTTTTAGTCAAACAAAAAATATATTATTATAAGATTTCCGAATAACCACGTACATCCAAAAAATTGCCATTGAAAGATGTTTGTGTATCTATTTGTATAGGTTTCGGTATTTAAAAAAAAAATAAACTTGTGGTTAATATTTAGAAAAAATTCTCATCAGTGTATTTCTTACTCTAAAAGTTCTTAGCAATATTCTTTATTTTGAATTTCTTAAAATTGTTGAATTTTTTGTTTTTGAAAAATTTGACAATCATAATTTTTTTTTTTAATTTTTTACTTTGAATTAAAATCTTTTTGGTTTTGAAATTTTTAAAAAAGTTTGTGAAAAATGTTAGAAAATTTTTTAAGAAAGTTTTGGAAAAGTTATAACAAGTTTTGCATTGCTTTTTATAAAAAGTTTTCTTAAGGCCTTGTTTTAAGAAAAATAAATTTAATTGTTTGACAATTGTTAGTAAGAAAGTTTTCTCACCTCAGAGCAATTTCTTTTTCAGAGAATTTTTTATTATATGTAAAATTTCACAGTTTTTTAAAAATTTATACGTGTTTGGTTTTGTAAATTTCTAAAAATTTTTGGGAAATATTTTATTTTTTTAATTTTCCAAGCATAAATATCTACTTGTTTTATTTTTTTTAGAGTTATTGCATAGTTTTTAAAAATACAATATTAATTTCATTTTAATATTTTCATTGAAAATTTCTTACCTGAGACTACGTGAGTGGAAAATTTATTTATGTACTGACATGCGGATATGACATCGATACCCATTTTAAAGAAAGTTTATCAATATCTAATCAGGCGAATATAAGAAATTCCTTAGACGACCCTTATTTAAGGAGTCCTTATCAAATTCTGATTCGGTTATTACCAGGATCAGGTGACTTGATCAGGATTAATATCAAAAAGTGCGTCACGTTCGAAATCAGTTCCTTATCAAAATAAGGATTTCCTGATCATTCCCTGTCCGTTTACTGTGTATCCTTAGTAAAATTTTCACTCGGGTAGTTTCCTTTACTCAAAGTTTTGTAAATCATTTTAAATATTCAACTTTTAAAACTTTTCATCACAACTTTTAAAATTGTTAAAATTTGATGATATTAAAATTTTTCGGCAATATTTTGAAAAAGATTTAATAACGAATTGTCATACATTAATACTCTATAAAATATTTTCTAAAATCTTTGTAGTTTTTATAAAAATTTTTCTAAAATTTGTATTATTTTAAAGTACTTTCAAAATTTTTTACATTTTTAAAATCTTTTGTTTTTGAAATTATTGGCTAATTTTTTTGGAAATCTTTCATTATAAATTTTCCACACATTCCTAATAGTTCAAAAATTTTCAGGAGTTATTGCATTTTTTCAAAAAAAATTAATTCAGTAAAGTTAATAAGAGAAATTTTTAAGCTCAGATCATTTTCTTTTTCCGAAAGTTCTTTACATTATCAATTCCGAATATTTTTAAATTGTCAAATGTCTTAATTTGGAAATTAATTGAAAATTTCTTAAAATTTTTAGGAAATTCTTAGAAAATTTTTTATAATAAATTTGCATAGCATTGTTTCTTGTTAAAAAATTGGTTACATGTTTTGAAGTCTTTGCGTAGTTTTAAACGAAATAAATTCAATTTCAATAAAAATTTGCTTTTTTATAGTACTATAGCATTAAAAAAATTTAAATTGCAAAAAAATTACTTAATTTAAAACATTCAATCAGAAAATAGTATGCAAATACCATTTGCAGGAAATTTTTCCATAAAATCTAACTTCTTAAAATTTCAGTGTCTTTGCAAAAAAGCAACTGCAAGTCATGCAAAGTCGTTGCACTTAGTTTAAACATGTGAGGAGCTATGTAATACAACTTATTTTGTTACTCTAAAGAATTTATAAATAGCAGCTATTTCGAATTTCTTTACACTTGGCAAATAATTTATTAACGCAAAGCGTTGAATTTCAATACTGATAAAAAAACTAAAGCTATATAAAATCCTTCGAAAAATCGGCTCAAAATATTTCAGTTCAAATGCATAAGTAGTTATGCATATACAGTTGATGATGTCATCTTTTGTACAATATATGAAGTCACCAACAGCCAGAATAAAAACAACAACAAAAAATTAAAATAAAATTAAAAAAAAGTGCAACTTCTGCATTATTTCTTGTTGTTGGCTCCACATGTATTGCTTGCTGCACGCACAGCACATAAAAAATCTTGGTGATCATCAACAGAAATAACAACAACAAAAACATGAAACATTTATAAATATTAACATAAAACTGCCATATCGACTATTAAACAACGATCACGTTCGCATGCGTCATTCAAACAAATGTTGATGTTGATTCCCTTGCGCTAGTTTAGGTAATATTTTGTGCATACATTGTTGTTGTTCTTGTTGTTGTGAAAATTTGATTCCGAAACTTATTTATTTTCAAGCTAATCCAAATTATATACTCAACATTATCGTTCACACAAATCAAATTAAACTTTATTAACTCTTTCCTGTATACCACGCGTCATCAATAAAGCATTAAGTAATTTCTGCAACGTAGGTGGCAACGCTTATGCTCTAGCATAGGCGCCAGTGTCATGATCTGCCTTGTAAGGAACTCTAAGTTTAGTCAAAACAAGTCAATATATATGGAAGTTTTTTTTAAAGCTGCAACAAAAATGAGCTGCAACTTATGTCGAGCTGCCTGCCTACTAGGAATTTTTTGAGAATTTATCTAAGAATAATTTATCTGCACAGAGCAAAAAATCACCACGTCAAATCAAGAAGATTCCCTTATCGAAGTATTTTATGAGGTTTTCTTCTTAATAGTACCAAATAAGAAGAATTTTCCATAGAGTAATCTTCTTATTTCTATAGGGAAAATCTTATTATATATTATTAAACATTGCCTAATAAGATTCGTTATTGAATGAAGGAAATGCTGTGCAAATGTTTTGAATGCTATTGTCATCTCACTCACTCATATGACTTAAGTTTAAGAAGTGACCACTTAAAACTTAGAAGAAAAACTTATTTTTTTATGTATACATAAATACATGATTTTCAAATTAAAATGGTTTGTTGAAACATTCATATGTAAAAAAATTTTGTGTAATTTCTATTTATATTTTCCTATTTTCTATATTTTCTATAAATAAATAAAATTTCCTATTTAAATATAAAGAAGATAACGTATAAAATTAAAACTAAATCACATATTTTTAAGAAGACTTTCTTTAGTCTTAAAAAGTTTACTTTTAAAAAACAAGAAGATTCTTCTTGAAACTATGTGGTTTTCATAATAAAAAATGACAGTGTTTTAATAAGATTTTGGCTATGGTTTTAATAAGACAGTCTTTTTGGATAAAAACCATAAAGAGATCTTCTTGATTTTGTTCTATTTTAATAGGTTGATTTTGCTCTGTGTAGACCCCTTCGGTCAGCAGTAAAAAAACGTACTTTTTAGCATAATTTTATGAATGACAAACATATTCATATATCAAGTTAAATTAAATTTTTGCTAGAAATTTTTCATTGCTTTTGTTTTCGTTTATTTAATACTGTCATACAGTCTCCTTTTAACAGGAGACGTTGACCCACTTGCATTTACACGTGGCCGTTTTTTTCAATACTCGACAATGTCTTGCTTCAAGGTTCACTAAACTTGTGCAAACAGTGACAACAGTAAAAACCACATCGTCACCCATAAGTAGTACCCTACTAATTATCCTACTATTCACTGCAGCACTTGTTGAGATATCAGCTTAAAATGTTAAAATATGAAACTTTGAAAAAAACATGTTTTAAATGTGAAGTGTCTCTATATCATCTTGTTGTTAAGGCAGACCAAAAACAACAACAATAGTAATCTTAATACTAGAGAGACAAGACGTTTTAACACAGTTATAACGAAGAAAAAATATAAACACAGCCTTAAAGCGCACCTCCAGCGTATCTCGTTGACGTAACAGTGCGTCACACAAGTTTATGCTAAATACTTGAAAGAATCGCAAACAGACAACGATGTCGCATTGAGTTGAGTTTTTGTTGAAGTATGCCAGCCTTTTTCAGGTATTGCCAGGTTTTGCTAAATTATGAATATGAATATGAATATGAATATGAATATGAATATGAATATGAATATGAATATGAATATGAATATGAATATGAATATGAATATGAATATGAATATGAATATGAATATGAATATGAATATGAATATGAATATGAATATGAATATGAATATGAATATGAATATGAATATGAATATGAATATGAATATGAATATGAATATGAATATGAATATGAATATGAATATGAATATGAATATGAATATGAATATGAATATGAATATGAATATGAATATGAATATGAATATGAATATGAATATGAATATGAATATGAATATGAATATGAATATGAATATGAATATGAATATGAATATGAATATGAATATGAATATGAATATGAATATGAATATGAATATGAATATGAATATGAATATGAATATGAATATGAATATGAATATGAATATGAATATGAATATGAATATGAATATGAATATGAATATGAATATGAATATGAATATGAATATGAATATGAATATGAATATGAATATGAATATGAATATGAATATGAATATGAATATGAATATGAATATGAATATGAATATGAATATGAATATGAATATGAATATGAATATGAATATGAATATGAATATGAATATGAATATGAATATGAATATGAATATGAATATGAATATGAATATGAATATGAATATGAATATGAATATGAATATGAATATGAATATGAATATGAATATGAATATGAATATGAATATGAATATGAATATGAATATGAATATGAATATGAATATGAATATGAATATGATTTTGAATATGAAAATAAATACTGATGTGTGTATGACAAAAAATATTAATTTAAGTATACGAAAACAGTTATTGTTATAATGTTTAAAAAAATGGTTTTTTAATTTTTTGAACATATGGCAATACTTTTGTATTAAGAAGCACTGCACAGCCTGGTTTCTACTCAAGAACTGTCATTTATTTTATTTGTTCTTCTGATTACTGTGAGGATTTATGTGGTAAAAGAAAGTCAGTCACTTTCTCGCTCAACCCTTTAAGCTGCTAAAATAAAAATTTCTTATTTGTTGCTTTTTACTTGGGCTATCTTTTATGTATTGCGTCTAACATTGAAAAGGCATTGGTTAATCAGTGAAAATGGTTTAATTGGTTTTCATTATTTTCCAAGTTGACCAATGTACTTTTGTATACGTTTGAAACAATTTTTAAAACAGTTTTGCCACTCTAGTGTTGGTACCTCCGAAACCAGGTTTTTGAAAGCTGCTACGGCCTATCAAGTCGGAGCTGTAAGGCGGATGGCCCATCAATTCCACGTTTTAAGTGATCGAAAACGCTTTTGGTTAAGCTGATATGTGGAAGCTAGCGTTAATTCTCCGAAGACTTTTAGCAATCAAATAGTTATGTACCATTCAGCATTAACGTAGTCGAATGGTACAGTGTCGACCTTGTCGGCTTTTCTAATAAAACTTGCGAACATTTGCTTGGATATGCCCCATCCGCTTAAAATATTTGTCGAATTTTGCTCATTTTGGAAGACACATATAGTGGATTAAAAGATAAATTTTTCAACATTTTCCTAATGGGTACTTGCAGGTTTTTAAATAAGAGATTTTTCAAAAGCTAATTCAAATTTTCTCGTGAAAAAAGAAGTATTTGTAAAAAAAAAACTTTTTTTTATCATTTTCAAAATATTAAATTCTGCCTCAAACGACAGAAAGCTTTAAAAATTTATGTGAGTATTTGTGTGTGTGCGGCTGGAAATTGATTGCTATTGATAGATATTTGATTTATTTATAGCTTACAATATTGTTGTTGTTGGTCTTGTTGTGATGATAGTTGCTGTCAGTTGTAGCCTCAGTTTTGGCGTTGATTAAATTGCACGATAATAAAGCAATCTTTGCAAATTACAAGACTGCCTCTTAAGAGAAAACTTTTGAGTGACTTTTACACTGTTAGCCTTTGGCTATGAACAATATGAAGTTAGTGGTTTAAAGTTGTTACGTATTTGTTTTTTAATAAATGATTAGGTTGACGATATTACAGATACAAAATTGCAGTGTTACAAGGAATTTTTTTATTTGAAATAATTATTTATCAATTTGTAATGTGTAAATATTTTAAAAAGCTTTACATTTTACTACTTTGTATATGTTGAAAATGCATTTTAAATATTTATAGTAATACCTCGATTTTATTTTTAAATTCAAATACTTGTAAAGTACGTCTAATTGCCGACTGCTGTCATTCATTGCGATTTAGATTGAGATAGAACAACAACAATTTTATTAGTCAAAACAAAAAAAAACAAAAACCAAAAGTTGTCTTAATAAAAGTTTTATGCTTGACTTATAAGCTTAGTTGCGGATAAATCACGTACCAGCAGCAACGACTACAACTACAACAACAACATAACTAACCATATTATGAACTGTTGAAGTCATATTAGCTGAACGTTTTTATGTGGTTTGTTGTAGTTGTTGTTGTTGGAAAAAGTTCGCTGTCAGTTAATGTGACATAATAATTAAAATAGGCAAATCTAAAAATGTTAAGAAAATATTTAAACAATTTTACTGCTTTTAAAGGTCATCAGCTCATTAATATTATAACATAATTAACTGAAGTGTTCGAGCATTTTTATTACATACTCAAGTTGGTCATATTCTGAAACCTTTTTTGCAACTATTTCGATGGAATGGGTGACGCTATGAAATGACACCCCAATGAAATATGGCACAAAAAAAAAAACAAATATAAGGCCCCATATCATACAGAAGGCCACAAAACAATTTGGGGTGTTATTTCATATTTTGCGGTCATGAAATAAGGCCCCAAAAATCAGAAATCCCAAATGAAATCAGACCCCAAAAAGCTTATATCCCTTACCATACTGCAAATCCCATACTAATTTGAAAACATGTGAATTACAAGTTCGAAGTTTACGATACCACGATACCATCTTCAGAACAGCTAAATAATGTAAATCCAGATTGATATCAGTTATGAATATTTCCCACACATAAGCTGAATTTCCTTATATGACAATGCTTCAGCTAAAGATTTTCAAATTCTTAACAAAATAAAAATTCCTACCTTGGGGGTTTATTTAGGCAGAGTTAGAAAATCCCAAAAATTTCCTTTTTATAAGCTTTTATTTAACTTGCTTCGTTCGTATGTCCGTCAAATCTTGCAAACAATTTTTCGACAACTTGTGGGTCTCCCCACAAACTGAAATTTAGCATACATATGAGCTGTTCAGGGCACAAGTGGCGTAAGTCCATTTTTTAAGGAAATTGAGTTAAGAAACTCCTAGCTTATGTTATCTCAGAATAAAATGCAATACTTTGTTATTGTTCTGACAAATTATATAATTTTTTCAGAGGACAAGTGGCGTAAGTCCACTCATTTCGTATCTCCCTTAATAATGAAGATAATCACAAGATGGAAGTTTTGTTCGATTTCTGGAACTAAATGTTATGATTCCTCATTAAAACATTCTTAAAAATATCTCCAATTATATTTCTACAACGGAAATAAGAAATTTCAAAAATACGTTCAATTTAGTATGCAATATTCTTCATTATTTTTTTGTATTATTAAGTTAATTTTTTACGATATGAATAGCTCTTTTTATTTTCTTGACATAGCTTGTAAGCAAAACCGAGTTCTTTATACTCATAGAATTTCTAATAAGAATTCTTCTAAATATTTAATTTTCTCAAAACTGCAAAAAGTGAACTTACGTCACTTGTGCTCTGAGCTGCTCATATGTAAGTCCGATAGCAATGCAATATTATGAAAAAAAATTTGCCACACCCTCTTTCACCGCCCACAAATCAATAAAAAGCCATATCACCAAAACTACTAGGCCGATTCAGCTAAAATTTTGGCAGTAAATTTTCTGAATGCAGAAGATGGGGTTTTAGAAAAAAAGTTGGCCACACCTTCTTTACCGCCCACAAATCAATAAAAATTTTATATCTCCAAAACTACCGGGCTGATTCAGCTGTAACTTAGGCAGTAAATTTCCTTCAAATATAGGATGGTTTAGGAAAAAATCTTTCCACACCCCCTCTTACCGCTCACAAATCAATAAAAATGCTATATTTTCAAAACTATTAGATCGATTCAGCTGACATTTTGGCAGTCAATTTTCTTCAATTAGAGGATTTCTTAGAAAAAATAAGTTGTACACCCACTTTTACTGCCCACAAATCAATAAAAACGCTATATCTTCAAAACTATTACGCCGATTCGGCTGAAATTTTAGTAGTAAATTTCTTGGCCTGTATATCACTTGGGTTGAATTGGTACGTAAGGGTCATCATTTTTAAGACTAAAAAGTAAAAAATAAAAAAAAAAATACAAAACAAAATTTTTAAAAAATAGCTTTTATTTAAAAACAAAACTTGAACTAAAAACGTGAACTAAAAAGAAAAAATAAATTTCAGTGACATCTGTCATATATGTATATAGTAGGTATATTCTAGATTCAGAAGAACCTCTCTCTTGGTTACCCATCATCATAATAAAAGCGTACGTAAAAAGGTAAGTTCTAGGGACGTATACATATTTAGAAATTTTCAAAATGTAAAATACATTTAAATTTTTTAATAGTAATTCGATTGGTAATTAGGTAATTAAGTTATAATGAAATTTAGTAATGAAAATTCTGCCTCTCTTTGCCTCAACCATTTTCCATTAGTTTAAGCCAATGACTTCTATTTTTACTAAAACAAAAACGCTTACGAGACATTTACTAAACATTTACTTAAAAGAAAAATTACATTTGTGAAAGAGTGCAAACGATTTGATCAACATGATAAATGAGTTTATGTTCAAATTGCTTAAATCAATAAAATTTAAATGTTTCTCTAATGGGACACCATTAAATAATAAGTTTTTAATAACTTTTAATTTTTGTGTCACAGTGGACTTTTTTCTGGAAATGCCCATATGCCTTTTCATGATGGTAACATTTTGTATTACTCGTAAGACTTGTTTTTTTTTTATTTTTATAGAAAAAGTTGTGTACAAAATAAAGCCAAATTTTTGTATTGAATTTTTAGGTTTATTTCCAAAAAAGTTTTATTTTCTCTAAACTTCATGTGACACAAAAACAATGTAATTCAGAAACCAAGAGTTTCTCTTTATCTCATTTTTGCCAAAAATAGTACTTTACATAAATAAAATATACGCACTATATGAAATCTTATTTCCTGAACTTTGTTTAATTTTTCAGAACTTCATGATTGGAGTATATTAAGTGCATCCAATACTAAATAATTTTTACACTGTATTCCTACTAATTTGACAAAATCAAAATACTGGGATTGCATTTTTAAATCTCGAAAATCACAGGATTAGCAAATGTCCAGATATAGGCAAACATACCTGGTCAGGATGTTAATCCTTTGATAAAAACCAGTAAATGTACCTGAATAAGAAAGTTGTTAAATCGTCATAAATCGTATCTCTTACGAGTTATATAACCCAGATAATCTTCCTCTTCTTGGGTAAAATCAAACCTGCCTTTGTAACCAAGCTAATAAATATGATATTTTTTATCAACTCGTCACCTGTTTATGAACAGCATATGAAGGGTGTGAGTAATACGTATTTTCTAATGAAATCTAAGAAAAACTGCTTCGTTTGACCTTAACCTTATCCTGGCACTCTATTTGAGTAACAGTTGATGTTATTTTTGAATATTTTGTGTACAAAGTTAATATTAGCAACACATAAAAAAAAATTAATTGTAAGTTACAGAAACAGAGTGACCAATATTAAATACATTTAACTTCTTTTGCTTTCAAATCAGCTTAAATCATTTGTATTGGTTTGAAATTGTATAGTGACTCAAAGACACAGCGTTACATGAATGGGATTAGAAAAACATCATATTGAAAATGGATTATATTTTTTCAATAATAACCTTATTCGAATTAATTGCAAGCCAGTTTCAAGAACTTAGTTAAAAAAGGACTTAGAAGTAGTTCAAGGACTTCAAACGAATTGAAGTCAAGCGAAAGTAGTTCAAGGACTTCAAACGAATTGAAGTCAAGCGAAAGGATTTCAAGGACAAGTTTAAGCGAAAAACACTTGCGATAAGCAAGACACTAAGACACTAATAAGCAATAGTTTTTTGTTCGAAAATATTTCTGATCTTTCTTTTTCTTTATTTCTTTATTGCCGCTCGCGGCTCGTGATATATTACTTTTGATATATTCATCATATCGTGTAAACCTTCTTTAAACTAATGTCTCTTTTCTTCTTTACAACTCATATTAAAATCTTTTCGTTCCTACAAAAAATACATTACTTTTAATTTAAGCATTTCTTGAAATGGACGCCAATTTAATGAGTAAATTCCAGCAAAATTCTGTTAATTTATTGATAGTTGAAAAACGTAAAATACTTCATTGTACTTGTATCTATTATAACCTAATATTACTATCCGTTAAATTTTATCCAATTTTTATCAGCGTTCAAACGTTCAGAAAAATAGAAAAAAAAACTGCTAACAAAGTTCGCGCTACACGTTGAACGATAAGACAGTGGGTCAAAATCTTTTATTGTTTGTTGTTGGTGTTTTGTTTTTTTATTCTCACTTTTTTTTATCGCAAAGTTGTTATATTTACTGCCTTCATTGAACTGAATGTGAATGTGTTCTGCTAATATTTTTTTTTTCTTTTTTGTTATTTTTGTTCTTGTGTTAATGCTGCCGTTACCAGTGCCTATCTAATCGGTAAATTTTTTGTAAAAATTACCTCATCGATATAACTTTACGTCAAGCGCCTGAGCGCCTCAGATACACGGCTGCATACGTAATTTTTTCAAATAGAAAATTAAAGCAAATAGTAAAAATAAAAAACATTGTAATAAAAGAAGTCATATAAATAACACACTATTAACAATAAATTTTTTGCAATTCTTAGACCAAACCTCATCATTATGAATACTTAGATATTATTAGAAGTTGTTCGGGCAACAACAGCAACTAAAACAACAACAGCATTATTGACAGCTCCGACAAGAAAGTGATACCAACGTGTTTTGACATTTAATTAGTCAATAAAAACTTATTTCTGTTTTTGTTGTTACTATTTGTCTTACGTCTTTCAAACGATCTTTGTCAATATTTGTTGTTGCGAGTGTTTCTTAAAAATTCTGCAAATGGTAATTCTTTTGAATGATAAAAATATTTCTACAATAACGACAACATTTTTGGAGCTGGTATGTAATTAAAGTTTAGCTTTTCTTTTTATAGCGATTTATTAAATTTAAAAATCCCATAATACTTTATAATTAGTTTATATAATTAAAATAGTATCATCTTAAGCCAAGTCCAAACTTCAGTATTATGAATAAATTATCGCTTATAACGAAAAATATTTTAAAAAATTGCAAAAAAAGAAATAATTCATAACCTTGTGTTCAAAAAAATCAAGTAAGTGACAATCAAGTGCATACATATCTCTCATAATAAATGCAGTTTATTAAATCCGAGAAACAGTCAAAGTAAATCACGCTGACACTGCGAGTCTCCGCCTTAGACGCAGTGGAGACATTAAAAATCTCAAAAAACAAGCTACATTTGACACCAAAAACAGCAGCTACAACAACATCTTAGATAAAAACAACAAAATATGCAGACGTGGGCGTAATTGAGATAAAGTCATGCTAGTAGTAGTAGCAGCAACAAAAACAAAAAACGAAGAAGATTAGCGTGAATTGTCATATTTTGTTGCCTAAGAAATAAAGTTATTTAGGTATGTAGAGCAAGTGCAAAATAATTGAAAAATGCAACAAAATGCATACCTATAGATACACAGTTAGGCAACAACATAGATTGAGATATTTTTTTAGTAATGGTTAGTAAAGGGGAAAGTGGGTTGGGGTAAAAAATGCACTTAGCGACAGCTGGTTAGTTACAAGTCGGGATCTTCTGAAATTTGCTTTAATCTTGTAGACTTTTAGAAATATGTATTTATTTGTGAGAAACTATTAAAAAACTTACTAAAACTTAAAAAAAACATACTAGTAAGGGCAGGGTCGGAGTTAAAATCACACAGCTATATTGTAGATTGCATGTCAAACCGGACGCTTTTCGAAACTCACATATTTGTAAAAACTTTGTATTTTGTGTTGTGCGTGTTGTAAAAATGTTTGAACACAAATGATCGAGAATTGGGCCTACAAGTTTTATGCCGACTCCAAACGGCTGTTGGCTGAAAGAAGCTGTTCATGGCAGTTTTTACTCTTTGAGGTTTGCCATTGTCTGTAGGGAGGTGCCGACCGAACAGAAAACTTAACTCAATTGAAAAACTTTCTGTGTCAGGTAAGCATTGAACCAGCGTTCTCTAGCGTATGGGCTATGCTCTCTACCCACTGCGCCACGACCGCTACGGTAGCAAATTAACAAAAAAAAATTAAAAACTGCCATTTGGATACGTACACTCAGAAAAAATTTCCTTGGTTATAATTTAATTTATATTTAAAACAAAAATATTTGTCTCTGTCTAAAGAAACTAAGAATTTTAATTTAAAAATGAAATTTTCTTTAAAAAATATGTTTTTCGAGTAAGAGAGAAATAGCTAGTTTGACTTATTGTTTCAAAATAATTGTTTTTGTCTGCTCTCTGACAACGTAGTTTTTTTTAAGTAAATTACGCCACTAAGCTGATACGTAGGAAAATCGACAGACAAGGAAGCGAGCGGCCCAGGTTCAATTTTCGCGGTGGTAAGTTTCAAATTGAACATTAATATAAATAATTATATATTTGTTGTTGTAACTAAATATTAAAAATCGAAGCGACCAAGATATTAAAAAGCGAAAAGTGGCGGCTGTGATGCAGTGGGTAGAGTGTGTGGCCCATACGCCAGAGAACCCTGGTTCGAGTCACACCTGGCTCAGAAAGTTTTTTCAATTGAATTAATTTTTCTGTTCGGCCGTCACCTCTCTGCAGACAATGGCAAGCCTCAGAGAGTAAAACCTGTCATGAAAAGCTTCTTGAGAACATAAGCCGTTCGGAGTCAGCATAAAACATGTAGGTACAGTTCTCGATCATTTGTGTTCAAACATTTCATAACACACACTACGCAATTGATCATAAGAAGCTCGGTCAAAGTCCTTTCAAGGGCTGAAATGGCCATTTCATTTAAATAATAAAAAATATATACAGTTTACAGGAACACAAATACCACTAGCTTGAATGAAATTGTTTGATATATTCAATTTTTAAGAAATATTTTTTTTATTCTTAAACTGATCCTTTCTGTTTCAAAAATAATTTTCTTTTCTCTTTCTAAGAACAATTTCTCTTTGACATAAAAAAAATTCTTTGGCGCCAAAACAAGCAAATTTTTATATGAAATTTAGTAAATTTTCTTTGATCTTAGGATGTTTTTTTCTGAGTGTAGTAAAAAAAACTTCATCTTCAAAGCCGTTAGTCCTACGAAAAAATGTTGAGGACATAATTTAAACACCTTGTACAGGTCTTCTTTGCAGTGTAATTTTTACCAGTACTTTCATGAAAAATTTAAATTTTTTTGGCCACTAAACATTTTACGAAATATTTAACAAATACTACAATATTTTCAAAACATCAAAAAAATAGAGGTGCTGGCTGACCTTAAAAAATGTTATAGATTAAAGAAATAGTTAAATACTAAAGATATAGTTTTTTACTCCATGTCTAAATGACAATTATTGATATTTTTTTTTATTTTCCACAGTAAAAACTGATTCCTGGTGTCCATAGGTAATATGTTGCAAATTCCATATTTAAATAAAAATATATTTAAAATATGATATTGATTGGCGGAAAAATAAACCGTTTCCACTCCCCCCACATTACGATGTGGTCAACTTTTGCGCCGTTTAAACGCACATAGCTGTTTTTATACATGAGTTCAATTCGTTTTCTTTATTTACTTTATGCTCTTCCTCGTCCTCCAATATTTCAAAAATGCCAGTTTTTCATTGAAAGTACCAATGTATTCTTCCATAACACCGTGTAACCAAATTAAGAAAAAAAATGTATATAAAATAATTCCAAAAAGTCATGAGAGTCTGCACCTGTAGCAGTGCAATGCTGGTGGTTAGACCTATGGTTCACATCGAAGTTCTGAGATCCAGACTTTTTTAATTTGAATGTTGCGATCACCTATTTACCTATTACCTATTTCATGGGCGTAGCGAGGCAGATAGAAAAATAAAAATTTTAGTACTAAACTGAAAAATTCAAAAACATTCTTTCTTATAATCGAAAAGCATAGAATTTATTAATATTTATTAAAGCTAAGTTTTGTTTTTTATTACAAATTTACTTACTTACTTAGGTGGCGCCTTCAACCGTAAGTCGGTTTCCGCCTGTCGTTAGAAATTGCGTCAGCCATTTCTGTTTTGCGCTTGCTAGCGCCAGTTGGAAGCTCCAAGTTTCGTCAAGTCATCCTCTACTTGGTCCTTCCAACGGAGATGCGGTCGTCCTATTCTGCGTTGACCGCCGCTGGGTACCGAATCGAATAAAAAAACATGACCTAGCCAGCGAAGCAGCTCGCTTTACTATGTCGATGTCGGCGTATAGCTCATACAGCTCATCGTTCCATCGTATTCGGTGCTCGCCATTGACGCAGATTGGTCCGTAGATTTTACGTAGATTACAAATTTACGGCTGAAACATTTTTTATTTATTTATCAGTCACATGAAAAAAATAATTTTTCTCCTCTGAACAAAACCCTGGCTACGTCCATGACCTATTTCATAAGTTCGAAACGAGAATATGCCAAAATACTCTTATTTGATGTAAAACTTTATCGTTGATTCCGAAAAAAATGATAATTTTTGAGAGAAAATAGTTCAAATCACACTATTGGTGGTCTTTCTTTAAAGAATAAGTAATTTTTACACAATTTGCAAGAAATGACCAAAGTAATTTTTCAGAAAGGAACCAACAAAGATCAGCGACAAAAGAAGTCAAATCTTTGTCTTTGTATCTGGTTTAAATGTATTTGCACGTCTGATAAAATCGCTTGCCTTGCTCGTCCGACTCAGAGGGTATTAGAACGCTCCAATTCGTCCAGATAACAGTGCAAAGAATAAATTTTCAGAGACATACGAAAATTAATAACATTCAGACCTATTGTGGATAAAGTTTCGCCCGGAATTTAAAACGGGATTTTATGTATTTCTAACAATATTTACGAAATTTTTGAGAAATCTAAACACAAATAATTTGCTTTCATCATCAATTTTCAAGATCTCAAGAAAAAAGTCTTTAAAACCATTATCCCCCGTCTAAAAAATGAAAACTCTCTTTTTCCATTCCGGGGAAAATTTTATTTATAAAAGTTAATAACCCTTCGTATACGAAAGTGTGTGTAATTCTTATATAAAAAAAATTATAATTTTGGTTTAGTTAAAGTTTTATCAGACACGATCACTTAAATAATAAAGTGATGAAGTGATATGATGAGTATGGTATGATGTGTATGATATAATGGGTTTAGTATGATTGGTACCATGTGATGGAGGGTTATGTTATGATGGGTGTGTATGGTATAATTATATGGAAGTTTTTAGTTTTCAGAATTTCTATTAAAAAGTAGAATGATTAAGAGAAGACTAGAAAACTTCCACTTTAGCGTCGATCTTTTTTAATTCTAAGGTATGTGGCACCAACACACACACACACATTTCATTATATTTCAATATTCCCAAATTTTCTACGTTTTAAACACACTGTGCACTGTAAAAAATTTTAACAAAATTGTTCTAAATGCGCGACATGATCATCAACTGTATAGAAATTACAGCTAGGTTTGGCGTAAAATGCTTCAATTGATGAAAATTGGAATTCCTGCTGATCTTGGAATTTTCTACAAACTACAATTATTTTTTATAAAATTGTTTATTTTTTTTTATTTTTTCTCACATAGTACCTTTTTAGCTTGAGTTTGTATCTTGAATTTATGTAAATCAAATGCTGACATTGTTTGTTTATTTGTTTTGATTGTGTTTTAGTGCATTGGTTGTTGGTTTGTGTATTTGTCAACACGGTTTGACACTGTTTGTTGTCCCTGTCTATCATGATCTTTGAGCGCTATTATTTTAAAGCGCGCGCTACCGTCTTCATCAAATTAGTTTATTGTGTGTTGTTGTAGTGGGTCTTCGCTGTTTGATAAATTGTCGCCAGTATAGTGGTTGTAGTTGTTGTTTAGGTTATTTGCATTAATCCAGTCAGGGTGACTGCACCGCTACTCAGCTGCAATATCAGCCGCATCTACGCTACTTAAGTGTTGCCAGACTCACCGAAATATATCTAAATAAATAAATGTAGAATTATCTTAAAATTACAATAAATATTTAACATTATTACGCTAGCAAAAACATTAAAACAAAAACATATAACAATGTGCTCTAAATATTTTAACCCCAATGCACAGACAAACAGAGCGACAGACAGTCGACAGCTTGATGTACAAATACAGCTACTTAAATAATAACAAATACACTGAAAATATTTAATTTCCGTTGAGCGATGAGCTGCTGCAACCTTCGCGCTATGAATGAATGAATGAATGACTGACGGCATGAATGACTGAGAACTGCTTTTAATTATAGCAATTTTTTTTTTCAAGCATGCGAGAAAAAATAACAAATATTTAAATTACACGCGCAAAGGTGAATAAATATTACACTTTTTTTACAAAATAGGACGAACACTATACTCTAGCGCTAAGTATTGCAATTTTTGAACTGTGCTTTACATATATTTAAATATTCTTTTATCAATTACATATGTTTGAGTTATTACATTATTTCTATTATTTGAATGTTCTGTTTTTCTTTTCTAGTTTCTTTGTTGCATTTGTTTGCTTATTTTTGTAACATCTTCTAGATGTTTACATAATCTGTTTTCTTCTCTATCTGTCCTCGAGCACACTGTGCAACAGCAATTGCTATCATCAATTTTCAATACATTATTTATGCATACATATATCAAGCAGTCTATAATAATTATTTAAAAAGAAAAACAAAAATTTGTTGTGTATATATATTTTAAATGCTTACATATTTTTGAAACACTTACTTTCGGCAAGTTTTCACAATTATTTTGTAGAATTTCACACATGCTGTTGTTGTTTACACGCTAGAAATATAGGTCAAATGCTTCATTATTTTCTTTTTTCAGCTTTTGTTTATATGAAATAAATTATAGAAAAATTTGAGCAACGCATAGTTTAAGTCATACAATTTAAGCACATCATATCGATCATTTTATTTACTTTGCAAGGTTGTTTCCACCTTTCATGAGCCATATAATTTATTTTCAGTTCAAATGAATTTCATGGAAATTAATTTGTTTCTTGTTTGAGAAATACTTATTTATCATATTTCGATGAGTCACCTTGTAAATAATATAAAATGTTTAAAAAGTGACATGCCTTGATATCTCGAAACAGGCAATTAAGTCCCAGTTTCTTGAGACCACTTAATTATTTTGAATTTACTTAAGCAAAACTCAAAGCACTCAAAACTAAATTCATCACTTTGTTTTGAACCTAAGTAAAGAAAAAAGGAAACATTAAAGAGGAATGAATTTTATGTTTAATATTTTATTTTATGACAAAAGTAACTCCTTTGGTCAAAATTTTATCAAATGCCTAACTCTATCCCTTTTGCTTTTTCAATAAATTTTTAAACAAAACATACCCTGTAGGAAACTCAACTAATTTAAAAGTAGTTGATAAAGTACTTTTTTGTCAACCACAACTAGTTGAAATTCTGACTTTTTTCCATAGAACGACCTAACATATTTTGTATGGAGATGTCCGCTAAATAAGTCAATTGACTTTTGTCTGCATATATTTTCAACTACTTGTTGAATTAGTTATATATAAGTTATTTTTTTAATTACTTTAATATAACCAATTGAAAACTATTACTGATGGCCTAAAGTTAATAATATTTGATGAAATAACATGGTTAAATATATATAAACTTGTAATCTAATAAAAATTTTTAAGTAGTATTTCAATTACTTCATATTTAATGCAATAAAAACTATTTGGAATTGAAGTGGGTGCTGCCTTAATATAATTCAAAGTAGTTCATATACGGGTTTATTTTAAATTAGTTTTTTAATTAGTTGTTATTAAAAACAAGTTAGTTTGTTCCTATAGGGTATATATTGACACTCTTCAATAACATTATGGCCATAGAATAAAAATCTGTTTTCTCTAATATTAATTTGAAGATTTCATGCTCTACCAAAGATTAAAGAGCCACTCCTTATTTAAGTGGTTTTTAAAAATTTCATCTATTATATTAAATTATATTAAATAGAAAAAAGCAGAATGGGACAATCTGGGTTGACTCAAATAAAGTGCAGCTGAAAAGCTGACATCATGCTGCAAAAATGCTATATTTACCAAATGCGTGTAAATTAAAATTTCTTTGAAGACAAAAAACAAATCTTAAAAAAGATGTAAAAGATAGCAGATTGCTTATCTTTTTTGCTACATATTTTGCGCAAATTTAAAAAACACACAATCAAACCGAACAAATTAGCTAAAACATGCAATCCATTCAGTAGCGGAGAGCAAACATTAGCTGTTTTCGAAATTTTAGATAAAATAACTTCAATTGTAGGTTCGATTTAAAAAAAAAAATGTTTTTGAAACAAAAGCAAAATATTAAAAAAAAAGTTAAAACAACTTATATAAAACCGATATTTCTGCAAAACTTGCACAAATGCATTGAAATGTTTTGTAAATAGTGAAGTGTGAAAAATAATTCAGATTTTGTTTTATACGATAATCATAATAATCATACCGTCATACTATTCCGCAGTTTATAGACCAGCTAGTCTTATGTTGTAAGCCATCTGTCATATGCATGTGTTCTTGGTTTAAGTCCCAAAACAGATATATAAAAAAAGAATTTGTCTGTCCCTGAAGTCGAACCACCAAAATCTTGATTGATAAATCGCCAGCTTAGACCGCAGGACTTTCGAAGTAATTTTTAGCCAATAAATTAATCTTACTCACTTAGGTGGCCGTAACAACCCGTGTTCGGATTTCGACCGACCTCATCAGCTCTCGCCAGGCGCCTCTGCTTTGCGCGCGCCTCCTCCAATCGGATACACCAAGTGCGGTTAGGGCTTCCTCAGCCTGGTCCATCCATCGGAAGCATGTTCTCCCTCGTCGTCGTTGACCAACGACTCTCGCCTCGAGCACCTTTTTCGCTGGAGCTTCGTCGTCCATACGATGGACATGACCCAGCCAGCGTAGTCGCTGCACAGTTATACGCCTGTGTATAACTACGTCAATGTGATCGTAGAGCTCATACAGCTCGTGGTTCATTCGGATGCGATAGTCATCGCCGACTCGAACAGGACCGAAGATTTTGCGAAGAACTTTTCTCTCGAACACCCCCAGAGCGGATGCGTCAGTTTGCGAAACTACCCATGCCTCAGCGCCATAAAGCAGCACAGGTAGAACGAGCGTCTTGTAGAGTGTTAGTTTTGTCGATCGAGAGAGGGCTCTGGAACTTAGTTGCTTACTGAGCCCGTAGTAGCACCTATTAGCAATTATTGTTCTTCGCTTTATCGCCAGGCTGATTTCGTTGTTAGTATTAATGGCGGTGCCAAGGTATACAAACTCCTTGACTATTTCAAAGTTATAGCTGCCGGATGAAACGTGGGAGTCTAAACGCCGCGCTCCCTTGTTTGTAGACAACATATACTTTGTTTTACCCTCATTTATCGTCAAACCCACTTTGGGTGATTCCTTTTCGATAGCGGCGAAAGCAGCGGTAACATCTCTCTTGGTTCTGCCAACAATATCAATATCATCAGCGTACGCAAGGAGCTGGACACCTTTTTAGAAAATGGTGCCATTACGATGCACACCGGCCTTTCGTACGATCCCCTCCATGATGATGTTGAAGAGATCGCAAGACAGTGGATCGCCTTGCCTGAAACGTCTTTTGGTATTGAAGGTTTCGGAGAGGTCATTTCCTACCTTGACGGAGCTGCGTGTGTTGCTCAACGTCATTTTGCAAAGTCTTATCAACTTTGCAGGTATACCGAACTCAGACATTGTTGCGGATAGGCAATAAATAATCGCTAATATAAAAATTATATATAAAAATAAATCGCTTATATAAAATAATTTAATTTTAACAAAGCAACATGTAACATTTTTACTGTTTGACATAAACACTGATGAAAAATTGATTGGAATATTATTTCAAACACTTTAAATGTGTCCGTCATTTATTGCCAATGACCAGGATTTTGTTGGCATATCAGATCTATCCTGCTCTAATATAAACATTTTCTGATGATGAAAAACAGCGTTCATACGACGAGAAAAAAGCTTATGTTAAATTGAAAAAACCTAGTATAATTTATATGATGGCTTTGGCAGTTTTCAGTCACCCAAGTACTTTATCAAAACGCCTAAGATTTACATGTTGACCTGCAAATTTTTATTAGGTGATAAATTTACCAAGTATTTGGTAATTTTTTATACACTACTTAAAAAAAAAAATTGAATTTCAAAAATATAACTTTTTTCGGGTTTTGGTTTTTTTTTATTTCATTTTTTTTTTTTTTTAAGCAGCCGCTGCCGCCTCTCTTTCTGTGATTTGCTTGACTGTAATCGGCAACAACACAAATTTTTCTTTTATCAACACCGTTTTTAATCTTAGAAATTAATGACTTCTCAGGCAATTCTTACTGCTTGACGTCTATTATAAGAAGAACATTAAATTAAATTAAATTAAATATCAAATAGAAAAATTGTACTTACCTTCGCATGCCGTTGAGATTCGAAACCACACCAACCGATATCACTGTGTATGAAGCCAAACTCCTTTGTTACGCAGAGTGATTTATTCAATATTAACTACAACTGAAGCTATGCTGCAGCATAACACAATATTATAACAAAAGATTTTTGTTGTATGGCCATCAACAGAATACTGTGACATACTGCATCTGTTAATACAGCATCTGTTAACATAGCTGTTCACATCTGTTCACATAGCAATGGACTGGCACCAAAAGTTCCAGGTTCGATTCCGTCGGCGGGCAAAGAAATTTTTTTTTTCTTCCTTTCTTTTTTTTTTGTGTTGCTGAAATGTAATAAAATTTAATTTATTTTAGTGTGATTATTAAGGTGTTTACTTTACTTTATATTATTTTTAAATTTAAAAGTGGTCTTATTAATGGAGCAGCTGTGTTTTTTTTTTTTGCAGAAAATAGCTCAAAACTATGCTTAAGCCATCGATGCTAGTTGTTTTCTAATTTTGTATTTTGGGATTTTAGGCTTAGGTGAATCAAATTTTTTTTTTTGGCAAGGTATCGAAGTATGTGCTTTCAAAGCAATGTATTAAACAATAAATTGCTTAGGTTAATAAGCATAAGCTTATAATTCACATACAATTCTCTTTACCCAAGCCGACTTAGGTGATTTATCTATTGCTTTTTTTCTCGGTTGGTAATTTTCCATAGTGTAGAGTTATTTCTGGAGGCATTTTTATGGTTTTTTACATATTAAGGCATTTTTTATCATTTTTAGGGTCTTTAAGAGACGGTAAAAAATGTTGTAGATTCTGTTGAAAGCCTTCAAGCCAAAGCAGTTTAAAACACTCAAACATTGTTTTTCAACAATGAAATAAAGGGTATAATACTGAAAACTTTTAAAAAGAAAGAAAATCCATACCACGAGCAATATAAATTTTGCAGTACAACATAATTGTCTTTGGAAAATTCAATTACTTCGTTAAAAGTATGTGCTGAACTGCAGCATTGTGCGCAGCAATGCTGGTGAGAACATTTAAAAAGTTTAATTAAACATTGAATAAAAAATCCAGGTATGAAGGTGAAATATTAAGTGAACATATTTTGGAGATTTACTACATACTTTCTATTCAAAAGTGAAGCGGACTGTGCAAATAAAACCACATAGTTTAATTATTCTTCAATATTTATTGTGTCACCTTCAAGATAATCATCATTGGAGGCGATACACATATGCCAACGTTTTTAATATTCTGTAAAGCATTTTTGGTAGACCGATTTTGGAATGCCCTTTAGCTCATTCTGCGAATTCTTTTTGATGACTTCAGTCGTCTCAAAACGTTTTCCTCGAAGCAACAATTTGAGTTTGGAGGCTAGGAAAATATTCACACGAACAATATTGACATAGCTTTTGGTCAAATAATCTCGTAACATGCGTTATATGTGAGCTGTTGCATTATTTTGGTGCAAAAATCATGAATTGTCCTTATGTAATGCTAGCCTCTTTCGCAAACACTTTAAAAAAAAAACTGAAATAATATTGAGCGTTGACCAATTGACCTTGCTTCCGCAAGACCTACAAGACACCTTGAGAATCGAAGAAAGAGTCAACATCACCGTAATTTTGAAGAACTTGTTGTGGTTTTTTTGGGTTTCGTTTAATCTGGATAGAGCCACTATCATATTGTTTCGACGTCATACTCGTTCACCCAAGTCTTGTTACTTTTTTGACATTTTCATCGCGATTTAATATTGCTGAATGAGAAGGGTGAGGCAAGTCGTCTTTCTTTAAACAATTTGTCACACTCGTACGTCATAGAGCAGACTCCCCACCCATAGGTTTTCTACAACATTTTCAATGCATCCTAACAAGAAATTCCGTTGGTAAGACACAATTTCAAACACACTCTTTGATCAACTTTTTTTCCATTGTGAAATTCGCAGGACAAACTCGTGGCGAACTTGCTAACAAATCAATAAGAAAGAAAATACTTGAAACTACTTGATCGTGCTGAAATTAACGTTCTATCATATAACATATCATATCATATCATATCATATCATATCATATCATATCATATCATATCATATCATATCATATCAATTAAAAACAATCTTTAAGTGTCTTCAACTGCTTTGGCTTGAAGACTTCCAAATGAATCTACAACATTTTTTACCGTCTCTTAAAGTCCCGTTCGTAAAAATGACGAAAAAATGTCCAACAAATTTTTGGCTTCAGTACCTGGACACTACACCGAGAATAAAAGCAATAGGTAAATCACCTATGCCGGCTTGGGTTAAGAGAATTGTATGGGAATTATAAACTTATGCTTATTCACCTAAACAATTTATTGTTTAATACATTGCTTTGAAAGCACATACTTCGATACCTTGCTAAAAAAAAAATATTTGATTCACCTGAGCTCAAAATCCAAAATTAAAAAACAACTAGCATGGATGGCTTAAGCATAGTTCTGAGCTATTTTCCGAAAAAAAACACAGCTGCTACTACACCAGTAATTTTTTTTAGATTTCTTCAGACTTCAAAAAAAAAAAAAAAATCATTTGCCTTATGACAACTGTTGTTGTTTCATTCGCACAGTTCGGTTAAATTTTTGAACAGAAGGTACTCGTACACCTGAGAGAAAGTATGTATGCAAGCGACATTTCATCTTTTAAATATGCGTTTCTCGTCAGCGTTGTAGTGGAAAGAAATATTTTGGTAATCTGAAAATGTAAATAAAAATTTATTGCAACGTAATGCAATTCGAAACATTTTAATTAAAAAAAAAATAAGAATATATAATTAAGTTTAATTTTTAGGACATTCTTATGGCTTTTTTTATGAAATTTTTAATGCTATTTTAGGGCATTATCTCATTTTTGGATCCTAGCTGTAATCCCAGCTCTGCTTATGACAAGCACTCTCCTTTTTCAGTGAAGCATATAAGATAAAGGGACCCATAAAAAATAGCTTCCATGAATATGAAAAGAATTTCATGATTGATTAAGATTTTTTTCACGAATCGGATAATTAATATTTTAAAGCCCCTTTGTCGACAATATATCAATAATATTAATTTTTCTATGCTTAAATAACCTGAGATAATTGATTACACAAGGTTACAAATATCTATACATCCAACAGGCTTTGTCCATATTGTTATTTGAAAAAACAATAGTTTTGATTTTCTAATGATCAGCAGCATACATTTTAAACAAATTTTCACAAGGTGGATATTATATATAGACGCCAAGAATAATATTCATTATATCCTTCGTCAAACTATTTAAAATCATTTATATGGGCTATGAAGAACTTTCTGGAATATTTTTGATATTTCAAGAACAGTGGTCTAAAACCTTACTACAAACATATCGCTACCTTAATATAGAAAGGCCCTATCTCAAAAGGCCCTAAGTCAATAGGAGAAGGAGAAAACTTAATAAAAAATGAAGTTCTGTAGTTTCGAATTTTTTGTAAACAAATTTTTTTATTAAAAACTATAAGTGATGTAGCGATGTTACAATTCTTTTTACTGTAGAAATTGCAGAACTTTGTTTTTTATGAAGTTTTTTTCTTCTCCTATAATGTAAAATTGAGTTAGGGCCTTTCTATATTAAGGTAACGATATAGTATATACTTACTATATGATTCAATAATGACTACTGTCGAGCGTAGCTTTGATAGTTAAGCAAGCTAGGCGGTCGGTTTATGATCGCAGTGGTTACGAGATCGATTAATGGCGGCAACAAAAAAAAGTATTGTTTTGTTTTTGATGACTAAGAGCGATCCAATTGAGTTTATATGTGTTAAGTAATTGGTTATATCGAACTGTTAAATTAAATTATTATTTGACACTTGCCCAAGCTGACGCAGCCCTTTTACGATGCTTGCCCGGCACAATTCCCTTGCGCTATCGAACTTTTTCAAGTTTTCGAAGCGGAACATGATACAATAGTAATAGGTGGTATAAATAGAACTGACAGAGTTGTCAAATGTGGGCATTTATTCTCACAGGCCAAATTATACAGGAGAGCGTTTTTTCTACTTTTTACACTTTATTATTAATTTATCCGTAAGTAACGGTGAGGCAAATAGAGTCATGGTACGGAAATGCTACATAAAAGGGAGCACTTCGCTTCACATTCTACATAAGGTCGGCGCTAATATAATCAGACTGTTAATCAGAAGCGCCAACTTCAAAGCATTTGTATTCATCAAGAAATTAATATATTTATGATAATAAAACAAGAAAAACAGACTAAAACAGAAAAAAATTAAGATAATAAGATTTCATATATAATAATATGTCTAAATAAATTATCAAATATGACCAAGAAATTAAAAGGAAATATATTTTTAAAATTATTTCTCACTTTGTAGTGATTTTGCCGTTTTTTTTTTTTTTAAAAAAAATTTTTTAGATAATATGACCTTGTCATACTTAAGACAATTGGTAAGTATGTTTATTCAATGTGAAATCAAAATTGTCATCTCGTTAGTGTTTTAAACAAATTTTAGACTTTGATAGCTCATAGAAAATTCTGTCTCCTCTTATCAAAAAATTAGTTTTTTTTAATTTATTTTAATTGTTCAAAACTATATTCTTATTATAAATTTTAATTTATATTTATAACTAATAATTTTAAAATTATTATTAAGATTATAATTTTAAGTTCTTTAACACTAAAAAAAACTTCTCTGTACTTAAGACTTAAAATAAGAAGTTAAATATTTTGCCTAAGAATTAAAGTATTTTGACAGAGCCAAAAAATTGATTTTATAAATTTGAATATTTTAGTCTATTTTATATACCTTTATTAATTTTTGTTTTTATTTTTCTTTAATTTCAGGTGAGGAAATATAAAAAAACAATCATTTAGAAAAAATTAATACAAAACAATGGTCCTTTAACAGAAGTAAGTAAAAATGTTCCTATAATATGCAGAAAATTGTCTATTAAATTGTTCTTTAAAAGAAGTAAGTAAAAATGTTCCTATATAAAAAAAAAAAAGAAATGGCAATTTCAGCCCTTGAAAGGACTTTGACCGATCTTCTTATGATAAATTGTGTTGTGATCAAGAACTGAATTCTAAGATTTGCTAGCAATCAATTCCTATACTCCTTATGATTTTCAAAATTAAAAAAAACCCTTACATTTTTTGAAAAAATTATTTTTTTTTTTTTAAAACTGTAGAAATTTTTAAAAACATTATTAATTAAATATTAAAAATACTTCATTTTTAATTAACTTGTTTATTTTCGGAAAGTGCTAAAATATATACGGTATATATATATATATACTGAAAGGTTATGTCGAGCTGAGCAAAAAACCGTATGGGAGCGGGGAGGGAGTCTATTTTCACATTCTTAGGAGCTACAGGGTTAATTAATATTTCATGACTTTGGTTTACGTTATTGTTTCTAGCAGAAAAACTAACCTACATAAAACTTATTTTAATAGCTCATTATAAAGGCCATAAAATCACCTTTCTAACGCCATATCAACAAACCCCACCAACATAACCGTTACCGAGTTATGCTCGTGTGAAGATAAAATCAATCGATTGGAACTACCAAATTTCAATTTTGAGTGCAATTTTCTCAGAATTTCGCGAATAAATGCCATTTGCTTTAATGATCAATTTTGTAATTTATTCAATTTTCTTTTCAATGACACTTAAAACATAAACATAAATATCTTAAAAAATAAAAAGTTGGCTGTTCTAAAAAAATTATACTTATTACAAAACAATGATATTATCAACTGCATAACTAATTGTTTTCTAATTTTCTAATAAGTATAATTTTCTTAGTGCAGCCAATATTTTTATTTTTAAAGATATGTTGATATGTCATTGAATAGAAAATTGAATAAATTACAAAATTATTCTAAAAAAAAAAGTTAATTTATTGCGCAAAATTCTGAGAAATTTGCACTCAAAGTTGAAATTTGGTAGTTTCAACCGATTGATTTCATCTTCACACGATCACAGCTCAGTAATGGTTAAGTTGGTGGAGTTTGTTGATACACAGTTGGAAAGGTGATTTAATTTCCTCTGAAATAAGTTATCAAAAGAAGTTTTATGTAAGTTAGTTTTTTGGCTAGAAACAATAACGTGAATCAAAGTCGTGAAATATTAAGTAACCCTGTAGCTCCTAAGAATGTGAAAATAGACCCCTCCCCCATACGATTTTTTGCTCAGCTCGACATAAACTTTCAGCACCGTAAATAGTTGCACTCAATTGCTGGACACCCTGTATATATATTAAAACTATTTAATTCTTTCAATTAAATTATTAATTTAGTAAAAGTATTGAAACGTTCACACAAAAAAAATATTTAAGGGGACATAGCAGATTCAAATAAATAATAATAATAGTAATATGAATAATAATTAATAATAATAAATGCAGACATATTTTAATGAAACTTTGAACATATGTTTTGTTGGTCTTATAGTATACAAAAATATTTTTTTTTAATTTTTTTGGCCCCTGTCTGTTACAATTTTTTATAAAAACACCAAAAAATCACGGCGTGCAGTGTTACTGTCCTCAAAAAAGTTGAAAAAAAAGAAAAATGGGGGTCTTAATCAGCATTAAAGCGGCCATGGAATGACCAAAAAAAAAATTGATTGAAAAATAAGAAAATGAAGACGTTTTTTTCGAAAATGTACGTTTTCCCCTCCAAAAAATCTGTTGTAACTCAAAAAATGGTGTGCCGATTTTTTCATCCAATTCTGAGCATTAACATGTGTATTCTACACATAAAACGTGCTTAAATGTCTGAAGGATCGGATAAATACTTTTCTTTTAACCATGCACGACAACTTGAAATTCGTTGTTTTGAGAAAATCGCGATTAAAGTTTGGCAATCATTTGAAAGTACCTCGACTCGCTTCGCTACATATGCTTAGACAATTTTTTTGTGAAATTTACTTTTATACTATTAAAAATCATATTCTATCGAAAAAAAATTGATTTCTTGAAGATTTGAACCTGATATGTGAAATATGGTATATAAAATTTTAACACATAAATAAACTTAAACTTTGATAATATGAATGTTTTAAATTAAAAAAAAAATTTCTCATAATTTTCCATGACTTCATAAATTTGAGGAATTGTTTAAGTAATAAATTCCTTAACACTTTTAGTACTTTATTTTTTGTCTTTCGTTTTTCTTCAACGAACACCTTTTTTATAAGTGTCCAACAAACTCTTATTTTTTGTCAAAAATTTTTATTAACAAAATGTAAGAAATAAATTATTATGTTGACTTATTATTGCCTATTTGTCGCTGCATTGCAAATTGTAACAAAAAATCATAAAATATTTTGATGTCAAAAAATATTTTAAAGCAATATATAACGATTTTTTATAGCTAATAAAGCAAATCATACATATAAAATAAGAATAATGCTTGCCATTAAAAAAAGAACTGACAATTTTTTACCTAAATCGAGCTATACAACTTTGCTAATACAGCATGCTTAAAAAAGCACCAAACGTTTAAGCACTCTTATACAATATCACTCGAAAAGCAATAAATAAGTCATAATAAAAAGCAAAAGATGACAACACTGTGATTTTTTTTCTTAACTTACTGAAAGTAACTTTAATGCTGTCATTAAAAAAGCTTGTCATACATACAACAAGCATTGTTCTTTACTGCATTAACAACAATTCCACCGACAGACAGTATGACGTTGAGTGTTGCCACAATGCGCTGCTTATGGTAAAATTAGCACATGTCACACTTTGTGGCAAATTGTGGTAGCGGCAGCAGCAAACAACAACAACTACAACAACAATAGCCAACACTCCTACAAACAATACCTCACATAATTTCTGGTCACCTCCCTCTTTTCATTTAACTCAATTCTAACCACTTGACTTCACTTTTCTCATGACTGTTGATCCTCTGTTTGATGTCTTAGCTCATCATAAGAAGTTGCAAAAAAAAAAAAAAAAAAATAAATAAAAACAAAAATATGAAGGAAACAAGCAGTATGGGCGCCAAAAATCTCAGTTGTTTTGCTACTTCTGCTTAACCCTCTGTTTCGATGTTTTCCTCATCTTCAGCTCATTAGCATGCAACACACGCTTTGGCAATTTCTCATAAAACAAACGAACCATTATCGCTTTCAGGCTCCCGTTCGTGTTGTGTTGAGTTTTTCCATCCCTCACATAAACTCTTGCTGGGGGTTTTTTTTTTACTTTTCCTCTTGTCTTTTTCCGTTCCCATGTCCAACTTTTTCCTGCACGCTTGCTTCCAGGCAATTGAGATGCAACGCGAGCTGTTGCAAAAATGAAGCAACTAAATCCTTTTAAATGACCAGAAATGCTGCTAGACAGACAGCCAAAGTTTGTGTTAGTTTCTTGAAAGAACATTTTTCCAAGTCTGAAGCAATAAACTCACTCAGTTGTTTGGGGTTTTTTTTTAATGCTCTCCTCTTTTCTTAAATTAAAAAAATCTGGATATATAAGCCATAAGATCAGCAAATTTTTTTAAAATGTTATTTTCTTATATTTTTTTTATCCATAAAAAAGGTTCTATCCGGTTCTACTGATACTTCGAATTTAATTCAAGTTAGTCCAATTCTCCTGTTTGCTATTTCTGAACTAAAACTAGTCCTTAAAACTAGTTCTTTTTACTATAGTCAGATATTGTTTCTTATTAGGCTATTTATGGACTTGCTTTTAAAAACAAAATAATCAAAAAGTGTATGACGAATTAACTTAATCAAAAACATCTTTTAAATTTATAAAAGACGAAATCTTAACCTTCGTCAGTTAAGTTGACATTTTCACCATCTAAACAGACAACTACCTGCATATATTGCTCATACATATTACTTCTGCTATATTAAAAGCTCACAAATTTATTCAAAATAATTTGCAGAACTACTTGTGAAATGTACAATACCCAAGAAACATGTTCTACGTTGAACTTCCTCTGTACTATTTAGCTCAAAAATAGATCTTATGGAAACAAAAATTCGGTTTTTCCAAATGACTCCTAAATAACTGATTGGAAACTACAAGCTTGATTAAGGGTACCTTTATGTAATACAACGCAATTCTGAAGGCGTTTTTTGAAAGAATACTACAACAAATTTTCTGAGGTATTGATATAAAGTTTTTTTTTAATTGATTTCAACAATTATTAAAGTATTCAAAAACAATTTTTTTTTTTTTGTGGCGTCACTTGCGTGTACGTGACGTTGTCATAAGTGTTTACTATACGTAATGTAAGTGTTAACTATACAAATATATATTTTTTTTCAGATGATTACAGATCATGTTATTCTGCAAGCAAAAATTGTCCTACTTTTCTCGTATCGCTTCAACGTCACGTAAACACAAATAACGTCACAAAAAAAAACAAAAAATTTGTTTATGTACTTTAATAATTTTTAAAATCAATAACAAAAATTTTATATCAATAACTCTCACCATTTTTTTGTAGTATTCTTTCAAAAAACGCCTACAGAATCCGTAATATTACATAAAGTTACCCTTAACATATTAAAAGATGTATTAATACATCTTTTGTTATCTTATGTTTTTCTCTATTATGCTTTCTTAACTTAAGCTAGACCTCAATAAAAACCGTTAAACTTTTGCAATATAAGTCTGATTTCGATGAAATATTGAAGGGTTGGATTGAAGTTGTTAGACCTTAGATGTGTTTATTTTTTGAAAAAGTAAACATATGTCATTAAACGATCTTGAATATTATAGAATTGTTATTGTTTCACTTTTTTTTTTTGTTTTTTTTTTTTGTTTTTGGAGCAAATACAAAAATTCAACAGATATCGAATATGGTCCCCCAGTAAGATCAGCTATTCGCTTTTATCACCATTAATAATGCTATAAGAGAATACACGAATCTCCTCATAATAACATCAAAATAAAATGGAATACATATTCATATTTACCACATATAAAAGCAAAAATATTTTTTGCTTATCATGTATATTGAATTTTAAACAGGAAACAGCTTGGAGAGTCAAGTGCTTCAAATTCGGCTCAATGGTTCGATCTTCATATTTTAAGAGCATTTAAATAGCTTGCTGCATTGCGGGTGCGCTTGATTACCACACAGTGGCCCCGAGTTCGAGTCAAGACCAGGTCACGATTTTCAGATTTCATTCCATATTCTAAAACTAATTTATCTACAACTTAATATGGAACTTCATAGTTGTAGTAAGTATTAGAGCAGTTTGTGGAGAGGGCAGCTTAAAAACATGAATTGACTGAGGCAAAGAAGCATAACATTAGATTAAAGTGCAAATTTACTTGTATCTACAGCTTTATACCACTCTAAGAACATTCTGAATACATGGTTGTACTATTTTTTTGCCTCTTTTTTTAACTTTTCTATTCCATTTTTGAACCAAGGCAAACCTAACTTAATAGATGTAACTCCTGAAATCCTTGGTTCAACTCTAAAAACTATGTAATAAATTGCATACTAGTTCTCGGCAGATCACATTTTCTAACACAATTCCGTCGAGGCTATTTACTATAGTAAAGCTTGTATCAAAACAGTTGACGGCTGAATGTCTGGCAAAAATGTAAGAAAAGTGGTAATTTTGTTAGTACATATCTCTGATTTATCAAAAAACGTTGCCGTGTGTTCTAAGTTAATTTTGTCGCATTTTTTCCATATTATCTTTACAAAATCAAAAAAGTATTTTTTTTTTATATTCTCAGCATTCCTAGTTAATTCACAAACTGTTTTGGTACAAGCTATATCAGATGCTACAAACAATACGATAAAGAGATATTTTTTGAAAGCAACAAACTCTAATGAACTGTGATATTCCTTTCAAACCATATTTTCAGTTTAAAATAAAAAAATTTTTTCCGCCGTAAGAAAATTTCTTTTTTTTTTTGCCCTTTGAGTTCATGAAGATGTTATCCCTGAAATTATGTTTGAGAGCTGGACATAAGTAGCACATTTTTGTATGTCGGTTTCAATACGCTTCTCACGCACCCTTTCCTTGATCTTCGTCTTGATTGCAAGTCTAGGATTTATCTTTCGATATCAGATATTTTAAGTGCATGAAAGATAGTTTCAAAAACTTTTATTTAAATTTAAATGTGAAAGACGGTAACAAATATTTTCTTACTTTAACGTCTTAGCACGTTACCAAGCACCCTTTGCCTACCGATCTTTTTAATTTTCATTGTAATGTGAAACCAATAATAATGCTTCTTATCTTTTTTCATGAACTTTCTTACTAATAAATATTTTTTCTGTACTTTCTAAAAAATATTTTAACATTTATTTTTGTTTCTCGTTCTGAAACCTTTGATATTTTCATCATTATAATTATTTTATCCTTTTATTTTCCTGTTTGATACTTTATCTTTTCTATTTGCTTCCAAAAATGTTTGACTTTCTTCGTTCTCTTATCACAAAATTGTTAAGCAACATTTTTTTTCGTATATATTTTTCCCATATATCTTAAATTTTTTAAATTTCCTTCCATTTTGTGTTTTTTCCTGAATAATCTTTTCTTTGTTTTCAGTTTTCTTCTTGTTTCACACATTCTAATACAGTTATCCTCCATTTGCCTTTTTAACCATTTTCACTCTCCCTTAAATACTTGATGACAATTTTTTTTATTACATGCTATTTATGTTCATAACATGGCTGAAAGCTCAGGTGAACGTGCTTAAATTTGAACATTATAAGGAGTATCATCAACACCACTATCATTATAATCATTATTATCATCATGATTGTTAACAATTTGTAGCCCATTTATCTACATTAGTTCCAAGCATAAAAAGTTTGTGCTTAAGACATGAAATGAAAGGCGGCGCTATTGGGTGAAAAAAATTGTTGACATTTTTAAAGCCTAGCATAATGTATCCATTAATGGAAAATTATTAATTATATTAATTGCGTTTTAATAAGGCTTTAACATGATTGGGAAAAGTTAATTAGTTTTAAATAGCTGAACAGTAAAAACAAAAAAAAAAAATGGAAGTGCTTCAAGATTTTTTTTATGAAGTCTTTAATAATTTTTAAAATAATACTGAAAGATACAGTTTTCTGGAAAATTAAAATTTTGTTAGTTAAACATTTAAAAACAACGAAAATATTGCAATTAACATATTACTGGATTTTTATGATTTTCTCAGAATATTTGGCAATGACACAATTATTCTTGAAACGTGCAAAAGAAGCAAAAGTATTAATGAGTACTATTTTGTAATAATTTACAACCAAAAAAGTTTTGTATTGTTTCAAAACTCATAATTTTGAAAACCATTAACTCAATACACAATTTGTTTATATATAAAATTTTTTCATAATTTTAATAAAAACCTTACGAAAAATTAAGAATATAGTAACAGCAGTATTAGCATCTCTATCAGAAGTGTTACAAAATATAAAAATTAAGAATATAAAACACAACCTAAAGAATATAAAATAAAAAAAAAATATAAAATAAATTATAAAACATGCAAAAGACAAAATATAAAACACAAAATACAAACTACAAAGTCAAAAAATATACAAAAAAAAATGCTAAAGACAATATACAAAATTACAAATAAAATATACAAAAGAAAATACAAAATTCTAAACAAAATACAAAATGAAAAATACAAAATTCAAAAATACAAAATTCAAGCTCCAAAATAAAAAATACTAAAAACAAAATACAAAACTAAAAAAACAATATACAAAATACAAAATATAAAATATAAAATACAAAATACAAAATACAAAATACAAAATACAAAATACAAAATACAAAATACAAAATACAAAATACAAAATACAAAATACAAAATACAAAATACAAAATACAAAATACAAAATACAAAATACAAAATACAAAATACAAAATACAAAATACAAAATACAAAATACAAAATACAAAATACAAAATACAAAATACAAAATACAAAATACAAAATACAAAATACAAAATACAAAATACAAAATACAAAATACAAAATACAAAATACAAAATACAAAATACAAAATACAAAATACAAAATACAAAATACAAAATACAAAATACAAAATACAAAATACAAAATACAAAATACAAAATACAAAATACAAAATACAAAATACAAAATACAAAATACAAAATACAAAATACAAAATACAAAATACAAAATACAAAATACAAAATACAAAATACAAAATACAAAATACAAAATACAAAATACAAAATACAAAATACAAAATACAAAATACAAAATACAAAATACAAAATACAAAATACAAAATACAAAATACAAAATACAAAATACAAAATACAAAATACAAAATACAAAATACAAAATACAAAATACAAAATACAAAATACAAAATACAAAATACAAAATACAAAATACAAAATACAAAATACAAAATACAAAATACAAAATACAAAATACAAAATACAAAATACAAAATACAAAATACAAAATACAAAATACAAAATACAAAATACAAAATACAAAATACAAAATACAAAATACAAAATACAAAATACAAAATACAAAATACAAAATACAAAATACAAAATACAATATACAACATTCAAAAAATAAAATAAGAAAGTAGTGTTAGGGCCAGTTTTTCAGTACGAGCTTAAACTTTAGTTAAATTAAACCTCACCAAAATTGGACGTTTAACTAGACGTCGGACGTTAACGTTTAACATCAAACTCGGCTTAACTAGACATTTTAGCATTCGTTGAATTTAAATGGACTTAAATTATCATATAATGTGTTTCCTTTTGCCTAATCCGAGCTAAACTCGGTTTAATTTAACTAAAGTTTAAACTCTTACTGAAAAACTGACCCTCTATCGTTTAAATAATTAATTAATTGTTTATTTGAGTAATTGATGAATTGAGTAACCTAATCAAAATATTTAAATTCTGAAAGAAATGAAAAAAACACGCTAAGAATGTTTCTTGCAAATTATTTATGTGAGAGTGGAAAACTAATTGAATCAGCAAATTTCGTTGTTCAAATTTTTGTTCAACGTGGTTAACAAAAGTTGAGCTCAGTTGAAAGTTCATTCAGCTTGAGTTTTGGTGTGAGCTTTTCGAAAGCCTCACATGATTTTTTTTCTGTAACCTATCTACCTGTCTATTTGACTGTCTATGTTTAAGTGTCATGCCAGAGGTACAAGTATTTCAATGCTTAAAACAAAGTTATTGCTGTCGCACTCTTACCGCTTTGGTCGTCTCATTCATTCGTACTAGATCTATGTCGAACATGCTTTGTTGATACTTGTCTAGCTGTGGTTCACCACCTGTAGCGGAAGCTGCATAAAATAACACATGACTTTTGTCTACATTTGTAAAGTTTTCTTAGTTGCTTTTTTGCATGGTTGTGTCGGTGTCCTTCTATGTTATTGTAAAATTTTAAATTAACAATATCGCCCGCTTTACGTTGTGTCTATTGTCTACAGGATATAGATTTTGGCAATGTAAATGCTTTTTATTGTGCTGAAGTATGAATTGAGTTGTTCTTTAAAGCTGCTGTCTTTTATAACTGAGTTAAATTTTAATAAAACCATATTTGGTTTATTTTTTTTTTTTTTTGCTGTATCAGGAGCGTATTCACGATTTCCCATTCCAGAGGGTTTTGATGAAAAAATCTGTAACTATTAAGGCCGCTTTACATTGTCCTACTGTGTGTTACGACATGTCAAAATTATCATGTGTGATAGAATGTGAGATAGTGCAAACAATGGAAAACGAAGTGTGTTCGAATAGGTTTTGATTTTTTTGACATGTCGTAATACATTTTATTTTTAGGTTTGTTTCTAATTCCATCAAACATTCTATGCGACCAGAGATGCATTTTAACATAAAAATGCGTGAAATTATTTTTTTCTTGTAAGTCAACAAGCTAGTTTTAATTTTTAATACACAAATTATACTTAATATACTTACGGTAGTAGCTATGTTCCGATTTATTTCACAAATTTTCAAGTTTTAGTAAAGCGTTAAGTATAGGTGTAATGTGATTCTGTGAGATAGTCTAAAAAGGAAAAATGTATTCTTTACACAAAAATTAAAAATGACATTGTGATGAAATTCGCTTATACTTTCTATCTCACATGTCGTAACACACAGTAGGACAATGTAAAGTGGCCTTTAGTAAAAAATTAATAGCAAGGATATAGGAACTTTTCTAAGCAAAATCGTTTACCTATCAAATTGTTCTTAGATGTGTTTTTTTTTTAAATAACCAAAAGAGTGATCAAAATGTTTTATTAATTATTTTTTTTATCAAACTAAGTAAGAGGAATACATTTTTGATTTTTGAATTTTTAGAGTATGAGAATATTAATTGTTTTTTAAAAAATATAATTGCAAAAATTAACAGAAACGTAAATATTATCCACGCAAAAATTCACTAACACATCAATATAAGCTTAAAGCAAAATTAATTAAAAGTAAAATGATTAAACAATACTTTTTTTATTTCTAAATAAATATTTAAATTCTATACATAGTTTAAATAAAATAAATACATATTTAAATCTAATGAAAAATATAGTAAAAAATTTTGCAACGATTTCTTGCATTTTCATGTAAATTAAAATTAATGAGAAATGAATTTTTTTTAAACAGTACATTTATGTGGTATTTCATATGAAGAGGCCAAAAATATTGTATCATTAAGATGTTGTTTCTGTTACTCTATTTTACCTCTCTATTAGTCCTTAGCTTGTGTACAAGATCCTTGTGACGTATGCGAAAATTAGTTGGGGGAGATCTTTACGTAGTAAGATCGTAAAAGTCTATAGTCAAAATATGATTTTTTTCGAAGATAACTTAGTTGATCCAAGTTCTATTCAAAAGAAAAAGCTTTAAACTACTAAAAATCAAATTATTTTCACTATGAAATTTTTTCAATTTTTCCTGATAACAAAAAAAAATTTTTAAAAATTCAAAGTTTAAGAAAATTGACTGAAAAATCATTCAGCTCCTTATAAGAATCACTGTATAATATTTGTTTATAAAAATTATTATACATCGGCAGAGGAATCGTTCCAGACAAAAACCATATTTTGATTTTAGGTGATCTTACAAAGCCGATATTTGGAAACAAAGCTTCTCACGGTATTAATATTTTTTACACAAGCTTGAGAGTTAAAAGATAAAATCAACTAAAATCAATATATTGCTTTTTTTAAAAAAGATTTGATGCGGAATATATTTTTTAAAAAGAATTGAACAGTAATTTTTCTGTAAAGATAAATAATTTGTTCTGTCGTATATTCAATATTTAAAAATATTTAAAATATTTAAAAAAAAAATTATTAAATTAATGTTTTGAACTTGGACATTTTTAAATTTTTTTACAAAATAATATATAGTTTTAAAAATGCTGAAGCTTAAAACCAATTTAAATGTTAATATTTCTTATGAAAATTTGTTCTTAAAAATATTTTTTCTTTTTTACCTTCTTCGGAAAAAGTCAAACTCAGATTTTAGGTGATTTTACGAAGCGCATTTTTTGGAAATTATACTTCACATAGGTCTAAATTTTGTGTACACAAGATGGAATCAACATATGTATCACAAAGAGTATGTTCGAAAACTCCTGTATGCATATATGAAAAATCCCCTATTTTTTTAAATTCATGGAATATGTATTTAGTTACTCACCGGTATCAAGTTACTCCAAAATCTTTATACAGTAGTTTTTCGATTTAACGAACACAATGATTGTCAGACCAATTACTATATTAAAAAAAAAAATCATTTTATTGAAATATAAATTTGAAGTGATGTGAACGTGCTTCATTTGGAACACGACAACCCATACCGACATTCATCGAGCCACGAGCCAAGTTACGTAGATCCACGTGCCAAAATGAGCAGAAATTTAGTTTTCGTGTATTTTAGGGATCTTAGGGATTCAAATTAGGGCCTAAGTGTTAAAAATTAAGAGCTTTTTCGACTTTTGGAGTCTTTTTCGTAAAATTATCTTAATCCAACCTAAAAAAAAAACGTAATGGAAAAAACGGTATGTTGGCAACACTGAAATTCAAAAGTTTTTCAAATGAAAATCAGAAATATTTTTTAGAATTATTTAAGTTACTCCGAGTGCGAAATATATGTTTTCGATTTTTTACAATTTTTTTGTGATCGAAATGCTAAGTATCACCTTAAGTATTTTTGAAAAATGTCAAGTTTCAACAGTTATTATATTTTTCCGAATTTTGGTTTTTATATTTTTTGCAGAAAATAGCATAGAGCTTGCTTAAAACCATCCAAGCTAGTGTTTTTCGATATTTTGGATTTTTGGGGATTTTTTTCGTAAAAGTACTCGAAATTTTCAAATAGGTATATTCTAGCAAAAAAATTCGTAACGACCAGGTAAGATATACAACTTTTCCTTCATTAGATATAGTAAAAGAAACAAATTCCGTAATATTTCTATTAAATTTTTTCAAATTTGGATTTCTTCAATTTTTTTTTTTTTGTTTTTAATACAACAAAAACAAAAAGATGTTTTTTCGTAAAGTAAAAAATCACAACTCTGGACGTTTTCGTCCAATTTCCATGTTTGAAAGCTTATTATAGAAAACTAAAAAAAAACACGGGCAACGGCAAACGGCAAACTGGCATCCGTCAGTTTGACGGCTAATTTGAGCGGCGGGTCGATCCATAGACCTTAAACATGGAATGTGCGCAGGGTTTGGGTCCCGTCACATTACTACTGCCCAATGAAAACTAAACCAGCCTCGGATAAGAACCCCAATTACGTTGACGACCACCGCAAACGAAAAACGGACAATGATTTACGGATATGCACCTGGAATGTCCGAACCCTTTATAGGGAAGGTGCCATTATCCAACTGGCGGAAGCCCTCAAAACAATACAATCTGACATCACCGCCATCCAGGAAATGCGATGGAAAGGGCAAGGCTGCTCTAAACAAGCACACTGCGATATCTACTACAGCTGCCATGCGGAGAAGCGCGAATTCGGATGTGGATTCGTCGTTAGCCAGAAACTACGCCACCTTGTTTCCCGGTTCACACCTGTGAACGAAAGATTGGCCACGATCCACATCAAGGCAAAATTTTTCTACATAAGCCTTATTTGCGCGCACGCCCCGACGGAGGAAAAGGACGAAGCCGTCAAGGACGCTATCTACGCTAGTCTTGAGGACGTATATGACCACCTTCCGGTCCATGACGTAAAAATAGTCCTCGGCGATTTTAATGCGAAAGTCGGAAGGGAATGCATCTTTGGCCCCACTGTCGGTCAGTTCAGTCTTCACGAGACCTCTACGAACAACGGTCTAAGACTGATCGACTTCGCCGCGGCACGAAACATGGTAGTTAGTAGCACCAGATTTAAGCACCTCAACATCCACAAGGCCACCTGGCTGTCCCCTGATCAAAAAACGCGAAACCAAATTGATCATATTGTAATCGACGGAAGGCATGCCTCTAGTGTTCTAGATGTGCGTACATTTCGGGGGGTCAACATTGACTCCGACCATTATCTTGTTGCAGCCAAGACATGCGATTATGCAATGCAAAGAACATACGCACAGGAATGCAACGAAAGCTAAATGTCGCTAAGCTGCAATTACAACGGACTGCCGAAGCCTACTCCGCTCAACTCTCGGTTAAGCTCAACCAACCAACCTCTGGACTCGACGACGCCGGCGGACTTTGGCCGCATATATCCCACTCCATGCGCGCTGCCGCTGAAGAAGTCATTGGTTTCCGGCGCCCGCAACCTCGGAACCAATGGTACGATCAGGAGTGTCGCATCGCGACAGCAGTAAAAAACGCCGCATACAGAAAAACGCTGCAGTCAGCTGCAACGCAAGCCGTGCGAGAAAACTACCGCGAAAAGAGGAAAGAAGAGAGGCGCCTTTTCAGACGCAAGAAAAGAGAGCAGGAAAAGCGTGAGCGTGAGGAACTAGAGGTATACCAGGGCAAGAAGGATGCACGAAAATTCTATCAACATGTTAAGCGTCTAACCCAAGGTTTCAAGCACGGAGCATCCACTTGCAGAGACGAAAATGGAGATCTGAATACGGATACACAGTGTGTGCTTAGATTGTGGAGACAGCACTTCTCCAATTTACTTACTGGCGACGATTCCACCAATGCCGCCCATCGAGAGCGCAGTGTAGTGCCACCAATCGACGATGACGGAGTGGAAGTATCACCACCTAGCCATGAAGAGGTTCGAGTTGCTATCCAACCACTCAAAAACAATAAAGCAGCGGGTGCTGACGGCCTGTCAGCTGAATTGTTTAAAACCGGCGGCGATGAATTGATAAGGCGCATCAGCTCATCAGCAAAATATGGCTAGCAGAAAGTATGCCTGACGATTGGAACCTCAGTGTACTGTGCCCTATACTTAAGAAAGGAGACCCTACAATCTGCGCTAGTTATAGAGGTATCAGTCTTCTTTCCATCGCATATAAGGTTCTCTCAAGCGTACTGTGTGAAAGATTAAAGCCGATTACAAAAACACTGATTGGACTTTATCAGTGTGGCTTTCGACCTGGTAAGTCCACCATAGACCAGATTTTCACGCTACGACAAGTCCTGGAGAAAACCCACGAAAATCAAATTGACACACACCATCTCTTTGTCGATTTTAAAGCTGCGTTCGATAGCCCGAGAAGGGATTGCCTATACGCAACAATGTCTGAGTTCGGTATACCTGCAAAGTTATACCAAGGTAGGAAATGACCTCTCCGAAACCTTCAATACCGAAAGAGGTTTCAGGCAAGGCGATCCACTGTCTTGCGATCTCTTCAACATCATCATGGAGGGGATCGTACGAAAGGCCGGTGTGCATCGTAATGGCACCATTTTCTATAAAGGTGTCCAGCTCCTTGCGTACGCTGATGATATTGATATTGTTGGCAGAACCAAGAGAGATGTTACCGTTGCTTTCGCCGCTATCGAAAAGGAATCAGCCAAAGTGGGTTTGACGATAAATGAGGGTAAAACAAAGTATATGCTGTCTACAAACAAGGGAGCGCGGCGTTTAGACTCCCACGTTTCATCCGGCAGCTATAACTTTGAAGTAGTCAAGGAGTTCGTTTACCTTGGCACCGCCATTAACACTAACAACGAAATCAACCTGGAGATAAAGCGAAGAACAATAATTGCTAATAGGTGCTACTACGGGCTCAGTATGCAACTAAGTTCCAGAGCCCTCTCTCGATCGACAAAACTAACACTCTACAAGACGCTCGTTCTACCTGTGCTGCTTTATGGCGCTGAGGCATGGGTAGTTTCGCAAAATGACGCAGCCGCTCTGGGGGTGTTCGAGAGAAAAGTTCTTCGCAAAATCTTCGGTCCTGTTCGAGTCGGCGATGACTATCGCATCCGAATGAACCACGAGCTGTATGAGCTCTACGGAGACATTGACGTAGTTCGGCGTATAACTGTGCAGCGACTACGCTGGCTGGGTCATGTTCATAGTATGGACGACGAAGCTCCAGCGAAAAAGGTGCTCGAGGCGAGGGTCGCTGGTCAACGACGACGAGGGAGACCATGCCTCCGATGGATGGACCAGGCTGAGGAAGCCCTAACCGCACTTGGTGTATCCGATTGGAGAAGGCGCGCACAAAGCAGAGGCGCCTGGCGAGAGCTGATGAGGTCGGTCGAAATCCGGACACGGGTTGTCACGGCCATCTAAGTAAGTAAGTAAAAAAAAACACGAGCTGCGAACCGGCTTTTTGATAATTTACACTTATACAAAAGCCATTAGGGCTTTTAAAAAAAATAGCATTTTTTCCAATATCGCCAAGTGCTGACATGTTTCGATGCAAGTCGGCACGGGTTCCCGTAGTCCTAGGTACACGAAATTTTATATACATTTATTTCAACATCATACGAAAAAATTAAGAGGGTAATTAAGAACAACTTCAACTTTTTTGGGACACCCTAATATGTATGTATGTATTCTATTTTTATTATGTTTTATCCTGATAAAAAGGCACCGATTTAGTATGTAGTTCTTTGAGCTGAGTACAGCTATATTTCTTTTGTTCGTTATAAGATACTCAACGGAAGCAATTTACTTGTTCGTTTTTTTGCGGTTTTCTTATAATGGAATGTTTGTTATATGGGAAAGCTACTGTACTAAATTTTTAACTCTGCATAACTTTTGCATTCGCCGTAAAACTAAATTCAAAACAGTTTTGATTCGCCGGAAGTGATTTCAAATGGCAGCAACGAAAACCTAAATTATATATTTTTAAGGTGCGCTGATGTTAATTCGGCGAAGAAAGATAAATTTTTAATAATTTTTTTAGATGCTACGGGTAATACAAATTTATCGAATTCATTGCGACATTACAGTAGAACATATGAACAGAAGGATTATAGATTTAGCGATGCACCTGCCGCATGGGCATAATCATTGAGTCTTTCCAAAGACCATAGGGTACGAGTAATAGTTCATGGAACATACAACTATTATATATACTCTAATACGGACCCGTTTGGACCCGGACACACGGCCATCCGGTGGAGCAACACGAACTGGCAGCTGATCCACAAACACAAAGCATCACCCAGAACTCTGCTGATATAGAACATTATGCAATAAAACTACGTACTGCTCTTAATAGCAGTACCAGTTTGGCTACCAGTAGTGATGTACCTTCATTGCCATCTACTGGTGAAGGTGAGACCCATCCAATCTCTTGCATATTGATCGGATATGCCAGCCCAATGAATAATTGAATTCAATAATTAATCAATTTTTGAAAATTTAATGTTAATTAAAAATCTTATCTATGGATCAATTCTGCATTGATTGAATGATATTCTTATTTCGTTATTCATCGATTCAAATTATTGTAAATGAAATCAAATTGAATGCATTCTATAACAGCTCTGACTGGGAGGCAATTTTGTTTCTATTTTTTAATTTTTGGTGATCCTTTTAAGTGAAAACACCAATTTTTGCCTAAATAATGGGCCAATTTGTTATTGTAAATTAAAAATTATGGAAATAAAAAAGCTCTCAGAGATACCTGGTCATTTATATAAGAAAGTAACATGGTACACTAAATTTCAAAAGAACCGGTTGAGTAGATTTTGGTTTAAGCCGTTCACGGTCTTAAAAAATGACAACTGAAACAATATGAAAAAGGATATATAAAATAAATGAAAAAAAGTCTAAAAACGTTACCACCTCCTTGAATAGAAAATGAAAAAATAAAAAAATAAAAATAAAACAGTATCTTGAGTATAAAAAAAAGTAAGTAAAACTTGAGTATCCATAGAATTTTTAATTTTTATTGTTAAAACTTCAACAACACGCATTATTATAGAATCTAATATAAAACTGATTGTGCTATCACGTCAAATCGTTGATTTTTATGAGAGCATGATGAGTTATGAGGATATTATGAGTTACTAGTATAAAAGCTACGACGAGTTGAAAGCATTACTGATAAGCATCAAATAAATTTTCTGTGCATACTTTCAGACTGAAAATTTTTCAGGCTTATGTTGTGAAAGCACTGTAATAAGGGCAAAAAAATAGTTACAGTTTGACCGATATTGGATGGGAACAGCATGCTTGCCTTTAATGTACTATGATGAGGATAGAAGATTAAAAGTTCTCATCCTAAAATGTTGATATGCAATAGCTGAATGCAAAAGGATACATTTTTTTTGCTCTTCCCCAAATTCCTATTAATCATCCTTTATATCGTATACTGCCTAGAAGTGAAATACTCTGTTCAGCAAAAGTTGTTATTTCAATAAGAATCAAAAGTGGATGGAAAAATCTATATTAATGTGGAAAATCGATTGACACTGCTTAAGTCTCGGTCTATCGTTCTTGGTACCGAAATTTGGGCCGAAGATTTTGCAACTTTTCAAAATTGTAAAAACAGGTGCGACGTTGGACACACGAGAGAAGAGAAGCTTTTTCGAGGTTACATAGATTTGATAGCTTAATAATTTTTTCTTTTTAATAAAATAACTTTTAAATTTAGAAATTTAAAATAACATAAAATAAATTACATATATACAGAAAACATATTTACTTATTTTTTATTGTTGAATGTCAAATTTCCACGCCAATTACATATACGGGCATATAATGCCAGTGACTCTCCATTTTAAATCTCCACACATACTCACATAACTCTCCAAATGTTGTGAACTTGGCTGCACTGAACAAATTTTTCTCTTCAACAGCGTACTACCTAGCGAAAAAATCTGTCGAAAATTTTTCAGATTTCACTCCAAGCAAATCATAGAACGAGGATAAAAATATATATTAAATATATATTAAAGAACGCACACGAAACAAAATTTAACAAACATTTTAGATAGCTTGCCGATGTCATGCATGATGTCATGCATGCATTTGTTCATTCCATATTTATTGATATCATCTATTTTTTTGACACTTAAAAACGCACTTTTCAACGCACTTGTGGGCATTGCTAATTTTCTTCGTACCAACAACACCACAAACTCATTCACAATACAAACACACCGATGCTGGAGACAGCTTGTGGCAAACAAAAGCAAATTTTTGTAAGTTGTAGCATAGCAAATACACAATCCTCTGTCTATTGACAGATGGTGACGATCTACTGCAGCATAGCTTCTGTTATAAGTAATATTGAATTTACAACTCTTTCTTACAAGTCCTTGTGGCCTGGTGGATAGTGAGTTGGACTATTATTTAAGAGGTTACGGGTTCGATCCTCACGAGGATCAAAACATATTTTTAGTATTTATTATTAAAGTATTAAATTTTCTGGTTGTAAAAAGCGCTAGCAACAAAGAAACCATCAAAATTCCAAAAAAAAATCTGTCGAAAATTTTTCAGATTTCACTCTAAGCAAATCACAGAACGACGAGTAAAAAAGCTTCGGTTCAAAAAAGCCAAACACATATTTCTTCAAAGAATAGGACTCTTTTGTCTGGCCGGGGAATACTGGCTAAGTTGCGTGGCTTGTATGCGAAAGAACCCGGGATCGAATCTCAGCTGACACGTAAGGTTTTTTCAATTGAATTGGTTTTTTCGGCCATCACCTCTCTGCAGGCAATGGCAAACCTCAGAGAATAAAAACTGCCATGCAAAACTTCTTGAGAATATGATCTATTCAGCATAAAGCTTGTAGGTCCATTTTTCGATTATTTGAGTTCAAACATTTCACAACACACATAACACAATTGATCATAAGCAGCTCGGTCAAAGTCTGTTCAAAGGCTAAAGCTTGCAAGTTGCATAAAAAATGTCAGCCCAAGATTCGACATTTTATAAAATTATATTCGTTTGAGGTAAAATATCTTATATATATATACAGCCGTGGACACATAAATAGCACAAAAATACATGTACGGTGTTTCACATAAATATAAATAAAATACATAGAGGGAAAACAAGAATTTATTTCATGGTATTTGAGTTTAAGCATTAAAAACTTAAAATCAGTAGTGACTTTGTAATTACAAATTAAAAATTAGAAAATTAATGAAAAATCTGAAATTGCTCCTTAGCTGCGGTGGACGTATATATAGCACAATATGGTTTCTGAAAAAAAAGACATAGTAATTTATTTTTATTTTACAATGAGGTTACGAATATGCCTACTAGTACTTGGTACTGTATCGCGAATTGTCCAAAACCGCCCGACATCTTCGACCCATATTCTCCATAAGCTTCCTGACCCTATCCTTCGGAATAGAGTACCAAGCCTTCTCAATTCCACTCCATAACTCATCTTAATTTCGAAAATTTTGGTTGCTTATGCTGACCGTCACATCATTCCATAAATTTTCTGTTAGATTGAGGTCTGGGCTTTGAGCCGGCCAATTCAAATTATTTATTTTTTCCTTTTTTAGCCAATCAATCGCAACCTTTGCTGTGTGCATCGTGCGTAAAAGTCCACCTAATAGGCATGTTCTCAAATGCAAATGGTTCCATCTGGTTATTAAGAATATCTAAATACATATTTTTATCCATTATTCCTGGTATACGAAAAATTGGCCCAACGCCGTGCCAGGAAAAAGCTCCCGAAGCCATTAAATTTCCTCATCCGTGCATTAATGATTTTTTTGTATACTTCAGATTCAACTCTTGGTGCTTGGGGCACCGAAAAAAAGTTTTTCCATCTGGTCCAACCCTATTAAATTTAGTTTCGTCAGTCCAGAGCACGTTCTTCCAAAATTGGTCTTCTTTATTCATATGAGCCCTTGCAAATGCTAAACAATCCATTAAATTTTTTTTTTGTTAAGAGCGGCTTTCTTCTGCTAATGCGTCCATAAAGATTAGCTTCATGTAGTCTCCTAGATACTAGTTTTCTTGAAACATTAAGTTTATTTTCGTCATTTATTTCCCTCATAATTTGCTTTGCTGACTTGAAAGGATCAGCCTTACTTTTGCGAACTATAAGTCTATCAGTAGAAGCGGTAGTTTTACGCAGTCTAGGATTGCATGGCTTATTCTCGGAATAATTTTAACCATTTGAAATACCAGCTTGATTGCATTTAGACCATTTTCCGCGAAATTTTGAGAATACCCACGATTTCAGATGGTTTTTTGTCTTTTCGACTTAGTTCGTGAAGTTTTTCTTCGGAGTGCAACGTTTGCCCCGACCCATTTTATTTAGAATCGGCGAAATTAACTGAATAAAACTCTAAAATTTTTACAAACACCCGATTTTATTAGCTTTTATTCACCAACTAACATGTGTGCTATTTATATGACCACAGCAGATCGTACATGCCTATACAGAAGGAGATGGCCTGAGCAAATAAAAGTAAGTAACGGTACATCTCTCTCGGAGTTTCAAACAACGTCACACTGGAGTCTCAAAAAATTATAACTACAGTTAATGAATGCATTATTGAGTTCAAACGAAACGTTTAAAAAATAAGTTGACATTTGTGCTATTTATGTGTCCATGGCTGTATATATATATATTTTTTTCGGCTGTCAGACGGTCTTTGAGCATTGAAAGCCATATTTGAAGATGGAAGTTTAATATGCAAACTTCTTGTAGTTAATTCAAATAGAATGCTTGTGACCTTTATAATCAAAGTAAAAATTTCCTTTTTACCAAACCATTTCATTGCTACTAAATTTACATCATTATCTCAAATTTTCTTAAAAAGAAAAATATCACGTTTTCATTTTATTAGTCTCATACTTTCTAAACTTTATGGGGCTTTTAACGCCCCCTTCCGCCTACATCCCCCTATTGGTTACAAGACTGAGCTGTATGGTTTTTGATATTCTTCCGTTATGAGCGTAGTTTAAAATTGTTCAAAATATTAATCAAATTTTGCCATAAATTTTTAGCTTTAACTCATTCGTTTATTCGTTTTTCCATAACATGTTATTTTCATTGCCTTCTTTTGTTTTTTGGCTTCATTTCTCATCAATCGATTTGCTTTGAACTTAGCCATGTGTTTTTTTTTTTTACTCCTTTAATTTTTTGCTCATAATTTTCTCGATAACAACTAGTTTAAGCTGTAAAATTGCTTTATTAGAAAAGTCCTATCTTTGCTTAAGGTATCTATCTGTTTTTCCAGTTTTTTGAATAATTTTTTTTTTATTAAATTTTTCAGCCAACTAAGCCGCATGTGAAAATGAAAGAAAATAAGACTTTTTTCTACGGAAATGAAAATTAAAAGTTTGTTTTTATTTTCTTGAAGCTCAATTCTGCTGGAAATAAGCTGTAATTGAAAACTTTAATACAGTGAAATTTTTTTATGAATCGAACTTTTTTTAACAGTTTGAAAAAAAGTGATAAAGTATAATTTTAAAGAAATCCGAATTCATAATTTTTAATGCATGTAATACATTTTTATTTAAAATTTACCTTTCCTTATTATATCCTTCAATCCAATATCTACCTATTTTTATCAATCTTTAAATCATATCGCTGCACACCTCACGTGACCTAATAATGTATTTAACTGTCTGCTTACCCTCACCATCTCATGCTATGCGCTTAACAACTGGTTATTATTTCTTAATTCCAATCCAAGCAATCAATAATTTGGTCATTTCTAATAGTCGTGGAATGTGTGTGTGTTTTGTGGCCTCACACAAAGAATGATGCATGCAATGCAAACAGCAGTGACACACAAAAGCACCCTATAGGAACAAACTAACTTGTTTTTAAAAACAACTAATTAAAAAACTAGTTGAAAATAAATCAGTGTATGAACTACTTTGAATTATATAAAGGCGGCAACTACTCTGATTTTGACATGTTTTAATTGAAAATTTTTATTAGATTACAAGTTTATATATATTTAACCATGTTATTTCATCAAATATTATTAACTTTGGCCATCAGTAATAGCTTTCAATTGGTTATTTTAAAGTAATTAAAAAAATAGTTTAAATATAACTAATTTAATAAGTAGTTGAAAATATATGCAGACGAAAGTCAATTGACTTATTTAGCGGACATCACCATACAAAATAAGTTAGTTCGTTCTATGGAAAAAAGTCAGAATTTCAACTAGTTATGGTTGACAAAAAACTACTTTATCAACTACTTTTAAATTAGTTAAGTTTCCTACAGGGCATTAACAAACACACGCACACACTCTCGCACATGGAATTGTTGCAATTAAAACACTTTAACATACAGTGGTTATCTCGCTTAATATGCCGGCCGGCTTTTTGTAGCTATTAATGCATTCGAGCGCCAAGGCAATAAATTAGAGATGACAAAATGTATGCATTTGTTTCAGTTTATTTCTTAATAACAAAAATTGCAAATGAAAAAAATTCTTCCACATTCTCTAAATAAGCGAAATGTAAAGAAAACGTCCAAAAGGAGCAATATGGTTTACTTATAAAACATAATTACAAATCTTACCATTCAAGAATTATTTATATGAACTTATAACTGATATATGACATGGCCTAAAAATTTTTGACTTTTGACATTTGTGGCAAAGCTGAATTTAGACGTTTAACTAGATATATGTATATTCTTGAGTTATCAGCAAAAAATGCTTGCTCTTATCCAGCTTAAAAGTATATTGTGCTAACTACTTTATATCTCAATGAAACCAAAATGTATTAAAATTTTAAAATCAACACACACAAATAAGTCAAGTTCAGTACTTAAGCCATTTGTATCAGAGATGCCACGCGCTCTTTTTTGGTATCTGCAACTGTCCTTAGAGAAAGTATGTCAGTGAATGTTTGAGTTTTCATACTTATCGTATACTAGCTTATACCCGGCGCCCTTCACTGCGCTCAGCGCTTATCCCCTAAAAGAGTACGTAGCTTCAGTGAAGCCATGCCTTTATAGTAAGTTCGTACCAAGTTACATTGATGTGTGACTTATTTCGAAAGCTATACCGAAAATTTTGGGTGCTGAAAAAGTACCACGCCCCTCGTCCAACGCCCATAAAATTGGAACGCCCATTGGAACGGCTGTTGGAACCATTCCGAGGCAGTGCGACCTATAATTCCAAAACTGTTCGATATTGAAAATTTTAGGTGTACTTAAGGTGCCTTTTATGATTGGCACCAGACTTCACAGGAACACTCTCACGGCTTTGGTATAAAAATTGGCTTCCGGTGTTGGGTTTCGGAGTCTTTACGTGATATACACATATACCCACATACGTATATACCTTAAGTCGCCTCACGCTCCTTAGAAAAAAAAAAGTTGTTCAGTCCGGTTCTTCAAAATAATCCATGGCTTTTGTTATGATGATCCCCCAAACATTTCGACTAAAAATATTAGCTATTATGGTAGTTAAAGAAAAACAAACGGTCAGAAATATGAGTAATGAAAAAGTTCTTTTGCATCAAAAAATTTTAAATTTTTTATGTTGGAGCAAAGATAATGCGGATTTTTATGGATCGTTTTACATTTTTTGTATATTATTTCCACTAAAATTCAAATGAATTTTTTTCCCATACTACTTTTAATTAAATAAATTGTAAAATGTAAAAAATGTGTAAATTTTTTTGTAATTTCATTCAATTTAATTCTTCACTTTACACTATATTTTATCATCAATAGATAATTTATTTGACTAAAAGTAGCATGGCAAAACAAAAAAAAAAAAAGAAATAAAAAATAGTAGCAAATAAAAACTAGTTAAAAAATTCATGAAAATCCGCATTACCTCTGGTCCGACTGCAAAAATTTAAAATTTATTGGTGCAGAAAGGAAGAACTTTTTCCTTACTATTATTTCCGACCGTTTGTTATTTTTAACTACCACACCAGTAAATATTTTTAAAAAAACTCGATTTTTAGAGCATATTTCAAACCATTCCGTGGCATAATGGTTAAGGTTCGTGGTTTGTATGCCATAGAACCCAGGTTCAAATCTCGCCTGTCAGAGAAAGTTATTTCAATTGAATTTTGATTCAATTCAACTGAAGTTATTTCCACAAAAGTGGGCGTGGCAATTGTTTATATATATACATTGACTGCCACTTAGAGCACCTGCATATCAAGTGTTACTATCAAAACGTGTACAGCTCAGGAATAAGCATAGTTTCGAAAAAGTGGGCGCAGATATCGTGCGACTACGCCCATTTTTTAACAGTTGCCGACAGTTTGGCCATTGAACTAAATCACCAAATCTTAGTCTTCTACGGTAAAAGCCGTCTGATATAAAGCATGTATACTGATTTGTGGGCGTTAAAAATGGGCGTGACTACATGTATATATACATAGTGACTGCTACTTGGACTTATAGCACCTGCATACCAAGATTCACTATCAAAACGTGTACAACTCAGGAATAAGCATGATTTCGATAAAGTGAGCGTAGAAATAGTGCGGCCATGCCCATTTTTTGTGCATTGGCCGACAGTAATAATATGAACTAGACATCTGCACGAATACATCCGAACGCCTCTTCAAAACATTTGCTTGAAACACGTATACATACACCCTATCATTGTCAACAACCGACTACGAGTGAGTATACTACAAAACAAAAGTAAAACATTCAACTACTGTACTCAAAACCGAAATGTTTCCAATATGAAATTTCCTCGCGTACTTGTGTTCGTATACCAAGTACATGTATATAAATTAGATTAAATAAAATAATGTGAAAACAATTCATACAAACCTTAAAAAGAATAAAATTGACTTTTTTAAACTTCAATACTTTTAAAACAAAGTGAATAAAATAAACTAAAAATAAAGTTGACCTTTTTAGACATGATTTTTTAATTTGATCTTCATATCTATTTCGAGCTGTACAACAAAATCTACTTGGTGTACTTGCTATGTTTTGAAAAGACAAAGTATTCTGCATGAAAAATAGCTATGCAACCAACCCAAAGTTGTATACACACTCTGTTAAGATCAAATTGGATGTTGTACACTACTCGCTTCAGCCTGTGTTAGATTTGAAAGTATTGTACACAAGTTTGAAAGATACTATAAAATGTGGTACAGTACGAAAGTGTTTGATATCTTTGAATATCTGATATATATATATATATCTGATATATTTGATATCTTGGAAAATAAATTTATATTATTCCAAGCTAATTTGATTTTGATTTTGAGTTATTGATTTATTGTGTAATCCTTCTAAAAAAGTTTTTTACAAAAAACCGTGCTTAATTCGCAGAGATTAGCAAGTTTGTAATTAAAATCAAAATCCACTTATTTTTTTGCAACGTCACTCGAGCGTATATTTAATAAAGTTTTACTTAATTACTACGCAAATATAAAGAAAACCTTTAAATAAAAAAATAAAAGTCAAAATTTTTGACTTTTTAATCTTTTTTTTTTTTTTGTAATTATTTCGTACAAATGTCACGTCACATCAAATGTTTGTTAACTAACGATTAAAGTTAAATATTCTTTGACCTTTCGATAGGTTTTTCATTGCCAAAAAAATATTTTTACACACATCTATGGTTGGTGTAAAATATTAAAAAACCTTTGAGGAAAACTTTTCAGTTACCACCTCCAATCAAAACCCCCAGAACAGCAGCGTCAGTTTGCGAAACTATTCATGTTTCAGCCACATAACGAAAAACAAGCAGAACGAGCGTCTTGAAGAGTGCTAGTTTTGTTCTAGAGAGGGCTGTGGAACTTACCTATTTGCTTACTAAGCCCGTAGTAGCACCTATTAACACCTATCACGCTCATGCTTTTCCTGCTCTCTTTTATTGCGTCTAAAAAGGCACCTCTCTTCCTACCTGTTTTCGCGGCATTTTTCTCGCATGGCTCGCGTTGCAGCTGACTGTAAGTTTTTCTGTATGCGGCGTTTTTTGCTGCTAGCGCGATGCGACACTTCTGATCGTACCATTGATTTCGAGGTTTCGGGCGCCGGAAACCAATAACTTTCTGAGCGGCAGCGCGTATAGAGTAGGATATATGCGCCCTATATGTGGATATTAGTCCACCGAAGTCGTCGAATTCAGAGGTTGGTTGATTGAGCTTAACCGAGAGTTGAGCAGAATAGGCCTCGGTATTCCGGTAATGCAATTATGTTTTTAAAAGCTTTTTTATTGTTGTCTTTTACATAGCAATATAATCGTGTCGAAGGTGTTACAAAGGGTACCAGAGAAATAACATTTTTTCCCTTCTGAAAATGTTTGTTTTTACAAGCTTCAATTCTTCAAAGAGTATTTAGTCAGAGGATTCAATCATCCAAGCTTAGCTTTAAGTTAACTTTATAATGACGTCTGTTTTAAGTGTCACTATCGTTGTATGCTCAAAAGAGAATTAACTCAAAAACAACAAAAATAGTTGATTGTGACGCTGAGTCAATGAACGAACAACAAAAACAGCTTCTCAGAAATACCATGAAGGGTCACACACAACACAACAACAAAAATAGCAACAAAAACAACAAGAGCAACACCATCATCCAGCTATGATTGTGAGTGGATCGCCATATGCAGTGAGGAACTAAGTCTAAACAAAAGCTCCACTGTTTACATTTTTCTTTCCCTGACTTTTGTGTAAATTTGCTGTAATTTTTTTTCAAATAAGTATTAATTGCAAGTTGTTGTAATCATTCTGTTACAGTTTTTTCTTTTTTGTTTTTTATGCCCTTTTAGGTGTAAAAATAAACTATATTTATTTTTAAAAGCAGCGATAAGAAATGCAATCAGGTACAACAAGAAGAAAAAAAAAATAAACTCAAATTATCGCATTAAATTTTTTATCAAAAAAATTGAAAAACAATAACAATGTAAGAAAAAAAAACACAATCTTCAAAACTAGGTTAAAATGTTCAACACAGATAAGCGCATAAACAAAACAAAAAAAACTAAAAAACATGGTGGCAGCACGAGTGCAGCGTGAGTAAGTTCAATATTTATGATTGGATTTTCCAATCAAGAAATGCATGAAACATTGTTGCATTGCGAGAAGGTGCGAGAAACAGTGGCGATTAAAACAACAGTTTTTGAGAGAGAAGCGCAAGCGGTGCTCATATTTCTGTTTACATTCACAATGTGGGAGTTTTTCTTGCTCTTTTCCAATTTAACATTCATAACTCTTTGGATCGAATAAAATGATTTCATTTCTATGCTAAGCAAATGATTCAGAACTCATTGGATTGTTATTCAATCATTTTTCAACTGAAGAATATTAAATCATGCCTACTTTTATTCATACACGTATGAACAAATGTTTGAACTTAAAAACAAATACAAATGAATCCAACCACTTCCGTTGGTAAATGCTGAGCTCATGAGCATTTAGTTAAAAATTCAGTATTTACTGTTACTTTTTATTGCCATGACTTTTTTTCTCAGTGAATTTATTTTTATTTTAATTATCATCTTTTATTGTCATGTGCAACAACAGAAAATTCCTTGGCTATGCATCAAAATCGCTTTATTTATATGTATGTGGTGCATTTAAGTTATGTGAAAGCAATGACAACGAGCAGCAAAATTTGCTCTGAAAACAATTTTGTATGACATTAAATATTAAACACAAGATTCCATTTAATTCTTTTTTTTATTTTTATTTTTAAATAATGCCAATTTGTACAAAAAATTATTTTTACGAATGCGCATCACCTGGCGTATGTGTAACATTGATTTCAATCACACGATCAGGGCTGGCAAAAATATGCATGAAAAATATGCATTGAAGCGTTTAAAAAAGCTCGATAAATAAACAAAATATGCTAAAACAATGAAAAGTTGTACTTAAATTTTTATCGTTTTTTTAATAATATCGGTATTACAGTAAAAAATTAATACGTTTTAAATAATTAATCCTCTTGTCATTTAAAACAGTTTAATAATTTTAAAAGCTTCTTTCCACATCTGTAGAAGTACTTGGGCAATATTTGCATAAACTGAATTTTGTTGGGAGCACTTTGATTCATCTTCACACCTATGTAGTTGCGGAGCCACTAAGTAATATATAGTTGTAAGCCCAGGGTCTGTAGCCGAAATTTTCCGCCGCAGACAAAAACATTGTTGCCTGTTATATGCCACTCTCAATATTAACAACTTTGTTATCTGTTGTTGTCTGTTAATACCACTCTTAATATTGACAAAACAATATGGAATTCTCGCAGCCCAAGACTTTAGGAAACTGAGCAACTATTCGCGATACAAATTAGCTACGAGATTATTTTTATTTTGGCATTTCAACCGCAAAAAATAAAACAAGCTTATAAAAAAACCGTTTTCCACTAAATATGAAGAAATATGCACTAATGTCAAATATATGCATTAACCAGCAAAACTACCAGATATATCCGAAATAAGCATTTCCAAGCATTTGCTTAGAGCTGCCAGTCCTGCACATGATATTTATATTATTGCAAATAGCTTAAAATTCTTTAAATAAGTCAAAACGTTTTCAAAGTGTGTGGCTATATATTTCATATTACACTTTTGTTAATGAAATAATATCTTTTAAGAGCTATTAAATCAAAGTTATAAAAATTTTAGTTTGCTTTGAGGAGTGGCTTTCTACTGCGGATATTGTCCGAGTCGTTAACGCTACTTGTTTAGAGATATAAAATAATACTCCTTATTCAGATGCAAGCGATAAGTGAAGGCAATCAGATCTCAACCTGTTTTATTGTAAAGCCATCCCTGCAGTGGAAAATCATACTAGTCATGAATTTAACTAGTTAACTCACTACTTAAAATAAAACTAGTCAAAAAAATAATAGTTATTTAACTAGTCATAACTTACTAGACAAAGAGTTACTAGATAAGTTACTATCTGTAATGCAGCTAGTTCAAAAATACCAGGTGTTTTACTAGTAAAAAAATAACTACTTGCTTAATTTTATAGTTAACTAGCCAGTTGCTTTTGAACTACTTAAAAAAATGCCAGCTGTTTTTGTAGCTTATACTAACTAAGTAGTCAAAAGTGTACTTGTGCCTTTGCTATTTGCAAGCCCTCTTCTTTTACATAGATTTCCAAACATATGGTATATAAAATTAAGTTTTGAGTTTTGAAAATGCGGTAAATATGTAATGTAATGAAAATTAACCCTCTAATGACATGTTTCTTGTTTGCGGTCCAAAACTCAGATTAGACAAAATCATCATCACCATCATCATCGTTTCCTCGAGCTCCTAGGCGGAGAATTGGGCCTCAAAACCCAAGGGGGACAAGTTTGTTCATAGGAGGTGCACTTAGGCTCGCCTTTGTGTGTAAAGCTTCTGACCGCCATTCACTTAGGAGTAGCCATAAGTGATTCCTTCTCCCTGAATGAATAAAGCAGCTCACAACCTCCGGCCCTTATGGCCAGGTGTTCCCTGGGTAGCCTACGGACATCCGTTCGGAAGCGAGCTGACGTGAGAAGCCTGAACGTAATTAACCGTTAAAGGTCGATAGGACCTGTTAAGTTTCCGCTTGGGACTTATAACCATCGCGCGGAAACCTATCAAATAATTACGATAAACTTGCATAAAAACGTTATGATATACTCTCCAAGGAGTAGCAAGTTCGTTTTTCATTTTGATACTACGTTCATTTGTAACAGGTAAAAAATTCGACTCCTCTTAGATGCGGGCTTGGGCATAAATACAAAAAAATAAGTAGAAAGGTGCGATTTAGATTTTTAATAGTAAAACAGACAATTATGTAATGAAGATCTTTCTATCCCAGTATTTTTCACTTCGATCTCACATCGCTGAAAATCAAGTTTTTTTCAAATTGAAATAGCTGTCAAACGATTCATGCAAGCGCCAAGGGGTAAAAACTAGAATGTGATTTGAAAATTCGTTTACACTCCGAAAAAACCAATTTTAAAATTTTTCCACATATTTTTTATATCGATATTTTTATATCGATCGGCATAAGCGCCGCCTGAAGTCGGACCTGAGCATTAGAGGGTTAACAATAAAACTCTCACGAACAGGTAATGGGGAAAACATATAATGAACTAAAAATACCGATTTTTAAATTGGCATGACGTGTTATTGCTAAGCCCTTTATATACCTTATATACTTTAACACCAGTACACAGGTGGTCAAAATCATATCAGTAAAAATCCTACTTTTAATTATATTAATATTTTACTGGCTTAAACAACTATTCAAAAAATACCAGTAAAAATACTAACTCAAATCATATCGAGAATAGTGCAATTGTCTTTTCAAAGCAGAAATAACCAGTTTGCGCAATGTTAAAATCATTTGGGTTGAACTAGTGCTGGTATTTTTTCACCTAGTACATTTACTAGTATTTTAACTAGTTGATGATTACTATGCAGGGATATTTTTCAAAATACGACGATAATAAGTTGGAGTTGCCGTTCGCTATACGAACTTAAAAGTTGAAGTGAAAAGGGTTCAGGTTCTTAAATAGACATGCCATGCAACACAAACAATTTTTTCTCTCAAACAACAAAACTACTGGAAAGTTGAGTTTTTGTGATTTTCAGTTTGTATGTATAACAAAAACACATCCGTATCAACTTGCTCCTTCTTCGCATTACATAAATTTTTATTGCATTTCTCTATTAAAGTATTTCAATTTATATAAGGCCCATAGCCAAGACTTTCCATGCAGGACCTTATTAAAAAAAAATATTGATGAGTACCAGTAAAAAATTTAAAACAAGGATATGGGAATTTTTTCAAGATAAATCGTTAACTTTTATAATTACTCTGAAAATGTCTTTTTTAAATAATCAAAAAAGAGCTCATCAGGATTTATTAAAATCTTTATCGAATTAATTTTAGAACTTAGTTTTTGATTTTTGTCTATAATTTTTTTGAGAAATCGTCCAAATTCAGAATTCTTAACTGTCCTTAAAATATTTCACAAAATTTTCCTAATAAAACAATATAAGTTTTAACCAAAAATAAGTAATAACGTGATACAATTTTTTTTTATTTCTAAGTAAATATTTAAATTTTTTAACAAAATAAAAAAAAAATAATAAAAACTTTGTATCATTTTCTTTCGAAATTCGAAAGCAATTTTAACGATAATACTTTAATTGCTTTATTCAAAAAAAAAATTTAATAATTATAAACGATTATATATAAATGGAAAAAAATTTAATATTAAAAAAACGACAGTTTTCAGACTTCGACCTTTTTAATTTTTTCGAGAAAATAAAAAGTAATTTGAGAATGTCAAATTTCAAAAAAATTTAATTCTATAAATTTTCTTATAAGATTTAAAACTATGTCTAACTAAAAAATTATACAAGTTCCCAATGTTTCTTCAGCATACAATATATTTTTAAAACATTTCTTTTCCCAGCTGAGGAATGTCTACGAAAAAAGTTAAATACAAATTATAGGTGAACTTACGACGAAAAGAAAGTGATTTGCAAAAGAAGGAGAAGTGGAAAGTATCCTTGAATTACACTCTTTTTTTATACCTTGAAGACATGCCATTAGGAGAAATGCTTTCCTTAGCTTTTTCGAGAAGTGCTTCCAGCATTTTTTCAAAGATTGATTTTTTTTTTTTTTTTGAGGCATTCAATGACGGCTGTGGCGTAGTGGGTAGAGTGTGTGGCTCATACGCCAGGCAATCCAGGTTGGAATCCCCCATTTAACACAAAAAGTTTTTTCAATTGAATTAATTTTTCTGTTCTGCCGTCACCTCACTGCAGACAATGGTAATCCTCAAAGAGTAAAAACTGCCATGAAAAGCTTCTTGAGAACTTAAGCCGTTCGGAGTCGACATAAAGCTGGTAGGTCCAGTTCTCGATTATTTGTGTTCAAACATTTCACAACACACACAACACAAATGATCATTAGAAGATCGGTCAAAGTCCTTTCAAGGGCTGAAATGGCCATTACGTTTTTTTTTGTTATTTAATGAAGGATGGAAGATTTTTACTGAGTTTAATTCAATATGCAATTTGAACTTTAATTGAGTTTAAATGCTATTTGAAATGCCTTCCAGTAGTAGTTCATTGTATCTTTTCAAAGCTCTTCTTGAAGGCAGTGTCCCTTAGAATGCATACCAAATTTGTGTTAAAAATTTTGCTGTGTAGAGCTCGTACAGCACCAAACCCTTGTACACAAACAATTCTTGATTAAAGATACTTTCTGACTTTAGCGGTAAAACTTTTTTTTTTAAGAAGCAAAAGGTTGTTTAATGATTTTGCTAAGTTTTGCATACAAAAATCACTTTTTCCCCATTTCGGCCCAAATTTCGGTACCTAGGACGATAAACCGGGACTTGAGCATACACCTAATCGATTTCCTACATGAAGGTGGATTTTTGAGCAAAAATTAAGGATGAGAACTTTTCCTCTTCCACCCTTTTTTTTTTTTAATGAAAAAAACAAATTTTGCTAAACCAAGTATTTCAATTCTTGGTCACTTTGGGGAAGAGGAAAGGAAATAATCCTTTTGCAATCAGCTTATACATATCAAAATTTTAGCATGAAAACTTTTCATCTTCTATTCTCTTTGTTGATTTTATTGTAAAAATCTCCAAAAATGTGATAACTTTTGGCCATTTTACGGTATGAAGAATAAGTGATTAAAGAGCACTGTGAAGTATGATAAAATTATGAAATAACTTATGAAGTATGAAATAACCTCATACAAACCAACAATGCACCTTGATAGAAATGTGAGCAGTCTTAGATTGGCTTATATTATGCAGCGTATTATCAAATTAACAGTTGATCATGAAACTTACAAATTATTTTATATATATATGTTATATATACACTGAGAAAAAAAACATACTTTAAAATTAAACAAAAAATTTTAAAATAGAAATTTAACGCGTTTGTGTTTCTACAGAAGAAAATTTAAACAAGCGTGTTTAATTTTTTGTTTTATAATTCTCATTTCATATTCTCACTTTTTTCCAATTTTCTCTTATTAATTCATTTTTATTACAAAAAATTCGTCGCTATCTGAGATTGAATTAAAAAATTATGTGTAGTAGAGTCATTGAGCAGATTGTTCGAAAATATTTTTTAATTGGACTTACATAATTTAAAGGTAAGATGAAATGTAAACTAATTAATTATTTTAATATATAACATATTTCAATATTTCAAGCCACAATAAAACAAACCCCAGAATGGAGCTTAGATTTGGTATTCCAGGGGTCTTAGGGGTCGCTGATCACGAATCTAACGACAAAAACACGAAAAAATTTAAAAAATGGCATCGAAAAAATGAGGGCTTAAAATTTTTGTTATCAATATAAAAACTTTTGTTTTAAATTTAATTTTTAAATAAATGTTTTTTAAACTGAAAATGCTTACATTAAAAGTATATTTAAAAACATTGTTTTGAAAACAGAAGCTTTTGTTTTAAATTTTACTTTACACACATTTGTGTTCAGCTTAAATGAAATTGTTTAAAGCTCTATTTCAAAAACATATTCGTTTAATATGAACACAATTTCATTTAATTTTAACACATATTTCCCTCAGTGTATAAATAACTATTAAAAGTATATTATTTAGTTGGCTTTTGCCATTTTTGACATTTCCAACGAATTCAAACTTTTTGGATGTAGGTTTGAGGCGAATTTAGATGGGCTGAGTTAAAAATTTGGGAAAACGATTTCCGGCTAACCACACCGGCCTTAGGCCAGGGCCAGATTGCACGATTTGTCGCATTTGTGACACCCACTAGAGCCCCGAAAATTTCGATGCCGTTTGTACTAGAGATGCAACGGATAGTGATTTGGCCGGATACTGGATATCCGGCGAGCTGCAAGGACGAATAGCCGAATATCTGGCGGCCAGATAGTAAGTCCATTGGCTCGTTGTCACCAAATTAAATATATTGTTAATTCAGCAGGCTACAATATACGGATTGAGTGCTGTTATTTCTTTATGACAAATTAAGTTTAAAACACCTTTTACATAATAAAAATTATTGCTACAATCTAAATAATTGTTACTCCTTTTTGTTTGCGTTGGTTCTCCTCTCAAAAATTGTTCAAACTATAAGGTAGGTTCATTTTAAAATAGCTGCTCGAAAGAAAAGTTTTAGAGCAACAATGCTGTGAAGGCCTTAAACGTCAAATTCTAATAGCAATAGTAACTTTGACATCTAGCTCCCTTTTTTTCTAATTTCTTTCCAAGCTGAGTCTACCTTAGGCTTGTGTCATAGTTCCAAACTTTGAAAGAGTTAAATACTACAACCATGCAATACTGAAAACCTTCATATTAAAACAGCTGACTGTTTTGATTATATTAGGACTATTTCCGTACTAACTTCAAGTAAAGTTCTAGTCAAGGAGGATTAATATAAGTTAAGTCACTTGAGAGAAAGCACTCTTTTTTTCGCCTTTGCTCGAACTGTCAAAGTAGCTGTTAGCCAATAATTGTACAGATTCAGGTTTTTTTTCTTGATTTCCTTTCATCCATTCTGACAGTTCGACCAAGCTTCTCTCAAGCAACTTATCCTATATAAATCAAACTTGGTTCGAGCATGGCAGAATTATATGGTAGGGCCGACTCGGAGAAGAATGAAGTAGACAGCAGAGAAAATGCCAGCTAGTTGTCAAAATCAGCTGTTCATCTCGAGTTTCTTTGTATTCCCGTTTCGCAGTTGAGCTTAGGTTAGAATTGCTACAAGTTTTCTTGCAAATTTGAGACTTTTCCATATTTTATAGTTTTTATTGCATTGTTATTATAATATTTTCACTCAAATTAGCACAAATTTAACACACGCGGCAGCAACGTCGAGTCACAAATACGTCTTGTCCCTAGTTTACTTTCTTTGTCAAAATGGCTCTAAAAAAGCGCAGCAAAGCCTATAGCAGGTGGAAACGTAACCCCACTGATTTGAACTGGGAAGCATTCAAAATATCGAAGAATGAAGCTTCCTCAGCCGTTTAGTTGTCCAAAAAACAATTCTATCTACCCAAGCTCAGTCCCACGTTACAGTCTAAAAAGTTGTGGAATAATTTAAAAAGTATTGGAATTTACAATAATAAGATCGAATCTTGTCCAACTGATCCGAATCTACTTAATAATTTTTTCACTGCAAGCTCGATAACAGACGAATCTCTTGAACCCTTTAATCATAGTAATTTTGCCCACGACTTTCCTACACAGTTTGATTTTAACGCTATAAGCGAAGTGGATGTCACTCGCTGCATAACTAAAATCAAGTCAAATGCTTCCGGCGTAGATGGGATCTCCCTGTTTGTTAAACTTATATACGTACTGCCCTATGTGCTCAGTCCGCTTGCCCACATTATCAATCACATCTTCAAAACCTCGTGCTATCCCACTATTTGGAAGGTGGCAACTGTTATTCCAATTGCAAAAAAAACGAACGCGCGTGATCCTTGCGACCTCCGACCTATTAGTGTATTGTCTTCAGTTTCAAAGGTCTGTGAATCTCCTATGGCTGAGCAGATTTCAAAGCACATTTATACTCTCGGTCTAATGTCGGATCTTCAATCTGGGTTCCGCAGCGGACATAGCTGCTCCTCCGCTATCGTTAAAGTCATGGATGATATTAGAATACCCTTTGATATGAGACACTTGACGTCACTCTGCCTACTGGACTTTTCCAAAGCCTTCGACACAGCAATATTTGTAATTTTGTGCAATAAACTCAAGTTCAATTTTGGTTTCTCTGACACTTCAGTCCGTCTTTTAAATTCTTATTTAGGTGGAAGGACACAGAGAGTAAAAGTAGAAAATATTTTTTCTATATTTAAGAACACTACTACTGGAGTACCGCAAGGCTCGGTTTTAGGCCCTCTTCTGTTTTTCATGTTCATCAATGACATTTTCGATAAATGTAATAATGTTACAATGCATGCGTACGCTGATGACCTGCTCAGCGGGCTATTGAGCTCATTGAAGATCTGTGTGCTAGAATTAATGAAGATTTAGATGCTATAGCAGATTGAGCTAGAGAAAATAAACTTAAACTAAACCCCATTAAATCTTACGTTTTACCAATCTCTAAAACACCCTTCACAAAGCTGCACTTTCCGCCAATTCTTCTCAACGCCATCGACTTAAAAGTTGTTAGTAAGGCATCCAATCTCGGGTTCCACATAAAAAGTTCCCTGTCCTGTGAGGACCACATCAATTTCTGCGTCAACAAAATCTACTAGGTGTTAAGAAATCTGAGAATGACTGCAGCGTTTGTTCCCATTGAAACGAGACGTAAACTTGTCTTACAACTGTTGATGCCAATTATCACTTATTCGGAAGTCGCTTACTGCAATCTTGATTCGCGATTATACCACAAGTTGCTAGTTGCTCTGAATAACGCTTCCCGTTATGTATATGCCTTGAGGAAGTACGACCATGTATCGTTCTTTCGCACTAAGCTACTTGGACGATGCCTATTTCGATATCTTGAAGCAAGAAATTTTACACAAAGTAATCTACTCACATTCTGTAGATCGCATAGTAGTATGAACCTCTTGATTCCGAGCTACTATTATAAAAATTCTAGCAGGCTATTTTTTGTCAGCGCTATTAGACTGTGGAATTCTTTGCCAAATAACATAAAGGTCACTTCCAACCAAAGAGCCTTTAAGCGTTTAATCTTCGAATATTTCTCGTAGTTTTATTCTTTTCTCGATTTCTACTACTTTTTTTTTTTTAATTATGTGCATATTGTAAAATTATGGTATGTTTTTTTTTAATGTCAGATTATTTTTATCTTTTAATATTAAATTTCAAAATGTTTGTATTTTTATGTCTAAATTGTAATGAATTAATATTTCCTTACAATTGTTGTATATTATTTTAACCTTAATTCTTTCTTAAATAATAAGTATAATCAACCATCTCAGTTTTATAAGTACATAATTTAATGTTGTCATATCTCTTCATAATTTTATTGTTATTCAACTTTTTTGTGCAGCATGCAAAAGAAATATTATTCTTATATGCTAACGTATTCTGCTTAATAAATTGAAATTGAAATTGAAAATTGAAATTAAAAATACTTTCTGTATCAGGTGGGATTTGAACCACTGTTCTCTGGTGTATGGACCACACACACTATCAACTGCGCCACGGCCGCCACAAAAAAGGGAAAAACAACATAAAATAATTTTTATATATTTTTTATATTCAATTCTATTAACATATCCTCTTTGAATATCAATTATGTATCAATCCTTAAAGTATGTACCTAAATTTTTGAGATTTTTCGTACCCCATTTTTACCCTTAAAAACAGGGCTGGACACGAAAGACCCCATGTGTCACGCGAAGGGATATAAACACCTCCTCTCTTTGAGCTTATTCACCACATGAAAATATTTTACACAACATCACCATTGCAGCCAAGTTGAGAACCACCTGTTAGCTCAGCTAAGATAAGCACCACAAAATGCTTGTTTTCACACCACAAAAGCTTTTATGGTGGGTTTGGCATCGAAGGTGCAAATATTTTAGGGTTTATATCAAAAACATAGAGAGAGTTCTCTATGTTTTTGGTTTATATCTCGCATTAGGGTGAATTTAATTTCAACTTAACTTTTATAACTCGTTGAAAAAAATTTATTTTTAAATATTTAAAAACATCAAAATTTCAAAAATTCATATACCGTATACTGCTTTATGTTTGAAAAAAAATTTTAATATGTTTTTCTTTTCATGCCCCTTACAGCAAATCAAATCCACCGATTTTGCGCTTGACGACACCTTTGACATTGATCAGTCAAACAATGAACAGGCGGAACTCAACTCAGCCGATGCCACGAAGTGGCGCAACACCCGCGACCTTGACGCACAGACCATGCTCGAGGATGAACTGCAACCCGTTGCTGAGTCCAATGATAACGAAGACGATAGCAGCTGGCTGATAAGGGGCGTCAAGCGTGTTAGACGAGAACTTGGACGCATCTTTGGCAAAGACGAAAATCAAGCAGCACTTGCTTCAAAATCAAAGGCTAAGAAACATCACAAGAAACGTGATGGCGAAGCACGTCGTAACAATAGGCAGCAAGGACACAAGCGCCTTAACAACAAAAGTCATAATAACAACAACAATAAACAAATATCCCATCAGGACAAAAAGCCGACTCTCAAACTATTAAATGCTCAATCTGGAAAACATAACAAACGCTCCTATGATGAATACGAAGAAGGATCTGGATTTTTCCCCGAAACTGATGGTGGTGATGAGGATACCGATGCGCCTGAAATGGAACACTGTAAGTATGGAGCAAATTCATCGATTCTGTCGCGGTAACGTTAATCTTATTACCGAAGAAACTCACCTTTTGGTAACATTTACATCTTTTTGGTATTCTACAAGCAAGCGTTACCAGTGAATATTGTTACCACCTCTTTAGGTGGTAACAAGCAAAACAGCCAGATGCAAGGAAAGACTGTTATTTGTTCTTAAACGAGCTTACGGCTTTTGAAAGCGTTACCGAGTGTACAGAATACCGAATACTAAGACCGGTAACAAATTTCGGTAACAAGATTACTATTACCGGTAACGCGCAATAGATTAATGAATCTGCTTATGTTTCAGAAAAATGTTTGGCAGTAGTAGCATTTTTTTTAAGTAAATTATAATGGTGTTGAAAAAGAGTCCGCTCTCCTTCCTTTGGAACATTCAATTAGATTAAAGGTTTACTTTGTTAAATATTAAATTATTTAAAACTGGATAAGGGCTGCCAGAACTTACGCCCCGAAAAAATGGCAAAAAATTCCGACATTTTTGAAACATTGAATTTTGTAAAAAACGGCCGAATTTCAAATGGCTATTGAGACCGAAGTAAGGGAAACTACGCCCGAGTTGTTTAAAAATAAATCCCGAAAGAAAATGGAAACTACTCCCGAAATTTTTTGGGCCTTATTTCTAAATTTTTCAGGCATAATTTCTGTGATCCAAATTCAATGTTAGATTATCAAAATATAAAAGAACAAATGATGTTCTCCACAAATTGATGTACCCCAGTGAAAATAACTGCAAAAATTTCCTTCATTCTGCTTGTTTTTGATGTTATACCATGAACAAGCGGTCCATGGACATTATGTCCGGATAAGGTCCAAACGGTGTTTTTCTTTTATGATAAAATGATTTGCCCTTATACGGAATGTTAGTTTTTAACCATTCGTAAAAGGGCAAACCATTTTATCATAACGAGTTTGAATTTCTTAGCTTTTTGGTAAATTAAAATTCGAGCGTTTTTTCATATTTTAATTAAGCAAAAATGCTCGATATTTTTTTTTTGACCTGAGATCCAAGCCTATTTTTCGGGTATTTCTTCCTTTCAAAATATTTGAAAGAGACCTGAAATTTCTTGACACAAATACCCGAAAAAATTACATAATCGTCAGAAATTTTGGGCATTTTTTTCTAAGAATAATGTCCGATTTTGTTTTGAAAATTTCCGGCTTGTAGCCATTTTTTTCAGGCATAAGTTCCTCCGACGTAAGTTCTGCGAGCCTTGTCAGACTGTTTCCATCAGAAGCAGGCTTGGCAAATAGCTTACAAATTATCATCAAATTTATTTTAAGATTTTATTAAGAAAAACAAAAATTTGATTAATAGCAGACTTTTAAAAGCTTATTAAGAAAATACATTTTTGTACAACGAACCGTTTTTCAACTTAATAATTTTGATTTTTTCCTTCAAAAAGATCGCACTCTCTTCACAATTCACGAACCCTGGTTGGAAGCATATCGTCAGGGTCGCGACAATAACATTTTCATGGAACTGCATCGACAAATTGAGACGGGATTCCGTGATCTCTATCAGTCGCAATATCCTGATGATGACGATGATAACAATATGCGCGCTACTCTGCTCCAAGTAGGGTGAGTGCTACTCTTAAAAAAATTAAGGGGGGCATTAAATCCCCTTAATTAATTTTAACAAAAATAAGTTTATATAAAATTTTTCCCCATGCAGACCCACCGATGATCACTACAAAGTGCATGTTCTAGTACAACTCGAATTACCTGCTAAGATTACCAACTTTGGCGAAGTTCTATCCGACCATATAGCCAATTATCAACGTTTAGGCAACATGGGTGTCGAGAAAGACAACGAATACTACTTCCGTCAGATACGTGGTGAGTTTCTCTCTATAACTGCTTATATCTATGCTATGAACAATAAACTGATTTTTTTTTAAACGTAGACTCATAGAAAACCCAATAGTCGTTAAATAATCAATAGAAATTATCTAAGTTCTGTTATTAAAACTTTAGAAAATAGTACTAAAAGGGGTAATTATGAAAACTAGTCAATTTAGTTGAATGATAACAGCTGTAGTAAGTTTTATTAGGTATTTACAATAAATTTTCTTAAAAACGTTTGCAAATTTGTTTTAACTTTATGTTGGTTCTTGTCTTTAGATAATTTATATATTTTCTAATTTTTTTTTTTCTTTTATTTTTTCTATTACTGAGAGATTAATGTGCATTTAACTAAATGCGCAATATCAATTTAAAATTCGTGACCATATATTCCTAGTAGGAGTAAAAGGGACAAATATATTTCGTATTTCGTAAATGTATTTCGTAAATGCGCATTTAGCTCTCAGTGTGAACGTAACTTTCTTCTAACCATACACTGTAGAGCAACTGTTTTTAATGTTTGAGAGCGAAAGAAAGCTTAAAAATTTTTAATGAAAAATTTGATATAATAGTACTTTTTAAAAAATTCTAAGACTGATTTTAAAAAAATTTCAACATTAAAAGCTTTACGACATGATTTTGATGAATATAACACTTAAATCTTATATAAAAATATCGCAAAAGTTTACGGCTGAAATACGTTTTATGCTATGTCTACACAGAAAGTTAAGTTTGAGTTTCTAGTACAAAGTTGAGTTTTGCCGTTGAACTCAAAATAAACTCTTGAGTTTCCAGAACAATTATGCGGAATGAAACTCAACTAAATTCAGCTTGCTTTCTGAGTTTATCAAAACTCAACTTGAGAAATGCCTAAAAATATGCAGATGTTATGATGAAAAGGTACGTTCAGATGCAACTTTTTAGACCGCAAGATACGTTCAGATTACTGAATGATTTTGTTTTGCGAAATGTCAAACTCAACTTAACTCAATTCTATTTCTGACGCATATCTGTGTGAACAGCTTCGAATGAACTCAAACTAAACTCTATGTGTAGAGATAGCATTCAATTTAATCAAAATTTCAAGAACTTTTTCGTACTTAAATTGAATTTCTCGAACATGAGAAAACATTTTGAGCACATTTTTTAGTGTCAACCGTAGACAACTAAAGGCGAATTTACACATTTCACTCAAAACGATGATAGTGAACTTTGAATGATATAAATTTGAGTGAATAAATTTTTAATTTACATTATTCAAAGTGTAAATTTAAAATTTGATGGATGATTCGATGTTGAATGTCAAAATTTACTCATTGGTTGATTTATTTTATCGACGTTCAACAAAATAATAGCAATGCCGTCTAAAATAATTAAAAACAGAATTAAAATAATAGTTCTGGGATTGTTACAAAAACTACAAAAAGATATGGGAAAACAACATAAGTACGATTTGCTTTCAATTTCGTCAAAAGTAAGAAATACTTCTTCTTCTTTCATTGTTCAATGTGGATGACAAATATCTTCATCTTAAAGATAAAACTCAATTTGCACTCTTTAAATCGGATGATTCATCCAAAATGAACAATGATAGTGAATCGTGTAAATTCGCCTTAATATGTTTAACAACATCCAGTGCTTTGCAAACTTTTATTTTAATTTTGCTATAAAAACTAAAACTTAGCTTAGGCATCTACCACAATAAATGCTTTTTAAGCTTCTTAAACTAAACGATATTTTAAATCGCAGACAAGAACCATACAATTGATATTTTAGCTTCCTGGGTGAACATTTTTTTATTTGAAATTACTTTAAAACTAAATTTTTCAATGGGCTTGGTCAAAAAATTTTTAGAAAGTATTTTATTTGGTTTAACGTTTTGGCTTTTTCAATTTAATATACTAAAATAAATTCTTTTAAATTCACTTTTATTATTCTAAAACCATAATTGGTTAGGGTTATTTATTTCTTGGTTTTTTCTCGGTTTTCTCCTCTATACATGCTTTATTTTGTAATTTTTTCTTTCTATTTATTCTATTATTTTAATTTTTCATGCAACAAATTCACAAAAAACAAAAATATATATATATATATACATATATCCAACCATATCAAATCAGATGTTAACGAACCCTATGACTTTCCACGTGAGCCAACACCATCCAGTGAAAATGGTGAAAGTGAACGCGAGCCTGAGCCAGACACTGGTGTTGAAAATAATTATGGCCCCAATGATGAGTGCGATGCCAATCCTGAGGGCTTCTTTACCTGCCAAAACGGTCAGAGCGTTGATTGTAATAGACGCTGCGACAACTACATCGATTGTGATGATGAGAGCGACGAAGATGAAGAAATGTGTCGCAATTTGCTAAATGGTGAACAGGATAATGATAGCAATCCTCCAATCGATGACACACGCAATGAACATGAAGTCGGACGCGAGACCAACGATCGTGAGCATGATCAGGGTCGTCAGCCACAACCTGAACAAGGCTATGATCAGGGTCGTCAGCCACAACCCGAACAGGGCTACGATCAAAGTCGAGATCCAAATTACAATCCGAATCTTACACCAAGCTATAATCCCAACTATGATGAAGATCGCGATCCCAACTATGATCAAAACCGTGATCCCAACTACGATCAAAATCGCGATCCCAACTACGATCAAAATCGCGATCCCAACTACGATCAAAATCGTGATCCCAACTACGATCAGGATCGTGATCGTGGCTATGAACAGGGCAATGATCAAGATAAGGAACGTACACCAGAACAAGATCCGCGTTATGATCAGGATCGCACTCCCGAAGAAGATACACGTTATGATCAAGATCGCTATGACCAGGATCGCGATCAAGACCGCACGCCAGAACGTGATCAGGACCCTTACAATCAAGATCGCTATGATCAGGACCGCGATCAAGATCGCACGCCAGAACGCGATCAGGATCGTTATGATCAAGATCGCGATCAAGGCCGCGATCAAGACCGCTATGACCAGGATCGTGATCAAGATCGCACACCAGAACACGATCAAGATCGCTATGATCCAGAACGCGATCAAGACCGCTATCCCGATAACGATCAAACTTATGATCGCGAGCGCCCTCAAGGTGGCGATCAACGTCCTCCTGGCGACCACTTAAACGATTGTATTGCAGATCCTGATGGTAGCTTCACATGTCACGATGGCGAAAGTATACCCTGTTATTTACTTTGCAATTCATATCCTGAATGTCGCGATGGTTCGGATGAGGCTCCTGAAGTGTGCAGCAAAGGTAGCTAAATTTACTGGGCTCACAGCACGCTTACCATTCAGCTTACGCTTTAAAGCTTAAAACATAAAAGTCGCTTTTGTAGTATTTATGGAGGTTGATGATTAATTTTCAACCTTCGTGTGCTGTAAAACAATTCGCTTAAATTATAACCCTTTGATTAGTTTCACTTAAATATAAGCTACTGACATGTATGTTTGTAGATATGTATTTTATTAGTATTAAGAGGTGCTTTACTAACTCTGCCGCTATTTATCTTCGCCGGCATTCTTACACCTTACGGCTTTCTTTAACCTTTAACTTCATCTAACATTCAGCTTAAGTTATTGACGCTTTACTAACAAAACTTATAAATTTACTATGACATATTTCATATTTGTCGAATACTTAAAAAGAAATTTATATTTCACATTAAACCAAAAATATTCAAAGTGCTCTGGAAAAAGTTCTTCAGAAAAGATATTTCATCAATATTTTGGAGATAATCTTGATGCACAGAAGTATTGGGTGTAATTTTGATGTTGTAACAAAGGTTAAATTTTTAGTTTACCAGTTAAGATATAATGGACAAAAAAGGTTTCCTTTAAAGTTATAATAAAAATTTTTAAAGGACACCACTTTAGTAATGTTGCTAAAAAAGCATAGGTTATTGATTAGAGAAATAATAATATTATGTTAATTAGAAGAGTTCAAAAAGAAAAAAATTACAATTGCATAACAAATTTACAGGGTTCTGAGTAGTAGAGCCCTGCATGAATACACTCACCAAGCGAGTATACACTACCTCTGGTGGTACTTCTGTACACTGCTAGCGAATAAATATAAGTGACAAGTCATGTCCCACCTGACACGGAAAGTTTTTTCAATTGAACTAATATATCTTTTCGGCCGTCACCTGTCTGCAGTCAATGGCAAACCTCAGAGAGTAAAAAACTGCCATGAAAAGCTTCTTGAGAACATAAGCCGTTCGGAGTCGGCATAAAGCTTCAGGTCCAGTTCTTGATCATTTGTGCTGAAACATTTCACAACACACACAACACAATTCATCATAAGAAGCTCGGTCAAAGTCCTTTCAAGGACTGAAATGGCCATTTCGTTTCTTTTTTTAACAGGTCGTGTGGGGCATAGTAAATAAACACAAGATATTAACTGTGATACTTATTTGTTCTCTGTTCTCTTTCTCTGTGTAGCGACCGTGGCGCAGTGGGTAGAGTGCACGACCCATACGCCAAAGTTTCCTGGTTCAATTCCCTGACTCAGAATGTGTTTTTCAATTGAATTAATTTTTCTCTTCTGCCGTCACCTCTCTGTAGACAATGGTAAACCTCAGAAAGTAAAAACTGACATGAAAAGCTTCTTGAGAACATAAGCCGTTCGAAGTCGGTATAAAAATTGTAGGTCTCGATCATTTGTGTACAAAAATTTCATAACACTCACAACACGATTGATCTTAGGAAGCTCGGTCTAAGACTTTTCAAGGCTGAAATCGCCATTTCGTTTTTTGTTTTCAACCTTAAAACACTCTTTCACTGAGCTGAGCTTGTGATCACGTTGTTTCAGTTTTTTTCTCTGAGTATTTAATAAACTGCACGAATAGTCAGGAATATATTCATTTTTATAAGATGATATATAGGCATTTATGTGATGCTTTAATGCGAAGTCATTTTAATTTTGAATTATAGTCTTTCGCATAACAAGGTATGTTTGCGATGAATAATTATAATATTCCCAAAATATTCAATGTTGCCTTCAATACAATATTTGTCTTCTTTTTTATTGCAACATTTGCTACTTGATGGTGTAAGTATTTAAGGTGGTTTGTATTTGTGCATAAAAGAGAGTGTAAGTGCAAATTTGAGCACAGTAGAAAAGCGATAGAGTAAACATTTTTATTCTACAGAAAGCGAATATTTTCAACTATTAGAAAAAGCATGCTCATGCAGGGCTCTAGAAAAAAAGCTTTTAGCTTTTTCTATCGATTGAACCTATTAAACTTTTTAAAAATATAAGCCTCAATACTAAGAGGCGTAACAACCAGAAGGATTGCATTCGAAAAATTCAAAATTTTTTCAAAAGTAACTGAATTTAGAGAAGCCGATTCTTAGAAGTTCTTATTTTTGAGGAGGAGATTCATAAGTAGTATTTCAGTTTTGATACCACATACCATTTGTATGTTATTTATCAAAGAATGAAGAAAGAGTGACCAATTTGTTTTATTTTTTTTTTGATAATTTTAATAAATCTGGCATTTGAAAAATGATATAAAAATATTCTTTGTATAAATAAATAATCGAAGTCGTACATTCTCTAGAAGCAGCTCCTATGAATAATTTAATTTCTATAAAACTCTGCTCAAAAGCTCCTAAAACAGCTTTGAAATTTAACCTGAACACTAAAATATTTCTTAAATATATACATATATTTGCAAAATATTGATTTTTCCAGTGGTTTCGGCAATTTTTATTAATTAGGTTTAAAGTTTTATTGTATTATTTAGTATTATTGTTTGTGATTAACTATAATTAACTATGCCGTTTTCGTTTTAAACTTTTATGTTTATGTGTTTGTTTATTTCGTTTATTTATGTTTTTTATTTAATGTTCATTTCGAATTTTTTTTTCATCTATCACTTATTATACGTATTAAGTTTATTATTAACTATTTTTTGCTTTCCAAGCAATCGTCTTTGTGTTTGTTTCTATGACTATCCAGTTTTGAAGTGTGCTCAAAACCGATAACTTATAAACGGTATACTTTAAAAATTTTAGCAACCACAAAACCATACAATTTTCTACCTACTTCCTTTTGTGTTATTTTCTTTCTCTCTCCCTCTCTTTCATAACTTGTTTTCCCCCTGATTCTCCAAAACTTGTCCTGTCTTTAACTGCCACTAACAATTGTATCTTTGTCTCTTTGTGTTCTATTGTGTTCTCTGTGTTTTTGTGTTTGTCAGTCCAGAATACATTGGATATCTGTTATAACTTTTTTGTGCCAAAAAATAGAGCTCTAAGCATACGCCGCATATTATTTGCTATAATTTGCAGCCTGTAGTATTTTTCTTTGACCATTTTTCGTTATATTTTTCGCCTTTTCCTTCCTGAAATATAACTTAGACACCACCGAATCGAATACCGATGACAACCTGAATAATAACAACAACAACAATGTAAGGCCAGAAGAAAATGAAATCGATGCCTCTGGCGATGATCAAGGCTTCTATGTGCCAACTACAGAAACGTCACTTTTACAAACACGTCCCGATGAGGATGTCGGTTGTCGTGGTGACGCCGCTTTCACTTGTCCCATTAGTGGCAGACAAATTTGTGATGAGCACCGTTGTGATGGTCGCGAAGATTGTCCCGATGGTGAGGATGAATACGATTGTCCTGGCAGCGAAGACGGTTACAATGGCGGAGACAGCGGCGGTGGCGATGAAAACAACAATGGCTGGAATGATAATGAAAAGGGTATATTTCACGTTAAACTACTACAACAACATTTATACAATAAAACATTTTTGTTTGTGTTATCATTGTGTGTGTCGTAACTTCCTCCCTATTACCCATTACTACCAAAATATTGAACCCATGCTTTATCGATTGATAATATGAGAATTTTTTTTTCTAAATAACGAAGCGTTATCTATTTTTGCAAAAATCAGCATGTTTTAGGTATAAGATTATTTTTTACAACAATTAAATGATTTTGTTTGTAACAAAATCTTCTTTTAGAAAACCGGGTACTCAAAACTATTTTCGAAACAACATCGAACATCGAAGAATGTTATGATAAATAAATGATATTCTTATAATATTGATTATATACATACAGCAACATGATTCAAAATTTATATTTATAATTTAAAAAAGTTGATTAATATGAACTAGATATACTCAGACACATGCAGATATAGATATACCAGATATAGGAGAAGTAACCAGTATCGAGAAATTACATTTGAGTTAAAAAAAATGTTTCCTATTTTTTTCTAGCGATAAGATATCAAGTAGAGTTTAATTCTGTGGTCACAAGCAATAATGACTTAACTCAAAATATCGTAAAAAAACGATGTGGCATTATCTTTATTGACAATTTTTGGAAGGATGCAGAAATCCGTTTTTTACACGGAATAGATTACCACTTATGTATGCAAATATTTCTTTTATAACGGTTCAACAGTTGTTACGATATTTTGAGTTATGTCGTTATCGCTTGTGACCACAGAATTGTTTTAATTGACTAGAATTTAAGAGTATTGATTAAAATCTGGGCTTATTAATATTATTTGGTTTTATATATTATCCCCTTCATGCCAAAAACGCCAATCTAAATATATAAAAGGCAAGCACAGTGCTCTGCACCCAATATCGCTCAAACTGTATTAATTTTTTACGATTATTACAGTTTCTTCCCAACATGTACTGTCCTGAAAAATGTTCAGCCTTAAATTATACACAGAAAATTCATTTGATACTTATTAGTGGCATGCTTGCCTTTTATGTATGTGCATACTTTTAGGCTGAACATTTCCAGAACAGTATGTTGCAAAAGCACTTTAATAATATCAAAAAATAATTACAGTTTGAGCGTTAATGCTTCAAACCCGGCGTAGGACGGGCTTTTGTACTAGTGTGAAAATAAATCAGTTTTGAGTTAATAATTGCATCTGAAGTTGGGAGTTACACGGAAAAACTAAATACACTACCAGAAGAACGCAATTTTTGAGATAAAAAAAACACAAAAATAAAAATGGAAAATTGTATTTAAGTCATTTTGGTGCTTTTACAAAAATTAATATGATTTTTGAAAAGTATTCTAAATTATTTAATTGCTGTTTGCTTAAAGAGGTAATGACCGTGTCTGCTACCCTTGCTGTGTGGATTTCGGCATTCGGATATGTGCGCTCTCTCTGATGACTGATGGTCAAGGTTAGGACAGTTGATATAGGTCAGTGATTATTTGGTTTTTATTTTTGAAGAGGATTTTGGACAATGTATTTTGATAAAAAATGGCAGAAAGTTTCCACTGCGATTTTTGTAATTTTTTCCAATCTCAAAAACAAACAAAACATTTAGGTTGTTTCGCGTAGTTCCCAGACCTTAAGGCCAATTTCTTAAATCATTAATTACTGACATTGACAATGTTTTAACAAGCAAACTGCAAGAAGAATTTTGCAATTATTTTCATTATCTAAGTTATTACAGAGTCGCATGCATAAAATTTTCAGAATCGTAATTTTTTTTATTGGAAGTACACATTATTATACCTCAACGCGTACTGCGTAAGGGGTATATTAACGTTATCAATCCGTTTGTAACGCCAAGAAATAGGAGTGGCAGGTATAGAAAAATATATATTTTTTTGATCAACATCATCTCCTGAGTCTGTCTGTCTGTCCGTCTGTCGACACGATTACAGCCGCAATCTTAAAGCTATCGCGATGAAATTCAAAACATATGTTTATTTTTAAAAAAGGAAAATCAAGTTCGAAAATGGGCCAAATCGGATGAAAACCACGCCTACCTCCCATACAAAGTGACTCTATATTAACCGTAAAATGTCTTTAAAATCTACAAAAATTAAAGAAATGCCTTGAAATTCGGCAAGTGAGCTTTGCTCTGCAGTCTTAATCCTGGCTATGAAATTTGGAAAAGTCAAATGAAAACCACGCCTACCTTTCATACAAAGTGGCTTTATTTTAAAAGTAAAATCTCTTAAAAATCCACAAAAATTAATGAAATGTCTTGAAATTTTGCTTCAATTTTGGCCATGGGGGGGGGGGGGGTATTTTAGCTTCGGTACCCTGCCGAAGCTCCACCCTTACTAGTTTTTACTAAAGTTGAGCTTGCAACCACCACAGATGAGATAGATCAGTGGTTATTTATTCTGTTGACGAAAAGCATAACTTTCAAAATTTTGGCAATTATTTTTTGATATAATTTTCTATCAAAAATCGTTAAATGATTGCACCTTTTTTTCCTTTTTGATGATTCTATTTTTTAATGTTATTGTGAAGCAACGGAAACCAAATTTTAACTGTGTATTGCAAAGTCTTGATTCATTCATTTCCAAAAAGAACATTTTTGTAATAGCCCTGTAGTTCGGTGGACCTACCACTTTGTATGCGAATTCTCATACCGTTGGTGGAAGGGGCATGCCCTTCGCCTATCCACTCACAATGTATTTCGAACGCCCTTTTAACACCGCGATGTTATTGACAGGGGCGAACAGACCCAACGTGCATTACCATGGGCATAAGAATTCTCCTGTCTCAGTGGGTCTACGAGTTCTGTCGTCACAAGGGGCAAGCGAATTCTTAATTCCTTATATATTTGTGAATTTTCAGACTATTTTGCGCTTAACATTTCTGCTTATTCTTTCTAACTTTTGTGCAATTATAATAATAATGCAATCATAATTATAACAAAATTGAAAAAATTTAATAAATAAACGATAAAACAAAAGTTAAAAATAATGAGAAAAAATCATAAGCGCAAAACAGTCTGCTACGACTGTTCAAAAAACTGATGCTGCTGTGACTTTCGATTATGCCAACAGTTTCAGTCAATCAACTGCCGAAGCTGTTGATTGCCGAAGCACTTTACAAACTATTCAAACTAGTTTTCTGCTTCTACTTATGCTGCGACTGTTTGATTTTTCGCAAGCACAAGTTAAAGCAGGAGCCTTGAAAAAAGTTAAAGTTTTTAAACGCTGAGAATCAATATAACGTTATACGACGCGACACTCTCATTGCCTAAAACAAAAGAGAAATTTATCTCAAATCCACATTGTTGTTTGTGCAATTTGTCGCGTGGTAGTAAAAATGCTCACGAAACATTTGAGAGTATTGAGATCCTATCCTTTCGCTTAATTTTTTGTGGTATGGAAAGGGACATACCTGTAATTGCTTGAGAAATAACATGTCCAAAGGGATACGCTGCCACCAGTCGAACTGCAGGGAGATGAATTTTTCGATTTTTCTGAGCCATTCGAATCTATTAACTCGATTTCCCAAACAACATTCAAATGCACATTGGCGTTTTTGGCATAAAGGCGGGGATTTCTAATTTCACTCTAAGCTTCATTCAATGGAAACAAAACGATATAACAGACGGTTGCATGCAATATAAAACTCAGTAACATTTAAAAAAAATACTTAATATGCTTTAAAAAAAATTCAAAAAAGGTAATTAACAGTTCCAATTGGTTATAAATTAGAGCTGACTTATTAAAAACTTACTAAGCTGATGTGCATTAAAAACTAACATGCGTACAACAGTGTATATTTCGGTAACAGTAAAAGTGAGTATGGAGAACAATTGGTTGTTGTCTAACTAATAGTTGTACTAAGAATTTGCTTGCCCTTTGGCTTCAAAATATGCCGTTATCTACAAAACTTGCAGCAAACATTTTTTCCACTATTAGAAATAGCTATAAGTGCATCAGTAACAAACATTTGCAAATAATGGGGGTTGTGATTGTATTGGTCAGCTGTGGATAATTTCCAAAGTAATTTTTTGCGTAGAATCCGAATCTGAGCTCAGAATTGGCTTATCGTGTCAGGATTTTGAGATATTTGAGGTTATGTACACAAAAAATTGCTATTTCTGAGGTTGGAAACAGACTGCACAACATTTCTGTAATTATTTTCTACTTATTTTATCATGAAGTGCTCTTCTTTCCCTTCAAGATGAGCTCTCGAATGATGCCGTACGATGAATTATTTCAAAAATTATGATCATTTGAAGATGACGCAAAAATGTATGACAAAAAAGATTCGCACACTTGCTTGTACATTTTTGCTTGCGGACGTTATCTTCAAATTAGCCATAATTTTTGAAAAAATCATCGTACGGCACTATTCGACAGTTTATTTTGAAGGAAAGATTAGTACTTAATGATAAAATAAGTATGAAATAATTACAAAAATGTTGAGCAGACTTTATTCAAGCTCAAAATACAAATTTTTCGTATACATAACCTCACATATCGCAAAATCTTAGCTTTAGTTTTGGCTTTGGATTTTTTTTTCAAAATCTGCAATATATGTATGCGTAAAATTTCACTTTTATTATAGTAATCTTTCAATCAGTTTTAAGGTGTAGGTTAAATAAAAATTATATTAGTTAAAGAAAAAACCCTTAGCAATTTAATACTTTATTATTTGATTGCATTAGAAAAATAAAAATGTTGAATTAAATTCAAATCAAAATTGGTTCATAAGAAAATTTCTTTAGATATACGTACTGTAGTGTAGTAAAAAACTAAAAGGGAGAATTTAATTCCAACTTAAGCTAATTTTGAAATCTCGGAATATGCTTTAAATATTTTAAGAAAGACTAACCAAATTATTATCTTCTATAACTTAGAAATAATAACGTGTATTTCCATTTATTTTCGATAAATGCAAATTTTAAACAAATTTATAAATATTTTTAATATTCTGTAAAAAATATTTGAACAGAAACGTAGGATCTGTTGAAGCAGTAACAGTATTCAAATGACTACTCTAGTATTAATGCGTCCTATCATAAAATGTACAAAAATCTAATGTTATCATTACGAACACAAATAATCATATATCTATACAAACAACCATTTACATACACCATATATAATATATCTTAATACTTACTTGAGTACTTTAAATAAGAGTTATGAAGACATTTTACTATATATAAAATACTGACAGCTTTTAACTTAATTACACATACAATTATGTAATTACACAACTAACAAACAAAAATAATTACTTGCGCTTAGAACTTATAATAAATATAGACAAAAGAATCATGTATCAAGACAAATAATTCTATACTTTAATCATTTTAACAAGTCTTTACAGTTATATAGATAATAGTGATAGCTTTTAAACTACGCACATAAACAGTCATATTTAACGCAAGACTATACAAATGTTTGCACAACTCCACCAATAATTATGTACCTTAGCAACTTATGATGTACCTAGATAATTAAACATGATAGCCAAATAATCATGTAATTTTAGAAAACATAATTTAACTGGAATATTCCTACAATATCTATATAACTAACTACTTCTAAAGCTAATAACTAAGACAGTTTTTTTTTTTTTTTGTAAAAGTGACAACATTTAATTTACTCACAAAAATAATCTATACAAATAAACATGTACTTTAACACGAACCCTTATATTATATATAACCAGCCTTATGTAACTCATGTACCTTAAAAGTTTCCCAAGTACCCACAAGATACTATTTACCAACTAATTTTACCTTGTACCCACTAATATAATTCATCTTTCTGCACGTTCACGTTCCCCACGTTGTATTCATTTCAATTTGGTTTTTTATTTTGTGTTCTAATACAAAATCGACTCGTAATTTTACAGTTTGTTCCGAAAATGAATTCAAATGCGACGAACGTTGCCTGCCTGTTGAGTACCAATGTAACGGTGTGGTCGAATGCAACGATCGTACGGACGAAGAAAATTGTCCAGATCGTGAAGATAGAGGTGAGTTTTTAATTTTATTTGCTATTATTTCAAAATTAATAAACATGGCCATGAACATCTATTTGAATTATATTTTTTTTAAATATTTTAATAATTTTTTATAGTTTTAGGCTCTATCATAATTGGCAGTTCTTATTTTAGTTCTATTGTACAATTGCTTATTAATTTTTGATTTTATATTTTAAACTTACTGAATGATCTCAACCTCGCAGTCAGATTCTTTGATGTCTATTGTCTGGCATATTTGAAGATTTTGCAAATTTTCAAGTAGCGTTTATTTGCGCAAAAACGAAAAATTCTAAACAATATTCCACTTGAAATATTTAATTGATATATTTGTTTCATGGGTTTCGAATGAGTTCTCTTGATTAGATGTTCACATTTGAATTAATATTATTGAAGTATAATCAAGAAAATATTTTAATTTATGGACAAGAAACAGTTATGCTGTCGGTACAGTGGCCATGACATACTTTATTTTCATTATTTAAAGCTTAAAATGCAAATATTTCAAAAATAAAGAAGAAAATAAAATAAACAAGCTGAAATTTCATTTTCCAAAAACAAAAATTATAAAATCTTTAATGACAAATTAAGCTGCTGTTTAAAGATGTTATGGAATTTTTACCATTTTTAATCCTTTCTTTTATTAAGGAACATATATATTTCATCTTAAAATTGTGGCTTTTTTTCATAGAATTCAAAAGCTTTTTCTCGTCCCTAACCTACTTCAGTATTCAATATTTAATCAAAGCAACACAACTCATTCTTACAACACGCCCCTTTTTCTTAAGAGCTTTTTATAAATAAAACTTTCACAACGAAAATGAAATTTTCGCCAACACATTTTAAAACCAACAAAAACATAAAATATTACCATGTCTTGCTCACACTCCCCTAAATCAATTTTTTTTTTATAGTTCTAGTAACACTTCACAAAAACAACAACAACAACAAAAACAACTACAACAACCACGGCAACAGCAAAAATAAGTAGCAAAACAATTTGTAGCAGATTAAAATCACCCCTCAGCGTATTGCATGCGTAACTTTTGCACAGATTTAAACTCGACTCAGACTCGGAAGCATAAATAGACCAAATATGAGAAAAAACAATCAACAGAACACAAAATATAGACAAGCAAGACTAAATTTTAGAGTAGTGTCGTAGCAAGCAGCATGCAGGATGTAATCACTTGTGTCCTTGTAATAGAAACATTTGACACTTGTTTTGTTATTGTGGTTGCTGTTGTTTTTTTTTTATGAGGGCGTTTGATAATGTGCAACTTTTTTGAGTGGGTGTAATTTTGTTCACGAAAATACATTTAAAGCAATGTATATAAATTATGTTTTTACCCAATTTTTAATATTTTATCTGAATATTCATTTCGTTGAAAATTAATTTTCATTAATTAGAAATTTTTTAACATTTTAATACAACAGCTTTTATAATAAATAGTTTGACATTTATTGTCAAATTAATAATATGTATACAAAAATTTGAAAAACACATACCTTAAATTTAAAAAATTTCAAATAAATTCAGAATTGAGTCTTATGGCTTCATTTTATATTCCTATCCGATCAATCGTTTCGTTGAAAACAGTGTCCGTTCGTGTTTTTGAAATTTGTAATTCGAACAGAATCAAACAACGATAACAGCTGATCAGCCAGCGAACGATGCCGTAGTACAGTTACATATTTGCAATATGTATTTCTAAAGAGCACTGAAATCACGAATCCGAACGTCAAAATCAAACGAACACGTTTAAGCTATCGTTGTGGTTGACGTCGTTAATAGAATAGTTAAAAAATTAAAAATTCTGAACCTAAAGGTAAATAAATTATGAAATATATTAATATATACAGTGTCTGAATGCTGTGAAGTACTTTAAATACATAAAATAAAAATAAAAACTGCAATAGTTGCATACATTTTATTATTTGTTATGCCAAAAGCAAGCACTCAATCACTGAAATTGCTCAAAGTTTATTTATTGAATACACAAACCGAACGAAAGCAAAAAGCACTGCCAATATATAAGAAAAAAAGCAACATATTTAAAAAATCTTTGAAGTAAGTAGACAAAATACAGAAAACTTCCCTACTGTTTGATATGGCAGTGCCACACTTGACAACTGCTTGTGTATAACAGTTTGAGTATACATAGCAAACTAAAGCTTGTCAAATGAGCTAACGAGAAGCTTCGTTCGAAATACATATTTACGCTTGAATTCAACATCGTTCGCATAGCCATCGTTCGTTGAATGCTTCGTTAGGAATGTAAAATGAGGCTATTAACGTTACTACAAAATTTTAAGCTAATACTTCCAAAAATAGCTCTTCTACTGACGAAATTAAAAAAAAACAGAATGGCATTTCAAGCTAAAATATATGTAAGTTAATAACCTTTTATAGTTTCTCCCATAAAAATATAAAATTATGTTATACTATAATATATTCAAAGACTTAAAAATCTATATTCAGCTTGGAAACAGGTTTGATAAAATTATCCTGCTGCACAACTTGGAAAATAACTAAAACGGTTAAATTTTTTTTTATGTTGCCTTCTGCAAAATTTTAGCCAGAGCAGTTATTGAGGAGACTTACTTAGTTACTTAGGTGGCTATAACAACCCGTGTTCGGGTTTCGGCCGACCTCATCAGCTCTCGACAGGCGCCTCTGCTTTGCGCGCGCCTTCTCCAATCGGATACACCAAGTGCAGTTAGGACTTCCTCGGCCTGGTCCATCCATCGGAGGCAGGGTCTCCCTTGTCGTCGTTGACCAACGACCCTTGCCTCGAGCACTTTTTTCGCTAGAGCTTCGTCGTCCATACGATAGACATACCCAGCCAGCGTAGTCGCTGCACAGTTGTAGTCAATGTCTTTGTAGAGCTTACACAGCTCGTGGTTCATTCGGCTGCGATAGTCATCACCGGCTTGAACAGGGCCAAGTTTTTGCGAAGAACTTTTCTCTCAAACACCCCCAGAGCAGTTGCGTCAGTTTGCGAAACTACCAATGCCTCAGCGCCTCAGCCTCTCAGCGCCATAAAGAGTGTTAGATTTGTCGATCGAAAGAGGGCTCTGCAACTTAGTTGCTTACTGAGCCCGTGTTCTTTTTTTTTGTTAATTATTGTTTTTCGCTTTATCTCCAGGCTGACTTCGTTGTTATTATTAATGGCGATGCCAAGATATACAATCTCCTTGACTACTTCAAAGTTATAGCTGCCGGATGAAACGTGGAAGTCTAGACGCCTTGCTCCCTTCTTTGTAGACAGCATTTACTTTGTTTCACCCTCATTTACCGTCAAACCCACTTTGGCTGATTACTTTTCGATAGCGACGAAAACAGCGGTAACATCTCTGTTGGTTCTGCCGACAATATCAATATCATCAGGGTACGTAAGGCGCTGGATACCTTTGTAGAAAATGGTGCCATTACGATGCACACCGGCCTTACGTACGATCCCCTCCATGATGATGTTGAAGAAATCGCAAGACGGTATTGAAGATTTCGGAGAGGTCATTTCCTACCTTGACGGAGCTGCATGTGTTGCTCAACATAATCCTGCAAAATCTTGCCAACTTTGCAGGTATACCGAACTCAGACATTGTTACGTATAGGCAATCCCTCCTAGGGCTATCGAACGCAGCTTTGTAATCGAAAACGAGTTGATGTGTGTCAATTTGGTTTTCGTGGGTTTTTTTCAGAATTTGTCGTAGCGTGAAAATTTGGTCTATGGCGGATTTTTCAGGTCGAAAGCCACACTGATAAGATTCAATCAGTGTTTTTGTAATCGGCTTAAATCTTTCACAGTACGCTTGAGACATCCTTATATGCGATGGAAGTAAGACTGATACCTTGATAGTTGGCGCAGATTGTTGGGTCTCCTTTCTTATGAATAGGGCTGAGATTCCAATCATCAGGCATGCTTTCCATCCTTTATTTAATTTTTTTTTCCATTTTAATATTTAATATTATATTAATAATATTATAAGATTTAATATTTTCCATCCTTTCCAGTAGCCATATTTTGTTGATGAGCTGATGCATGCTCCTTATCAATTCATCGCCGCCGGCTTTAAACAATTCAGCTGACAGGCCGTCAGCACCCGCTGCTTTATTGTTTTTTAATCGTTGGAGAGCAACTCGAACCTCTTCATAGCCAGGAGGTAGTACTTTCACTCCGTCATCGTTGATTGGTGGCACTGAACTGCTTTCTCCATGGGCGGTATTGGTGAAATCGTCTCCAGTAAGTAGATAAGAAAAATGCTGTCTCCCTAATTTCAGCGCACACTGTGTATCTGTAACCAGATCTCAATTTTCATCTCTACAAGTGGATGCTACGGGCTTGAAACCTTGGGTTAGATGTTTAACCTGTTGATCGAATTTTTGTGTATCATTTTTGTCCTGGTATACTTCTAGTTCCTCACGCTCACACTTTTCCTGCTCTCTTTTCTTGCGTCTGAAAAGGCGCCTATCTTCTTTCCTCTTTTCGCGGTTGTTTTCTCGCACGGCTCGCACCAAAAAAAAAAAATTAAGAATTTTTAAGGAAAAAAAAATCTTTAAATTTTTTAAGAACTAGGTCTCGGGTGGTGACCCTCTTTTGGCATCCCGTAAAAATTGTTAAAAGATGATAAAGGCAATTCTGAACAAATAAATAAACAAATACCTGCGCATGGAGAAGACGTACTAAATTGTTTATAAAATATTTTTTTAATAATTAATAATAAGCTATAATTTTGCAAAAAAATTGTGCAGTACAAAAACTTTTTGTACTGGAATTGAAAAATTGGTCCATCAGTTTTACGATTAGTTGCTCGTCTATAAGGGCCTTTAAGCAGTGCTGTTCAAAAAAACACTTGCACTGTTCTTTCAGTTGTGTGCTAGTGCGTGCACATATAAGAGCGACAGAGACAGACATGGCTTACGATACACGCGTGCATAGGAGCTGTCCCACACTGGTCTAAAGCAATTAAGTAATGACATGCTTCTCAAGTATTGCTTTAATGAAAACTTATCCGTAATAATTCCACCTTGGCATAATTAGGATCACGAAATGCTTACACCACCTCGAAATAGCCTCACGTGGCTTACAGACGGATTTTAAATGGAAGAGGGCACGGAGCGGTAACCTTCGGAGAACGACAGCCACTCCTTCAGCCTTTGTCTGAACAGATCTTAAAGACTCAACAATTCAAATCACGCTGTAGGCCAAACGATATTTATTTTCTCTGATAGTCAAGCTGCTCTAAAAGCATTAAAATCGACTTAGTTAGAAGAATAAAATAGTCCTACACGGATCCCCGTCAATAGTGGCTTTGACGAAAATGAGAAAGTGGACTTCCTAGCTAAACTAGAGGTAACCTCATGATTCACAGGACCGACAACGTTCTGTGGTGTTGGCAGAGCCCTATTCAAATAACACGTCAAAACAATCACCTTAAATACATCAAATAATTTCTGGTTCAACACACAAGTGCAAAATTTCACTAAGAACATATTCCCTGAAATCTCACCCAAGAAGAAGATATTTTTAATGTACCTAGAGAAAAATGGCCTCAGCATGATGACAGGATAATAACTAGACACCACAAGCTTAAGGATCACCTACTAAAAATTAACCGTTCAGTAGATTCACTATGTAGATTATGCCTTCATGATGAAGAATCCTCCAAACATATTACATTTTATTCAATTGAGAAATGAATTTGATTGCTTACATAAATTTGTATACAACCAATATATTTTAAAGACTGAAACCCAATTAACTCATTACTGTCTCATTACTGGTTTTTAAATACCCAAGAAATTGTTGCCACGTAAGCAGAAAAAAATGAGCCACAAAAAAAAATTAAAAAAATGGTATAATTTTCCGCGGTTTACCTTTAGTTTACAGGTCAAACCTCACAGGTAAAAATCGGGGTTTTTTGTGTTGGAAATTGCTCAGGAAAAGTGCTGCCAAAAATATAAAAATTTAAAAAACTGAAAACGTGCTCATTTTCCAGATAACCTAAGGAGTCTTCTATGGAACTAAAAAAACCAACAGTGGTATTTCGACATTCCTGGTAATCACACCTACAATCTCACCCATGTCATATATCAGTTGTGTGTAATTTTTTTTTTTATTTTTTGTATCAACTTCTATGGTATCAGGTAAATTTTTTTTTTTCTATGACACCCCGGACACATATTATAGAACTGCATCAATGAGTTCATAATATTCAATTCATAATGAGTTCAAAGCAAACCCATTTTCTTTTTGGCTTTACATAAATGCGAAGCGTAAAACAAATGGTTTTCCAACCAGTATGACTAAGAAATGCGGATATCGACGTTCAAGAAATAGAAAGAGAAAATACTTCGAATAATTTTATAATAAGAAATCAAGAGCAAATTTTAAATACCATAGGTGCTTTTTTAGAATCAGTGCACGATTATAAAAATAGTGATCCAGATAACAATGTCCAAGCTGAAGTGAATGATCACTTTAACAGGTTTTTAAATTCAAAATCAAGTTTTGAAAATAGTAATTCAAGGGTCACTAGATTTAGTGATAACAAGAAAGCAAACGATGTAACTGATTCTCAAGCATCAAACTATTTCATAACCAAAGAAAGGATTTTATACATTTCTCCAAACTTAGAAAAACTCTCTTCAGGATTAAATATTTTACCGAATTTGGTCCTAAAAAATATCCCAGAACTGATAATCCTCGAATATTGTTCTCTTTTCAATAACATGCCTAACAACTCGTACTTTCCTAAAGATTGGAAAATAGCAAAGGTTGTAGTTCTAAGCAATGAAAACAAAGACACGACTGATCCTAATAACCTCAGAGCGATAAAATTACTCCCTAATATAAGCAAAATTTTTGAAATTTGTGTTAGCATAACACTGGAGCTTGCCTAATCGATTTTCAAAAAGTATTCGACGGTATTTGGATTGCAGGCTTAATTTTCAAGCTGCTTAAATATAAATTCCCACCGCACCTGATCTTTTTAATATATAATATGATAAGTAACAAATCTTTCGTAGTGTCAAATCAAAATAAAGCCAGCTCAAAATAGTTTAATATTGTCAATGGACTACAACAAGGAAGAGTTAATTCCCCAATTCTTTTTAACTTATTTATCCTTGATCTACTTAATAGTGTTGAAAATATCATTGCTTTTGCGGATGATATTACTATAAACCATGCTGATAATAAAATTGAAAATATCAATAATGGACTGAAAACTAAATTTAATATTGTTGAAAAATATGCCATTGATTGGAAATTGAAAATAAATGTTAACAAATGTGAAGCTATTTTATTTCGCCCCCGTAGGGAAATGCAATTATAATATAAGAAAACGCTGGAAATCCTTTGGATTGCATTCCGATATTAATAATATACAAATCCCAAATACACAAATTGCCAAATACCTAGGGATATACTTTGACAAATTTTTATTTTTTAACGATCATATAAAAGAACAATGCATTAGAGCCAAAAACGCATTTTTTTTTTTATAAATCCTTGTTCTATTCAAAACTAAGGCATGTTTTGCTTTTTTTCCAACTAAGATTGCAAACTGAACTACTTATAGAATATTCATAGCTGAATCTAAGCGCACAAAAAATATGATCAATACAAGTAGCTGATGAACTAGTAATAAGAGTAGGCTTGTTAATGCAAGATTGCAGGTCATAAGAAGATAGAGTAAATAAGTAGTTGTCCACAGATTTTGTAATCTAGTCCGTAAACAAAAAAAAAAGACTTAGGTGTCATTTTAGAGGCTAATGTTAGCTTTAGAGTTCCCTACCAATATTTGATTTTTAAGTCCTATACTGGATTTTCATTGCTCCGTAAGTATTCACCTCTCAACTCTCAAATTTTACTGATATTCAGTGACCAATTATCCTAGCCTGTTTCAGGCGTATTCATAGAGCACGAAAAAGTAATGGCCGTATTATGTAAAACGCAAGCAATCACGCCACTTGGGGTATTTTGTCTAGCAATAAATTTCAGTAGAAAATTTAAGTGAGAGAAAGAGTTTGTTTTACTTCATATGGAAACTGAATTGCATGACAAAAAACCAAAACTGAGGTGATCGTTTGCATTTCACACAATACGGCCATAAGTTTTAAAAAGCATGCTGGCAAAACTATTTCAAAGCATTCGTTGCCCAAAGCGTGTGGCTTAAATCAGTGTTGCAGAATTTTTTTAATTTGTGCACTGTTACTACAGTAAATAAAACTGCTAACAGTGACTAAAAAACAACAAGAATAGCTTGGAGGACAAGGATTCACTTTGCAACAACATCTCCTAGCACTGCTACAAGAACTGTGCCACACTTTGAGCCATCAGACATTCATTGCTCTCGCGGGTGTTGAGTGTTGGCCCATCTCTTTTTATGCTATATTTTTTTGTTATTATATTTTTGATTATGAACATTATTATTATTTTTATTATTTTATAGCTGAAATTTGCTTTAAAGTAATTTGGCCAAAATAGACAGCCATCTAAAACAATAAAAACTAGCAAGTTTTCAACTTCCTGTGTGCCAGTTTCATTCTTCATGTTAACTTCGCAGCCGGCATCCTTAATACTGCTTCCCAATTCTGCGCTGCTTTTCTCGGAGCAAAAATTTGCATATGTAAAATGCGCCAAAAAATATAGTATGAAAAAAAACACTCGCTGTACTGCACATTCACCAAAAATTTAATCAAAACAAAGTTCGTTAGCGCAGTTTTTTCTTGTTTTTTTTTTTAGTGATACACTTTTCTCCACACTTGCATAAAGTGGGTGGGACAGCGGCAGCATCTTTTTCAGCTGCTTATAAATTGAGAGCATTTTGGGAGCATTTTCTATGCTAAACAACTAAGTGTGTGTTGGTCTTGAGTTTGAGTGCGTGGATGTGGGTTAAAAGTATTACTCACATTAAGTCAGCGCTGAGGGAATTTTTATAATGTATCGAAATTAAGTGGTTCAGAGTTTATGATTGTAGTCAATTTTGGTTTTTGTGGCTTCAACTTGATTTAGTTTTCTTTGCCAGGAGTAGCACTTAGCTGGCTTTGCCGCTCTATAGTAGGTACATACATAATTATTAATGTAGCTACCTTAAATAATACTGTTTTATGTTGCTTAATATGTAGTTGTTGTTGTTGTTGCATTCAAAACTCATATTCAGTTGCACATTTTTAATTAATTTCAGGACGTCGATAGATTTTTGTGTGATTTTTTGTTGTTTTTATAGAATAAGGTCTAAAAATAAAATGTACTCTATCTAATTTAATACAATGAAATGGTAACGTTAAGATTTTGTACTTTTCACTCAACTTCAACACTCAAATTCATTTATAAAATATAAATCCAAATAAAGCAATCCTATATCATTTAATTAAATTCAAATTCATAGGCTTTTATTTTAATGCTATTAAATCAAATCTATCTTTTCACAAATCAGTGAAATTTACTTTTTTAACTTTTTTACTATCAAATATTCAGATTGTTTCACATACATACAATTCAATATATATTCCAATATTTATTAAAACAATAATTCAAATTTACTCAACTATGTCATAGAATATGCACCAATTTACAATTGAAACGTATAAATAAATTGAAATTTAAAATATTTTGTATAAAATTAAAAATAACTTTATGTGTACTCAACTTTCCACCTTCCCACCTTTGCAAAGATAACATTTATATAGAAATTTTGAACATTTGAAATTGCAGTCGAAGAATTCAGTGAAGCATTAAAATTTGAAAATACAATAGTTCTTCTTTTAAAATAAATATGATTTTTAAGAACACCAATAAAAGCAGGAAGTATGGTGTTAAAATGCCAATTCAAGCAATAATTTCATAGATGAATGCATTTAAAAAAACAATTAATTTATAGAATTACGACTGCAAGAGAACATAAAATGAAAAACATAATTTGGAAGCTTAAGACTTACAATAAAAACAATATATCAGAATCATATTCCATCAAAACTACAAATAAAAATTTTGAGGAATATGAAAAAGTTTAGTTGAAGACAAGAATATAACCAAAATATTTTCACGTACAATTACGTCTAACAACGCGGTTTGTATGGGGGTTTTTAACAAATTTTTTCAAGGCCATGCAACGTTTTTTGGGGGACACTTTAGGGCCTTATACAGCCTTTAATATTCATCGTACAAAGATAAAATATAAATATATAAATAAATGCCAAAATATCAGTTATTTTGTACATAAAAGGAATAGCTAACTTTGGATTTTGTCACTTCTTTAATAAAACCACAAAAGATAGCAAAAGAAAAGAAGAAAAATTAACATTTTTGTATGAGAAAATATACATTGATGATTCAGTTGCTGCTGACGTTCCTATGCTTATTGCTTTAGTTCGTGCCGAAATCTCTAACGCAACATCGTGTTGTTTCTTAAATAGAATCGTTTTATGAATTTCTCAGAGCTTTACAAGCAATGCATATGCATGGTAGTATAAGAGAAGGTAGATGCATTTCGGATAGGTAGACTGCGATAACTGTCAAAACAAATTTGTCAGCTCATAGAAAATCTGAAAGCGATGAGAAAGCTTTAATTGGAAAAACATAAACAAGAAGTGATTTGTATTGGTTTTGACAATTTTGGCATACGTTTATAAGTATGTGCATACGTATGTGCATACGTATATAAATGCTTGCGCCGATAAGAAGCTTTCAGTCCGCTTCAATCAGTCAGGGTGGCGTCGCTTTGTCCGCCGAATGCCTGAGTAAATAAGACTTTGCAATATGAAGAAGCGATGCATAAGTTATTATATTAGTTTATATTTGATATTTAAAAAAAACATTGCTACTACACATAAACCATTATATAAATCAAGAATCGTAACTGCTTGTGTTTTTGTCTATATCATCTATATATATAAAAATGAATGTATGTATGTGGGTATGTGGGTATGTGGGTATGTGGGTATGTGGATATGTGTGTATATCACGTATAGACTCCAAAACCACCGAACCAAACTCTATGAAATTTTGAGGGATACTGAAGCAACATTCGGGAAGTGTTCCTGTGAAGTTTGGTGTTGATTGGGCAAGGGGGCGTGGTACCTCCCATACAACCCAAATTGGCTCTATCGCCCACAGACCAAAAAAATTGCTATATATCAGACGGTTTTAATCAAATAAAACTTAAATTTGGTTATTTTGTTCAGATGGTTACTTTCGGTGACTGTACAAGAAATGGGCGTGGTCACACTATATCTACGCCCACTTTTCAGCAATTATTTTAATTCCTAAAATGTTCAAGTTTTGATAGTGAATCTTGATATGCAGGTGCTATGCATACAAGTGGCAGTCACTATGTAAATATAAACGTTGTCACGCCCACTTTTACCGCCCACAAATAAGTAAAAATGCTTTATATCAGACGGCTCTTGCCATAGAAGGCTAAGATTTGATAATTTAGTTTATATGATTACTATCCGCCAATATACAAAAAATGGGCGTGGCCGAACTATATCTACGCCCACTTTATCGGAATCATGCTTATTCCTGAGTTGTACACGTTTTGATAGTGAATCTTAGTATGCAAGTGCTATGGATCTAAGTGGCAGTCACTATGTAAATATAAACGTTGTCACGCCCACTTTTACCGCCCACAAATCAGTAAAAATGGCTTATATCAGACGGATTTTGCCGTAGAAGACTACGATTTGGTAATTTAGATCGTATGGTTACTGTCGGCCAATGTATAAAAAATGGGCATGGCCGCACTATATCTACGCCCACTTTATCGAAATCATGCTTATTCCTGAGTTGTACACGTTTTCATAGCCAATCTTGGTATGGAGGTGCTCTGGGTGCAACTGGCAGTCATTATGTAAATAAAAATGTTGTCACGCCCCCTTTTACCGCCCACAAATCAGTAAAAATGGTTTATATCAGACGGCTCTTGCCGTAGATGACTAAGATTTGGTAATTTAGTTCATATGGTAACTGTCGGTCAATGTATAAAAAATGGGCATGGCCGCACTATATCTACGCCCACTTTAGCCTGCATAGCCAATCTTCGTATGCAGGTGCTAAGGGTGCAAGTGGCAGTCACTTTGTAAATATAAACGTTGTCACGCCTACTTTTACCGCCCACAAATCAGTAAAAATGCTTTATATCAGACGGCTTTTGCCGTAGAAGACTAAGATTTGGTAATTTAGTTCATATGGTCACTGTCGGCAACTGTTTAAAAATGGGCGTAGTCGCACCATATCTACGCCAACTTTTTCGAAATCATGCTTATTCCTGAGTTGCACACGTTTGATAGTAACACTTGATATGCAGGTGCTCTAAGTGGCAGTCAATATATATATATAAAATTTGCCACGCCCACTTGTACCACCCACAAAAAAAACAAAACGAAATGGCCAATTTCAGTCCTTGAAAGTACTTAGACCGAGCTTCTTATGATCAATTGTGTTGTGAGTGTTGTGGAATGTTTGAACACAATTGATCGAGAACTGGACCTACATGTTTTATGCCGACTCCGAACGGCTTACGTTCTCAAGAAGCTTTTCATGGCAGTTTTTATTCTCTGAGGTTTGCCATTGTCTGCAGAGAGATGACGGCCGAACAGAAAAATTAATTCAATAGAAAAACTTTCCGTGTCAGGTGGGATTCGGACCAGGGTTCCCTCGCGTATGGGCCACACACTCTACCCGCTACGCCACGGCCGCCACTTGGTTTCTTTTTACCCACAAATTAATAGAACTTCTATAAATCAGACGATTCTCATCGTTAAATACTAAAATATGGTTATTAATTTCATACGCTTACTCTCGACAGCTTTGCAAAAATTGTGCATGGTAGGACTATATCTGTGCCCACTTTTCAGAAATAATTTTATTTAATTTATTTATTTACTTATGTATTAATTTACTACAGTTCATTACAATTTAAAAATTATAACTAAGTTAGCTGCCTGGGCTATCGGTTAGAAATAATTTTAATTCCTGAGATGTGAACGTTTTGATAGACAAACTTGGTATGTAGGTGCTATGGGTCAAATTGGCGTTCACTTTATAAATAAATGTTGCCACGCCTACTTTCAATGCCCACAAATCCATAAAAAGGATATATATCAGACTTTTTTTACAGTAAAAGATTAAAACTTGGTAGATTAGTTCATATGGATACTGCCAGAACTCTTAAAAAATGGGCGTGTCACACTTTATTTAAGACGACTTTTCAAAAATCATTGTAATTTCTGAGCTGTACGCGTTTTGATAGTGGAACTTGGTATATAGGTGCAATGGGACCAAGTGGCGGTCACTTTATATATAAATGTTGCCATACATACTTTTTCTGCTCATCTATCTATCTGTAAAAAATGTATGTATGTATACTAAGGCTGCTCACAAAAAAAAGGTGTTCGGGTCGGTTCCTCAAAATAATGCTTTATGTTATGATGATTCCCCAAATATTTCGACTGTAGCGATAGTCATCCGTGAGCTGGAATGGTTTGAAATAAAAAAAAAAAAAAAAACAAAAAGGAACAAAATGGCCATTTCAGACTTTGACCGAGCTTCTTATGCGTGCGTGTTGTGAAATGTTTGAACACAAATGATCGAGAACTGGATCTACAAGGCTTATGCCGACTCCGAACGGTTTATGCTCTCAAGAAGCTTTTCATGACAGTTTTTACACTCTGAGGTTTGCCATTGTCTGCATAGAGATGGCGGCCGAAGAGAAAAATTAATTCAATTGAAAAAACTTTCTGTGTCAGATAGAATTCGAACCTGGGTTCTATGGTATACAAGCCTCGCACGTCAACCAGTATGCCACGGAATGGTTTGAAATATTCTGTAAAAATCGAGTTTTGTATAAAAATATTTACTGGTGCGGTAGTTAAAAATAACAAACGGTCAGAAATAATAGTAATTAAAAAGTTCTTCCAATCTGCACTAATAAATTTTAAATTTTTACTCTACTCTATAAATTTAAATTTTTTAACTTTTTTTTTTGTATTATTTTCACTAAAATGCAAATTAAATTTTTTTTTTGTTTTGCCATTTTACTTTTAGTCAAATAAATTATCTATGGATGATAAAATAAAGTGTAAAGTGAATTGCTAAATTGAATGAAATTACAAAAAAATGTACACATTTTTTACATTGTACAATTTATTTGACTAAAATTAGTTTAGGAAAAGATTCGTTTGAATTTTAGTGAAAATAATATGAAAAAAGTTAAAACAATCCAAAAAATCCGCATTATCTTTGGTCCAACGGAAATATAAGATTTTTTGATGCAAAATTTTTTCCATTACTCTTATTTCTGACCGTTTGTTTTTTTCTAACTGCCATACCAGCCAATATTTTTAGTCGCAATATTTTGTGGATCATCATAACATAAGCCATGGATTATTTTGAAGAACGAGACTGAACAAATTTTTTTCTAAAGAGCGTGAGGCGACTTAATGTATATACGTATGTGGGTATATGTGTATATCACGTAAAGGCTTCGAAACCGCTAAGCCAATTTTTATACCAAAGCGTTGAGAGGGTTCCTGTGAAGTCTGTTGCCGATCGTAAATACACCTAAAATTTTCGATTTCGAACAGTTTTGTAATTATAGGTCGCAAAGCCTCGGAATTCAGTATTCGACCTCAATTTACACATGCCGTTGCACAGGTAACATTTTATGGGTGTTGGACGAGGGGCGTGGTACTTTTTCCGCACCCAAAATTTTCGGTATAGCTTTCGAAATAAGTCACACATTAATAAAACTCGGTAAGAACTTACTATAAAAGCATGGCTTCACTAAAGCTACGCCCTCTTTTAGGGGATAAGCGCTGAGCGCAGCGAAGCGCGCCGGGTATAAGCTAGTATATATATAAAATTGTAAAAAAAAAAATCTTTACATGAAATATTTTTTGAAATTATTTTTTTTGCGATGGACTTTTTGAATAACGCCGAGTACAAAAATCGCATTTTTAAAATTTGTCTGTCTGTCTGTTAAAGCATCACGCAGAACCACTGGATGGAATTAAATTAAACTTGACATCTAGGTTCCTTATATACCTAGTTGCGATCGGGTTCCAGGCAATCTTTTTTTAGCTTATCTCCGGAACCGTTCATCCGATTTGCATGAATATTTGACTTATCTACTCTGTGCTATGTTGAACACCAGAGGATAGTGTAGTACAAATATTTTGAAAAACCTACAAAAACTCCTTATCCGATTTGCAGGAAATTTGGTATATAAGGGTTTTCTGATACGGTGAGTGTTTTGGACTTATCTTTTTTGTGCTATCTTGAACACCAGAGCGCGCTGTAGTACAAATATTTTAAAAAACGTCGAAAAACTCCTAAGCCGTTTATCCGATCTACATGAAAATGGTTATATAGAGGTTTTCGGAAACTGTGAGCTTACTTTTTTTCTGAAATATATATTTTTTATATATTAAACACTACATTTAAATTTATTTATTTTTAACAAACATAAAAATGGACAGGATCATAAAATTCATCACCAAATATATCAAAGAAAAATTCTACGTCAACACTTACGATACTATCGAAACTGTGGCTTTTTATTAATAATTTATTAAAATTAATAATATAAATTCAATTAAAAATTAAGGTCCTAAAAATTTACTTACCTATATTAATAAAAATCATTTTCTGTTTGATTGTTTGTTTGTTTGACTTTTATACAAATCTAAACGGCTCGTTCACACCGTTCACACTTAAAACGTGTATTACTTGGGTCTTAGATTAGATTTTTGCATACTTGGTTTTTACCACGCCCCCTCTTACCGCCCACAAATCAATAAAAATATAATATTTCAACTGTTTCGATTGTTTGAGACTAAAATTTGGTAACTTAGTTTCCGCTAACTAACGTTCCGCAACTGTATCAAAACTGGGCTTCCACGCCCACTTTTACCACCCACAAATCATTGAAAATGCTATATTTCAGACGGTTTTGATCGTCTAAGACTGAAATTTGGTAATTAAGTTTGTTTGCTTACCGTCGGCAACTGTACTAAAATGGGCGTGGTGACACTATAACTACGCCCACTTTTAAAAAATCATGAAGACTCCAAAACTTCTGGGCCAAATGCGGTGAAATTTTGGCAGCAGATTGTTTTCTAGCACAAGATGGTTTACTGGAAAAAATGTTTACAACACCCCCTTTTACCACCCACAAATAAAAAAGAATGGTTGTTGGAACGTCCGTGGCGAAGCTGCGGACAACTGGGTCTCGCTAGTATAGCACTAAATGTTGTTAAAAAAGCTCTAAATTTTCAAACTTTTAGAGCTTCCCGGGCCATATCCGAGTACCCGGGTAGCTTTACAAAGCTTGCTATACCAACATCAGGACTTCAAAAGAATACATCAGACAACGTTCATATATTTTAAAAAGTCACACAAACTAAATATTTAGTTTTGAGAGCGATTTTTTGTCGTTGGGGTAAAAAGTTACCTCAGTGTGGCTTCTATGTTTCGGGAGCTAAATATGGCAGCCAAGGATTAAAGTCAATTTCTAATTTTTAAAAATTTTTAACTGATTTTAAAACTTAAAAATTAAGCAACTGACTGGAAATGGTTAAAGAAACACCTTTGGGGCATTAGGCAACTAAATTTATCCAAAAAAAAAGTGGTAAGTTCCATATATGAGTTTTTTTTCTTCTTGACTATATCTAACCCTTTGCGAAATGAAGCTATGTATTTTTGTATTTTAACGCTTTCGAACTGTTACGATTTATACTTCAAATATTAAAATTATATTATAACGTATAAAAATATTAATATTTAAAAAAATGTATATTCTAAGTTTTTGGGGTCGCTGATCACGGATATGTCTTCAAAATATTGAAATTCAATATGGCAGGCAGTGATTCGAAGGAATCTTTATGATTGGCTGAAAATAATTATATTATAGTTTTTGGGGTTGCTGATCACGAATCCGACATAAAAAATTATTGACATTATTAAAAAATATCCTCAGAATTGGCTAAATATATATATATAAGGAATACTAAGTTTTTCGGTTTCCTGGTTATAAAACTATCATCAGATAAATGAAATTGTGAGTGCCCGATCTAATAAAAGTTATTCAAGCCAACAAATTCGAGGCTTATAAGCTTATAAATGCGAAACTCATCCATATTGCCTACAACATTTTGTAATTTGAAGTTCACATTTTTAATCAGCGACAAGAAGTCGATTTAAGAAGCGACTTCCTAGCAAGAAGTTTCATCTGTAATCTTTAAATTTTTACAGCTTTTTGAACTTTCACATTTACCATATTGGATCCACTATCTTTGATAAAGAATTTCTGAATTTGTTCTTCAGATTCGTGTTCAGCGATCTCAAAAACAATCGAGTAACAAAGTGCAGGCCATAATATTAAATGGCGATATTAAAAAAACGAGAAATGATCCAACACTGAATGAAAATCTCACCCAACAAAAACGAAAAAAGGCCCAAAAAATTTTTGAAAAATGGCCCAAATACAAAAACGAAAATTCAAAAATGCAAAATCGCCCAAGTTTTTGCATTGTTCTCAGAAGATAAGCTTATCTTGTATGAAATGAGCAGAATTTTCAAAGTCCATTTTTCACTTTAAAACATTCCTTTCTAAAAATCTTTAAAAACATTTTGGGCAAAGAACGAAAAATTAAAAAAAAAATCTTCCAAAAACTAAAATGCGAAATTACGCTCAAAATATTTGGCTAATTTTTCATAAGTAAATTATAATAATTTTTTTATAAGTTCTAAATAAATTTAAGTAAAGGGACCTTTATGTGAATAATTCAACTCAAGTTGTGCCGTTTTGAATTATTTCTATCAACTTATTTATAATAGACTGATAGCAAAAATTATGTTTTTATTATGAGTCATACATAAAACAGAATTATTTTTAATATTTACTTTTGCCTTGGCTTGTATTGAATTTTATAGCCTAAAATTCTGCTTTACTTAATGAGTAAAATCATGATAAGAACCTTCACTTATTACTTCATAAATAATGTCTTATAAACATTTTTATTTTTAAAATACCATATTCCTTTTTCAATTGTGCCGTTAAATTTTAAAAAATCCTGTTTCTTCCATAAAAATTTTGCTTTTGTACCATTTTATTTGAATAAAATATGACAATACTAAGCTATGCCGTCTGTTAGTTAAATCGAGATTCTAGAATTTTCGAAAAATTCATTTAATTTTTTTCTTTTATGTATCGAAAGAATAGGCTTTTAAAAATGTACTGCCACATTTTTATTAGGATATTTACAGTATTTTAAGTTCTACAGCCTCGTCAGCAGGTAGTACGCGATCGGCCCGTCTTATAAATGGATGCATTATTCGCAGCGATTTTCGAAACTCCATTTTTCTGTACGGCGGGATAAAGAAAAAACAGTACACCGAAAAATTGACATGTTTTAAAATTGATTACAATGTTATCTTCTTCAAAATGCATTTTTTCATAAAATATCTTTAAATATTTATATATTATTAAATATTCACATATAAATTGATAACATTATGTTGTTTTCTTAATAAAATTTATTTTAACCTATTTTTTATCACAAAGTATTCAATTTAAAAACAATTTGTGATCAAAAAATTGCTTAAAACTAGTTTTGTCATAATAACAACATAATGTTTTCAATTTATATGTGAATATTTAAAAAATTCTTAAATTTTATATGAAAAGATAACTTTTGAATTCAATATGGCAGGCAGTGATTCGAAGGAATCTTTATGAAGGCTGAAAATAATTATATTATAGTTTTTGGGGTTGCTGATCACGAATTTGATCACGAATGTTTTCAATTTATATGTGAATATTTAAAAAATTCTTAAATTTTATATGAAAAGATAACTTTTGAAAAATGATAACATTGTGATTAATTTCAAAACGTGTCGATTTTTTGCGGTGTATTCATTCAAATTTTTATATGTTTCTCAGTGCTCCAGTTGCTGTAGCCTCCGGAACCACGAACATTTTTATCTTGATTACTTCTTATTTTTTAAGTCAAAAAAACTTTTTTGTCGAAAAATAAGGGTATTGTTTCGGTTTTTAAATTCAAAGCTTCAGGCTATAGCTGCACTCAAACAGAATAATAATTTTCTTGGTTCTTATTTTTCAGACAAATAGTAGAGCCAAAATCTCTCCCCCATGTCATTTTTCGAGTGGTTATACTCAGCGCCATTTTGAACATAGTTAAAACTTTTTTTAGAACTAAACAAATGTTTTTGTACGATTCTTCAGTAGTAAGATATTCCTACAAAGCTTTGAAATCGTCATTTATTATTTTCATTTAAGAAAAAAAATCCCAAAAATTACTTAAATTTATGGTCGCTAAGCCACCGCGCCCCTTAAGTATCAGTTTTATTGTTGACCACTCTCTTACAAATACTACCTCACTTTGACCAACAGTTCTTCTGAATGAAACAAAAAATTATTAGTTTTATAAATACAAATACTATAAATTAATAATTAATATAAATAAATTATAAATACATAGTTTACCGTAAAATCGGTATTGGATCTACTTGAACGTCCAACAGAATATTTTTGAAGCTTCAAGTTCATAAAAATAATTGTGCCTTTTTGGTAAAACTTTAAACCTGTTCTATGCCCTATAGAAACGAACTAACTTGTTTTTAAAAACAACTAATTAAAAAACTAGTTTAAAATAAACCAGTATATGAACTACTTTGAATTATATTAAGACGGCAACTACTATGGTTTTGACATGTTTTAATTGCAAATTTTTATTAGATTACAAGTTTATATATATTTAACCATGTTATTTCATCAAATATTATTAACTTTAGGCCATCAGTAATAGCTTTCAATTGGTTATTTTAAAGTAATTAAAAAAATTATTTAAATATAACTAATTTAACAAGTAGTTGAAAATATATGCAGAATAAAGTCAATTGACTTATTTAGCGGACATCACCATACAAAATAAGTTAGTTCGTTCTATAGGAAAAAGTCAGAATTTCAACTAGTTGTGGTTGACAAAAAACTACTTTATCAACTACTTTTAAATTAGTTGATTTTACTACAGGGTAGTTATTAGTTATTTTTTAGTTACGTTCTGTTACATGTAAATCTAAATCTGTTCGAATAATACATCGTGTCAAATGTTTTGCAGTATAGGACCTAATTTATTTTATATTAATTTAAACTTGTGGCCTCTCCTTCAACATTGTTTCCACATTTTATTTTTCTTTTTTTACAACAAAACTTGAAAATTCATCCTTCAAGACAGCTAAGCTGCTGCGAGCACGTGTTTTTGTCTGCAAACATAAGAACCAGCCCACTTCTGCAATGTTTAAACATTTGTTGCTGCCAACAGAACAACCTTTCAAAGTCACACAAACACACACTTGCTCAATGAGAAAATAAAAACACAACATGTTCCATAGCTAAGGCAACAAAGCAACGTGTTACACTGCAACTCGTCTTAAACACAGTCAACCATGAACGTTTAGTTTTTAGCAGTCACTGTTAACAACACTCTTAACAGCCCTCACATTAACAGTCTATCTAAAACGGCATCACGTGCAGCATACAATTGCAGGCTACAATAACATTTTCCTCGGCTCCACCCGCTATGTCATCATAATGATGGCTAACAAACATTGTATGTGTTGCTGCTGTTGCAGCGCATCGCCGCATTGCTTGTCGTCAGCGTCAGCGCGAATAGATTTTCTGGATCAACCCGACCTGAAGCCGACGCATAGCGTAACAAGAAAATGATTTTTCAGTTCAATTTCAGACGTTAACGAGTGCGAAAGCTTAACCAATTCGTGTGCGGGTGGTGAAAAATATTCAAAAACACACTCAAACACACACACATAGAAACAGAGCATACACTCATACTGTGTAGGCAAGTTTTATAGATTTGAATTCAAACGTACGTTTAAATTTGAGGTTGTTGCACAGTGTAAAGTGAAAAAAGGATTATTTGTGACTAAAAACGATAACAAAAAAATAAAATATTATTAGATATTAATTGATTTTTATGAATTATAAATAACTGAGTGTGCTGCTTTTATGAGTAAACAAAAAAAAAAATATATGATTTTATTCGAAATTATAGTCATCAACATTTTGTATTGAGTGAATTTAAAAAAATTAAATCGAAAAATAAATATTTCATTTCGAAGTTAAAATAAATTTATATAATAGTTTTATATAAATTATCTTATGTGTATACGTACATAATTTTTATAAATTTTTTTTTTTATAATTTTTATAAAAACGATTTTTTAAAGGAATTTAATTATATGTATATGTTTAAATACTTTTTATTCATACACGATTTTTTTAAATTTAAAATTTTTATTCCTTTTTTTATTATTTCATAAGAAATTATGTTCTTTAAATTTAATTTCTGCTCTCACATAAATTAGCAGGAACTTTTTAAATCTTTAATATTCCCGTAAAATTACTTACCATTTCTTACAAGGACACCATTAATTATCTAATAAACTACAAACTTTTTGCAATACTAAAAATATTTTGTATGAAAAGATTACAAATTGTTTTTAATATTTCATAAGAAATTATGTTCTTTAAATTAAAATTTATGCTCTTTCACACAATTAAGCAAAATCTTTTAAAATTTTTAATATTCCTAAAAAATACTTACCATTCTTTTACCAGGACACCATAAATTATCTAATAAACTATTCCAAACATTTTGCAGTACTAAAAATATTTTATACTAGCTTAAACCCGCAGCTTCGCCGGGTTTTCAAAAAGTTTTCATTCAAAAATTGATAGTAGGCTTGATTTTTCGCTACCAAAACGATTTTTTGTTGTTTAAGTAATACTACAAATTATTAACCTTAAGATTGTTATATCATCTGATAGGAAATCGAAAACCTAAATTTTGGATTTAATTTTTTTTACAACAAAAACAACTTTTATCCAATTTTTTGGCTTAAACTAAACATTTTTGAACATTTTTTAAAAATATTAATACTTTGGTTTAGTAAAAATTTCAACTTATGTTTGAAGGATATTTTAACAAACAACATTTTTCAAAAAAAAATATTGAAATCCATTGCAAACTGACTGAAATATTTGCCTTCAAAGCTAAAAGTGTGAATTTCAAGTCGTTTTTCTCTCATTCTCAGCTTATAATTAATACTAAAAAGATCTGGTACTAAAATTTTTCACAGTTTTCAAACTACATACATGATTTTGGTATCAAATTGAAGGAAATTTAAAAGCGTTTATTGATTTTGTTCTCGTTTAACCGAAGTGCAATTTAATCCATTAGGGCCGAAAGAAAACCATAAAAAACAGACATTTTTAGACTTGAAGCAACATTTTGGTGAAAACTATGTATGCCATTGAGCAGAAATAAGTTATTATTGCATGCTAATTTTACTTTTTTTAAAAAACTGGCACTAAAACTTTTGAAATATTATGCAGTATTTAATGAAAATTCGAGACGCATATGTTTCCATATAGTAACATTGGTTGTTAATGGGTTAAAATAAAGTATCCTATTGCAGTCTCTGTTGACCTATAAATATGTGTACAAAATTTTATAAAAATCTGAGTTGTCGTTTAAACGTGATGAGTGAACATAAAAAGTGGCTACAGATTTATTACTAGTATAGATTAAAAGATTACAAATTGTTTTTTTTCAGTTCTTCTAATTGAAATAACATGATATAACAAGACATTTTATTAATAAAACTATATCTGTACCCTGAAAATATTTATTCATTTAAAACGAATTAAAAAAAGAAAAATTTAAATTTCTTACCATATTCAGCTTGTTGTTATGAGAGAAATTGCAAAACAAATTTTTGGAAAAACGAAACATGTTAATTTTTTTAAGCCAGATTTGAAATTTTTAATATTAGGTCATTTTCAAAAAATATCCGACATATTTTTATCCCATCTAAATAACCGTGATGACGTTAAATAACATATTTTAATCAAATTGTATATTAGCAAAATTGTTTTTAATCATTTGCTGATATCACAAAAACGACCACTTCTTCGTATATTCCTTTTGAACAAAAGATATATTTTCTAAAAAAAAAAGCAAAAACAAAAAGATGGGAGGGATAAAAAATTGCCTTCCAATTGAAATTATTTCCTTTTAGTTATATTGGGGTTGATAACCTTAAACTTGACCCTTACCATATAAATTTAATAAACCGGAAGTTTTTGGATTCCTTCATTATTCATCAAATTTATTTGTGAAAAAAACTCAAAAATGTATAACTTTTAAAAGAAAAATCCAATTTTGTTCCATGGTGTGTCTCAATTCAAACGAAAACAAAAAAGTTACAAAGAAGCTATAAAAGATATGTAAAATAAAGGTACTCACGATTTGGTGTATTGGATCTTGTATTATATACAGGGTGTCCCGCAATTGAGTGCAACTATTTACGGAGCTGAAAGGTTATGTCGAGCTGAGCAAAAAATCGTATGGGGGGATCTATTTTCACATTCTTAGGAGCTACAGGGTTAATTAATATTTCACGACTTTGATTCACATTATTGTTTCTAGCAAAAAAACTAACTTACATAAAACTTATTTTGATAGCTCATTTTAAAGGCAATTAATCACCTTTCTAACGGCATATCAACAAACCCCACCAACTTAACCGTTACCGAGCTGTGATCGTGTGAAGAAGAAATCAATCGGTTGAAATTACCAAATTTCAAATTTGAGTGCAAATTTCTCAGAATTTTGCGTAATAAATGAAATTTTTTTTAAATCAATTTTGTAATTTATTCAATTTTCTTGGAATGGTATGGAACCAAAAACATAAACATATCCTTAAAAATAAGAAAGTTGGCTGTACTAAAAAATTATACTTATTAGAAAATATTGATAAATAATGACGTTACAATTAGTTATGTAGTAGATAATAACATTGTTTTCTTACAATTTACACATATTACACAATTTACACAATTAAAACAAAAATTACAGAAACAAATTTTTTTTTGGATTTTTTTAATCATGTACATATGTGGCTACTACTAGAATTATTTAAAAAAAAAATCATTGCGGGAGTGATAAAATAAAAACTGCTGGACCAACAGTACTGACATTTTAATATGTTGCTATACACTTGTTAATTCATGGAATAAAATACGGACAGATAGATAGGTAATGTAAGTTTTGAGTTTTTGGCCGATTTTGGCCACCAAAAATTGGCCATTTTCAAAAAAACGCCGCGATTTCGTTAATTTTGTACCAACATTTTTTTCTTCTAATTCATTCCAAGGCAGTTTTACTGTTAATTAAGACCCCGTTTTTTTGATTTTTTTTCAGATGTTCTAGTGAGCAGCAATCACGCCCGCAATGATTTTTTGATGTTTTTTTAAAAAAATTCCAGTAGTCATATATGTGATTAAAAAAATCGAGAAACATTTTTTGCGTAGTTTTTTTACCTCAAAATATATGTGTAATTTTTCAAATAGAACTTATACGCATTTTACAACATTAAAAAACTATTTTTTGAAGGTGTCATGTCCCCTTAATGTCATGTCCCCATAAATAATTCAATCGTTAAATATAAGATATCTTTAACAAAGTCTGCTTAAATAATATAATTATATAATATGAAAATAACATTCATACTTAAAATACAGAAAAAAATATCCATTGATAAAGTCTACAGAAAAAAAAAATTGATTGATGCAGACATTTTAATAATTTAGATGCACTCATTTTCGAAGTTAAAAATTTGACGGCTTAACTTAACATAAATAGCGATTAATATTGAGTCAGTCCAAATCAACTGATCCAACACTGGTTGCTCGATCTTTTTTAAAAAAGTTGATATTTTTATTAAAAGTTGTCCAATGAATTTGGATCTCAGAACTTCTTTAAAAAAATTGTTGTTTTGTTGTACTTTCAAAATGGCGGCAATATTTTCTTTGCTGACCATAGCGATATAGGCGTTTGTAGTAACTTAACATATGGTAATTTCCATAGTGGCGCACGTGACGGTCGTACGACTTTAATGAGTGAAAAACGAAAGAAAAAGTTGAACTTACAACTTACTGAACTGAACTTACAATTAGCTTATTTTAATTTTCCAATAGCTTACTAAGCGCACTATACAAGGTGTAAAACCTAAGAGTTGTCAAAAGTTCGGCTATTAGATAGAAGCAACCAAAAATGATAATTACGTGACAAAAAATAAAGGTCATTTTTGACTTGGATCACAAAATTGTTAAAACTCTGTAAATAGATAATAAATAGATAGATAAAACTTTTTTGAAACGATTTGAATAAATAATATCATATAAGTTTATTTTCATAGTAATCAAATTTAAAAAACGTTTCTCGTTTTTTTTATTGGGCTTAGTATGACAAGTAACGTGACAGGGCGTTATGTGACATTTTTTCCATTGAAATTCATTTGGGTAATTAAGTAATTAGGTAATTAAGTAATTATGTGATTTAGTAATTAAAGCACAAATTTAAATCATTCTGCCTCTCCTTGCCTCAACCATGTTTCATTATTTTTAGCCAATGCCTTCCATTTTTACTACACTCAAAAAAAAAAAATCAACAAAAAACCTTTGTTAAACGTATATTGACAAAAATTTATCAAATCAATCTAGGTTTTGGTCAATTTGATAAAAATTGTTCATATTGACAAAAACCTATGTTGATTTGACAAATTTTTGTCAATATACGTCCAACAAAAGACTTTTGTTGATTTTTTATTTTGAGTGTAGAACAAAAACGCTTACGAAACATTTACAAAACATTAACTAAAAAGAAAAATAACATTTGTGAAACAGTGCAGACAATTTGATCATCATGGTAGATGAATTTATGCATAAATTGCTTAAATCAATAAAATAAAAATGTTTCTCTAAGATAATATCATTAAATAATAAGTTTTTAATAACATTTAATTTCCGTGTCACGGTGGACTTTTCGGCGGAAATGCCCATATATTACTCAGCTCTTGTTATACATAGAATGATGAATTAAAAATCATAATATGAACACACTTTGGTCTTTAATCTGACACATTAGAAATGCTTATGAAAAAACGTCTTCATATTAAAAAAATTATTACATTTTTTTGTTGAAAACATGATATTTTGCAACATTAAGAATTTTTTTTATAGAAAGCAGTGAGTTGCAATCAAATATAGAGTACATTTTAACTTGTTGCTTAAAGATAAATTTTTTCACATATTGACTTATCAACTTTTTTGTTTACAACCTCTTACAAATTTAAATTTTGAGAAATTTGCTGAATTTTTCTGACTTTGGGGTCAAATATCTCTGGTAGGCTCGGGTTAAAAAATTTTAAATTTATTCACAATAAAGTATATAATAGCATTAAATATGCAGTTAAAATTTTAGATTTGATGTTTCCTTCGTTTGGAAGATACAACCCTATAAGCTTCGTGAAAATTCGCCTCATTGTATGTATATAAGGGTGGTCGTTAAATTACTTTTTCCAAATTTCAATGATGGATGGTTGTTGATTGGTTTCAAATGTCAAAAAAACTACTCTGTATTTTTTCCAAATTTTTATATTTGATCAGGTCAATATATTAAACCTAAACGAATGTTGAAAGACATTTAAGGACAAAAAAATTCAACCTACTGAAAAATCGTGCTTTTTTATAAAGAAACAATGAAAGTACAGCCAAAAAAGCAAATAACCATTCCTTTGATTTTCCTTTAACAGTCAATAGAAAATAGTTATACCATATTGTATACCATAAATACGCGTTAAAGAATTCTTAGATATGTACCCATAGATTATTTATCCACGGCTAGAAATCCTTAGAGAAAGTATTTAGAAATAATTTAGACATTTATATATATAATTTTATCAACTTTCGTCTATAGATTTTCTTTATATAGGTATAATTGATTTTCTTTGGTAGCTATACAAAAATTAGAACAATGAATACTTTTGCAGTCTTATACTTTCCCACATTTTTTAGCATAATTTTAGATGTCTAGTTTAATTAAAAACTCCAGTGATTTCTTAAGGTATTTTCACAAAATTGGGCTTCGCGAAAATGCGCCCCAAGCTAAAAGGCCCCAAAACTCATAACCATATTAGGCCAAAATTTGTGTTATAATTTCATTGTCAAAAATACCCCAATATTAAGCAAATAGCACTTCTAAATTTATGAAGAATGACCTCAAAAAATGACATTATACCCCAAAATTGTTATTATTTTTATTTATAAACATGACTGAATTAATTCTTTAAGAATTCATTAACCCATTTTTGTCCAGTATTGCGTCATACTGTAATAGAATTTCATGATCTCCAAAAAGAATATATTATTTAAGGAATTTATCTAATCGACCTGTTTTCGCTCAAAGCTGAAGAGTTACGTTTTCTTACATTTCCAAGTTTGAGGGATTTGGAAATTTTGCATTTTTCTTTTTCTCTTTAATTTTAAACCTCTAAAAAATTAAAAAAAAAAAGTAAAGTTTCTTTCTTAGGCTTTATATTTAACTTTTGTGAATTTTTATACGGTTTATTCGGATTTTATATGGCCGGAACCGATACCAAAACTTTAAAATCTAATGCAAAATATCATAAGTTTTATGACACACGACAAGAAATTTTCTTTTAAAAGAGTTTTAATTAAAAACGTTGAATTTTTAGCGGTTACTAAAGGCACTAATTTACGCATACGACTTTATTTTACATGGGCAACAAAACCTGATTAAAATATACAATACGTTTTTATGAAAAAATTATCCCTTCGTTCACTACATTAAAGTTGAACTCTAATTTTTGTAGAAAAGATATTTTATATTAAACTTTTTCATTTTCATATGTATGAAATGTTATGTTTTCTGTAAACTTTTAATATAAAAAAATATTTTAAAGAAAATTCTCTTTCATATTTATAAATGTGTATATATTTTTTTCTTTTTTTATAATAATTTTATTTTAATAAACACGAAAATTCTAAGAAAACAACAACTATTTAACTATAACTGTAATTTGGAGTATTTTCTTGTTGTGCACACATTGTTTTGGGTTTGAATATAATCAGTCATGATTCAGCCAGATCTAACTAAAATTCACCCCATAAAATAAATTTAGAAAGAAATTTAGTTCAAAGTCCCTCCCCCTTAATTTTAATTTTTATTATAATTTTAGTGTTTTCTTATTTTTAAAAAAATTTGTTAGTTCTGCAAGCAATATTTCGCTCGGTCCACCCCTGATCTTAACAAAATTTAGTTTGAACTTTAAATGTTTTCACAGTAATTTCTGAATTAATTTGCCCTAAATGCATTTTTGACTTACTGCAGAAAATAAATGTATTCATATTTCTCCGAAATATTTAATTCCATTTATTAAACATAATATTGAATTAAATTTATTTTTAACCAACACACAAGTGAACAAGAACAACAAATTCATCACCAAATATATCAAACAAACAATTTTACGTCTACACTTATGATACTATCGAAACTGTGTCTTTTTAATAATTAACTACAAACCAAACTACAATAACTTAATCTATTTAATTTTTAATTAAGAGTGAAAAATTACATGACTGAAATATTTCAAAAATTTCCGAAAAAGATTTTAAATTCCATTAAAAAAAAGTAATCCATATTCCGCAACCTCAGTTAAGTATTTAAAAAAGATTTGGTTAATTTATTGCCTTATAAGCGATCGTGTTGAGTGACAAAAAATCTCTGCAACTACAGCGCCACACGCATCTAACGCAGCGATCATCACAACAACTGTTGGTGGATTAAAAATGCATTATTTAGCATAATGCTCAATAAAAAGAAGAAAAAACGAAGAGCTTTCAAGGAATAAAAAGCAATAAAAACGTTGCAGTAGCTACACGCCATGCGAGCACATTAGTTTTGCTTGGAGGCAGATTTCTTTTTTCTTTTCTTTCAAAACTAGCTATGTTGAAAAGAACGGCACATTTTTCAACTCAGCCAAAAAGCGTTGTTCATTTTTATATGGCTCTGTTGTCTGTTTCTGGAACTGATGTCTCTGCTCCTTCTGACAAAACTAATTAATTATCTGTTGCCCTTCATTGTTTCCCATTATTTTTTTTCGATTTTTCTCTTTTTTTGATTTGACGCTCCTTTGTATTGTTTAGCATGATAGTTTGTTATTATAATGATAAAAAGTTGGCTGATCGTGAATTGATCATTGACAGAGGGTGCGCAACCAACTCAAGGGTCGGCTTGCACTGGATTAATGCTGATGCACAGAGTTGATTTATTTATAAAACTCTAAATGATCCAGATTAATGATGGAAATATTTGTGCGGATTTGAGTGCAACTTTTATGATCACACATAAACAAATTCGAAGTTTTTATGGACTTTTTATGTAAATTTCACCTGTTTCGAAATCAGAATAATAGGAATTTCGACACTAGTTTGGAACCTGAAAAAGTATTCTCTAAGCATAAATTTATATCTGGCTAACATTGCTAACATGGAAAAAAGTCTTAATATATGGTCCAGTGATTTTAATATACGTATACTTGCGATTTTATGATCAAGACATCAGAAATCCTAATTTGAAGAGTGAAATTTCTTTAAAACAAAAACAAAAATTTCAGAAAAAGTACAATTTTTCAATTTTAATGTTCTCTAGATCTCAGAAAGACTTAGATTTTAAGCTGAAATTTAATAAAAAAAAAACAAGATTCTAAGAAATGGTAAAAATACAGATTCTTCTTTCAGTAGATGTAGAATTCTTTGTTTAATATATTCAGTGATAAATTTGTTTTTCTTGTTTAAATTAATGTTTGTTAAAAAGAAGTGTAAATAAAAGAAGTACAGTAGAGTATGTATTTAAGATTTAATTAAAAATTTTAATTTTAGCAAACAAAATATGTTTTTAATACAGTATGCATGTAAAAAAAATGGAATTTTTATAGCACACCGTCCATGCGCAAGCCTCTGTATATGGGCATTTCCATATTGTCAAACGTGACCGTCGCACACATTTAAAGTGAAAAAAGGCAAGCTGAAACATATTTGCATTTAATTTTTTATATTACATTAAAGCTCTTATGTAGCACTTTAATTGGTGCCAAAGTTTATAGCAGGCATAGACCTGGTTAAAAAAAAAAAAACAAAAAAAAGAAGCAATTCGATCGGGGAAAAAATGGAAGAAGCTTTCTTGTCCATATATAGGCAGTCAGAATTCAGCAAAATCTGTCACTATTTTTAAGTGCAACTAATTTTAGAACCTCATGAAACAATGTTACTTTAAAATGTACTAGTATAAAAGCCCGTCCTACGACGGGTTGGAAGCATTAACGCTTAAACTGTAATTACTTTTTGCTATATTATAGTGCTTTTACGTATACAGCATACTGTTCTGAAAAATGTTCAGCCTGAAGGTATGCACACACATAAAAAAGCAAGCATGTCACTGATAAGTATCAAATGTATGGTGCATAAGCATACTTTCATGCTGAAAATTTTTTAGGACAGTTATTGTTCGAAAGAAACTGTAATAATCGCAAAAAAAATTACAGTTTGAGCAATATTAGGTTAGGTTTGCCTATTACATGTTAAGATTTTGCTTGATTCAAATATCTTCAGTAATTTTTTTTATTCATAATGTAAGTCGAGACGTGACATTTTGATTGTGACATTTTTTCCGTTCGCTGAATATCCGGCGCCGCCGATCTCTGCTGTAGCATTCAACGTATGTAGAGTTTTTTGCAGTATTCGTACTACAGCGCTCTCTGGTTTTCGAGATAGAAATAGCGCTGAGACAGTCGCCGTTCTCGAAAATCCCTATATACAAATTCTCATTCAAAACGGATGAGCGGTTTTGGAGTTTTTCAAGTTGTCTTTAGTTAAAGATAGAACAGAATAGATAAATAATAATTACTCACCGTACCCGAAAATCTTAACTTACAAATTTTCATGCAAATCGGATCAGCGGTTTTAAAAAAAATGTACTGTAACCCAATCGCGCCACCTACCGTTTAGGATAAGTTCAGTCACATACACACATACACACGTACAGACGAATTATATATATAATATATGATATGTAAAGTTAACATACATATTAACAACAACAACACAAGCAGCTACTGAAAAATATTCGTAAAACGATTCATTTCAACAAACGACGCGATGTTGCGTTCGTGATTTTGACACGAACCAAACCAACAACCATTACAAAAACATAAGCTGCTAATGAAACATTTTATGCATGATTTTCTCATACGAAATTGTAAATTTTGCTTCTTAGCTTTTGCTACTTTGTGACTTTATTAAAATATTTTGGGGATGTTCCAAATTTGAAAGTGTGATTTTCCGATAAAAATATTGACTCTAAAAATGCATAAAAAATCGAAAAAAAATGTAAAAAAAAACTCGTGCGTGTCATACGATAGCGAATCAAGTTTAAAAAAATTTTGCAAAAAATGAACTCGCTAGTGCCGCAACCAGTACGAAAAACATGGTTTCGAGATAAACGCGTTTAAAGTTTGTGAAGAAAGAAAAAACAGGTTACCTTCAATCTGACATGCCTGCTTCGTACTGTATGCCTTCGTTATCTTGTGTTGTGCTGTTTCTTATAGTTTTTTTGCAATCGTTTAGCAATCCAAACTAAACGGGCTTCACCCTTCACCCTTCAAGTAGGTACGAAATAACAACTACCAAAAGTCAGGTAGCAAGTAAAACAAGTATATACCAGTATATAGCGCAAAAATTAAAAATGCGCTCTCACTAATCCGGCTGTAACTTTTGAACCCGTAGGAATTTTTCCATGAAATTTTCTTATTTTCTTTTTCTTAGAATCTTAAAAATATTTATAAAAATACAAAATTATTAAAAAAATTATCAACAAAAAAATTCGATTTCAAAAAACTGCCAATGTCATGTAACCCCTTAAAGACTACAGGTATACACCAAAAAGTCATCCAAAAAGTTTCATGGGGTTGAAAAAATTTGCGAAAAAGACCCCAATACAAGCCGCGCCGTAAGACGTAATTCTACGTGAATAAAATACAAATAATATAAAAAAATATACTATAAAAAATTAAAAATTCCGTTATTCTTATGGTATAGTATTTATAGGTGAAAAATTTAGCTGAAAAAAGAGTCATGAGATATTATAGAACAAATGAGCTGAATTATCCAATCGGACCAAAATTGGTAGTTTTATTTTTGAGAAATAGGTTTTAGTGGTTTGGTTGATTTTTTCCGAACTTTTGGCTGCAAAAAATGATAAACAAACCTTTAAATTTTTGATAAAAGTTACTCTAAAACTTTTTGATCTTGAAAATTTGATTGAAAACAATCTTGTAATGTTTTCTTAGTTCTTTAAAGAATACTGTTCAGTTAAAATTTTAAAAGATGTATATTATTTTTGCGTTTGGAATTATGCAAAAGAATTTAAACTCCTATCCAGAAGGTTTATTTCGCACATATTGAAGAATGGAAACAAAATGTTTATCATTTTGATGCAAACGGGAGGACGGATTTTTTAAAGAGTACAAGACGTAAAACAAGAAATAAAGCAATTTTAAAATCTTATACTATTGCCTATGGACCTACATATGGCATTACTTTTTAAATAAAATTCTGTGGAAATGGTGCATTTTTGAATAAGTGAATCAATTTTTGACCAAAAAATAAGAAGTTAATTGTTCTATAAAATTGTACATTAAATAAAAAACCACGTACTGCCACTGACAATTTTATTGATAATTGCTGCCAAAATTCAAATAATATCAATTTCAATTATTAAAAAAAATGCTGACCTCCTAAAAAAAAGTTTGAAAAAGAGGTTTCGAGGAAAAATGCGTTTAAAATTTTACGAGCAATTAAGCTCGTTTATTTTGCTTCAAATCTGCGAAGACTGCACCATGCATTTGACGATCCGTATTGATGCTCTCTTTCTCCTCTTCGTACAACAACGATGATGTTACGGTCAATCGGACCTTCCAAAATCCTTGTGTGGATTATACCCATAATGTCCAATGATAATGTATTGAAACTATTTTTTTAACTTTAATAGAAGTTTAGTACTATTTAAAAAAATTTTAATCCTTTTTGAAGTATTGGTAGATTGAGATTCATTAAGAAGGTTTTTGGAAAAATGTTAATAGGATGAAATTTTTCTAAGTAGCAACACTGATCAGATGTGGCAACACTGACCAGGTCCTAAAAATATAAGTAGCAAAACTTAACAGAAGAGAAAGAAAAATTCACTGAAGTGAAGGTAGAAAATAAAATACGTCTCTTTGGAATATGAAATCCACAAAATTTAAAAGAAAATTTAAAAATAGCTTCTTTTGCTATTTAGGTTATTAAAGATATTTCTTTAGATGCCTTAACTACAAAACATTTGCCCCCTAGACATCAGAAAAATTAAACCTATAAAATAATATTGTACAACATTCATAAAGTGCTGTGATTTTATAACAACACATTTGTCTTATTATACTGACTTTTAAATTTAAATTCAGGTTTTTCAACTTCAAATTCAACTTTTTCCAGAAAAAGAAACTTTTTACAAATCCAACTTTAAATTCAACCATATACTTGCCAATATTCCAATTCAATTTTCCCCCTGGCTACCATCCCGGATGCACCCATGTCTCCTTTATTAAGTTTGTAAAAAATTTATGCTATAGAATATAGGTAAAAGTTCATAGATAGAGGAAAGTTGTAAGACAAAAATTGTTGGTTTCTTACTCTAAACGACTTTTTTAAAGTTATCTTTCCGGTTATTTCTTATAATAAAACTTAATAATCTTCAATACTTAATATATTGCTGTATTTTGTGAGAAATTCATAGAAATATATACAGACATATACATCGAAAAAAGCGTATGTTAATTAACAAAAAACTTAGTATTTGCAGCTTTTGCAGTTTTCAGCCTCCCAAGTTCTTCATTACAAGTTTTACATGTTAACATGCCAATTTTATTGGCCGATAAATTAACTAAATATTTGGTAATTTATACATGATTTAAAAAAAAAAAAGTTTCAATAGTTATAACTTTTTCCAAGTTTTGATATTTTTATTTTTTTTTTTTTTTTTTTTTTGCAGAAAATAGTTCGAAACTATGCTTAAGCCATTCATGCAATTGTTTATTTTTTAGATTTGTATTAATGGATTTTTGGAGATTTTTTTTCGGTAAAAAACTCAAACTCCAGGTTATAAGACGGCTTAAATAGCATAATTGTACAATTTTTTGCTCCGTTTCTAAGTTTTTTTATGAAGAACCAAAAAAATATTCTCTCGGTTTGTCTTGTATATTTATTCATACAGAAATCTCATATAATAAATCATGAAGAATCTATGTATAATAAGGCAAATGGCTTCGATGATAAATTATATCCATACCATTTTGATAAAGTGTCGAATTTTCGCTGGTTTTACTACAATATTGGTTAATATATTATATATTTGGCTTAGGTGAATCAAATAATTTTTTTTGGCAGAGTATCGAAGTGCTTTTAAAGCAATATATTAAACAATAAATTGCTTGGGTGAATAAGCATAAGTTTGTAATTCCCATCAGTGGCTTAGATATGGGGATCCCCAGAACCATGAAAACCTTTACCAAATATCTGAAAGCACGAATCCACATGTTATGTATTGCAAAAAATTGTTCTTTTTCTCAAGAAAGTTCTCAAAATTTGATTTATTTCAGTGTTTAATACTTCTAAATTGGTCAAAAGTGCAAGTCAAAACTCAAAAAGTGTTTTTAAACCATGCACGTGGTAGAAATTCTAAAAGGTGGTGGTAAGAGAATGAAAAATCGCGAAATTTCAGTTCAATATCAAAAAACTAAGATAGCTCAAAGCAAAACTGTTATTTTATGTAATTTTTTTTTTAGAGTCTCACGTTTTATTACATAAAAGTTATTAAAATTGGTTTAAATCAGCTTGGTCAACCATTTCCTTGAAAAAAAAATTGTACCCCTACTATCCATCAACAAAAACACAATATTGAGAGTTAATAAATAAAAAAAAAAATTATGAATTATTACCAATCATTACATTTTTTAATGATTCAAACTGGATTTTTTTACCCAAAACTCCTCAGATTGTAAATTATTTTTTTAATTGCCTGTGTAAAATTTACTAAGCCCTAAATTAATCCCGTTTTACTATATCATCTGCGTCTACTTCGTTGCATGCGGTGAAAACAAAAATTGGAAAGCTGAAGAGTTAAGTTTTCGCAAATTCAAATGATAGCATTCGAATCACTGATAAATTTTACATTCGAAATGGTTAACCAATTTGATTTATAAAATTGCTATATCCTTTTAATAACTAAGCATGAGACTATACAAAAATTACTACAAAATGGCAGTTGTTGCTCTGAGCTGTCTCAGTTTTTAAGATATAAAACTGAAATTTCGTGATTCTTCATTCTTTTACCTCCACCTCTCATAATTTCTACAATATTTTTATCATGGTAATACAGAACTGGTTATTAACAGGCTTACTTATTTGTACTTGATGATTTGACTAGTCCCACCCAGCAGAAAACTCGCTCAGGCCTCTAATAGTCAAACTAGAATTCAGGACTGAATTTCTAAACATAATCATGCCTCCATTATTCAGTTCAGATTTCAAGGCTGAAATTTAAATATACATAATTCAGGCTTCTTTTTTACAGACCTGCAGTCTAAAATGAAATTAAACAAAAAATCAATCGTCTTTTATTTCAGACCGGATTGCATGTCTGAATTTGAAATAAAAAATGATAATCGGACTAAAAATCATAAATAAAAATTTAAAAAAGTTTACCAAATTTCAGAGGCGGAAGCTTGTAAGAAAAAATCAAGAATGTTTTCAAGGAAAGGTCAGGCCTCGATCATGCCTATCAGGCTTGAATTCCAGCCTGAAATTTCCAGGCATAACATTTTCTCCTGAGCAGGTTCGATCCTCACAGCACAGACGACAGACCGTGCTGTTTTATTTTTTGTTATTTATATTTTTTATTTACAAATATTTAAAAGAAGAAATTGTCAAAAAACCTGTTAGGAATTAATTACATCTTTCTGCTCCATGCTTGCGTTGAACCGCGCACCATACGGCCACAAGTTCAACAATCTACCATTGCACTATTACCTCTCTTGTTTTAGAGCGAACAAAATATGAAGAGGCCAAAAGCAGGCGTTGTTTACATACTTAACTTAACATACTTAACTTAGCATATGACATACTGAAGAAAATTGTCACTTTTTTTAACTACACCCGAAATACATACATATACTATAGTTCAGCTTACAAAAGTAGTTAGTGAAAAATTTAAAATGTTCAGCGACGCTGATTTTGTTTTTGAATTTCAAACATTTTAGTACAAAACAATTATTTTAGCCTTGTACTGATCATATAGTAAGGAGATTTCACTTAATATAACTTTACACAATATAGATTATAACTTGACGAATTGGAAAATGCAGTTAACCCATTTTTGTCAAAAGAGTACTTATCACTTTTGTGCGCCTAACCATCGATATATATGTAAATATAAATACACATTTGCATTCCATAGCGTCTTCTTTCATACTTATTCGATGTTTAAACAAAGTTGGTCTGTAAAACTGACATTCGGCGTCACAAAACAACCTGGTACTCAGGTAATAAAAAAAAAATGTTTAAGGTAATTATTTTTTTGACTCCCCCCAGAACCAAAAGCTTTCTACGCCACTGATTCCCATACAATTCTCTCCACCCAAGGCGACTTAGGTTTCTTAACTATTGTTTTTTTATTCTCGGTGTAGATATATAGAATAGCAGTTTTAGAATATGCTGAACCAATTTTGTGGCATAGTTTTGCTTTACACTTGACTTGAATTCACGTAGCACCAGTGTTCCGCGGAGCACAGTTTGAAAATCACAAAAAAACAAACATAGAGGATCTTTACAAAGCGTATTTTTTATAGAAAAAATTGAAATCTCTTGGAATTTTGCTAATTTCTTCCAATTACATAAAATATTGGTGTATCTCTTATTTTCGTCAGTTCATCAATTTTGCAAAAATTGCTAAGAAACCTAAAACATTGCGTTCCCCAAGACTAAACAATTCTTTTTACAATATATAACGTTCAGAATACAAATCCAAAAAATTTTTCTCTCATTAAATTTTTTGTTTATTATATTTATGCAAGGATCGTCAAATTTCTTTCCCACTCAATTTTTTGCCAAGCATAAAGAGCATTCAAACAGTTCTATGCTAGTCATATTTCCATATAAAATCATGTCAAATTCTTCAAAGAGAAGCATTACCTTTTGTTTCTGTTTTTCATTTTTGGTTTTGTTGTCTACATATATATTTCTCGTTGCAATATTTATTACTCTCTATTTGTAGCAATGCAATAAAGCAAAAAAATTGCTGCTATCTTTGTTAATAGCAGCAATAAATTGTCGAAAATAAACTACCATAAAAAAAAACTTTTTCTATCTCTCTGTCGTCTGTTCAGGAAAAATTGCTGTATTTACCGCTGACTTAATGTGCCATGACATTCAAATCTAGCTATTTATGCCGCTGAGCTAAGCTGATGATTATGTTGATCATGTTGACGTTGATGCAATCAGCAACATGAATGATCACTTGGAAGAGATATGGACAAAAAGAGAGATAAAAAAAAAATATAAAAATGATCACTGTCAAGAACATTTAAATAGGAGCGTGTCTATTCAGCGATCAATTTTATACCCCACCCACTATTTATGTTTTTCTTCTTTGTCCCCCCAAGATTTATAGTGTTGCATTTTACAATCGAGTGCAGTGTGTGTTTAACCAGCTATTATTATAGTTTTTTTTTACATGAAAGAATTATAAAATTCTGAAATATTGCATTTTTTCTATGAGCGACTGTTTTCTATTTCGAAAAAATGTTCCGAAATGTCAAAATTGATTTTGATTAATTATAGTTTATTGTCTAAAATTGTTGGTCTTCAATTTTCTTTCGGTAGCTGCTGACAGTATCTGCCATTCAGCTTCATTTCGAATTTTGAAGGCAATTAATATGGGAAAGACCTGAACCTTCTTTAGACAGAATAATTAAAGTTCAAGAAAAATAGATTGTTTGAAAATTTATTTAAATAAACAAAATTTGAATTCCTATTGCCTTTAGCATTCCTCCTATTTTTCTTATTCTATTATTATAAACAGTGAAGAATGAACTAAAAGCTGATCGTATTTAACTTTCAAATTAAACTATTCTTGAGTTGACTTATTCTGAATCTAATTACATTTTCTATACAGTAATTACATTTTCTACATAGAAAAATAAACTACAGTATTATGCTCACCGCATATATTTACTAGCGTATACCCGGCGTGGAAATTCCCTGAAAAGTTGGCGCAAAGTGAGGCCACGCCCTTATCCAATTATTTCCAACTATTGTTGTGTGACTGTTTGTTTGATGGTAATTTAATAAGTGTCCACATTTGCTTATACAGTCACTATTTGTATATACAGCAACTGCCGCTTGGATCAATAGATATTACTTACCAAGCGTGGTATTTTACTATCAAAGCATCTACAATTTTAATAAATTTTAAAAAAGTGGGTGTAACTATAAGGCGACTACTCCCATTTTTTGTTCATTTTCAATTCAAACAAACTTACCAAATTTGAGTCTTATACAATTAAAATTATTTTTTATTAATTTAACCAGCGCACGTTGCTACACCTACAACAAATTGATTTTATTCGGCTCTTTGTTTGACACCACGCTCATTGTCCAATGCATGTCCCAGTTTTCCGGTAGCAGGACATCACCAAATAGTGAGAAACTACATTCTGAGTTTAAATGTTCTGTAATATTTACTTCCAAAGCTATTCAATATCAAAAAATTTGGCTTATATGAGCCACACCCCCCTTTCCAATGCCCGTCCAAGTCCTTCAGTTAGAAAGACATCACCAAGTGGTAACTCCATTCTGAGTTTCAATATTCCGCGATTTTTACTTCCATAGCTAATCGATACCAAAAAGTTGGCTGGTATGGGTGGCGCCACACCCCCTTATCCAATGTCCGTTCAAGTTTTCCATTAAAAAGACATCGCCAAGTGGTAACTCCATTCTGAGTTTCAATGTTCTTTGACTTTTACTGCCATAGCTATTCTGTATCGAAAATGTGACTTGTATGGGCGAAGCCACGCCCGTTTTGCATAGGAGGCTGATAAACACTACAACTTATTCTCATACCTACCAAATATACAAAAAAAAATTCATTAAAATCGGTCAAGTCTTTTCGGAGCAGTTCGACCGAGTTCGATCGAGTGGGTAGAGTGTGTCGCCCAAACGCCAGAGAATCCTGGTTCGAATCCCATCTGACACAGGAAGTTTTTTCAATTGAATTAATTTTTCTGTTCTGCCGTCACCTCTCCGCAGACAATGGCAATCCTCTGAGAGTAAAAACTGCCATGAAAAGCTTCGTGAGAATATAAGCCTTTCGGAGTCGGCATAAAACATGTATGTTAGGTCCAGTTCTCGATCATTTGTGTTCAAACATTTCATAACACACACAACACAATTGATCATAAGAAGCTCGATCAAAGTTCTTTCTTGGGCTGAAATGACCATTGGTTTTTTTTTTTTAGAAGATAGAGAAGATTAAAGGAATTACATGAAGAATATCTTTTCGGATTTTTTTCTTCAGAAATTTTCTTGCGCTTTTTAATGCCAGGGCTTTCTGATAGGAAAGTTCGTAATTTAAGTGTTGTTACAAGTTGCCGTCAAAGCTACCCTCTCGGTAGTGAAGTTCTAGGGAATATATTGGAATTAACCAAACTCACTCCCAATTGCTTGTTTTTTATACTTCTTGTTAAAGTTCCAGCCACCATTGACTTGTAACCACAAAAACTAGGTTTTTACAACCAAGACAATAATATATAAATATTATGTCTATTATATCCATTATATCTAACAAAATTATCTAAAGTATCAACACCCGCTTTAAATTTGTTGTAAAGGGTGTCACTCAAAAGTCACTGACATTTTGATACCGGCACTATTTTTTTCTTTTTTTGGTTTAAATGTAAATTTTGGTTAATGTAATGTAATAATGTAATAAATTTTGTTAATGTAACAAATTTTGGTAAATTTTTAAATTTTGGTTTAAATTTAAAAATGGATCACTGAATCCGAATCCGTTGACAGAATTTCAAAAGTTATGAAATTTTCTTACCATAGGATTGCCACCTAAATTATTAAATTTTTGCGAATTCGGTGCTGGGCGGTGATGCCCGTTGTTTGAATTTAAAAATGATGTAGTTCGCTTACCTTAGGAATGCCAGCTTAATTTTTTAACTTTTACGAATTAGGTTCTGGGGCGAACGCTAGGTAAAAATGGGTCACTGAAACCGCATCCGTTGTCAGAATTTAAAATTTCTATAATTTTTTCATCATTTGGTTGACAAATCATTTTTTTTTTTAAAAATTTGCTGGTGAAACACAAAGACAAATCATCAAAATACTTAACAATTTCTTAAACAAGCACTACCGCTACAGTTCATATACACACTCAAAAAAGCTTTTCTGAATAGACTTTTATCTACACATCTTCTTCTATATTAAGGTTGGCAGTCAAGATTCGGAACAGTTCCCACGGAAATTACCTTTTTCCCACAGTACCATAAATTAAATACCACAAAAATTACCACGGTCAAAATAAACAAAAAAATTCCCACCGCAATTAAAAAATTCCACGATCATTAAAAATTACCACAAAAATACCGCGCTTTTTAAAAATACCACCAAAAATCCCATATGCATTTAAAAAATTCTACAATAAATCAAAATTTTCGGAAAATCTGGAGATGTTCAGAAAGCATTTTGTAATAAGAAATAGAAAACGTACAAACAAGGTCGTAACACTTCGTTTACTCTTACCCTTTACAACTAAAAAACCAAAGATTTAATAGTGGTATTCAATGACCGCCGTTTTTATGATATTCATAGCATAAGAGCGATATATTTACAGAAGTGTCTTTTGCAACAACAAAAATTTAAGGAATTTTACAAAGGTAACTTACGACATAAAACCGTTGTGTAAACAGAGCATTTAATGCGTATAATGGCAATGATTGCATTTGAAGTTTGGCTTAATAAATGTGAAAAAAATCATTTGAAAAAAAAAAATTCCCAAATTCCGACAGCAATTAAAAACTACCACACTGAACTCCCACGCTAATTCCCAAAATCCCAAAAAAAAAAAAATTCCCAAGGGCAATTAAAAATTATCACGAATGGGATTTTTCCCACATAACTGGCAATCTTGTTCTATATATATAAAACAAAGTGGAAAAAAGCGTTTGTTTTCCACTGCTGGCCGTAATTTTCAACCAATTTATTTGTTTTTTTTTTTAATGTAGATAATTATGATGCGAAAGTTATAGGCTAAAAGAATTAGTGTTGACACCTAGACTTTTTTTTATTTTTACGAATTCGGTGGGTGAATACTAGGTAGAAATTTTTTAATTTTTACGAATTCGGTTCTGGCAAACATAAGCTTAAAATGAATCGATGAGTCCGAATCCGACGTCAAAATTTAAAAGTACCGTAATTTTTTTCCATAGAGTTGCCATCTAAAGTTGCTTTCTTTTTACGAATTCGTTGCTAGGACGAACTGTGGATAAAAATTTGTCGCTGATTCCGAACCCATTGCTTGAATTTAAAAATGATGTAGTTCTCTTGCCATAGCAATGCCAGCTAAATTTGTTTACTTTCAGTACTGGGGCGAACACTAGGTAAAAATGTGTCACTTAAACCGTATGCGTTGTCAGAGTTAAAAAATTCTGCAATTTTTAATCATACGGCTGCCATCTTATTTTTACGAATTTGCTGGCAAGCAAAAGACAGAACACCAAAATTCTTCACAATTTAAAAAAAAAGTACTACCGTTACAGTTCATATAGACAGACTCAAACCAGCTTTTCTGAATACAAAAACTTCACAGACACTTTCATCTACACATACATAGCTATACAGGTTGTCCCGCAATTGACTGCAACTATTTACGGAGGTGAAAAGTTATGTCAAGCTGAGAAAAAAATCGAATGGGAGGGGGGTCTTTTTTCACATTCTTACGAGCTACAGGGTTAATTAATATTTCACGACCTTGATGCACGTTATTGTTTCTAGCACAAAAACTAAGTTACGGAAAACTTTTTTTGATATTTCATTGCAAAGGCAATAAAATCATATTTTTAACGGTATACCAACAAACAGTACCGACATAACCGTTACTAAACTGTGCTCGTTCAAAGATGAAATCAATCGGTGTAAACTACCAAATTTCAACTTTGAGTGCAAGTTTCTCAGAATTTCACGTTATAAATTAAATTTTTTCTTTTAATCAACTTTGTAATTTACTTAATTTTCTTTTGAATGACACCAAAAACAAAAATATAAAAAAGTTGGCTGTACTAAAAAAATTATACCTCTTAGAAATAATGACATTACAATTACTTATGCAGTAGATAATAAAGTTATTTTCTAATAAATAAAATTTTTTTAGTACAGCCAACTTTTTTGTTTTTTAATATATATTTATGTTATTGGTGTCATTGAAAAGAAAATTGAATAAATTGCATAGTTGATTATAAAAAAAAAAAATTCATTTATTACGCGAAATTCTGTGAAATTCTGCGAAATTTGCATTCAAAGTTAAAATTTATTAGTTTCAACCGATTTATTTCATCTTTGAACGAGCACAGCTTGGTAACGGTTATGTCGGTGTTGTTTGTTGATATACCGTTGAAAAGGTGATTTTATTGGCTTTGCAATGAGCTATCAGATAAAGTTTTCCGTAACTTGATTTTTGTGCTAGGAACAATAACGTGTATCAAAGTCGTGAAATATTATTTAACCCTGTAGCTCCTAAGAATGGGAAAATAGTCCCCCCCCCCTCCCGTCCCATACGATTTTTTTCTCAGCTCAACATAACCTTTCACCTCCATAAATAGTTGCACTCAATTGCGGGCCCAAAGTATGGTGTATTTAAAGACGAGGTTTGAAGTTTTCGGTTTTTTTTATACAAATTTTAAATATATAACTTTTATGTTAAATACATAAATTGTGGAATCTATTATTTTACCTATATGCAAATTTATAAAAACGTTAGGTTTATTCAAATTAATAAATAAAACTTGACGTTATAGCTTGTTAAAACTCATACATCAATTTTACGCATGATTATCTTTAACGTACATCACATTATGATTATCTTTCTAGGGTTAAAAAAGTTTTAATAATTACCTTAAAATTAGTCGCAGAGTCATTATGAGGTTGAAGCCAGTGTGAATGCAGATGCAGACAGGCAGACAGACAGACAGATTAAATCAGATTTTCACATTAGAGCAATAAAGAAACCAAGTCATGCATCTCTTTACTCTAATGTGTTTTCTGATCCGATCTGCCTGCCTGTCTGCCTGCATCTGGATCTACTCTGGCCGCAGCTTAAGTCTCATTGAATAAGATTTGTCAATACTGTACTTCCATGTAAAAAATTAGTATAGACAGCCTTATTAAAATATGTCATCACTTAAATTCTATGCTTTTTGTGTGTCTTGCATAAAATTGGACACGATTTATTTTGCATAAACAAGGTTTTAAGCATACTCTTTGCTTTGTCTGCAGCGATTAGAAGAATTTTTTATCGCTGACGTAGCTTTACTTAAATTTTTAAACATAATATAATGTATACTACACTTGCATAAACTTGATCTTGAATAAGATACTTCAATTTTTTATCTAACGAATACTAAAATGAAAAATTGCATTTGCAAGCTAAAAATTGTTCAATGAACTACACTGTAAATTATTTGATTCATACTTAATTTAAAATATCTACAAAAATATTTTTACATTAATTTTTATTTTTTCCTTCTAATAGCTTACGAATATGTCTAATTTTGAAAATGACTTTATTTGTAAAATTTTTAATTTTTTATATTAGATAAAATACAAATGTTTTGTTATTCCAAGAAGCTTCTCAAACTCTATTTCAGCAATAAATAAAATTGTATATATATATTTTTAAATCACACGTTTGCCTTTTATAGATACCAGAAGCTCTCCTGTTTTAAGCATTGTTTCATATTTTCTATAAAGTCATTATTTTTTTCAGTGGTTGTAACTGCAATTGCTGTGCTCCTATTATAAATTAGATAATCATGGAAAACCGTGTCGCTATTTTTTTTCTTGTCACTGGTGGGCGTAGCAATGCAATAAGAGTTGCTAAAAGTACAGCTCAAGAACAAAGCCAGTCTAGAATGAGTTTAAGTAGACTTGTTTTTCTTTTTTGAATTTAAGTTTAGAAATTTTTCTGATGATCAAACATAAGACTATTTAAAGCGTAGCGAATATGCCAATTCTCTGTATTAAGCCTTTAAAATAAATTTTTCATTGCTATTTTATCATTCAATAGATCTTTGATTACCATCAAAATCTTCAAAATGTTCTTTAATAAAATTTAGCATATTCATATTTTATGTCTCCATTAAACTATTGCCTGCTGAGAATTTGAAAATTTAATAAAAATTTTTTTTTGTCTGTAGAAAAGCATTCATATAATTGTTGCATCTCTCAGTCAAGCATTGAACTAAATTTCATTGACAACTAGTAAATATTTTTTCAAGTGGCTTGAATTGAAAATTTAATGAAAACGCATGTGTTGAAACAATAAACGATTTTAGAGGTATGCTACAACATGCACCATACGAGTATTCTTGGCTTGTGCCAAAGTGCTTGCATCATTCAAACACTATTTCCATGCAAAAAGTTTAAAAAAGTGTAAAGTTGAATCCTAACTAGAAAAATAAATACTTGAAAGAATTCAATAAGTTTTATGTGTTTGCGAATATAAGACAATGCAGAAAATGTAATTTACTCATGCGATTAATGCAAATAGCCATAAAAACTAGGAAACTCAACTACAAGGTGAAGCAAAAAGTTTGGAATAATTGAAAAAGGAAAACATTTTTTGACCAGATTAGTTATGATTTTATAATAAGTCAATACAACGAGTCCAATGATTTTCTAATTATTTTCTTCCTTCCGCAAAATTGTCGTTCTCAAGCTCTCCAAAATAGGTCTCAGTTACAGCATTGAGTTCTTCATTTAAGTAAAATCTCTTGCCAGTGAGCCATTTCTTCAGGTTTAAAAACAGGTAGAAAGTCACTGGGGTCCAAGTTTGATGAGTACTGTGACAGTTGAAAACCCATATCGTCCAATTTTACTTACGCAGCTAACGATAAAAGAGCAGCAGCATTGTCGCGATGATGGAGATTTTTTTCTTCTTCAAATGCGGCCATGCTTTTGCTATTCAAATTTTCAAACTATCCAAGTAAATATGCGCCTATAAAAGGTAAATCAGTTTTAACTTTTGCAAGACAGTCAACGAATATTATTCCATTCCAGCATGGCAAAATATGGAGGCCATAACCCTTCTGGTCTATTGTTGAGTTTTAATACGCTTTGGAAAACATTCACTCGGAGAAACCCATTATTTTGACTGTTGCATGGACTCTGGTGTGTAGAAATCGATCCATGTGTCATCCATAGTTATGAATCCGTGCAAAAACTCCGTTGAATTTCTAGTTAATATTGCCAAATAAAAACAAACAACGAAATGGCCCTTTCAGCGCTTGAAACGACTTTGACCAAGCTTCTTATGATCGATTGTGTTGTGTGTGTTATAAAATTTTTGAACACAAATTATCGAGAACTGGACCTGCATGTTTTACGCCAACTCCGAACGGCTTATGTTCTCAAGAAGCTTTTCATGACAGTTTTTACTCTCTGAGGTTTGCCATTGTCTGCAGATATTGCCAAATACTGCTGGAAATTCGATACACGAATTCAGTTTTTGTGCACCTAGAACAAACTCGGTACCCATCACGCGCAGAGCTTTTCATACACAAAATATCGTATATGGTATTGAACACACTGCTAATCGACATCTTTGTGAACTCAGCTAGTTCCCTCAATTTCACTTTGGTGTCGTTCAAAATAATATCATGGATTTTTTCGACATTTTTCAGAAAAGTGAAATGCTTAAAATGTGCATAAAAAATAAATTAAAAAATTTTTTGTTACTAATTTTTGAGTAAAAATTTCTGAAAAAATATTTTTAAAAATATTGACTAAATTTGTAATTGTTCGCTCAACAATCAAATCAAATAAATAAATAACAGAAAACCACTTTGTTTTAAATTCTACTTAAACATATTTATTAAACAAAAAGATATTAAAAGGAGTTACACTTTATTAACTTGAAGGCAAGATCCACGTCTGTTACAGTAAACGGTTGAAAAGCGACAAACTAAAAAGCGGAGCAGCGTCAACTGCTTCAGCCCAAAATGTCTTGTACATACAGTACAAAGACAACAACAAAAATAACGCGATGAACAGTTTTATATACATTGTAGTTGTATAAACAAATAAATTGTGTGCTGCTAAGAGCACTGTTGAATGTTATAAATAACAAAAAAAAATGCAAGTTTGCATATTTGGTATGACGTGCCTCGAAGTTATTTAGATTATTGACTGGACAGCCATCCGAAACCTTTGTTTCAAGTGACTGAATAGTCATGAAAGAATTTAACTTAATTATAACTTAATTATAATAGTTCGCATTAAACATTCCGCCCCCCAAGGACGATAGTTCTTCAAGTATGTGCGAAGCCAGAGAGATATGCTTAGGTAAGTAGACCTCAAGGATGAGGAGTAAGGCCGATGGAGGTTATTGGTGAGTCGCCTGGTTGACTGGCTGCGCCTCGACTCGCAGCCGGTGTGCCATTACTTTCATCGCTTTCTCGAGTGGAATCGTGGGAATCTATATTCGGAAGAAAACAAATTTTTCTGATTGGTCGTTTAAAAAATTTACCATTGCATTTTAAGGTAACTACGCGGACCAAGTTATCTTTGCCTGGATGAACTTCTGTAATGCGTGCTAAAGGCCATTTTCCAGGTGGACATCTCTCATCGTATAGTAAAACCAGATCTCCGATTCTTGCATTCGTGCGTATAGTTGCCCATTTTGGTCTCGATTGCATTCGACTTAGGTATTCTGAGCGCCATCTTGACCAAAAATGTTGTTTCATCTGTTCTATCAATCGCCAGCGATTGTTGCCGGTTGTTTTAAGATCGAGGAGGTCCTCATTTGGTATGTTGATTGTAGGCTCACCAATTAGAAAATGAGCGGGTGTGAGCGCATCGCAATTTTCAACATCTTCGTTAAGTGGACTTAGTGGTCGTGAGTTTAGACAGGCTTCAATTTCAGCTAGAAGCGTAGCTAGTTCTTCATAGTTTAAAACATGGTCCTGCATGATTCTTTTCAAATGATGCTTGGTAGATTTCACGCCTGCCTCCCATAAACCACCAAAATGGGGAGATGCAGGAGGAATAAAATTCCAGGTAGTACCTTCTTCAACCAAAAGTTCTCTCAGATCCTTCGTTAACGCAGAAGTATTTTTTGAATGCATTTTTTGTAAAGCAGTATCAGCACCTACAAAGTTTGTGCCGCAATCTGAATATATTTGACTACATTTACCCCTTCTTGAGACAAATCTTCGGAATGCAGCAATGAAAGCCTCAGTGGAGAGGCTCGATACGGCTTCTAAGTGGATGGCTTTAGTTACCATACACAAGAATATACATATATATCCCTTTGAAATTTTCGAATTTCGAAGTGAAGACTGTCGAACATCGATGGGTCCTGCATAGTCCACACCGCTATGTAGAAATGGTCGAGCTGGCTTAAGTCGAATTGATGGCAAATTTCCCATAAGTTGCTCAGCAGTTTTGGCGGTATACTTAAAACATACTAAACAGCGTTTCAAGATGTTTTGTGCGATATGTCGAGCATTTGGTACCCAGTATTTACAACGAACGAAGTTCAACATCAATTGAATGCCACCATGTAATGTTCTAACATGAGCATCTGAAAAGATTAGAAAGGTAAGTGGATTTTTATTTGATAAAAGAATTGGATGTTTCATAGATGCCGGAATGTCTGCAAGTTTAAGTCTGCCACCAACTCGTAAAATTCCAGTTTTGTCCAAGAAAGGACACAGGTTTGCAATAGCGTGCCCCTTTTGTAGGCAACCATTGGATATCTCTTCGATTTCTCTAGAAAAATCTATCTGTTGAGCTATTCGAATAAGATGATTAGTTGCCATTTGTATTTCTTGAAATGATATAAACCCTATACGGCGATCTTCCTTTTTGAGACAGTTATGATGAAATCGAAGCAGGTAACTGGTAATGATGAGTGTTTTTCTCAATGTAGAATATTTTACCAATATATCTGGATATGACTTCGAAACAAGATTCGATACTTGAACGGATTTACGTTCCTCTAAGTTTGTGTTTACTGCTGGATCAATATCGGACGGCCAAGAGGCAGGAACATCTCTCAGCCAAAGTGGACCATGCCACCATAGATCATGGTTAACTAGGTCTCGCGGCATAACACCTTTTGTTGCGCAGTCAGCTGGGTTATCCTTCGTAGGTACGTAACGCCACTGACTTATTGAAGTCAATCGTTGAATTTCAGCTACACGATTTGCTACATAAACAGTCCAGCGAATTGGTTGTGCTCTTATCCAGGCTAACACAGTTGTGCTGTCACTCCATAGAATTACTTCATCTATGGATCCTTCGAGTGATTCTGATACTTTGTTTATTAGTTTTGCCAATAACTGTGCTGCACATAATTCAAGCTTTGGTATTGATAATGTTTTAAGGGGTGCAACCTTTGTTTTTGCTTGTAATAACTGTATTATAATGTCTCCATTTTCCATTATAGTCCTTGAATAAACGGTTGCGGCAAATCCAACTTGTGAAGCATCACCAAATCCGTGTAATGAACATTTTCTTTGTTTAGAAATACCAATATATCTATGAATTTGTACCTCTTCTAAGTACTTAAGTGAGTTTCGATACTCCATCCACTCTATTCGTATATTGTCGGGGAGCAAATCGTCCCATTTGATGCCAGCGAGCCATAATTTTTGGAATAACAGTTTAGCAATAATTGTTGTCGGTGCCAGCCATCCTAGTGGATCAAAGAGTTTCGAAGCATCAGACAACAGGCTTCTCTTAGTAGGAGCCGATGATGTATCAAAGTTAACTATAAATGAAAAACAATCAGTATATGGTTTCCAATATAAACCTAATGCTTTTATAAAATTATCTTGATTAAGTTCAACAGAATCTGATGATTCCCTTAGCTCATGTGGTATTAATTGAAGTAAATCCATTGAATTTGAGGCCCATTTCCGCAAATTAAATCCACCAGCATTCAGTAATTTGCACAGTTCTTGTTGTAGAGCGAGGGCTTCTGGAACATCATCAGTTCCAGTCATGATGTCATCCACATAAATATCAGTCAAGAGCTTATCCGCTGCATCGGGATATCGATTATATTCATCTCTAGCTAGTTGTTGAAGAGTTCGAATTGATAAGAACGGTGCGGAAGTAGTTCCGTACGTTACAGTGTTTAATTTATATATTTGAACTGGTTCATTTTTAGATTTCCTCCACAATATTTGCTGATACCATTGGTGTTCTGGTTCTATAAGTATTTGTCTGAACATTTTCTCAATGTCAGAGCTCAACGCAATTTTGTGTCTGCGCCATCGTAGAATTATTTGAGACAAATCGCACTGAAGAGCAGGGCCTGGTGCTAACTCTTCATTCAACGACCGTTGATTACGATATTTGCTAGACCCGTCAAAAACTACACGAAGTTTTGTTGTCGTACTACTTTGTTTTTCAACTCCGTGATGAGGAAGATAATACGCATTTTTCTTTACGTCATGTGGGTACTCGCCTACTAGTTGCATGTGTCCAAGATGAAGATATTCATCCATGAATTTGCTGTATTCTTTATACAACTCAGGTTTTCTCTCAAAAGTTTTCTCCATATTACGTAGCCTAATGCTAGCACCAATATGAGAATCTTCAAAGTCTTGAATTGATTTTCCTTCAATTTCAGCTTTGAATGGCAATGATACTATATACCGACCTTTGTCGTCTCTTTTATAGTTCGAAATAAAATGATTCTCACATGCAACTTCTTCTAATGTAGGTACCCGTTTTTGGGTCAATTCTTCTTGTTCCCAAAAGCGCCTTAATTGATCATCTATTTTGCAAAAATGAGTGCTAATGGTGAACTCTTGATTCAAAGAACTTATTGGTCCAGAGAGTATCCAACCGAAATAAGTTTCTTGGAAAAGTAGTCCATTTTCATTTTTATGTTGGCCCTCTTTTAAGATTAAACCATATACATCAGCGCCTAATATAATATCAATTGGACGTGATTCGAAATATTGAGGGTCAGCAAGATTGAATGGTAAGCTTGATGTTATTTTTAAAGGCGAAATGCTTCGATTTGGTAAGTATGTTGATAAATTTGGCAAAATAAAAGCTTCAACAGCAACAGAGAATGTGTCATGATTTGAATATAGTCGCATATAAGTGGACTTCCGTGCATAATTGACTTGATTAGGATTTACCCCATGAATTTTGAGGTGAGTAGAATGACAGCGAAGTTTGTATGTTTGCACAAACTGTTCAGTGATAAATGATCCTTGAGATCCTTGGTCTAGAAGTGCTCTTGCCCAAACTCTACCATTCGGGGTTTCAATTTTCAGCAAAAGTGTTGCAAGTAAAATATTAGTTAAGTATTGCGGCTGATGCGCATCGAGAGTGGAAACGTGATGGTTTTGTAAACTGCTTGAGCTTTGCTTGACTGTGATATTTTTAGCTGTCTCACTTGGAGAAGTATTATGTAGGAGAGTGTGATGCTTCTGATTACACACTTGGCAAGTATAGCTTGATTTGCAATCACAAGCCTTATGTCCGCTACTTAAGCAATTCATGCAAATTGATTGGCTTTTCACGAACTTAATCTTATCTTCCAATGAGTAAGATTTGAATGCCCAACACGAATAGAGGGAATGAGATTTTTTGCAGCAGAGGCAAAGTGATGATTTGTTAAGACTGAATGTCTTAAGCTGAGAGCGCGATGGCCCATTCATAGATTTTGGTTTAAAGGCAGCTTCAGCTGTGCCTAAGGTTTCTAACGTTCGGAAGGTACTTTCCAAGAATTGAAACAGATTTTCAAGTTCTGGAAGTTCATTTGAAGCTCTGAGAGTGTGCTCCCAATCTTTTCTAGTTTCTGTATCAAACTTTTGTACCGTAAGGTGTACAATCATTGGGTCCCAATTATCAGTAGGGATATTTAGATTAGCAAGTGAAGATAGACATTCCTTGGTAGTATCTAATAAAGTTTTGATCGCTGAGTGCGAAGGCTTACTACACTTAGGAATAGCGAAGAGCTTTTGAAGAAGCGTGTCTACAATAATGCGTTTATTGTGAAACCTGTCCTCCAATGTCTTCCAAGCTAGATCATAATTTGCTTCAGTTGCAAATATATGTCTTATTAAATGTTCTGCCTCTCCCTTGACGGAGCCCTTAAGATAGAACATTTTCTCAATTTTGTTCAATGACTTATTGTTATGAACCAGAGATGTGTACAGGTCTCGAAATGAAAACCATTCTAGGTAATCACCTGAAAATGTTGGAACAGCAATTTTGGGCAGCCTTGTTTCTGCTCCCAAAATTGTGTCCTCTCGTTGCACATAGACTGTGCTAGAATGGGGTGGTGTGCATGGATCTATAACGCCTTCAGTTTGAATAATGTCTAAGAGTTCTCCCTTTAATTCGAAGGTTAACTCCCTATAATGATAATATATCTCTTCGGTAATGTATGGAATATCCTTTGATTCCAATGATGTTTCTTGAGCTATTTTTAATATATCGAAATGATTTTTCTTTACCTTATCAAAGTTGTTGTTCAGTTCATTTAACACGGTGGTAGAGTATCCTCTAGATTTACTTCTTCGTTCACGTACCATCTTTATCATGCGTGACAAATCGTCAAACGCATCGCGTTGTTCTTCAATTAATTTTTCCATCGTTGTTGATCTTTCAGATACAAAATACAGTGCTGATAATCACTAGAGTTCCAAGGAAATACAGTAGAGCAGCGGCACAGCAAGCTAATTGTAGCGCACAGCAGGGCAGCCCGGAAGTGCAAGATGATATTCCAATTAAATATAGCAGAGTTGTTATGAAGATGCAAACAAAAGCTTTTGAATGCATTTAAATTTCTGTTAAGTTCCCGGGTTTCGGCACCAAAAAATGTTCGCTCAACAATCAAATCAAATAAATAAATAACAGAAAACCACTTTGTTTTAAATTCTACTTAAACATATTTATTAAACAAAAAGATATTAAAAGGAGTTACACTATATTAACTTGAAGGCAAGATCCACGTCTGTTACAGTAAACGGTTGAAAAGCGACAAACTAAAAAGCGGAGCAGCGTCAACTGCTTCAGCCCAAAATGTCTTGTACATACAGTACAAAGACAACAACAAAAATAACGCGATGAACAGTTTTATATACATTGTAGTTGTATAAACAAATAAATTGTGTGCTGCTAAGAGCACTGTTGAATGTTATAAATAACAAAAAAAAATGCAAGTTTGCATATTTGGTATGACGTGCCTCGAAGTTATTTAGATTATTGACTGGACAGCCATCCGAAACCTTTGTTTCAAGTGACTGAATAGTCATGAAAGAATTTAACTTAATTATAACTTAATTATAATAGTTCGCATTAAACAGTAATATATTAGAAATTTTTTAAATTTTTTTTAGACTATATTAGAAACATAGAGAAAAATATAGAAAATATATTTGCGTATTCAGAATTTCCGTTTTGAAGTAATCGAAAACCAAAAAAAAACTTTTTTTTCCGTGTACTGTAATTTTTTTAAATATGCATAAAAAAAACAAAATTTTGAATTTCGTTTATTTGTCTATCGACTACTCAAAATGTCGCATATTTATATGGTACTTGAAAAATACGTTGTATACACCAGATTTTTCGTTGTATACTAAAATTTTAAAAAATAAGATAAATAAACTATATAAAAATAAAATAATATGTCGTTTTTAAGCTTTCCTTAATTGAAATAAATCTAAGAAATCCTTTAATTTTTGTCAATCTTAAATAGAGACAGCTTACAGTGGGAAGCTCATCTTAAGTCAAAGTTATACAAGTTTTTTTTTTAATGCCTTTATTTTTATCACAATTGTTGTTGCCAAAGGAAAAGTTGCAAAACTATCAACTATTTTTATATATGAATAATTAAAAAATTCCGTTCATTTTGTAAAATTCTGTATCAGGCCCGTAGCCAAGGGGGAAGTTTTGGGTGTTCGAACTCCCCCTTAGGGTTGAGAAAGTATGTAAAAGTAACACATATGAAACTATTAAATCCTAAATGTGAACTTTTCTTTAAGTTAAGCTGAGATATTGTTGTAAATTTACTTTAAGATGCAAAAGTTTCAACATTTTTAACGTAAATTACCAATTAAATGACCAATTTTTTGGCCAAATGAAACATTAACTTAGCTTATAAAACACATAATCATCATATTTAAATTCAACTGCAAAAAGTTTGTATATTAAGGAACCATTTTCAATTATAGATTTTGATGCTCAAAAACTCCCTGATATCTAGAAAAATATATGTATATTTGAAATTATACCTAAGTAGAACGAATATAATTTTATAAATTGTAGAAAATTAGGTTGACATTTTTTATGCAATATCTAAGCTTATTGAACCCGAAATCTTTTAGAAAGCATTCGTTTGAATGGATTTCTTTTTTTTTTAAGTTTAAAAAGCTGTATAATGCAAAAAATACTTTAACCACGAAATTTAACACGCAAAGCGGATGACAAAAACAATTTTCCCATTCTCTTTTGTTGCTTTCTTGGTATATAAGACATTTTAGATCTCCAACTTGTCACAACAACTTAGGCCTGTGCGAAATCTTTTCCAAATTACAGGCTTCAGAAAATCAGCTAAAATCTAAATATGAGTTTATTCGGAAAAAATTCTCAATAAAAAATAGTTTTAAAACATTTTATGGAGTCCTATTCTATGGAAATTTGATGATCGTTTTAATCATGTTACCAAATTTTCATAAGAAAAACTAACAGCTACATTTTCTTAAACTTCGGCATTTTTAAGGACAATTTAGAAGTTGGAAAAATTATATTTTTAATTTTTCATAATTTTCCATTTTGCAAGTAATTTAAATTTAAATCCACAACTGAAATAATTCGTAAATATCCAAAAAAAAAGTTACTGTTTATTTCTTTTTATTAAAATTTATACAAATTTATTTTCAAACAAAAGTCTTATTTTGATGTGATAATGCAAAAAAAATATAGTCTATAAGATATTGGTTCCAGACCAGTTTTCGAACTATGGGTTCTGAAAATAATCTGAAATTTAACTAGACTCCTATTGTAGTCGATTCTTTCGAGCTCTGCTCAAAATATTTTTTAAAAATTATATTGTTATTGCTATTGGGATTTGGATGGTTCTTTCAATCATGATTTCAAATTTTTATGAGAAAACGAAACAGTTCAATTTTTAAAGATTTTAAAATATTTTCTTTTGAATATAAGTCAAATTGTCGAAATCTTTTTCGAGAAAGGTAATATTTAAAGAAAGGTATATCCAAATACCCTGTGTATCAATATCAATAAGGGATCAATAGAGGCATAAGGTAGCCAAAAAGAAACCTAATCTAAAGACTATAATTTTTCGGCTCTCCTGTTGATAAAAGTATTAGTGAAACTTTGTGATAGTTATTTGAACGACAGTTAAAAATTCTTTATTTGGACTATTTCTAAAAAATTAAAGGCAATATTCAAAAACTCAGTACTCAAAATTAATTTAATAAAAAACTCTTGTCATCTCTTTATAGTCATTTAAAAACAGGCATTTCACGAATAGTCTTAAAAAAACGGTTTTGCTTGGAAAAATTTCCATTCCTTGCTTTTAATTTTTTACTGGTATCTACTTACAAATGTTTTTTTTTTCCAAAATCCTTCCCATAAGGTAAATCATGGCTACGGGCCTGTTCTGTATGATAAGCTTAAAAAAATTTTTGATTTTAAATACCCAATACAATTTGGGGCTATCAAACGAAAAATGTTTTGTTTCCATTCATTCAAGTAGTATTTATGGCAGAAATTTAAAGCAATTAATGAAAAAAGAACGTGATAAAATAACCCTTAATTAAATTTTATTTAAAACATTTTATGTTAAACAGCTTAAAAAAGCTGCAAAAAAATATAAACGCGCTTTTATCTGCTTCATAAAACATGGTTCCTTAGCTTCAAACAAATCTGTTTTGCCCGCTTCTTTGCAAGATTTTTAACATTCTTTATAAGTAAAGGATATTTTTCTATCGCAAAATTTCAATAATGCACCGCAAGTTGCATTGTTTTGCCAAACAAAGCAACTTTAGTTAACAACACGCAAAACATGTTGCTTCTTTGTTGGTTAAATGCGTGTAAAAAGCGCAAAAAATATCCCTAATGAGTTAAGTCGCGAGCATTATGCAGTTAGTATTGAGAAAGTGGAGTGGTGGCGCAGCTTAAAAAAGAGCAATCTTCTAACACAGTAACCGAGTTATATGTTCATTAAGCATGTTAAATGTGCGCATTAATTGTAACACGATGTTTTTGCAGATTTGTAGGGGGGGAAAAAATAAACATATTTAAAGAAGTTGTAAAAATGTGTAGTCATTAAAATTAATGAGACGGAGATGTTGAAGCTGTTTAACAAAATATAAATGTTTGAAGTTATGGAAAAGCATAATTCTACCTAATGGACAATAGATAACGCTAAATGAGGCAACAAAATACGGCTTTCAAGATGTCGTCTGGCGCTTATAAATACTATTCAATGGATGCTCCAAAAAAGCTGAAGCACGCATAGATTTTGTATTGAAGTGTGCTAAAATAGCTTTTTTTAGCTGTAAATTTTTAGTTTTTCTTCGAAAACCAGGCAAGTTTTAATTTTGGCATAAATTTTATTTAAATCGTTTAACATAAAAAAATTCTGTCTGCCAATTCTTCTCAAGCACCTAAAAATACGCTTTAATATTTTTACTGCTAAAAAGAAATTGTATATTCAAATGCATTAATTTCTTTGCTGTACGCGCCTTAAGTACAAAATTATGATAACCTACAAAATAGCAAAAATCAACTATTGTCATGCAAATGAAGAAAACAAGAAAATATTATATTAACAACAACAACAATAAGCTTGATGAGACACACATTACACAACAAAACCGAGCACTTTACAGCCCTCTATACAAAAAAAAAAAAAAAAAAGGCAAAAAATTTAGCAGAATTTACAACGCTAGCAACACTTGAAAATATCATAAAAACGCCCCGCTATGCTATTAAAAGCTTTAGTAAAAATCTGAAACGCCATACTTTTTTTCTTCTCTTTCTTCTACTTCTCTCTTTCTCTTAAACAATATGTACTTGATTTTGGTGCGCTTTATTTGAATTTCTCGCCCCTTTAAAAGATTATTTTACTTAAATCGTTACAAATAGATTAAGTATTTATTGACAACAATAACAACAACAAAAAAAAAAACATTAAAAAATCGCTTCGTCCTTGCAGTGAATAATTTTTTTTTTCTGTATCAAAAGCTATCGGAAGTCTACAACTTGACAACATTTTTTGACCCACAAAACCGAAAACTTCCTTTTACTTTGCTAGGTTACAAACTTCAAGCAGGATGCGCAATTTTTTTTAACACCGGAACTTTGTAATTTGGTATGGCAACACTTTTTTGCTGTTGCTTGCTTTTCTAGTTGTTCTTGCTATTTTGCTATTTAAGCATTTGACATTCCCTAAATATAGAAATAAACGCATGCTGAGAATTTTTATTACTCAAACGGGACATTCTTTGCTACAGACAAAATACAAAAGCGAAAGGCAAGCAACACTGACTGAGTTTTAAAATTCGTCTTAATTGAAAACTGACCAACAGTGTGTGGGTAGAGAAAAACTTTATCTTAATTTTTTGCGAGTTTTATTAAAATTTATTTTTTTTTTTACTAAATTTTCAAATAAAATTGTAATTTTTCAAAGCTGTATAGCTTGAAAGCTACTCTTTTACTCATAAAAGCAGCAACACACTCGAGTTTTTAAATATTTTTTTTTTTTATTTTTAAATATACTTTAATAGCCCTATTCTGGTGATTGACAATTGTAAATTTATTGACAACTGTTAAATTTTCTTATTCTAAAATGTAATCAGAAGCTCTTAACATGACAAAACTGTCAACACCATAAAACAAAAAATATTCGGAACAAATAAATTTGCAAAACATTTTAAAAGTTTTCAAACCCTTGTGGCAAAAAATAACAATGAATTTATAGTTGTGAATTACCAGAATAAGGCTATAACTATACTTTTACAATAGTTTTTAATTTTAGTCATCACAACAAACACAACATTTGGCGCAGAATTTTATCTTAGGTTTAAAACGTTAACTGCCATAAAATGGGGTGTTTTCACCCCATATTAATTTTAGTCATTGCTGCAGTATTGAAGGAATTACCGTCCAGTGAAGCTCGTGGCAGTACTTCTAACTATAGATATCCATATGGTAAGTGAAAAAAGTGTTATGTAAATAATGTTTTAAAAAAAAAATCAAAGCAATATCTTAATTACAATTTAAAATGCAAATAAAGCTGATAATATTTTTAAAATTACATATAAAGTCTCTATAGTAAGAGTCACAGTAAAGTCACTATAAGGCACAGTTACTATACTGTATCCCTTAATAGTAGAAACTTAACTATGGAAATCGATAAAGACGTATACGAAAAACCTCCAAAAATTGTGCAAGCCATTGATATGAGTCAACAGGGGCTTACCTCACGAAATATTGCTCGCAGAACTATGAAAATTTTCAAAATAAGAAAACACTTAAATTACTATTTTTAAACAAAATTAAATCTATTAAATTCATTGTAAATCATAAAAAAAAACTCTTTTCGTTGTTTGGAAAAGCCTTTTCATCGATAATTTGTCTATTCGAAGCAAGACGTATAGTCGAAAATATTTAAAAAAATATTATTTTTTTGATATTTGTCGAATTACCCAATTTCACCCCTTTAAATAAATTTAGAAAAATGTTGTTCAATGCCAAGCTGTAGAATAAAAAAGTCTACTCCATCGCGTTTCTACTATGCGTATACCTGCATTTACACTCTGTTTTATGCACAAATAAGACACGACGAGAGTAAGAACACGCTGCTTTACTTACTCCAAAAGATAGTTAATAAAGCTATAAAGAAGTAACACAAATATGAGTTATTAATACACTGAATAGTTTGCGCATATTTTTAATACTCATCGCAAACATCCCTTGTTATGTTACGAACATCAGAAGATCAGAAAACTTATTAGAGCAAAAGAGATGCTTGACTTGGTTTCTTTATTGCTTCAACGGGGAAATCTGCCTGCCTGTCTGAACCGGTGCTCACTATGTTCGCAACCTAAGAATGGCAACCTACGCTTGTTTGTGAGCCGAATAGACAAACACATTGGAGCAATAAAGAAGCAAGTCATGCATCTCCTTTGCTCCAATGTGTTTTTCGTCTCGGCTCAGCATTTAATCGCGTCTCTATCCAAAATTCAAATGACTTCGCATTAAAGAATTGCATAAATGCTTATTTATGACCTTATAAAATCGAACATATTAACAGTTATTCAGTTCACTGCACCACATTACTGAATATTCGTGTAGTTTACTCATAGAAAAACCTGAAACAATGCAAAGCTCGCAAGCTCAGGATGAACAGAGTGTATGGAGTGTATGGCACAGAGTGTATAGAAAGAGTGTATGGAAAGAGAACAGATAAGTAGTTAATCTCTTGCGCAGATTTACTCTGTACTACACAACCTGTTGATTACATTTATTCACTTGCAGTGACTCCCACACCAGAGAAACAGTGTATTCGCTTGATGAATATATTCATACAAGGCTCTACTCTCTACTTCATCTAGTTGGCCCATTTTGGACCAGCGGTTAAGATCTCGACCACAAACTTTTGCCGTTTATCATAAAATAAATACGAATATAAGGTAGTGGAATTAAATTAATTTTTTTAATTCATAATTAAGTTTCGCTTTTCGTTCCGCGTTTTGGCTTTGCAACATGAACTTTTTATCCTCTCTCGCCTTTTTAAAGTTCAGCCTGGAAGAACTCAGAAATAGTTTAAAATTGGCTTTTATTAAATTAATTACATATAACTACTTGTCTAAGAAATAAAAATAAAAAAACTTTATTGATTTAAATGGGTTATGATTCAAATAAATTTAATATACACATACTTGTTACTACAGCTACTCCAGCTGATTGCCAAACAGCCTCGAACATGGCTGGACGAGATCTCGACCGTTGGGATAATTAGCGCACTAGATGTATATTTGTGTCAAAATTTTTTGTTTCAATTTTTGACATTGCCTCAAATTCAAGGAAGTTGTGCGTATGAATAGTTGTGTTTTAATTCTTTTGTTTTTCAATTCCTTATTCTAAAAAAACTGTATCGAATTTAATATTTGAGTTCAAGGGAAATTTTAATAATAATTGAGAATTCGAGTAATGATGATGATAATGGAAACAATTAGATAATTTAAACAATATTTTGTGCTTACCTGCTCCTAACGTTAGTGAAGTTTTAGATGAAGAGTCTACCACAAAAATTTAAAATAATGCTATTTGACCAATCGTCAAAAAATCAATAAATGAAAATAAATAAAAATAATAACTCGATTATTTCGTTTTCCTGCAGCATTAGCTCTCAAATTTACTTATCCAAATTAACTTGTTTTCATAATGAACTTTCGTTACCATTTATTTACAAAAATATTGTAAATACAAAAATATTGCTCTAAATATCCCAGCGGTTAAGATTTCAATCAGCAATTTTCCGGAAAACTGCAGTTAAAATAAAAAGAAAAATCTCCAAAAATGATTTTTGGCCTATTTCTAACTAGCCATCAAAATTCCATTAAGATATTAAAACATTTATAGTGTGGTACAAAATGGGTTAAGGCTTTTTCATAAATAACACTAATAGTAGGCAATAATAGTAACTACAAATAGTAAATATTGAATTGCATTTTGTATTGCATTTTGCATTTTGTATTTTGTACTCTTGTTCTATTCTGAAAAATTTATACTTTCGTCATTGTGGAGCCAAATCAATATTGGAAGCGGGTTCAGTTTGACTTCTTTTTAACCCTCCAAATTATATAATTTTGATCTTAAGGCCGACAATACATTTGGAGGAGAGTAAAGAAGAGTGATATTGAGGAGATGGTTTTTATTAGAAGAAATTTGTTTAGAGTTTTAAAATTTTAGAATTTGATAAAATTTACATTTATGTTTAAATAAAAATATTTTTTTTTTTAAAAACAAAGATGGCGCTGGCTACAACGAGTGCTGTAAATTACCTCTTTTCATACTGCGGGCACTTTGCTGGCTCTTAGGTTGATTCGAAAAAATTTTTTTAAATTTTAAGACCTTATTAAAATATCACTTATCTGAATGAGACAGAATTTTAAAAAAGTTTTTAAAATTTATACTGTACTTGGAAAAAATTGCATTTTTTACTTATTTTTTGTTTTAATTTTGAAAAAAATTATTTTAAAAAGCTATTATTAAAATCAGTTTCATTCAGATTAGTCAAATGTTATTAAAAAATGTCCTTCCAAATATTGTTAGGATCAGTCAAGTAGTTTATAAACTAGGTTGCCCGCAGTTTTGAAAAACTACTTTAAAGGTATACGAAAGAAATAATACGAAGACGTTAGTGTTGAAAACTTAATTTAATCACTATATATTCACACACAATAATTATTGTTAACATTCTTTGAAATGTTCTTCTTCTCTTATAAACCAGTTTAAGCAGATTAAATAAATTATATAATAAAATAGCAGCTGTAGTAACTTGATTTTTATATTATTCGAGCTCATGCGCGAGTCTCTTTTCAAGCTTACAACTGTCTTAATATTCAGGAAATCTTCATAAAATTTTTTTACATATTTTTGAGATGAATTCAAGTCACTTAAAAAAAGATTCGATTCTGGGATGCTTCTAAATGTATTGCCGGCCTTAATACACATAACAATTTACCTTTGCCTCAATTGCTCCGTGTATGTTTTGTACTTGAACTATTACATAATCAAATTACCTAGTTTTTTTACAAAATGTAGAGATTTTTTTCTGATTTCGGCATATTTTTTGAGCAAAGCTCTAAAACCCGTTTTCTCGTTGGATAAAGCGGTAATTAGTTCTTTTTCGAACGAGAGTTTGTAAAAATTTCTTTTACAGCTTTTCTAGGAGATACGGAAATAAGGATGCATTATTTGAACTTCTCAAAAGCTCTATCGAAATACTCTATAGGCCCAAAAAAATGCAACTGTTGACTCACAAAGAAAACCTCTTCAGCAACAAACAATCAAATTACTACATTTTAATTACAATTACATCCAATTGAAACCAAAATAAGAAAAGTTGTTACATCCCGAACGGAACGTAGAAATTTGGTGATGACAAATCTACTCGAATGCATAGGTAGAATTCTTTCGCATATTTCGCAGCAACGCATATTAAAAAATACCAATATACGTATATTTACAAAAAACAAAGGAAAAAACTCCATAAACCTTTTTTTGGAGTGATTAAACAAGAATAAATTTGATTAAATGAATTAAAATGAATTAAATGAATGAATTATGCTTGAGAAAAAAATTTAAATAGTCCCCAAAAATGTCTCCTTGAATAAAGCTTTATATAAGGAATAATACTTGAGTAAAAATCTGCTTGAGTAAACTACCTAAGATGCATAATTGAATAAAGCTTTCTATATATAATATAGAATTTATATAGAATATATATAGAATTTTCAAGGCATTTACAATTGTCTATAATAACTGACAAAGTTGAATAATAACTTTTTATCTAGGCCTTTTTAAGTTTATCTGGAATAAATTTAAATATTTGGGTGAAATTGTTATCAGGGTGTAAGTTAGTAAGAAGAAGCTTTTCAAAAAGTTTTGATAGCCCCGGTAAGGTTATCGTTAATAACAGTGATAGGTCTGAGAATCATCTATGGGTAATAACTGAAATAGGTTTGAGAATCACGGTTATTAACGATATTTATTATACTTATAAACATATGTATAAAAAGACTGTTGCGGAAAAAAATCTGTACATTACAATTTTTTTTTTTAAATTCTGCTTGAGCTGGAAATGCATCACGGGAAAACCATTGGATAGATTTAAAAAAAAAATTGGCATGTAGCTTTATTATGTCCCTGGATTACATATAAGATACTTTTTATCCAGTAAAATATAAAAACTCTATACAAAATAAAGTCTTATTTACATAAACTTTTGCAAGAAAAATTCTACAAACTTGATTGAACAAACATTAAGGACCATAAAAATAATATATAAGCAAATTTTTATTCATTAAAATAACTTTACAGAGCCAAAACAACCAATTAAAATATAACAAAATCAAGAAGATTTCTTTATGGTTTTCATCAAAAAAGACAGTCATTCTATATTATGAAAATCATATAGTTTTAAGAAGAGACTTCCTGTTTTTTAAAAGCCAACTTTTTGAAACTATAAGAAAGTCTTCTTAAAAATATGTGATATTATTTTTAATTTTAAACTTTATCTTCTAGATATTTAAATAAGTTAGCTTATTTATTTCTTTGTTTATAGGAAAAATTTAAAATAAAAATAGAATTTCACATTTTTTTTCATATGAATGTTTAACAAAATATTTTAATTTTAATTTTTCAAAAAATTTCAATTTTACAAAATTCAAATCCTGCTATGTATTCATGTAAAATTAAAAAAGAATAAGATTTTCTTCTTAGTTTTAAGTGGTCTCTTCTTAAACTTAAGTGAGATGAGTAAGTGAGAAGACAATAGTGTTTAAAACATTTCCACATCATTTCCTTCATTCAATAACGTATCATATTAGACAATATTTGATAAAATATAATAAGATTTTCTCTATTTTCCTATGGAAAATTCTTCTTATTTAGTACTATTAAGAAGAAACCCTCATAAAATAGCTCAATAGGGTTCTTGATTTTACGTGGTGGGTTTTTGCTCTGTGTACAGACGTCTTCTATTGAATGAATGAACCACATTTGTTTTTATTTCAAACTATTATGTTTTTGTGCAAGCGCTAAAATTGTTGTTTACTAACTATATAGAACTAAAAATATTTATAAGAATAATTTTTTTTTCATATATTAGATATTACAAATTTATCTAATTTAATTTTTACAATTTATGCACAAACTTAATTGAGTGCCTTTTATAAGTGTATAACGATTGCGTTGCAACGCTTCAAGACAAGATTTTTAACCTTCACACACATCTGGCCACTTTAGTGCAATAAATAAAAATTTACAGCATTTAGTGTGGCGCTTTTATTAATTAGCGTTTGCTGTTTTGTTGTTGTCGTTCTTGTCAAGTGTTGTATCATCTTTGTTCTTAAACAAATACATTTGAATTAGAACAGTCATAAATTTAAATCAATCTTTGTCTCACATTGATATAGAAAACTTTTTTATTGTATTTCAATAAAATTTGCACAGTGTATGATACGCGCATATCAATAAAAAAAATATATGTTTTTAATGCAAACTTATATGTAATTGAGCACCACGCCCTAATTGTGCCTATATGAAAGATATTAGACGGAGCAATATTAAAAATTGTTATTATTAAAGGAATTATAAAATATTACTTGAAAAATTATGCAACTGTCTTACTTCAACTTGGAATTTTTTCTGTTTTTTAAATAAAATACAGTTTATTGCTTTCACGTTATTGCCGCCATTCAACTATAAATACTATAATTTTTTTGTACTCCAGCGAAAAAAACAACAACATTTATTTAACGATTAGAAATTCGATACCTAGACATATTTATTTATATGAAAATTTACAACAAACATGCAACAACAAGATCGCATAAATTATTATTAAAGCAACCTCATTAACCGCAAAATATCGACAGCGACAACGTAGGGTATAAAAAATATCCATTTGGAGTTCAATGATTTCCAATTGTTTACAGCTTCAACGAATCTCACATATGGCGATGATGATGACGATACTAGAGCATATATTTTATTTGTTGTTCCTCCTTCCATTCGAATTGTAAACAATTTTATTGGGAAAAAGTATAAAAAGCAAACAACTCCAAAACATGACATATAAACAAGTGAAGAATGCGTTATTTAAAAAAAAAAAAAGCGATCTTAACATGCTTGAGGCGAAGTTGCTGCCTGAGAGGAAATATTTAGCGTAACAATATTATTTTATTATTAATAGTTCAGCAACAACTAGCCTAAAATTTAACTGCAACGTTTTTATTTAAAGTAACAACTTATATTAACGTGATATTTGCCTGCAATCGTTTTGAGGTCAACGCTAGCTAAGAATTATGGAGCGAAACGGCTGAAATGATTAAATATGATGAGTTTTTAAGCTATTTGCAAAATATTAAACCAAAAAAAAACTAATGTTTTTGGGGCATAATTTAGGTAATAGCTGGTTGATTATTGGAGAAAATATGCACGACAATTTATCTCTTTGGTACTTTTTCTCTAAGAAGAATGTTATTTGCAGCTTTAACGTGAACGTGGAACAAATTTAACTATGTTAATTTGGACAAACTTCAAATGCCTTCATTTTAGTTCTTATAAAAATGATTAAAACAAGATTTGACTTTCTGCTTATTATCATATTTTCAATCACAACAATTTTTTTCAGATAATTTTATACAGCAATGATACTTTTGTGAATCATTCGGTCAAGTTAAGGTGGATTTTTAATCTTGTCTTCTAAAACAAGCCAGAGATTTGTCATTTATGATTCTTATGTGAACTCATTTGCGAACAAAAAATGAGAGAGTTAATTTTTGAGAGAAATTATAGTCCGATTGATATATATGATCGATTTACGTTCAACAACGTTAAGATCCCTAAATAGTTAGTAAGTAAATTTTAAATAGAAATATTAAGTTTAATTTGTGTAGATTTAACATAAAAATAATCAAGTGAGCCATGAGATGACATTTTTCTTGCTCAGAATTTTATTTCGACTTTCAACTCGGCCATCCGACAAAGTCACTGTCTAAGTGACAGTATATATTTACATTTTTAATAGAAGTTTACAGTCTGGCTGATGTTATAGGGCTGCAATCTGACCTTGATAATGTTGTTAACTGGTGCACTGTCTATGGTTTACCTTTAAATATAGAAAAATGTTTTCATATGTCCTTCTTTAAGGTTTTGAATGTTTTCAATGCAAGTTATTCTCTGGGTGAGTCACGATTAAAGACCGTAAATACCATTCGTGATCTGGGAGTTATCTTTGACTCAAAGCACTTCTTTATTGATCATCTTCTCATAATAAAGATGAGATCACAGTGGCTAGATCATGTGTACCTAGTGTTTCTTTCCTCTTTTCAAAAACGGACCTATTGATATTTAGCGCTCTTCATGTTTTCCTTGTCTATCTAAGACTAATGCCATCTGAAACTGAGTATTTAATGTATCTGAATGATTTGACCCTAGTATCTCCTCTTGTCTCTGATAGCCTTCTTGATAAATGTTAAAAGCTTTTTCATCTTTCCCCTGTCTATGCAGCACTAACGCGATTGTACTTCTTGTACTTAAAGTATCCTTATCATTTAAACCCAACATTTCTTTTTGTTTCTGAAAAATCTCTTCAAGCACACTTAAAGCTTCTTGGTAAATTCTTTGCTTATATAGCACTTTGGCTATATATGTCTGAATATCTAAAGTACCAGGATTATCTGATCCTAGTATTTCTTTTCTTCTTTCAAATGCGCTTCTAAAAATACTTTTAAAAAGGCTTTTTGGTAATTACCTTGATTCAAGAGCACTAAAGCTGTATCAATCTGAGCAGATACGTTTCTTTGCAATATCTGCTTTAACTGCTCGACTTTTTAAAAAAGTTACTACGTACTGCAGCAACTACTAACGTTTTGTTCTCTCTATTACGAGCACTCATCACTGCTTTTACTGTATCAATATCCTTTATCTTATTTAGGTCATTAATATCTTGAGCATTACCTTTAACTTTCTTGAAACGATTGAAATGATTCACTAATTAACTTAAATAAACTAGTTATATCTCTATCTACAGTGAAGTCTGATGGTGTTTTAGCGTTGTCAGAAACAGCATTATATACTGCACCATGGGACAGTAAAGCTTTTACAATTTTTAAATGTGAGAACTTAACATCATAATGTATAGGAGTAAATCTCTTGCTACCAACCGCATTAGGATTGGCTTTATTCTGTAATAAAATCTTGACAACTTCGTCATAGCCTTTCCATGCAGCACGCTTCTAACTTAGAAAGAATTCAAAAATCTTTTTCAAAATTTGCATTACGCCCTGTATTTACAAATTGTATGCCCTCATATAGTGCTAGATGCATGTTATAAGGTCTTAAAACTCTTGAAACAAGAAGAAAAATAAACTCTTAAGTTTTCATATATGTTATATGTTTCAATGTTCCTTCAAGGCAGCTGTGACGTTTCAAACTATTTTATACCAAACCATCCAGAACTAATTATTTCAAAAATGAGCCAATAACGAGGGCTTTATCTTTATATGATTTATCTCTAAATAATTTATTTGAATTTTCTTTTTCCTAAAAAAAAAACACTCAGGGAAAAATACTCTTACCTGATCCAGGTTTTATTTCCTACCAAATTTGGTTAGGAGAGTCAACCACATTGCATTAACCTGATCCACGTTACTTTCACGTGACGAATGTAGTTTGCAGAAATATGTGTAAAAAATAGCGGACAAAAACAAAGTAGGCTTACAGGGAAAAAATTTTCCGCCAGCTGTCAAGTTCTGCTCTAGTGATGCTGAATGTGTAACCTGATGCACTTCAGAGAAAACCACAGGTCAAATTTACCTGAATGATATATGGTAATCTTAACCTGACGAATCAGGAAAAACATTATACATGACAATTGGTTAAATTTACCTAACTTCATTCGATTTAATCACAAAAACTGGTTAAAATTTAGTTAAGATAACCACGTTAGTCATTTTCATTAAACCACAAAAACTGGTTAAATTTTGACCTGAATGGCATGTGGTAATCTTAACCTGACGATTCATGTTGGCAAATCTTAACCTAAAATTTAGTTGAAATTTGGTTAAATTAGCCAGATTTTTTTTCTGGGTGTATTTAAAAGTTTTGTAAATATTTTATCCTTACTGTAATTTTTAGTATCAATTTGATTTTTATGATCTAGTATGTAAGGAATTTATCCAAACACTTAATAAAGAATAATAATAAAAAACGGGTCACACAGAACCAAAAGAAAAATATCTATAGCACTTAAAAAATTTTTTTTTATTTTTTTTTTTTTTAAGTCATGAAGGCAATCTTCTGCAAGTCTTCTTTTAAATGCTCTTTTGATATTTTGTCCAGACTTCTCAAAATGAAAGGGAATTCAATATTTTTAAAATTTTTTTTTTTTTTTGATTTTGACTTTTAGAAATAACACAATATAAACACCACAAAATTCGGAAGAAACAGTTTCAAAATGTTGAGTAATTTCTATAAATACTTCAATAAAGTTTTAAGATATACCATAAATATTCAATGCTTTTAATAGTTACCAAACCATACTAAATGGTTTCGTTTAAAGTTTGAAAAATATTTGAAATAAAATAAACACTAAAATATGCAAGCTAAAAAGCGTAACAACAACAACAAAAGGCCTACAGATGCGGCAATAACATCCTTGACTTCAATAAATTCCGCGTTATATGATAGCTGGTCAGTGATCACAAAAAAATAATTAAAAACTTGTTGCATTGCATATTTTGCTGCTATTTTTTAACAGCTTCTTAAGCAGCGTGCATTTATAAGCACAACTTGAAAATGCAAGCTGATCTCTATTAACAAAAAAAAAAAAAAAAATGAAATAAAACAATTGTCATGATCATCATTTCAAAGTCGTTTCTTTGTTGCTATCTCAGTGCTTCTTCCTTTGCTAAGCAACTGAGCATTTATTAGTTCGAGCGCCATTTATGTGCCATATTTTTCTAGCTCAGCAAAAATTATTTCACTGCAAGATACTTTTATACTCTATAAGGAAGCAAAAAATGTCTTGGAGATATTAAAAACATTTTACTTTAGTTTTTGGGTCACGCCTGCGTGATCAGAGCGCTTCCTGCTAAGCAATTACAATAAAAAGTGCACACAATGTGACAAATTTATTTAAATCTGCAACATATTGTTCAGTTTTTTCTCCATTTTTTTTTTTGCAATTTTGCATCTTTAATTGTGATTGTAAGCAATTAAAACGACTAAAACATCAGCAATAAAGTTGAATTATAACACTTAGCTTGCTTGGACCAAGTCAAGTCAAACAGTAAGCTGTCACTACAGCTACTATAATTATAAAAACTGGCGTCAGAGAAAAAAATTTTTTCTAACTATGCATTGTTTAGTTCTATCTAGTAACTTTCAAACTATATGCTGAGCTTTGTAAATTCTGATTGTTATTAAAAATTTTGCATATATCTTCAGTATATATCAGATTTTCCATAGACAATCATCTATGGATATTCTCAGTTATTTCGTTTGATATACTCGTTTTCAATTACCAAATTTTTAATTCAATCAATTTTTTAACACAATATACTGGTACAAATTTGGATAAAATATTGTTTAATATCAATAACATTAATTAAAATCAAGAAAATCTTTGTACAATATATAAATAGAAAATTTTTACCTTTATTCTAGCTATTAACCCCCCAGCAAACCAAAGTTTTCGAAATCATTACGAATTCGTTACGAATATTTCAGAATCTTTCCTTCCGATTTCAGAATTCGATATCGTTGGTAAATCGTAAATATTACGAAAAACTAAAATATTGTTCAGACAGTGTGAAAGAAATTAAATTTCACTCTGCTCGCACTTCAATTAATCGCATTCGAACTGGCACATATTGAAACTATATATATTAATTCGTATAAGAATCGAGATTATTTCGAAATTTGCTGTGACGGAATATTAACTATTTCTTTAAGACAGCTCGACATAGTTTATACGGAATTAGTTAGAATTTCGACAAAGTCGCCAACAAAGTTGGACCAGCAAAGCAAAGTTTCCGAAATCGTTTCGAATTCGCTACGAATATTTCGGAATCTTACGAGTACGAGTATGAAGAAGAAAATCATAGCGAAAATCGTGTGAAGGGGTGACACGACTACGTAACGAAGTCTCAGAACGAAATGTCGTTTCGAATTCGTAACAAAATGTAGTTGACCTTTTTAAAACGCGTAAGCTAAATAAATATTAGGGATTCCTAAGAGGAATATTAGGGCTTAGTTAAGGATTCTTCATATCGTGACGACTGGGATCTGTTTGAAACACCATGTAAAAAGTGGGCGGATTTGTCCAAGCACGTGGCATTTTTTTTTTAATCTCGTTAACTTAGTAAATATTTATTACAGCTTAGTCAAGGAAATTCGGTATAGCAGCTAGTTTAGTCATTTCCAAGCACCATGCAAAAGTAAGTGGAATTGAAAGAGAGCTATGGCACTTTTTTAAAGTGCGTTAACTCGGTAAATATCAAGAATTAGTCAAAGAATTTTTCTATAAAAACACGTTGGATCTATTGAAAGCACAATGAGAAAAAATGAAGAGACAAATAAATAATAAGAAGGCTGAGGCAGTATACATTTTCGTCAATGGGATTTTCTTTGTTTTCTTTTTTTGAAAGCTTAAAGTTATTTATTGATAAAAATTTCCAATGCGATTTGGCCAGCTCTGCCAGTCAACTGAATTTTTTAAATAATTTAAGAATCCAATAGTTAACCTTGGAAGGATTAAGGTTTTTATGGATGAATGTGGGTTATTGTTGACAAAAGATTCCAATAAGATTTTCCCAGCTACCAGATCTCAGAAATACATAGATTTTCATGTACCAACGATACAACTTGCTTCCCAAATCGAATTGGAATCTTTTGTTCACAGATAAATTAATTTTTGCCATAAAACCCAACGCAACACAAATAATATCCCGGTACCTGGATAAATTTCAAAGAAAATACACTTGTATTCTTCTATATCATCGTTGAATTTTTCGCTAAGCGCTCTGTTATAAAAAAAGATTTCATTTGCCAATCTCGCAAAATGTGAAAAATAAGTTTGAAAGTTTGAAATAAATTAAATTTTTTCATGTAAGCACTTCGAAATTCGACCTAGATTCGTAAAAAAATCTAAACTTTTCCAAAATTCTCTATAACGATCGTTTCGAAATATGAACGAATTCATTAATACAGCTCGAAAAAGTTACGAATTAGTCGAATTTGGCAAAGTTATCAATTCTGGTTTACTGGGCAGTTATTTAACCATTATTAAAATCACCTATATAATTCCATACTAGTTTTAATTTTTAAAGAAATGTTCATGTCTGTTTTAAAACCAATATTGTAATATTGTTTAATGTTATATTATTTCCTTTTTTTCAGGTAAGCTTTACTACTTCCAGTATATAGAAAAATCTTTTAAAATCTATGATTGTGTGAGTATAAAAATTGTAAACTTTATTTTTAATTTCTTAAAATTGTCCAGCCTATTGAGTAGAACCGGGAGCTATACTTTGAAATTTAAATTACATATTTGTAGTCTTCGGAACAAATTCTATATTTTATTTCATATTTTATTGAAGGGGAGTCAAGGCCAAAGATCTTATTTCCATTTCCAAATCTTTACCCTAAATTTGAAATTAATAATGTCAAATCAATACTTTGATAATTATAATTTTAGATTCATTTTATGTTTTTAACGAAATACAGGTCTGGATCGCCAATTCTTATTTCAAAATATATATCCAGATTTAAAAATTATCCTTCGTTCGGCACACTTTAATCACAAGTCAAATTAATTCAAATAATATCAAGATTTTACACTTTTCACAACACAATAATCCTCTTAACGACATAAAAAAAAAACACTAGCGATAGAATAAAACATAATATATAAATAAAAACTTTGGCAATGGCACTCTTACTTCCAAAGTTGACTTAATATGTTCTTAAAATAGGCCTCATATTTTAATTTTTTTAAATAGGCTCCATACTGTCCAAAGAGAACTACTCCAAAAAGAAAAATTACTGACATATATTGGACGAAGAGTGACTCAGAGACGGCCTGAGGACTTAAAATTACCTATGACAATAAAAAATATACCAGCCCACCAACACAAAAAAAAAAAAAAACAGCCACCTACCGTCGAAACATACATTTTTATAATTTTACCAGCACTAAAGTTGAAAATTTTCTTCAAGAAATTTTGCATATAAAAAAGAAAACGTTGTTTTATAAAGAACGAACGAAAAAACGAAGATGGCTATTTCAGTCTTCGAAATGACTTTGACCGAGCTTCTTATGATCAATTGTGTTGTGTGTGTTGTGAAATGTTTGAACACAAATGATCGAGAACTGGACCTACCAGCTGTATGCCGACTCCGAACGGCTTATGTTCTCAAGAAGCTTTTCATGGCAGTTTTTACTCTCTAAAGTTTGCCATTGTCTGCAGAGAGGTGACGACCGAACAGAAAAATTAATTCAATTGAAAAAACTTTCTGTGTCAGGTGGGATTCGAACCAGGGTTCTCTGGCGTTTGGGACACACACTACTTTTATAAAGAAGACTGGTTTAAGAGATTAAGAACTTTTTGTAGAACTATTTTAGTCTTATATTCAAAACATTGATAATACGGAACAACAGAGAAAAATCCTGTCAGGTTTCGAAATCATATTTATAACATCTTTTAGGACCCTGATAATGAATATGATCTCGATTTTTTTGTTTCAGGTAAAAGTTTTATTCTAGATGAAACTTTTATTATCTGTTTTTTTTTTTATTTTTAGATTGCCTGTATAAAAGTTAAAACAATATTAGTGAGATTTAAAATTAAGCGATTCTTTTATATAGATTAACTCTTAAAGCAGGTAAAAAAATAAGAACCAGAATAAAGTAATGAAATAAATAAAATAATACTAGAAGGAATCAAGTGATTTTTGTTACATTTCACTCTTAGTACAATAAAACAGCGAAAATATACAAAAAAAAGAAAAAATATGAGGGTTGCAAAGTAAAGTAGTTCAAGTCAAATACTAAAAATTTAATAAAGGGTGTTTTTTAGAGATTCTTTTTCGGACAGGGACTAAACTGTTACAAATTGGTCACATTTGGCTAAAATATCGTCATATGTGCTCAGTTAATATTACCATTTTATTACGAATAGTTTAACGGCAGAACAACGCTCGCAAATCGTGCAAAAGTTTTTTCGAAAATCCTGGTTCAGTTCGGGAATGTTACCGTTAATTTTAAGTTCGACACAATCGCTTAACCGAGCGACTAATTCGACTAACTATGGATCGTTTTCGCATCACGCATACTCTGAATAATAATACGCATCAACAAAGATGTAGAATATTGCGCACCGAAAAAACCATTGCTGCTGTTGAGCGTTGTATTGGGGAGGACCCAAATGAGTCGATTCGACCTCGCGTGCAGCAATTGGAGCTGCACGTCTGCATTCACTTTATGGAAAATATTACGCAAAGATCTCAGCCAACGACCCTTTAAGATCCAGCTGGTGCAAGAATTAAAGCCGAATGACTATCCTTGGCGCTGTACTTTCGGTCAATGGGCTGAAAATCAACTGGCCCACTGTCACTTCGTAATATTCTGTTCAGTGATGTGATTAATTTTTGACTCAATGGGCATGGCGATAAGCAAAATTGCGCATTTGGAGTGAAGAAAATCACGAATGATTCCCGAGGTCACATTATATCCACAAAATCAAGCTCTTTGTGGGCCGGTGGAAACATTGATCCTTATTTCTTTAAACATGAGAACGGCAGGAACGTTACCGTCAATCATTAACGATTATTTTGTGCCTCAACAGGACATCATCACATGCTATACAGCGCATCAAACAATAGACTAACTGAAGGAAACAATCGACACAATGGTTATTTCTCGCGTTATTTCTCGAAGTGTACCAGTAAATTCACCACCTAGAAAGTTTGACATAACGCCTTTGAACTATTTTCTCTGAAGTAAAGTGAAGTCATTGGTGTATGCGAACAGACCAGCAAATTTGGTTGACTATATTGTGCGTATTATTGCCGAAAAACGGTCTCCATGGCCTGAAAAAGTAGTCGAAAATTTAACTTCCAGAATGTGTTACATTCGAGCCAGCCGCGGCGCCCATATGTCCGAATTCATGTTGAAAAACTAATGATATAAAGTAATTTTTCTAATAAAACCAATTTGCAGCTTAAAATTAGGTAATTTCAGTATTTTGCATCTATTCAAAGTTCTGAAAAAACGTCCTTTATCATAGATAAATAGATTCCTAGGTTTTACAGTTCACCTAAAGATAATAAAGAAATAGCAGGCGTTCACTTAGATTTGTGTCACTTAGAATGTACATCAAGTACGTCTCAAACTTTTTAAAGTGAAACATCTTTTGCCACGTATACAACATCACTGCGAATTAGATGTGGTGTGAAAACCCTATAATGATATTTTTGAATGACAACAAATAGCAACAAAAATTCGCCAATATAAAAACGAAAAATTGTTATTTTCGGATTATTTTTGTTTGAAGTGAGCTTCGAACCCAGTTGCTATCGATCTTATGTCAAGTTGTGTTTCTGATTAACTGATTAACTATTAAGTATTATTTCCTCTTTTCTTCCTTATCTGATTGCCTTGAAAAGTGTCTTGGCTATATTAATACTAATGCACAAACCACAAGTTTACATCAAGTTTCTGTAAATGTACGTACTAAAACGTATAATTATAATATAGAATGGACACCCCGAAAATTCGCTACTACGCTGTTCTAAAAGCAAGGCAATCAATTTGCATGTCATCAATGTTTAAAACCATGTTCATAAACATAGTTTAAAAGAATCTAAAAATGATCCCAAAATAAACAAAAATAATGCCATAATTTTTCAAGGTAAGGCCCATTCACATTTAAGTGAAATATCAGCTGCACTGTCCATCTCCGATTTTAATCAGTTTTTTTTTGCATTGGTTTATTGATTAGAAAACTAAGCCCGAAGTTATAAGTTAAAAATAAAAATAAAAATAAAAATATTGAAAATGAAAAAAAAAATAGCGTCTGTGACTGTAATAGTAGTAAAAAATTAATATTAATTCCTTTAATATTAGGAATGGGCCAACTTACTGCCATTTTTAAAAAATGTCATATTATTCCTTTAAAATAGACAAAATAGCCTTTTCAATGATACCCTATTTACGAAAATCGCATTTAAATTGACTGAACTACGTTGTCTCAAAATACAACCTATTTTGGCATTCACATGAATGTGGATTCACGAAAAAAATTTTAAATCCCAAATTCCGGATTTGGTTCTCTTAACACCAATTCAAGAAAAAAATTTGAGCCAAATCGAAGATGATCAGTGCAACTGATATTACACTTCAATGAGAAATATCAGCCGTCACCTCTCTGCAAGAAATGGTAAGCCTCAAAGAGTAAAACTGCCATGTAAAGCTTCTTTAGAACATAATCCGTTGGGAGTTGGCATAAGACTTGTAGGTCCAGTGTAAGTGCATTTATTAATACTCCCAACAGAATCGACCATAAAATGCTCGGTCAAAACGTGCATGGCGGCCACACCCATACTGTTTTTTGGAAAAAAGTCCGCTATGAAGCCTTTGTGATACCCTATCACAACCGCAGCGAAATCCGTAGCAATAAAACATAATATTCTCCAAAGGAATCTCCTATTTATCACAAAACTTTATTTAAAATTATTTGGCTATATTAGTTCGAAACTTTTATGGTATTTAGTGTATGAACACAATTTCGGGCATATGGCTACCGCGGCTGCATCTTATGTTGTCGGTTCAATTTTGCACCATTTTTCCGTATATCTGGGCTTATCTCGCCAATAATGCTCTGAATGTTGGTTTCCAACTTGTCAGTCGTAGATGGTTTATCAGCATAGACCAGTGACTTGACGTATCCTTACAGAAAGTAGTCTTACGAAATCAAATCACGTGACCTAGGTGCCAACTGATAGGCCCATTTCTGGATATAATTCAGTCACAAAAAGCTCGTCCCAATAAAGTGATGTTTTCACGCGATGTATGGCTTGTTGCATCGTCCTGCTGAAACCATTTAGCACTAAGACGATTGATATTGACGTAGGCAACCAAACAGTCGCTCATCATTTGCCTGTAGCTCTCACCATTGACGGTAACGTTGGCTCCATCTTCAGTTTTGGAAAAGTATGGAACAATGATGCCTTCGTCATGCAAACCACACCAAAAAGTAACTTTTTTGGATGTACAGGAGTGTAAAGGGAAGGGTTTTCCCTCCAAATAAGGCAATTTTGCTTATTTATGTACCCGTTAATTAATAAATAAAGAAATGTACCTCATTGATAAAGATGATTTCACGGTAAAAATTCGTTGCAACTATCAATTGATTTTCAGCCCATTCACCGAACGTATGACGCAAGCTTTATGTACCAGTTGGATTTTATGCGCGTGAAAGCCAAGGTATTTCCCCAAAATCTTCCACTTAGTGGACGGTACGAGTTATTGAGGACAGCGTCGAATAGATAAATTTGGGTCCTCGGTCACACTTACCTCTACAACGTGGATGGCTTCTTCGGCACGCTCAGTATGAGCTCGTATTGGATGAATATTGTTCATAAGAGTAAACATAGACATAAATTTATTCACCATTTTGCGTATAACCTGCTCAGATGGACGATTATGCGCACCGTAATATGTGCGAAGAACTCTGTAAGTTTTCCACACAGAACACTAATTTTGAAAATAAATTTCCACGATTCGTTAACGTTGTTTCGGTGTAAGTCTTTGCATGGTATATTGACAAAGTGTAGTGAACATAAATGTAAAACACATGTGTTTGCTTTGACACCAATCTCTCCAGGAAATTTTATACCTTTAAAAAAATACCATTTATAAGAAAAAAAAACATTGCCCCTTTCGAATGTCAAAATGCACCTATATTCCCTCTGGGCCTTCTAGCGCCCACTTTAAAGACCCCAGCGTTCACAAAGTGGCAATATCGTTCACTTTAAGACAGACTGGCTTAGACCTGACCTGATGAACTTAGTTTCGATCCCATAAGTAAAAGAACAAGATCGAAACCTGGTGAGATTTTGTAAAAATTTATCGCATAGCTTGTACCAAAACAGTTGGCGATTTTACTGAGTATCTGTAGATATGATTCCTTAAGATAAAAGAAACAGAAAAATACCAAAAACTTCTTACATACAATCCAATAATGTTTTGCATTGCATTAAAAACCCGAAAACAAAATTTCGTCAAAAAATCACCCGCGAACTGTTTTGGTACGATGTTATACCGGTTGTTCATGGTTGTTGTTGTACCGCATAATTTTCAAAGCTTTAAAAAAGTTCTGAAATTCTAATATGTTCGCCATTGTAGACTTTTAAAAAGTATATTTTCCGCTCATAATCAATGCAATCCTTATACAACTTTTCATTTTTAACAACATTTTGAACAAAAAAAAAAAAAATGCAAGCAGTGACATGCAATTCTAACTGGCACAACAACAACAATACAAAAAATTTCAGAAATTTCATTTCGATTAAGTCACGTATTTAATCAGTTGTACGTTGCGTGCGATAACATTTATTTAGACATTTATAAAATTTTTTTGTCTCATGCTATTTTTCTGATAATCAGCAACAAATATAAGCTAGAAGCACAAGACTAAGAAAACTATTTGCAAAATAGCTAGAGCAAAAAATACATGAAAATATTATTAGAAAATTCTTTTAGTGCAGAAAAATCAGGTGTCAGAATCTCTATTCAAGAAACGTCATTGTCATAGTTCCATGCGAGAAAAATATAACGAAAATGTTAGGAATGCATAAAATATGCCACAGGCCAACAGAAGCAACAGCAACTCGAAGAAGTGGGTGAAAAACAGCAACAGTAGCTGTTGATGACAATAGGAATAGATGTCAGACCAACAACAACAACAACAACTGCAACTCAATTTAAATATATGTCTTGAGACGTAGCTGCAGAGAAAAGTTTAAATAAATGTAATAAGAAAAAAAAATTGTGATACGTGCTTTAACATTAAAAATTGCTCTGTTTTTTTTTATTTTTGCATACATTGGCAATGCTGAATGCTGATGTTTGACAGTTGTTATTAATATTATGCTGCTGCTGTTGCTGCAGGGTAAACAGTACTTTGCCTAAAACAGCATAAGCAGTAAACTCAGAACACGAAATAGTAGAAGAGGAGTATAAATGTAGAAGGTGTCATATGACACCTGTGTTAATGTGGCGCTGATTAACTGACAAATTAGCTGATGATGTGTCAATGTGCTGAATAACATTTCCTTATTGCATGCAACATGTTTTTGCCAATGAAAGAATGAATGAGAACGTAAACAAAAAAAAAAAAACTAGAATATGGGTGAAATATTTAAAGAAGGAAAAAATATATTTAAAAATTTGCAGGTATTAGCTTTAAGAGAAAACAGCTTTAGTAAAGTTTTGCTGCTGCAACTTTAACCGAGATTTGTTGTTTTCATTTCACTCAGAAAAGAGTGTAAATTTAATTTATATAAATTTAGTTAAATTTAACCGAAAGTTTGTTTGAGACTGTGTTAAAAATTATGTTAAATTATGAACTCTTACTTTTAATTAAAAACGTTTTGGCTCTGCCTCAGCAATTTTAAAAGTAGCTGCTAGTAGTAGTAATCAGTAGCTGCTAACAGCAATTATCACTCATCACATCAACGCGCCAACTTGTCATAGACCGCCAACCTGTTTGTTAGCAAAAAGACCGATAACTTGGCAACACATTTTTGTTTAAAACTAGCTAAATATTGTATGATGTTGAAAAAACATGTTGTGTTCAATTAATAGCAAAACATTGTTAAATGTCCAACCTGCTACATTCACCTGTCTGTCCAACTCACTATCTGCCTTCATATGTGGTTTGGCTTGATCATTTGTTAATTTCGTTTTAAGCAAACGTTTATTAGCAGTATTAATTGCAATTACTCAATTCACAAAATACTAATAATTGACATTGACGTGCCGATATATTGCTTTAGGATTTGTTTTGAAAATGAAGAAACATCATCAAAAATTAAAAAAAAATTACGGAGCTTCTAATATATTGCACACATTCAATACTAAATGTGTTCTAAAGCCTAGTTTGCTATGGTTTGTAGCAGAGTATTTTTGATACAATATTCCCCAAATATTCAAAAATTTTTTACACAATTATTCATTTTTAAATTTCTTTATAAAGCCCGTATGATAATTCATTTTTTTGTCTAATTTAAAATCTGAAAACAAGTGGCTTGTGAACAGGACAGACATATTTTGTAGGAAACGTTGTTACTTTCTTATTTCTGGTATTTTTAAGAGCAGCTGCATTTAATAAATAAATATAAGCTACACATATCACTTTCAATTCAACATCCTTTTTTCTTAAATAGTTTTGTTTACTCTTAAAATGTCAAATTAATTAGTAACAGCAAAATATTTCACAGTAAGTATTTGAGCTGCAACGCGAGCCGTGCGAGAAAACTACCGCGAAAAGAGGAAGGTAGATAGGCGCCTTTTCAGATGCAAGCAAAGAGAGCAGGAAAAGCGTGACCGTGAGGAACTAGAGGTATACCAGGGCAAGAAGGATGCACGAAAATTCTAGCAACAGGTTAAGCGTCTAACCCAAGGTTTCAAGCCCGAAGCATCCACTTGCAGAGACGAAAATGGAGATCTGAATACGGATACACAGTGTGTGCTTAGATTGTGGAGACAGCACTTCTCCAATTTACTTACTGGCGACGATTCCACCAATGCCGCCCATCGAGAGCGCAGTTCAGTGCCACCAATCGACTATGACGGAGTGGAAGTATCACCACCTAGCCATGAAGAGGTTAGAGTTGCTATCCAACGACTCAAAAACAATAAAGCAGCGGGTGCTGACGGCCTGTCAGCTGAATTGTTTAAAACCGGCGGCGATGAATTGATAAGGCGCATGCATCAGCTCATCAGCAAAATATGGCTAGCAGAAAGCATGCCCGACGATTGGAACCCCAGTGAACTGTGCTCTATACTTAAGAAAGGAGACCCTACAATCTGCGCTAGTTATAGAGGTATCAGTCTTCTTTCCATCGCATATAAGTTTCTCTCAAGCGTACCGTGTAAAAGATTAAAGCCGATTACAAAAACACTGATTGGACTTTATCAGTGTGGCTTTCGACCTGGTAAGTCCACCATAGACCAGATTTTCACGCTACGACAAATCCTGGAGAAAACCCACGAAAATCAAATTGACACACACCATCTCTTTGCCGATTTCAAAGCTGCGTTCGATAGCCCGAGAAGGGATTGCCTATACGCAACAATGTCTGAGTTCGGTATACCAAAGTTGATTAGACTTTGCAGAATGACGTTGAGCAACACACGCAGCTCCGTCAAGGTAGGAAATGACCTCTCCGAAACCTTCAATACCGAAAGAGGTTTCAGGCAAGGCGATCCACTGGCTTGCGATCTCTTCAACATCATCATGGAGGGGATCGTACGAAAGGCCGGTGTGCATCGTAATGGCACCATTTTCTATTAAGGTGTCCAGCTCCTTGCGTACGCTGATGATATTGATATTGTTGGCAGAACCAAGAGAGATGTTACCGCTGCTTTCGCCGCTATCGAAAAGGAATCAGCCAAAGTGGGTTTGACGATAAATGAGGGTAAAACAAAGTATATGCAGTCTACAAACAAGGGAGCGCGGCGTTTAGACTCCCACGTTACATCCGGCAGCTATAACTTTGAAGTAGTCAAGGAGTTTGTATACCTTGGCACCGCCATTAATACTAACAACGAAATCAGCTTGGAGATAAAGCGAAGAATTATAATTGCTAATAGGTGCTACTACGGGCTCAGTAAGCTACTAAGTTCCAGAGCCCTCTCTCGATCGACAAAACTAACACTCTACAAGACGCTCGTTCTACCTGTGCTGCTTTATGGCGCTGAGGCATGGGTAGTTTCGCAAACTGACGCAGCCGCTCTGGGGGTGTTCGAGAGAAAAGTTCTTCGCAAAATCTTCGGTCCTGTTCGAGTCGGCGATGACTATCGCATCCGAATGAACCACGAGCTGTATGAGCTCTACGAAGACATTGACGTAGTTCGGCGTATAACTGTGCAGCAACTACGCTGGCTGGGTCATGTCCATCGTATGGACGACGAAGCTCCAGCGAAAAAGGTGCTCGAGGCGAGGGTCGCTGGTCAACGACGACGAGGGAGACCATGCCTCCGATGGATGGACCAGGCTGAGGAAGCCCTAACCGCACTTGGTGTATCCGATTGGAGAAGGCGCGCGCAAAGCAGAGGCGCCTGGCGAGAGCTGATGGGGTCGGTCGAAATCCGGACACGGGTTGTTACGGCCACCTAAGTAAGTAAGTAAATAAGTATTTGATCGAAACTTAACGACGAACGAATTGAGAAAAATGTCTAAAACAATGCATTTAAAATACAGTCCGTTCCATATTTATTTTCAATTCCTACTATATGAGTACTCACTCACACCAGTTGTATCTTTGCATTCGTACTATTTGAACTGCTCTAGTTTAATTTTCATTGACAAAAAATGAGCAATTTAATGAAGTATCATACAGGGTTAAGGCCCAATATATAGATAATGAATATATTTTTAAGATCAAAAGCAAATTTATAAAAATTTTTGATATAGGTAATAATTTTATCTCTGGTAGTTTTATCATAAAACTCAGGATATTTTTTTTTTTTGAATAAGAAAAACTTACATAAACTTATTTTCAAATTTGCAAATTTTCCTTGATTTTAGTAAATTTTTTTTGAGTGTGGGCTTTTCAAAACCCAGGAGGGGCCTACAAAAAGAAATGGTTATATTATTTTTAATAAAAATAGTTTAATATTAGAAAAAACATTATTTAAGTGCACTGAGAAATAAAGCAATAGTTAAATCACCTAAGTCGGCTTGGGTAGAGAGAACTATATGGAAATTATAAACTTATGCTTATTCACCTAAGCAATTTATTGTTTAATACATTGCTTTGAAATCACATACTTCGATACCCTGCCAATAAAATATTTGATTCACCTACGCCCAAAATCCAAAATTTAAAAAGAAACAATAGCATGGATGGTTTAAGCATAGTTTTAAGCTTTTTTCTGCGAAAAGAACACAGGTGCGTCGTTGGACACAAGAGAGAAGCGAAGCTTTTTTGCAGTTTCATAGATTTGATAATTTAATGGTTTTTTTTTTTTGTTGCAATAAAATAACTTTACAATTAAAAAATTAAAAATAACTAAAGTAAACTAAAAAAAACACACGTTTCTATTCACACCAGTAAGTTTTATACATTTCATTTTTATTTTATTAATTTTATTGCATGTAACATTCATTGTTATTTCCACGCACTTATGGGGAATGGTTAATTTTTCCATCGGACTATGCAAAAACAAAACAAAAGCATGTACCAACAACAAACGTGCGCACATCAACGAAGCGAAAAGAAAAAAATATTTCTTTGCCTGCCGTGGGACTTGATCTTGGAAGCTTCGATACATAGTCCATCGCTAGATGCAGTATATCACAATAATCTGTTGATAGCCATGCAACAAAAATCTATTAATAGATTATATTTGTAATTAATATGGAATCAATGACTTTGCGTAACGAAGGAGTTTAGGTCGATGGCTAGTGCTGTGAACTCTTAATCGGTGTGTGTGGGTTCAATCCCCACGGCGGGCGAAGGAATGATTTTTATACCCCAACGCTTACTGCGTAAGGGGTATATTAACTATGTCATTCCGTTTGCAACGCCAATGAGGAGGGGTGGCAGGTATAGAAAAGTATATATATTTTTGATAAACATCACCTCCTGAGTCGATTTCCGTGTGTCCATCTATCTGTCCGTCTGACCGTCTGTCTGTCGACGCGAGCGTAAAGCCATAATTTTAAAGCTATCCCAATGAAATTAAAAATATAAGCTTTTTTAAAAAATTAAAATCAAGTTCAAAAATAAGCCAAATCGGATGAAAACCACGCCTACCTCCCATACAAAGTGACTTTATTGCCTTAAATAAATGTCTTCAAATTTTGCACATAAGCTTTGATCTTTAATGACAATTCTGACTATGAAATTTGAAGAAATCGGATGAAAACCACGCCTACCTCCCATACAATTGTGGGAATATTTGAAAAATTATATTTGATAAAATATTTACATATTTTATTAATGTAAAATCTCTTAACAATCCACACAAATTAAGGAAATGTCTTGAAATTTTGCACATGAGCTTTGATAATTATTTTAAACCATCTATATAATATTTGCCAAAATCTGATGAAAACCACGCCTACTTCTCATACAAAGTGGCTTTATTTTAAACTTCAATCTATTAGAAATCCACAAAAGTTAAAGAAATGCTTTCAAATTTGCACATGAGCTTTGGTATATAAGAGGAACCATATCTATGATATTCGACAAAATCGGATGAAAACCACGCCTAGCTCCCATACAAAGTGACGTCATCAAAATAGAAAAACTTTCGTAAATATATAAAACTGAATGTCATCGTATCTGTCGTGGCTAAAGACTTCGAATATACTTTAATTCTGCCACGGGGGGGTATTTTAGCGTCGGTACCCTAGCGAAGCTCCATTCCTTACTAGTTATATTTGATATTAAATATTAAATGTTCTTGTTGTAAGAAGCGCAAGCTAAAAAGAAACCATAAATTTCTAAGAAAAACAGTGTCGATAAAAGAAAATTGTCGTGTCTTTAAAAGATATAAATTTTACTCAAGCAAACGAGGCGTAAAAAGCTTTGCTTGAAAAAAAAAATTTTGTTTTATTTTTTTCGGAAGAACTCGGAAAATGTTATAACTGTTGAAACTTAACTTTTTTTTAATGTATAAATTACCAAATATTTAGTTAGTTTATCGCCGAAATAGAAATTGCCAAGTTAGCATGTAAGCCTTTGGTGTTTAATGAGAACTTGGGAGGCTGATAACTGCCAACGCCAGCTTATAAATTATACTAACTTTTTTGTTAATTTAACATAAGCTTTTTTGTAGGTGTAAGAGAGGTTCTTTTAGGCAATGTTTCTTATCTTGTTTCCTTAGTCCTTAGTATCTTAAGTTTCCTACTCTAATGGTTGTGTTTTCTTTTTTTTTTAATCTTATAATCTTCTTTAATCTTTTCTTCACTTTTAAACTTTTATATTTTTTATGGTTGCAATAAGACATTATTGTATTGGAATAAAGGTCATTTATATAAAGGTTTTTAAATTGAGTTGTTCTTTCTCTAAGTCATTTTTTTATTTCTGATAGTTATAGAATAATTTATTTAAAAAATCTGAACTTTCTCAGTAAATGCTTGAAATGAAATAGTATCAAATTCTAAAATGATACAAATATTAATATGAGATTCAAATTCATTTCGAATGCCATAATCAAGATATTCATTTCAGTTCTTTTATTGAATATCACTAAAGCGAGTGGCACACAGTTCAGGATGCCAAAACTAATGTGTTTATATATTTGAACATAAATTTTTAAGATCAAAATAATTATTGCTATATCAAATTGACCGTGATGTGTCAACTGGCACGCCTACGTCCCATACAACTGTAATTGTAATTCCGGCAAAAGCTTGGTTGTATGTATACAATACTTACTTGTATGCACGCGTTCTTTTTTTTTTTTTTTTTTTTTTTTTTTATTAATATACGAAATTACAGTCCAAAATCACTTCGAACAACATCTTTTCTTAATCAATAGCTCTTTTGAATTTAATGTTTTTATAAACCTAAAACCTTGAGTAGATTTTTAAAATTTTATTTTAAGAAATTAAAAAATATATCCTTATAACGATATTTGTAAAATTTAATGTTGGCCCAAATTTAATTGAGGGTAATTTCGGTTTCTTTGCCTAACAAATAAATTTTAATTCAGTAAACATCGAAGAGATATGTGGTTAAACATAGAAACAAACAAATAAACACACGATTTTTTTTCATTAAATTTTTGAGCTTTTTCATGACTGTTTTTAGCTGTTGTGCGCCTTAAATAGGCGCAACCCTTCGGCTGCGCGTAGCTTTAGCAACAACATCACAATAGACACAACAACAATAACAACAACAACAACAATAATAGAGCAATGCAATGCATTTATTTACCGTTTGTTTATATTTGCTCACATTCAGCAAAACATGCAACAGAGAAACCAGAGCATTTTCTTTTCTTTTTTGTTTATTTTTATTTTATTTAAGCAAAAGATTTCAATTTTCCGCCACTATTTTCTTGAGATTTCCACTCATTGAAATGTGGAGGAAAGCATTGAATTTCTTGACATTGTGCAACCTTCTTGTATTTGAGGTCTATATGTTGGTTGTTGTTGGTGCTGTTGCTGGACCATAGAAGCTTTGCTGCAGGCGTGCAGCATTGCCAACCTAAGCTTAGCAAACAGCATGTAATCAAGTTTTGCTCCTTTATTTATTTTTCTAATTTTTTTTTTTTTTTTTTTTTGTAGATTTAAGATTTTTAGATTCTATGCTTTTTATTTGTTTGGCTTAAATTGTGCTTTGCTGTTATCTAAGATCAAGATTTTTAGTGGCGTTTGTGTGGACGCCTATGAAGCGGAGGCACACTCTGTTGTTTCTAGATCATGAAGCGATTCTATTTGCAGTTGATTTTAATTTAAGATGGAAAAAATAAAATGCTTTTGATAGGAGAGATATAAAAAACCAAAACTTATTTGCTATAATTCAATTAACCAAATGTTCAACTCTTTCAAGTGTAAATAACTCTATAAAATTTATTGAAAAATTATTTAATAAAATTTAGTCTGAAAACATTGAAATTTTTAATAAAAGCTTTAAAAGATATCGCAGCTTCTGAAAAATTTGATGCTATATTAAAGCTCTGAATTATTGTATGGAGCTATAGAAAGTGTTTTCAAATATTGTGAAGGTCTTACAATACACTGTTAGAAATTAAAGAATAAATTTCAATGTAAGCGAAAAATTGCAAAGACTTTTAATTCAAAAAGGGTTTTATTTAATTTAATACTATTCAATAGATAACAAAATTTTTAAATGATTTTTTTTTTTCATTATTCGCACTTTTCACTATTCGCCTGGATTTTTACATCTCCGTCTAGATTTATTGTTTGTGCTTGACGATATTTTCACATTATGTAATCTGTGTTTCATATTATCAGTATGGCGAAATGTTTGCTTTTGAATGTCCGTCCACTACACATATAATTAATCTTGCAATATTGCTTATTAATATATACTCAAGATGAGAGAGTATAGGTGTGCAAAGCTGCCCGTCACTGCTTTAAAAGTTTCAATAAATCTTTGGAAAAAGTTTAAAAACCTATTAAAAAATTTTTTTGAAACATCCAAAAATTTTGGTAGCGTATAAAAAATTTAAGGGTTTTTAATGTTTCACAAGTTTTGGCAAAACTTCCACAAAAGCTTTAAAATTTTTAAAGCTTTTAAAAGATTAAAAACAATTTTGCATAAGCTTACGTTACTTTCAAAAAGCTTTTAAAAACTCTTCAATATTTTTCGTCATTTTAAAAAAGCTTTTTAAAGCTATCAAGAATTTCAAAAACATGACAAAAAATTTAAAAGCTTTTCAAATCTTTTTTAACTTTTACTTCGCAAAAGCACTGTTAGCCACATAATATTTTCATTTAAGAATTTCTTAAGTGAAACTAGAATAATTGCCTCTTAATGATTAAAAAAAGTCCAAAAAGCTTTTTCATTTTATTTTTTTATTTTATATATTATTTAATATTTTATCATATAATATTTGTATTTTGCTACAGTCAAAAATCCTTAACTTGTGTTATAGAAAATACTGACAAATTTTCTTGCAACGTGGGAACTTTTTAAGCACGCTCTTTGAAAGCTCTTAGCTAATAGTTCTTTTTGCACAATTTGTTGTTATTCACTCAAAATAATTGCTATAACGAAGTCACGTTATTCACACATGACCATTATTGCCAACTATGAATAATAAGTGAAGCTCAATCAGGGCCTCAAAAGAGTCCCTTCAATGCCACAAAAACATTTGCTGCTTAAACATTTTCATCAACAACTTAAGTTTGCGTATGCAAAACTCTTGATTCATGCATCGTGATCAATTAAGTGCATTTAGTGGCAGCTTTTAAGTCAAATGACAGCTTAATGATATTCTCTTTGTTTTGATATCAATAAAAATATTATCACGAACTGCTGCAAGAAATGCAACTCTTATGCAAATTGTTGGTAGTCTCAAAAATAACTTGATATAAATTCTATGAAGTCATAAGTTGCTACAAAGACAGCGGGCAATTAAAACTATTGTTCCATAAATTTACAAGAAAAAATATGACAAAAAATATTTTAAAAAAGAGCATGACGTCATGCGTAGCATATTAAATGCAGCTGTGAACGCATTTGACGCACTTCGTTGACTTTAGGTTAGGTTTATAGTGCAGATAAGACGAATGCATTCCAGAAATTTATTTTTATACAAGTATATGTTTCTTTTTTTTAAAAAGAACGGCGAATTCTTATTGCTCGACAGATTAGTGCATTGTTTAGTTAAAATAGATAACAGCAAATTTTGTAGAAATGTGGCCGATCGAAGATAAAGCATTTTGAGAACATTGAAAAAACTTGTTTAAAATAATTTTTAAAATTAAGCATATTTTCAAAGCAGTGTTGTTAACCTACGAAAACTTGAACCACGCATCGCACGCACTTTCATTTTTACAAAACATGCATCTTTGCATTTGTCTGCGACATGCGCGCAATTTTTTACTGGCGTCTAGTTGATGTTGTTGTTGAATCAATTACAGCCAGCTGAGAGCTATCAGTGCATCAAGTTGTCTATATGTCTGTTGTAGAAACCAGCGAATCAGTTCGTCTATTTGTGTGTCTGTCTTTCAGTCTGTCCTAGCAATCTATCTTGCTATCTGTTGCGTTGCACTTGCTGCATGTTACGCATTCTTGGTGCAAATTCCAGCGCACATTTTTTGTCTGATATTTTTGAAATATGTTATCAAATGATTTATTTGCGCTTTGTTTTAATGCAGTTTTTTAGTGTTGTTTTTTTTAACTTTAAATAAATACAATTAATTTTTTTAAGAAAAGTGTCGGCATTTAGTAGGTCATAAAGAAATAATTAATATTGCGGTTTTGTAGTTTTGCAAAAAAAAACTTTTAATAGATTATGGGTAATTATACGACACATTCTTTTGTTGCGTTCATATATTTTTTTATGTTAAAAAATTATTCTATTCTTACATAAGAAATAAAACATACACCAGTGATGGAGTGATACCTAAAATATGATTTAGAAAATGATGACTTGACCGGTGAGAGGACCGGCTGAATTTTTTAAGACAAAAATTAATGATTTTTGCAATTGTTTTACAGCAAACCTTTATTACGTTTATATATTAAACTGTTTTACAATGTTTTAAGATACTTTTTAAGTTCAGAAAAAAAATGTTCCCATCATAAATAAAGGCTTAGCATGTTCTGAAGGAGACACCTCTAAAATAAAAAGGCAAGCGGTTCTTGCTTCGTCCCCATTACTCTAAACACAAAAATGACCAGTATCAATATTAGTCAAAATTCCAATATAACTCGACAAATGCCATTTTTCCTGGCTAAACCGTTTAAAAAAGTGCTGATAAAATAAATTTAATAAGGCGATTTGAAGATTAAATTCAATGTGTTAAATCGCTTTTTCTTAATCGCTAGTAAGAAAAATCATTTAAAGTTTATTTTATAACAGGTCGTTCAATAATTCCGTAGGATAAGTAAGAAAAAAACAAAATTTTGATAAAAATCGATTATGTTATTCAACATAGTTGCCTTCAAGAGCGATACAACGAGTATAGCTATTGTCCAACTTTTCGATACGACTTTTATAGTACGATGTCTCTTTCTCGAAATAGGCCTCAGTTTCAGCGATTACATCATCATTGGACTTGAATTTCTTTCCAGCAAGCATTCTCTTGAGATCTGAAAACAGGAAAAAGTCGCTGGGGGCTAAATCTGGAGAATACGGTGGGTGGGTAAGCAATTTGACGCCCAATTCATTCAATTTTGCCATCGTTTTCGTCGATTTGTGACACGGTGCATTGTCTTGGTGAAACAGCACTTTTTCGTTTGTAAATGTGGCCGTTTCTTGGCGATTTCAGCCTTCAATCGATCCAAAAGAACAAAGTAGTAGTCGCTGTTGATGGTGGTTCCTTTTTAGAGAAAGTCGATGAATATTATTCCTTTCGCATCCCAAAATACTTTGGATTCGGTTCGTCGACTGATGTCCACTCATCTGACTGTCTTCTGGATTCTGGTGTGTACTAGTGAAGCCGTGTTTCATCCATTGTCACATATCGGCAATAGAATTCGATTTTATTGCGGTTTAATAGCGCTAAACGTTCCTCTGAAGCATCAATTCGTAGCTGTTTTTGGCCCACTGTGAGCTCACGCGGCACACACTTTGCACAGAGCTTTCGCATACCGAAATGTTAATGTAAAATGGTAAAAACACTACCATCTGATATCTTTACAATGGCAGCTAGCTCGTGCACCTTCAATTTGTGATCCTTCATAACCAATTTGTGGATTTGTTTTTATTTTTTATGGAATAACAGTCTGATTCAGGCGTCCACTGTGCTCTGCATGATTTGTGCTGGTACAACCACGTTTAAATTCCGCAATCCACTTTTCTACCATTTGTCTCGATGGAGCAGAGTCCGGATAATGTTTATCAAGCCATTGTTTGGCTTCCACTGAATTTTTTTTCATCAAAAAGCAATGCTTTATAAAACTCGAAATTCACTTTAGTCCATTTTTTTTTTTTTTTCTTTTCAATAACAATAGTTGCACACAAAATGCTATAACTCACGAATCAATTGTAAGATTGTTTGTCAAATTTTTACGCGTATCGTTTGAAGGTTGGTACTAAATTAATTTCATATGGAAAAAATCTAGTAACGCCATCTATGTGTCATTTTATGGACTTTTTGAACGTACTGTTATTTTAAATCGTATCGAATTTATATCGTATGCATGTGTGTTGCTTTTAAAAGAAAACGAATTTTGTCAACATTTTTTTAAATAAACTATTCCTGAAGCTTGTCTTATACGTATATTTAAAAAAATATCACCCCTATCGCCTTTGCATGACTTCAAATCAATTATGTCTAACAGTCACTAGTGAACACGGTATGATAAAAAGCTATATAATATACAGTGATTGAAATGTTATATCTTTATATATAAAAGTCAATATAAATTGAATAAATATTGGCATTGATTACCTCTTTTCTCATACTTTTCTGAATCATACTTTTCTGAATAGTGTAGCTAAAACTACAAATTCAATGCTGACTTTGACAACCATACTACTAAGGATACTCTTACTTTATAATTTGCTAAAAACTTACTTGACTCGATGTTGATTGAGTGTCAACATATTCTTTGAAACAAACATCATATTTACTTATTAAATGAACCAACTCTAAATAATGTCCATGATCAATGAACTCATAATATCTGTGGCAAAAGGAATAACGACTAAACTCAAAATATTTTAAAAAACGATATTTTAATTGCACAAGCTACGACCTTTTTTCTGAAATAGATGAACCATTAAACCATCGAAATATGTGCAGACATAAGACCATTTTGTGCAAAAAATAGATTTGTCCATCCTTCCAAAGATTGGTAATAGAGAAAATGCCATATCGCTTTTTTACAATATTTTGAGTTTAGTCGTCATACCTCGTGGCCACAGATATATAAGCTGCCTCATGTTTGTTTCGTCTGAAACTGATGTGTGTCCTCTTTTTTCTTTTAATTATATGAACTTTTAATGAATAAGTTCTGCCCATTGATGTAATAAAAAAATTAACAAAAAAAACCTCAACGTTTTTTTCTCTTTCGGATGTAATTTGCAATCTGCAATTTTTTTATTTTTATTCAACATATTAAAATCCAAAAAATGTGCTAACTCTAACCTCCCAATAACTAATGCTGAATAAAGTCGGCAACACTATCGACAAAAAATTCATTTCTTTGATTTAAACGACTTAAATCGATTGATTTAAACTGAAATTTTCCAGCAACATTTTATTTTCAACAGCAACATAATTTATGTGAACAACCAACAATTAAATGTTGGCATATTTATTACAACTCGAATGTGGACAATGAATATCAAGACACTACACATCGCCTCATCACGCCTACATTCAATGAATATTAATAAACATTTTAATAACTTTTTACATTCAGACGCAAAAATTAAAAACATATGCCAAAAAATGTGATTTTTTTAAATTTTATAAAAATGTCCGATTTCTGTCACAGATAATATCACGACTGATTTATGAATGTTTGTGAACACAAAAATTTCACTGTTCAGTTTTTCAGCTTGATGTGAACTATAAAAATATAGTAAATTTTTTTATTTTGCATTCTGGTAATGAACTTTGGTGGTGGGCAACATTGAACAGTGCTGCCAAAATTATATACAAGGACGCATTGGCTGACAGTGTTGCCAACTTGGAGAGTGATCAGCTTAAGCACAGTGCATAAAATTTAATTACTTTATGCAGTTGTATGGATGCTGTAGGCGCTGTCCTTGTTGCATTTGTGTATGCAGCTGATTGATGCAATATTTATTGATTGTTCTGTCAGGTTTTTTTTTTCCAAAAGAGACAGTTTTGTATTGATTGAGAGCGATTTCAAGTTCAATAACTTAAATGCAAGACGTGAAAAAGGAAACATTAATTACTGAAGCAATTACAGAAGATATTTTTAAGAGGCCAAGCAATGGTAATATTAATGTTCGTTGACTGTATTCAATATAAATAACAGTTCAATAAAAAAGTGGGACTATAAAAAAATATTTCAAATAATAAATTTGTACTCAGCTCTCTTTGGATCTGGTGAACTCGGAATACTAATTCATATTTTTGTACGTTTTTAATTAAAAAAAGACATTCAGGAAAATAGTCATTCGATTTAGTTTAGATATTGCAACTTTTATTTGAAATTATAAATCATTATAATTTCATAAAAATCATTAAATTTATAATTTTCAGTATAATGAAAAAATTTGTAAAAATTTGAAAAAAAAAGAAAAGAGAAATGTTTACTGAAAGGTACCGTTAAATCCTAATTTTTTTCTAGTTAGCTCCCAAAAAAATCCGTAATTCGCGTGCGTCATTAGAATAATTCATTATGCAATTTGATAAACGCCGATACTCTTTTGGACCCGCTATGCGTGTCTATAGCTGGATAATCTGGCACGCTTTTCATTTTCGTCTCATATGTTCCTTCAAACAGTGTGGAAGGATGAACTATACGCTGCGCATGTTAATAATATTGTTGAGTTTGCTCCAAATGTAAAAAATATTGAAAATATATATGTATTTTAGGTGATTTTAACTTATGTAACACTTATGTAACTTGTGTACACCTATTAATATTAATCGCTGCAATGAAATTTACTTGGTTGATTCTTAGATGAGCGTAGACTTGTCGCAAATTAATTCTTAAGCCAGTAAACTTAAAAAGATTTTTGATCTTATTTTTGGGAGTGCTAATTTTAAATTTGACTTAGATATTAGTCCTTTTTCTATGCAGCCTTCGGATATGCATCATTTACCACGTACTTTGAATGTTGAATTTAAAACATACGAAGAAAATAGAGTCTTTGATAGGGATTTAAAATTTAATTTTATTTTGTGTGATTTTGACGCCCTTAATAACTTGATTTGCTAGTGTAGACAGGATAAATGCTTTTGACAAAAATGATACAACATTTTGTTTTGATCTATTTTTAAATAAGGTATACGAAATTATGTAGTATAATGTTCCAAAATTAAAGAAAAGAATTCATAGGCTTCCATGGTATACCAAAGTGTTGAAAAAGTTAAAAAATGCAAGAAATAAATTCTTTAAACTATTTAAAACCACAAACAATGCTCTCTACCAGGAGAAGTACCTGCACTATTGTCGTGAATTTAATTTTTTAGATAAGTTTTTATATAGACAGCATTTGCATTTGCACGATTGAACAGAACATCAAAACAAACCCTAAAACTTTTTGGCACTTTGTTCAGTCTAAAAATAAAAGTTCTTTTATTCCAACACCTTTATTCTGGGAAGGTAAAGTCTCGAACAATATATTACTATGTGGAATGATTTGGAAGTAAAGCAAAGCTTTAAGTGGTATATCTCGCCTAAAAAATTCTTAGAAAGCTGATAGTGATGGTTTGTCTGCCTTTTGTTTGACAAAATGTGCAAGATTTAATGTCAAACCCTTACGTCTGATTTTTAATAAATCTCTTCTTTTTGGTGATTTCATATGTAAATGAAAAAATGCATTTATTACCCCTGTATTAGTCCCCTACTGGGACTCGGAAGACCGAATCTCTCTGTTCTGGTAGGGGTACTCACCGGACACTGCTTGATAGGAGCTCACGCTCTTCGTCTAGGCTGTGAAGCCAACGACTTCTGCAGAAGCTGCAGACATGATGAGGAGGAGAAAACCGTACAACACTTTCTCTGCCACTGCCCGCTATAAGTAGAAGGAGACTAAAAACCCTCAGTCGACCCCACTTTCACTTCTCTTGCTTTCTCTTGCTTCATTCTCAAAGATAGATCCAAAGAAAATCGACAGATTCATTAAGTCCACGGGATGGTTCAACGGAGACAGGACTCTTATAACACCAAGTTAAAGGAGATTATATGGTATCACAAGGGGCCTATATTGGCCTTAGTGCACGAGACGGGCAGCCGTCTCAACCATACTAACCTAACCTAACCTACCCCTGTATTTAAGGCGGTCTTCTCATTCAAAACCCGTTTTTTGGACCCTTTTTAAAAAAATTCTTATTTGAAAACGCAAAGAATAATTGAAAATTTTTTTTATTTATTGTATTACAAAAGGTTCAAAGTAAATAAAAAAATTTTTTTTGCCTCGATACGTGGGCTGTTCAAAAAGTAATGAGACTTCAAAGTTGGTGGTGAAAAAAAAAGGTGTCGTCACGGTGGCAACGATTCCGGGTCTCCGGAGCGTCTGAAATGAAAAAAAAAACGGGGTTATAATCAGTATAGATGTAATTCTCGGGTGAACCTCAAACTTAATTTTGTGATTTTTTTGACAAAATGGCGGCCATTCAAAAAAAATTTCAATTTCGGGTTTTTTTTTTTTGTAGTTTAGTGTAAAAAAAAAATTGTAAAAAATTTTTTAAAATTATGGTCGAGGTTCACCCGAGAATGGTGACAATTCTGCGTCGATTCCACTTTGTTTCATGACAATCGGTTCAGTTGAACTGGAGATATCATGGCCGCCAGTTCGAAAAACGTGGGTTCGAGATAAACGCGTTTAAAGTTTGAAGTAATTTTTTTATAGCTCATTTTGACGAAGACCTTGCTTCACAAAAAAGGCTGTATCTTCTAAAGTATTTCGAATTTCTAAAAATCCTTTTAGGGGCATATTCACAACTACCCAAGCTATAAATAAATGCAAAAAAAAAAAGTCAAAAAAAAAAGTTGCTCAATGAGAAGACCGCCTTAAGTCTGCCAGAAAAAAATTGTGTTTCTAATTACCGCCCGATCTCTAAACATTTTAACTCTTCTAAAGTGTTTGAACATATAGTTAAAACTAAACTTGATTTTGTATTGAAAATGGTTATAACACCGTCACAGCATGGTTTCGTACAGGGGCGGTCAAGAATTTCTAACCTAGCTGTCTTTACACACTTCTGCTTACCTTCTTTTGCTAATGGGTGCCAAGTATAAACTAGCTACAAGGATTTTCTAAAGCGTTCGACAAAGTTTCCTGTACTATTTTAGTTGCGAAGCTTGCCAAAATGGGTTTTCATTCTAACTTTTTAAATTAGATTAGAAATTATTTAATTGACAGACGTTGTTTTTTATTTACTGCAAAATCTGGTGTTCCACAGGGCAGTATATTGGGACCTCTTATTTTCACTTTATTTATTAATGATATAAGTCGTTGTTTTTCTTTTTCAAATTACTTGATAATATATGCTGATGATTTAAAAATGTACAAAGCTGTACGCAACAGTTTGGATGTATCTTTGCTGCAGTTAGATTTAAATGCTATCTTTGATTGGTGTAAACGTAACCGTTTAGTCCTAAATATCAATAAATGCTTTCATGTTTCTTTCAAATTTAAGTTTGATTGTGTTAATGAAATTATTGATCTGCGTGTTTGTTTTGACTCAAATTTTTCATTTGTTCGACATTTGACTTGTACGCTACCTAAATCGTATTCTATGTATGCGTTCTTAAGGAGAAATTATACGAACTTCAATAATCCACATACATTAAAGTGTCTTTTTCTATCATTTGTTAGATCTCGTTTAGAATATGCGTCATTTATATGGAATCCTTACTATGCTGTCAATAAACTGAGACTTGAACGAATACAAAAAAAAATTTCTAAAATTTGCTCTGAGATCATTTAATTTTGTTGAACCTTTACCTTCCTATGAAGATCGCTGTTGGCTTCTTAATTTATCTGTTGGCTTAACCGGTTTTTTTGTAGTAACTATTTATAAAAGCGAAATACCTTCCCAAAACTAGGCTGCAAATTTGAGGTCTACGAAACCTGTTTATTGTGGATAGGAGGGTTTTTAGAATTGGGAAGTTTTTTTAGTGCAACAGTGTTTAGAGTTGGGATAATTTTTGTGCATGTTTCCCAAAAAACGCTATAAGTCCACCTTTTTTTGTCAATTTCAGAAAATTATTAGTTTGCTTAAATTGCCTATCCTTGCACCTGCTGTTATTTCTTTTTTTGTTGTTCATTTTTGATAGAAGTCTTTGTCTTATACTTATAGCTATTAATATATTTATCTTCTATATATTTACTCCTGTAAATGTCCCCTTTTTCCAACAAATGTGGAAACGCTACAGGAACATTTGATATATCATTAAAAAGGTGTCTGTCAGTAAGCCGAAAATTATTAGATATTGATAAGTGGTACTGTTCAGCTGATATGAGCGTTTAAAGTTGAAAATATGTCAAAAAGACTTAAGACACGAACTCGCTCTAATGTGAATGAGAAAGTGTGATTTCCAAAGCGAAGTAGGTAAGGGGTCGTTCATAAACTACGTTATCAATTAAGGGGGAAGGGGGAGGGCGAGGGGTTTTGAAGATCACTACGATAGGTAACGGAGTTGGTTTGAAATGTACTACGAAAATTAATAGAGAAATTGGGAGGAAGGGGGTAAAAAAACCAAAAAAGTGGTAACTTAGTTTATGTACGAGCCCTAAGTACACCCGATTTGCCGGGCGTTTTCACTTATTATCTCTTAATTACCGATTCTTATAATCTTCCAATTCACAACTTTATATATAAACTTTAAATACCCAAAATTTTGACTGAACTCTGAACACTGTTGTACTAAAAAATTCTCGAATATAATAATCTTTCTATTCACAACTTTGGGGTCCTAGATACCTTTCATTTTCACCCTACTTTTGGGTAGTTATTTCTGATTGGTAAAAACTTACGGCGAAAAACTGTTGATTTTTGGCGAAAAATTGATTTTTTTAAATCAAAGCCGCCGGCAGACGGTTCCAACGATTTCGATATCCTTTTGGATTAAGGATAGGTTTTTTTTTTGACCCACCTTACTAAGTAGCAGGCTAAAATACGAGTATAACCACAAAAAACCATCACCATCAACAAGCAACATTTACATCGGGACTAGGTATGGAAATATCTAAGCTTTTCCAGTCCCGAAATTTTTGGATTTTAAAATAAAAATCTCGAGATTGTGCTTTTTTCTATTTTAAATACAATGTAAAAATTTGGCACTAAATGAGTACAGTATTAGAAGCCTCAAATATACTCCTTACATATAAATAAAATTCTAAAAACTTAAACAAATTTCAAGATAAAAGCGTTTAAAATATTTTTTTGATATATTTTTTTTTTGATAAAAATAACATAAAGTGAAAACTTTCGGTTATTAAATTAAATGCATTTTGTATCGGCTGTGGCGTAGCGCAGTGGATAGAGTGCATGGCCTATACGCCAGAGAACCCTGATTCAATTCCCACCTGGCACAGACGTTTTTTCAATTAAATTAATTTTTCTGTTCGGCCGTCACCGCTCTGCAGACAATGGCAAGAGAGTAAAAACTGCCATAAAAAACTTCATAAGATCATAAACCGTTCGGAGTCGGCATAAGACTTGTAGGTGCAGTTCTTGATCATTTTTGTTCAAAACATTTCACAACACGCACAACACAATTGATCATAAGAAGCTCGGTCAAAGTCCTTTCAAGGGCTGAAATGGCCATTTGGTTTTTTCTTTTTTTTTTGTATCACATAAAATGTTCATAAAATTAAACTATACCTCAACTTTTAAAATGCAGTAACAAGGCATTTTTTATTTTTGATTAGATTCGTGACTAGAAACTTGATATTTTGGTTTGAATGCACATCGCAGTTCTTTATACAATTCATTATACATAGCTTCCGGATGTATCATATCAGGCTCTGGTACGGAAAAGAACAGAAGTTATATCTGTCTCTTTCCTAAAGAATTTTGTAAATAATACTCAAATTTCAAGCATTTAGCATTAACAACATACTTACATAACAGACTTCTCAAATAACGGTTTCACCTAAATATTTGAAGTTATTCTAAGTGAACTTATAAACGCCTTGTATAAAAAAGAGATTATTCATACTTTGCTTGAAGAATTGATTATTTCTTTTTCTTGTATAATTTCTTATTTAAAGCTTGACTTAAGTATACATTTTTAAGAAGTATTCGAGAATACTATTTACTATTTACTATAACTATACTATTTACAACTTTTATAGGGTTTTACTCAAGGAAATTCAAAGAAAATAGTAATTAAATTCCAGCGTTATTCAAGCAAATTCCTGAATAGACAAGTGTAAAGTGTGTGCTTTCATAAATTTTTTATATGTACAAAATATTTGTTCTAAAATGAATTGAAATGTAGTTGCAGAAATATACGTAATCATAAATAAAATCTGCATTTTTTCACAGTTTTCGAATTCCTGAATAAGCCTTGAATAAGGGCCTTACCTAAAAATTTATTCATGTGCTTAAATAAAACATTTCATATGCCTTTGCTCTTTGAAAAGACCTTGTATAAAACTTGTTTCAAGGACTATGCAAAGAATTCTAAATTTTTCCCCCTTACATAAATTCCTTATATAAAGCTTTACTCAAGGCTTATTTAGGTGAAATTATTACCTGACCTTAAAGCATCTTTATTTAAATTTTATTTCTGTGTGAGTTAAAGAAAATAGCCATATTTAAGAAAAAATAATTCCAAGTTCAAAAACTTGCAGCTTTTTCATGACCCCATTTCGAAAACTTTTACATAAATCTATATAATTCTGAAAGTACTTAATTAGCTATAGCGAAAAACACAAAAAAACTAAAGAAATCAGCTCTGACTTCACAGAAAAAAAAAATCACACACTTTCAAAACGCGTCTTAATATCTGCTAATTGCACTTTAATGCAACCTTAAATGCTGCCACGGCACTAGGTGTCAAGCGATAAGTGTCAGCAAACAACAACAACAAAAACAACTAAAACAAACCGCAAACTATAAAACTATAAAATAAGTAGCTATTTTCTGCTGATCTGCAAACAAAAGCCGCTTCGTAGGTGTCACTTGTATATCTCTTTGATGTTGTTGTTATTTCGATACGCTTGCTCGTTAGCCTCCATAGAAAAGCCTCCATAGTGAATGTTGTTAAAAAAAAAAAAAACAAACAAAAAAAATTAAAAAGTTATCAGCATCCCAAAGCAGCATGCTTACACTTTAGTTTCGTAGGTGTTGTTGTTGTTTCGGTTGTTTTTTGTTTGCTGTCGTTGTTAACACTGACATACAAACATTGGATTAGTGACACTTGACAATTTTACTAAAGAGTTGGCAACATCGTTTTGTTTGTTTTGCTGTTGTTGTTGTTGTTATTGTGGCAGTCACATCATTTATTACAGTGAGCTGTCATGTTTTGAGAGCACAAATGTGACAGCTGTCAGTTGTAAGTTTAATTGTTGTTTTTGTTATTGCGATTGTTTTTAAAGTTTTATGATCGTATTTAAATTAAGAGATATAATCGAATTATAAAGGTTATTTATAGCTATTGAATCTGGTAAGAAATCAATCAAAGATCTCCATTTTCAAAACAAATCAAAGCACTGAAGAAAAAAACAGATCAAAATAATGTTTAACCTTTGTGTTTCATTTGATCTTATCAAGAACATGATTTTTTTCATATCATTTTGCTAACAAGGAAAAAATTTATTATCTGAAAACATCCTAGCAAACCAAAGTTGATGATTTTGTCGATATTCAGACTAATTCGTAACTATTACGAGCTATCTTAAAGAATTCGCTACTATTTCGTTACAGAAAATTTTGGAAAGTTTAGATTTTTATAAGAATTTATATTGAGTTTCTTTATGTGGAATGATAAGGCCCAATTAGTTGGCTTTCGATAGGCTTCAGTCTTTCACATATACGCTAGACATGTGCTTTTATGCTTATCCTTTTTTTTAAGGCTTATCACACGCTAGTTGGCACAAATAGTGGGATCGCCTTTCTTGTGGATTGGGTAGAGAACACTGAGGTTCCAATCGTTTTGAATGCATTCTTCCTACCATATTTTCTATAGAAGCTCGTGAATGCATTTAAACGATTGGTTAAACACAGTTACATTTTATTTTGTCTTGATAGTTTTGATGCGCAGCGCAAAGCGACACAGGTCATCACAGCATCACCCTCAGCGAACGACTGAATAATAGTGATGGCACGATTAACCGAAAAAGTAATATAAGTCGGTTATTTTCTTTCAGCTTACGATTGAATTGCGTCGCATTTTCCTTTTCGATTAACCGAAAATCGATTAATCGAAAAATAAAAAAAATAAAAATAATCGAATGGAATCCATCACTAGAAAATGATGAAAGTTTGTAAATGTGTTTATATAAAAATAATTCTTTATACTTACATTTTGCATATTTCGCAAAAGGGTGAAAGTGTGCATAATATGTAGAATGTTATATCTTATCTTCAAAATCAAAGCTTGGATATTTTTTTTTTTAAGTTGGTTATATATTTATGGTTATATATTTTGTGATTTTTTATAAAAATTGTTCATGTTTTGGTATATAAAGCTGCATGTAATTCATGGAATTTTATGGTTAATAGTTTATTGAATAGGTAATAGCCTTTTTAATAGCCATTTTGCTTTATTTTCTATAAAAATAAAAGCAAAATAACAAGCTTTTCGAGCCCATTTTTTAACTTTGGAACCCTATAACTTCAAAACCAGATGAGAGCGAGCATTAATTTTTCCAGGTTAAAAGTTAAGAAAATGATTTTTAGCTAAAAGTAAATAATATCCTTATCTTATATGACACAAAAAAAATAAGTTTCACATTCAATACTTCAAGGCACATATCTGCAATTTAATTTGTATATTGCATAGTATTAATAGCATTATTTATGATATGAAATATATATATATCATTTAAAAGTGAAGGTTTGAGTTAGCATTTTGGTGCAATCTGTTGATTCATGCTACTCCAGGTTTATTTGGAATTGCATATTGAAAATTTGTGATGATGCTATTTAAATAAGTCATTTTTCCACCCAGAGGAAAGTCCTATATTGTTTACAAGTAGAGGTCAAATGTAATGTTCACGTTCATTTAAAATTGCTGTTTAAATATTATCATAATATGATTATACTAGTGATAACGCCCGAAACCTATTTCGCTTTGGAAATTACACTTTCTCATTCCTGAGTTCGTGTCTTGCGAGTTCGTGTCTATTATCTGCTAAACGGAGATATTTATCAAAAGTCTAAAAACTTTTGGCTTACCTACAGCTCAAAACCTTTTCAATGATATATCAAGTGATGCTGTACTGTTTGTAGATTTTTTGGAATAAGTGAAGCATTAGGATATTCAAAATATGAATATTATTTATGATTTATTCTTTGTACACTTTTTCAAAAGTACATTACAAGAGCAACTTTAAGTAATTGCAATAAAAAATTAACTTGACAACATATTGTTAAACATTTGCATGTGTAACTTTGCAGTTCAACTCTTCTTTTCACCTTTGTAGGTCATCCTTCTTAATGAGAGGGAATACCAATCAGTTTTGTAGTATAAGGGGGGAGGGGGGGGAAGGGGGGGAAATGACATTAAGGGCTTATTTTCATTGTGTTTCCATGCCTAAAATTATCCAAGGGGGGAAGCCCTTTTAGCCCTTATGTAGATCCACCACTGCCTGTCGCTGCGACCAGGTTGTAAAAATCCGCTAAATGTAGAAAAGCTAACGTTCGTATCGGGCAACGTATGCCGAGTCCGCTAGTAATATATAAATAACTAAGCAAATAAGACAAGGAAATTGAAAAAAAATTTATTAACCGAAATCGGTTAACTTTGATGCAATTGATAATCGATCCATTCGATTAATCGTTAAATCGATTAATCGGTAAAAAATGTTTTACCATCACTACTGAGTTATATTTTCTTGTGTTGTAAGCTTTATGTACATGTGAAAAGTTACGCTCAGAGAACGCTCAGTGAGCTATGAAGCTGATTTAAACAGAACTGTTCTCCGTTCTTAAACAACTCAGTGGGTGTTCTTAAGCCGAGCTATGACTGCCAACAGTTTATTCACACAGAGAAAAAGAAGTGTAAAATTATAAAATGTTCGGGTATAAATTGGTCAGAATTGATTATATAAGTATTTGTATAATCCCAGTAAGCATTGGCAGGCCTTCGAAGGGCTGTTAGCAGGCCTTAAAATGGATGTCGGAGGCCTACCCTACTCATATCCAAGCCCATATACTTGTTTTATATGAAATGGTCAAATTTTCCAGGCCTTTCCTTGCTTTAAAGAGGCTTGCTATAAGCACTCCTTTAGAATAGCTTAAAGATTAGGTTAACCAAAACAACTAAAAAATATTTTTTTCTTTCTTTTTATGCATACCTACCTATTTATTCTATGATTTTATTTTATTTTATATATTTTTGTCAGATAAGAATATTTCTAAGTCATGACGTTGATTATTATTCAGTAGTTTTGAACTAATATTTTAACTTTTAAAGAAAAAGTAACCCTGAAATATAAGCAGAACCAGTTTTTGTAGGAAAAATATAATTGTTGTACTGCCCTGGGTAGCGAAAAATTAGGCCTCATAGAAGCGCTCGCAGAAGTAGCGAGGAAGTCATGTGTCTTACCGCCAAAAGTAGCAGTAATTGTACGCCTTCATTAGAAAAGGCCTAGCTTCATTGCCTATTGTAATAGAACAAAGCAAATTTAGGTAGCCTTCTGCTAAAAAGGGTTTCCGTAGATTTTAGAAAATATTAAAAAGAACTTGGATATCATAACCTTAGGTAAGTTATACTTATTCATATGAAGATTTCCTAAGTCCTTTGCAACAAGCGCTTGCGTTGTTCTCGACACTTTTTCACTTTTGTGTTTTTAATTAACTCGATTTTTATTTAATAATGTCAACTCATCAGTAGTCTTGCATGTTTCTCGCTGTTATCCACTAAGCTGTTTTATGTTCTATTTGTTTCGTCAATGTAACGAATAAATTACTGCGAAATACATGCACTTTAGTAGAAATGATAAGAAAAGGAAAGCAAATAATGACAGCGTATGGCAGAAAGAGTAGCAATAAGATGAGAGATTGTAAAAACCGTAATTTGCTTTTGCCCAAGTTTCTTTGGCATATTATACAACTTTGGCATGCCTAAGTTGACAAAAAACTTCTGAAATTTACACATATTTCTTAAGCTTTATACAAAAATAGTTACCCAATTCATTTAAGGCAATACGCCGTAGGTATTTTTCTGTGTGTCATAGTCAGACAGCAGAACCTCAAAACTGACATCCGTATTGAGGTTTCCGGTACATCATCTCTACTGGCGGCATTGTTGTCAGCATCACCATTCAGAAGTCTAGAGAGTGTTCCTTCCATAACGTCAGCGTACTCTGGATATCTGTCACTAGATTGCTGTTTTCATTCTTGCAGGAAGAGTCCCCGGTTCTAAGACCATCGGTCAGGCGTCTTATGTTTTTGAAAAATTTTCGGTCCTCATTTCTGTCGCCATGCATCTCAATCTTCTCGCTTTTCTGCCTCTCTTTTTTCCGTCGAGTTGGGTTTTCCGTTTAGTTTCCTATCCAGGATGGATTTGGATGAGAACCATTGGTGTTAAGTTGTATTTTGTTTTAAAAAAACACTAACTCAATTTTTTCTAGGTTGATACCTAGTTCATCTTATCCACTACGTTTTTGTGGTAGTGAAAATGAAAAAGTGGCCACCTTAGATCTAATAAATTTAATGCAAAAGTAACTCTCAAGCAGCCCCATATTATTATACTTGATATATTTTAAAATCGTATCATTACATACTATATATATTTATAAAAAGCCATGTAGTTGCTTTTTGAATAATTGTTGTTGTATATGACTGTAACATTCATTAGTCAACATCTCAAGAATTACAACAAACTCTTTTTAATTTAAACTGCAATTAAATAAATTTGTAAGCGCATTGAGAAAAATATAGCCATGATATGATGTCATAAGTGTAAGAAGAACAAAAATAAAAGATTAAAACAAAACAACTATGAAAAAATATTAAAATTTGATGTCAACGTATCAAACAGCAATTAAATAAAAGCAAGCTAAAAAAAAAAATTGTATTGGCACATTATTTTTGCACTCGTTGTTATTAGCTCTCTAAGTATGCAGTGGTGCATACTGACTATGACACTCATAAGAGGCTGAGACGATAATGAGTGTGTAAAATATGAGTCAGATAGGTTTAATTAAAATAATGCTTGAGCAGTAGCAAATAATATAAAGAATTTTATTTGAGTTATTGAAAAAATCAATTAGATTGTTAGTAGCAAAACGAAAAACATTTTAATTTGCAACAATTTGTAATATTTTTTGTAGGGAACAAAAACTATGTAGATCAAAATATGTCAAGCTGTCATTCTTCCTAGCGTATTTTGATAAATGACGTTATTGCATGGCTACCAAAAAAAAAGCACGAAAAACAATTAATACAGCCGAATCTATGATTGTTACGCGCTTAATTGATAAGTCAAATTTTAGTACATATTTCAATATTGTCTTTATTGTTTTATAAAAATATATATTGCATCGCTGATTTTGATGTACAGATAAGAAACCAATTAATGCTTTTAAATCAATAGCAAAAACGATTACATCACAAATATTTTTTAACAAATTTTTCTTTTTTCTTTTCAGGTATGTTTAAAAATATGTCATTAAAACAAAAATCCAAAAACAACTCAATGTCGTGTAATATGGTGAGCTAAAGCAGTTCTTTTAGGCTATTTATATTTTTCAAACGCCCCAGAATATGCAACAATTGTTAAATGCGCTCATATTGATCCGCTCTAACCTCTAATCTATGACAACATCAAAACATCAAAATCGACCCAAATCTAATAAGCCAAAATTACATTAAAAAAAAAAGACAGGGAAAAAAGTCCTTTTCTAATAGCACTGTAAATAGTTGCAGATTGAAAAATAGCGACAAGCAGAAAAGCAAACAAAAAAATCACGTCAATAATTAAAAGCACAAAAACAAAACAAAAAACAAAAAAAAAAAAAAAACATGAAAAAAGGACGAACAGACAACAGTCAGAGAAAAAATTCCTCAACAAACTAAAAACAATAGCAAAACTTTGCGACTTTTCCAAATTGTTTGCACAGACAACTGGATAAAAAAAAACTAACAATGACAACAACAACACTAACTGACGACAACATTAAGAACGCATTCGCAAACAGCGTTGTAGTAGGACGACACGATTTCGCAGGACGACAACAACGACAATGAACACGACTCTTACGTTGATGTTGTTGATTATTGCGGTACCAGTCGACGACTGACACCTCGCACATAGATAGACAACAGACACATACAGACAAACACGTGTGCTACTGGGAGCAAATTTACCGTCACAAAATCTCGGCAAGCTTCGCCGAAATGTAAACGAACACTCATTAATATTGAATAGGTTGGAATGTATGTTTGTCTGTCTGTTTGGCTCTATATATGTTCCTATGTGAGTTATGTGTTGTTGCTGCAACTATTAAAGTATGTGTGTATTTATGTAACCACTCCACAAGGACATCATCAGGCTGCGCATTGAGCATTTTATATTCATTTATTGCAACGACGACACTCAATGAAGTGTCCTCTAAGTTTGCAAGTGACTTTATCTGTTGCATGTTGGAGTATTTTCATTCCACATAAAATTTTTGTTTTCAATTTTTTCCTATTTTTTTCTATTTTTATTACTAGTTTTTAACACCTCTTACACTTTTAGTTTTTACATATTGACCGTTTTTTTTTCTATGTAACGACATTTTTAGTTTAACGCTCTGATTATAATTCTGTACACTCTCTATGACAAAAACAATGGGTCACTTGAACCATTTCAAGTCAAAAATCTTGACTCAAAAAAAAAAGTAATTCTATCTTATTATTTAGACAAAAATTACACGAATATTTTTCACTCTGAGCTTAATTTATGAGTTGATTGCGAATATTTATCGACTATGAGGACTGACCATGAAATAATCACTTGTGTGCACCATCCCAGCATTTCGATGACTTTTTTGTCGCCAATCACCCAAACGAGTCTTTTTCGACTTCGCCTGATGAAATACAAAAACAAAATACATGTCGGTTGCGAAAGCATATTTTGATCTGCTAAACGATCAAAAACTGACTGTGATTCCATTTTTCATCGCAACTAACGAGATATTGAACAAAGCGTATGCAAAAGCATATTTTGCTCAGCTGCGCCTTTTTCGTCTACAAAAATAAAATATGTATATGCCGTGTGCGGAAGCATATTTTGATCCTCTAAGCCAGCAAAAACTGACTGTTTTGACTTTTTTGTGGCAACTAACCGGAAATTAGACGAATTAAAACCAACGAAATTATTAAAAGCCATTTTATTCAGTTTAATCAGTGCAATCGTGAAGTGCAGTTAATAAAACATTTTGCAGAATAAGCTTGTACATATGATTTATATATGTAGTTTTAATTAGAAAAACAAGCTGAAGTCCAATAAACTTTTAACTTATACTCGTTCATACTTTAAATTTCGTCCTTACATTTTCTAACAGAATTGCAGCCAACCCGACCTACTTTGCATTTATGAAATTTCCAAACAAATTCGAGTCGTTTTCGGCTCTATTATTACAATGTAAGGCGCACTCATTTTCTGATCGAAAAACATTCTTTGTTCGGGAGAAAATGGTACCATACACGCGACTCCTCTTGAAGAGTCATTTTTGAGTCGTTTTTTTATGTTTCAAGATCATATACAAGATCAAAAAAGCGACTCGAAAATGGCTTAAAAAAAGTGAATTTTTAATCACTTCTTGCTCATATTCTAGGTTAAAAAACTGTTCGAAAAAGACTCCTTAAGAAGAGTCGTGGGTAGGGTACCATTTTCTCCCGAACAAAGAGTCCCTTTGTATGCACTCAAAAAAATGCTTGTTTGATTTTTATTTGTAAGAAACGTTTCGAAAGAGACTCCTTAAGAAGAGTCGTGGGTAGGGTACCATTTTCTCCCGAACAAAGAGTCTCTTTGTATGCACTGAAAAAACTGCTTGTTTGATTTTAATTTGTAAGAAACCAAAAAATATTTAAAATAAATGCTTGATGATTGCAACTTACAATAATTGTGCGTTCGACATAGTTTCAATTTGATGCAAACACTATGCATCATTATAATTTTTAATGAAAAATGTAGTGTTTCAATTGAAATATTTAATTTTTAGTAGCAAATACTAAAAATGTTTCAATTAAACCCTTCAACAAAATTAATTCAATGTACTGCTCTTGAAAACTTCAATGAACTTTTGTAAATTATTGTATTATTTAACAAAAGAGGTCATGACGTCACGCAAATTCATCAACGCTTTTAAACAACAACAAAACCATGCGCAATTCATAAAGACGTTTTGATTCGCATCAATAGCCTTGTGATCAACAGCCTGTGCTCTTGATAGCGTGAATCAATAGCTCTGTGAAAAATCGTTTGACTGCAATTTTTTAAGCCACGGTTCGAGCCTCAGCTTGAACGAAGTTTTCATAAAACTCATAACACCGTTTTCAATTCATTATAACAATAACATTAGAAACTCCTGTTAAATAAAAAAAGAAACAGGTGCGTCGTTGGACACACGAGAGAAACGAAGCTTTTTCGCAGTTACATAGATTCGATAGCTAAATAATTTTTTTCTTTTTAATATATTAACTTTTAAATTCAAAAATTTAAAATAACATAAAATAAATTACATATATACAGAAAACATATTTACTGCTTATTTTTTTATTGTTGAATGTCAAATTTCCACGCCAATTACATATACGGGCATATAATGCCAGCGACTCTCCATTTTAACTTTTCACACATGGTTGTGAACTTGGCTGCACTGACACATGCATGCGTTTGTTAATTCCATATTTATTGATATCATCTATTTTTTGACACTTAAAACATAGAGTTTAAATTATTATCTAGAGATTGCATGAACTCTGCTAAATCTCTGGCATGTGTTAACAGAGGTTAACAGAGTTTTTTTCTTCATGTTTTTATGTGAAATAACTCTGTTAACACATGCCAGAGATTTAATAATTAATTTATATTTTCATACGACTTTGAACTAGTTACTTACTTCAGTGATAAAAATACAATGGTGCACATAAACTCATCAGTATCGTTTTCTTTAATAAGCGTTTGCTTAAAACGAGTGTGACCGGAGATTCCATCCATACCCCACTTGCAAATCAATGACAGTTTCATATGTTAATCTTCCATATCACATAGTTCTAATATCTTTGCGAAGTTTTACACATTCCAGCTTTAAAGTGCTTGCTTCTGCTGAAATTCTTTCTTCTTGAATTGAATCATTTTGCCTAATTCTAAAAAGTAATTCTCCGCTTTCTCTCTGTCTATCTATTTCCCTTTTAGAAAGCAAAGCGCTTTGAAACCACTTTAAAAGCACTTTATAAAATCACATTAGCGCTTTGTTCTCGCTTTAAATAGCGCCTTTTTTAACATTGCCATGTCATTGGGAAAAAAACCTTTGCTCTCGCTACGGATGATGATTCGAAAAAGCGCTTTGCTCTCACTTCGGAAGTTATTTAAAAAAGGTGTTCAAAAAGTGTTCAAAAAAGCGCTTTGCTCTCGCTTCGGAAAGTTAAAAAAAGGCTTTGTTCTCGCATCAAAAAGTGTTAAAAAAAGCGCTTTGTTCTCGCTTGACCCCTTTCACATTGGTCAAGAATTGAATTCAATTTTCAGAGTTTGGGGGCAATTCGCCGCAAATCGGAAGCAACGAAAGGTAGAAAATTTGACGGTACCAATGACCCCTTTCACATTGGTCAAGAATTGAAAGCAATGCAAAAAAAAAAACAAAAGGGAACACGAAAAATTGACGGTACAGAGACATATATTCGAAGTTTACAAGGCTTCGCAATGATATTTAGTGTCTTTTCTTTTTTAAAAGTCGGCATCAGTTCTTGGCTCTGTGACTGTCATACTATATGTCAGCCGATTTTTCTTTTTTTGAGCTATCTGATAACACTTGTAGCATTCTTTTGAGGAACTGTGGCCAACAGTTCCGGAAACAAATGCTCTCGCGGGAGCATCACAAACAAAATACGCGCATTTTTATAGACACCGTTCTACCATTGACAATGAGTGCTTTTTCACTAATACTTTTCATCTCCAAAACAAAACTATCGGCACTTTGAACGTTGCGCGTTAATCGTTTGCAACTGCATGCGCAGCTTCATTATTTATTGAATGACGAAAATAACGTTTCGAATAACCTAATAACCTAACTAAGTTCGAATTTCACTATTTTTCACTTTTTGTGAAATTTGACAAGATATTCGATATAGTGGCAAGAACTTTTACGACACAGCCAAAGCCCTCTTTTGAAGCACTAAGAAAAGCGATAGCAAAGCGCTTTTTTGCAGCTCAGTTCATAGCGAGAGCAAAGAACTTCTCAAAAACACTATGCCAAGGTAGAATAAAGCCGTTTTTACTTGATTTTTAATAAAGTGCGTTGAAATTTCCGATATGGTCCCTCTATCTATCGCTCTCTCTCTCTCTCTCTCTCTATCTATGCAAATGTTTTGCGCTCTCTAGTACTTCATTTTTTTAATTTGCCGTTGCTGATCTTGAATTTCAACCCTCTTCCCTCTATTAACCTCTTCCCCAGTTTTACTTTTTACTTTACCAACTTTGTTTCAGCAAATTTAACTTTTATCTGTTCATTTTTTATTACCATCTTCCTTTCCACTTTTGCTTTCATCAATTTTATCAGTTTATAAACCTTGGCTATTGGTAAATTTTTGTTGTTATCTGTTTCATTAATTTTGACAGCTTATTATGTATACATTCAAGTTATTTAAGAGTTCATTTTAGAAACGCAGTATTACCTTAAGATTTCAAACCTCCCATGTTTTGTTTTCTGCCATTTATACACTATGTTATTATTTTACAAAAATTATATGTTTTTTTAAGTATTTTGATAATATCTTAATTCCTCTTTTCGGAGTATTGAAGTTTCACTCTTGAGACGTTTAACTTCCAGTGTTTCTCCCTTCTTTACATGTTTTCTTTTAAAATTTTTTACGTTGTACGTTTATACTTTTGAATAAATTTCTACTTTTTTCAAAGAATATTTTGCACTCAGAGTGGAATTTCAGGCGCCATTTTGTTTTCCAAAAAAAAAAGTTTGAGCAAACCAATGGAGATTAATTAGAGCTCAGGCATTGAGGTTAAGATCTTTATAGGTTTAAAAAATGTTTAAGAGACAAGAAATTGATTAAAAAAAGATTATTTTCAAGTTTGCCATGGTCAAATGTAAACAACGAGTTTTTTAACAAACACCCTCAAAAACATAAGAAAATACAATTAGAAACACGGTGATACTCGTTCTCACTTGGAGCTGCAAAATTGCACCCCAAGAAAATATGGCCCATAAAAATAAATGGGAAACTCCCTTAAAAAATGTTTACAAAAAGCAACAACAAAGCAAAATTTGGGACTCATTTAAGTTTTTTTGGGGTCATATTAAACATTTCTCTGTGGTAATTTTCCATAATGAAATTAGACTCCAAAAATCAAAAATTAAGTCTTGGGTCTTATTTACAACGAACAATCACCCAAAATGCAATTAGTACCCGTTTAGATATTTGATTATCTACCTGTTGTTAGGTAATTAATAAATAAATTCATTCAAAATATATACATAAGTACTCATGTAAACGCGCTTCACATCTATTTAAAGCTTTGTTGCTTATATCTGGAGTTGTCAGGGGATATATTTCCGTTGCATGAAATGAACACGACTATAGGAGTTATATGGTACACACATTCAAGCTCAATGGATTCCGATTAAAAATTTTTTTAAACATTTCGTACAAGGGAAATATTATCTTTGGCTGACATTGCTGAAAATTATACATGTCCTGTTTGCAAATCAGTTGTGAAAGACTTAAGGCAGGTCTTTCTGAATAATTTTTGGGGTGATTTTTAATATTTTTTTAATAAAACTAAAAATAATAACCACTTTGGTCCTGTATCATAAAAATTGGAGAGTTTTTACAATAAAAATTTATTTTAGTGGCCTCCTTTAATTTTTTTCCTTGCTTTTTTTGGTGTGAGTTTTTGTGCAGCCTTTCAATTTGATTGTCATCATTGTTTTTATTTGTTTATGGGCGCGAAATTCAAAAAAATTAAGGTGCATATTTTTTTTTTTAATTTCTCTCATTTTTGTTTCTTTTTGGTTTAATCTACAAATTTGGATGGCAATTTCTTATACATAACAATTTTTGCAACAATTTTTAAAAAACTTGCAAACTCATTCCCACTTTAATTGTCAGCGTTGTTTTAATTTCTCCATTGACCCGAATTTATTCATATCCTTCAACTACTAAAAGCTTTCGCTTGAATTTATTTTTCAAAAGGAAATTATCTTATATTATTATCTAAATTATTATTTCACAAATTCCACTTGTCTCTGGAGTTTATTTGTGTACGTTCTACCTATAATTTCCTCACTCACAAATCCTCATTTATCTTATATAGTGTCTTAAACAACTCCCACACAAATATTTCTTTCAGTTTCGAGTCTAATTTATTTACTCCTTTTTAATTACCATGGATTATAAAATTTTACAAACATCGATTTCATGTTCTTAACTTTTTTTTTTCAAGTTTGATCCCAATGCCGCTGCAACAATTTGTCCTTTAAAACCACTTGACATTCTGCAGCATACCAACAAAAAATTTGCATGTTTGCAATATGTTTGGCATATTTGGCATCCTTTTATTTGGTTTTGTTGTCTTTATTGTTGTTATTGTTTTTATTGCACCGCAAACACTTAGAGTTACCAACATCCGTGATAGCAGCATTCTTCATGAAGTGGGGAGCTAAGGCTTTGAACTCTCCGTTAATGTAAACAAAGTCAGCCATAGACGACAAAGTCTGACATCATTCGTGCACTTTGCGAATTTAATCGACATCAAATCAAATTACGTTGCCTATTTTAAGGTGCTCTGTTTGAGTGCAGATTGTGTGCAACACCATGGCACCGAGTTAGATTTAAATTTAGTTAGGTTTAAACTTTCGGTAGCGCATCGCTTAAGCCAAAATTCATTTTATCGCTTTATATTAATCTTTAGAAATATTTAACATTAAAAACAATTTAAACGAAATGGCAATCAATTGTTAAAGTTTTTGAAAAATATTTTTCCTCTATAGATTTTACAAAAGCAATTCAAAATATATTTAGTCTTAGTTAGTTCTTTAAAAAAGCCAAACTTGTCCTTAAATACGTAATCTCAAAAATACTCTTCAACTCTCCCCTTCTACAGCTTTAATAAAAACTTCCCATTGCATGCTTTCAACTTAGTTAAATTTATTTGCTGATCAACAGTTTGTTGACTAACATTAGCTACTGCCAAAAGCTAAACATTAACTCACACGCACACCGGTGCACAACAAACGACTTATAAGCCAACAAAATTACATGTGTCTGCGGTAATTTCAACAAGGATTCA